>CM060451.1:123069349-124332577 GCA_030545235.1 Helianthus tuberosus | reverse complement strand
CAAACCAAATGTCATACCAAAAATGTAAGCATGTGATGCACTAAGTATGTAATCAAATGAACATACATAGCGTGAAAATGTAATGTAAAACGATGTACTAAGTAATGCACACAATGGGCACACCTAGCATGAAATGTAATGTAAAACAATGTACCAAGTAATGCACACAATGGGCACACCTAGTATGAAATGTAATGTAAAACGATGTACTAAGTAATGCACACAATGGGCACACCTAGCATAAAATGTAATGTAAAACAATGTACCAAGTAATGCACACAATGGGCACACCTAGCATGAAAAGTAATGAAATCATGTACTATAATGTACTAACAAACATAGCCGGTATATGATGTGAAAACAGGAAAGCATGAAAGTAACAAGTAGGCACATGTGTTCCACCCCAAAACAGTTTGGAAAACAGTAAAAGAGGGGTCTATGTACTCACTTGATATTACTCAGTAGTCCTGGAGTGACAATCAAACACTGGTAAAGATCTCGGAATCAAACGGCACCTAATATAGGTAACTATGTTAATAACCGGACCTTAATCGGATGATTGGATAGAATGAGGGTTTGTAAACCAAACGAGTGTAGAGACTCGTGTCATTTGGTTTAACAAAGCCTACATACTAAATGAAACCTAACATAAATGTTTACGACCCATTACGACCCGTTTAGGAAGCTTATGCTACTTTAACGCGTCGTGCGCGTGAAACGCGTTCGGACCGCCTAACTAGTCCTATGACAAGTGTTATATGCCTAAACATGTTACAAAATTAGTTATGTGACAAAAGTTTAGGTTACATATGCTTAATTACCAATTCTACATGAAAAGGGTATTCTGGTAATTTACCTAAGGCATATAAACTACCTATCATACAACTACTTAAACGATGTGACCATAAGGTATAACCTCGGAAGGTTATTCCCTACACTATGGTCACCTAATGTATTTGGTCGGATCCTAATGATCGACCAAATTGGGTCGGGTTCGAAGGTATAGGCGATTTATTAGATCGCCTACCCTACGACCCTAGACAACGTGGTAATCAGTGGGCATAGTCCCAAGGGACTATGACCAACGTGATTACACTCACGTTGCGAAGTTCAAACGAACTTCGCATTGACCATTACTGGTCAACGCTGAAAGTCAAACAAAGTTTGACTTTCTGACTCGAAAAGCAGTAAAAATAAGGAAAAGAACGAAAGAATACTTACGAAGGGTCCCCGAATGCTAAACTCAATTCAAAAATCTCAGGTATGAAACAAATGTTTCAACTTAGAGTTTCTCAAATCAAATTTCTTGTGATTATGAAGCATGGGGGGTGGGGTATTTATAGTATTCGGTCCACCGTTAAGATCGTTTCATGGAAAACGTGCCTTAATCGTAACCGTACAAGTGTTGGAACCTTATGGTGACTAGAAAATGGTTCTTATCAGCTGACTAGACAATTTAGAATGTGTGGGTGAGGTTAAAACAGCTGCATACTGATGTTAAAAACACTGCATCTGGTCAGATAGGCAGTCGCGTAGCGCGACTGGTAAGCCTATAGGGCTCGCGCTACGCTAGCACCCCCCTGAATCAGAAAAGTTTCAGAATTGGCAGAAATGGTCCCTGCACGTGTTTAAGGCCTTTTTCGATGCGTTTGAACCCCGTTAACCTCATTTCAAGGCTCTAAAATGAAGTTAAAGTATAGGGAACTCAAAACATGCTCAAAAATATGCCGGAGGTTGGTTCGTTTGGCCGTACTAACGCGATGTTCGCTTAATTACGACGGAATGCGCACAAGCGCGAAAAACGATCCAAATGACGCAACGAATGGATTTTTCTTATGGCGAACACTAAAATATAATATAGTCATGCTTACATAAATTTTTGGATGTCCGGATGTATTCAAAACGTAAGTTATGCGCGAAAATGCAAACTTGTGCACTTTTTGACACTTTTAGTCCCTGAATGACCCAAAAGTTTATTTTAGCACACCGAACCCCTCAAAGCCTATTTCTAAGCTATATAAAGGATATTTAAGGTGTGTTTAACTTATGGTTATGTTCCGGAATGTCTGTTCCAGTACGAATCGTCATACTTTCGCAGTTTGTCAAGTTTAGTCCCTGTAAACGAATTAACTTGTTTTTGCCATACCAAAGCCTTCAAAACTTATTTCTAAGTTATGTAAAGGTTATTTAAGGTATGTTGAGTGTATGTTGATGTTCCGGAGTATTTCTCGCATTACACTGAGTACGTTTACGCACTAGTTTGCGTATAACTCTCCAGAAAGCGATGTAGAGTTTGAAATTACATAAAAGTCAAAACATGAAAAATGTAAAACATAACAAAACAAACATTGTGATCAAATAACATTGTTTTATTGATAACAGAACTGTTCATAGTGATTACAAGCATAGTTGTTACAATGTGTCTGAAATACCCCCATCTTCTTCAATCACAATCTCATCATCGTCACAACCTTAAGAAAACATAAACGTTTTGTCATCATTTAACTTAAATTGCTGATAATATTAGAAAAAAATACACAAATTGTTGTCTACCTTTTGTCTTTGTCTTTTCGGTGTTTTCCTTTTGTACTGTTGCATCTTTATCTCCTACGAACTCTTGAATATTAGCCGTATCCTCTACATCTTCTTTTAAAAGAACTTCATCACCACCACAAGTTCTATGATCAGCCGTTGAGACGGTATCCTTCATTGTATCATCCCACCTTTTACACATTCTCATTATATCTGGATCCCAGAAATACTTTTCCTTCGCGTCAGTAACGATTTCGTTCATTTGCGTAACGAGAGCAATGTATTTATTTATGTTACGGTCCATGTTTTTCAACAACACCTACAGGATTTAAATGTCAATATTCACAGTAGCTTTTGTTTAATCTAAACTAGCGTCATTATTTTATCACCTTTTAAAACAAGCGGTATTATACATAAATCAAGCGTCATTATTACAGATATCATTATGGATCATGCATGATTATTTCAAAATAGTGTACCTTCTTATTTTTCTTTGAGGCTTCACGCGTAGCATCGTCACAGGGTACCCCTGTCAGCTGAATCGGTGTGCTGCAGCAGTCTATAAGTTTTTGCGTTTGGGTCCCGATGCCCATAACTAGGTTCAACTCTGAAATATCACGAACTTCAGTCCAGTCATCAAACAAATCAAATGTTGATGGTATGTAACATTCGTCGATTGGATCTTTTTCATGCTTGTTTCGCCTTTTGTAGAACTTTGTGGTATCCACAGGTGGTATTGTGAACTCATCTGTTATAGGGTCACCCGTCTTTTCTAATCCAACGGTGTTTCCTTCTACTGCTGCAGCCTCGTGTACTGGGATGTTGTCATGGAATAGGTCTTCCAATAATGTCGAAGGCTGTTGAGCATGCCTATTTAGGACTTCTGTTGACGTTTTCGCTGCCTCTTGTTGATCATGGTCTTCGTTGTCTGAGGCTACCAGATGCTATTGAACCTGTGGCGGATGTTGATCCTGCTGTTGAAGCTGTTGGGCCTGGTCATTCCCATGCGTTTGGGTTTCATTCCGATGCGTTTGTTCATCATTTTCAAAATTATCTTCAACATCTGTCAGCGGCCCATTGTTGTATATATGCTCTTCTAAGTCGTCAACCATAATCCCTTTCATATACTTTATGACAGGAATTTCGATAACTTCGTTGAAAAAATGGTGCCTTTTGTTGTATTCGTGGGCGTATAGAAGCTGCATAGACATGAAAATCAAAAGTTTGAAATGTTAGTAACAATCGATTTTTTTACTTGATATTCTCAAGGTGTTTCAAAAAAACGTACCGTCAGAAAAGCAACAGGTCCGTTATATTGTGAATGAATGTTTTTCCAACCTTGTCTAGTTCTTTTAAGAGATTCTAAAACAAACGAGCAGCAGTCCAGTTTCGATATGTCTTCCTCTTTGTTAATTGCAAGCAAAAAACTTTGTTTCACTGTGGTTGACTTCGTAATCTCTACAAATAAGGTGTTCCAGTACGCTAAAAAATTTAACTTGAATAACCTTCCACCATTTGGTTGTAGGTACATTGCTTTTGCAACCAATCCATGAGTAATCTTGTTGTTATTGGGCCACTAGTTTTTGAACTCATCTATGGTTGTATCAACCCCATTAGTAGCAGTATTTTTTTTGTACTATTGCACCCTTCCGAGGCTTATTTTTTTCGAGTACTGGATTTGGTCCCTTCGGAATACCAAACACATCATATACTGAATCACGTGTTATTCTTATCCTATGATTTCTGATGTTTAGCGTGCTGTCTTGCTCGTCATAGTTTTGTACGAGCCAATATCCCAAATGGGTACATTTGTAATTAACCTTTATATCAAGAACAGGGCCAAATCCCATGCTTTTGACATCCGCTATTGGTGCTTCTGTAAACTGTCTTATTGTATCCAAGAAAGCAGAAGGACTACACCTAAGACTTAATGCTTCATGATGATAAGCATAGAATGGTCTTCGTTCCACCCTGATTGATTCGGGTACCTTAATTGTCTTTGTAGGCTTTGTAGCGTCACGAACCTTATCTTGTTTCCCCACTCTCATCTTCTTTATAGGCTCCTGAAAATCATCATCATCTTCATCAGTTCTATTATTTGCCCTCTTTTTTGTGTTTTGTCCCTTTTTTTTTCTAAAATCTTGAACAGGTGGTTCAAAATCATCATCATCTCCATCATTTACTTTCTTTGATCCTTTACTTAACTTTTGAGGCATGTGTGTTTTCGTCTGCTTAATTGGGGGTTCAAAATCATCATCATCGTCAGCAACCTCTGCATAAGTACATATCAAATCACAAAAAAATCACGCAAATTATAATCATCATTATTAAATACACATACATACCAGACACTGCTGTAGGTAGTACCAGACTCATTTATCACCACCAACTTACATAAAAGGTAAATCATCTGAATCCCCCAATTTTCAATTGGATAAACATGATGAACATGTGTTTTAAAATACCCATTGTCAAATAACGCATGCTATCAAATAATACCGCAAGTTAACATAAGAATGAAAAACCCCCCAATTTAAAATAACGCTTGTTAGTACAACTCAATCTGAAAAAACCGCTTGTTGGCACAAATTAAAATACCACAACGAATGGTACCAAACTCAATTTCACAAAACGCAAGTTGAAAAGTTCCAAACGGAATGCTCAAAAATCAGACCCTAAAGATGGGGATTTAGTGACAACCTGGGATGGTGTTCGCCAACAACACCAGATCGTTTCTTTTCTTGCTCCTCTTCTCCCTTGTAGATAAGTTTTTTTTCACAATGAAACACACACTCAATATCGTCAACATTTATACTCGTAAATCAAATATCTTAAAAAAAGATGGAAAAGGATGAATAATTTTAACAAATCTATTGGTTTACCTCCTAATGCCGTAATCGTCATTGACCCCTTTTTCACTTTTCCGTCGATCGGAGCGAGATTTTTGGGTTCTAAATTTGTAATTTTGATATGAGAAGATGATGATGCCGGTAAATTACGCTTTTAACCTTTTCATAGAGCAATTACCACTTTGCCCTTGCTAATCGTTTCAGAATTAATGACGCACTAATCACTCTCATCAGACGGTCAGAATTGTCATGTACGCAATGTACGATTACTGGTAATGTATGATAACCGCCCTATATATATATATATATATATATATAGTGAGGTTCATTGGGGAACACTAAAAAAGTGGGGAACAGTGGGGAACCGACTCAAACGAACTCCGATTGGACTCCTTCCAGCGGTGTTGGAACCGGCTCGTCAAACCCTAACTAGGATCTCTTAACCTTAAACCCTAAATCATAACCCCTAAACCCTAAATATATTAGGGTTTGGCTTTAAGGGTTTAGCTTTAGGGTTTAGGGTTTAGCTTTATGGTTAGATTTAGGTTTAGCCTTTAGGGTTTAGCTTTTAGGGTTTATAGTTTAGATTTTACGGTTTAGCTTAGGTTTTAGCCATAATTTTTAGCTTTAGGGTTTAGAGTTTAGGAGTTAGGATTTAGGGTTTAGGGTTAAGAGATCCTAGTTAGGGTTCGACGAGCCGGTTCAAACGCTGCTGGAATGAGTCCAATCGGAGTTCGTTTGAGTAATTAATTAAAAGGAATCGATAATAAAAATTTCACCTGTTGGAATGGTTGCAATGCCTGTTGAATAATCCATTGACAATCGTTCGAATCCAACTCACACTGGTTCCCTTATTTTACCCACCTTTTTAGTGTTATCTCCATTTTCACCGACACCATTCACTTCTAGCCGTTACTGTCGTCCATATTCCTCCAACGTACCACATCCCATAATATCTAACTTCCCAACATACCTTCTTTCTCTTTTAGTTTCCATTAACCAATCCCCTGTACGCTTGCCATTAAAAGGTAAAAACTGATTCAATCATATGTTATTTACATATTTTCCTTCGTGATCCTTATTAATTTTGTTGATCCTGCGTAACTTTCAATTAATTCAATCGTATGACCATGAACTGTGATTTTGGATGCAAGACACATTAAAAATTTGACTGTAAATGATAATGTTAATTAATGGTTAATAAAAAATATTGACTGGTGAATATGAATTTATAATGATTATTCCAAAAACATTGTTGTAAATCCCATGATCTTTCTTTTTGCAATATGCACGAGGGACCAAACTTTAGCGTTATTTCGAATATGAACTTCTCAAGTTGTATTCTTATTGAATGATTAATGATATGTTGTGGTAATGAACTTCTCAAGTTGTATTCTTATTGAATGATTAATGATATATTGTGGTATGCTACGATTTGTATTCTTATACTGTACATCCACACTTAAAGATCGTGGCTAATAATAACACGCCCACGACATTAATCCAATGTGGCAAAGGTGTTACGCTCCACGGAAGATTTAGTAGGCGTTAAAAGGGAGGGGCGCTAGAATGTTAACGTCGCGCAAAATTGGTTTAAACTTTCGACCTCCCATAACTGTAAAGCCGAACAACTGTCACACCCCAACCGATGGCGGAATCATCGGGGTGCGGCACTGAGCGAAACAGATTGTCCAGAAGTTTCCATAACAACTATATTTACCAATTATTTAAAGCCACATGTCCCATACCATGTCATAAAAGATAATACAATTATTACAGAAAAGATCTAGTCAAATTGTTCTGTTCCGACAACTCAGATTTTTTATTACAGACAATTGTTTATTGTTGACCTAGGTCTTTCCTAGCCTCGATTTCACAGCAAGCTAAGCATATAAGCATCCTAAGCACCTGTCACATACGTTAAAGTAAAAGTCAATACACATAGTGTAAAGGTGAGCATACAAGTTTAATAGATATAATAGAGTTCGAAATCGTTACGCATAAGCAGCACGTACACAGTGTAAAATGAGGCATGTTAGTTATCGACATGAACCTATCGATACCAGTGACTGCGGGTTGACTGCCCAAGGCAGTTCGCGATACACACTCACCACTGTGAGCCATGTAACTAATTGTCCTTAACAACCCCTGAGTGAACAGGTGCTGAGTCCAAACTATAGTACTATCGTTGCTAAGGCAGGTAGACAGCATTCCATGTGTAAACATAACAAACAAGCATTCATTAAGTCACGTATAACATGTGGTAATCGGTTAGCGTTTAAAGTATTGAGTAGTGTGATTGAGGTGATTTAGAATATGTAATGTATGTAACACCCAAAAGTGCGTAAGCAAAAAGGGATCGAGTATACTCACAGCGGTTGATGGATTGAAGGGAGCGCTAGAGAGTAAGGTTAGCCTGATCAGAACGATAGCATAACGATAAGCGACGCGTAAAACGGTGCATAGTGTAAGTGGGTCGGATGGTAGTCCGATTGGATGGCCGGTCGTTCGGGTGACAGTCCGCTCGGATGGTCATCTGATCGGGTGACCTTTCGAGTGGATTGTTACTTCCTTTGGGAAGGATGTGTTTGTGTATGATGGCTTGACTTTTGAAGTTTTCATTGTAGCATTTTGAAAACATATAAGTATCTCTACCTTTCAGGTCGGTCGATCGGACGAACGTTCGATCGGACGACAACCCGATTGGTTGGACACTTTAGTGAGAACAAGTTCACCGTAGTTTGTCACTCGATCGGATTGTAGTCCGATCGGGTGGCAATCCACTAGCATTGAACATGTTGAAAATTGTTTAAGTATTGAAGTCTGAACATTACATGGTCGAGTGGTAGTCCGATAGGGTGGTAATCCGATCGGTCAGCACTTCGTTCAATGTTCATCCTTCAAAGTTTTGAGATATAAAAGTTGAGTGTGGGGCCAAGGTGCAAGCCGTTCGGGTGGCAACCCGATCGGGTGACAATCCGATCGGACGGTAGTCCGATCGGACGGCATTCCGTCCAGGTTGTTCTGATCGTCTTACACTTGGTTGTTTTGATGGTTTGTCATTTTATCAAGATGTTTTGATAACGTGTTAAGCAACAGAAACCTCGTCAATACTTGGTACTCCTGATCGGACAGGGATCACCCAAATCCGATTAGTTAACTGTTCGAGACGGTGTTCCATGTTTAACCCAAAATCCGTAGTCTCGTGGATAGAATCCAGATCTTGAACCAACACATCCACAAGAATGAGTAGAAGGTTAGTACAAGCTCCGATTCTATCGGTTTTGAGTGCATTAAGTGTAAAAGAGTTGAAAGAAAGTTGGAAAACCATCTTTCAATCCTTTTCACCGTGAATATGTTTAGATCTATGAAAGTTCTTTGTTTATTTGTGTGGAAATCGTTTAGATCTAAGTTGTTCTTGGTGGATTGAGGCCAAAACATGAAGTTCTCAAGAACACCATGATGACATCATCCTAGAACACCTCAAATCTAGTGATTTCACGGTTAAAAGTTAGGATTCAAAAGATAGAAAGGTGTAGAATCAAGTGTAGATCGAAGAAGTACAAGATTTAGGTTGAGATCTTACCGGAATTTGCGAGAAATCGAAGAAAAAGTGAGGTTGGAGCGCTGGTCGGACAGGAGAGTGCCAAAAGTGGTAAGTTGTGATGGTGACAGGGGGTATTTATAGGGTTTCCCAAAGTAGAAAGGGTTGGTCGACCGAGTGGCAGCCTGATCGAATGGCTGGTCAATCGAGTGGTAGCTCGATCGAGCAGCTGGTCGATCGGCTAGTCACTTGGTCGATTAGCCAGTTGATTCGAGTGTTCGGTGCGACGAGTTTTGCCGTTTCGATTCGCGTATCGAGCGTTGCGATGCGATGGAGTTTCTCATTCAATTACTTTTAATCCCAACTACTATATCTAACATACAATCATCCTAGATTACTTGCGTTTAGCGTTTGCAATTCGATTGCGATTCGAGTTTCGATTGCGTTTCGATTAAACACCACAACATAAACATAAGTAAGCATGCACAAGTAACACATATAAGGCACACACACGTAAAACAATATCCAGAACGAGTAATTCGAGTTGTGAGTGCGATTGTGATAAACGATAAAGCGATAAAGCATGCGATAAATGTCGATTAAAACCTCGATTATTAATAAGTACTACACATAATACAACTAACGTAAGCATCAAATAGACTATCTACGAGTCAAAGAAGTCAAAATAGGAATTGAGCAAGGAGTGACAGGTCGCAATTAGCAATCTTGTATCCCTTTGACTTAAATTTTGACTTTGACTTTGACTTTTGGAAACAAGGGGTGTTACAGCCTCCCCCTCTTAAGGGAATTTCGTCCCGAAATAGGCCGAATCCGTAACAAACAACTGCCACTTTCTGGTAATTTACGTACATTTAAAGCAACGAATTACATTACATAAATATGTGTTTTGAATATCCGAACTGCATGATTACATGATATACATCTTAGAATACTCATGGAATATTCATTTATGATGCACATGATTCATTTTTATTGGTTACATTTGAAACAGTGTAAACAAGGCATCGAAACAACTAGAGTAGTAACTAGTAAACTAGCGTGCTGACGAAAACTCAGGATCCGCAGAAACCATCTAAATGACATCTTTAGGACTCAGACGAAAGTCCAACATCAAATATACATTAAACCCTAATTGTAAATGCAAGGGTTTGGTCTAACACTTTCCCGATGTCTGGTAGCACTAAAAACTGTCCGAAAAGCGCTAAAAGTTACCATTTCAATAATTTTCCGCAAAATTCAGCATTCGTGTTTTTATTACAAGATGCAAAAGTGTTGTTTAAACACAAATTTCATATAAAAATACATAGGGAATATCAATTACACACATAACCGAAATTTTCCCTACAACTTCCATAAGCGAACCTTTCGACTATCTTCTTGCGGAACGAGCGACAAACGACTAACCGAACTAAATTTTGACACATTTAGCAAACTAGTGAACATTATTTTTGGTCTTTTTCATGCTATTTATGACCATTCTAAGTCTTGAAACATCTTGAAACTTTGTAACACATAAAGACCTAAACACTTAACCATCTTATTTCATTTTGAACCCTTAAAAATTACTAACACATTTAACCACATAAGACCCCCCCCCCCCCCATGTTGTAACCGTGAACAAGGGGTCCCACACCCCTTGTTTATGTGTTAAATATCTAAGATATTTATCTTAACTTGCAAGTGGATAATGTTGATGATTAATTATAACACTTATCACATTAAAGATTACTAGCACATTATCACATATTTCATCTTTTATTACACACACAAACTCTCTCATCATCTTCATCTTTTCATCAAGAACACCCACCAAAAACCCATTTTATTTTATCACCTCCTTGATGATCAAGATGGATTTCCATGGAACATAAGAAGATCTAAAGCACTTACAAGAAAAAGGACACTTTTTCATCCATCCAAGAACCTTCAATCATCAAGATCTTCATCTTCTTAGTTCTTAATCATCCTTTAGATCATCCCTAGCCTAGTGCTAGAAGTGAGCTTCTAAATCTTTTTTTTTTTCATACTTATTTATGTTTATGATTATTATTATAACTAGTAATAACTAAATAATCATACATAATATTATGAAGATACAAAGAAGCAAAAATAAAAATCATGATATGTATATGTTTGTTTATGTTGTGATTTAAGATTTATTACTTACATGTTTGATCTTGTTATGATGGATATCATAAGAATAACTTGTTAGATGATGTTTAAAAACAGGATCTAACAAGTATACATGTTTATGCTTAAGGGTTTTATTTAACATAAAGGTTTAAATGGATGATCATAATCTTTGATTTTGTGAAAGTATTTAAGGTTTTTCATTAAAAACAATACTTTTATTAGATTATGAAAACAAACATACAAGATGAGATTTTTATAAATGTGGTTAAAACTATAAGTAAAGCATGGATTTGAACTTGTTAGCATGTGTTATGATCATGTCCAAAACCCTACATGATTTTGATATCATCTTGATAAGTTTATGTTATAAAAATCTCATATGTTTTAGTTAAGATGTTATGAGTAAATTGATGGTGATTTTAAAAAGAAAATGATATGTTTATTAAACCTGGCTAAATGATTAATACAAAGGTTATATGGCAAATTTTCTTAAAAACTTTATGTTATAAAAACTATCATTTTTGGTTAAACCTTTACAAAATTTAAAAAGATTTTTTTTAAAGAAAGGTTTTTATAAAAGAAAAGATTAGATAAATATATATTTTTGAGAAAATATATATTTTGTCACTTTAACAATTTATGTGATATGTAATATTTGGTGTATTAGTTATATATAACAAAATTAGGAACTTGAATCAAACGTTATAATTAAACTCAAGACACATTATAGCAAAAGTCTTACAAAACTACACATGATTACGCCTTAAAAACGAGTTACGGACAATCCGAAGGATCGGACACCATTTATGGTCAAAACGGACGACGGACGAATCCATAAACGAATCGCCAATCCGAGGAGTTACTACGACGTTTAGACGATTTTCGACGCGAAAAATGAATATGTTACCGATAACGAAATCCGGAGGTTTATAAACTTATAAAAAAACTATTATGTATTCTTTTAACTAAAAAGCCTACACTTAGTGATTTTTTTAAAAAATGAAAGATGTTTATACAAATTGACTATTTTATACAAATGGACTATCTTTTACAAATGGGCTATCTTATACAAATGGGCTATCTTTTACAAATGGGCTATCTTTTAACAAATGGGCTTATTTTAACACATGGGCCTAATTTTACAAATGGGCTATTCTTTATAAATGTTCATAATGGGCTTATCAAAACACATGGGCTAAGCCAATACCAAACATATGGGCCAAGGCCCAATAACATTAAGCCCAATACTATTTAGGCCCAACACTATTTAGGCCCAACACTATTTAGGCCCAAAACTATTTAGGCCCAATACTATTTAGGCCCAATACTATTTAGGCCCAACACTATTTAGGCCCAACACTATTTAAGCCCAATAACATGAAAACATGGGCTCGGCCCAATGACATAATTAGTGAAAATACAAGTATACTATTGAGTCATACAAGACACGAAATCATGAGGACGAAATCCGATGATACAACATACAAGATACAAGATTACTTATATATAACAAGTTTAACAATTCGTACATCTAATACAAAGTTCAACAAATAACAAAGACTTGTACACGAGTCATTACAAAGACTGATGTGTCTAACAAATATAGAACGTTTGTAAGTTGCGACATAATACAAGGCAACCGCAAGTGAGGATCCAGATACTTATATTTCACAGACGCAATTTTGTGAGTTCATGTCCCCCTTTTCATTTTAAAAACTTTTCGAGCTTTACAACTATCGGGGAAAATACATGTACAATAGTATGATAAGTCAAGGAATGAAACACCTTAGATCATGTGAGAAATTAGGGCCATAACTAAAGCACCATTAATCCAAGTTTGGACCAAGGAACTAAAGGGTTAGATCTAATGTGTTTTGGCGAGCCCTACTCATGGCCATTTGTTTGCTTAGGAGTGCTTTTGTTGCCCTACGACATGGTGTCGATACAATTAAAATCGTCTAGGGTTGGATTGCTTCCTATTTCTTCACACATATTAATGTCCTTGCAAAACATTAATGATCACGATTTCATTGACGCTTTTCATACTACTTTTGATACAAATACAAATACATTCACATTTTACGGAATGTATCATATACAACTAAACTGCATGAACTCGCTAAACTTTTGTTGACGTTTTCCACTTAAACATGTATTTCAGGGAATTAGTGGACCATGTTGGGGATTCAATTCAAGGAACAAATGTCAAGACTCCGTGCCATCTTTTGAAGGGTTTGCCTATATTATATACCGTCTTTGGCGGTGGCATAATGGACAAAGCCTTAGTGTTTAAAACTTTCGTTTTGGATGTATGAAACAAAAATAACTTATTTTCTTTGGATGGTTTGTAAATTATAAACTTAATGTATGTTGCGCATCTTTTGAACAAGTATGGTAATGGCAAAGGAGTATGTTTTATTCATTTAGTATGTTTACTTATATCGTTATGCAATGAGAACCAAACAGATCACACCTCGCGCTTCCGCTACGAGCAGGGTGTGACAGTTTGGTATCAGAGCCTCGATTGTAGTGAACCAGGATTCTTTCTCGAGTCTAGTCTACAGTCACTAAGGAACCTCTCACGAAAACAATTTATACAAGAACAAGAGTTTTCATTGCATAAACATTTTCAAGGTCCACTACAACAAAAACAAAAATTCATCTCATACATATGTCGAACAAATTATTTTCCAGGATATCATGTCTTCCTCCGAAGGAAGCAACATTTATGACGATATGGATCCTATGACACCCTCTTCGGATGATGATTATGTACCTGAGGTTCAGGTTATTACTTCGGATAGTGAGACGGGATCAGATGGCGATATGGATGACTTCCAGCCATTTGCATTGCTAGGTGATATTATTGATGATGACATATTAGATATGCCTCCGCAGCTCAATGACGTAGTTATGATAGGTCACCCTGAGGGTGAACATGTAGTCGAGGTTATACCCTGGGATATCTTTCCTCTTGCTATTATGCCTTTTATTGACGACCTCGACGAGGATGATGACGCCGTTGTTCCAGTGTTTCCCGTGGAGCACTTAAATGATGATTTAGGAGACGGGGATGTTTATGATCTGGTTATTCTAGAGGTTGCAGCACTAGTAGTTCCGATTATTGTTATTTATTCTGATTCTGACACAGACTCAGATGCTCATTCTGATGCATCTGCTACTACATCTGCACTTCAGGCTGTAGGCCTAGAGGCGCATCCAGTTATTGAGGATGATCTCATGCCAGATGAGCCAGTTGTTCCTACACCTGATCATATTCCTATTCCACCACATTCTCCAGCTCACTTACCTGCTGAGGAGCCTATTCAGGCCCCTGTTTCAGAGGGATCTACTGACCGTATCCGACTCATGCGCTTCGCACCTATCATACCACCTACAGATCATACCGATGAGGCAGGACCATCCGGACACGCCCACATACCGCCCAGCATTATTGACCTATATTACCAGCAGTTTCGTCCAGTTCTACCAGTTCCTACTGAGCATATGGCAGCACAGCACTCTCCGCCACATGTTATGCCTACTACAGACCCGTATCATCCAGTTCACTACCCGAGCGTTTCTACTGATACCCTTATCCTCTCTCTGCAGTCTCAGGTCGACATACTTTTTGACAGCGTTCATGAGCTTCAGCAGCTTGCTGGCGCCAGACCTCCACCACCACTAACTCATTCACCACCCCATGCTCCACGACCACCACCAGGGTCACCACCATTACCCCCACTACCACCTCAGATGCCACCAGTTGTTATACCACCAGTTGGTTTACCTGCCCGTGTTTTGACACTCGAGCAGCAGATTGATTTCCTTATCCGTTTGGTTCATGATTTGGAGGATAGGATTTCTCATGTTGACAGGTTATTGTTTCCGATTCCACCACCAGTCTTCCCTCCACCATAGACTGTGTTTGCAGGTATCATACTTTTGAGACGGGTATCTATATCCGTTGTTGTGTACATAGACCTTCATCAAGTTTCAAGACAACTGATAGACTGAAGATCGCATGGATTGAAAGAAGACTTTACCACTTTGTATATATTCTAGACTAGTATGACCGGATGATGTATCCCGTGACCATTTTGTTTCTCTCTAAACGATCTTGTAATCAGTTGTGTACTATATATGAAAACTTGGTGTTATCCTTTATATGCATTTGAAATGTTATATTATACATGTTTTGTTGCTTGCATTGTTTAGGTTATTCGCATGATATATTGCTTAGTTATATTTTTTATTAATGTTATAAATGTATTTTATATGCTTAGTAAAAATATTTATTAACAAACCAACGTCTAATCTTTATCCTATTTCTCCTTTGGAAGAATCATGCCACCAAGGAGAGTCTTACGTTCACGAACAGTTAATCCACCCCCACCTCCACCGATGCCTACGAACGAGGCTGAATTAAATGCACTAATATAACAGAGAATCGCCCAAGCTATCGCACTGTATGAGGCATCCCGTGCCGAAACCAGTGGTGGCACCGGCGGATCGGGAGGCCAGGGCCAAGGCGGTACTTCAGGCGGAACAAATATCGCGGGTAACATTTAGTTGTTTTGTTACAACTTATCAAATTTCTTTCTTAATCTACTCGTGCGTTTCATTGTTTACTCATTCTTAATCCGTTTATTGTCTATTTCAGGATGCACATTCAAGCAGTTTCTAGACTGCAAGCCACTCAACTTTGATGGCACAGGCGGTGCCGTGGCTTATGTGCGTTGGACAGAGAAAACAGATTCAACCATAAGAATGAGCAGATGCTCTGCTGATCAACATGTCACCTTTGTGACTGGCCTGTTCGTTAACGAGGCTCTCACATGGTGGAACTTGCAAGTGCAGACTTTGGGTGATAGCGCTGCATATGGGTTGACATGGGAAGAGTTAAAAGAAAGGATGAGAGAAAAATATTGTTCCCGTGCTGAACTCCAGAAATTGGAGAATGAGTTTTGGAACCTTACCATGGTTGGATCTGATATTATTGGATATACTCAAAGGTTTCATGACCTGTCTCGCGTGATCCCTTATTTGGTTACCCCAGAATTTAAGCGTATTGAACGCTACATTTGGGGACTTGCTCCTGAGATCAGAAGCCTTGTTACTTCAGCAGATCCCAAAACTATCACGCAGGCGGTGCTGTGAGTCTTAATGAAGATGCAATTAGGATGAAGAAGTATGATGTGAAGGGAGGAGAGAAGAAGGAATCACATGTTGAGTCTTCCAGTGGCGGGAAAAGGAAGTACTCAAATTTTAAAAAGGGAACTCGTGGGAATAACAACAACAACCCCAACAACAACAACTACAACTACAACCCCAACAATCACAACAACAATAACAACAACCGCAATCACAACAACCCCAACAATCATAACATAAAGCAAGAGATTATTCAGGCAAGAGATGCAAGGGCGTTTGTAGCCACCAATGATACCGGCCCGAAGAAGTACTCGGGTACTATGCCCAAGTGTGAGCGATGCACATATCATCATGTGGGGAATTGTCGGAAATGTGATAAATGTGGCAAGCTTGGCCACCGTACTGAGTCTTGTTGGGGAACAGGGAATAGAACAGGAATGGGGAATGGGAATAATAACAGGAACGGAAATGGAAACGGGCGTGGGCAAGGATGTTTTGGATGCGGAAGCAAAGACCACTTTAAAAGAGATTGCCCTAAAGAAAACCAAGCTCGTGGTCGATCATTTGTGATTGGAGCCAAGGATGCGCGCCAAGACCCTAATGTGGTCACTGGTACGTTTCTCCTCAATGATCATTTCGCATCCATATTATTTGATACCGGAGCCGATTTTAGTTTTATTTCTATAGAATTTAAAAATATTCTGGGCTTAGAACCTAGTAAGCTAGATGTTCCATATTCTATAGAATTTGATAACGGTAAACTAGTAGAGACGGGAGAAGTTGTTAAGGAGTGCACCTTAGAACTTGGCGAACAAAAATTCAACATCGATCTCTTACCCATTGAACTGGGTAGTTTCGACGTAGTGGTTGGCATGGATTGGCTATCCAATAATCGAGTCGAAGTCGTTTGCCACGAGAAAATCATTCGCCTACCACTACCGAACGAAGAGACACTTGTGATACATGGAGAGAAGCGCGACACCCCATTGCGGATCATCAATTGCATGAAAGCACAGAAGTGCTTACGGAAAGGTTGTATTGCCTTTCTAGCACATGTTGTGGACAAGAAGACCGATGGGCTGAAGTTGGCAGATATTCCTGTAGTAAAAGAATTTCCTGAAGACTTGCCAGGACTACCACCTTATTGACAAGTCGAATTTCACATCGACTTGGTACCAGGAGCCGCACCCGTAGCTAAATCTCCATATCGATTAGCACCTTCTGAAATGCAAGAGTTATCCACACAACTCCAAGAGTTGTTGGATAAAGGATTCATTAGACCGAGCTACTCGCCTTGGGGAGCTCCAGTCTTGTTTGTAAAGAAGAAGGACGGAACTTTCAGGATGTGCATCGATTATCGCGAGTTGAATAAACTTACCATCAAGAATCGGTATCCATTACCGAGGATTGATGACCTATTCGATCAATTGCAAGGGTCGAGTTTCTACTCAAAGATAGACTTACGATCGGGGTATCATCAATTACGGATTCAAGAAGAAAGCATACCAAAAATGGCTTTTCGGACTCGTTACGGTCATTACGAGTTTCTCGTTATGCCTTTTGGTTTAACGAATTCACCAGCGGTCTTCATGGATTTAATGAATCATGTGTGCAAGCCGTATCTCGACAAATTCGTCATAGTGTTTATTGACGACATTTTGATATACTCTCGATCGACTGATGAACATGAACAACATTTGAGAACCATTTTGGAGTTGTTAAAGACGGAGAAACTATACGCGAAATTTTCTAAGTGCGAATTTTGGATTCGCGAGGTATAATTTCTCGGGCATGTAGTGAACGAGAAGGGCATTCAAGTAGACCCGTCGAAGATTGAAGCGATTAAGAATTGGGAAGCGCTCAAGACTCCTACTGAAGTGCGATAATTTTTGGGCTTAGCGGGATATTATCGGAGATTTATCGAGAATTTTTCAAAGATTGCTCAACCGCTAACTTCTCTTACACAGAAAGACAAGAAATTCGATTGGGGAGAGAAACAAGAAATAGCATTTCAACTTCTTAAAGACAAGTTGTGTATTGCACCAATCTTATTATTACCCGACGGTACCGATGACTTCGTTGTATACTGTGATGCTTCGCATCAAGGTGTGGGTTGTGTACTCATGCAACGTGAAAAAGTTATCGCGTACACGTCTCGCCAACTGAAAGTTCACGAGAAGAACTATACCACTCATGACCTAGAGTTAGGCGCGGTGGTATTTGCTTTGAAAATTTGGCGACATTACTTATATGGTACACAGTGCACTATTTTCACAGATCATAAAAGTCTCTAACACATATTCAACCAAAAAGAATTAAATATGCGTCAGCGACGTTGGGTTGAATTATTGAACGATTATGATTGTGAAATCAAGTACCATCCGGGCAAGGTGAACGTTGTAGCAGACACCTTGAGCCGCAAGGAACGAGTTAAAACACTAAGAGTGCGAGCACTAGAAATGACGATTCACACAGATCTTACCGCACGAATTCATAATGCACAACAAGAAGCGCTCAAGGAAGAGCATATTCTAGCAGAGTCACTTCGAGGCATGGAAAAACGGTTAGTGCCAAAGGAGGATGGAACTTTGTATGTTGCAGGTAGAATTTGGGTTCCATTCTTTGGAGGCCTTCGAGATCTTATTTTTGAGGAAGCACATAGGTCAAAGTACTCGATCCATCCTGGATCAGATAAGATGTACCAAGACTTAAAGGAGTACTATTGGTGGCCTAACCTCAAAAATGATATTGCTATCTATGTCAGAAAATGCTTGACCTGCGCGAAGGTCAAGGCAGAGTATCAGAAACCGTCGGGTTTACTACAACAACCCGAGATTCCCGCTTAGAAATGGGAACAAATATCGATGGACTTCATTACGAAGTTACCCAGGACCTCAAGAGGCCATTACATGAAATGGGTAATCGTTGATAGATTGACAAAGTCCGCACACTTCTTACCGATTCGGGAGAAGGATAGTACCGAGAAACTAGTGGAACTATATCTTAAAGAAATAGTGGCTCGTCATGGAGTTCCTATTTCAATCATTTCGGGCCGAGACGGGCGTTTTGTTTCAAGAATTTGGAAATCATTTCAACAGGCCTTTGGATCTCATTTGAATCTAAGTATGGCCTTTCATCCACAAACTGACGGCCAGAGCGAACGGACAATCCAAACACTCGAAGATATGCTTCGTGCATGTGTTATGGATTTAGGCGGCAATTGGGATACTCATCTACCTTTAGTTGAGTTTTCCTATAATAACGGCTACCATACTAGTATACGAGCTGCATCGTTTGAAGCTCTTTATGGTCGAAAGTGTCGCTCTCCGCTATGTTGGGCGGAAACAGGCGATAGTCAATTAATTGGTCCGGAACTAGTCCAAGAGACTACGGATAAAAATTTTCAGATCCGAGACCGTATCAAGGCGGCTCGCGATCGACAAAAGAGCTACGCAGATAAAAGACGAAAACCATTATCTTTCGAGGTCGGAGACAAAGTCTTGTTGAAAGTCTCGCCTTGGAAAGGCGTAGCAAGGTTCGGTAAACGTGGAAAGCTTAACCCACGTTACATTGGACCATTTGAAATCTTAGAAAAGATTGGCACTGTTGCCTACAAGTTGAAGTTACCAGATGAACTTAGCAGTGTGCACGACACGTTTCATGTGTCGAATCTTAAAAACAGTCCAACACAAGAAACCGTTATCATTTCTGCAGATGAAATTCACATTGACGACAAACTCCAATTCACTGAAGAACCTGTTGAGGTCACGGACTGGAAGGTCCAGAAAACACAGAGAAGTCGTATCAAGTTAGTAAAAGTTCGTTGGAACTCTTGTCACGGACCCGAATATACTTGGGAACGTGAAGACCAAATTAAAGCCAAATATCCTCATCTGTTCAAGAATACTCCTACAACGAATAACTCAGTTTGAATTTCGGGACGAAATTCTCAATAACAGGGGGGAATGTGACAACTGCCACTTTCTGGTAATTTACGTACATTTAAAGCAACGAATTACATTACATAAATATGTGTTTTGAATATCCGAACTGCATGATTACATGATATACATCTTAGAATACTCATGGAATATTCATTTATGATGCACATGATTCATTTTTATTGGTTACATGTGAAACAGTGTAAACAAGGCATCGAAACAACTAGAGTAGTAACTAGTAAACTAGCGTGCTGACGAAAACTCAGGATCCGCAGAAACCATCTAAATGACATCTTTAGGACTCAGACGAAAGTCCAACATCAAATATACATTAAACCCTAATTGTAAATCCAAGGGTTTGGTCTAACACTTTCCCGATGTCCGGTAGCACTAAAAACTGTCCGAAAAGCGCTAAAAGTTACCATTTCAATAATTTTCCGCAAAATTCAGCATTAGTGTTTTTATTACAAGATGCAAAAGTGTTGTTTAAACACAAATTTCATATAAAAATACATAGGGAATATCAACTACACACATGACCGAAATTTTCCCTACAACTTCCATAAGCGAACCTTTCGACTATCTTCTTGCGGAACGAGCGACAAACGACTAACCGAACTATATTTTGACACATTTAGCAAACTAGTGAACATTATTTTTGGTCTTTTTCATCCTATTTATGACCATTCTAAGTCTTGAAACATCTTGAAACTTTGTAACACATAAAGACCTAAACACTTAACCATTTTATTTCATTTTGAACCCTTAAAAATTACTAACACATTTAACCACATAAGACCCCCCCCCCCCCCATGTTGTAACTGTGAACAAGGGGTCCCACACCCCTTGTTTATGTGTTAAATGTCTAAGATATTTATCTTAACTTGCCAGTGGATGAGGTTGATGATTAATTATAACACTTATCACATTAAAGATTACTAGCACATTATCACATATTTCATCTTTTATTACACACACAAACTCTCTCATCATCTTCATCTTTTCATCAAGAACACCCACCAAAAACCCATTTTATTTTATCACCTCCTTGATGATCAAGATGGATTTCCATGGAACATAAGAAGATCTAAAGCACTTACAAGAAAAAGGACACTTTTTCATCCATCCAAGAACCTTCAATCATCAAGATCTTCATCTTCTTAGTTCTTAATCATCCTTTAGATCATCCCTAGCCTAGTGCTAGAAGTGAGCTTCTAAATCTATTTTTTTCATACTTATTTATGTTTATGATTATTATTATTATAACTAGTAATAACTAAATAATCATACATAATATTCTGAAGATACAAAGAAGCAAAAATAAAAATCATGATATGTATATGTTTGTTTATGTTGTGATTTAAGATTTATTACTTACATGTTTGATCTTGTTATGATGGATATCATAAGAATAACTTGTTAGATGATGTTTAAAAACATGATCTAACAAGTATACATGTTTATGCTTAAGGGTTTTATTTAACATAAAGGTTTAAATGGATGATCATAATCTTTGATTTTGTGAAAGTATTTAAGGTTTTTCATTAAAAACAATACTTTTATAAGATTATGAAAATAAACATACAAGATGAGATTTTTATAAATGTGGTTAAAACTATAAGTAAAGCATGGATTTGAACTTGTTAGCATATGTTATGATCATGTCCAAAACCCTACATGATTTTGATATCATCTTGATAAGTTTATGTTATAAAAATCTCATATGTTTTAGTTAAGATGTTATGAGTAAATTGATGGTGATTTTAAAAAGAAAATGATATGTTTATTAAACATGGCTAAATGATTAATACAAAGGTTATATGGCAAATTTTCTTAAAAACTTTATGTTATAAAAACTATCATTTTTGGTTAAACCTTTACAAAATTTAAAAAGATTTTTTTTAAAGAAAGGTTTTTATAAAAGAAAAGATTAGATAAATATATATTTTTGAGAAAATATATATTTTGTCACTTTAACAATTTATGTGATATGTAATATTTGGTGTATTAGTTATATATAACAAAATTAGGAACTTGAATCAAATGTTATAATTAAACTCAAGACACATTATAACAAAAGTCTTACAAAACTATACATGATTACGCCTTAAAAACGAGTTACGGACAATCCGAAGGATCAGACACCATTTATGGTCAAAACGGACGACGGACGAATCCATAAACGAATCGCCAATCCGAGGAGTTACTATGACGTTTAGACGATCTTTCGACGCGAAAAATGAATATGTTAACGATAACGAAATCTGGAGGTTTATAAACTTATAAAAAACTATTATGTATTCTTTTTACTAAAAAGCCTATACTTAGTGATTTTTTTAAAAAATGAAAGATGTTTATACAAATGGACTATTTTATACAAATGGACTATTTTATACAAATGGACTCTCTTATACAAATGGACTATCTTTTACAAATGGGCTATCTTATACAAATGGGCTATCTTTTACAAATGGGCTATCTTTTAACAAATGGGCTTATTTTAACACATGGGCCTAATTTTACAAATGGGCTATTCTTTATAAATGGGCTTAACTTCATAATGGGCTTATCAAAACACATGGGCTAAGCCCAATACCAAACATATGGGCCAAGGTCCAATAACATTAAGCCCAATACTATTTAGGCCCAACACTATTTAGGCCCAACACTATTTAGGCCCAATACTATTTAGGCCCAAAACTATTTAAGCTCAATACTATTTAGGCCCAACACTATTTAGGCCCAACACTATTTAAGCCCAATAACATGAAAACATGGGCTCGGCCCAATGACATAATTAGTGAAAATACAAGTATACTATTGAGTCATACAAGACACGAAATCATGAGGACGAAATCTGATGATACAACATACAAGATTACTTATATATAACA
Organism: Helianthus tuberosus; assembly: GCA_030545235.1. Classification (NCBI taxonomy): domain Eukaryota; kingdom Viridiplantae; phylum Streptophyta; class Magnoliopsida; order Asterales; family Asteraceae; genus Helianthus; species Helianthus tuberosus. The sequence goes on along the minus strand of CM060451.1, from coordinate 124,309,509 downwards.
AGTTTAACAATTCGTACATCTAATACAAAGTTCAACAAATAACAAAGACTTGTACACGAGTCATTACAAATACCGATGTGTCTAACAAGTATAGAACGTTTGTAGGTCGCGACATAATACAAGGCAACCACAAGTGAGGATCCAGATACTTATATTTCACAGACGCAATTCTGTGAGTTCATGTCCCCCTTTTCATTTTAAATACTTTTCGAGCTTTACAACTATCGGGGAAAATACATGTACAATAGTATGATAAGTCAAGGAATGAAACACCTTAGATCATGTGAGAAATTAGGGCCATAACTAAAGCACCATTAATCCAAGTTTGGACCAAGGAACTAAAGGGTTAGATCTTATGGGTTTTGGCGAGCCCCACTCATGGCCATTCGTTTTCTTAGGAGTGCTTTTGTTGCCCTACGACATGGTGTCGATACAATTAGAATCATCTAGGGTTGGATTGCTTCCTATTTCTTCACACATATTAATGTCCTTGCAAAACATTAATGATCACGATTTCATTGACGCTTTTCATACTACTTTTGATACAAATACAAATACATTCACATTTTACGGAATGTATCATTTACAACTAAACTGCATGAACTTGCTCAACTTTTGTTGACGTTTTCCACTTAAACATGTATTTCAGGGAATTAGTGGACCATTTTGGGGATTCAATTCAAGGAATAAATGTCAAGACTCCGTGCCATCTTTTGAAGGGTTTGCCTATATTATATACCGGTACGGCTTGAAGTGGAGCAGCAGTGGTTGTGACAGCACAGTTCTTGTTGCTGGAGCTGCTGTTGTTGTTCCTCTTCTTGCGACGAGAGGACTTTGATGACTGCGATGCGATGGCGTCAGCGGTTGGTGCGGCGGTAGCTTGGTGCAGGTTCTTTGAAGCTTTATCCCAAAAACCAGCTTTTACTCGCTTGTCGTTGATTTCAGCGGCAAGCAAGTAAGTTTCTTCGATCGTTGCTGGTTTTGAAGCATGCACAAAATCGGCAACACAATCCGGCAGAGCGCGGATATACTTCTTGATCGCCATGTTGGTAGTCTTCACTTGATCGGGGCAGATGATACTGAGCTGCTTGAAGCGAGCAGTCAGGGCAGGGTTGTCACCATCTTTTTGCTTGATGTGCCAGAATTCATCCTCCAGCTTTTGGCGCTCATGGGGAGGGCAGAACTCATCGAGCATAACGTTCTTCAACTCGTCCCATGACAGACCATAGGCTGCATTATTTCCACGCTTGTTCCTCTCGGCAGTCCACCAGTCTAGAGCGCGGGACTGGAAGACGTCGGTCGCATTCAGTGTGCGGAGATTGTCAGGACATCCACTCTGACATAAAGTGACTTCGATCGAGTCGAACCATTGAAACAAAGTCGTAGGGCCATCTTCGCCGGTGAACTCTTTCGGTCCGCATGCCTTGAACTGTTTGAAGCTGAAAGCAGCTTTGGGAGTCTTGGTCCTGGATTCTTCAGACGATTTGCTCATGTTTTCATATAGTTCACTCACGATCTGAGGATCTACCTTTGCCATTTGCTTAGTAACCATGGCAGCGAGGCGTTTGTCTGCTTGCTTTCGGCGTGCGTCTCGGGTAGCGCGAGATCCAGATGACGACATTGTCTGCAACAGACATCGCCACAGGACTCAACACAACATAATCGAATTCTCACCTCACAAGCCTATTACTACTAAAGCTCAGGAACACGTAAAATCACATAACCACATAGGCACATAATCACAGATTCACATAAGTACAGAAGCACATAAGCACGTAAGGCACCGAAACACAGAAGCACATACGCAAGAAGCAGTCAGAATACAGAAACCTATCATTCAAAGTCCGTGAGCGTTCGAGAATAGCGATCGCGAAAAACATAGCGATTAGTATAGTATAAGCGAATAACATAACAAACTGCACGGCGTATGGTCGTTCCTCGAATGGTAGCGATTTCTTAGCATATTGAGATAAAGTTGCAGTGCGAGTCATGTGTGTCGGTCAAAGCGAAGGGTGAAAAGCGAATAAATCACCAAAAATCATAACACATAAACAGATAAATCATATAAAACACGTAAAATCTTCATAAAATTGACAAATATCAGAGTCGACAGTAGCGAGCTCAGAATCGAAACATGTAAAAATCGAGAAATAGATCGTATGCGGCTTTTAGACATCGACTAACCAAAGTGATTCGACTATTCACAAGGACTTTTCATACACACTTTGGTCTTCGGGACTGTGCTCCCGCCTTGAATCTGGGCGGTCGGCAAGCATCCTTCCAGTCATATCGTGACTTCAAGTCGTTGGAGTCCGTCGAGACTTTGGTGAGAGTTTTGTAAAGCCAAAATGAGATCAGAACGAGTCATCAAGGTTCGGGTTTCACCCCTGACTTAACAACTTTATTCCCGTTTTGATAAAATGGAGACAAAAATATGCGTTAAAGTACGGACTTCACTCCTGATTCAACGCAAATTCTCGTGTTTGTAGATGAAATGCGGGTCGAACTAGTAATTTAGTCAAGAGTTTGCGGTTTTCACACCTAATGTCACGGCCCCCGTCCCAGTTTTACCCGGTCCAGGAGCCGCGGGACAGAAACCCGTGGTATTTATTAATTGAGTTGACAGCGGAAGATTTTACAGGATCTTTTAAAAATTGAAATGCCCGATTATTTTATTTCTTAATTCGGGATAATCCCCGTAATTTACAATAGAGGAATTTCACAAGGAATTTCCCTGATTTACAAAACATGTTTATTTATTTAACTGAGCCACTACTTCAAGCTTGTTAGTGCTCCGTAGCACTTTTCCTTGGTTCACAGTAGTCACCTGAAACATGTTTTGAAAATATTTTATCAGCGGGGAAATACTGGCGAGTCATTCAAATTTAATAAAACGACACATAGTTATAAATTACAGCATAAGAGCGATTACAATGGCTTCTATCTTATTTTTATCTGGCGTCGTGTCACCTCCTGGTGATGATGGTCATACCACTATTGGGTCCTTTCACTCAAGTAGTGATGATTATCACTGTTAGGATTCATTAGCCTAACCGTGAGAAATTAGTAATGTGCACAATACCCCACTAGCCAGTGATTAAGATAACCATGACTTAATCCCTGTAATTATAACCTTTGAAAATAAATGGAGTATTGTAAAATACTTTTGATAAAAGAGAATGACTCACATTGCAGATTTAAACGGGCAGAGTTTAGCCTAGTGATTAGCCTTGTAACCTAATTTAAATAACAATGCAAACGAACTAGGTCAGTAACTAATACAGCATTTACGATAACTCACTAGATTAAAAACCTCACAACGAATGACAAAGTGCAATACTTAAACATCCATCGAATTCACGACGAATGACAAAGTATGGCCCTAATGTGGGCAGCACTTAAACATCCATCGGATAGTTTCAATCGATCGGACATTGAATCGTAGCAGCGATCGAGTTAATACCATGTATCGTAGCAGTGCCTTGATATCTTAAATTTCAAATTTGAGCAGTGAGACTTCGTTTTTTGTGAAAAGTTTTCAACACAGTTGAACTGCTCATGACCCAAGCAATTTATAGCAGAAAAATGAGGTTTACGCGGCCCGCGTAAATCACCCTTAACACTTACGCGGCCCGCGAGGGCCATCTATGCGTAGACTAGGGCTACGGTGTCATCGGTAGACCTGCCATGTGTACAACACGTGGCCCTGGACGCTTATCCGGTCAACCACACTTTGACGCGGCCCGCGTAAGCTTCTCTTAAGGCTTACGCGGCCCGCCTGAAACCAGATTTTCTTGATTTCTTGATTTTTCATGCACATTGGGGTTTCAGGGGTCCGGGTTTTCACTTATGGTTCGTTTTGGGACATTTTTGAAGGTCCTTACATCCTCCCCACCTTATTTAAAATCTCTTCCTCGAGATTTACTGAAATAAGTGAGGATATTTTCGCTTCATCTCAGATTCCAGCTCCAAGGTGTATTCGGGTCCTCTCTTTGAATCCCATTTGACTTTGACCAGTACTAGTCTTTTGTGCTTGAGAAACTTGACCTTTCTGTCTTCTATTTGAAGTGGTTTCTCCACGAACTTTAACTTTTCATTCACTTGGATGTCTTGAAGAGGGACTACTAATGATTCGTCTAATAGACATTTCTTGAGGTTGGATACATGAAATACGTCATGTATCCCAGCTAACTCTTCTGGTAGCTGTAAGCGATAAGCGACTGGTCCTATACGTTGGATTACTGGGAATGGTCCTACGTATCTTGGACTTAATTTTCCTCTCTTACCGAACCGAACTACTCCTTTCCAAGGAGAAACTTTCAAGAGTACCTTGTCTCCAACCTGGAATTCTAACGGCTTGCGTCGATTGTCTGCATAACTTTTCTGGCGATCTCGAGCCGTCTTTAGTTTTTCCTTGATTTGAGTGATTTTATTGGTAGTTTCTTGCACAATTTCAGGACCTGATAATTGACTTTCTCCTATTTCCGCCCAACAAACTGGAGTTCTACACTTTCGTCCATATAGTGCTTCGAACGGGGCAGCTTCAATGCTTGAATGATAGCTATTGTTATAGGAGAATTCAATCAAGGGTAAATGGTTGTCCCAGTTTCCACCAAAATCTATCACACATGCCCTAAGCATGTCTTCCAGGGTTTGGATCGTCCTTTCACTTTGCCCATCTGTTTGAGGATGGTATGCAGTGCTTAAATTTAGTCGAGTTCCCATTGCTTCTTGGAAACTTGTCCAGAAATGGGAAGTGAAACGACTATCCCTATCCGATACAATGGAGAGTGGGACTCCATGTAAGGATACTATTTCTTCTACATACAACTTGGCTAATCTTTCCATGCTAAAGGTTTCTTTCATGGGTAGGAAATGAGCTGATTTGGTTAATCAATCCACAATTACCCAAATTGCGTCATTACCTTTTTGGGTTTTGGGCAACTTAGTAACAAAGTCCATTGTTATGAGTTCTCATTTCCAAACAGGCATTTCTAATTGTTGTAGTAACCCTGAAGGTTTCTGGTGTTCTGCTTTAACTTGTGAACAAGTAAGACACTTAGATACATAATTAGCTATATCCTTTTTCATTCCTATCCACCAGAAGTTATTCCTTACATATTGGTACATCTTATTGTTACCAGGATGCATGGTATACCTAGATTTATGGGCTTCCTCTAAAATTTTATTTCTTAAGTTTTCTTGCTTAGGTACCCAAATCCTTTTCTTGTGGAATCTCCAAATTCCATCACTTCCTTGCTCTAGTTCCTTTATTATTCCTTTCATCCCTTCAGCATCATCTTTGATTGCTGTTTCTTGAACATTCTTCAGTTGTTCCATTAGGTCTATCTGTAAACTTAATCTAAGAGCACGAACTCGTCGTTGTTTCTCATGATACTTACGACTTAAAGCATCAGCAACTACGTTTGCTTTTCCTTCGTGATATTGAATATCACAGTCGTAGTCACTTAGGATTTCCATCCACCTCCTTTGCCTCATGTTCAATTCTTTTTGCCCAAATATGTATCTTAAGCTTTTATGGTCTGTATAGACAGTAAACTTACTTCCATACAAATAGTGTCTCCAAATCTTAAGGGCAAAAATTATGGCTCCTAATTCTAAGTCGTGAGTCGTATAATTTTCCTCGTGCTTTTTCAATTGCCTTGAAGCATACGCAATTACCTTCTTGCATTGCATTAGCACACATCCTAATCCTAGCTTTGAAGCATCGCAATATACTTCAAAATCTTCCGTTCCTTCTGGTAAGGCTAGAATTGGGGTGTTTGTTAGCTTTTGCTTTAAAATCCTAAAGGCCTCTTCTTGCCTAGGTTCCCATTCAAATTTCACTGCTTTACAGGTTAGCTTAGTTAATGGCACAGCTATTTTAGAAAAATCCTTAATGAATCGTCTATAGTATCCGGCTAACCCTAGAAAACTTCTAATTTCCATGGCTGATTGCGGGACCTTCCATTTGGTGATCGATTCTATTTTGGAGGGATCTACGTGAATACCTTCGTGATTCACCATGTGTCCTAAAAATTGTACCTCCTGTAGCCAAAATTCACACTTCGAGTATTTGGCGTAAAGCTTCTCTTTTCTTAACAAGGTTAAGAGTACATGCAAATGCTCACAATGCTCATTCTGACTCTTGGAATAAATAAGTATATCGTCGATGAAGACAATCACGAATTTATCCAAATACGGTTTACAGATCCGGTTCATCATGTCCATAAATGATGCAGGAGCATTTGTTAGTCCGAAGGGCATGACTGTAAACTCGTAATGACCATACCTAGTTCTGAAAGCAGTTTTAGGTATGTCTTCTTCTTGTACCTTCAATTGATGATATCCGGAGCATAAGTCTATCTTAGAAAAATATCTAGCTCCTTGGAGTTGATCGAAAAGATCATCAATCCTAGGTAATGGATATCGATTCTTAATTGTAACCTTATTTAATTCCCTATAATCGATACACATTCTCATTGACCCATCTTTCTTTTTCACAAACAATACTGGAGCTCCCCACGGGGACGAACTAGGTTGTATGAATCCTTTACTTAATAATTCATCTAACTGCTTTTTCAATTCTAGCATTTCGGTGGGTGCTAACCGATAAGGTGCCTTAGCTATCGGTGTAGTTCCAGGAATTAGATGAATTCTAAATTCGACTTCCCTATTGGGTGGTAATCCCGGTAGTTCTTCTGGGAATACATCTGGGTATTCTGCTACTACAGGAATTTCTTTAAGTTCCTTACCTTTCGTGTTAATGATTACTGAAATCATATACACCATTTCTTGTTTTCTTGAATAACTGGCCAATTTCATTACTGAAATGAATTTCAGTGGCTTTTGTGGCTTATCTCCTGTAATCACCACTAATTCTCCTGTGGGTGTATGAATTTCTATGGAATTCTTATCACAAAGAATTCGAGCATGGTTGGCTACTAACCAATCCATTCCTAATACCACATCGAATTCGGCTAAATTCATAGGTAACAGGTTTGCAGAGAATTTATGGCCTAAGAGTTCTATCTTTTCTTCTCGCAAAACCTTATTTATCTTAACAGAATTCCCATATGCCGTTTCTATCGTAAAAATATGCCTAAGGTTGGTTAAGGGTAAGTTAAGAGCTTGGCAGAATGAAGTATTTATAAAACTTTGGTTTGCACCAGAGTCAAATAATACTTTTGCATAAACGTTGTGAACTAGGAACGTACCAGCTATCACGTCAGGGATTAGTTCTGCTTCCTGAGTAGTCAACTGGAAGGCTCTTGCGTTTCTCTTGATAGTTCCTTCTGCAGGTTTGGCTTTGTTATCAGCTGGTTTGACCAATTTCAGGCAGTCTGGTCTAAAATGTCCAGCTTCTCCGCAGTTGTAGCAGATTGTTGCTTTCTTCTTCCTACAATCTTCTTCTTGATGCCCTAGAATTTTGCAGAAATTGCAATACCCCTTGCATCTTCCAAAATGCTTTCTTTTACAGGTATTGCAAAATGGAACAGTGGAGGATTGCCCAGTTCCCTTTTTCTTGAAATTACTACGGTTACCCATACGGAATCCCTGGGTAATCTTTTGGGCCACTTCCTTTTTCCGGTTTTCTTCTCTTGTGCGTATCAGCCCGTCAGTTAGGGTGTTAGCTAATTCCACAGCATCGTCAATAGTGCGAGGTCTCGCAACTTTAACGATATCACGGATTTCGCCAATCAATCCCCAAATATAGCGAGAAATAAGTACCGGTTCTGGCGAAGCCAGGGTTGGTACCACTCTCGCATACTCGAAGAATGTCGAAGTATACCCTCGACAGTCTACATCCACCATCCGGTGGTTCAAGAATTTATTCGCCATTTGTTCTTTCTCATATTCGGGACAGAATTTTCTTTCTACTAGCCGCTTAAATTCTTCCCAACTCATGGCATAGGCCACATTATTTCCCTTGGCTTGAAGTACCGTATTCCACCATTCTAGCGCCCCTTCTTTAAAAAGATGCGACGCGTACATGACCTTGTCTTCCTCAGCACATTTACTTATTTTAATCACCGCATCGGTTTTCTCTAACCAACGCAGTGCAGCAGTCGCCCCTTCGTTGCCTACAAATTCAACCGGTTTACAGGCAAGAAATTCCTTATAAGTGCAACCAGGCGTTGCAGCTTTCATTTTCTTAAGGAGTGGGGCTTGCATTCCATCGTTGTCGTTATTAGTATGGTTACCGCCTCCGTTTACACTATTACTAAAATTGTCGCCGTGTGTACGTTTTCTAGGAATAATTTATTGAGGTTCAACTGGATTTCGGGCAGCAGCAAGGATTGCTGGAATAGCATTGGCTATTCCTTGAGCAACGATATTCTCGATATCTTGCCTATTCAGAAATTGATCTTCATGATTTTGTTCAGATTGGTTAACTTCGTTAACGGGTTCATTACCAGCGTGTTCCATCTGGTAATTATTTTATATAAGTGATTAGCATAAAATAATTAATAACCAAACATAATAAAATAATTGCACATAATCACGTTAACAAGTATAGCCAAAATTGTCGATTTTTCGACTTTCGATATTTTATATATAATAGGCATCCGTACAAACTGGTTATCTTACAAAAGTTTTATTTTTAAGTTATTTCACATAATTATATTTTTATTATTATTATTATTATTTTGTTATTATACAACCACAACTACACCATCACCATCTGCTGGCATCTCAGAAGCGACGTTCCCTCTCGTCGTACTTCCAGGAGATCTGTTCTCCTATCTCCCGGATTTGATTCCCTGCATCCACCAGCTCCCCGCCAAAATGGCGGAGTTCAGCCAAGTTCTCATTGTTCATTGGTGGGTTTGGTGCAGGCTCTGGGTCAAACTGAGGGAAAAAGTATAAGGGTTATTTAAGAGATTCTGAAACTGCCAGTCGGTGGTCCACCATTCTTCTAGCTCTGCTGGTAGAGGTTGGGAGTGGATAATAGGATCTGGGATTTCAGGCTCTAGGTCAACTGGAAGTTATGCTTCCGCTGGGTAATTAAAGAGGTTTTCACTGGCAGGTCCGATGAGGTCACTAAGTGCCAGTTTATGATCCAGTTCCTCCCAAGATGACATTTCCTGGTCTTCCCTGGAACTTTCTCCGATCTCTACTCCCTTGCCTTTATCTTTGGGATCCTCCGTCTTTATAATTTTTCGTGTCGCTGGTTTCCTCCTACGCACACGCCTCCAGCCCACAATTCTTCTTCTCTTCTTTGGCTTGGGTTTCTCCGGTGGCTGTGCTTGAAATTCCATAGGTTCCTCAACGTCCGCACAATAACCAGTAAAGTCTCTGGAAACTTCCACATTAACAGAATAGAGATTGAGATTCTGAAGAGCTTCAGATAACTCATTCATGCTGTTTAGCAAATATGAAGAAACACACAAAATTCTAGGTTAAAATTTTGTAAATTGAATATTCACATAATCACAGAAAAGAAATTAGAAAAATTAAATATTAATTAATATATTTATACAAACAGATTGATTTAAAACAAATATTGTGATTATATATATATATATATTACAAATTACAACTGAAATTTAAAATATACTAGGGATTGTGCATTAATAATTTATTTTAGTCTATCTTTTCTTACTAAGTTGTTTATCTAATGGGCAAGTTTCTTTAAAGTTTCTGGCTTATGGATGATGATATGGGTGCTAGTACTGGGTCCGGGTGTTGGCAGTTAAAAGTTAACATTTACTGCTGTAGTGGCTAACATATAGATATTTGCCCATTCTTCGCCTAATTCATCTTCCCATGGTGGGTTATCACCTGTTTCCTGAGTTTCCTTATTAATCACCATTCCTTTTGATTGTGACTTCTTTATTTTCTCTTGACTCTTTTTAATAATCAAACTTATTTTCTTAATGGTAAGTGGTTTCTCAAACTGTGCCTTACGAACAAATATTCCTTCCTCAGTATCTGCTGAGTATTCCGAGGAATTGGGTTGAAATGAGGTTCCCTTATCTTTTGGTGAACTATCTAATTGACGATAGATGTCCGAGATTCTTTGCTTACCCATACTGTAACTAACAAGTAGTCAGTTAAAACACATAATCACAAGATGGTAATCAGGAAAATTAAGTATTTCTAAATACTTAATGGGCTTAAATCAGTGGCTCTGATACCACCTTTTTCTGTCACGGCCCCCGTCCCGGTTTTACCCGGTTCAGGAGCCGCGGGACAGAAACCCGTGGTATTTATTAATTGAGTTGACAGCGGAAGATTTTACAGGATCTTTTAAAACTTGAAATGCCCGATTATTTTATTTCATAATTCGGGATAATCCCCGTAATTTAAAATAGAGGAATTTCACAAGGAATTTCCCTGATTTACAAAACATGTTTATTTATTTAATTGAGCCACTACTTCAAGCTTGTTAGTGCTCCGTAGCACTTTTCCTTAGTTCACAGTAGTCACCTGAAACATGTTTTGAAAATATTTTATCAGCGGGGAAATACTGGCGAGTCATTCAAATTTAATAAAACGACACATAGTTATAAATTACAGCATAAGAGCGATTACAATGGCTTCTATCTTATTTTTATCTGGCGCCGTGTCACCTCCTGGTGACGATGGTCATACCACTATTGGGTCCTTTCACCCAAGTAGTGATGATTATCACTGTTAGGATTTATTAGCCTAACCGAGAGAAATTAGTAATGTGCACAATACCCCACTAGCCAGTGATTAAGATAACCATGACTTAATCCCTGTAATTATAACCTTTGAAAATAAATGGAGTATTGTAAAATACTTTTGATAAAAGAGAATGACTCACATTGCAGATTTAAACGGGCAGAGTTTAGCCTACTGATTAGCCTTGTAACCTAATTTAAATAACAATGCACACGAACTAGGTCAGTAACTAATACAGCATTTACGATAACTCACGAGATTAAAAACCTCACAACGAATGACAAAGTGCAATACTTAAACATCCATCGAATTCACGACGAATGACAAAGTATGGCCCTAATGTGGGCAGCACTTAAACATCCATCGGATAGTTTCAATCGATCGGACATTGAATCGTAGTAGCGATCGAGTTAATACCCTGTATCGTAGCAGCGCCTTGATATCTTAAATTTTGAATTTGAGCAGTGAGACTTCGTTTTTTGTGAAAAGTTTTCGACACAGTTGAACTGCTCATGACCCAAGCAATTTATAGCAGAAAAATGAGGTTTACGCGGCCCGCGTAAACCACCCTTAACACTTACGTGGCCCGCGAGGGCCATCTATGCGTAGACTAGGGCTACGGTGTCATCGGTAGACCTGCCATGTGTACAACACATGGCCCTGGACGCTTATCCGGTCAACCACACTTTGACGCGGCCCGCGTAAGCTTCTCTTAAGGCTTACGCGGCCCGCCTGAAACCAGAATTTCTTGATTTCTTGATTTTTCATGCACATTAGGGTTTTAGGGGTCCGGGTTTTCACTTATGGTTCGTTTTGGGACATTTTTGAAGGTCCTTACACCTAATCTCGACTTAATCGCTGGTTCATTTTCAAAAATTAAAGTGCAGTAATTGTGTAGCGTAAGCGAGAAATAGCGAGAGATAGTAGGAAATGCTCGTACAAAACCCCTACAGGATATGCACAAGTCGGTCTGTTGGTACCTAACTATAGACTAGGTCGTTTTCTAAGACATCGGCCCGGACTAGGTCGAGTATTGCCTAATTCCCTATAGTTATGGCTCTGATACCAATCTGTCACACCCCAACCGATGGCGGAATCATCGGGGCGCGGCACTGAGCGAAACAGATTGTCCAGAAGTTTCCATAACAACTATATTTACCAATTATTTAAAGCCACATCTCCCATACCATGTCATAAAAGATAATACAATTATTACAGAAAACATCTAGTCAAATTGTTCTGTTCCGACAACTCAGATTTTTTATTACAGATAATTGTTTATTGTTGACCTAGGTCTTTCCTAGCCTCGATTTCACAGCAAGCTAAGCATATAAGCATCCTAAGCACCTGTCACATACGTTAAAGTAAAAGTCAATACACATAGTGTAAAGGTGAGCATACAAGTTGAATAGATATAATAGAGTTCGAAATCGTTACGCATAACCAGCACGTACACAATGTAAAATGAGGCATGTTAGTTATCGACATGAACCTATCGATACCAATGACTGCGGGTTGACTGCCCAAGGCAGTTCGCGATACACACTCACCACTGTAACTAATTGACCTTAACAACCCCTGAGTGAACAGGTGCTGAGTCCAAACTATAGTATTATCGTTGCTAAGGCAGGTAGACAGCATTCCATGTGTAAACATAACAAACAAGCATTCATTAAGTCACGTATAACATGCGATAATCGGTTAGCATTTAAAGTATTGAGTAGTGTGATTGAGGTAATTTAGAATATGTAACGTATGTAACACCCAAAAGTGCATAAAGCAAAAAGGGATCGAGTATACTCACAGCGGTTGATGGATTGAAGGGAGCGCTAGAGAGTAAGGTTAGCCTGATCAGAACGATAGCATAATAATAAGCAACGCGTAAAATGGTGCAAAGTGTAAGTGGGTCGGACAGCAATTCGATCGGATGGTAGTCCGATCGGATGGCCGGTCGTTCGGGTGACAGTCCGCTCGGATGGTCATCCGATCGGGTGACCTTTCGAGTGGATTGTTACTTCCTTTGGGAAGGATGTGTTTGTGTATGATGGCTTGACTTTTGAAGTTTTCGTTGTAGCATTTTGAAAACATAGAAGTATCTCTACCTTTCAGGTCGGTCGATCGGACGAACGTTCGATCGGACGACAACCCGATTGATTGGACACTTTAGTGAGAACAAGTTCACCGCAGTTTGTCACTCGATCGGATTGTAGTCCGATCGGGTGGCAATCCACTGGCATTGAACATGTTGAAAATTGTTTAAGTATTGAAGTCTGAACATTACATGGTCGAGTGGTAGTCCGATCGGGTGGTAATCCGATCGGTCAGCACTTCGTTCAATGTTCATCCTTCAAAGTTTTGAGAAATAAAAGTTGAGTGTGGGGCCAAGGTGCAAGTCGTTCTGGTGGCAACCCGATCGGGTGACAATCCGATCGGACGGTAGTCCGATCGAACGGCATTCCGTCCTGGTCGTTCTGATCGTCTTACACTTGGTTGTTTGGTGGTTTGTCGTTTTATCGAGATGTTTTGATAACGTGTTAAGCAACAGAAACCTCGTCAATACTTGGTACTCCTGATCGGACAGGAATCACCCAAATCCGATTAGTTAACTGTTCGAGATGGTGTTCCATGTTTAACCCGAAATCGGTAGTCTCGTGGATAGAATCCAGATCTTGAACCATCACATCCACAAGAATGAGTAGAAGGTTAGTACAAGCTCCGATTATATCGGTTTTGAGTGCATTGAGTGTAAAAAAGTTGAAAGAAAGTTGGAAAACCATCTTTCAATCCTTTTCACCATGAATATGTTTAGATCTATGAAAGATCTTTGTTTATTTGTGTGGAAATCATTTAGATCTAAGTTGTTCTTGGTGGATTGAGGCCAAAACATGAAGTTCTCAAGAACACCATGATGACATCATCCTAGAACACCTCAAATCTAGTGATTTCACGGTTGAAAGTTAGGATTCAAAAGATAGAAAGGTGTAGAATCAAGTGTAGATCAAAGAAGTACAAGATTTAGGTTGAGATCTTACCGGAATTTGCGAGAAATCGAAGAAAAAGTGAGGTTGGAGTGCTGGTCGGACAGGAGAGTGCCAAAAGTGGTAAGTTGTGATGGTGACAGGGGGTATTTATAGGGTTTCCCAAAGTAGAAAGGGTTGGTCGATCGAGTGGCAGCCTGATCGAATGGCTGGTCGATCGAGTGGTAGCTCGATCGAGCAGCTGGTCGATCGGCTGGTCACTTGGTCCATTAGCCAGTTAATTCGAGTGTTCGGTGCGACGAGTTTTGTCGTTTCGATTCGCGTGTCGAGCGTTGCGATGCGATGGAGTTTCTTATTCAATTACTTTTAATCCCAACTACTATATCTAACATACAATCATCCTAGATTACTTGCGTTTAGCTTTTGCGTTTCGATTAAACACCACGACATAAACATAAGTAAGCATGCACAAGTAACACATATAAGGCACACACACGTAAAACAATATCCAGAATGCGTAATTCAAGTTGCGAGTGCGATTGCGATAAACGATAAAGCGATAAAGCATGCGATAAATGTCGATTAAAACCTCGATTATTAATAAGTACTCCACATAATACAACTAACGTAAGCATCAAATAGACTATCTACGAGTCAAAGAAGTCAAAATAGGAATTGAGCAAGGAGTGACAGGTCGCAATTAGCAATCTTGTCTCCCTTTGACTTAAATCTTGACTTTGACTTTGACTTTTGGAAACACGGGGTGTTACAACAACAAACGTCGTTCACCGCGCCTGAGATGGAAGGCCGCATTGCAACTGTTTAAATTAAAATATCATCGTTCGAGATGTTTAAAATAACTATTTAGCATTTATTGGTAGTTCCTTATCAACTCATAACTTCATTCATTAATTCAATATTGATTACAAAGAGGTTTATATATATGTTCTCCTAGTTACAATAATAACCCTCTAACTTATGACAATTAAATATTTGGCTTAACATTCCCCCGCAAGTTGAGGGCGGGTAACGACCTGCAACATGGATCTTAAAAATTCAAATCTTTGAGTTGATAACGGCTTCGTGAAGATGTCGGCAATTTGATCATCTGTTTTATTAAATTGAACCTTCGGATTTCCTTTAACTAGGAGAACATATATATAAACCTCTTTGTAATCAATACTGAATTAATGAATGAAGTTATGAGTTGATATGGTATCAGAGCGGGAAATACCACATATAGTGGGTATGATGGTCAACACATAACAAAAAATAACGATAACCGTCAAAGGACGTGGTAGTATGGCCCCAAACATCACAATAAACCAAATCAAGTATGTTTTTACTACGAAAAGATGAAATAGGCAAAGTAAGTTTGGACATTTTTCCCAATTGACAAGAAGTACACAAAGATGAACAAAGTTTGTTAGAAACAGGTAAAGAAAATGTTTTAACAATATGTTGAAAAACTCGAAAGTGAGGATGCCCAAGTCGTTGATGCCACATAGTAGATGGAGCTCGAAAAGCAGTGAACGCCATCTTGGAAACCGGTTGAAAAGAAGGTAGGCGAATGGTGTAGAGACCCTTGTCACTGGGGGCCGTGAGGAGGATAGCCCTGGTAGCCTCGTCCTTCACAACAAAAAAAGAAGTGTGAAATTCAAAGAAAACGTTATTATCTTTGCAAAATTTGTGAACGGAAAGTAGGTTACGTTGTAGGCCCGGGACATGAAGTATGTGGTTAAGTTGTAAGTTTTTATTTGAGGTAAAAAAGGATTTTGAACCGACATGAAGAATTGGAAGAGAGTTACCATTACCAACATAGAGGGAGTCATTACCGTAATAGACGTCCGAGTTGTCCATACTAGCAAGATCAGGAGTACCATGGGAATTAGCGCCTGTATCCGATGTCCAAGTAGTATATGAGCCCGCCTCAGAATTAGCATAATTCGCTTGAGGTGATGCACGAGACGAGCCGGTGTGATTCGGGCACTGTGAGGGAATATGACCAATACCGCACCTATTGCAATAAACGTAAACCATATTTTGAGTGGACGCCCAAGCAAATTGGCGAGAGCCTTGGGAACCACCACGGCCACGGCCCCCGCGAGAAAACGCACGGCCCCGACCGTATCCACGGGTCGGTCTTGAAGAAGCAGACCGATTAGCATAGTTTGCCTGAGGAGCCGATGGTGATGCCGATGGTTGAATTGTGGAAGCAAGTTGGTTCCTTTTCAATGAACATATCCATTAACCATTTTCAATAATTCCTGACGGCAATTATGATATTAATATCCTTGTGATGTTGGCGAAGAAGAACTAGCCCACTTGCCTATGCTTGATGCCTACTGTTTTTTTTTTTTTCGAAAAGAACAATAATAGCCGACGGTGGGGAGTGGGGATTTGTTTGGGGGTTGTTTAGGGTTTACAAGTTGATAGGCTCTGATACCATATCAACTCATAACTTCATTCATTAATTCAATATTGAGTACAAACAGGTTTATATATATGTTCTCCTAGTTACAATAATAACCCTCTAACTTATGACAATTAAATATTTGGCTTAACATTCCTAAATGTCTTGATCAAACTGGGTATTATAGAATTAGGCCATTTTTCAAAACAATTTTTTTCATAAATCTAACAATTTAACTTCTCATGGTGATATTAAAAATATTCAGAATCATAATCTCGCCACAGCATGCGGGTTGGCGTCACGACTCACGACCATTCAATGTAACCGTCATGCAAGTCATCGGTTCATGCGGCATGTTGAATTTTCAGGTGCACACATTCGAACTGTTATATCCTTTGCAAAAAGTCACGCCCAACATGATTCATATGCACCCGTCCAAATTGTTATACCCCTTTGCAAAAAGCAAACGAGAGCCATGTGAGGAGATGACTATCTATACTATATTATCCAAAACGATATGACTGTTAAAAAAATACGCACCAAAAAGACACGTTACACAATATCCTTTCAGGCCACCAACGCAACGTTTTAATTTGAAAGTCTTACCATTCAGACGGTTAGTTGGTTGGTTGGTTGGTTGGTTAATAAAAAAAAAAACGTGTCCATGGCATAAAATATGAATCCTTATTTATGATAATAGGCCATGCATTCAATCAATGAAACACCACAACGGTTTAAAAACCAGTTTTTAGTTGATGATTAAAAACCAGTTTTTATTGGTTAAAAAAAAAAAAGTTGATGATGTATCAGTATTAAATTATTACAACAATTGAAAGGTTAATTGTGCGTGGGTGTATATTACTATTATACTTATTTTTAACAAAAACAAAGTCTATTTAATACAGATACATCATTAAGTTTGTAAATTACGTTTGTTAAAATATTAAAAGACGACGACACCAACATCAACATCAACAACAACAATAATAATAAAAATAATAATAATATATTATTGGTTGGTCTATGTTCAAACGTTAATTGTGCGTGAGTTTACTTAATTAGGGTTTTTTAGGGGATATGGTGTAATTGAATTTTGAATCATAGGTATGTTACATCTGACTTTATGATGGATGATTCACATGTTTACTCATGTTGACTGTGAGTTATGCAATATTCTAATTTATAGTGGTGGGTTGATGGCAGGTGGGTGGCGGGTGGTGGTGGGTTGATGGTGGTGGCAGTTGTTAATGGTGGTGGTCGATTGATGGTGGTGAGAAGGGTGGTAGGATCTGAATATGTGAGAGAGAGAGTGGGTGGTATCTGATAGTTTGTGTAAAGTGAGAGGAAGAGAGAGTGGTATAGAGAGAGAAAGGGACTTAATATATATAATAATAATTTTAAAAATATTTTGTTTTGTTTTATTTTTTAAAACATATTAAATAAAGGGGTAAAAAGACTAAAATAACCTTAGGTAACCAGATTTAACAAAAAACTTGATTAGGGTTAAATGACAAAATGTGTAACAAAATTCCCTATAAAGGGCAAAACCTGTCAAAAAAATTCGCTGAAAAGGACACTGCCTGAAGAGAAAAAAAAAGGTATATAGATAAAGGACAAAACTTATAATTTTTCCTTAAAATTGTGTATGTTGTCTCTCTATCACTTTTGAGTTGAGACACAGCCTCCCATTTTGATAACCCTGGTCGGTTTATAACTTGGTTTTAACTAAAACATACACTACTGTTTACTTTATAACTAGTAGTTAACCAGCAATTGAATTTTATCCTTTTGTTACGTTATGCGAATACTATCTCGCAACGCGCGTAATCGAAACGCCTAGTTAACCTAGCTGGTATCAGTTCTCCGGAAAATTAAAAGAAAAACTTTGACACGGAAGTCGAATACAGTTCATTACAACACAATCGAAATGAGCTAATATGATTATTAAGCCCCATGATGCTCCCCCTTGACACCAATTGATAAGGTGCAAAATTCTCACACTCAGGTGAGAATATTTACATTCACCACAAGAGGGTGTTTTTATGAGCAGTGTAAGAAGAAAAGGAAACACAATGTAATCAATTTGTGAGTGTGGAAAGGTATTCTGTTGTTGCCAAAGCCCTGCACCATGACAAAGGACAATTGATTGAACCAAGCAAGATGATAATTTTATAAAAAAGATAAGACAGATTTGTCATTTGTAGGTACCTGCAAGCTATATTGATGCATTCTCTGTCTAAAATACCAACAGGGAAGTCCTCTGAAATAACTGGGAGTTGGTTTGCACCATGTGTATTCATAATCAGCTCTGCAGAGTGTAAATTCATCATGGGTGTTAGTGTTGCAGTCTCGCAAAAATCATTTATAGAGCATACTTGAGACACCTTGAGTTCCTGAAACATCAAAACCATCCTCATTTATTAGGTGAAAAATATTGTTCCACTCTAGATACATAAATCTTACATTTTCAAAAGCTATGTATCGACATGGGTGTACTAAATTCTATTATCAAAATAATAAAATCTGATTTCTATATGGTATGGGGCATTCGATAGATGACTAATGAACAGCCTTGTGGTCAGTCTGCGTCAAATCCTATTATATCTAGCCTTGAGATTCGGCTAGTTGAAGATGAACATGTAGTAGCTGAAAACACCTTTCCAGATCCACTGTAGAGATCCAAACTCCAAAGCTGAATTCTTGATTAGTTGTTGGCCGAGCATTTCCTTTTGAAATTAGAGTTAATCTTTGTGAGATGGATTGCTAACTGTATCAATAACGGTTTCCAAACAAATCTAAAAAGATAATTTTTTTTATGGCTTTGATAGATGACTGACATACAGCAGCTGATTGCTGTTGTGGTCTATGAAGGTTTTTTATGTGAGGTAGATCTAAAGAAACATGTGTGTTTTGAGTAAGCAAAATGGTGGTCGTGAAACGGAGTTGATCATGTGATGGTAGAAGAGAGATGTCATTGAGATAATACAAAATGTTACAGGTTTTTTTTCATGAGGAAGTTTTTATCATTGGCTGATAATATAGCCTCTACTTCTCCAAGATGCCTGATGAGTGTTCTTGTAGAGATGTTACATGGTTCTCTTCTTTGGCCCATTGATTATATTATGTTATCTATTTAACTAAATTAGTACCCTTTCCAAGAATCATATTCTCCAGTGATTGATCAGTCAGTTTGCACCAGATATGAGTAATAACAAACCCACCCATCGACAAGTACGTACGTATATATTGGGGAGAGAGAGAGAGAAATACCTCAGGCATTTTGTTTGTTTCTTTTGATAATTTGCAAAATTCTTGTATGTCTCCTAGAGTGAGTAAACCTATGAATAGGTTATGATCATCAACTACGATAGCGCAAGATTGCTTCTCTGCTAGCATTAGAGTCACTACTTGTGTTAGCAGAGTGTTCATGAGCACAGTCACATACTGGGTTTTCATGGCCTGTGAGACCAGAAGCTTCTTTGTGATGCATTGATCAAAGTTATGCATGCTTAGGTGGTCAGTGTGAGGTTTGGGTGAATTATCTTTACTCTTTATGGACCAAGATGTGATCCAGGAAGACACCCCCACAGCACCTAGAAGTGGTAGCACTATGCGGTAGTCCTGTGTAAGCTCAAATAAAAGTAAAACCGCAGTAAGAGGCACCTCACAAACCCCAGCAAGAGTAGCAGCCATGCCAACCAGACCATATGCTTGTGGTGATGCAACATCCAGAATGCCTGAGAGATGAAAGATTGGATTGAGGTGAGAAATGAGAGAAGATAATAATTTTCCATACGCCATTCCTGTAGCCGCCCCAATAAAAAGCGACGGAGCATAGTAGCCTCCTACTAATCCAGATGCACGACACAAGGATGTTGCCACTACTTTGACTGCTATTAGCTGCAACAATAGATCTACATCCAGGCCTTTCACAAATGCCCGTGTCTCTAAGAGGGTGTCCACATTCTCAAAACCCCAGTAAAGAACTTCAGGATATATCAAGGCGATCACTCCAACACTAAAACCACCCACTACAGGAAAAACTGCCTTTGGCACCCCAAGTGTCTTCTGAATCTTGTCAGTAGCCACTATCATCCACGATGTACACCAAGATAAGCTCAAAGAAACCACCCCGCAAAGGATGCCCAACAAAAGATACAGTGGAAGTTCTGAAACAAACAAACAAACAAACTATGAAGCAATTTAGAATACTTTCTTCTTCGTTTGTGGTATCAAGTATATCCATATAACAAAAACAGGACAGAAATGAAAAGATACCAGTTGGTGAACGGAAATCATAGTTTGGAATTGTAAATGCAGGCTCAGATCCAAGACCAATTTCTGACACAACAGAGGCTATCACAGCACTAAGAATGACTGTTGATGTTGTATTTGTGAGTGATAAGGATGACTCAGCAGCAGCAGGTGATGGCCACAAAACGGACTCGACAGCAAAAAAACACCCTGCAACAGCAGCATTGAAACCTGATGAAATTCCAGCAGCTGAGCCTGCAGCTTTAAGAGAAAGTTTTCTTTGAGCATCTTTGTCAAACAATGAAGCAACTCCCTTAGCGACTGATGTACCAATGTCTACACTTGGACCTTCAGGACCAAGAGAATTCCCAGTTCCAAGTGTGACAGCAGCGGCTACCGCCTTGAGAAGAGCTTTTAAGCCTGAATTCCCATCTTCCAAAGCACTACGAAAAACGTTCAACAGGCTAACAACCAATCCACCACAGGTTGGTATCAAGATTATGCGCTCCCATTTATTCTCAAGCGCCAACTCTCTCAACCCTCCTCGAGACGGAAGTCCATCCCAGCAAAGATCACGAATTTCATGCACCTACCACCAGACCAAAAGATTGATTGTTACGTTCCAATTCCAACACTGGAGGATAGAAGAAGAAGAAGAAGAATTACTTACCACGTTGTTAAAGATGACGACAGAGAGACCCGTGAGCAGACCAACAAAACAGGCGGAAATTATGCCTCCGCCTTCTACTACTTCCTTCTTGGGGGGCAATAATGGAGGACCCTTTCCGGCTCTAACTACCCATGAAATAGAGTGCCCACGAGCCCCCTGAGGCTGCAAACTTAATAAACCATTCTTACCGCCCACGCGATGATGACGCGACGCCCGAACAACAACAGCTGGAGAGTACCCACACGCCCTTACGCTCCCCATTCTGCAAACCCCCACCACATCTTAAACCTTTCACACCACTCTTTTCTTCCATACCGCTAAATCCTCAACATCATCTTATCTCTACTCTTCCTTTTTTTTTATTTTTCACATCCCAAGCATTCCGGAGAAACTTTCACTTCAAAAGTCATAAGTCCAAAATGATGTTTGGCAAGAAGGGTGTATGTGAGAGGGAAAAGTGAATTTTTTAAAAAGTCACTCCATACTGACTTTTTCAAAAAGCCAATAAGTCAATAAGTTGTTTCAAAAAGCTTAGCCAAACATGCCCTAAATATGCTCTTTTGCTTTTGAGATTTAAAAAATAGTTAAATGCCTGGTTGGACTCTGATTGGACAAATTACAGTCTTGGTCCCATTAGTTCATCAATTACAGAGTTGGTCTTAATAGTTGTAATTTTTTCACTCGGATAATCCTTATTGAAATTACAGTATTGGTCCCAGCATCCCAGACAGCAAGTTCCTCGTCAACATATCTAACGGCCTGCAAGCATGCAGACAAGTGTATCAGCATAAAGCTGGCGAGTTCACAGTTTTGAAAAACGTTTAGTGGCCAAGTGTTTAGTTTAGAAACATGTTGATAATAACTCGATACCGCAAGACGGCTGTTTGTTTGCCCTTCCCCAAGGCCTGTCAACATTGGTCGAGTGGTTAAGGTCATTAGTTCATGCCCGTCCTATCCAGGTACGTCGTGATGGTGCCAAACCTAATAGCTCTATCAACTAATAACCCTGTTGCCCTCCAAGCAACTAGTTTGGTAGTAAGATGAGACTTATGGTGATAGTTTTGAGTGTATTATCCAACATCAAAATTAATCAACAGTTATAACGTATCCCCTCCAGGGATGTAAGTATGTACAGTATCCCCTACAGGGATGCAAGATTGTTTTTTGTCCCCACAGGACGCATGCTTGTGAAAAGAGCAGTAAACTCACCTTAGGTTGCTCGGTAAGTTTAGTTACTGGTTCAATAGTTGATCAACCACGTCCTAATATGGTTATCAATAACAGTTAGGATTTCATCCGAATATTTTATGCAATACAAGTCATCACGTATCACATAGTGCACCTTTGGGCCCCATACAACTCATCACACAAGCGTACAACACAATATCAACTTAACAGCTCAATATGTCATTCAAATAAGTGTGCGGCCCAATCAGTTCAAGGCCCAACGAGGGTGTGCGGTTGGGTCCCGAGTGTGCTGTCTGATTTCTACTCGTGGCCCAATTGCCAGTGTGCGGCTCAATAATGTGTTCGGCCCAAATAGACGTTAGTCTAAAAGACTGTGCGGCCCACTATCAGGTGTGCGACCTGCCAGAAAGTGTGCGGTCATGCATGATTGATTTGTATTTTGGTGCATCAATAGTTTGTACAACCCTAACAGTGCAACCCTTCAGTGTGCGGTGTGTATCAAGGGTATACATGTTGAAGTGTGCGACATGTTTAAGCATGATTGTCGAATAATCTGTGTGTTGTCCGGGAGTGTGCCGCTCCTACTGTACGGCTAAGAGTGTGCGAGCAACACTGTGCGGTTGACCTAGTCAATTCTTTTCTTGTTTTTCGTAAACATAACACCCAACAATTCCAAAACGGTTGCAAGATCAAATCGGTTATGATCGGTGCACTACAGGTACACTCTTGTTGATATTATCTAATACTAATAAAGCATTCATATTAATGCCACATGGCATTCTAATACTATTAAAACATTATTATTAATGCCACATGGCATTTTCTCCTCTAACTTATTAATATTATTATTGTTAATATTGCTAATTATTATATTAATTTATTATCTAATATTTAATATATGCACCCTCTTCTTTAATATTTGAGTCTTATTAATGTTACATGACATTCTCTCAACTAATTTAGTAATAGAATTGTTAATATTACTAATTATTATTTTAATTTAATATCTAATATATGCACCCTCTCATTTAATTAATTAATTAATAATAATATTTGATATCAGATTAATAGACATAAATTTATTATAAATATTTAAATCTAAATTTACATTTATCTTTAGTGTTAATATTGCAACATAATTGAATTATAAACCCACAAAAACATAATTAGTTAATAATATTATTAAATATCATATTAACAGACGTAAATTTATTATAATACCTAAATCTAAATTTTGCATTTATGTTTACTAGAAATATTAAAACATAATCCAATGAATTATAAACCCACAAAATTTATCATCAATAAAGAAACATGTATCAATATACGACTTAACAGTGATATTTGGATTTATAATTTATAATTTTAATTATTTTTAAATAAATAATAAAATCCATTTTGATTTTAATTATTTAAACCAACCATATATTTTAGGTATTGTTTTATGTTGTTTAACCTAACACATTGTAGATAAATTTATAGAGGGTTAACAACATGCAATGAAATTAATAAAGAATGTGTGTTGCATGTGTTGATGATCGAAATTATGTAATTCTATAATGTTTAAAAAAACGCATACCTAAATTATTTTTCATACATACAACAATATAAAATGAATGTACAATACACAAATCTCTAAATACTTCTTTGTACACGCCATTTGTTGTTTTGTTCGTAATTTAATCGATATTAAATTTTATTTATAACAATCTATTCTAATAAATAATTTTATAAAATGCGATGTGTCTAAGCTTTTTCTTACCAAATTTTCTAATTTTCCATATACAAACTAATATTTTTAAACAAATATAATAATTAGTATCAAATTCTTTGAGATAGACATGTGTCTCCTAAGTCAAATATATTTAATTTAAATTGTTTATATTTTTAATATAAAAACCTATATACCTAACATATCCGTATCCCTAATTGTATATATTGTAAAACACCTATTACGTACCATATTATATAGATATTCAAATTTCGAGTTAATACTACATATGCTAAGTTTTATTGATTAAAACATAAATGTTTATAAACTAGATTATTATATGACACTTAATTATTATTTGCCTATAATACATGATTTAGAAGTAGTATTAACTTATTGTTTTAGTGTGTGTATGTGTGTGTGTGTATATATAGGGTTCATTCGAGAACCACCTTTATTCCGAGAACCGCAAGAACCAATGTAAACACAACAAAATAAACCCAATACACCACCAAAAACCTAAAAAAACCTAACCCCCACCCCCCCCCCCAAACCTAAACCCCCCACCCCCTAAAAAAACCTAACCCCCCTGCCCAAGCTAAATGTTAAAAGCTAACCCCCCCCCCCCCCACACACACACACACACTCAAGCTAAATGCTAACAACTAAACCCCCCAAAAAAATCTAAATTTTTTTTAAAAAACACACAAATTTTTTTTAATAATGAAAAGTAGCGATTTTACCATAAAAAATATTTTAAAAAAATTTGTGAGTTTTTTAGATTTTTTTAGATATTTTTGGTTGTGTTCACATTGGTTCTCGCAATAAAGGGTGATTCCTAACAGATCCTTCTTCTATATATATATATATAGAGAGAGAGAGAGAGAGAGAATTGAATAATAGGGATGGGTTAAGCAGTTCAAAGTTGATAAAGACGATATAATTAAAAAAACAAATGTTGTGCATAAAGAATTATTTAAAAATTTGTATATTGTAATCGTCTTTTCTTTTTCTATTGTTGTACATAACAAAAATACTTATGTTTTATAACTTTTTATACATAATACAAAATTATATAATATCTATTATACATATTATTGGAAATTTCGTACACATTATTATATTTTTATTTTTCTATTATACAACCCCATGTAATACATAGGTCTATAACCTAGTTAATTATAATAAAAATGTACCATTATTGTGAAAAAAAAAATACTACTTTAGTCAGTTTTTATATTTTATAGGTTGAATAATAAAATGGGCCAAAGTGATTAACAGTTTAATTGGGTTACAAGTAAATGCTGAAAACTAAATGGCAGAGCATATTTACAACCGTTGAAATTCATCACATTTAAGAAAGTAAATAAATGATGAATGCATATTGACCTTTCTTTGTTTCATTGTCATGATAATTCTCACGAGAAAACAAAAGAATAGAATAAATAATCATGAAACAATTATATATTGAATTGAACTAGGTTTAAAGAAGTTCGGCGCGTTGCGGCGAATTTATTTTGTTATTTAGTCTGTGTTTACATGTGTTTTGAAATCACTACGAGCGTGTTGCGAACGGAACTGCTGACAAGAATAAAAAGAAAATGTAGAAAAAAACACTAAAAGATAACCGAAAGAAAATCAACCAAAAAAGTTGTATGGTAACGATGTTGTTCATATGAAACCCGTGGTCAGAGATGAGCAAATTGTTCTGGGTACCGGTACCAAATTTGTCGAACCGAAAGATCTTAAGTACCAATTCGGTACCGACTTTTGGCGTTCCTGGTATCGGTTCACTACCGTTTTTACCTTCAAATACCGGTACCGTAACCGGTATTTTCGGTATCAGTACCGATTCTGTATCGGTTGGCATCGAGCTCATCCATACCCCTGAAACTAAAAAAGGAAAAAAATTAAAAGTTGAAGAAAATCAACAAAAAAAAAAGTTGTATGATACCGTTGTTCGTACGGTAACCACGATCAGGGATGAGCAAATGGTACCGGGTAGCAGCACTGAATTTCCCGAACCAAAAGATTTCCAATATCAATTCGGCACCAACTTTTGACGTTTTCTGTATTAGTGCCGGTTTTTACCTTCATGTACTGATACCGAACAAGACCGTACCGGTTGACACCAAGCTTATCTCAACCTCTGATATTAAAAAAAGGATTAAAGTTAAAAAGTAAAGAAAATAACTATTATTATTATAATATTAAAATCACTATTTATTTCAATTCGTTTAGTAATATATATAGTAATATATAGTAATATATAGTAATAGTAATAATAATTCTTTTATTAATATATAGAAATGTGTACCCATGGCATTATAGCCTAGTGGTATCTTGGGGTCGGATAAGGCTTATGACCATTAGGTCATGGGTTCAATTCCCACAAAGGGGGTTTTCCCGGATTTATTGGGTTTCCTCCTGAATTGGTGTATGGGCATTATTGCCTAGTGGAGATGGATATGATCGGGTGGTTCTGCTAGTGGCACGATGATACTCCACTGGTCCGTCAGTGATCCAAATTTTCCGTTCAAAATATATATATATATATAGGGAGCCACTAAAATGAAAACCACATCCAGTTGTAAGAACCATGAGAACCAGTCTCCACCAATCAGGTGTTGCCAACAAAAAGGGTATATCGGTCATTTACCCCAAATGTCTTATCCTATCTCTCTCCTCTGTCTTTCTTTTAATTTTCCTGTCCTCTCTCTTTATTTTAAATTAGTTGCAGACTCTAATCTCTCTCTCATTTTAAATTGCATCTCTCATTCATCATCTCTCTCTCTCTTGAAATCCAACCCCCAAACCCATCTTCCTTGTCTCTCTGCCGGCGACTAAACATGTTTAACCGAAGACGATGATGACGACGACTGAACCCACCCCTGTCGGCGACTAAACCTATTAAACCATGCTCCGATTTGGGGGGTAGTTGTGACAACCCTCAATTTACATGTATTCCGTACAATTTATTTGATAATAATTTACGTGCTTGGTGACTGTGTTGAAATATTTAACTGCTCTCTGATTACTGAACTATACTTACATGAGCATGTTAACATACTGGTAGTATACAGAAAAGTCACTAAATGGCTCGGTATATTTTCCTATGTGTTAGGAATTTATTTCGTTACAAAAATACATAAATAAGACACTTTACGGTACAATTAAACACTTTAACGGAACTGTGTCCGACCGAACAACCGGACATTACCCGGGACATCATATATTTGTCAAACACGTTACTTTATTATTTTTGGCTTATCATGATCCCCGTATGCCATAACACCCGCTAATATTAAACAATCTAACATATACTATCCAACACTTGGGTTCTAACTTGTAGCTAGACTTTAGTTGAAATGTTGCATTTAGACCCCCCCCCCCCCCCCAACGATTTCGGTTCCTAAGTGGACCCCTAAATCACCCCCCATATCTCACAAGATTTACTTTATATTTTTTTGGATTGATTACTTGCATGGATGAACAAAATATAAGGAGTAGATTTTTTTTATGACACCAAAGATCTCCATCATTTCAAAGATCACACTCTCAATTTACTCCTCTCTCTCCCTCCATTCGGTTTACTACAACCGAATCCACCACCATATCACATTCCCATACTTCACATATTCTCATTTGATTAAATCTCAATTACTTATTAGACTTTACTTGTTGAAATTAACATAATATATGAGAATATCTATGAAAGCATGGTGTAGGGATCTTAACCTCACTTCACAAAAGATTTCACTCATTTCACTCAACCCTCTCTCCCCATTTCGGTCACCACCCAAACCGAACCCACCTCTCTCTCTCTTGTCATCTTCATCTTCATCACTTACAAGTTCATACAAAGCTTACAAGAAGATCTATGGAGGTTGCATCTTGAATGACTTTCTAAGGAGCTTGTTCTAGTCTTTTTCACCATCATTTCCTCATCACTTTGCATTAGATTCATCCCTAGCTATAAGCTAGTAGTAAGTCTCATCTTAACTTGTTCGAAAGTTATGATTTGTAGTATGTGTGTTGTTGTTTAAATCACTAAATAACGAGAATGCTAGAAAATGTGTAACATAAGTTATGAACATAAAATCTACATAAAAGTTTACTTGTGTATGATTTATGAAGTGGAATCTTGATGGTTGAGGGTTGGTTAAATCATACTTGATGTTTGATTGTTGGTTTCTTGCTAAATCCATTGTTCGGACACTCGTTGATGCGATTTAGTAATGTTTAAACCGCGAAACAACTTGCTGATGTACTTTTTCAGCCGCTTTCAACAGGCTGTAAACGGACTTTAAAAACTCGAAAAACGGAATTTCAAAAGCCTAAATCGTATCTTTTCGAAAAACGAAGAAAATGGCGCTGGAATGGTATTTTTCTGAGGTCGGTTACTATTTTAAAAATCTGTTTTCGTGACAGCAGCTAAGGCTGATTGTTACTGCAGAAAATTGGGCTGTGTGTTTTCGACCACAACTTAAAACCTGAACCGAACCAGCCCCTGAAACTTTTATCAAAAATGGTCACGGATGTATTTGTGACCCTCGAACTGGAATTTCGATAAACGGACTTACGAGGAATTTTTGACAAATTTTTCCGTAAACTGTGATCAGAGTGTAACAAATCTGATCACAGTTCGGTAAACGATTTTCTATAAATTACTGATAATGAACTAGACCCCGATATTTTTACACAATAATTTGTGGGTCGATTAGGACGTTCCGCAAAAATTTGGAAATTTTTGGAATAAGTTAAGTATTTTATTTAAATGTCCGAAAACAGCCGGTTTCGAATATAAATGCTGAATTGACATAAGTTGTGACTTGCATGTTTAAATGTCGAGTATGCTATCGGTGAATGATCTAACATGTTATATGTGTTACGTGCAATATCGTATGTCTGTTTATGAGTGGGGAATGGATGGGAAGTTTATATGGGCATAAATCGTTAAAATGTGTACCTGTTATGTGGACGAAGTAATGTGCAAATAAACCATACGTAGGATACGTGTTATGCATGAGAAACTGATTGCTATCCGTACCTTATTAGGACGTGATTGACCGACCTTGACTGTTAACTATAATTGAGAACCTAACCGAGCAAACCGAGGTGAGTTCACACTCTTTCTAAGGCATGGGATTCCCAGGGGTTGGGAATGGGATTGAATAACTACTTGTACTATCATTACTATTAAACTATTTTTACTGTCCTCGGATTGAAGGGCACGTAAGTAAAACCTACGTACACGATCATAAGACCATCAACTCTATCACTTTAAGTCCCTCAATTATCGACTTAATCGCCGAGGCCTATGGCGAGCGGGTCATTAGTTAATAGCGCTATTAGGTTTAACAAACCTCACACCGTGCCAGTCGGACGGGCGTGTACTAATGGACTATGGGCAAAAGGTCAATGCTGATAGACATTGACTTAGGGCACCTCTTATATTTTCGTAGCAGTCGATACGCGTGGTTTTGAAACACATGGGAAGCCCCCACTAATCATCGCACGCATGCCTGGACTGGCAGCAAGGATTTACGCGATACAGGGTTTACAAAACGAACATATGATTTACGAAACGAATGCTATAACTAAACAACCAAACGTGAACTCACTCAACTTTGTTGTTGACTCGTTGTTACATGCCTTACAGGTCGCTAAACATTTGGAGCTTGCACGAGGAAAGAGTCGTTGTGGTGTGCGGACGATTATGTCCAGTGTTTAATGTTTAAAACATTATGAACTTATTAAACCTATGTGTTGGACTTTAAACTTATGAACTGCGAACTTATGTTTTGAACCTTACGTTTATGCTTCCGCTGTCTAAATTAAAAACTTGGTTAGCTAGCTTTTGGTCACCAATCGTATTGTGGTTGTCTTTATTTACTTAAGTACGTTGTTCAGTATGATTGGTGGCTCGATCCTGGTCATGTCACGCCTCCAAGCGGTGATACCCCGCATGGTGGATTTTGGGGGTGTGACAGATTGGTATCAGAGCCATTGGTTATAGTGAACTCGGTTTTAAAAAAAGGGAAAAGCTTTTTGATAAAACCAGACTATAACCTGTACAGTGCTCAACGATCCACAACGACGCTTCACTCCACGTGCAAGACTCGACACCATAAGTGGTATGATTTATGTTATATTGTCGGTTAGATAGTTCTCACTGTGCATTAGATAATGTGATAATTGCTATTTGAACCATGTGTGCTTACTCTCTACTATCGTCCCACACTTACGCACTTTCGCGACACTTTTCTCACCTACGTTATTTCATTGTGAAGATCATGGGTGGACGTTTGAACCTAACTCAAGCCCAGCTAACGGCTTTGATCAACGAACGAGTTGCTGAGGCACTCGCAGCTGTTCCTGCAGGAGGTCAACACGCTCAGCCACCTGTTTGCACCTTCAAAAATCTCAAGGATTGCCGACCTAGTACCTTCAGTGGTACTGAGGGAGTTGTAGGCCTCCTCCATTGGTTCGAAAGGCTCGAAACTGACTTTGAGGTGCGTGATTGCCCTGAGTCTCGTAGAGTAAAGTTTGCTACTGGAACACTCGAAGGTACTGCATTGACCTGGTGGGAAGCACAGGTTCAAATGTTAGGACTGGCAGCTGCTAATGCCACCCCCTGGAACGAGTTCAAGGACCTAATTAAGGAAGAGTTTTGCAGTCGGGAAGACATCCACGAACTAGAGGTGGAGTTCCTCAACTTACAGATGGTAGGGTCTGAAATTGAGGCTTATACGAAGAGATCAAATGAATTAGCCACATTTTGTTCCACTATGGTAGACCCTCCCACCAAACGCATCGAGCTGTATCTCAAGGGTCTGGTGCCCGAAATTCAGAGTCATGTGACCGCAGCAAATCTTGGCACTATCCAGCAAGTCACTCGGCTTGCTCATCGTCTCACAGACCAGGCAGTAGAACAAAACAAACTACCGAAACGTGTTAAAGCTGCTACTACATGTGCTTCTAGTGACAACAAACGCAAGTGGGATGGAAACCTGAGCAAGGGATTAATTCCGGTTCAGCCTCTGGCGCAGCAGCAAAAGATAGGTGACTACCAGAGTCCCAGTCAGCAATTTTCTGGTAGTCGTGGGCAGAGTGGATATCGGGGAAATCATCCAAAGTGTAACAGATGCAATAGGCACCACAGCAGTCAGTGCAACAAGGGTCGTTGTCAGAGGTGTCTCAAGATAGGTCATGAAGCTAAGGATTGTCGAAACTCACGTCCTGTAACTCAAGAACAGCAACGACCGCCTCAATCTCCACAGAATCAGCAGCAACAACAGAGTTTTAAAGGATGTTTTCAGTATGATGCTAAAGATTACTACAAGAGACATTGTTCGCAAATAAACCAGGACCAGACTCAGAACCACAACCATGGGACAGGGACGACCATGGGGATAGCATTGGGGCAAACAAGGGAAACAATGACGCCGGGGCCGCGTGAACGTGATAGGTCAGGGTGACGCAAGGAATGATCCCAACGTAGTTATGGGTAAGTTTCTTCTTGACGACCTTTATGTTACTGTATTGTTTGATTCGGGTGCGGATACCAGTTATATGTCTCTAAAAGTTAGCCAAATGTTAAAACGTGCACCAACTCCCTTAAGCACTAAACATGTTGTAGAATTAGCTTATGACAAGAGTTTAGGGGCCACGCAGCTATATTAGCACTCGTTACAGATACATCGACGAAAGAGAAGAAGTTAGAGGATATTCCAGTGGTACGCGATTTTCCTCAAGTGTTTCCCTGAGGAGTTACCTGGGCTACCGCCTCATCGTCAGGTCGAATTTCAGATCGAGCTAGCTCCAGGAGCAACACCCATAGCTCAAGCACCTTATCTATTAGCTCCAACCGAACTGGAAGAACTATCTAAGCAATTGCAAGAACTCTTGAGAAAGGGTTTCATACGTCCTAGCTCTTCGCCCTGGGGAGCTCCAGTACTATTTGTAAAGAAGAAGGACGGTACCTTCCGCGTGTGTATAGACTACCGCGAACTTAACAAGGTGACTGTGAAGAATCGTTATCCTCTTCCACGTATTAACGACTTGTTCGACCAGTTGCAAGGGTCGAGCTATTACTCCAAGATTGACTTGAGATCGGGATACCATCAGCTGAGAGTCCGAGATGAGGACGTCTCCAAAACAGCATTCAGAACTCGTTACGGCCATTACGAGTTTCTGGTTATGCCATTCGGACCGACGACTACACCAGCGGTCTTCATGGATCTCGTGAACCGAGTATGTAAGCCTTACCTGGATAAGTTCGTTATTGTGTTCATCGACGATATCCTGATCTATTCTAAGAGTCAGGAGGAACACGAGCAGCATCTGCGACTTATGCTTGAACTTCTTCGAAAGGAGCAGTTGTATGCCAAGTTTTCGAAATGTGACTTCTGGCTTCGCGAAGTCCACTTTCTAGGCCATGTGGTAAACAAGGATGGGATTCATGTTGATCCATCCAAGGTTGACTCAATCAAGAACTGGCCTGCACCCCGCACACCAAAAGAAATCCGCCAATTCTTGGGTTTGGCAGGATATTACAGAAGGTTTATCAAAGACTTCTCCAAGATTGCGCAACCTCTCACTTCACTGACTCAGAAGGGTGTCACCTATCGTTGGGGTGATGCACAAGAGTCCGTATTTCAACATCTAAAGGATAGACTTTGTAGCGCGCCTATCCTCTCATTGCCCGAAGGCACCGATGATTTCGTGGTTCATTGCGACGCTTCCATCCAAGGACTTGGTTTCGTATTGATGCAACGTGACAAGGTCATTGCCTACGCATCGCGCCAACTCAAGGTTCACGAAAGAAATTACACTACTCACGATCTGGAGCTGGGAGCAGTTGTATTCGCGCTTAAGATATGGAGACATTACCTGTACGGTACCAAGTGCACCATTTACACCGATCACAGGAGTCTCGAGCATATCTTCAAGCAAAAGGAGTTGAACATGCGTCAACGCCGATGGGTTAAGCTCTTGAACGATTACGAATGTGCGATCAAGTATCATCCGGGCAAAGCCAATGTTGTGGCCGACGCCCTCAGTCGAAAGGATACCATACCTAGGCGTGTACGTGCTCTACATCTTACCATCCAATCTAACCTTCCTGCTCAGATTCGCGATGCTCAGGTTGAAGCATTGAAAGTAGAAACCATCAGGGCTGAGTCCCTACGAGGATCGAGGCAACGGCTAGAACAAAAGGAAGACGGCGCTTACTATGTAACAGGGCGCATCTGGGTCCCACTGTATGGAAACTTACGCGAGCTTGTGATGGATGAAGCACATAAGTCTCGCTATTCAGTACATCCTGGTTCGGATAAGATGTACCACGACTTAAAGACCACATACTGGTGGCCTGGCATGAAAGCCCACATAGCAACCTACGTCAGCAAGTGCTGGACTTGTGCGAGAGTCAAGTCTGAATATCAGAAACCATCAGGCCTACTTCAACAACCGGAGATCCTGAAATGGAAATGGGAGCAAATTTCCATGGATTTCGTTACCGGCCTGCCCAGATCTCAACGCGGAAACGATACCATTTGGGTGATTGTAGATCGACTAACCAAGTCTGCACATTTTCTGGCTATCAAAGAAACGGATAAGTTTTCTACTCTTGCAGACATTTACCTAAAGGAAGTGGTATCAAGGCACGGAGTGCCAACCTCTATTATATCTGATCGTGATGCACGCTTTACTTCTAAACTGTGGCAAGCAATGCATAAGTCCTTTGGCTCACGTTTAGATATGAGCACCGCTTATCACCCGCAGACGGATGGGCAATCTGAACGCACCATCCAAACCCTTGAAGACATGCTTAGGGCATGTGTAATTGATTTTGGTAATGGCTGGGAAAGGCACCTCCCGCTAGTGGAGTTTTCGTACAACAACAGCTACCACACCAGCATCCAAGCCGCTCCGTTTGAGGCATTGTACGGACGCAAATGCCGATCACCTCTCTGTTGGGCAGAAGTTGGTGACAGTCAAATCACTGGCCCAGAACTTGTGGTAGATACCACCGAGAAAATTGCTCAGATACGACAGCGAATGGCGGCAGCTCGTGACCGTCAAAAAAGCTATGCTGATAAGGGAAGAAAACCACTCGAGCTCCAGGTTGGGGATCGAGTGCTACTCAAAGTCTCACCTTGGAAAGGTGTAGTCCGCTTTGGCAAACGAGGCAAACTCAATCCGCGTTATGTCGGACCATTCGAAGTCATTGAGAAAATTGGCAAAGTCGCCTACAGGTTGGATCTACCTGAAGAACTCAGCGGAGTTCACAATGTTTTCCATGTGTCGAATCTGAAGAAGTGTCTGTCAGATGAGACC
The DNA here is from genome assembly GCA_030545235.1 of Helianthus tuberosus. Lineage (NCBI taxonomy): Eukaryota > Viridiplantae > Streptophyta > Magnoliopsida > Asterales > Asteraceae > Helianthus > Helianthus tuberosus. The sequence goes on along the minus strand of CM060451.1, from coordinate 124,275,298 downwards.
CTCATAGTTCCTCTGAAGGAACTCACTATCGACGACCAGCTGCGATTCGTCGAGGAACCAGTAGAGATTACGGATCAAGATGTTAAGATCCTCAAGCATACCAGGATACATCTGGTCCGAGTTCGTTGGAATGCTCGTCGTGGCCCAGAGTATACCTGGGAACGAGAAGACCAAATGAAACTCAAGTATCCCCAACAGTTTAAGAAAAACGCAACCACTACTGAGGCTGAAGCTACTGCAGAATTTCGGGACGAAATTCCAAATCAACGGGGGGATGATGTGACACCCCAGGAAAATCAGGAAAACAACACAACTTAACTAGCTTTCTCAGTAACCACGCGCTAAATTTCGGGACGAAATTCTCTTAACAGGGGGAGAATGTGACAACCCTCAATTTACATGTATTCCGTACAATTTATTTGATAATAATTTAAGTGCTTGGTGACTGTGTTGAAATATTTAACTGCTCTCTGATTACTGAACTATACTTACATGAGCATGTTAACATACTGGTAGTATACAGAAAAGTCACTAAATGGCTCGGTATATTTTCCTATGTGTTAGGAATTTATTTCTTTACAAAAATATATAAATAAGACACTTTACGGTACAATTAAACACTTTAACGGAACAGTGTCCGACCGAACAACCGGACATTACCCGGGACATCATATATTTGTCAAACACATTACTTTATTATTTTTGGCTTATCATGATCCCCGTATGCCATAACACCCGCTAATATTAAACAATCTAACATATACCATCCAACACTTGGGTTCTAACTTGTAGTTAGACTTTAGTTGAAATGTTGCATTTAGACCCCCCCCCCCCCCCAACGATTTCGGTTCCTAAGTGGACCCCTAAATCACCCCCCATATCTCACAAGATTTACTTTATATTTTTTTGGATTGATTACTTGCATGGATGAACAAAATATAAGGAGTAGATTTTTTTTTATGACACCAAAGATCTCCATCATTTCAAAGATCACACTCTCAATTTACTCCTCTCTCTCCCTCCATTCGGTTTACTACAACCGAATCCACCACCATATCACATTCCCATACTTCACATATTCTCATTTGATTAAATCTCAATTACTTATTAGACTTTACTTGTTGAAATTAACATAATATATGAGAATATCTATGAAAGCATGGTGTAGGGATCTTAACCTCACTTCACAAAAGATTTCACTCATTTCACTCAACCCTCTCTCCCCATTTCGGTCACCACCCAAACCGAACCCACCTCTCTCTCTCTTGTCATCTTCATCTTCATCACTTACAAGTTCATACAAAGCTTACAAGAAGATCTATGGAGGTTGCATCTTGAATGACTTTCTAAGGAGCTTGTTCTAGTCTTTTTCACCATCATTTCCTCATCACTTTGCATTAGATTCATCCCTAGCTATAAGCTAGTAGTAAGTCTCATCTTAACTTGTTCGAAATTTATGATTTGTAGTATGTGTGTTGTTGTTTAAATCACTAAATAACGAGAATGCTAGAAAATGTGTAACATAAGTTATGAACATAAAATCTACATAAAAGTTTACTTGTGTATGATTTATGAAGTGGAATCTTGACGGTTGAGGGTTGGTTAAATCATACTTGATGTTTGATTGTTGGTTTCTTGCTAAATCCATTGTTCGGACACTCGTTGATGCGATTTAGTAATGTTTAAACCGCGAAACAACTTGCTGATGTACTTTTCCAGCCGCCTTCAACAGGCTGTAAACGGACTTTAAAACTCGAAAAACGGAATTTCAAAAGCCTAAATCGTATCTTTTCGAAAAACGAAGAAAATGGCGTTGGAATGGTATTTTTCTGAGGTCGGTTACTATTTTAAAAATCTGTTTTCGTGACAGCAGCTAAGGCTGATTGTTACTGCAGAAAATTGGGCTGTGTGTTTTCGATCACAACTTAAAACCTGAACCGAACCAGCCCCTGAAACTTTTATCAAAAATGGTCACGGATGTATTTGTGACCCTCGAACTGGAATTTCGATAAACGGACTTACGAGGAATTTTTGACAAATTTTTCCGTAAACTGTGATCAGAGTGTAACAAATCTGATCACAGTTCGGTAAACGATTTTCTATAAATTACTGATAATGAACTAGACCCCGATATTTTTACACAATAATTTGTGGGTCGATTAGGACGTTCCGCAAAAATTTGGAAATTTTTGGAATAAGTTAAGTATTTTATTTAAATGTCCGAAAACAGCCGGTTTTGAATATAAATGCTGAATTGACATAAGTTGTGACTTGCATGTTTAAATGTCGAGTATGCTATCGGTGAATGATCTAACATGTTATATGTGTTACGTGCAATATCGTATGTCTGTTTATGAGTGGGGAATGGATGGGAAGTTTATATGGGCATAAATCGTTAAAATGTGTACCTGTTATGTGGACGAAGTAATGTGCAAATAAACCATACGTAGGATACGTGTTATGCATGAGAAACTGATTGCTATCCGTACCTTATTAGGACGTGATTGACCGACCTTGACTGTTAACTATAATTGAGAACCTAACCGAGCAAACCGAGGTGAGTTCACACTCTTTCTAAGGCATGGGATTCCCAGGGGTTGGGAATGGGATTGAATAACTACTTGTACTATCATTACTATTAAACTATTTTTACTGTCCTCGGATTGAAGGGCACGTAAGTAAAACCTACGTACACGATCATAAGACCATCAACTCTATCACTTTAAGTCCCTCAATTATCGACTTAATCGCCGAGGCCTATGGCGAGCGGGTCATTAGTTAATAGCGCTATTAGGTTTAACAAACCTCACACCGTGCCAGTCGGACGGGCGTGTACTAATGGACTATGGGCAAAAGGTCAATGCTGATAGACATTGACTTAGGGCACCTCTTATATTTTCGTAGCAGTCGATACGCGTGGTTTTGAAACACATGGGAAGCCCCCACTAATCATCGCACGCATGCCTGGACTGGCAGCAAGGATTTACGCGATACAGGGTTTACAAAACGAACATATGATTTACGAAACGAATGCTATAACTAAACAACCAAACGTGAACTCACTCAACTTTGTTGTTGACTCGTTGTTACATGCCTTACAGGTCGCTAAACATTTGGAGCTTGCACGAGGAAAGAGTCGTTGTGGTGTGCGGACGGTTATGTCCAGTGTTTAATGTTTAAAACATTATGAACTTATTAAACCTATGTGTTGGACTTTAAACTTATGAACTGCGAACTTATGTTTTGAACCTTACGTTTATGCTTCCGCTGTCTAAATTAAAAACTTGGTTAGTTAGCTTTTGGTCACCAATCGTATTGTGGTTGTCTTTATTTACTTAAGTACGTTGTTCAGTATGATTGGTGGCTCGATCCTGGTCATGTCACGCCTCCAAGCGGTGATACCCCGCATGGTGGATTTTGGGGGTGTGACAGTAGTGAACTCTGATTTGATGTTGTGGTTTGTTTGGTGTCCCGATCTATGTTGTTGGTGTCCTTCATCCCCTAATCTCTCTCTCTCAAGATTGTTCTAACACCATACATGTTACGGTGGTGGTTTGGTCGGCGACGGTGGATCTAACAGTGGGTTAGTGGCTGGTGGTGGCGGTTCGACGACTGGGTGGTGGGCCGACGGCAGCGCCGCCGTGAGCGGCGGAGGTCCCGGTCTCCTCCCGACGAGTTGATGCTCTGGTCGTCTTTGGAGGTTATGGGTTTAGTTGGTTCAAGACTAGTGGTGGCGGTTCAACGGCTGGGTGGTGGGCCGGCGGCAGCGCCGCCGTGAGCGGCGGAGGTCCCGGTCTCCTCCCGACGAGTGGATGCTCTGGTCAACTTTGGAGGTTATGGTTTTTAGTTGGTTCAAGACTAGTTCATCAGTTCCTTGCCCTGTGTTGTTGATTTCTCTGGTATTTTTTTGCCCCGTGTTCTTGATTTTTCTGGGTTTAGTAAGTTGGGGAATTTGATCTTAATATTTGTTTTGATTTGGTATGTTGGGGATTTTCATATTTTGGCCTGTGTTTTTTATGTTTATTTTGATTTGGTATGTTGGGGATTTTGATCTGTGGGTTTTGATATGGTTGATTGGGGTGGCGATGATGAAAAAAAAACCCGTAGATTTAGATGACGATGGCGCTGCAAGGACGGCGGAGGGTAGGTTTTTTTAACCCGCAACCCCACTTTTGCAGCCTTTTTATTATCGGATAATCTGAGCCAAACCCCGTTTTATTTTCGAGATACACTTTGTTTTGATGTTTTTGTATTTTTTCCCCACTAGTCGATGATGATAACGATATATCTGAGACACCTCCCGAGTATGCGATTTCTGGGTGCGTTCGTTTTTGCGTAAAAAAGTTTTGTAAAAAAAAGTTAAACCGTAAACTTTTTAACGTAAAACGTACACTGTTTAACGTAAAAACGTAAAACGTAAAAAGTTTTACGTAGAACGTAAAAAGTTTTACGTAGAACGTAAAAAGTTTGCGTTTTCTGGGTGCGTTCGTGTTGCGTAAAAATGTTTTTGTAAAAAAAAATGTTAAACCGTAAACTTTTTAACTTAAAACGTAAAACGTAAAAAGTTTTACGTAAAACGTACAAAGTAAAAAGTTTTACGTACAACGTAAAAAGTTTGCGTTTTCTGGGTGCGTTCGTGTTGCGTAAAAATGTTTTTGTAAAAAAAAATGTTAAACCGTAAACTTTTTAACGTAAAACGTAAAACGTAAAAAGTTTAACGTAAAACGTAAAAACGTAAACTTTTTTAACGTAAAACGTAAAACGAAAAAACGTAAAACGTAAAAAGTTTTACGTAAAACGTAAAAAGTTTTAACGTAAATCGTAAAACGTAAAAAAACGACGCGTTAAAAACGGCGTGCAAAAACCGGCGCGTAAAAAAGCCGGGCGTGAAAAAAATATGCATTAAAAACGGCGCTTGAAAAAGCCGAGCGTAAAAACGGCGTGCAAAAACCGGCGCGCAAAATAAATTTGTTTTGTTAAAAAATCTGAATTTAAAAATGATTTTTAATAAAAAGATTCTGTTTAAAAAATAAAAAGTAATATAATAAAACAAAAAAAGTAATAAAAAATAATAAAGACTAAAAGACAAAAAAAGTAATTTTACTATATTACCCTTTTGGATTAAAATATTAAAGACATAATAAGACAAAAACTATTTAATATTAATATTAACTACTTTTAATCTCATCCATTGATCTTGAATATCTATTGGTTAGAAACTGGTTCTCGCGGTTCTTACAACTGGAGGTGGTTTTCATTTTAGCGGTCCCCTATATATATATAGTAATGTGTAATTAATTTTATTAAAGAAACATTAATTTTTGTTGTTTCGTTAGGGTTATGTTCAGGAGATGAAAACTCTAAAACTAAAAAGTTGGATTTGGGCTTGAGTTGAAACAAATGAAGATGGGCTTTCGTAATATTGGATCTAAATCAAAAGACCACTCGGTTGAGTTGTGTGGTGGCAATGGGCTGCAATTCCAAGGCCTTTTGCTCATGGTATTATTAGAAAAGAAAAGAGAACAGGAGGGGGGACACGGTTACGAAAGAAGGTAATGCACAGAGGAGGTCGCAAGCCTCTAGGGCTGTGGTGGTCTTAGCTTTTTGCACGGAAACTGAGAGCAAAAAGATGAACGGCTAATCTTTTGTGATCATCCCCGGGTGTAGGGTTGTAAGCGTTCTAGGTTTTCAATATTTTGTTATGATTTAATTTGTGACTAGTTGTGATTAAATATTTGAAGCTTACATGTTCTTAGTAACGAAGTGCATTTTTGTTCGTTCATTGTGACGTTGATAGCTATCGGCACCTAAGCCACGTAACACTAAACCCGTTAATAATCAAGTGCAACTAAATTAAGTCTAAAACGTGTAGGAACCCTTGTTGCTTATGATTTCAAACCCGGGTATGATTGTTTTCCCATATTATTGTTTTCAACCAAATTAAAAGTAGTTACTTTAACCAAACATTTTTAAAGACAAAAATCATTTATAGCAAACTTCATAATTGCTTTGCACACGTGCTTTGTAAAATAGTTTAGATAATCGAACAGGTCGTGCGATACTGACCACATGCTCTTCGTGGATACGATACCCGACTTACCCTAGCTACCTAGGTTAATTGGGTTTTTGACTGATCGGGACGACACGGTCTATCAAAATGGCGCCGTTGCCGGGGAGCTAGTGCGCTTAGTATTTCATTGCTTGTTCGAGTTTAGTGTTAGTTTTCTTTCTTGTATTTGTGTGATTTTACTTTGGGTGATCGAGTTTGTTTGTGCAGGTACATGTTTTGCAAGCACCATCTTTCAATATGAATAGGGTAGATGATGATCCGTGTGAGTGTTGCGGAAGCGGAGAGCATCTATTAGAGGATTGCTCTGTTTTCTACGAGAAAGTTCAAGCCTACAAGGATCGGGAAGACTACCTCAGCGGATTGTATGGATATGGGAGGGCGGATTATGAAGATTTCAATGGTCCATCCTCACATTCTCCATACATTAGACCACCATCACCACCAAATTATCAACACTATTACTATTCAGAGATGGGTTACCATTATGAGCAAGGGCAGGGTTACAACAACTATGAACCCGACTTGCCACATTTCCCAAGTTACCGGGAGGAGTATGATGACTATTATCATGACTCCCCTCAGCCGACATACGAGGAGCCTCAAGATTCATTAAACTCTAAGCTCGATGCAATCATGGACATGATGATAGAAATGAAAAAGAAAGACGAGCTGAGAGACAAATCATTTGAGACTTTGGTTATTCAAGTTGGTCAACTAACCGAGGAGACGGCCCAATTTAGGCGAGACTAAGAGGTTTTGGCTGATGGTTCAATGGTGGATGGTGATGTGGTGGAAGAGGTTATAGATCTTCCGGAGCAAGAAACTGAATGTTTGAACCGAGCGGAAGACATAACGCCACGAGACGGGTCAGAGCCAAAAGAAGCCTAAATTCATATATATCCTTCTCCCACATTTACCACTCCAACCAACAAAGTTGGGGATGAGTGTTCGGGTATAAGGATTCGAAGGGTGGCGTTGCAAGACATTGGCCAATTTGTTAAGAAACGACCCCGAAGTTGTACTGTGCGCATGCCGTGTAAAAGAAAAAGAGAGTGGATTCGGCATGCCAACTACCGAGCGTATGTTGGAAACCCGGTTGGCAAATGTTCACTTCGACCACCATGAGAGGCAAATCAGGTATGATTGTTGTAGAGTTTGTCTTGGTATCCATTTTATTTTTTAATTTTTTCTTATCCGTTTTAGTAGCTAAATGAACTTTGTGGGTGTGTTCCCTATATAACCCTCACGAGACCTACTCGTCCTCCTGAGCTATCGGGAGGTTTAAAAGGGCTTGTTGCATATGCTAAGTGCAACCGTGATTCCTACGAAAGTGAGCTAGGTTTGTTGTTGTACATTATGTTTTTTCCACATAAATCAAAGCAATTTAACGTATGGTTTGGTAATATTTTCATAAAAGTGGAAGAACTAGGTAACTAACAAATTTTAATGGTTGTGAGAAGCATGCTTCTACACAAAGGTTAAGATTTGTAGGTACATTATGTTCGTGAGACGACCGCTTTGTTGAAAAGATGAAGAGCAAACGAGGAACTAGCGAAAAACCAGGTGCATATATTTCTTTTTATCTTTGATTTTTAGTTAGCGAATAAGTGGATTGTAATTTGTACATTATTGACCGGGGTAAAATTTTGGGGAGGTTAGTCGTGTCACATCCCTTGTGCGTTTTAAAAGCTCCATTCTTACACATTGAGGACAATGTTGACCTCAAGTGTGGGGATGGGGGAGTAAAAGTTTTTCGATTTTTGACCCGTTCATTTAAACACTACACATTGAGGACAATGTTGACCTCAAGTGTGGGGATGGGGGAAATTTTCAAAAAAAAAAAAAAAAAAAAAAATCTTTGTTTGAAGCGATCTAAAAAACACAAGTAACTAAGTCGATGAGGGATGACACACCCATTTGATCTATTGTCATGGTTAAGTTCAAACAATTAACATGAAGGGTATTTAGCGGGTGGTTATTTGGGAATAATCCGCCTAAGAAACTAACATATCATGCATGTCACCTACCATACCCTTTATACGTGAGGTTTTGAGCCACTTTTACATCATAGATTTACATATATACATGTTTCTTTGTTTGAGTGGACCATTAGTTGCGTATTGTAGAACTTGCAACTTTTGATACGTTTGAGACCATAGACCGAATACAAGCACGGGAATGATTAAGGCATTAGGTGAATATTTTCCTTTAAAACCATTTATCTATCCTTACCCAAACAAATGCATGAGATTATATACTAAAAATAGTGATTAGACTGTACGGAATTTCTGTTTTCTTATATATATGGACTCAGTTATGTTATTCGTGTGTCGTTTTTCATTGTTTCGTTTTGTTTTCACGGTTTTGTTGTAATGAATAGTGTAACCGTGAATAGTGCACGCAACACTTTCTACCGTTTTCACGGTTTTGCTGTAATGAATAGTGTAACCGTGAATAGTGCACGCAACACTTTCTACCAACATTTTTAGGACATAGTTTAATTGGTTTCGCGACACGACGAAAACCAACATATGTTGTATCATTGTTTTCTTGTCCTAACATTGTTATCTAATGTTTGGCACAATTACGTTATTAAATTACGTTAAATGCATGAGATTATATACTAAAAATAGTGATTAGACTGTACGGAATTTCTGGTTATTTGCCATTTGTCACATGCAATCCCAATAATTTCCATGGTACTGAAGGGGTTGTTGGCATCTTAAATGAATTGAAAAGATTGAGCTAGTCACTGTGCTGATTATCTGAAAGTAAAGTCTGTTTCATGCTCGTTGTAAGACAAAGCGCTTACTTGGTGAAACAATAAGATCCAGACTAGGGGTAGAGAAGAGGTAAAACAATGACTTGGGAAGAATTCAAGACTCTGATAATCAAGGAGTATTGCCCTGAAAATGAGATGCAAAAGTTAGAGAATGAATTCTAGAATCTCACAAAGGTTCGAGCTGAGCATCTAGAGTACAGCAACCGATTCATGAGTTGTCACGCTTAGTGCCCAACATGGTCATACTTAAATCGAAACGCATTGATTAGTACATTTGGGGATTAGCACCCTAAATTAGGGCTACGGATAGGGTTCAATGTGATACCCCAGGAAAATGCACAACACAACTAGCTTCTCCAGTGACTATGTGATAAATTTCGGGACGAAATTTCTTTCAACTTGGGGATGATGTGACAACTCATGTAAATTCCTGAACGTTTCATTTTACTGTGTAATTTCTTGTACATTAAATGAATTGAATTTGGTGATTTATTTTATTTGAATGATTGTGTGCTTGGTAATGTGTAATGTGAATTATGTGAAACCGAAACCTAAAACTGAAATATTGTGATACGTTATTTTATGAAACGAAACATTGTAGTATGTTAAATTGCGACACGGAACATCTTAATTAGTTAGTTTGTGAAACTCTTGAAACCGCTACCCTAAAAACTCGAACCGAACCCACCCTTTTCCCTACACCAAGTGGCGGCCCAAACAATGTAGCCCAACCCGCCACCCCTTGCCCCCTTGCGCGAAACAATGTGGCCCAACCCACATCTTTCTTCCTTGCAACCTTTTAAGCCCAAACACCCTCCTATTGGTATATACGTATGTTCATGAGATAAAAAAAATAACAAGAAACCCTATTCCCCTAGGTGTGTGCGACGGCAGGAGACCCCCCCTTTCTGCCTAAACCCTAGCTCTTGTTCAGCTTCTTGATTCGCCTCCTTCTTCCTCGTAATCCCTTCTCTTGCTCCAAGGTTAGTATTCTTGATTTGGATTGTGATTGTGATTCATGGTGTGATTTTGTGGAAAACATGGCTGTGATTTTAGTTGACATGCTAGGGTTTTGATGTTACATGATTTATTTCGTTTGAGTATGCGATTGGTTGAATTAATCGATGATATGTGTGCATAAATGATAATTGGCTGCGTTTCTTGATGAAAATCATGATGTTCATATCTAGGGTTTTGTGATTTTGATATGGTTAGATGGTAATTGATGGTTAGCCTGCTGTTGGTTGTTATTAGGAAGAGTCGGGATCATTTACACGTGTTTTGGTGTCTCTTAAATGTGAAACAGCATGCTGATTGACGAAAACAGCCAACTTCAGTTGGCTGTAAACGGACCGTTATAATTCGAAAATTTGATTTTCTGAAGTCTAAATTATACGTTTTTGAAAAACGCTTCAAATGGCACTCGAATCATATTTTTTGAGGTCGTTTGCTATTTTTCAAGGTCCGTTTTGTACAGTAGCAAAAGCTACGTTTTTTCTACAGAAAATGTGTGTTAATTTTTTCATCATAACTTGAAATCTAGATAGAGTTAGGTCATGAAATTTGTACAGTAGATGGCCACGTGTGTCATGTAAGTCTCCAACTGGAATTTCATCAATCAGGCTTACGATGAATTTTAAATGAATTTTTCCGTGGACTACAGTCAGAAAGTGATGAATCTGATTGCATCCTGGTAAATGATTTTTATAAAATAATTGGTAATGAATTGAGTCCCGAGATTTTTACACAATGATATATGGACCGTTTCGAACATTCTGTAAAATTTTGGGAATTTTTGGAATAAGTTAACTATTTTATTAAAATACCCGAAAACAGCCCAGTTTTGGATGTTAAAGCTGAAACAATATAAGTAGTGATTTGCGTGTCTAAATGTCGGTTATGTTATCTAATAATAACCCAACTTGTTATATGTCAACGAAAGTGTTATGTGAAGTGTCGTGTGCTTGCTCTTGAGTAGTTATAGGTGGAATGTATATATGGGCGTGAACTGTCAAAGTGAGAGCATGTTATGTGGTAGATGCGTGTAGGAACTTTGTGCTCTATTTGAAACCACTAATGGACTAAATGGTAATCATACTAGGACGTGTTGACCAACCTTGACTGTTAGCTATTTTTAAGAGTCCAACCGAGCAACCAAAGGTGAGTTCAAACTTTCGTCAAAGCATGGGATTCTCGGTGGTTTGGGAATGGGTTAAATAACAACTATCCCCCTTAGGTGGTATATAATCTGCGTATTCTCCTTGGGTAGAATACGTACCTCCGTCCTCCTTGGGTAGGAAAACAACCTTAAACTTACTAGACAACAACTCTATCATGAAGTCCCTCATTTTATATCGACTTAATCGCCGGGCCATTGGCGAACTGGTCATTAGTTAAATAGTGCTATTAGGCCTGACAAGCCTCACACCGTGCAGCAGAGGACGGGAGTGGACTAATGTACTTGGGCACCTAGTCAATGATGATAGACATTGACGCAGGGTGTAACGCCCTGCTTATTTGTGCTTTCCATTTATAGCAAGTCTTGTTCGTATTTCTATTTTTGGAAGTCTCGTGTTCTTGTAATCGTTGTAAAATCCGAGACTTGGATCATAAATAAAACTTGTTTTTTTTTGGGTAAAGGGTTACCCCGGTGAATTTTATGTATAAACCAATAAAACAAAGATGTGTCAGAGCAACACATCAACTAGACTTGACAGACCAAGCCTAGGACACCAATCCAACAAACCAAACAACAAACAACCAGACAAAACATCAAGGCAAAAACAAAACAACCACGGCCCAAAACACAAACAAACACAAGGCCGGCCTAAACAACAAACAGAAAATATCTAGCCCAGATCCAGCTCGCTATCCTTAGAATCACTAATCTTCCATGTTTCAAATATCCTCTTCCTTGTAGCCTCTAATCGAAACTTGAACCCCATAAGTCTTAGACGAACTGAACTTTTAATCTTCTCAGCCACTTGAACTGCAGATAAATGATTAGAAGTAAACAGCCGACTGTTCCTCTCTTGCCATATGTAATACGAGGTCGCCGCAACTACCATTTTACACACAATATCATCAACTGTCTTCGAGTTAGAATGATGTTCAACCCAACCCATTAATGACTGCCATGTATTATCTACACTATCCATGTTCACCATGCCCTTCACGTTTGTCCATACTTGATCCGCAAAGACGCATTGAAAGTAAAGATGATCTCGACTATCACGATCATAATGGCACAAAGGGCAACACATGAGGTTAAGATTTGTTGCACTTCCTGCTTCCCAAACAGCCAACCTATCCTGCGTCTTCAATTTATCCCTGAACACCAACCACATATGGAATGAGTGGCGCGGGACACATTGAGAAAACCAAACCATATTAGCCCAGGCCGCATTATTATCTCTATTTCGAACCCTATCCCAAACTTGAGAGGACTTAAAATCGCCAAACTCCCCATCCACAGCTTTCCACACTAGTCTATCCTGAGCATTATCAATCAGATGGGGCATTTGAATATTTATTAAAACCGGGAACAAGTCCAGCCACGCTTGAGGCCACCTCCACTGCCCATTCTCATCAATGACATCCGCAACCGAAGATTTCAAATTAAAACCTGCATTAGCTATCGATCTAGGAGTAATAAAAGAAATAAGAGGACTCATATGGCACCAGTTATCACTCCAAGCATTTGTTTGCATCCCACTTTTTATTAAAAACCATATGTGAGGCCACACAATACTCCGAATAGACAATATTTTCCGCCATCCCCAACTCATGCTCCCTCGACAAGGGACCTCCCAAAAATTTCTCCCTTTTAACTTATATTCATGAATCCACCTAACCCAAATGGACTCACGTTTGGTTAAAATACTCCAAACATGCGTAGCCATAAGCGATTTATTAACATCCGATATACTTCGAATACCCAAACCACCTTCTTGTTTAGGCAAGCACACATCTTTCCAAGCAACTTTCGCGCGGATTTTACCCTCCGATCCTGCATTCCATAAGAATCTACGGATTCTTTTTTCAAGCTCATTGATAACTCGAGTAGGAATAATGAACACAGAAGCCCAATAGATATGCATAGAAGACAAAACTGAGTTTATTAGTTGCAACCTACCAGCAAAGGATAGCGACTTTGTCATCCAGTTATTAATCTTCTTTTCCATTCGATCAATAAGAACCTTGCAATCTTTAAAGAGAAGCCTAGATGAGATGAGCGGAACCCCCAGATAACGAACCGGAATAACACCCTCTTGAAATGGCATAATCTCCATAATTTCCTGTCTAATCAAGTGTGGAACATTACAGAAGAACACTGTACTTTTCGCTGGGCTAGGAGCCAAACCAGAGATGTTAGTAAACGTCTGAAGCGCCTCTTTGACCCTTTTAACCGAAACAACATCTCCATGAACAAAAATAAATAAGTCATCAGCAAACGAGACATTAATTATTTTTTGTTTGGCACAATGAGCATGGTATCTAAACGGCGAGGAAGCAGCCTGCTGAAGTAAACGAGAAAGAATCTCCATGATTAACGTGAATAAGTAGGGAGACATGGGATCACCCTGACGTAACCCTCGTTTTCCTCTAAAATAGCCATGAAGGTTTCCATTGATGCTCAACGAATAAGAAATTGTCGATACACATGTCATAATCCACCCAACCATTTTATGATGAAACCCATATCGAATCAAAATATTTTCCAAGAAAGACCAATTTACCGTATCATATGCTTTCTGTATATCAATTTTGAAAGCACATCTAGCCGGACCCCTGTTAAGATGGTAATTATGCATTAATTCTTGCGTGAGAAGAATATTATCAGAAATTTTCTGCCCCGGCACAAACGCTGATTGGTTGATACTAACAAGATTTCCCAAACTACCTTTTAGGCGGTCCGTGATAATTTTACTTATGCATTTGTAAATCACATTGCAACAAGATATCGGCCTGTAGTCAAGTACTGAATCCGGGACTTCTTTTTTCGGGATCAATGCAAGAATAGTATGATTAACCTGAGTTAAAAGCTTACCATTCTCAAAAAATTGCAACACTGCATCCGTAACTTCATTACCAACAATCTCCCATGCATGCTTAAAAAACGCCGAAGTGTACCCATCAGGGCCTGGGGCTTTATCCTCTCTAATACTGAACATAGCATTTTTAACTTCCTCTCGAGAGACCTGAGAGACCATTTGATCCGCAATCTCGCTACTTAAAACATTAGTGAAGATGCCATCCAAATCAACCTGATTAACCGAAGACTCCATCCCCAAAAAATTGGTGTAATGCGAAACCAACACATCAGCAACTTGATTACCTTCATGTCTAGTTCCCATGGTATCCGTAATACTCTGAATTTTTGTTCGAGCATTTCGAGCCTTAACTGAATTATGAAAAAACCTGGTATTCGAATCTCCCGCGCAAAGCCACTCAACCTTAGATTTCTGTTTAAGATAACATTCTTCATCATAAGCCACAGATTGAAATTCTTGTAAACATTGCGTCTCCCGCTGCCTTAACCGAACATCCATAGGGTTCTGATCCACTTGAATCTGAATTTCATCCAATGTTTTCCTCAAATCAATAACCCTCTTATGTAAATTACCCTGATTGAAAAGAATCTTTCTCAACCTAGGTTTCAAGTTTCTCATTTTCTTTACAACAGAAAGCATCGTAATACCATCTATTGTTTTCATCCACTCCTGTTTCACAGACTCCTGAAAGTCTGGTTTTGACACAATAAAATTCGGGAATTTAAAAGGCTTAGGCCTATTCCCATTGGAGCTCATCATTATAAGAATACATGGAGTATGGTCTGACAACCGAAAAGGGTGAAACAAAGCAAACGCATCAGGAAATTGCTCAATGAACGACACATTACCCATAATTCTATCAATCTTTTTAAGAAGACCCACTCCACTCTTTGGCTTTTGACTCCACGTGTATTGCAGCCCATGAGCATTAATGTCGAACAATTCAGCTTGAAGGATACACTCATGAAACTCACGCATACCAATAGACATGCTAGACGAACCAAATACAGAATCCTCAACATTTAAAGCCGTGTTAAAATCCCCCATAACTATCCACGGTTTACCATGACAGAACACTTTATGCTTACATAAATCCTCCCAGAGCAGTCTACGGTCTTGATATTTATTTTCAGCATACACAAACGAACAAAAGTAACTCTTTTTGCTATCTTTTATAACTACCTGAGTATGTATAAGTTGTTCAGTTTGATAAATAACCATAACATCAAACATATCAGGATTCCATCCTAAGATAATTCTCGTGCCTCGCGTGCATAAATCACCATTAGACATCCAACACCACTTACGGAACACATACTTGCAAATTTTAGCCAGCTTAGTAACATCCACATGCGATTCAAGGATTGCACACATATCTAATTTATTCTCAGCAACAATTGAACGAACCTCACTTTGTTTCAGGGGCCGGTTCAATCCCCTAACATTCCAGGTCATGATGCTACCCATTTAAACCATTGAGACCGGGAGTGCTTGCCCCCTCAGAATTAATAGGCTGATCATTCTTCATAAATTGTGCCATCTCCGTCGGAGTAACCTCTTTCATGTCACTATCAACCTGCCCCACCCTTCTTTGTTTCATCTCATTATCAACCTGCGATTGTCTAGCATTCTTGTTATTCTCTCCATCCTTCTTATCAGCAATATTTTCATCCCCATTCCCATCCTCATTTGCTAAAGCATCAAACGAATTACCTGTTTTGATTTGACTAGAACCCGAACTAGTACCAGTCTTCGTTCCAGAAGTACTGGCAGCAAATCTGTTAGTTTTCGGCTTATAAACAAACTTCGGTTTCTTTTGTCCAACTCCAATCTTAGCAACCCTTCTCTTATCCGTGATAAAGCCTTCCGCATCCACCATTACTTGCTTCTGTTTGGGATTAACAGCTTTTGGACAGTTCTGATCATTATGACCAAAGATGCAACATTCAGCACACCGGTGCGATTTCCATTCATACTCAACCTTTACACTTTCCATAATGAATCCCTCATCATCCAATTTCGGAATGGCTACAACTATGTGATCCTTCAGAACATCATCCGCACTTACCTCAATCAAAGCTCTAGCAAAACTGCTCCTACCCCAACTATTGGCACACATATCCGCTGTATAGCTATCCAATCTCTTTGGAACTCCAATCTTCGACGCCAACAAACTAAGACCATCATCCGTATAGATAGAGATCGGAACATTATGAAGCTTCACCCATATAGGAACCGACTTTATTCCTTCCTTTTTCAGACTAACTGATGGCGACCAGACATTAAGAATTAACGGAACTTTGCGGATTAACCACGGCCCTCCCTCAAGAACTTTATGCATTCCTTCCTTAGAATCAAACTTAAAGAAAAAGAAACCTTCAGCATTCATCATAATCTTGACAAATCCAAACTTCGACCAGACATTTTTAACATAATACTCAACCACCGGAAACGGTAATCTATTTCCCAGGAAGTATCCAAATAAAACGTTGTCAAACCTGTCTTGAACTTTCTTAACTACCTCCCTAGGAATTACTATATCAGCTTCTTGGTGAGTTTCCACGGATTCCAATTTTCTGAAGTTCACTTCACGTTTAATACTAGGATTCAGCATCACCTTTTGCACATAAGAAACCTTTTCCTCCTGATGCTTATTCGCATAAACATTTTCCACAGGAACTGTTACTTTTTCCAACTCATCAATTACATTGATCTTGCGAAGTTCAACCTGGTTACTTGACACAATTCCACGTCTAGGAGCTAACGGGTTACCATCAATATTCAGAGTTCGAATAGGAGCAAACGGTTTACCATCAATTTTCAAAGACTTAGCATCAAGACTGTTCATAAACGAATCAAGATTAGGACGCCCCTCCTGCAGATTCGACGGCATAGCACTTGTCTTAGATATAAAAATATCTCCATGCAGCTTTTCGGTGAACGAGTGAAACCCTAAATCCTCCAAATCTGAATCTTTATTACTCTCCATGCACGACAACAACGTAAACCTCAATCACATACGGCACCAAGAAACCCTAATCCGAAAACCCTAGTGTTAATCTTCAACCCTTAACCGATTAATCCAATGTTTTCGATCTAGCTAAATTAAACTCAGTTAACCGCAATAAAAAACAATCAGATTAATAAATCAGAATATCAAATTAAACACTAAGGAGGCGATTGAAAAGAAAGAAAAAAACCCTAAATTCGAAATTGCTCACAATTGCTAACTAGTTCGTTATAGAGATTTGACAGAATCAAAACTCCAATCACAGACTGTTATACAAAAGATCACAAAGAAGAATCAAGGATTTCACGAAGAACAAGATCGCCTAGGGTTAGGGAGAAAACAGACTTGATTTCCTCATTAGTAACTTCTCAATCATAAATAAAACTTGTATTTTGTTAAATTCATGTTATACATACTTTATACATGGTCATACATTCGATTTCATGAAACAATTGATGCTTATTCGTGATTCTTGGAAACTATGTGCTAAACTTGTAAATACGTGAAACTTGTGCATAAAACGTATTACGAACGTATACGATACTTAGATACGACCTTCATATGCTTAATTATACTTGGTTTATGTTCCTTGTACTTAAAATGTCCTTAAACTATGCTATTATGGCGAAAATAGTCCCTAAAACACCTAAAAAGCCCTAAATGGCAAAGTAGAGGGGCCAAAGTGTAATAAAATGAAACTTCAGCCCACCCCCTTGATGCTGGCCATGTAAACCTCCCCCTGGGGCTATGCTAGCCGTGTGAGAAGCCCCAGATCAGACTCCCTCTCTTCCAATCGCGATTTTGAGCGGGATTTGAGTTGTTTTGAGTTTAAACCAAGTTTTGGGCATTAAATACACATCTAACCCAACCCTAATTCATTCCATATATAAACCCAAGCCTCCCCAAGCCATTTGCACTTTACAAACACTCTCAAATCAGTCTCAAGCTCCCAAAATCGTAGCTGCAAGTGCAAGTTCGGACAGAAACATCAAGCTCCACTAAAGTGAGCATAACTTCTTCATTTCTTATCCTTTTTAGCTCATTCTTTTTCCAGAACACTTGGATCGACCTTAGCTTCGATTCCATGGGTATTTCATAGTGAATAAGCCCCCGGAACTCCAGCAAATAGTCTCCAAAGTTCACTATTTGAATCTGATTTCATTTAACTTTGTTTATACTTGTTTAAACTTGAGTCTAACTCACTCAAACCCACATCCTTATGCTTATAACCACTTCTATGGTTAGTTAAGCTTAAAAACAGGGCTGAGACATACAAAATCAGAGGTTAAACCTCATATACTTTCTGTTTTGTTTAGGGTTTTTAACCCACAATTGATGTTCAAGCTTCAAGCTTGATGAAGGTGTGATTATGGACTAACTTGGGTTGTCCAACATAGAATCCCCACATTACTTGATGATTTCTCATAGTGTAGTTGTTTATTATTCTTGTATTAATATTAGTTCATGACCCTCCTTGTTTGTTTTTACATCAAGTGTAGTGGTGAACCATACGAGGTACCTAAATGGAAGCTTGTTCTTCCTACCTCCTACATGATTTCCATGATACTAGAGGTACCTAAATGAAGATTTAATCTTCTACCTCATGCTTAACTATTGGACATAACAATACATATAATACTTATACATATATATACTATTCAATATTCGAACCCTTGATGATGAACTTGTGTTCATTCGTCAAAGTATTAGAATAACATCATCCAAGACATAAGACTTGTTACGATTCTAATGAGTGTACTACTCATGAAAACATTAACCCTTGAGGTTTCATAGTGTCAAGAGCAAGTACTTTGTGTTAAAGGATGATTACTTTCGAATACATATGTTCTTGTGTTTTACTTTCGAATAGTTAGTAACAGAGAAGATGAGAGTGCTCTGGGCGATTTTGGGAAAATTGTGAAACCCTAGTCTTCTTCATTCCAATCCTGGTCTTGATTGATTTTGCTTAGCAACTAGGGTGTTCGATTCTTTACTGGTAAGGAATTCTGAATTGCTCCTTCGTTTCTATCCAATTGAAATCAGATTAGGGTTTACGTATTCTAGGGTTTCGGTTTCTTTTGTTTTCCGATTGGCTGATTTCAGATTACGGGGTTTAAAGGGTCGGTTCTTAGTACATGTTCGGCTGTCAGATTTGTATTAAGGGTTCTGTAATTTCAAACCCATTCGGTCGCTGTTTGATTGGCGTTCGGTTTTAAACTTTTGTGTTTCGTGTTTCTGATTCATGGATGAAAACAGTGCCGACAACGCAAATGTTTTCGCTAGGAAGATTAAGAACATTGACGGAAAGCCTTACGAGCCAAGACAAGCTCTACGTATGGTGGCTAGGTTTTCTGATTCTCCGAAGAAGGTAAGATTTTTGCTACCGGTTAATGATGTGCTTCATGCTGGTCGTTCTGATTCTCCTATTCAGAATTACGCTAAGGTTGTTGATAAACGGAAGGTAGCTTTTGTACTTCCGCTAAATGATGTGTATCCTGATTCTCCAATCCAAGATCAGATTCCGGGAAGTCATTTGCAACATCAATCTTATGCTAGTGTGGTCTCAGCTGAGCAAGGTGATGTTAACATGGGTCTCGGTTCAAATCAGAATCAGAATGGTGATGGTATAGTTAGAAATGCCAATGAACTGGCTGATCAAGCTCCAAAAATCAACTTTCGATCTTTAAATTCAGATGTTTCATTGGATGGAGTGGATGTTGTGTTACCAATTAAGTCCGTTCGTGAGGTTAACAACAGGTTAGCTAATACTCTTTATGGGTACTTCTTGGGGGATAGAATTGCTTATCCGGTTGTTGATTATTTTGTGCGAACAAATTGGAAAAAATATGGACTACAAAAAACTATGATGAATTCAAATGGGTTTTTCTTCTTCAAGTTTGAAGACAGAAAGGGTATGACTAATGTGCTTGAAGGGGGACCTTGGCTGATTCGGAACAAACCTATTTTTCTCAACACTTGGTCCCCTACGAACACTCTTAAAAAAGAAGATATTAAAAAGGTTGCAGTTTGGGTGAAATTGCATGAGGTTCCTCTAGCGGCGTATACTGATGATGGGTTAAGCATGTTGGCGTCTAAAATTGGTTCTCCTTTGCGGTTGGATTCGTATACTATTGATATGTGCAACGAGGCTTGGGGACGAAGCAGCTATGCTAGGGCCCTCATTGATATCTCTGCCGAACATGAATTTAAAGAGGTCCTAACCATGGCTATTCCTGAGTTGGATGAGAACAAGTATGTCAATGAGACTATTCGTGTGGAATATGAATGGAAACCCCCAAGATGTGCCCACTGTTGTGTATTTGGGCATGATTCAGAGGAGTGTCCAAAATGCATTCGATCGACAGTGAAACCTCCTACAAACAGTCCGAAAGTAGATGATGATGGTTATACGGAAGTCAAGACAAAGAAGAATGTAAAGAAGAGCGGTTTTCAAGTTAACAATCAAAAGCAAAAGTTTGAATATAGACCTGTGGATAAAAAGAAAAAGGCAGTGAGTTCTTCCTACGTGAATGCGCGGTGCACTAGTTCGTCCAAGGTTCAAACACACAATTCGTTTAGTGCTCTTGGGTTTGTTGGGAGGAATGGGGGTTCATTCCAGGGGAGACATAAAGGGGGTCGTGAGCTAAATGAGGAGTCTGACGATGACGAGGTAGAGGTTGTATATGATGAAACGAATGAGTTTATGACATCGGGTACACATCCTACGTCTTCCAGTACAGGGGCAAGCACCTCTCACATAAAGTTGTCCAATGGATAGGTGGCTTCTGTTTCATGCCAAGGGGCTACCGGTTGGTAGCAATTTAATTTTTGATGATGGCGGTTGACGTCGTTGTTTGATTTTTTTTTCGTTTGTCTACTAGTTAGTCATTATCATGATTGTAGTAGGCTAGATTGAGGTGGTATGTTGGTTTGTTTGCTTTTTGCTTACATATATGGGGCATGTCCTGTATATGAACTAGTGGGGAACTCATCCTCACTACTTGTACTTATTTGGCGGTTGTCTATAATAGAATCACCGGGGTAACCCTTTACCCAAAAAAAAAAAAAAAAAAAAAAAAACTTCCTAAATCCCTAAATCTTCCGAATTCCCAAACTCATACACTTTGTTTTTTCGTGTAGAAGGACTTGGTGTTCCTACCTCCAACAACAAATAACTCACTCGTGGATTCTCAATGTCACACCCCGACCGCGTTAAAACAACAAAACTGCGGCGGAAACGTCGGGGAGTGGAGTGGCAGAATCATTGTTTCACAACCATGGATACAAAAGTTTCGTTTTATTGATTCATTAGATAATTTACATTGTCTTAAAACAAAACAAACAAGTTACACATCGACTATCATTGTTATTACATCACTAAGGCCTCGTCCAGATCCTATGTGAACATGCATCCTAGCAATTAACATCATTCAATCACCACCTGAAACGTATGTAAAAACAAAGTCAGCAAAGAAATGCCGGCGAGCACATAGGTTTTGTGAGAGTGTCGGATTCATGGCTCGTTTATATGTTGCAGTACCTCATTAGACTACAAGAGTCAAAAGTTACAAACCTCGTTTTGAAAAGTGTATTGCAACATAACTAACCAACTCAAATCAAGTTAGTTATAGTTAATAAAATCTCGCAGCCATGATTCTTAACCCAAAACATTTGTTTAAGTAAACCAAATCGTAAATTGTTCTCGTTACAAAACTCGTATGGTTTATATCATTTAGAAAACCTCGTTGTGTGACATCGTTTTAAAATCGTTTGCCCATGTGAACTAAATAATGCCACGGAATATAATATGATAAAAGCACTTATATATAAGAAGTACCAGCGGCATATCTACCATGCTTTTATCATGTTACACCCGTCCCATTACCTAATCACAACCCAAAACCAATCGTTTATTCAAATCATTTAACTCGTTCAAATCGTTTCAAATCGTTTAAATCGTCCCAAAATCGTTCTCGTTTTAATTGTGAAAACTACTTTTGGTCGTATCGCTAATAACATCCAAACCTTCGCAACTCGTCCATCGTTCAACTCGCATTAACAAACCACCAACGGGTAAGTTAACAATCACAGATTCGGTCGTTACCCACATAACCCCCACACATAACCATGGGTGCAGTCTGATAACGGGATTTGTCAGATCCTATGGTACCATAACCTAATACTGGTCGGTTCGGCCAAAATTAATGAATGTTATTCGTTATGTAACTATGTCCAACAAGTTTGTTCACATTATCGAAATCGTTATTTGTTTAATATAAACCATAGTATTCGTTTTTTGAAATCATCGTTAAAACATCGAAATCATTTAGCACATATGAATCACCCCAAAACAATTGAAAACAGTAAAATAGGGGAGCTTTGTACTCACATCGAATTGCAAATATCCTTGATCTAAAGAACTCAACAATCTCAGGCAAACCAAGGAAATTCAAGTAGTACCTAATAATCGAATCACTAAGTCAAATAATCGACACCTAAATCGGAAGATCGGATAGAATGAGGTCTTGTAAACCAAATGAGTGTTGGAACTCATGTGATATGGTTTAACAAAGCCTACATTCTAGGTCGGAACCTATCCTAAGTGCTTTCGACCCGTTACGACCCATTAAGGTAGTTTACGCTATTTTAACGTGTCGTTCGCGCAAAACCGCATTCGAGACGTCTAACTAGTCCTATGACAAGTATTATATGCCTAAACATGTTGCATAATCTGTTAAGTGACAAAAGTTTATGTTACATATGCTTAAAATCCAATTATGCATGAAAAGGGCATTTTGGTCATTTACCTAAGGCATATAAACTACCTATCATACAACTAATTAAACTATGTGACCATAAGGTATAACCTCAGAAGGTTATTCCCTATACAAATATGGCCACTAAACATGCTTGGTCGGATCCTAATGATCGACCAAACGGGTCGAGTTCGAAAGTCTAAGCGGTGGTTTAGACCGCTTGACTTACGACTCTACACAAGCACTAAACTAAAAGTGACGAGCTAAACATGTTGGAACATGTTTAACTAAGTTAGAAAACAGGTTTTGATATCAAAACAAAGTGTTTTGATACCCAAGGATAGTTTGGTTGCAAAATACACATAAATACGCATTTTGACCAAAACTCTGACTCGTCACTACGCCTAATCAACGTGGTAATTAGTAGGTATAGTCACACGGTACTATAACCATCGTGATTACACTCACGTTGCAAAGTTCAAACGAACTTTGTGTTGACCAAAGACTGGTCAAAGCAGAAAGTCAAACATTGTTTGACTTTCACGCTCGAAAAGCAATAAAAGCATGAAAGAAGCTTACAAAGGGTCCAAGCTAGGGAGATCTTGATCCAAAACACTCAGGTATGAAGTTTTAGAACTTCAACTTAGAGTTATTCAGATCAAGTGTGCAGAAAATAGAGTGAATGCTTGGGTATATATAGTTTTCGGTAAACCGTTAGGATCGTTTCTTGCAAAAGGGGCTTCGATCTTGGCCATCCAAGTGGGCACAAGGTTTTAGAATACCATGGGACATGAAATACTATCAAAATCCAGTAGATGGTATCCCAAATCAGGTGTTTAAAACCATCAAAACCAGCTCAAAGGCCAGATTCAATGTTTCTATGCTGTAAGTCTATCACGCCCCGCGTAGCATAAGGCCTCAGCTTACGCGCCCCGCGTGGTAATTTTGACAGATTTACACTTTTAGCTCCTGCAAGCCCAAAACTTGGTTTTCGATGCATTTTTGACACGTATAAGCCCTGTTAACCCCATTTCAAAGCTCTAAAATGAAGTTAAAGTATAGGGAACTTAAAATATGCCCAAAAACATCTCAGATGTCGGTTCGTTTGGTCATACGGTTGCGTTATTCGGTTAATTACGACGGAAATCGTAACGAACGCAAAAACGATCCAAATTGCGCGACGAATGGTATTTTTGCATTCCAATCACTAAAATAAAATATTTTAATGATTACAAAAATTTTTGGATGTCCGGATATATTCAGAACGTAAGATATGCGCGAAAATGCAAACTTATGCACTTTTTGACGCTTTTAGTCCCTATTGATCAAATAAGTTTATTTTCGCATACCAAACCCCTCAAAGCCTATTTCTAAGCAATGTAAAGGATATTTATGGTATGTTTAACTTATGATCAAGTTCTGGAATGTTCATTACTATAAAAATCGGCATACTTTCGTAGTTTGACATAAATAGTCCCTGTGATCGAACAAACTTGATTTCGACACACCAAACCATCCAAAACTTATTTCTAAGTTATGTGAAGGTTATTTAAGGTATGTTAAGCCTATTTCACTATTCCAGAGTGTTTGTCGCGTTAAAATGATTACGTTTGCGCACCAGTTTGCGTATAACTTTCTAGAGAGCGATTTAAAGCTTGAAATCAGACTCGAATCAAATCGTAAAATCATCAAACACAAAAACACACATAATAACACCAAAACACATTGTATTATTAATAATTAACATTGTTTTACATTGTACATCGATTACAGAGCACAGTTGTCACAGTCTCCCCTACTTTAGGAAATTTCGTCCCGAAATTTTAACTAGAGGAAACTTGTGAAAACAATTGCGGATATTTCGCCTTCATTTGGTCCTCACGTTCCCAAGTAAACTCTGGGCCACGTTTGGATTCCCAGCGAACCTTGACCAATTGAATTCGTTTGTTCTTCAACTGTTTAACTGAACGGTCCATTATCTCCACAGGTTTCTCGACAAAATGCATCGTTTCATCAACTTGAATTTCGTCGAGTGGAATGTGAAGATCAGCATCAGCTAAACACTTTCACAAATTGGACACGTGGAAAGTCGGAAGAATATTTCCAAGCTCTAGAGGTAGCTCTAGTCGATAGGCAACCTTTCCAATTCTTTCAACAATCTTAAATGGTCCAACATATCGAGGTGCAAGTTTTCCTTTCTTTCCAAATCTCACCACTCCCTTCCAAGGTGACACCTTGAGTAGGACATGGTCGCCAACTTGAAATTATAAGGGCTTGCATCGCATATCCGCATAACTATTTTGACGACTTCTAGCTGTCACAAGATTATCGCGAATTTTCTTGATTTTGTCTGTTGTTTCCAGAATGAGGTCAGGTCCAGTAAGCTGAGCTTCACCGATCTCATTCTAACAGACAGGTGAACGACATTTTCGACCGTAGAGAGCTTCAAATGGTGCCATATTAATGCTAGCATGATAACTATTGTTGTAAGAGAACTCAATCAATGGCAGATGAGAATCCCAATTACCACCAAAGTCTATCACGCATGCTCTAAGCATATCCTCCAAAGTTTGAATCGTCCTCTTAGATTGTCCATCTGTTTGGGGATGATAAGCAGTGCTTAGATTTAGTTGGGTTCCCATAGCAGATTGCATGGTCTTCCAAAAGTGAGATAAAAATCGAGCATCACGATCAGAAATGATATCCAAAGGAACACCATGTTGAGATACAATTTCATTAACATAAATCTTTGCAAGTTTATCAGCAGGTAGATCCTCGCGAATTGGAATAAAATGAGCTGACTTCGTTAATCGATCGATGACAACCCAAATAGCATCGTGACCTTTAGAGGTACGCGGTAATTTTGTGATGAGATCCATCGCAATGTTCTCCCACTTCCAAACCGGTATCTCTGGTTGTACAAGCAAACCAGACGGTCGTTGATGTTCAGCCTTGACTTTGAGACAAGTTAGGCATTTCGATACATACAAGGTAATATCCTTCTTCATACCAGGCCACCAGTACTGAGTACGAAGATCCTTGTACATTTTGTCAGCACCAGGATGGATAGAATATCGAGACTTATGAGATTCGTCCATCACTAAAGTGCGAAAATCGTCTTGTTTCAGAATCCACAAACGATCCTTAAAGTAGAATAACCCATCGTCCTTCGCTTTGAGTTTAAGCTCAAGTTGACGTGGTAATTCCCATCAAATTTTATGAAACACAAGATTGCTGAGCTTGAGAGACACGAGATTGAATATCAGATAGAGTTTGAACAGAATGAAGCTTGACTCGCTCCTTTCGACTAAGCGCATCGGCTACGACATTCTCCTTACCAGGATGGTAGCGAATCTCGCAATCGTAGTCGTTCAAGAGTTCAACCCAATGTCGTTGCCTCATGTTCAGCTCTTTCTGATTGAGAATGTGCTGGAGACTTTTGTGGTCTGTGAAAACCACACACTTCGTGCCATAAAGATAGTGTCTCCAGATTTTGAGAGCAAAAACTACCGCGCCTAACTCAAGATCATGAGTAGTGTAGTTTTTCTCGTGAACTTTCAATTGTCTTGACGCATATGCTATCACTTTACCTTGTTGCATAAGAACACAACCAAGGCCTAGATTCGACGCGTCACAATAGACAACAGAATCATCGTTTCCATCGGGCAAAGATAGAACAAGAGCATCACACAGCTTCTGTTTCAGCATTTGGAACACTTCTTCTTGTTTGGGTCCCCACTCAAAAGGCTTATTCTTCTGAGTCAAAGCAGTGAGTGGAACCGTGATCTTTGAGAAGTTTGAAATGAAACGTCGATAATATCCAGCGAGACCAAGAAAAGAACGAATTTCTGTGGATGTTTTAGGTGTATTCCAATCCTTAATTGCAGCAATTTTGGATGGATCCACATGAATACCCTGCTCGTTGACTATATGACCCAAAAACTGAACTTCTTTAAGCCAAAATTCACACTTGGAGAATTTATCAAAACGTTGTTCCTTCTTCAGGAGTTCCAGTGTCAAACGAAGGTGTTGCTCGTGATCGGTTCGAGACTTCGAATAAATGAGAATGTCGTCAATGAACACAATAATGAACTTATCTAAATAAGGTTTACAGACCCTATTCATTAAGTCCATGAAGATCGCTGGAGCATTCGTCAAACCAAAAGGCATGACGGTGAACTCGTAGTGCCCATATCTTGTGCGGAAAGCAGTTTTGGGAATATCTTCTTCGAGTACACGAAGTTGATGATACCCAGAACGCAGATCGATCTTAGAAAAAAAGGTAGCACCTTGCAGCTGATCGAAGAGATCATCCATTCATGGTAGGGGATATCGATTCTTGATCGTAAGCTTATTAAGCTCTCGATAATCGATACACATTCGAAAAGACCCATCTTTCTTTTTCACAAAAAGGACAGGAGCGCCCCAAGGTGAATAACTCAGTTGGATGAATCCTTTATCAGATAACTCTTAAAGCTGTTTCGATAACTCTTGCATCTCAGACGGTGCAAGATGATAAGGTGCTTTCGCAATCAGATTGGCATTGGGTACAAGATCAATATGAAACTCGACTTGACGAACTGGAGGTAAACCAGGCAGTTCATCAGGAAACACCTCTGGATATTCATGAACAATAGGAATATCTTGAATACTCTTGCTCTTGCCCTTCTCCTCGGTGACATGTGCCAGAAAAGCAACATATCCTTTTCATAAATAACTTCGGGCTTTCGTACACGACATAAGTTTCAAACCAACTGATGGTTTCTCGCCATGAACTTCCAGAAAATCGCCAGACGAAAGAGGAATACGAACGATCTTGTCGAAACAAACCACCTCAGCATGATGTTTGGTTAACCAATGCATCCCCACGATAATATCGAAACTCCCAAGTTGCATCGGCATGAGGTCAATAGGAAAAAGATGGTTATCGAGGTTCAATTGACAACCACGAATAACAGAATCCAGTACAAGAGGTTTACCAGTAACAACTTCGACAGACAAGGGTTTCCTCAGTTTAGTTCTAGGTATCACAAGTAAAGGCTCAAAAGATAACGAAACAAAACTTCTATCGGCACCAGAATCAAAAAGAACAGATGCATGTCGATTGTTAACAAGGAACGTACCATTAACAACCTCGTTGTCAGCACGCACCTCATTAGCGTTCAGATTGAATGCTCGTCCACGAGCGGGATTCACATTCACGTTTGCATTGGCATTCGTGTTCGGGTTTGCATTCGCATTCACCAACGTCGGGCAGTTGTTGCGGAAATGACCCATTTCTCCGCAATTGTAACACGAACCAGGTGGGAATCTAGCGGCATTCCCTTGAGCTTGTGCTGGAACCTGAGCAGCTTGATTCTGACCCAAACGACAAATGTTGGCCAGATGCCCAAGTTTACCATACGTAGTGCATTGCTTACAGGCCTGTTGGGTAACATGATGACCATTGCATCGAGCACAGTGAGGTGTAGCACCAACATATTGCTTCTTCGCTGGAGGTAGTGCTGGTGGGTTCTGAGGGTTCTGTGCAGTAACTGCAAAGTTCTGGGAAGCCTTGCACTTCCTCGACTTCTTAGAAGACTCACCCTTCTTCTTACCCTTACCCTTTTCTTGTGCAGAATCAGCTGACTTCTTCTTGTCACCCTTGCGGGTCAGTTTACCTTTTCTGACCCGAGACTCGGTCAGAGTAGCAGCCAATTCGATCGCTTGACGAACAGTAGTAGGATTACTGCCAGTCACAATGTCTTGCACAGAATCGGGTAAACCATCGATATACCTCTCTATCGCTTTCTCCAATGGGGTAACCATCGTAGGACACAACAAACTGAGCTCCTCATACCGATCCATATACGCACGGTGTTCTCCCCCATCTTGTTTCAAATCATCGAATTCTCGTTCCAAAGCTTGAATCTCGTGACGGGGACATAACTCTTTCATCATGAGAGCTCGAAGCTCTTCCCACATTTGTGCCAACGCCACATCAGCACCCCTATCATGCATCACACCGTTCCACCATGTAAGAGCACGCTTCTCGAACACACTGGATGCAAACTCAGCCTTACGCTCATTCGGACATTGCACATGTCTGAATGTGCTTTCCAAACTTTCGAACCATTGCAGGAGTGCGGTTGCTCCTTGAGACCCAGAAAATTTCAATGGTTTAGCCGAATTGAAATTCTTGAAACTACACTGAGCATTATTGTTATTATTGTTGTTTTATAATTGATGGATCTGGGTTACTATGTTCGGAAGCACAGCATGTGACACTTGTGCTCTGTAAACACACACGATGTAGGACACTATCTTTTATCAAAGAAACAATGTGTTTTGGTCTAAAAAATTTGTCTATTTGTGTTTTACACTTTCACATTTTAATTCTAGTTCAATTTCAAGCCTTAAATCGCTTTCTGGAAAGTTAAACGCGAACTGATTCGTAAATGTAACCAGTTTAATGCGGCAAACACTCCTGAACAGTGACATAGGCTTAACATACCTTAAATAACTTTTATATAACTTAGAAATAGGTTTTGAAAGCTTTGGTGTGTCAAAAACAAGTTTATTCACACTCAGGGACTATTTACGTCAAACTGTGAAAGTCTACTGATTCACATAGTATTGAACATTCCGGAACTTGATCATAAGTTAAACATGCCCTAAATATCCTTTACATAGCTTAGAAATAGGCTTTGAGGTGTTTGGTGCGCAAAAAATAAACTTATTTGATCAATAGGGACTAAAAGCGTCAAAAAGTGCATAAGTTTACATTTTCGCGCATATCTTACGTTCTAAATATATCCGAACATCCAAAAATTTATGTAATCATTAAAATATTTTCTTTTAGTGATTGGCATGATAAAATTCCATTCGTCGCGTAGTTTGGGTCGTTTTTCGCGTCCGTTCGTGTTTCATCGTAATTAACCGAACAACGCAACCGTACGGCCAAACGAACCGACATCCGAGATATTTTTGAGCATGTTTCATGTTCCATATACTTTAACTTCATTTTATAGCCTTGAAATGGGATTAACGGGGCTTAAACATGTCGAAAATGCATCAAAAACCATGTTTTGCACATTCAGTGACCAAAGTTGACAATCTGCCATAGTAAGGGAAGGGACCAAAGTTGAAAATCTGATTTCCAGCTTGTTCCAGCTGTTCCCCTCATTTTCACATGGTTTTAATGAAACTAGGGGCTTGTTTTGGGGTACCCATGGTATTCTAAAACCATGGGCACACTTGGACGGTCCAAATTGAAGCACGGTTTACGAGGAACGATATTAATGGTCTTGAAAATCCTTTAAATACCCCACCCCATTTTCATTTCATTTCACACATGATCTGATTTTGATGCTCTAAGTTGAAGCTTTAAGCTTCATACCTGGGTATTTAAATCAAGATCTTCCTAGCTTGGACCTCTTGTAAGCTTCTTTCGTTCTTTTATGCGTTTTTAAGCACGAAAGTCAAACAGTGTTTGACTTTCAGCTTTGACCAGTCTATGGTCAACACGAAGTTCGTTTGAACTTCGCAACGTGAGCGTAATCACGATGGTCATAGTCACTTGTGACTATACCTACTGATTACCACGTTGATTAGGTGTAGTGACGAGTCATAGTTTCGTTCAAAATACGCGTCTATGCGTATTTTGCAACCAAACTATTTTTGGGTATCAAAACTGTTTGTTTTGATATCAAACTTGTTTTCTAACTTCGTTAAACATGTTTTAACATGTTTAACTCGTCACTTTTAGGATAGTGCTTATATAGGGTCATAAGTCAAGCGGTCTAAACAACCGCTTAGACTTTCGAACCTGACCCGTTTGGTCTATCGTTAGGATCCGACCAAACATATAATGTGACCTTAGTTATATAGGGAATAACCTTCCGAGGTTATACCTTATGGTCACCTCGTTTAGTTAGTCGTATGATAGGTAGTTTATATGCCTTAGGAAAATGACCAAAATGCCCTTTTTGCGCATAATTTCATTTTAAACATATGTAACCAATATTTTGACATCTAAACTGATTATATAACATAATTAGATATGTTAAGGCATATAATACTTGTCATAGGACTAGTTAGGCGTCTCGAACGCGCTTTTGCGCGAACGACGCGTTAAAGTGGCGTAAGCTACCTTAACGGGTCGTAAAGGGTCGTAAGCACTTAGGATAGGTTTCGATTTAGAATGTAGGCTTAGTTAAACCATATCACATGAGTTCCAACACTCATTTGGTTTACAAGACCTCATTCTACCCGATCTTCCGATTTAGGTGTCGATTCCCTAACATAGTATCTGTTACCCTAGGAACCGCTTCAACACTTGAACTCTTGGTCTTTTAAGCTTTGTTATACCCTTTGAACCGGGACTATATGCAACCCCAGGTGAGTACATAGTTCCCCTCTTTTACTGTTTTGAAATGTTTTGGGGTGATTCATATGTGTAATCGAACTGTTTTCAAAATGTATGGCATATGTGTGTTCACTAAGTGCTTTTATGTGTATTATTCCGATTATGCAAATGTAATGTTTTATCCTTAAGTGATCTACCTATCTTCATAGTTAGATTCATGTAGGGTATTTGAAGTACAGTCTTAGATCTTCCTATCTTTATAGTGAGATTTTTAAGAAGTACTTTTCAACTCGATGGTTGGTTTTTGTGTAGATTGTTGGTGATTTAGATAACGAAACTAGATGATACAATAAGCACATGGTGGATACGCCACTGGTACTTCCTATATATAAGTGTGCTTATTGTATTACCTTTCGTGGCGTTATCCCGAATCACCATTAGGATTGTTTTGATTCAATAATTCAATATGTCAAGAACCCAGGATCCCTGTAGTTTCTATCTATCTTCATAGTTAGACTTATATGGGATGTTTAGAGTACTAATATTGGAGTCCATGTTTGGATTCATTGTGTACTTTAATGCATGTTAGATTAGACAATGTGACAGAACCCGAATCCTTATAGCATCTATCTATCTTCATAGGTTGATTCTTGTAGGATGTTTAAAGTACTGATATTGGAGTCCTTGATTGGATTCATTATATGCTTTAATGCGTGTTTACGAGTTGGTACAAGTTGACGATTTATGTGTTATGTGGTAGTTGTGATTTAGATAATGAAACGGGTATAATAAAATAAGAACATGGTGGATACGCTGCTGGTACTTCCTATATATAAGTGTTCTTATTTTATTATTCTTGTAGCGTTATCTAGATCACTTTAGGATTTTGTGTACAATTGTTTCAATGTTTGATTATCAAAAACTTTGTAGAATCTCCCATATTTTTATGTTAGATTCTTAGAAAGATATCTGAAGTATTATCATGACTCATTGAATTGATTTATATAATACTTATAAAAGTTTTGATTTATTTCAAAACAGTTTTTATTAATCCTTGATTGGATTCCTAATAACATATTAACGAGTTTTTACGATGGTTTAATCAAGATTTCAATATAAGGCATAAAATGACTTAGTAAATATCATTTTGCCATATACAAACCTATTTTGTCACGAGTTTTCACAATTAAGATTAATACCAAATGTTTTGCCATTTATTTGGCTAATAAAACCTATGTATTCGCCGACATTTTTATGCTGACTGTTTTCGCATATGTTTCAGGTTTTCGACTGTTCAAGCACGCAATGCATAGGACTGCATACGGGCCTTAGACTTCTAAAACAAAAGAACAATTACATGTATTCTTTGTTTGTAAAACGATTTTAATGATATTGAAACAATTTAGTACCAGTAGTTGTGAGCAATTTGTAACGTGACTTCCCGATATTTCCGCCGCGTGTTGATATATTACGCGATTGGGGTGTTACACAGCAGCCATTTGCTGAGCAACAAGGGCTGCGACTTCTTCGTTGGTTAGAGGTTGTGCATCACGTCGAGGAGGCATTGTCTAAAAGGAACAAGGAAACATGAGAAACGAGTGAGGTCAACAATTGCTAGGTGATCATTCGTTTGTTACCTCGAACAAACAAATGATACGCAGTGACTAATCAAAGTAAATGGGTCAATATAATGTATCGCGAAGACATGCTTTAGCCTATAAGTGAACACTCATCCCAAGAGTTCCCAGGTAAGAGTGACTGGTCCGATTATGTGGATTTGTACGAACACTCTAGCCTTAGACAGAAAACTCAAGATACAGGTGTTCACTCTTCCAGATTGCACGTGTTCACATTATAACACCCAAACTTTGACGGGGTTTTGAAAACTCAGAAGGCACTAAGCCAAAAATGAATCATCCGGAAGGGTGGGTGATCATTTTCAAAATTGATTCGGAAGCTTTGAAGGTTCAAAACCTTATAACAAATCATCTACGAAGAGATGATTGGTTTTCAAAGCGGATTTGTTATTGTGTTCTCGTTGTGGTTATCACCTAAGGATAGGTGACGGTATTGTTTTAAAATCTAAACACAAGAAGACTCGCGTTAGGGTCCTAGAAAGTTATAGTCTAGGTCAAAGCATTACTAATAACCTAATTCTCTATAACCATTGGCTCTGATACCAACTCTTCTGTCACACCCCGACCGCGTTAAAATAATGAAACCGCGGCGGAAACGTCGGGGAGTGGAGTGGTGGAATCATTGTTTCACAACCATGGATATAAAAGTTTCGTTTTATTGATTCATTAGATAATTTACTTTTTCTTAAAACAAAACAAACAAGTTACACATCGACTATCATTGTTATTACGTCACTAAGGCCTCGTCCAGATCCTATGTGAACATGCATCCTAGCAATTAACATCATTCAATCACCACCTGAAACATATGTAAAAACAAAGTCAGTAAAGAAATGCTGGCGAACACATAGGTTTTGTGAGAGTGTCGGATTCATGGCTCGTTTATATGTTGCAGTACCTCATTAGACTACAAGAGTCAAAATGTGACAACCCGAACTTTCGAGGACAGTGACGTTAATCTGTGCCATTACAACTCCGTTAAACTTAAACGTAACGTGTTATAATTTTGTTAATTAGTTTACACCTATGTTTTGGGCCGCGAATTACTGGAGCCCAACTCTAATTGGATCACGTTTATGTATGGACTTAGTAAAACCCAAACGGGATTAAAGTGGGCTTGTATGTGTGTCGAGTGTATGTCTGGGCCGCCTCCAAAACCTGTGAAACCCCGTATAGTTCTAGTTGTGTTGTCAGCCCAAGTGTGTGGGCTTAAGCCCACTTCGGATATCCTATGACCGCCCATAAATCTTTATCACTTATAATACGTGTATTAGGTCCTTGTTTAGATTATAATTCAAAACAAAACCCTAACTATCTTCCAAGATTACGTACGGCATAGCAGACCCCCTCCCCCCTTCGAGATAACATCTGGTTCGGTCAAAATCTTGGTTAGTGATTCTTATCTGTGACATCCATATTTTATGATATTGTTTATTTGAGATGTTGTATGAGAAATCTTGATTGAATAAATGGTATGTGTATTATGTAAACTGATATCGATGTGTGCATGTGATCATTATGGATTCTCTAGTTTTGATGTGTGTCTCTCAAATTGACCAATGATGACAAACAAGAACTGATCCATGTAGTAATTGTTCGAACCCACTAGTTATTTTTGGTCCTATCAAATTAGTCCACTGAACTCATAACCGATGTGATATATTAGTAGTTCAGTGTGGTCCAATAGATGTAAAGGTAGGTGATCTAGGAATGAATATCATTGAAAGCACCAAACTGAATAAAGTTTTATTGGGCTTAACAGTTGCATGTGATGTCTCTGACAAGAATTTATCATACTCAAACCAAGTGAATGTTGTGGCAACACACCATTTCATTCTATTAGACCGTTGAAACCGTATGACAAATAATGAATTTACATGATAGTTGCCATACAATTACATAAATATTGAGATAACAATTATGCTGAAATATGTGACCGGAAGTTATGAGATTATGTGGCTTTGATTCATTGTTGGCATGCTATTAAGTTACTGTTGATAATCATATTAATACAATAAGGTGCAAACAATATTAACTTGTGAGATTAGTGTTTGGGCCGCATAGATTAGAGATGATTGGGCTGGGTAGTTCTCAAACTTTGGGTACGTGTCTGTTTGAAAGTGTGGGCCGATGACTAAATAATTATTATGGATTAATAAAAGGGGGAAGGTTGATAACTCATTCGGGTTGGGCCGTACACTTGAGTCGGGCCGCATGACGGCAATGGGCCGGGTATTACGACTGAGTAGCATCTGGATTGCATGTTAAACAGTTTAGGTTACAATCTCTTTCGTACGACAAGTTAAATGTTTGAGTTAAACGGAACGAGCATGTGATATGAAATTACAATATGGGTATGTGTTGGTATGAATACTTGCTACGGCTTACGTGATAGTATGAACTATGTTGTACAATGTGCACGTATGATTGTGATTTACGTGAATATGAAACTGATTATCACTGGTGATCCTAATAGGATTTGATTGACAACTGTAAACAAGAAACTAATCTTACCGAGCAAATCAAAGGTGAGTTCACTGCTCTTTTCCAAGCATGCATCCCGGGAAGGGATATCGGGTAACGTTCCAGGGAGGAATGCAGGTTAATGGGATGTTTGTTATTAATTAGTTTCTATTATGTAAGACCCCCTACATCTACCGTGTTGCCGGCAAGGCAACGAGGTATTTAGTTGATAGCGCTATTAGGTTTGGCACCCTCACACCGTACCGAGGAGGACGGGCGTGAACTAATTACCTTGACCACTTGACCAATGCCTAGATAGAGGCATTGGGGTTGGGCATTCACATTGTGTATATATAAGACCCCTTACATCTACTCGAGGTTATTAGTTGAGCTAATTACCTCGACCACTTGACCAATGCCTTGATAGAGGCATTGGGGTTGGGCATTCATATCTTGTAGCCAGTTGCGGTAATCGAGTTAATAACAACATCAAATCAAATCATCAAAACTGTGCAACGTTTTAATATGGTAACCGGTATCTAAACACGTTAACAAAACTTTGAACTCACCAGCGTCATCTGACACACTTGTCTGCATGCTTGCAGGTCTGTAGGGTTATATCATGGAACTTTCTATCTGGAAGGCTGGAGTGGTCATGGGTCGAGATACGTGGAATCGCAACATAAGACTAATGGTTTTTACATGTGGTTTATACACACTTAACAAATGAATTATGCTTCCGCTGTATACTGTGAATTATTTGTAACGTTGTAACTCTTAATGCTAATAAATGAAAGTTTTTATTTAAATACATACTATAGTTCAATGTGATTGGTGGCTTGGATCCTGGTACGTCACACGTCCCGTGGTGTTTCCGCTTGTGGTATTTTAGGGGTGTGACAGTTTGGTATCAGAGCCACTGGTTATAGTGAACTTGGTTTTAAAACGTTTTTATAAAACCAGACTATAACCGAACAGTTCTGAATACGTGAATACGACCATGACACTCAGCTCCAGATTGCAAGGTTCATCTCTCTCACTTGTTGCATACATTACATGACTAGTACACATTTGTTTATGACGTAACATACAAACACACACTCGTCGCTATAGCATGATTACCTGAACTACTTGCTTACATTATGATGCATTGATAGTTTGTCATAGTCCTTGGATTCCTATGGTTTTATCGTTTTTGATAACCTCTGATTGGCATTCGAGTTGGAGGAACCATTTGCCATGAGTTAAGAGGAACTGAGATGAGCATGCAAATCGCAATATTATTGTGGGTGCACACACAATAATAATGTGGGGTGCATGTGAGTCCCAGTGAGGCTTAACGAGTGGAAAAGGGGTTCCGTTTCGTTATATGATCGATAAGAAACATAACAGTCTATAGGAGTCATAGCAGTGATTGTCTCTTACTCGAACATCATCTTTTCACTCCTTCCTGAACCCTTACGAATCTTGATGCTATCGAGTATTACTTGAACACACATCTGAACGCCTAGCAAAACGTGTAGAATGTTAGGTGCTTGCACGAACGTCCTTGAGTTGGTTTATACCTTTCTCGCTTCTCTTCGTTTGATGGAACTCTATGTATTAACGTCTTAGATCCCGAAGTGCGGTCACTTCTGCAACACTCTAGCAACATACCGTGTATTACTCAATCGACTTGCAAGAACGATGGACAAGAGGATGAGCGTAGTGCCTTACCAACCTCAGTATTAGAACGACCCTGCTTACCGGCAACGAACACCAGCGAATTGGCTTCAATCGAATCCTTAACCCTTGTCAGCGACTCATGGGAGTCAACTCTTAAAAATCAATCGGGACATAAGCAATGGCAATTGACTATAGCGTGGAATGTATAATTGCAGGCATAATGAGTAGCACATTAGGACTTAACACGGAATATGAAAGGGAGGACTCTGTTAGTAAAAAGTCGCAGGACTCCATTTCAAGCAACGACATTAGAGGCAACAGTCACGACAGCATTAAGGAACTCGTGATCAATAGCCTACAGTATGGGAATGAAGTGCCTACAACATGGATTGGCCGTGGTTAAAATAAGACGACAACAACCAAGGGAACGACGGCAGTACTGGAAATTTTTGTAACGAAAACAACAACACCGGAAATGAAACTCATGGAAGGGCGTTTAGGATTGGCATGGGCAACGCCAGGATTGTAATTACATGGTGGCATACACGTTCTTGGTAACGAATCACTTCGTCCCTGTTCTCTATAACCCTGATGCTTCTTGAAACCCAACCTGTTGTGGTATCGGCTGATGGCAAGACAATGGAAACCTCATACGACCGTTGGGATGCAAACTCGACCTTGTGGAACAAGTGTTCGACATTGACCTTTCTTCTGTTATTTTTGATAGATGTACCCTGTGAGGAGAAGATTCTACGAATCCCTCTCCTTAGTGGGGGATTTTTATCTGTTCTAATGCGTCAGAGTGGTGCAACGGTTAGCTTCATTTCAACAACGAAATCCAGGAGTGTCTAAAGAGGGATTACCCCGCTATGTTCGCAGCTGTTTTGACTAAGGCTAAGGGAAAAAAAAGGATCGAGGATCCACCATTTGATCGTGATTTCTACCTATGTGCTACCAGAAGAACTATCAGGTTTACCTTCACATCGTCAGGTGGAATACCAGATCAGTATCATGTCAGAAGCAACCCTTGTTACTAGTATTTCCTTATTGTCTTACACCAGGAAGGTCGCAGGAACTGCCTAATCAACTTCAGGAACTATTGGACATGAGTTTTATTGGAACTAGTGTTTCATTTTGGGGAGCCCGGTTATACCAGTGAAGATAAGCCTTTTCGTATATGTACCGATTATCGAGAACTCAGCAAGGTGGCAGTCCAGAACCGTCCGCCTCGACTATGAATTAACAACTTGTCGACTAGCTGCAAGGGTCAAGCTCCCATTTGAGGATTGATTAACGAACGATCTATTTTCAGAAGGAAGTCTAAGGGGAGAATGTTCCTGCAATGGCATATCAAACGCAGCGTGGCCATTTCGACGTTGTATTCCATGACCTTTTGGGATAAACAACACACCAACAGCCTTATGGATCACATGAATCGACCGTGTTTATTGAGGACGTCTTGAATCATTCCCAGGAGAAAGGAACACCATGGGAGGCATTTGTATCCTATCTTAGAGCTCCCGAGGAAGGAGCCACTACGCGCGACGTCTCGTTAGGAGTAACTTCTGGATTCGAGAGGTACATACTTTTCTTGGTCACGTAGCCAACGAAGAGGGAATACACATGGATCTCGCTAATATCCATTCTGTTAGAAACTGATCGACACCCAAGATCCCTTTGGGGGTACGGCAAACCCTTGGTTTCGAAAAGATACTATCGCAGATTCATCGTAGGATTTTCAAAGATTGTGCAGCTCTAACCTCTTTAACACGGCAGTGTGTTGTGTATCCGTGGGAGACAGAACAGGAGAAAATCTCTTCAAGCTTTTGAAACTCAACACTACAATATACTGAGTATTTTCTTTACCCGAGGGTACGGGTGATATAGTGGTATACTATGACGGTTCGAATCAGATTTCCAGTCACACGCCGACGCAACACGAAGGAAGTAATGACCTACTCAGTGGATTTACAAGAAGATTTGCACGCGTTACAACCTACGATGGAAGCTACGGTCTTTGGATTTAAGCTGGAGGCATTACTTGGACGGTACCAAATGCGTTACTTAGAGCGATCTCAAGGGACTCCCGTGTACCTTGATTTCGAAGGAGCCAAGTCAGTAAATGGCATCGTTGGATGGAACATTTGGGAGGATTGCGACTATGGGACTTAAACATGTTTGAGCTTTGTAGTTCACTATCGACTCTAACTCATCTGATCAGACTCGCTCTGTTCAAGCTGGAGAACTGAAGGGAGAGAGTTTTCAAGTTGAACCCATGCGGGGCATGGAGAAGCAACCTTGGCAGGCCAAACGATATTCACTATCTCATGAAACGAATGTGGACCTCATTATACAGTAACTGTAGGAAATTTGTGTTGAGCAAAGCACCCCGGCCTCGATATTCTGGTCATCTGGATTTTGATGGGAGACACTAGGATTTATAAGCTTTGTACTGGTAATCGGGCATGAAGGCCCACCTAGCCATGCATGGGAATGATATTTGACTGGTCGGAAAATCAAGGTAAAGTATCAGCAACAAGAAACTTCCGTATGGAAATGAGAACAGACTGCCGTGGATTCTGGCACTAGTCCACTTACCACTCGAACAGAAACATTATCACCTGAGTAATCATAGATCGTCTCACGTTACTAGCACGCTTTCTTGCAACAAAGGAAACTGATGAGTCATCACAGTTGTGAATGTTCCTCTTAGAGAGGCGGCTTTTAGGCACGAGGTGCCGACTCCCGTTACCTTTGGTTTTGACCTATAACTAATTTATGATAGGCACTGTACAACGCTCTTGGTTCACTTCTAGACACGAGCATTGCTTATCATCATGGGACAGGCGGCCAGAGTAAGCAAACCATCCCGACACTCGAAGACATGCTGCGAGCATGCGTGTGAATCGATTTATACGAAAATTTGAAAGGACACGTACTTTTGGCTGTGTTCTACCGTAGCAGTCACCATTTTGGTATTCAGACAGCTCTATTTGAGACATTGCATGGACAGTACCGCTAATCTCCTTGTTGGATTAAGATGGATGACAACCTAATCACAGGTCCAGGACTTGTGCTCGAAATTCATGAGGGTTGCTTAGATCGGAATTGGGTTGACGGCAACGCGTGGCTATCACGGCAGCTTATATTATAAGCCTAGGAAACACTGGGAGATCGTTATAGGCGGATGTGTCATAACTGAAAGTCCCACCCCGGGAGGGTGCGATACGCTATAGACAACGTGGCAAGCTTAGTTTACGATGCATTGGGATATCCGGACCCCTGGAAGGAATCGGTGACATGGCCCACAAACTTGAGTTAACTGACGAAATGAAATAGCATTCACGATGATAACTATACCTCGAATTTAATGCAGTGGTTGTCTGATGAAACACGTACGATACCTTTACTGGAGCAATTTATCGAACACATGGACCAGGAATTTGTTAATTCGTTAACCTAGTCGTACCCCGAATGAGAGAGTTCGTTGGAACTCAAGGCTTGGACCGGAGTTCACATGGGAGCACGAGGATCAAATGAACCTCAAGTATCCTCAACTTTTTCCTGTTGAACAGTCTAATTCTGGTACTACTGGTGAATTTCGAGACGAAATTCCTTTTCAAGTTGGGGATGATGTGGCACCTGGGGAAAACCTGCAACAATCTTGATCTATCACTTCATTCCTCTGTGCTACTTGTCAAATTTCGGGACGAAATTTCTTACAAGTTGGGGATGATGTGACAACCCGAACTTTCGAGGACAGTGACGTTAATCTGTGCCATTACAACTCCGTTAAACTTATACGTAACGTGTTATAATTTTGTTAATTAGTTTACACCTATGTTTTGGGCCGCGAATTACTGGAGCCCAACTCTAATTGAATCACGTTTATGTATGGACTTAGTAAAACCCAAACGGGATTAAAGTGGGCTTGTATGTGTGTCGAGTGTATGTCTGGGCCGCCTCCAAAACCTGTGAAACCCCGTATAGTTCTAGTTGTGTTGTCAGCCCAAGTGTGTGGGCTTAAGCCCACTTCGGATATCCTATGACCGCCCATAAATCTTTATCACTTATAATACGTGTATTAGGTCCTTGTTTAGATTATAATTCAAAACAAAACCCTAACTATCTTCCAAGATTACGTACGGCATAGCAGACCCCCTCCCCCCTTCGAGATAACATCTGGTTCGGTCAAAATCTTGGTTAGTGATTCTTATCTGTGACATCCATATTTTATGATATTGTTTATTTGAGATGTTGTATGAGAAATCTTGATTGAATAAATGGTATGTGTATTATGTAAACTGATATCGATGTGTGCATGTGATCATTATGGATTCTCTAGTTTTGATGTGTGTCTCTCAAATTGACCAATGATGACAAACAAGAACTGATCCATGTAGTAATTGTTCGAACCCACTAGTTATTTTTGGTCCTATCAAATTAGTCCACTGAACTCATAACCGATGTGATATATTAGTAGTTCAGTGTGGTCCAATAGATGTAAAGGTAGGTGATCTAGGAATGAATATCATTGAAAGCAC
The DNA here is from genome assembly GCA_030545235.1 of Helianthus tuberosus. Lineage (NCBI taxonomy): Eukaryota > Viridiplantae > Streptophyta > Magnoliopsida > Asterales > Asteraceae > Helianthus > Helianthus tuberosus. The sequence continues at coordinate 124,233,970 of CM060451.1, read as the reverse complement.
CAAACTGAATAAAGTTTTATTGGGCTTAACAGTTGCATGTGATGTCTCTGACAAGAATTTATCATACTCAAACCAAGTGAATGTTGTGGCAACACACCATTTCATTCTATTAGACCGTTGAAACCGTATGACAAATAATGAATTTACATGATAGTTGCCATACAATTAAATAAATATTGAGATAACAATTATGCTGAAATATGTGACCGGAAGTTATGAGATTATGTGGCTTTGATTCATTGTTGGCATGCTATTAAGTTACTGTTGATAATCATATTAATACAATAAGGTGCAAACAATATTAACTTGTGAGATTAGTGTTTGGGCCGCATAGATTAGAGATGATTGGGCTGGGTAGTTCTCAAACTTTGGGTACGTGTCTGTTTGAAAGTGTGGGCCGATGACTAAATAATTATTATGGATTAATAAAAGGGGGAAGGTTGATAACTCATTCGGGTTGGGCCGTACACTTGAGTCGGGCCGCATGACGGCAATGGGCCGGGTATTACGACTGAGTAGCATCTGGATTGCATGTTAAACAGTTTAGGTTACAATCTCTTTCGTACGACAAGTTAAATGTTTGAGTTAAACGGAACGAGCATGTGATATGAAATTACAATATGGGTATGTGTTGGTATGAATACTTGCTACGGCTTACGTGATAGTATGAACTATGTTGTACAATGTGCACGTATGATTGTGATTTACGTGAATATGAAACTGATTATCACTGGTGATCCTAATAGGATTTGATTGACAACTGTAAACAAGAAACTAATCTTACCGAGCAAATCAAAGGTGAGTTCACTGCTCTTTTCCAAGCATGCATCCCGGGAAGGGATATCGGGTAACGTTCCAGGGAGGAATGCAGGTTAATGGGATGTTTGTTATTAATTAGTTTCTATTATGTAAGACCCCCTACATCTACCGTGTTGCCGGCAAGGCAACGAGGTATTTAGTTGATAGCGCTATTAGGTTTGGCACCCTCACACCGTACCGAGGAGGACGGGCGTGAACTAATTACCTTGACCACTTGACCAATGCCTAGATAGAGGCATTGGGGTTGGGCATTCACATCGTGTATATATAAGACCCCTTACATCTACTCGAGGTTATTAGTTGAGCTAATTACCTCGACCACTTGACCAATGCCTTGATAGAGGCATTGGGGTTGGGCATTCATATCTTGTAGCCAGTTGCGGTAATCGAGTTAATAACAACATCAAATCAAATCATCGAAACTGTGCAACGTTTTAATATGGTAACTGGTATCTAAACACGTTAACAAAACTTTGAACTCACCAGCGTCGTCTGACACACTTGTCTGCATGCTTGCAGGTCTATAGGGTTATATCATGGAACTTGCTATCTGGAAGGCTGGAGTGGTCATGGGTCGAGATACGTGGAATCGCAACATAAGACTAATGGTTTTTACATGTGGTTTATACACACTTAACAAATGAATTATGCTTCCGCTGTATACTGTGAATTATTTGTAACGTTGTAACTCTTAATGCTAATAAATGAAAGTTTTTATTTAAATACATACTATAGTTCAATGTGATTCGTGGCTTGGATCCTGGTACGTCACACGTCCCGTGGTGTTTCCGCTTGTGGTATTTTGGGGGTGTGACACAAAAGTTACAAACCTCGTTTTGAAAAGTGTATTGCAACATAACTAACCAACTCAAATCAAGTTAGTTATAGTTTATAAAATCTCGCAGCCATGATTCTTAACCCAAAACATTTGTTTAAGTAAACCAAATCGTAAATTGTTCTCGTTACAAAACTCGTATGGTTTATATCATTTAGAAAACCTCGTTGTGTGACATCGTTTTAAAATCGTTTGCTCATGTGAACTAAATAATGCCACGGAATATAATATGATAAAAGCACTTATATATAGGAAGTACCAGCGGCGTATCTACCATGCTTTTATCATGTTACACCCGTCCCATTACCTAATCACAACCCAAAACCAATCATTTATTCAAATCGTTTAACTCGCTCAAATCGTTTCAAATCGTCCCAAAATCGTTCTCGTTTTAATTGTGAAAACTACTTTTGGTCGTATCGCTAATAACATCCAAACCTTCGCAACTCATCCATCGTTCAACTCGCATTAACAAACCACCAACGGGTAAGTTAACAATCACAGATTCGGTCGTTACCCATATAACCCCCACACATAACCATGGGTGCAATCTGATAACGGGATTTGTCAGATCCTATGGTACCATAACCTAATACATTGGGGGGGGGGGGGGGGCACTTGTGATTTTTATAAAAAAAATACAAATTTCTTTTATAATAATTTTAAGTCTTGGTTTATATTTATAACTTTTATAAATATAACATTACATATTTACAAGACTTTATACAACCTTTAAAAATGTTATTTAACCCATTAAATAACAAAATAAAATATTCTCTCAAAATAAATTATCCATATAATTTATTAGTTTCTCAAGTGTAATTATTTAGAAAACCAATTTCTAAATATTGTAAGTGTTAATATTTATTTGTTTGATCATATCACAAATAAATATTTTAAGTGTTTGTCTAGCTTGTATTTGGGTATGACTCGACTTGGATCATAACGTACTAGCCACATCAATCTAATATGTGTCTTGGGCATACAGAATCCAACAATCTCCCACTTGCACAAGATACATAGAAGATTGATGCAAGTAGTAAAGTCCACCTAACTACAGTTTACTACCCCTAATACGTATGACTATATTTCCCATTCAATAATATCATCCCCTTCAAGTCCATTACTTGAACATGATTTATGTGAATCTATCATTTATCCTTTCGTTACAGATGTCATGTTAAATCCAGAGAGATAGAGTGATCACTCTCTGTTGATTTAACTTTAGCAGGCCTTAGACATCTTACTCTCAACGAATAAGAGGAACAAATCCCTTCTTGACTACATACGTCTCTCACAATCACCTTGTACCACACCCGAGTTTAGCCTTATGTACTGCCTTGCTACAGACAGCTAAGAACTAGGTCAAGGTATAATACTTGGTGAATATCAAGACCCAATATGTATCTCAGGTTAGAGGATACTATGATATTCGCCTTTACTCAAAATTTACTTATGATCAATCACAAATGATTCCATGCAGTAATATTTGAGAGCGAGTCAGTCCAATATTTGTATCCCACAAATATCTATGAACTTCGGCAGCAACACTTTGCTCTATATTCATACTAAATGAATATCCACCAATCCAAGTTCATAATAGTCTTACATTCATATTTGTTCCCACAATTATGATCGACTACGGACATTTAGAATAATTAACTTATTCACGGATTTAAACATGCTAATATTACGTAACTCAAAATACCATAAAAGAGTTAAAATAATAATTGTTTCAATATCCAAATACAAAAATAGATCAAATCCAATCACTAGAATATCGAAGTCCTAAGTCACATGTATGACCCTCATGTTTTGCCCTGTCAAGGAGCTTCGTGAGTGGATCTGCAATGTTTTGATCGGTGTGAACTTGGCGGATACATATCTTTCCTTTTTCAACTTCATCCCTTATGTAGTTGAATCTCCGCTCGATATGTCTAGTCTTTTGGTGCGCACGAGGTTCCTTGATTTGAGCAATCGCACCCTCGTTATCACAAAAGATCTCTAGGGGGTCTTGAATGGTAGGGACCACCCCTAGGTCGGCTATGAATTTCTTCAACCATGCAGCTTCTTGGGCTGCCAATGAAGCGGCGATGTATTCTGATTCTGTAGTGGACAATGCTACCACGTCTTGTTTTGAGCTCTTCCAAGAGACTGCTCCACCATTTAAAATGAAGACATACCCCGATTGCGATCGAGAATTACTTCGATCGGTTTGGAAACTCTCGTCCGTGTAACCCTTTACAACGAGTTCCTCCTCGCCAGATCCATATATTAAAAACATATCCTTAGTCCTTCTAAGGTATTTTAATATGCACTTAACAGCCTTCCAATGACTGTTACCTGGATTTTGCTGGTATCTACTCGTCATGCTCAAGGCGCATGACACGTCCGGTCTAGTGCATATCATTGTATACATGATGGATCCTATAGCTGACGCATATGGGATTCCTTTCATTTTCTCTTGCTCATCCTTTGAGCTTGGACATTGAGATGTATTCAATATTGTCCCCTTTTGAATAGGTACAAAACCTTTCTTAGAGTTCTCCATTTGGAACCTATTCAAGACTTTGTCAATGTATGCACTTTGGTTTAAATCTATCAAGCGCCTTGATCTATCCCTATAGACCTTTATTCCCAGAATGTAGGCGACTTCACCAAGATCCTTAATGGAAAAACAACTTCCAAGCCAGGTTTTTACACCTTCCATGGTTGGAATGTCATTCCCAAATAGTAGAATGTCATCGACATACAATACTAAGAAAGTGATGATGCTCCCACTAGCTTTCTTGTACACACAAGCTTCATCGCCGTTCTTGATGAATCCAAAATTCTTAATTTCTTCATCAAAACGGTGATTCCAACTTCTAGATGCTTGTTTCAATCCATAGATTGATTTCTTTAACTTGCATACTTTGTCAGGATGTTTTGGATCGACAAAACCTTCAGGCTGAGCCATATAGAAATCTTCATCAAGATATCCATTAAGAAAAGCCGTTTTGACATCTAATTGCCAGATCTCATAGTCATAATATGCAGCTATGGCAAATAATATCCTGATTGACTTTAGCATCGCCACATGCGAGAAGGTCTCATCATAATCAATCCCTTGAGTTTGAGTGAAACCTTTTGCTACAAGTCTTGCTTTATAAGTATCCAAGTTACCATGCATATATGTTTTCTTCTTGAAAACCAACTTACTACCAACTACTTTAGAGTTAAGTGGTGGCAAAACCAATTCCCAAACTTGGTTGTCATACATGGATTGCATCTCTATGTTCATGGCTTCAAGCCATTTGTCACAATCGGATTTTGACATTGCATCATGGTATGTGGTTGGTTCATCTGAATCCACCACATAGCATTCCTTCATGAAAAATCCATATCTTTCAGGTGGACTACTAATTCTACCAGATCTGCGAACATTTTGTGCGTACTGATCAACCTCTTGATCGTTTTCAACAACCTCTTGTTGAGCGCTAGTATCAACCAAACGTGTATCGTCTTGTGGTTCTTGATCCTCCTCAAGTTCCACTGTTCTACCACTAGTTCCTTCCATAAGGAACTTAGCTTCTAAGAACTTACCCTTTCGAGCAACAAATACCTTTTGCTCGGTTGGGACGTAGAGATAATATCCTATATCATCTTTAGGATATCCTACAAAGATACACTTAGTAGATCGGACTTCCAATTTATTTGGAGTGTATTGCTTAACATAAGCTTCACAACCCCAAACCCTTAAGAATGATAATGATGGAGGGTTTCCATGCCATATTTCAAAAGGTGTCTTTTCCACTTTCTTGGTTGGGGCCATATTTAGTATACGGATTGCGGAGAGCAAAGCGTAACCCCAAAACGATAGAGGTAATGTGCTTCTAGCCATCATAGATTGAACCATATCTAATAGAGTTCGATTTCTCCTTTCGGACACACCATTGTGTTGTGGTGTTCCAGGTGGAGTAAGTTGTGAGATAATCCCACAACTCCTAAGATGATCTTGAAAAGCACCACTGAGGTATTCACCTCCTCTATCGATGCGAAGGACTTTGATTGTTTTCTTGAGTTGATTTTCTACTTCACTTTTGAAGTCTTTGAACATTTCAAATGCTTCATCCTTGTGTCTTAGTAAGTACACATAACCATAATGACTAAAGTCATCGGTAAAGGTAATGAAGTATCTTTCACCATTCCTAGTCATTGGCATAAAAGGACCACATACATCTGAATGTATGATACCTAGTAAGTCTTTAGCCCTTTCAAAAGTTCCACTAAAGGGTATCTTGGTCATTTTGCCTTGTAAACAAGATTCGCATACATCAAATGAATTATCTTCATTTGTATTCAAAAGACCATTTTTCTGATGTATGCATGCGATTCTTGCTTATATGTCCAAGGCGACAATGCCAAAGATAGGAATCACTCAAATCCATTTTGAGTTTCTTGTTGGTTACTTGGTACATTGAGCTATCACATGATGCGTTGTCTTGATCTAATTCATAAATACCATTTAAAGGCATAGCCTTAAAGTAAAACACATCATGCATAGAAACATAAATGTCTTGGTTAACAAATTCGAAATTAAAACCACATTGTCTTAAAAGGGAAACATAATTATGTTCATAGTCAAACTAGGAGCATATAAAACATTCTTCAAAATAACTTCCAAACCACTTGGAAGCTCTAAAACGTAGTCTCCTTGAGCTTCGACTTCAACCTTTGCTCCGTTGCCCATGAAGAGACTAGCATCTCCCTTCTTATAATGTTTATTTCTTTTGAGCCCCTGCAAAAAATTGCAAATATGAGTTCCACATCCGGTATTTAGTACCCATGTGTTAGAAGAAATAACATTAAGCTCAACATGTATCATAAAGATAGTACCTGAGGTTTGCCCTGCATCCCTCTTGTTTTTCAACTCGTTGAGATAGGTTGGACAATTTCTCTTCCAGTGTCCTATCTCACCACATCCAAAACATGGGTCATTCATAGCAACCTTTTGCTTCTTCTCTTTTGGTTTGGCGGCTTCTGCTTTAGCTTTTCCCTTTCCCTTTCCTTTGACGTGTCCCTTTCTTTTAGCATAGTTTGCTTTAGAGTCGGGGTGGGGCCTCTTCTTATTGCCTCCTTCATTGATCGCTAGGACGGGTAAAGCCTTTTTGCCCATTCCTGCTTCGACCGTTTTGAGCATTGCATGAAGTTCACCAATGCTCTTGTCCCATCCATTCATGTTGTAATTCATTACAAAGCTTTCGAATTTCTTTGTTAAAGAGTTGAGGATCAAATCCGTAGCCAACTCTTTAGAGATGGGACAATTTAGCCGTTCGAGGCGATCAATGTGGCTTTTCATCTTGAGAACATAAGATGATATTGATTGGGTTTCCTCCATTCGACATGCATGAAGCGCCCGAACAGTTTCGAAGCGTTCTACCCTTGCTTGTTGATGCGTGTTGAGTGTGATAGGTTTTTAATGTATATTTTAATCCCTTTTACACTTTTTAGCCAAGTTTTAAATTTATAAAACACGATATTTACTAACACTAAACACACATATGGGCAAGTGCACCCATCGTGGGTGTAGTATAGTGTTGGTAAGATACCGAGGTCGTCCAAGGACACAAGAGCTTTTAGTACCGGTTTATCCTCAACGTCTAATCAAATAAAAAGTTAGAAAAAGGTTTTTAAACAAGAAAAATAAAACTAACTAAAATGCTAAAAAATAAAATAAAAATTAAAACAGATAGACAAGATGAATCACTTGGATCCGACTCGTGTTTAGTGTAACCTTTGATTATTTCCGCACTTTTGCACTTTTTAAGAGATTATCTTAGTTATTGTAGTAGGCCCCTCTTTTGAAGGTGACGTTACCCTCAACCCAGTATTTTGAGTCAGCAAGGATACAATCCTAAAGGGTCGGATTATTGAAAGATAATTAATTAAGTTATTAATGCATAATGTGGTAGGCCCCTCTTTTGAAGGTGACGTTACACTCGGCTAAGTAGTCTGAGTCAGCAGGGATACAGTCCTAAGTAGCCGGGTTAAAGTTTTAATAGTAGCTTACATATGAGGGGATCAAAGAGTTTGGACCCCGCCATCCAATACCGGTGGGTATCGAAGGAGGTCCTACTAAATTTGAGCCAGGTCCTTGCAGGATCTATACACTGAACAAGGCAAGACTCTTACCAAACCGTTCCCTTAACCCCCGACCAGGTAGCCAACATACCTCCATATAGACCGTGGAGATATGAATGGTGAAAATCTTTTATTTTATATAGACAGTAAAATAATGCCAAGACACCACGGACAAACGATAAGGAAGACTCACCTTCAACATAAGAAACTAGTTATTAAAGTCATTAATACATAACCAAATAAAAAGTGCGAAAAGATTAAAAATAAAAAGTATTACACTAGACACTTGTCTTCACCAAGTGATGTAAGAGACTTAGGCAAACATGGCCTTTGATTGTCAAGAACTCTTAGGATCAATCTTGGATCCCGAGATGACTCACACACTCTATGATGGATGATGGTGGTGGAAGATGGTGTTGTGGTGGTAGTGGAGTGTGGGTGAAGTGTGAGAAAGGTGGTGTGCCAAGGGATGGTTTGCAAATGAGCCAAGCACCCCTATTTATAGCCTGAACAACAGCTCAGGCATGGCCCCGTGTCCACCTTCCTTCTCTTTCTTCATTAATTGCAGTTTGTTTGCATTAGTTGACCACGCCCCCGTGTCCGCTGGGCATGACCCCGTGTGCAGAAGCGTATCTGTACTATCAAGATTTCCCCAGATTCTGCGAATCTTAGAGTTGACCACGGCCCCGTGTCCGCTGGGCACACCCCCGTGGTGGGTGATAGAAGCTTCCACAACTTTGTCTTTTCTGCAGACACTTGGGCACGCCCCGTGCTCATTGAGCACGGGGCGTGTTCAGCCTTCTGTTCTCTTGTTTTTGCTTGGGAAGATGCTGTCGGGGGGTCGGGCATGCCACGTTTATTCCTTTTCTTGTATTTATGTTAGATTTAGCTGCCTTTTTGCTTCTTTTGTTCATTTGAGCTCATTTAATCCTGAAAATACAAAAGGAAGACAAAAACACACTTTTTCCAACATTAGTACTAAAAAAGGGTTAGTTTTATGCCACATTTGATGTAATTTATATGTTGCATTTTGCGCACATCAAATACTCCCACACTTGAATCTTTGCTTGTCCTCAAGCAAAACTCTTTATAATGTGGCTTTACACTCCCAAATGGAATGGGTAGAAGAGAAGGTTTTTGGGCTTGCCATAGAGTGTCGGGATTTCCAAGATTCTTTATTAAGTTTTATTTTTATTTATTTACAATCCTATTCGTCATGATTTATTTAAAACATTACATAAGATAAATTACTTATTAGGTCATAACATGCCTTTTTAAAATTCCACTTATATACAAGTTCACATACCTCACGGGGATCACTCAACACTCGGCCGAAGATGTTTTTTAGTGAATCACTCGAGAGCGGCATGGAACTTACTCCTACCATAAGCTTGCCAAGCAATCAATCCTCCTCCTTTTTAACTATACACCTTTGTAAATATCAAGAGGACTTTTGGGGTGAAGGGTTAGGCTTGGGTTAAAGGTAGGTGGTTGGGTTAGTGGTTAGTAAAAGGGCAAAAGGCGTAAAAAGCGTCGGTTTTCGTAAGACTTTTTATTTTGTAACTTTTTATTTTGATGAAGACATTCTTCAAACAAAGTTATTTTTGATAAACTTGTTTGTTTATTTCTTTTGGCTTCATCCTCATCAATTTTTTTTCAAAGTCGTGAGAAAAACCGAGCTTGTTACTAAAACAAAGGGTTAAAAATAAAAATGGGTTTGGTGGTTAAAAGGGTGTTTGTTTTGGGTTAAGAAATGAAAAGGTTTAGGCTCAAAGGGTTTAACTAGGGGGATTTTGGGTAGGTGGTAAAAAAAAAGAAAAATAATGGTGTAGAAATAAAAAGGGTTAGTCCTAATACCTCCATCATTTACTTACTCGGGTTTAAGTTGGTAAGGACCGGGAATGTATTGTCGTGGCAAGTTCTAGAGTCGTAAGAACCAAGCGGCTATTCACACAAGAAACGAAAAATGAGCAATTAGTTTAAAGATATGTATTTGTGTGCTCAATAAAGGCTCAAAACTCACTTTTTGTGGGAATGGGTTTCTATGTGATCAAGTATATATAATCAAATTTTAACTAAGTTTGTCATGCCGTTTCATAATTTTCTTATGTTGGTTCTTTTTATCACGACGCTATTGGTTGTAAATTTGTAAAAATATCACCTTTTTAGAATTTGAAATTCCCAAATTAAACCTTGACAAGTAAGAAAATGAAAGATTTTTGAAAAAAATTGGGGTGTTTAGTGGTTCCGATAGAGTTTTATGTAAGGCTTGTAATTAGGACTTGCAAGATTCAAGGTTTTAGCATCCCCCCACACTTAAATTACACATTGTCCTCAATGTGTCCCAAAAATAAGTTTTTTAGGTTGATTGAATGTGTAAAAAGGTGTGAAAAAGCAAAAAAAATTATGTTACTGGGTGTCTGGACACGGCCTCGTGGTGTCCGGGCATGGCCCCGTGTTCAGATCGCCAGTAACAAAAATGAGTATAAAGAAACAGAAGCCTAGGCACGGGGGCGCGTTGGGTGAGCACGGCCCGTGTCCAGTTACCTGAACTGAGCATTTTCTACAGATGGCTGGGCACGAGGCGTGTTGGGTGAGCACGGCCCGTGCTGAACTTGCTGTAATGAAGAAAAATTTGTCGGGTGGCCCTGTTTTCGTGCATGGGGTGCTGGTTCAAGTTTCCCTTGGTATCATTCACCATCCTGAGTGTGTTTTATTCCTGCAAATTAAAACTAAACTAGAAAACATAAAAATTAATCTAAACTAAGCTAAGGATAGTTCCGCGGAATGCCTCCGTGGTGCGCCACGTTTATAAGGGTCCTTGGCTAGACCCAAAGCCTGGTCATATGTCACCCAAGTGGGATGTTTTGCATCCCATGCTACACCGTCGGAGAGCGTCATCCAAACTTGAGTCTATGACCTTCATGTAGTTGACCGGGTCGTCGTCTTCTACTCCTTTTCCAACTCCAAACTTCATTTCCTCGTCCCCAATCCTCAATGTTAGTGTTCCATCATTCATGTCTACCACCGCTTGGGCCATAGCTAGGAATGGCCTCCCTAAGATGAGTGGTACTTCGGTATCTTCCTCCATATCTAGTATGACAAAGTCGGCCGGGAAGACAAATTCTCCGACTTTGACCAATAGATTTTCAGCGACACCTTGTGGATATTTGACTGACCTATCGGCAAGTTGTATGCTTATTTTTGTAGGGCTTGTTTTCCCTAGGCCGAGTCGGTTGAACATTGATGCGGGCATGAGGTTGATGCTAGCCCCGAGATCGGCTAGTGCATTGCGAATGGGGGATTCCCCAATCAAGCACAGAATTGTGAAGCTTCCAGGGTCAATCTTCTTTTACGGGAGTTTGTTGAGTAGCAAGGCGGAGCATTCTTCGCCTAAATTAACTAATTGCAATGATTCAATTTTCCTTTTATGGGTGAGGAAGTCCCTCATAAATTTTGAATTTTTAGGTATTTAAGTTAGGACTTCGATAAATGGAATATTAACATGCAATTGTTTTAGTAAATTTTCGAACTTTGCGAATTGCTCATAAGTCTTTTGTCGAATCAACCGACCGGGGTATGGAATTGGAGGAGTCTTAGTAGGCTCTTGAATTGGTGGAGAAGCCTTCTCTTGTTGGGGCGTGGGTGGAGTTGTGGTTTGGCTAGATTGGCTTCTTTCAGTTGGTGGTAATGGAGCCTCCTCGGGACCCACGGTACGGTGTCTCAATGTGATGAGATGTACTTGTGCCTTTGGGTTGGTTTCGGTATTACTCGGTAACGCGCCTTGTGGTCTCTCGGAGAAATTCTGAGCTATTTGATTTAATTGCTTTTCAATGTTTTGAATGCTAGTTTGTTGATTTCTAAAATTCGATTCCAATTGTTGAAATCGATCCGAGTTTTTCTTTTCGGTGTCGGAGATGAGGCGAGATACATTATCTTCAAGCCTTTCTCGTCCACCTTGTTGTTGAGAGAAATTTTGTGACTCGATTCTTGGTTGTTGAAAGTTTGTTCGTTGGTTTAGATTTTATTGGTTACTACCATTGCCGGGTTCTCTCCAACCAAGGTTAGGGTGGTTACGCCATCCTTGGTTGTAGGTACCCGTTGGAGGACCCGACGGCCTAGGTCTATTATCACTGTAGTTTACCGTTTTCGTTTGATCATCTAATTCTTTCATACAACTCCAATTTTCATGTGGCCCACCACACCCCTCACAAGCCATAACCGAGACCGTCTTTGCCATTTCTAACTTTTTGATTTTTGAAGAAAGGGCCTCGATTTGGGCTTGTAAAGAAGAGCTTTCGTCAACCTTATGGGCGCCCGGGGCAATAGATTTATTACCTCGGGGAGTGTGCCATTGAAAATTGGTTTGAGCAATTTCCTCAATTTGATTATAAATTTCATTTGGGCGGCGATTACCTAAAAGTCCCCCGGAGCTGGAGTCAAGTGTTTGTCTTGTGTGTGGCAACAACCCATTGTAGAAAGTGGATACTTGTTGCCATACCGCAAGGCCGTGATGAGGACACTTTCTTAGTAGCTCCTTGAACCTTTCTCAAGTTTCATATAAGGATTCCCCATCCTCTTGTGAATATGTATTAATTTCAGTCATTAGTTTAGCCGTTTTAGCAGGAGGGAAATACTTATATAGAAACTTTTGGGCTAGTTCATCCTAGGTGTTTACCGAGCCAACTGGGAGGGTATTAAGCCAAGCCTTAGCTCGGTCTTTTAGTGAAAATGGAAACATTCGAAGGCGGATGGTGTCGTTTGATGCTCCATTGATTCGAAAGGTATCACATATTTCTAAGAAATTAGTAATATGTAGATGGGGATCCTCGTCCGCAAGCCCATGGAAGGTTGCGGAGTTTTGAAGCATTTGTATCAAATTTGGTCGAAGTTCGAAGTTGTTGGCTTCGACATTCGGTGCATTGATAGCGGCGCTGAGATTACCTACGGTGGGTCGTAGGTAATCCATGAGGGTACGTTGATCCGCCATTGGAAGTGGGTCCCCTGAAACTTTCTCTTGGTTTTTAGCTTTAAGTCTTCTTCTTAGAAAGAGTTCGGGTTCGTCTAGGGGTTCTTTTATGTCTCTACTAGAACTGGAGCTCATACACTACGTGGAAAATTCAGATGTGGCACCTGGGTTCCAAGTCCTGCAATAAAAACAAAGAAGAACGTTGGTCAGAAGCTTCACCACGGCCCCGTGCTCAGATGAACACGACCCGTGGTCGGAGATACAGTAATTGTTTTCCGGATCCCTGTTACTGGGGAGTTCGACACGGCCCCGTGTTGCACCGACACGGCCCCGTGCTCAACTCTCTGTAACTCGGAAAATAAAAACTGTCAGTAACAACGCTGGGCACGACCCGTGTCTGACCTGGCACGGCCCGTGCTGAGTTCTGCAGAAGCTGAAAAATTAAGAAAATCGTAAAAAAACAGAAAAATTAGAAAAAACGATTAGGCCGTTGATTCCTAACTTTCTTAAAATCCTTGTGTCCCCGGCAACGGTGCCAAAAACTTGATGCGTGTTGAGTGAGATAGGTTTTTAATGTATATTTTAAGCCCTTTTACACTTTTTAGCCAAGTTTTAAATTTATAAAACACGATATTTACTAACACTAAACACACATATGGGCAAGTGCACCCATCGTGAGTGTAGTATAGTGTTGGTAAGATACCGAGGTCATCCAAGGACACAAGAGCTTTTAGTACCGGTTTATCCTCAACGTCTAATCAAATAAAAAGTTAGAAAAAGGTTTTTAAACAAGAAAAATAAAACTAACTAAAATGCTGAAAAATAAAATAAAAACAAAAACAGATAGACAAGATGAATCACTTGGATCCGACTCGTGTTTAGTGTAACCTTTGATTATTTCCGCACTTTTGCACTTTTTAAGAGATTATCTTAGTTATTGTAGTAGGCCCCTCTTTTGAAGGTGACGTTACCCTCAACCCAGTAGTTTGAGTCAGCAAGGATACAATCTTAAAGGGTCGGATTATTGAAAGATAATTAATTAAGTTCTTAATGCATAATGTGGTAGGCCCCTCTTTTGAAGGTGACGTTACCCTCGGCTAAGTAGTCTGAGTCAGCAGGGATACAGTCCTAAGTAGCCGGGTTAAAGTTTTAATAGTAGCTTACATATGAGGGGATCAAAGAGTTTGGACCCCCGCCATCCAATACCGGTGGGTATCGAAGGAGGTCCTACTAAATTTGACCCAGGTCCTTGCAGGATCTATACACTGAACAAGGCAAGACTCTTACCAAACCGTTCCCTTAACCCCCGACCAGGTAGCCAACATACCTCCATATAGACCGTGGAGATATGAATGGTGAAAATCTTTTATTTTATATAGACAGTAAAATAATGCCAAGACACCACGGACAAACGATAAGGAAGAATCACCTTCAACATAAGAAACTAGTTATTAAAGTCATTAATACATAACCAAATAAAAAGTACGAAAAGATTAAAAATAAAAAGTATTACACTAGACACTTGTCTTCACCAAGTGATATAAGAGACTTAGGCAAACATGGCCTTTGATTGTCAAGAACTCTTACGATCAATCTTGGATCCCGAGATGACTCACACACTTTATGATGGATGATGGTGGTGGATGATGGTGTTGTGGTGGTGGTGGAGTGTGGGTGAAGTGTGAGAGAGGTGGTGTGCCAAGGGATGGTTTGCAAATGAGCCAAGCACCCCTATTTATAGCCTGAACAGCAGCTCGGGCACGGCCCCGTGTCCACCTTCCTTCTCTTTCTTCATTAATTGCAGTTTGTCTGCATTAGTTGACCACGCCCCCGTGTCCGCTGGGCACGACCCCGTGTGCAGAAGCGTATCTGTACTATCAAGATTTCCCCAGATTCTGCGAATCTTAGAGTTGACCACGGCCCCGTGTCCGCTGGGCACGCCCCCATGGTGGGTGATAGAAGCTTCCACAACTTTGTCTTTTCTGCAGACACCTGGGCACGCCCCCGTGCTCATTGAGCACGGGGCGTGTTCAGCCTTCTGTACTCTTGTTTTTGCTTGGGAAGATGCTGTCGGGGGGTCGGGCATGCCACGTTTATTCCTTTTCTTGTATTTATGTTAGATTTAGCTGCCTTTTTGCTTCTTTTGTTCATTTGAGCTCATTTAATCCTGAAAATACAAAAGAAAGACGAAAACACACTTTTTCCAACATTAGTACTAAAAAAGGGTTAGTTTTATGCCACATTTGATGTAATTTATATGTTGCATTTTGCGCACATCACTTGTTGTAGGAACATTTCCTTTAACTGGGTAATCATGTCGTATGCCCCGTGATGTTCAAAATCCTTTTGAATTTCGGGAATCATAGTTCCCAACATTAGGCATGAAGCTTGCATGGAGTCCTCGGTATACTTAACCCAATCATTGTAGGCTTTCACATCTTCCATGTTAGGTTCATCGGGAATAGGATCGTCCAACACATAGGATATCTTCTCTTGCTTGAGAACGATTCTCAAGTTTCGAAACCAATCCATGAAGTTGTTATAGTTGAGACGATCCTTTTCAAGGATGGTTCTTAGTGATAGGTTTCGGATGGTTTGGTTAATCGGGTTTGCATTGTTAGCGGCCATCTACAAAATTTAACAAGTTCAATTTTAGTATTTTCGATATTATTATATTTTAATCATTAATACCCTTTTGTGTCTTAAAGACAATTAATAATTAAAATCTAGAATCCAACGTTACATTTAAATATTGGTTAGGTGACCTTTATCCCTCTATTTAAATTGACTAGGTAGTCAACGTTTGACAATTGCAACTCTTTGCAATTTCTAGCCATATGGGATCGGTTAAACATCTTTATGTTTAGTTGGCATGTTTAATCCCATCAACACCTTTGTTCCCCATGCTTTGGTGACCCTAAGTTCATGGTTTCCAAATCAAGTCGTCCAACTTACACACATGTGTGAGTTTATACAAATAAGTGGTTAGGTGACCTTTATCCCACAAACATGGTAAACCCACCTCGAACATACAAGTTCCCTCAAATGTGGTTAGGTGACCTTTATCCCACAAACAAGTTCCCAAGTGTTTCGAGTGTTGTATAAAAGGATGGTGTTTGACTTGTTTTATAAAAGGGATTTTTAATATTTCAAAATTCTAGTTGAGAAAATATTATGTACCATACATTTGCATGCATTCAAATCAATGGTACTTTAGTGAAAACAAATTTTCAAGGTTCTTTTTAATAAAACCCATTTTATTATAAAATCATTAATTTTTAATAAAACCTTTTATTAACCATTTTAATGATTTTGTTAAGAACCAATTTTACGCTTGTTGTTGATTATTAGTTTGTTAAGTCATGCATATCGACATATCATTTAAACAACAAAATAAGCAACCAAACAAGCACATCATACATAACAATAGGTGCATAACCATAGCCAACTATTTTTGACAACACTTGTTAGCCGAAACAAGTGTGCCAAAAGGTCCTTCCTAAGGGGTGAAAAATGACACAAGTGATGTGTCGTTGAACTCCCACTTGATCCCGCATCCAAATGCTTCAAGTCTCCTTCTTGTGTTGTGATTTCTCCACTTTCTTTGAGCTCCAAACTCCTTTGGACTTCAAAAATGTGTTTTGGTTATCGGGTTAAAATCCCGTTGAGAACCATGAAGTTCTTTGGACCGAATATGGCCAAACCAAAACCGCATTTTTGTGTGCATCTTCTTTTACAAAATATATCCTAATACATTTTTTCTAGTAAAATAAAATGCACCTAATCTATTTATTTTACATACCAAATGAAAATAAATAAATTACATATCTTACAAATGCAAGAACAAAATAATAATTATTACAACCCAATGAAATAATAATAAAATGAATCACAACACAATCATTCAACACAAGGTCATGGCTAGGTTATATGCACCAAAATATATATCCACATATATATACATATATATATATATATATATATAAATTACAAGAAGCATAAAAAAATGGTTCCCTTTAAAACCATTTTCGGTTATGTACAAAAAACCGAAAAGGTAATTTTTTGACCAAACAAACAAATCATCCATATGAAATAATTTTTCAAGATTTCCTTATGCATGTAAGAAAATAATCTTGAAAAACAAAGGGATAACCATATTAAAATTTTCAGCCATAGGGTTTTATTCAAACCCGAAACCCGAAAAATTTAATCTATTGAAGCATGCACTCATATAAGCGGCTCTAGATGCCATTGATGGGATTTTAACATGTTTATCAAAGTAATTTCATCCATATGAAATAAAAACGCAGCGGAAATAATATTTAAGACATGTTACTTCTAAGATATAAATATCATTTATATGCAAAATCCCAAAACCCGGATCCATATATGAACATGCATACTATCAAACACAACCATAGGATGTTTAGAAAACTACCTTCTTGGAGTAATATGAAATGAAACGGATGATGCTTCTTGAATGGTTGCCCTCAAGAGTAGAAGACCTCAAGCTTGTATGCCCTAAGCTTCCAACAAACACCACGAGTTTAGCTAGGATTTGAACACTTGAATGAAACTTGAAAAACCCCTTGAACAACCCTTATGTTGGCCGAAAATTTGAGAGAGTTTTACAAGTCTTGCACTTTGAAAAATTATGTCTTCTAAAAACATTTTTGTCATACAAAAATAATATATAAAAGATGAGAGAAGTTGCCACCTCCTTCAATAGCCAATCAAGAGAAGACTAACCATGCAAAAATGCATGTTACTTGATTGGACCAAAAGTCTTGGGAAGACATGGGGGGGGGGGGGGGGGGCACTTGTGATTTTTATAAAAAAAAAATACAAATTTCTTTTATAATAATTTTAAGTCTTGGTTTATATTTATAACTTTTATAAATATAACATTACATATTTACAAGACTTTATACAACCTTTAAAAATGTTATTTAACCCATTAAATAACAAAATAAAATATTCTCTCAAAATAAATTATCCATATAATTTATTAGTTTCTCAAGTGTAATTATTTAGAAAACCAATTTCTAAATATTGTAAGTGTTAATATTTATTTGTTTGATCGTATCACAAATAAATATTTTAAGTGTTTGTCTAGCTTGTATTTGGGTATGACTCGACTTGGATCATAACGTACTAGCCACATCAATCTAATATGTGTCTTGGGTATACAGAATCCAACAAATGGGTCAATATAATGTATCGCGAAGACATGCTTTAGCCTATAAGTGAACACTCATCCCAAGAGTTCCCAGGTAAGAGTGACTGGTCCAATTATGTGGATTTGTACGAACACTCTAACCTTAGACATAAAACTCAGGATACAGGCGTTCACTCTTCCAGATTGCACGTGTTCACATTATAAGACCCAAACTTTGACGGGATTTTGAAAACTCAGAAGGCACTAAGCCAAAAATGAATCATCCGGAAGGGTGGGTGATCATTTTCAAAATCGATTCGGAAGCTTTGAAGGTTCAAAACCTCATAACAAATCATCTACGAAGAGATGATTGGTTTTCAAAGCGGATTTGTTATTGTGTTCTCGTTGTGGTTATCACCTAAGGATAGGTGACGGTATTGTTTTAAAATCTAAACGCAAGAAGACTCGCGTTAGGGTCCTAGAAAGTTATAGTCTAGGTCAAAGCATTACTAATAACCTAATTCCCTATAACCATTAGCTCTGATACAAACTCTTCTGTCACACCCCGACCGCCTTAAAACAACGAAACCGCGGCGGAAACGTCGGGGAGTGGAATGGCGGAATCATTGTTTCACAACCATGGATACAAAAGTTTCGTTTTATTGATTCATTAGATAATTTACATTGTCTTAAAACAAAACAAACAAGTTACACATCGACTATCATTGTTATTACGTCACTAAGGCCTCGTCCAGATCCTATGTGAACATGCATCCTAGCAATTAACATCATTCAATCACCACCTGAAACATATGTAAAAACAAAGTCAGCAAAGAAATGCTGGCGAGCACATAGGTTTTGTGAGAGTGTCGGATTCATGGCTTGTTTATATGTTGCAGTACCTCATTAGACTACAAGAGTCAAAAGTTACAAACCTTGTTTTGAAAAGTGTATTGCAACATAACAAACCAACTCAAATCAAGTTAGTTATAGTTTATAAAATCTCGCAGCCATGATTCTTAACCCAAAACATTTGTTTAAGTAAACCAAATCGTAAATTGTTTTCGTTACAAAACTCGTATGGTTTATATCATTTAGAAAACCTCGTTGTGTGACATCGTTTTAAAATCGTTTGCCCATGTGAACTAAATAATGCCACATAATATAATATGATAAAAGCACTTATATATAGGAAGTACCAGCGGCGTATCTACCATGCTTTTATCATGTTACACCCATCCCATTACCTAATCACAACCCAAAACCAATCGTTTATTCAAATCGTTTAACTTGTTCAAATCGTTTAAATCGTCCCAAAATCGTTCTCGTTTTAATTGTGAAAACTACTTTTGGTTGTATCGTTAATAACATCCAAACCTTCGCAACTCGTCCATCGTTCAACTCGCATTAACAAACCACCAACGGGTAAGTTAACAATCACAAATTTGGTCGTTACCCACATAACCCCCACACATAATCATGGGTGCAGTCTGATAATGGGATTTACCAGATCCTATGGTACCATAACCTAATACAGGTCGGTTCGGCCAAAATTAATGAATGTTATTCGTTATGTAACTACGTCCAACAAGTTGGTTCACATTATCGAAATCGTTATTTGTTTAATATAAACCATAGTATTCGTTTTTTGAAATCATCGTTAAAACATCGAAATCATTTAGCACATATGAATCACCCCAAAACAATTGAAAACAGTAAAATAGGGGAGCTATGTACTCACATCAAATTGCAAATAGTCATGATCTAAAGAACTCAACAAGCTCAGGCAAACCAAGGAAATTCAAGTAGTACCTAATAATCGAATCACTAAGTCAAATAATCGACACCTAAATCGAAAGATCGGATAGAATGAGGTCTTGTAAACCAAATGAGTGTTGGAACTCATGTGATATGGTTTAACAAAGCCTACATTCTAGGTCGGAACCTATCCTAAGTGCTTTCGACCCGTTACGACCCATTAAGGTAGTTTACGCTATTTTAACGTGTCGTTCGCGCAAAAGCGCGTTCGAGAAGTCTAACTAGTCCTATGACAAGTATTATATGCCTAAACATGTTGCATAATCTGTTAAGTGACAAAAGTTTATGTTACATATGCTTAAAATCCAATTATCCATGAAAAGGGCATTTTGGTCATTTACCTAAGGCATATAAACTACCTATCATACGACTAATTAAACTATGTGACCATAAGGTATAACCTCGGAAGGTTATTCCCTATACAACTATGGCCACTAAACATGCTTGGTCGGATCCTAATGATCGACCAAATGGGTCGCGTTCGAAAGTCTAAGCGGTGGTATAGACCGCTTGACTTACGACTCTACACAAGCACTAAACTAAAAGTGACGAGCTAAACATGTTGGAACATGTTTAACTAAGTTAGAAAACAGGTTTTGATATCAAAACAAAGTGTTTTGATACCCAAGGATTGTTTGGTTGCAAAATACGCATAAATACGCATTTTGACCAAAACTATGACTCGTCACTACGCGTAATCAACGTGGTAATCAGTAGGTATAGTCACACGGAACTATAACCATCGTGATTACGCTCACGTTACAAAGTTCAAACGAACTTTGTGTTGACCAAAGACTGGTCAAAGCAGAAAGTCAAACGCTGTTTGACTTTCACGCTCGAAAAGCAATAAAAGCACGAAAGAAGCTTACAAAGGGTCCAAGCTAGGGAGATCTTGATCCAAAACACTCAGGTATGAAGTTTTAGAACTTCAACTTAGAGTTATTCAGATCAAGTGTGGAGAAAATAGAGTGAATGCTTGGGTATATATAGTTTTTGGTAAACTGTTAGGATCGTTTCTTGCAAAAGGGGCTTCGATCTTGGCCATCCAAGTGGGCACAAGGTTTTAGAATACCATGGGATATCAAATACTATCAAAATCCAGCAGATGGTATCCCAAATCAGGTGTTAAAAACCATCAAAACCAGCTCAAAGGCCAGATTCAATGTTTCTGTGCTATAAGTCTGTCGCGCCCCGCGTAGCATAAGGCCTCAGCTTACGCGCCCCGCGTGTTAAGTTTGACAGATTTACACTTTTAGCCCCTGCAAGCCCAAAACTTGGTTTTCGATGCATTTTTGACACGTATAAGCCCTGTTAACCCCATTTCAAAGCTCTAAAATGAAGTTAAAGTATAGGAAACTTAAAATATGCTCAAAAACATCTCGGATGTTGGTTCGTTTGGTCGTACGGTTGCGTTATTCGGTTAATTACGACGGAAATCGTAACGAACGTAAAAAGGATCCAAATTGCGCGACGAATGGTATTTTTGCATTCCAATCACTAAAATAAAATATTTTGATGATTACAAAAATTTTTGGATATCCGGATATATTCAGAACGTAAGATATGAGCGAAAATGCAAACTTATGCACTTTTTTACGCTTTTAGTCCCTATTGATCAAATAAGTTTATTTTCGCATACCAAACCCCTCAAAGCCTATTTCTAAGCAATGTAAAGGATATTTATGGTATTTTTAACTTATGATCAAGTTCTGGAATGTTCGTTACTATACAAATCGACATACTTTCATAGTTTGACATAAATAGTCCCTGTGATCGAACAAACTTGATTTCGACACACCAAACCATCCAAAACTTATTTCTAAGTTTTGTGAAGGTTATTTAAGGTATGTTAAGCCTATTTCACTATTCCAGAGTGTTTTTCGTGTTAAGCTGATTACGTTTGCACACCAGTTTGCGTATAACTTTCTAGAAAGC
Organism: Helianthus tuberosus; assembly: GCA_030545235.1. NCBI lineage: Eukaryota > Viridiplantae > Streptophyta > Magnoliopsida > Asterales > Asteraceae > Helianthus > Helianthus tuberosus. Next base: position 124,212,313 of record CM060451.1, on the reverse strand, counting down.
GATTTAAAGCTTGAAATCGGACTCGAATCAAATCGTAAAATCATCAAACACAAAAACACACATAATAACACCAAAAAACATTGTATTATTAATAATTAACATTGTTTTACATTGTACATCGATTACAGAGCTTAGTTGTCACAGTCTCCCCTACTTTAGGAAATTTCGTCCCGAAATTTTAACTAGAGGAAACTTGTGAAAACAATTGTGGATATTTCGCCTTCATTTGGTCCTCACGTTCCCAAGTAAACTCTGGGCCACGTTTGGATTCCCAGCGAACCTTGACCAATCGAATTCGTTTGTTCTTCAACTGTTTAACTGCACGGTCCATTATCTCCACAGGTTTCTTGACAAAATGCATCGTTTCATCAACTTGAATTTCGTCGAGTGGAATGTGAAGATCAGCATCAGCTAAACACTTTCGCAAATTGGACACGTGGAAATTCGGATGAATATTTCCAAGCTCTGGAGGTAGCTCTAGTCGATAGGCAACCTTTCCAATTCTTTCAACAATCTTAAATGGTCCAACATATCGAGGTGCAAGTTTTCCTTTCTTTCCAAATCTCACCACTCCCTTCCAAGGTGGCACCTTGAGTAGGACATGGTCGCCAACTTGAAATTCTAAGGGCTTGCGTCGCATATCCGCATAACTCTTTTGACGGCTTCTAGCTGTCACAAGATTATCGCGAATTTTCTTGATTTTGTCTGTTGTTTCCAGAATGAGGTCTGGTCAAGTAAGCTGAGCTTCACCGATCTCATTCCAACAGACAGGTGAACGACACCCGTAGAGAGCTTCGAATGGTGCCATATTAATGCTGGTATGATAACTATTGTTGTAAGAGAACTCGATCAATGGCAGATGAGAATCCCAATTACCACCAAAGTCTATCACGCATGCTCTAAGCATATCATCCAAAGTTTGAATCGTCCTCTCAGATTGTCCATCTGTTTGGGGATGATAAGCGAATCGGAATAAAATGAGCTGACTTCGTTAATCGATCGATGACAACCCAAATAGCATCGTGACCTTTAGAGGTACGAGGTAATTTTGAGATGAGATCCATCGCAATGTTCTCCCACTTCCAAACCGGTATCTCTGGTTGTACAAGCAAACCAGACGGTCGTTGATGTTCAGCCTTGACTTTGAGACAAGTTAGGCATTTCGATACATACAAGGCAATATCCTTCTTCATACCAGGCCACCAGTACTGAGTACGAAGATCCTTGTATATTTTGTCAGCATCAGGATGGATAGAATATCGAGACTTATGAGATTCGTCCATCACTAAAGTGCGAAGATCGTCTTGTTTTGGAATCCACAAACGATCCTTAAAGTAGAATAACCCATCGTCCTTCGCTTCGAGTTTAAGCTCAAGTTGACGTGGAAATTCCTTACCCATCAAATTTTGTGAAACACAAGATTGCTGAGCTTGAGAGACACAAGATTGAATATCAGATAGAGTTCGAACAAAATGAAGCTTGACTTGCTCTTTTCGACTAAGCGCATCGGCTACGACATTCGCCTTACCAGGATGGTAGCGAATCTCGCAATCGTAGTCATTTAAGAGCTCAACCCAACGTCGTTGCCTCATGTTCAGCTCTTTCTGATTGAGAATGTGCTGGAGACTTTTGTGGTCTGTGAAAACCACACACTTCGTGCCATAAAGATAGTGTCTCCAGATTTTGAGAGCAAAAACTACCGCGCATAACTCAAGATCATGAGTAGTGTAGTTTTTCTCGTGAACTTTCAATTGTCTTGACGCATATGCTATCACTTTACCTCGTTGCATAAGAACACAACCAAGGCCTAGATTCGACGCGTCACAATAGATAACGAAATCATCGTTTCCTGTCACACCCCGACCGCGTAAAACAACAAATCGCGGCGGAATCGTCGGGGAGTGTTGTAACAGAATCATTGTTTCAAAACACACGGAAATTTGAAGTTTCGTTTTATTAAACATTAAATATTTACATCGTCTGGAAATCTAAATAAACAATTTAAACATAGTCTATCATTGTTATTAAGTCACTAAGGCCTCGTCCAGTCCTATGTGAGCATGCATCCTAGCAATCAACATCATTCAACAACACCTGAAACATATGTGAAAACAAAGTCAGCAAAGAAATGCTGGCGAGTACATAGGTTTTTGAGAGTGTCGGATTCATGGCTAGTTTACATGTTGCAATACTTAATTAAAAACCTTGTTTTGAAAAGTGTAGTATTGCGACATAATTAACCAACTCAAATCAAGTTGGTTATAATTTATAAAATCTCGTAGCCATGATTCTTAACCCAAAACATTTATTTAATTAAATCAAATTGTAAAACTTCTCGTAAAAACTTGTTAATAATTCTCGTTAATAAAATTCATTAATAAAACTCGTTAATAAATCTCGTTAATAAAACTCGTATGGTTTATATCATTTTGAAAACCTCGTTTGTGTGACATCGTTTCAAAATCGTTTACCCAAGTGAACTAAATAACGCCACGGTATGTAATACGATGAAAACACTTATATATAGGAAGTACCAGTGGTGTATCCACCATGCTTTCATCACATTACACCCGTCCCGTTATCTAAACACTAACCAAAAACCAATCGTTTACCCAAATCGTTTAAATCGTTAAAAATCGCTTTAGTCGTTTAAATCATTCTCGTTTTAAATTGTGAAAACTACTTTTGATTGTCTCGCTAATAACATCCAAACCTTCGCAACTCGCCTATCGCATTAATAAACCACCAAAGGGAAAATTAACAATCACAGATTCAGTCGTTACCCACCTAACCCACACATAACCATGGGTGCAGTCTGATAACGGGATTTGTCAGATCCTATGGTACCATAACCAAATACTGGCCGGTTCGGCCAAAACTAGTGAATATTATTCGTTATGTAAATACAATCAACAAGTTTGTTTACTTTATCAAAATCATTATAAATTTTGTATCAACTACATCATTTATTTTTGAAACTACCGTTAAAACCTCGAAAACATTTAGCACATATGAATCACCCCAAAACAATTGAAAACAGTAAAATAGGGGAACTATGTACTCACCTGAGAATGCTTAGAGGTCTTGAAAAACAACCAAGCAAAGCTAGAGGGAGCACGGAATCAATCGGCAACCTAATAACTATATAAATAAACCGGACCTAAGTCGGAAGATCGGATAGGATGAGGTTTTATAAACCAAGTGAGTATTGGAACTCATATGACATGGTTTAACAAAGTCCACATTCTAAATCGAAACCTAACCCAAGTGCTTTCGACCCATTGCGACCCATTAAGGTAGCTTACGCTACTTTAACGTGTCGTTCGCGCAAAAGCGCGTTCAAAACGTCTAACTAGTCCTATGACAAGTATTATATGCCTAAACATGATTAAATATGTTACATAATCAATTAAGTGACAAAAGTTTGTGTTACATATGCTTAATTACCAATTGTGCATGAAAAGGGCATGTTGATCATTTACCTATGGCATATAAACTACCTATCATACAACTAATTAAACCTAAGTGACCATAAGGTATAACCTCGAAAGGTTATTGCCTATGCAACTATGGTCACTAAACATGTTTGGTCGGATCCTAATGATCGACCAAACGGGTCGAGTTCGAAAGTCTAAGCGGGTGTTTAGTCCGCTTGACTAACGACTCTACACAAGCACTAAACTGAAAGTGACGAGTTAAACATGTTAAAACAAGTTTAACGAATTTAGAAAACAGATTTGGTATCAAAACAAACGGTTTTGATACCCAAAAGTAGTTTGGTTACAAAATACGCGGGAATGCGCATTTTTGCCGAAACTACGACTCGTCACTGAGCCTAGATAACGTGGTAATCAGTAGGTATAGTCACTAGGGACTATAACCATCGTGATTACGCTCACGTTATGAAGTTCAAACGAACTTCGCATTGACCATAAACTGGTCAATGCAGAAAGTCAAACGCAGTTTGACTTTTAAGCTAAAAACGAATGAAAAGAACGAAGGAATACTTACAAAGGGTCCCCGCAAGTTTGATTTTTCCAAGTATTCTCAGGTATGAAGTGGTTAACACTTCAACTTAGAGAAATCTCAGAAAATCAAGTGGGTTTGAGCAAATGAAGTGGGGGGGGGGTATTTATAGGAAAACTAGAACCGTTAGGATCGTTTATCGGGAAACGAGCTTCGATCTAGACCCTCCACTTGGGCCCATTGTTTTCTAATACCATTGGAGCCCTTAGTATGAGCCCATATGTCACACCCCTTTCTTAGGCGGAAGCACGAAGTGTGATCATGAAAGGTTCTCATTGCATACGAATGGTAAACATACTACATGCTCATAAAAATAACTTCAAACACCATTGACATAACATAACTGAAAACATAGTTTAAGTGTTTACATCACTTCACCAAATGTTGTTTGAAAAGTTTACAACATTATTCATAGATAACATTAGCGACATCCAGGAGCATGAGTAAGATCGCGCGCACATCCACTTTAGTTACCTGAAATACATGTGAGTTTTGGAAAAACGTCAACATAATGTTGGTGTGAATTCATGCAGTTCTTGTATGGAATGTTGGTATACTATGTATGAAAAACATGGTATGTATCTTGTATAAATCAAGTATTCTTGTATAAATCACGTATTCTCGTATAAATCAAGTATTCTTGTGTAAATCAAGTATTCTTGTATAAATCAAGTATTATGTATATATCAAGTTGTTAATGGGTTGCAAGGCCATTAACATGTGACACGACATAGGAAGCATCCAAACCATAGGCATTTTTCTAGTTGTCGATTCACGACGGAGACACAAAAGCACTACTCGGTACTAGTTTTCACCAAGAGTGTGGCTGCCTGAAAACCCATTAGATCTAACCTTTTGTTCTGCGGTCTAAGTATGTACACGATTAATGGTGCTTATGGTACCCTATTCGTGACACGATTTCTCTTATCATTCCTCAAAACGCATCATACTTGGTACTAGTTATCACCAAGAGTGCTTCTTGTTTTTGTATCCATCATACCATTTATAAACATTGTATTATTAGTAACATGTATTTCACCCCCGAAGTTAAAAACTGAAAACAGTTAAAAGAAAAGGGGGAGCATGAACTCACAACTTTGCGTTCCTGCGTCGTAAACTTCACCGGATTTGCTTATCTAGCGTCGTGACCTAAACGTGTTTTATTATCGTTAGTCACTAGACTTGTATCGCACAAGTACAAGTCACTATCTTTTGTATATGTGTTCTTGTGTTAAAAATAATTTATATTTTTAACTATGTGCCTTACTTATATTATTTTCTCAACAATAAATATAAGTATCTTGTATTTTTCACCCAAATTATGTATTTTGTCCACAAACTTCATTTCATGTTCATAACTTGTCTAAGTTATTAATTCTATCAAGTAATATATTTTCATAAATATATTTTCTTGTTTTTGTCTAAGCATGTTGTATGTGTATTTTTGTATTTTTACTTCTTAAGAGTATTTAGTGTATTTTCAAGTCCTAATACACTATTACATGTAATACATACTACATACACTTAGCACAAAATTTGGTGATCAATAAATACATATATTTTTCTCAAAAATATACATACTTAGTATCAATTTTATCCTTGAAGAAATCATCATTTCTTAACACAAAAATTAGGGAAACCTTGGTAAATGTTTTTCGGATACATTTTTAGGGAATAAGTTTCTCAAAAACTTATATTTTTCTAAGTGTCAAAATTTATAGAAATTTTGGCAGAGTTTCCCCTAAAAATGGAGGTTTCCCATGTTTTCAAAACATGTGTTTATTTTCTTTTAAATCATCATCAAACATCAACAACTTATTCTACACTTATCAAGTGCCAAAATCAAGTAATCACACTACATCATGAACTTGAAGTTTTGTAAAAACTTGTAGTAACTTACCATGTTATTTAGTGGGTTTAGTTACTCTTAAAAACATGGTTGTTTGTTTGTAAATCACGTTATTAAAAGATTTGGTCCTTTACAACTTGTAATCACATTTTACAAAAATGTTTATTTGTAACATCTTCTTGTTTCTCTAGTATCTTTACACTTATTTTATCACCAAAAATAGTGTAAGTTTAAGTAAAAACCAAAAATCATATTTTAGACTTGGTTCTTTTGGAAAAACCATTCACAAGTCTTGAAGTTATAAGTTTACTAGCTCACTTTAATGATTATTTTTCAAGAAATCATTTTAAGTCTTCAAGTTCATGTTTAGTCATGAAGATGATCATCACATGAAAACACATGATCATCTCCTAACTTGTTAAATCATGTTTCTAATCATGGTCTAACAAGTTTAATATGGTGATTATCATCACATTACCAAGAATCACAAGTAATCATTCACACATTATCAAGACAACATTATTCTAACAAGATGTCATCATGTATCAACATAATTCATCTTATGATTCAAGATTTATGTTCAAGTCTTTTAGTGTTCTTATAATTCCATCATAACATATCTTTTAACCACTAAAAATAGAAGTAAACAAGGGTGTTCAAGAATCTTACAACTAGCTTAAAGCTAGGGAAGAACTATGACGAAAATGTGGTGGATAAAAGCTTGTGGTAGAGGTCCTTCAAGATCCGAGTGTTCCACACCTTCTAATTCACCTTTGTGCACCTTGAAACAACCTTGGATTGGATGATGGAAAATCGAAAATGGATGTGGTGCAAGGGGGTGTTTCGGCCGTAGCTATGGAGAGGGAGAGAGGAGTGAGTTTGTTGGAGGGTGGAAGATGATAAGGAGTCTAGTGCACTTATAACAAGTCTTGAGTTTTATCCATTGGTCACCATGTCTCCATAAGTACAAACCAATCTCATTAAATCCAAGGAGAATATTATGGAAGATTACTAGAGATCTTGGAAGGTTTAGGATATCTTGGAGGTGGGGCCATGCTCTTGACCATCCACATGCCATGGGGGGGTGGGGTTAATTGTAAATTGTTGGCACATGATGGTAATTAGTGGAAGGTTAGAGGTAAAAGTCTAGTATTTAGTGTGTAGGATGCTTTATATAGTATGTTTAAGTGTTTGGGAACTCTAACTAGCTCATAAAAATAAAAACAATGCTTTTAGCAATATTTTGGTGTTCTGGGTAATGTCCGGTTGTTCGGTTAAATACTGGTTCGTTAAAGTGCTAAATTGCACCGTTTAGTGTCTTTTAAGTATTCTTTTGTGACACTTTCAATTCCCAACACTTAGGGAAGTATTCTGGACCATTTAGTCATGTTTTTGCATGGTAATATCTTGTTATTTTGCTGAATTTTGCTGAATTTTATAAAATTCAGTTTTTAAAGTGTATTTCGGGTGCTTTTTAGTGCGTATTTTAGCTTCCGGAAAGTCTATATCTAAACCCTTGTATGTACTCTTTGGTTTTAATGTATTCTTGTCATTGGTCCTACACCTAGGCTCCAATTTTATTGTCAACTGCTTTTTGCAGAATTGTTGACACAATGTGTCTTACCGGTGAGTTTACTAGTATTTCTGACGCACCGCTATCATCAAGTAATTCTTGTAGTATAAAACATGCATGAATTCACTTGTATAATATGTAATTAGACAATGTTGACATTTAAGCACATAATTGCAGTCATTAAATAATAATTAAGGTGTACGGAAATTACCGGTTTGGTGCCAGTTGTCACAGTCTCCCCCCGTTAAAAGAATTTCGTCCCGAAATTCAGGCCGATCTATCTCTCGCAGGAGTTTTCTTGAACAGGTGGGGGTACTTTTGTTTAAACTGGTCTTCACGTTCCCACGTGTACTCGGGTCCGTGCTTAGAGTTCCAACGTACTTTGACAAGTTTGACACTGCTCCTTCTGGTCTTGTTGACTTTCCAGTCGGTAACCTCAACGGGTTGTTCTGTAAATCGGAGGGTGTCATCAATATGCACTTCATCCGCAGGGACGATCACGTTTTCTTGTGTTGGACTCATCTTGAGGTTGGATACATGGAACGTATCATGTACTCCATTAAGTTCTTCCGGTAATTCCAATTTGTACGCCACGGTACCAATTCTTTCCATATTCTTGAATGGTCCGATGTATCGTGGATTTAGCTTTCCACGCTTTCCGAATCTTACTACACCCTTCCAAGGTGAGACTTTCAACAACACTTTGTCTCCCACCTCGAATTCTAATGGTTTCCGTCTTCTATCAGTGTAGCTATTCTGTCGATCTTGAGCCGCCTTAATGCGCTCTCGGATCTGCATAATCTTGTCGGTTGTCTCTTGTACTAGTTCGGGACCAACCATACGTTTATCTCCAGTGTCTGCCCAACATAAGGGCGATCGGCACTTGCGGCCATACAGAGCTTCGAACGGTGTGGCTTTTATATTCGTATGATAACTGTTATTGTAGGAAAACTCAACTAAAGGTAGATGAGTGTCCCAGCTGCCGCCTAGGTCCATGACACATGCGTGAAGCATATCTTCCAGTGTTTGTATGGTTCGTTCGCTCTGGCCGTCTGTTTGCGGATGGAAGGCCATGCTTAGATCTAGCTGAGATCCAAAGGCTTCCTGAAATGATTTCCAGATTCTTGAGACAAAGCATCCATCTCTGTCTAAAATAATTGAGATAGGCACTCCATGACGTGCCACGATTTCCTTTAAGTATATCTCAGCAAGCTTTCCAGTGCTGTCTTTCTCTCGGATCGGTAGGAAATGCGCAGATTTCGTCAATCGATCAACTATCACCCATATCATATCGTGCCCTCTCGGGGTCCTGGGTAATTTCGTTATGAAGTCCATCGAGATTTGCTCCCACTTCCACATGGGTATCTCTGGTTGTTGTAGTAGGCCAGACGGTTTCTGATATTCAGCCTTAACCTTAGCACAGGTTAGGCATTTTCCAACATAAACAGCAACATCGCTCTTGAGTCTCGGCCACCAATAATATTCTTTCAAGTCTTGATACATTTTGTCTGATCCGGGATGGATCGAATATCTCAATTTGTGTGCTTCATCAAGGATGACTTCTCGTATACCACCATAGAGCGGAACCCAAATATGCTTCTTAAAGTATAAGGCTCCCTCTTCATTTGGCACCATATATTTCAACATACCCCGGAGGTATTCAGCTTTACGGTTTTCTCCCTTAAGGGCTTCTTGTTGTGCGTCACGAATGCGCATAGTGAGGTTCGTTCGAATAGTCATTTCCAGAGCTCGAACCCTTAGGGTCTTAATCCTTTCTTTTCGGCTTAATTCATCTGCTACAACGTTTGCCTTTCCAGGATGGTACTTAATCTCACAGTCATAGTCGTTCAGAAGCTCGACCCATCGACGCTGACGCATGTTTAATTCTTTCTGATCAAATATGTGTTGTAGGCTTTTGTGATCTGTGAAGATTGTACATCGAGTACCATATAAATAGTGTCGCCAGATCTTCAAGGCGAATACCACTGCGCCTAGCTCCAGGTCGTGAGTAGTATAGTTTCTTTCATGTACCTTCAATTGTCTTGAAGCATAAGCGATGACTTTTTGGCGTTGCATGAGCACACAACCCAAGCCTTGACGTGAAGCGTCGTAGTATACCACGAAGTCTTCAGTGCCTTCAGGTAAGGATAGTATAGGTGCATCGCATAGTTTATTTTTAAGTAGCTGGAAGGCTTCTTCCTGCTTGTCACCCCAGTCGTACTTCTTGTCTTTCTGCGTAAGGGTAGTTAGCGGTTGAGCTATCTTTGAGAAATTCTCAATAAACCGTCGGTAATAGCCCGCTAAGCCCAAAAATTGTCGAACTTCAGTTGGGGTTTTGGGGGCTTCCCAATTCTTTATTGCTTCAATCTTGGATGGGTCTACATGAATGCCCTTCTCATTCACAACGTGACCAAGAAATTGTACTTCGCGAATCCAGAATTCGCACTTGGAGAATTTTGCATAAAGTTTCTCTTTCTTCAGTAGTTCCAGAATGGTTCTGAGGTGTTGCTCGTGCTCTTCTCTTGTTCGCGAGTAAATCAGGATATCATCGATAAATACAATCACGAATTTATCGAGATATGGTTTGCATACGCGGTTCATCAGATCCATAAATACCATTGGCGCGTTCGTTAGCCCGAATGGCATCACAAGAAACTCGTAATGCCCATAGCGTGTTCTGAATGCAGTCTTGGGTACGCTTTCCTCTTGTATCCTTAACTGATGGTATCCAGATCGAAGATCGATCTTGGAATAGTAACTTGATCCTTGCAACTGATCAAATAAGTCATCAATCCTGGGTAGTGGATACCGATTCTTGATTGTGAGCTTGTTCAGTTCTCTGTAATCGATACACATCCGCAATGTTCCATCCTTCTTTTTCACGAACAATACTGGAGCTCCCCAAGGCGAGAAGCTTGGCCTTATGAATCCTTTATCCAACAACTCCTGGAGTTGTGTAGATAATTCTTGCATCTCGGATGGTGCAAGTCGATAGGGTGCCTTGGCTACAGGAGCAGCTCCTAGAACCAAGTCTATACAGAATTCGACTTGTCGTTGCGGAGGTAGTCCTGACAGATCTTCGGGAAAAACATCAGGGAATTCCTTCACCACAGGAATGTCTTCGAGTTTTGGCTCCACAGCCTTCTTATCTACAACGTGTGCCAGGAAAGCAACACATCCTTTCCTTAAGCACTTCTGTGCCTTCATACAACTGATGATTCGCAGAGGCGTGTCTCGTTTTTCTCCATGTACGATGAGAGTTTCATCTTTTGCCAACGGGATGCGAATGATTTTCTCGTGACAAATAACTTCAGCTTTGTTCTTGGATAACCAGTCCATTCCGACCACTACATCGAAGCTACCCAATTGAATAGGTAAGAGGTCGATGCTAAATCTTCGTTCACCAAGTTCCAATGTGCAGCCTCTAACAACTTCGCCCGATTCAACAAGTTTACCATTGGCTAGCTCTATGGAATAAGGAATATCTAATCTACTAGATTCTATTCCAAGCATACGTTTAAATTCCACAGACATGAAGCTATAGTTGGCACCAGTGTCAAATAATATGGATGCAAAGTGATTGTTAACGAGAAACGTACCGGTGACCACATTAGGGTCTTCGCGTGCGTTCTTTGCTCCAATCACAAACGCTCGAGCCTGAGCATTGTTTCCTTTTGGGCAATCTTTCATGAAATGATCCTTGCTTCCACAACTGAAGCATCCTTGGTTCTGCCCGTTTCCATTACCATTCCTGTTACCAGCACCATTTCCATGCCCACCATTGTTTCTATTACCAGCACCGCTGCGGTTTCCGTTCCCGTTCCTATTTCCTTTTCCCCAACAATCCTCAGTATGGCGACCCAACTTTCCACACTTGTCGCATCTTGGAATGCGACAAACTCCTTCGTGATGATGCTTGCACTGATTGCATTTGGGCAGAGTGCCCATGTATCCCTTAGCTGGAGCGTCATTCATGGCTGCAAGAGTTTTCACCTCCTGAGGTGGGTTGGAGTCTCGTTTCTTGTTGTTGAAACCCTTGTTGTTGTTGCGGGTTGCTTGGTTCAGATTCGAATGCTTTCTCTTCTTGTCACCAGACGACTCAGCATGCGTCTCGGTCTTTTCGGTTGGGTTTAGTGATAACTTCTTCATACGAACACAATCTTCAGTAAGGCTGACAGCCAGAGTTACAGCCTCAGTGATTGTTTGAGGTTTGGCCGAAGTTACCATGCCGCGAAATTCTGAGGCCAATCCCCAGATGTAGCGTTCAACGCGCTTAAATTCAGGTGTCACCATATAAGGGATCACTCTAGACAAGTCGTGGAACCTTCGAGTATAGCCAGTAATGTCTGCACCTTCCATGGTCAAGTGCCAGAACTTAGTCTCCAACCTTTGGAGTTCAGCACGAGAGCAATACTTCTCTCTCATACGTTCCTTTAGTTCATCCCAAGTCAGGCCATAGGCGGCATCATCACCCAGGGTTTGGACTTGCAAGTTCCACCAAGTCAGAGCTTCATCAACAAACAACCCAGTAGCAAAAGTGACTTGCTGATCCGCGATACACTTGCTCATACGGATAGTGGATTCAGTCTTTTCTGTCCAGCGTACAAACGCCACTGCACCTCCAGTGCCGTCATAGTTCAGTGGTTTGCAATCGAGAAACTGCTTGAAGGTGCAGCCTTGAGCTGCGTTTCCTCCAGACGAATCTCCATGTCCGTTACATCTAGCATTGCTTGGTCCTCCACTGTCTTCGGTGCGGTTTGCCTCGTACTGGGCGATAGCTGCGGAGATCCTTTCTTCCAGCAGAGCGTTAAGCTCTTCAGCAGTTCTTGGCAGTGGGGGAGGAGGAGGTTGATCAGAATCTCGATTGTTCACAATTCTCCTAGGTGCCATGTTCTGACAGAACACAACACAATATGGTTAGTCATTTGTTTGATATCGTCATGGGAGACAGTAGTAGTATATATATACTGTGCATATACCACATAAGTGACATCAAACAATTATTACTCCAGCAGAGTACTTAATAGGCTGGAGGAGGGGTGTTTACGTTTGACTTTTTCTTGTACTGAGGGAATCTATACGTGACAAGACTTGCTGTGGTTTCTGCGCACTGAGTTTCATAATTATGTATGCATCCATAATTACGTAACTCCTTGCACAGTCCGCACAGTTCGTTTCATCCTCATATCTCTTCCTTCAGATAGGCCATTATTTTCAGGTAAAGTTACGTATACCTGTGACATTCTATTTCTAGTATATGTATATATCAATTATCACACATAATTGCAAGTAATTCTTAATCCCAGACAAGTGCTACTCCAGTGCACCCTAAGTCTCGTAGTGTCTTTTCTTGACTCTTGTAAACAGTTTCAGGTAGTGGATGTCGCGGGAAGTTTTATGCAACGTGAAAGGATCCTAGAGATTGTAGTCTAGAATCGAGAAGGAATCCTGGTTCACTACAATCGCAGCTCTGATACCAATCTGTCACACCCCTTTCTTAGGCGGAAGCACGAAGTGTGATCATGAAAGGTTCTCATTACATACGATTGGTAAACATACTACATGCTCATAAAAATAACTTCAAACACCATTGACATAACATAACTGAAAACATAGTTTAAGTGTTTACATAACTTCACCAAACGTTGTTTGAAAAGTTTACAACATTATTCATAGATAACATAAGCGACATCCAGGAGCATGAGTAAGACCGCGCGCACATCCACTTTAGTTACCTGAAATACATGTGAGTTTTGGAAAAACGTCAACATAATGTTGGTGTGAATTCATGCAGTTCTTGTATGGAACGTTGGTATACTATGTATGAAAAACATGGTATGTATCTTGTATAAATCAAGTATTCTTGTATAAATCACGTATTCTCGTATAAATCAAGTATTCTTGTATAAATCAAGTATTCTTGTATAAATCAAGTATTCTGTATATATCAAGTTGTTAATGGGTTGCAAGGCCATTAACATGTGACACGACATAGGAAGCATCCAAACCATAGGCATTTTTCTAGTTGTCGATTCACGACGGAGACACAAAAGCACTACTCGGTACTAGTTTTCACCAAGAGTGTGGCTGCCCGAAAACCCATTAGATCTAACCTTTTGTTCTGCGGTCTAAGTATGTACACGATTAATGGTGCTTATGGTACCCTATTCGTGACACGATTTCTCGTATCATTCCTCAAAACGCATCATACTTGGTACTAGTTATCACCAAGAGTGCTTCTTGTTTTTGTATCCATCATACCATTTATAAACATTGTATTATTAGTAACATGTATTTCACCCCCGAAGTTAAAAACTAAAAACAGTTAAAAGAAAAGGGGGAGCATGAACTCACAACTTTGCGTTCCTGCGTCGTAAACTTCACCGGATTTGCTTATCAAGCGTCGTGACCTAAACGTGTTTTATTAACGTTAGTCACTAGACTTGTATCGCACAAGTACAAGTCACTATCTTTTGTATATGTGTTCTTGTGTTAAAAATAATTTATATTTTTAACTATGTGCCTTACTTATATTATTTTCTCAACAATAAATATAAGTATCTTGTATTTTTCACCCGAATTATGTATTTTGTCCACAAACTTCATTTCATGTTCATAACTTGTCTAAGTTATTTATTCTATCAAGTAATATATTTTCATAAATATATTTTCTTGTATTTGTCTAAGCATGTTGTATGTGTATTTTTGTATTTTTACTTCTAAAGAGTATTTAGTGTATTTTCAAGTCCTAATACACTATTACATGTAATACATACTACATACACTTAGCACAAATGTTGGTGATCAATAAATACATATATTTTTCTCAAAAATATACATACTTAGTATCAATTTTATCCTTGAAGAAATCATCATTTCTTAACACAAAAATTAGGGAAACCTTGGTAAATGTTTTTCGGATACATTTTTAGGGAATAAGTTTCTCAAAAACTTATATTTTTCTAAGTGTCAAAATTTATAGAAATTTTGGCAGAGTTTCCCCTAAAAATGGAGGTTTCCCATGTTTTCAAAACATGTGTTTATTTTCTTTTAAATCATCATCAAACATCAACAACTTATTCTACACTTATCAAGTGCCAAAATCAAGTAATCACACTACATCATGAACTTGAAGTTTTGTAAAAACTTGTAGTAACTTACCATGTTATTTAGTGGGTTTAGTTACTCTTAAAAACATGGTTGTTTGTTTGTAAATCACGTTATTAAAAGATTTGGTCCTTTACAACTTGTAATCACATTTTACAAAAATGTTTATTTGTAACATCTTCTTGTTTCTCTAGTATCTTTACACTTATTTTATCACCAAAAATAGTGTAAGTTTAAGTAAAAACCAAAAATCATATTTTAGACTTGGTTCTTTTGGAAAAACCATTCACAAGTCTTGAAGTTATAAGTTTACTAGCTCACTTTAATGATTATTTTTCAAGAAATCATTTTAAGTCTTCAAGTTCATGTTTAGTCATGAAGATGATCATCACATGAAAACACATGATCACCTCCTAACTTGTTAAATCATGTTTCTAATCATGGTCTAACAAGTTTAATATGGTGATTATCATCACATTACCAAGAATCACAAGTAATCATTCACACATTATCAAGACAACATTATTCTAACAAGATGTCATCATGTATCATCATAATTCATCTTATGATTCAAGATTTATGTTCAAGTCTTTTAGTGTTCTTATAATTCCATCATAACATATCTTTTAACCACTAAAAATAGAAGTAAACAAGGGTGTTCAAGAATCTTACAACTAGCTTAAAGCTAGGGAAGAACTATGACGAAAATGTGGTGGATAAAAGCTTGTGGTAGAGGTCCTTCAAGATCCGAGTGTTCCACACCTTCTAATTCACCTTTGTACACCTTGAAACAACCTTGGATTGGATGATGGAAAATCGAAAATGGATGTGGTGCAAGGGGGTGTTTCGGCCGTAGCTATGGAGAGGGAGAGAGGAGTGAGTTTGTTGGAGGGTGGAAGATGATAAGGAGTCTAGTGCACTTATAACAAGTCTTGAGTTTTATCCATTGGTCACCATGTCTCCATAAGTACAAACCAATCTCACTAAATCCAAGGAGAATATTATGGAAGATTACTAGAGATCTTGGAAGGTTTAGGATATCATGGAGGTGGGGCCATGCTCTTGACCATCCACATGCAATTGGGGGGGGGGGGGGGGGGGTTAATTGTAAATTGTTGGCACATGATGGTAATTAGTGGAAGGTTAGAGGTAAAAGTCTAGTATTTAGTGTGTAGGATGCTTTATATAGTATGTTTAAGTGTTCGAGAACTCTAACTAGCTCATAAAAATAAAAACAATGCTTTTAGCAATATTTTGGTGTTCTGGGTAATGTCCGGTTGTTCGGTTAAATTCTGGTTCGTTAAAGTGCTAAATTGCACCGTTTAGTGTCTTTTAAGTATTCTTTTGTGACACTTTCAATTCCCAACACTTAGGGAAGTATTCTGGACCATTTAGTCATGTTTTTGCATGGTAATATCTTGTTATTTTGCTAAATTTTGCTGAATTATATAAAATTCAGCTTTTAAAGTGTATTTCGGGTGCTTTTTAGTGCGTATTTTAGCTTCCGGAAAGTCTATATCTAAACCCTTTTATGTACTCTTGGGTTTTAATGTATTCTTGTCATTGGTCCTACACCTAGGCTCCAATTTTATTGTCTAACTGCTTTCTGTAGAATTGTTGATACAATGTGTCTTACCGGTGAGTTTACTAGTATTTCTGACGCAACGCTATCATCAAGTAATTCTTGTAGTATAAAACATGCATGAATTCACTTATATAATATGTAATCAGACAATGTTGACATTTAAGCACATAATTGCAGTCATTAAATAATAATTAAGGTGTACGGAAATTACCGGTTTGGTGCCAGTTGTCACACCATAGTAAGTTAAAAACCGTTTGCAAGTGGAAAGATTGGCTGGAACAGCTGCAAACAGCTGGAAAAAATCATTTTTGCAGGTCTGACAGTTTTAGGCGGGCCGCGTATGATTCAAGGGGGGCTTACGCGGGCCGCCTGAGCCTCTGATCAGCAAATAATTTCAAAAGCTGCAGTTTTGGTTCCTGCATGCTTCTAAGCTTATTTCCGACACGTTTAAGGCCCATTAAGCCAACTTTAAGGCCCTACAATGAAGTTAAAGTATAGGGAACATGAAACATGCTCGAAAATATGTCGGATGTCGGTTCGTTTGGTCATACGGTTGCGTTATTCGGTTAATTACGACGGAAGTTGTAATGAACGTAAAAACGATCCAAATTAAGCGACGAATGGAATTTTATCATGCCAATCACTAAAATAAAATATTTTAATGATTACATAAATTTTTGGATGTCCGGATATATTCAGAACGTAAGATATGCGCGAAAATGCAAACTTATGCACTTTTTGACGCTTTTAGTCCCCGAATGACCAATAATGTTTGTTTTAGCATACCGAACCCCTCAAAGCCTATTTCTAAGCTATGTAAAGAATATTTAGGGTATGTTTAACTTATGATCAAGTTTTGGAATGTTCGTTACTATACAAATCGGTATAGTTTCGCAATTTGACACAAATAGTCCCTGCGATCGAACAAACTTGATTTCAACACACCAAACCATCCAAAGCTTATTTCTAAGTCATGTGGAGGTTATTTAAGGTATGTTAAGTCTATTTCACTATTCCGGAGTGTTTGTCGCTTTAAACTGACTGCGTTTCCGCACCAGTTTGCGTATAACTTTCCAGAAAGCGATTTAGAGCTCGAAATCGAACAAGAATTGATATGTGAAAACGATACACATATTCATACAAATCCCAAGTATGAAATACAATATTTCGTTGATTTGGTATTTGTTTGATGGCCGTGGAGGTACAGATGTCACAGTCTCCACTACTTCAGGAAATTTCGTCCCGAAATTTAATTAGAGGAAACTTGTGAGAGCTCGAAACATGAAGTCGAAAAGATAAAACAACACTGGTTAGGGTTCTGAACTTCTGATAACTTTAAATAACATTATGCTTGCAATGTAAGAGGGACACTTATATACAAGTATATGAAGCGCCATTGGTGCGTCCACCGTACCTCCATTACATTGTTCACGTTTCGTTATTGTTGTCACTATTGGTTCTTACACATGATAAATCTTACTGTGGTTTCCGTGCACTGAATTTTTTTATAATTATGTACGCGTCCATAATTACGTAATTCCTTGCATAGTCCACACAGCGCATTTAATAATGTGTAGGGGAAAACCAAATGAACGAACCTGTGATGAGTGTGATTGGACCACCATAGGGTCCTTTCAGCTGTATCATCACATGCCATTCTTAACTAGATTCTGAATCAATCTTTAACTAGACCACTCAAGGGTCTCTTTTCGAATCATGGAATGGTACTATATAACCCAAGGTTCTTAACTACCACGTAGAAGCCCATTAAGGAGTTAAGGTAGTACCTTTTGAATATCCTACTATGAATCCCTCATATGAAGATATGGAAGATTCTACGAGGATTTGGATAACGAAAATCGGATCACACAAAAACATAAAGGAGAACACATAAACACATAATCGCATAATTGTTTAATTTGACCTTTAATTTGTTATCTTTGGACACGGGTATTTAAAACACACCAGGAATCTAATCCGTGGATTTCATTTGGTACTTTAAACATTATCAAGAATCTAACTATGAAGATAGGAAGATCTTAATAGGAATTCAGTTTTGTCCTTATTGAATCATAATGTACGTATTAAAGCATACAATGAATTCAATTAAGGACTCCAATTTGAGCGATAATCATCCACAAGGATCCTTAAAATAGGGCAACCCATCACCTTTCGTTTCGAGTTTAAGCTCGAGTTGAAGTGGTAGCTCATATTTCAATAAGCCTTTGTTTACACAAGATCGTTGTGCTTCAAAGACACGAGATTGAATATCAGATAGATTTTGAACATAATGAAGCTTGACTCGCTCCTTTCGACTAAGCGCATCGGCTACGATATTCGCCTTACCAGGAAGGTAGCGAATCACGCAATCGTAATCGTTTAAGAGCTTAACCCATTGTCGTTGCCTCATGTTCAGCTCCTTTTGATTAAGAATGTGCTGGAGACTTTTGTGGTCTTGTGAAAACCACACACTTCGTTCCATAGAGGTAGTGTCTCCAGATTTTGAGAGAAAATACCACAACACCTAACTCAAGATCATGAGTTGTGTAGTTCTTTTCATGAACTTTCAACTGTCTTGACGTATATGCTATGACTTTACCTCATTGCATAAGAACATAACCAAGGCCTAGATTCGACGCGTCATAAAAGACAACGAAATCATCGTTTCCATTGGGCAAGGACAAAACAGGAGCATCACATAGCTTCTGTTTCTGCGTTTGGAACACTTCTTCTTGCTTAGATCCCCACTCCAAAGGCTTATTCTTCTGAGTCAAAACAGTGAGTGGCACCGCGATCTGCGAGAATTTCGAAATAAAATGACGATAATAACCAGCGAGACCAAGAAAAGAACGAATTTCTGTAGGTGTCGTTGGTGTATTCCAATCCTTAATTGCAGCAAACTTGGATGGATCCACATGAATACCCTGCTCGTTGACTATATGACTCAAAAACTGAACTTCTTTAAGCCAGAATTCACACTTGGAGAATTTAGCAAAAAGTTGTTCCTTCTTCAGGAGTTCCAGTGTCAAACGAAGGTGTTGCTCGTGATCGGCTCGAGACTTCGAATAAACAAGAATATCGTCTATGAACAAAATGATGAATTTGCCTAAATAAGGTTTACAGACCCTATTCATTAAATCCATGAAAATGGCTGGAACAATTATCATACCAAAAGGCATGACGGTGAACTCATAGTGTCCATATCTCGCGCGGAATGTAGTTTTGGGAATATCTTCTTCGAGAACACGAAGTTGATGATACCTAGAACACAGATCGATCTTGGAAAAACAGGTAGCACCCTGCAGTTGATCAAAGAGATCATTGATTCGAGGTAGGGGATATCGATTCTTGATGGTAAGCTTATTAAGCTCACGATAATCGACACACATTCGAAAAGACCCATCTTTCTTTTTCACAAAGAGGACAGGAGCTCCCTAGGGCAAAAAGCTCGGTCGGATGAATCCTTTATCAGATAACTCTTGAAGTTGAGGTGTTAGATATGCCAACGCGACATATGAAGCAGAATTTGAAGGTTGGGTAATATGAGTAAAATGCTTTTCGAAAATTATGCATGGGGTTCTTTTCAAAAAATATGTTTAATGTTGTTGAAATCTTATATAATACTTTTGAAATCATAAAGTAGGCGTATTAGGTAAGTATATTTATAAAATGTTTTAAAATCATGCGAGGTAAATTTTGAAATTATGCATAAGGATTTTGAAAATATGGATAAAGCCTTTGAAATTATGCATTGGATACATTAAGTAAATATACTGTGTTAAAAATTGTTTTCAAACTATATGAAATATTTTGAAATTATGAGGGTCGTTTTGAAAACCTATATTGTGTATGTTGTTATGAAAAATCAGAATGAAATGATATGAGATTGAAGAAAGGTATCCTTAGTTATCTAACCAAGGAATTAAAGTGATTACTAAAATTGTCACTTCGTTTCTTAGAATGAAACGAGCACTTAGAATTTTTGAGGAAATCATGAGCGATCATATGAACGAGAGAACTACAAATACGGTTCTTTGGTGTAGGTATCGTAGGGGTATGCCATACACACATGCAACTATATTTGTACATCAGAATTGCAAATAAAGATTTATTTATAAACAAAATCGATTGTTTCTGAGTTCAAAGGAAAACACTAGAAACATAAACATAAGATTCGGATTATTCAAAGCAGCAGCTTCTTCTAATCGGCCAAATGCTCATCCGTGGGTCGGATTTGCATTGAAAATCTTTGGGTATCTGTCCCTAACATAACCCGTCTCGCCATAGGTGTAGCAAGTACCAGGAGGAAAACGAGCCTGTGCTGGATCTGCTTGAAATTGAACGGGGTTCTGAAAAGCTTGGTTTAGCACAGTGATTGAATGACAGTCTCGTGCCAAATGACCAATGAGTCCACAGTTGAAACATTTCCGACATTTGACACTGGTATAGTGGTGGAGGTTACACTGATTGCACAAAGGAGCAGTTCCTAAGTACGGCTTCATGGCTGGTGGTGCTGCCACCTGGCTAGGTTTTGCTTGATTTGGTGTAACGGCTACGAGATCCTTTGGAGCTTTACGCTTCTTTGACTTTTTCGAAGGATCGGGTTCTGCTTCTTTCGATGCTTCTTGGGTGGCTTCATTATTGAGACGAGACATGGCGATACCTAAATCCACAGTCTTCAGGATTACTTCGCCTATTCTCTGGGCAAATTTGGCAGTTTGCTCGGACATTTGAGTGTCGTTGCGATGAAGAAACATTCTAGAGGAAATGAAAGACATAGGAGAAAACAAGTGAAATGTTATCGGATAATTAAAACAAAATAACAACGCATAGAAATTGCGATCATTTGTTTGTTACCTAAGGCAAACAAATGTGACGGTGATTAATCAAAGTAAACGGGTCATATTAATGTATCACTGAAGACATGCTCGCCTATAAGTGAACACTCACCCCAAGAGTTCCCAGGTAAGAGTGACTGGTCCGATACTGCGGATTTGTACGAACACTCTAGCCTTAGACAGAAAACTCAGGGTACAGGCATTCACCCTTCCAGTTTGCACGTGTTCACATTATAAGACCCAAACTTTGATGAGATTTTGAAAACTTAGAGGGTTCAAAACCTAGTAATTAATCATCCTAGAACAGATGATTGGTTTTCGAAGTGGATTCAAAATTTGTGTTCTTGTTGTGGTTATCATCTAAGGATAGGTGACGGTATTGTTTTAAGATCTAAACACAAGGATCTTGTGTTAGGGTCCTAGGAAGGTTATAGACTAGGTCAAAGCATTACTAATAACCTAATTCCCTATAACCATGAGCTCTGATACCAACTTTTCTGTCACACCCCGACTGCGTAAAACAACAAATCGCGGCGGAATCATCGGGGAGTGTTGTAACAGAATCATTGTTTCAAAACACACGGAAATTTGAAGTTTCATTTTATTAAACATTAAATATTTACATCGTCTGGAAATCTAAATAAACAATTTAAACATAGTCTATCATTGTTATTAAGTCACTAAGGCCTCGTCCAGTCCTATGTGAGCATGCATCCTAGCAATTAACATCATTCAACAACACCTGAAACATATGTGAAAACAAAGTCAGCAAAGAAATGCTGGCGAGTACATAGGTTTTTGAGAGTGTCGGATTCATGGCTAGGTTACATGTTGCAATACTTAATTAAAAACCTTGTTTTGAAAAGTGTAGTATTGCGACATAATTAACCAACTCAAATCAAGTTGGTTATAATTTATAAAATCTCGTAGCCATGATTCTTAACCCAAAACATTTATTTAATTAAATCAAATTGTAAAACATCTCGTAAAAACTTGTTAATAATTCTCGTTAATAAAATTCGTTAATAAAACTCGTTAATAAATCTCGTTAATAAAACTCGTATGGTTTATATCATTCCGAAAACCTCGTTTGTGTGACATCGTTTCAAAATCGTTTACCCAAGTGAACTAAATAACGCCACGGTATGTAATACGATGAAAACACTTATATATAGGAAGTACCAGCGGCGTATCCACTATGCTTTCATCACATTACACCCGTCCCGTTATCTAAACACTAACCAAAAACCAATCGTTTACCCAAATCGTTTAAATCGTTAAAAATCGCTTTAGTCGTTTAAATCATTCTCGTTTTAAATTGTGAAAACCACTTTTGATTGTCTCGCTAATAACATCCAAACCTTCGCAACTCGCCTATCGCATTAATAAACCACCAAAGGGTAAATTAACAATCACAGATTCAGTCGTTACCCACCTAACCCACACATAACCATGAGTGCAGTCTGATAACGGGATTTGTCAGATCCTATGGTACCATAACCTAATACTGGTCGGTTCGGCCAAAACTAATGAATATTATTCGTTATGTAAATACAATCAACAAGTTTGTTTACATTATCAAAATCGTTATAAATTTTGTATAAACCTCATCATTTATTTTTGAAACTATCGTTAAAACCTCGAAAACATTTAGCACATATGAATCACCCCAAAACAATTGAAAACAGTAAAATAGGGGAACTATGTACTCACCTGAGAATGCTTAGAGGTCTTGAAAAACAACCAAGCAAAGCTAGAGGGAGCACAGAATCAATCGGCAACCTAATAACTATATAAATAAACCGGACCTAAGTCGGAAGATCGGATAGGATGAGGTTTTGTAAACCAAATGAGTATTGGAACTCATATGACATGGTTTAATAAAGTCCACATTCTAAATCGAAACCTAACCTAAGTGCTTTCGACCCATTGCGACCCATTAAGGTAGCTTACGCTACTTTAACGTGTCGTTCGCGCAAAAGCGCGTTCGAAACGTCTAACTAGTCCTATGACAAGTATTATATGCCTAAACATGATTAAATATGTTGCATAATCAATTAAGTGACAAAAGTTTGTGTTACATATGCTTAATTACCAATTTGCATGAAAAGGGCATTTTGGTCATTTACCTAAGGCATATAAACTACCTATCATACAACTAATTAAACCTAAGTGACCATAAGGTATAACCTCGGAAGGTTATTCCCTATGCAACTATGGTCACTAAACATGTTTAGTCGGATCCTAATGATCGACCAAACGGGTCGAGTTCGAAAGTCTAAGCGGGTGTTTAGTCCGCTTGACTTATGACTCTACACAAGCACTAAACTAAAAGTGACGAGTTAAACATGTTAAAACATGTTTAATGAATTTAGAAAACAGATTTGGTATCAAAACAAACGGTTTTGATACCCAAAAGTAGTTTGGATACAAAATACGCGGGAATGCGCATTTTGGCCAAAACTACGACTCGTCACTAAGCCTAGATAACGTGGTAATCAGTAGGTATAGTCACTAGGGACTATAACCATCGTGATTACGCTCACATTATGAAGTTCAAACGAACTTCGCATTGACCATAAAATGGTCAATGCAGAAAGTCAAACACAGTTTGACTTTTAAGCTAAAAATGAATGAAAAGAACGAGGGAATACTTACAAAGGGTCCCCGCAAGTTTGATTTTTCCAAGTATTCTCAGGTATGAAGTGGTTAACACTTCAACTTAGAGAAATCTCAGAAAATCAAGTGGGTTTGAGCAAATGAAGTGGGGGGCTATTTATAGGAAAACTAGAACCGTTTAGATTGTTTATCGGGAAACGAGCTTCGATCTAGACCCTCCACTTGGGCCCATTGTTTTCTAATACCATTGGAGCCCTTAGTATGAGCCCATAGTAAGTTAAAAACCGTTTTCAAGTGGAAAGATTGGCTGGAACAGCTGCAAACAGCTGGAAAAAATCAGTTTTGCAGGTCTGACAGTTTTAGACGGGCCGCGTAAGATTCAAGGGGGGGCTTACGCGGGCCGCCTGAGCCTCTGATCAGCAAATAAGTTTCAAAAGCTGCAGTTTTGGTCCCTGCATGCTTCTAAGCTTATTTCCGACACGTTTAAGGCCCGTTAAGCCAACTTTAAGGCCCTACAATGAAGTTAAAGTATAGGGAACATGAAACATGCTCAAAAATATGTCGGATGTTGGTTCGTTTGGTCGTACGGTTGCGTTATTCGGTTAATTAAGACGGAAGTCGCAACGAACGCAAAAACGATCCAAATTAAGCGACGAATGGAATTTTATCATGCCAATCACTAAAATAAAATATTTTAATGATTACATAAATTTTTGGATGTCTGGATATATTCAGAACGTAAGATATGCGCGAAAATGCAAACTTATGCACTTTTTGACGCTTTTAGTCCCTCAATGACCAATAAAGTTTGTTTTAGCATACCGAACCCCTCAAAGCCTATTTCTAAGCTATGTAAAGGATATTTAGGGTATGTTTAACTTATGATCAAGTTTTGGAATGTTCGTTACTATACAAATCGGTATAGTTTCGCAATTTGACACAAATAGTCCCTGCGATCGAACAAACTTGATTTCAACACACCAAACCATCCAAAGCTTATTTCTAAGTCATGTGGAGGTTATTTAAGGTATGCTAAGCCTATGTCACTATTCCGGAGTGTTTGTCGCGTTAAACTGACTGCGTTTCCGCACCAGTTTGCGTATAACTTTCTAGAAAGCGATTTAGAGCTCG
Organism: Helianthus tuberosus; assembly: GCA_030545235.1. Classification (NCBI taxonomy): domain Eukaryota; kingdom Viridiplantae; phylum Streptophyta; class Magnoliopsida; order Asterales; family Asteraceae; genus Helianthus; species Helianthus tuberosus. The sequence goes on along the minus strand of CM060451.1, from coordinate 124,187,585 downwards.
AAATCAAACAAGAATTGATATGTGCAAACGATACACATATTTATACAAATCCCAAGTATGAAATACAATATTTCGTTGATTTGGTATTTGTTTGATGGTCGTGGAGGCACACATGTCACATTTCCATCGGGCAAAGATAAAACAGGAGCATCACACAGCTTCTGTTTCAGCGTTTGGAACGCTTCTTCTTGTTTGGGTCCCCACTCAAAAGGCTTATTCTTCTGAGTCAAAGCAGTGAGTGGAACCATGATCTTTGAGAAGTTTGAAATGAAACGTCAATAATATCCAGCGAGACCAAGAAAAGAACGAATTTCTGTGGGTGTTGTAGGTGTATTCCAATCCTTAATTACAACAATTTTGGATGGATCCACATGAATACCCTGCTCGTTGACTATATGACCCAAAAACTGAACTTCTTTAAGCCAAAATTCACACTTGGAGAATTTAGCAAAAAGTTCCTTCCTCAGGAGTTCCAGTGTCAAACGAAGGTGTTGCTCGTGATCGGTTCTAGACTTCGAATAAATGAGAATGTCGTCAATGAACACAATAATGAACTTGTCTAAATAAGGTTTACAGACCCAATTCATTAAGTCCATGAAGATCGCTGGAGCATTCGTCAAACCAAAAGGCATGACGGTGAACTCGTAGTGCCCATATCTTGTGCGGAAAGCAGTTTTGGGAATATCTTCTTCGAGTACACGAAGTTGATGATACCCAGAACGCAGATCGATCTTAGAAAATCAGGTAGCACCTTGCAGCTGATCGAAGAGATCATCAATTCGTGGTAGGGGATATCGATTCTTGATCGTAAGCTTGTTAAGCTCTCGATAATCGATACACATTCGAAAAGACCCATCTTTCTTTTTCACAAAGAGGACAGGAGCGCCCCAAGGTGAATAACTCGGTCAGATGAATCCGTTATCAGATAACTCTTGAAGCTATTTTGATAACTCTTGCATCTCGGACGGTGCAAGACGATAAGGTGCATTCGCAATCGGATTGGCATTGGGTACAAGATCAATATGAAACTCGACTTGACGAACTGGAGGTAAAACAGGCAGTTCATCAGGAAACACCTCTGGACATTCACGAACAATCGGAATATCTTGAATACTCTTGCTCTTGCCCTTCTCCTCGGTGACATGTGCCAGAAAAGCAACATATCCTTTTCGTAAATAACTTCGGGCTTTCGTACACGACATAAGTTTCAAACCAACTGATGGTTTCTCGCCATGAACTTCCAGAACATCGCCAGACGAAAGAGGAATACGAACGATCTTGTCAAAACAAACCACCTCAGCATGATGTTTGGTTAACCAATCCATCCCCACGATAATATCGAAACTCCCAAGTTGCATCGGCGTGAGGTCAATAGGAAAAATATGGTTATCGAGGTTCAATTGACAACCACGAATAACAGAATCGAGTACAAGAGGCTTACCAGTAGCAACTTCGACAGACAAGGGTTTCGTCAGTTTAGTTCTAGGTATCACAAGTAAAGGCTCAAAAGATAACGAAACAAAACTTCTATCGGCACCAGAATAAAAAAGAACAGATGCAGGTCGATTGTTAACAAGGAACGTACCATTAACAACCTCGTTGTCAGCACGCGCCTCATTAGCGTTCAGATTGAATGCTCATCCACGAGCGGGATTCACATTCGCGTTTGCATTGGCATTCACGTTCGGGTTTGCATTCGCATTCACCAACGTCGGGCAGTAGTTGCGGAAATGACCCATTTCTCCATAATTGTAAAACGAACTAGGTGGGAATCTAGCGGCATTCCCCTGAGCTTGTGCTAGAACCTGAGCAGCTTGATTCTAACCCAAACGACAAATGTTGGCCAGATGCCCAAGTTTACCACACGTAGTGCATTGCTTACAGGCCTGTTGGGTAACATGATGACCATTGCATCGAGCACAGTGAGGTGCAGTACCAGCATATTGCTTCTTCGCTGGAGGTAGTGCTGGTAGGTTCTGAGGGTTCTGTGCAGTAACTGCAAAGTTCTGGGAAGCCTTGCGCTTCCTCGACTTCTTAGAAGACTCACCCTTCTTCTTACCCTTACCCTTTTCTTGTGCAGAATTAGTTGACTTCTTCTTGTTACCCTTGCGGGCCAGTTTACCTTTTTTGACCTGAGGCTCGGTCAGAGTAGCAGCCAATTCGATCGCTTGACGAACAATAGTAGGATTACTGCCAGTCACAATGTCTTGCACAGAATCGGGTAAACCATCGATATATCTCTCTATCACTTTCTCCAATGGGGTAACCATCATAGGACACAACAAACTGAGCTCCTCATAACGATCCGTATACGCACGGTGTTCCCCCCCATCTTGTTTCAAGTCATCGAATTCTCGTTCCAAAGCTCGAATCTCATGACGGGGACAAAACTCTTTCATCATGAGAGCTCGAAGCTCTTCCCACATTTGTGCCAACGCCACATCGGCACCCCTATCACGCATCACACTGTTCCACCATGTAAGAGCACGCTTCTCGAACACACTGGATGCAAACTCAACCTTACGCTCATTCGGACATTGCACATGTCTGAATGTGCTTTCCAAACTTTCAAACCATTGCAGGAGTGCAGTTGCTCCTTGAGACCCAGAAAATTTCAACGGTTTAGCCGAATTGAAATTCTTGAAACTACACTGAGCATTATTGTTATTATTGTTGTTGTATAATTGATGGATCTGGATTACTATGTTCGAAAGCACAGCAGCCATTTGCTGAGCGACAAGGGTTGCGTCTTCTTCGTTGGTTAGAGGTTGTGCATCACGTCGAGGAGGCATTGTCTAAAAGGAACAAGGAAACATGAGAAACGAGTGAGGTCAACAATTGGAAGGTGATCATTCGTTTGTTACCTCGAACAAACAAATGATACACGACTAATCAAAGTAAATGGGTCAGTATAATGTATCGCGAAGACATGCTTTAGCCTATAAGTGAACACTCATCCCAAGAGTTCCCAGGTAAGAGTGATTGGTCCGATTATGTGGATTTGTACGAACACTCTAGCCTTAGACAGCAAACTCAGGATACAGGCATTCACTCTTCCAGATTGCACATGTTCACATTATAAGACCCAAACTTTGACAGGATTTTGAAAACTCAGAAGGCACTAAGCCAAAAATGAATCATCCGGAAGGGTGGGTGATCATTTTCAAAATCGATTCGGAAGCTTTGAAAGTTCAAAACCTTATAACAAATCATATACGAAGAGATGATTGGTTTTCAAAGCGGATTTGTTATTGTGTTTTCGTTGTGGTTATCACCTAAGGATAGGTGACAGTATTGTTTTAAAATCTAAACGCAAGAAGACTCGCGTTAGGGTCCTAGAAAGTTATAGTCTAGGTCAAAGCATTACTAATAACCTAATTCCCTATAACCATTGGCTCTGATACCAACTCTTCTGTCACACCCCGACCGTGTTAAAACAACGAAACCGCAGCGGAAACATCGGGGAGTGGAGTGGCGGAATCATTGTTTCACAACCATGGATACAAAAGTTTCGTTTTATTGATTCATTAGATAATTTACATTGTCTTAAAACAAAACAAACAAGTTACACATCGACTATCATTGTTATTACGTCACTAAGGCCTCGTCCAGATCCTATGTGAACATGCATCCTAGCAATTAACATCATTCAATCACCACCTGAAACATATGTAAAAACAAAGTCAGCAAAGAAATGCTGGCAAGCACATAGGTTTTGTGAGAGTGTCGGATTCATGGCTCGTTTATATGTTGCAGTACCTCATTAGACTACAAGAGTCAAAAGTTACAAACCTCGTTTTGAAAAGTGTATTGCAACATAACTAACCAACTCAAATCAAGTTAGTTATAGTTTATAAAATCTCACAGTCATGATTCTTAACCCAAAACATTTGTTTAAGTAAACCAAATCGTAAATTGTTCTCGTTACAAAACTCGTATGGTTTATATCATTTAGAAAACCTCGTTGTGTGACATCGTTTTAAAATCGTTTGCCCATGTGAACTAAATAATTCCACGGAATATAATATGATAAAAGCACTTATATATAGGAAGTACCAGCGGCGTATCTACCATGCTTTTATCATGTTACACACGTCCCATTACCTAATCACAACCCAAAACCAATCGTTTATTCAAATCGTTTAACTCGTTCAAATGGTTTCAAATCGTTTAAATCGTCCCAAAATCGTTCTCGTTTTAATTGTGAAAACTAGTTTTGGTCGTATCGCTAATAAAATCCAAACCTTCGCAACTCGTCCATCGTTCAACTCGCATTAACAAACCACCAACGGGTAAGTTAACAATCACAGATTCGGTCGTTACCCACATAACCCCCACACATAACCATGGGTGGAGTCTGATAACGGGATTTGTCAGATCCTATGGTACCATAACCTAATACTGGTCGGTTCGGCCAAAATTAATGAATGTTATCGTTATGTAACTACGTCCAACAAGTTGGTTCAGATTATCGAAATCGTTATTTATTTAATATAAACCATAGTATTCATTTTTTGAAATCAACATTAAAACATCGAAATCATTTAGCACATATGAATCACCCCAAAACAATTGAAAACAGTAAAATAGGGGAGCTATGTACTCACATCGAATTGCAAATAGTCTTGATCTAAAGAACTCAACAAGCTCAAGCAAACCAAGGAAATTCAAGTAGTACCTAATAATCGAATCACTAAGTCAAATAATCGACACCTAAATCGGAAGATCGGATAGAATGAGGTCTTGTAAACCAATTGAGTGTTGGAACTCATGTGATATGGTTTAACAAAGCCTACATTCTAGGTCAGAACCTATCCTAAATGCTTTCGACCCGTTACGACCCATTAAGGGTCGTTCGCGCAAAAGCACGTTCGAGATGTCTAACTAGTCCTATGACAAGTATTATATACCTAAACATGTTGCATAATCTGTTAAGTGACAAAAATTTTTTGTTACATATGCTTAAAATCCAATTATGCATGAAAAGGGCATTTTGGTCATTTACCTAAGGCATATAAACTACCTATCATACGACTAATTAAACTATGTGACCATAAGGTATAACCTCGGAAGGTTATTCCCTATACAACTATGGCCACTAAACATGCTTGGTCGGATCCTAATGATCGACCAAACGGGTCGAGTTCGAAAGTCTAAGCGGTGGTTTAGACCGCTTGACTTACGACTCTACACAAGCCCTAAACTAAAAGTGACGAGCTAAACATGTTGGAACATGTTTAACTAAGTTAGAAAACAGGTTTTGATATCAAAACAAAGTGTTTTGATACCCAAGGATAGCTTGGTTGCAAAATACGCATAAATACGCATTTTGACCAAAACTATGACTCGTCACTATGCCTAATCAACGTGGTAATCAGTAGGTATAGTCACACGAGACTATAACCATCGTGATTACGCTCACGTTGCAAAGTTCAAACAAACTTTGTGTTGACCAAAGACTGGTCAAAGCAGAAAGTCAAACGCTATTTGACTTTCACGCTCGAAAAGCAATAAAAGCACGAAAGAAGCTTACAAAGGGTCCAAGCTAGGGAGATCTTGATCCAAAACACTCAGGTATGAAGTTTTAGAACTTCAACTTAGAGTTATTCAGATCAAGTGTGCAGAAAATAGAGTGAATGCTTGGGTATATATAGTTTTTGGTAAACCGTTAGGATCGTTTCTTGCAAAAGGGGCTTCGATCTTGGCCATCCAAGTGGGGCACAAGGTTTTAGAATACCATGGGACATGAAATACTATCAAAATCCAGCAGATGGTATCCCAAATCAGGTGTTAAAAACCATCAAAACCAGCTCAAAGGCCAGATTCAATGTTTCTGTGCTGTATGTATGTAACGCTCCGCGTAGCATAAGGCCTCAGCTTACGCGCCCCGCGTGGTAATTTTGACAGATTTACACTTTTTGCCCCTGCAAGCCCAAAACTTGGTTTTCGATGCATTTTTGACACGTATAATCCCTGTTAACCCCATTTCAAAGCTCTAAAATGAAGTTAAAGTATAGGGAACTTAAAATATGCTTAAAAACATCTCAGATGTCGGTTCGTTTGGTCATACGGTTGCGTTATTCGGTTAATTACGACGAAAATCGTAACAAACGCAAAAACGATCCAAATTGCGCGACGAATGGTATTTTTGAATTCCAATCACTAAAATAAAATATTTTAATGATTACAAAAATTTTTGGATGTCCGGATATATTCAAAACATAAGCTATGCGCGAAAATGCAAACTTATGCACTTTTTGACGCTTTTAGTCCCTATTGATCAAATAAGTTTATTTTCGCATACCAAACCCCTCAAAGCCTATTTCTAAGCAATGTAAAGGATATTTATGGTATGTTTAACTTATGATCAAGTTCCGGAATGTTCGTTACTATACAAATCGACATACTTTCACAGTTTAAATAGTCCCTGTGATCGAACAAACTTGATTTCGACACACCAAACCATCCAAAACTTATTTCTAAGTTATGTGAAGGTTATTTAAGGTATGTTAAGCCTATTTCACTATTCCGGAGTGTTTGTCGTGTTAAACTGATTACGTTTGCGCACCAGTTTGCGTATAACTTTCTAGAAAGCGATTTAAAGCTTGAAGTCGGACTCGAATCAAATCGTTAAATCATCAAACACAAAAACACACATAATAACACCAAAACACATTGTATTATTAATAATTAACATTGTTTTACATTGTACATCAATTACAGAGCACAATTGTCACACTCAAGTTCAAGACTTGCAAAACCGTGAGTACACTTGACCCATTTCCTTTTTAACACTTTGGGTTGTAACATGTTAATATACAAAATACACTTTCACACACTTAAACATTGTTTTATGCTCAATACTATATACATGCTACTTGTTTACTTAGGTTCATGCTAGATTATACATGCTTTATGTCATTAACTTTGCTAAGCCCTCAACTTAACATATATAGCGCTATAGGAGTAGCACACCACCCGTCGGGGTCTTGTTAAGCCTTTATACTAAACGGTCTTGTCACTTTTGTGGCAAGGGATGCTAAATACTAGTGGACACTTGGGTTTGACGTATTGTTATGCATGCTAGTTACCTTGTTTACAAATTGCCATGTGGATTCGAGTAAAATGCTTTTATACTTATGCTATACTTATTCAAACCTTGTGTACTCGCCTATGCTTTTGCATTGAACTTTATTTTAAACATGTTACATGTTGAGAATAATGATGATATGAAACAAAGTAGCAATGATGCCTAGATACACATTTAGACGTCTTAGGTTTAAATTGTTGTATCAAATTTTGTCTTGTTAGGTTATGTTATGAACATGTTGTTATTTGAGATTTCTATGTAATGTTGACAATTTGATTTATGAAATGAAAATGGTCGATTTAAATATTACCACAAATAGTGTTAAGAAGTCTCTTGCAATCCACACACTTCGTCTCATCCCGATGTTTCCGCCATCGGTTGGGGTGTGACAGATTGGTATCAGAGCCATAACTATAGGGAATTAGGTAGAATTGCCATGTTTGACCTAGTCTATAGTAGGAACCAGATTTTGACCATTCTTGATTCTTGCTTAAAATGTTATTCTTCCTACCTTGCTTCTTTCTCTTATGTTGGTCTTAATATTTACATAGTGTCTTTCCTAAGACATTTTTACACAATACACTTGAAGACACTCTTTATACAAAAGAGACGAGTTTACCAAAATAGGCGTGAAACCCACAATTTGGTGAATGACTCTCATTCCGCTTATTCTTATTTTGCACGAAATTTTGCCATTTAGCTAGAAGTGAAATCCACATCTAAATGGTAAATTTCCAATTCAAACTCTAGTGGACCCTCGTCAAAGTGTTGAAATTATATTTTGACCCGACGAGTACTAACCACATTAGGGTACGAAATTGTCAAGTTAGGGGTGAAATCCGCACCTTGTTGATTAAGTCCCATTCCTCGATTTTCGATCTCGCCAAAGTTTTGATTGTTTCAATCGATTAGAGACGTGTAGTAACTGGAAGGGTAAGATACCGTTAATTGCTTCTCGACGAGAGTATCTTACCTATAGGCCAAAGCACGTTTCTCTAATTTGAAAGGACTTTCGATTCACTTTGGAATAGTCGACGTTTCTCTACCCGAAACAATCCTATGTTTTATGAGCCTTTCTTTTATGTGATTCAATTTATATGTGATTTTATACTTGTTACCTCGTTCATTTCAAAACCGTTACACAATTCGCACGTCTCGCGCAATCAAAAAGAATAATAACTCTCATGAACAAACTAAATTTATACTCTTTTTATGCAATCATACGTGTTTATACTTGTCGCATACATGTTGAGTTCATGATAATTATGTGAACCATACGTGATACATCATACTTGCATTCTTAAACTTGCAAACTTATTTTTAAAAATTTATGATCAAGTCTCATCCTTTCCTTTTCTTTCGAACTTCTAGATGGCATCTCCAAGCTCATCAAAGAAGACCAAGTCAAAGAAAGGTTCCAACAGCGAATCCATCTCCAAACAAGAGCTAGTTGGGCTCATTGCTGAACAAATGGCTGAACAATGGCTCGAGTTATACCCGACATTGTTAGCCACATTCAAACCAACACCGATTCCCCTCATGGCTCGGTGGACTCCAAGGTGGATAAACCGAAGACACCTTTTCTCTTCAAACAATTCATGGCTTGCAAACCATTGGAATTTACTGGAAAAGATGGTGCTACTGCACTACTCTCTTGGTTTGATGCCATGGAGATCACCTTTCATCAGAGTGGTTGTCCTGACGACCTACGCACCCAAAATGCCACAGGGGTGTTCCGATCAAGAGCTCTTGATTGGTGGACCTCTGAGCAAGGCACAAGAAGTGAGGACGCCGCCCACGCATTGCCATGGGCTGAATTGAAAAAGATTATGTAGGAGGAATTTTGCCCGCCGCACGAGATAAGGAAACTAGAGAGTGATTTTTGGAACCTAAAGCAGGTGGATGACGACAACGATGGTTTAACCCTCCGTTTCAAACAACTTAGCATCTTGTGTCCTAGCCAAGTTGATACACCTGAAAAAGCCATCAACAAATACATCCACTGTTGCCCTGATTCCTTCATGAACCTTATGGAAGCTGCTTGCCCAGCCACTATTGAGGGAACTTTTCTTTTAGCGGCCCGTTTGAATAGTAACCATGTCATGCGTAGAAATGCCACGAAAACCCCACTGAAAACCGCCCATCAAGCCACCGTTGAGCCCACTGTTGAACCCTCCTCATCCACCAAGAAAAACAAAGGCAAGAAGCGGAAGGCTTCAAGCCAAAACTGTGCGGTCATCACTCCGCCAAACCCACAACCTTTACAAACTGTACCCGCCGTTTCCCCCGCAACCTGTGGACCTCAAGAGAGAAACTACGTTGGGTCATGGCCCAAATGTAATCAATTACCACCACCCTACTAGAACCCCATGTCGCAAATGTGTCACCTGTAACAAATTGGGGCATTTCGCCAATCGCTGTCGCTACAATCCAAAGCTTGCCCAAGATCAGGCTATTGTTGCAAACCCTGCTACCAACCAAGCCCCGAACCAAGTCACTCCTGTGCGAGCGTGTTTTAAATGTGGCGATGTCAACCATATGGCTAACATCTGTCCCCAACGAAACCAGCGTCAACAGCAATAACTACAACAGCCACCGCAACAGCAGCAGGAGCAACAGGCTTAACAACCCGCTCTAGGCGGAGCCTTTCTTCTCATTACTGCTCAGGCTCAGAACGCGAATGATGTCATTACTGGTACGTTCTTTGTGAACCATGTTTATGCTTCTTGTCTGTTTGATACTGGTGCCGATAAGAGTTTTGTATCGTTAGAATTCGAATCCTTGCTTAAGTGTAAACGCTCTAAGCTGCAAAGATCTTTCGCTGTCGAAGTCGCTAATGGTAAAAACGTTGCTGTCGATTCCGTTCTTTCCAATTGTTCTTTGATCCTTAACGATCATACGTTCTCAATCGACCTCATACCTATGCAAATGGGTAGTTACGACGTCATAGTAGGTATGGACTGGCTTAGGCGAGTTCGTGCTGAAGTTGTTTGCTCTGAAAAGTTTATTCGTCTCCCTTTACCCAATGGTGATTCCTTGCATGTCTATGGTGAGAAACCTTCTCAAGGCCTCAAGCTCATGTCGTGCATTCAAGCGAACAAGTGCTTACGCAAGGGTACCTTCGCCTTTCTCGCCCACATCGTGGAAAAGAAGGACAAAAGCCTAAGCATAAGCAACGTTCCCGTCGTACGTGATTTTCCCGACGTGTTCCCTGATGATCTTCCTGGTCCGCCTCTTGCTCGTTCTGTTGATTTTCGCATCGATTTAGTGCCTGTCGCTAAGTCTCCTTACCGTTTAGCACCCTCTGAGATGCAAGAGCTCTCGAGTCAACTACAAGAGCTTCTTGATAAAGGCTTTATACGCCCTAGTACTTCTCCTTGGGGCGCTCCCGTTTTGTTCGATAAAAAGAAAGATGGGTCATTCCGTATATGTATTGACTATCGTGAGCTCAACAAGCTTACTGTCAAGAACCGATACCCTCTTCCTCGCATCGATGACCTCTTCGATCAATTGCAAGGCGCGACCTGCTTTTCCAAGATCGATCTTCGTTCTGGGTTCCATCAACTTCGAGTCCTCGAAGAAGACGTACCTAAAACCGCCTTTCGTACGCGTTATGGTCATTACGAGTTCGTGGTCATGCCCTTTGGTTTGACCAACGCACCTGCTGTTTTCATGGATTTGATAAACCACGTGTGCAAAGCATACTTGGACCGTTTCGTAATCGTCTTCATCGACGATATTCTTATCTATTCCAAGACACAAGAAGAGCATGAGCGACACTTGCGTCTTATCCTTGAACTTCTTCGTACTGAACGTCTATACGCCAAATTCTCCAAGTGTGAATTTTGGTTAAAAGAAGTTCAATTCCTTGGTCATACTGTCAACGAACTTGGTATTCACGTTGACCCTGCTAAAATCAAAGCCGTGAAGAACTGGGTTGCACCTAAATCTCCATCTGAAATTCATTCGTTTCTTGGTCTTACTGGTTATTATCGGCGTTTTATCTCTAACTTTTCAAAGATCGCTGTCCCTTTGACCTCCTTGACTCAAAAAGAGAAACCTTTTGTTTGGGGTCCTGAACTAGAGGAATCTTTTCAAACGCTCAAGGACATGCTTTGTAATGCTCCTATTCTCACGCTTCCTGATGGTAACAATGACTTCGTCGTATACTGCGACGCTTCACACCTTGGACTTGGTTGTGTGCTTATGCAACGAGACAAGGTCATTGCTTATGCGTCGAGACAACTCAAAATACATGAAAAGAACTATACTACTCACGACCTTGAACTTGGCGCAGTTGTTTTTGCATTGAAGATTTGGCGACACTACCTTTATGGTACTAAGTGTGTGGTCTTCACCGACCATAAGAGCCTTCAACATATCTTCGACCAAAAGGAACTGAACATGCGTCAACGTCGCTGGGTGGAATTGTTAAATGACTACGACTGCGAAATCAAATACCACCCAGGTAAAGCAAATGTAGTAGCCGACGCTCTTAGTCGTAAAACTCATTTGAAGAGTGTCCGTTGTCTCCAACTCGTTAACAATCTTTAATGCCGCTTTCGTGAAGCCCAATATGCCTCTATGAACGAAGGTAATCTCTCTGTAGAGATACGAGGCGCTAGGGAGCATGATCTCGTGTCCAAATCTGATGGTATTCTATACTATCTCAATCGTATCTGTATTCCTAATCGCGAAGACCTTCGAGACTTTCTGATGAACGAGGTGCATAAATCTAAATACTATGTCCATCCTGGTGCTGATAAGATGTACCATGATATGCGTACGTCCTATTGGTGGCCTGGGATGAAAAGGGATATCACCTCCTACGTTGCAAAATGTCTCACTTGTTCGAAGGTCAAAGCCGAACATCAACGTCCCTCTGGTTTGCTCGAACAGCCAGAAATTCCTGTCTGGAAATGGGAGAGCATTGCCATGGACTTTATCATGAAACTTCCTCGTACTTCTTCTGGTCATGATAGTATTTGGATGATCGTTGATCGATTGACCAAATCAGCTCATTTTCTTCCCATTCGTGAAGATTTCAAAGCCGAGAAATTGGCTAGAATCTACACTGGTGAGATCATCTGTCGTCATGGTATCCCCATTGACATCATTTCCGATCGTGATGCTCGTTTTACGTCCCGTCTTTGGCAAACTTTTCAATCTGCTATGGGTACCATTCTTAACCTTAGCACTGCTTTTCATCCTCAGTCAGATGGTCAAACCGAGCGTACCATCCAAACTTTAGAGGATATGCTTCATTCTTGCGTAATAGATTTTGGTGGTAACTGGGATTCACACTTGCCTTTGATCGAATTCTTGTACAATAATGGTTATCATGCGAGTATTCAAATGGCACCTTTCGAAGCATTGTATGGTCGCAAGTGTCGTTCGCCTATTTGTTGGAACGAGATTGGTGAATCTCCATTCACTGGTCCCGAGCTTATACAAGAAGCAACGGATAAGATTTTACTGGTTAGAGATAACTTACTGAAAGCCAGGAGCCGACAAAAGAGTTACGCTGACAAGCGTCGCAAACCCTTGGAATTCGAGACAGGTGACTTGGTACTTCTTAAAGTATCCCCTTGGAAGGGCGTAGTTCAATTTGGTAAGAAAGGGAAATTCGCACCACGTTACGTTGGTCCTTTCAAGATTCTCGAAAGGATTGGCAAGGTTGCATATAGACTGGACCTGCCTGAAGAACTCAACAATGTACATCCTGTCTTCCACGTGTCCAACTTAAAGAAGTGTCTAGCTGACGAAGGGCTTCATGTTCCACTCGAGGATCTTCAAGTCAACGAGACCTTGCATTTTGTGGAAAAACCCGTCGAAATCATGGATCAAGGAGTCAAGTTATTGAGGCGCAGTAAAATTCCTATCGTCAAGGTTCGATGGGAAGGTAAACGTGGCGCTGAATTCACTTGGGAACTCAAGAGTCACATGAAGATGAAGTATCCGTATCTTTTTGCTACATCTTCCTAAATTTCGGGACGAAATTTCCTAAAGGAGGGGAGACTGTAACGCCCTGCTTATTTGTACTTTCCATTTATAGCAAGTCTTGTTCGTATTTCTATTTTTGGAAGTCTTGTGTTCTTGTAATCGTTCTTTCTTTGTAATCGTTGTAAAATCCGAGACTTGGATCATAAATAAAACTCGTATTTTGTTAAATTCATGTTATACATACTTTATACATGCTCATACATTCGAGTTCGTGAAACAATTGATGCTTATTCGTGATTCTTGGAAACTATGTGCTAAACTTGTAAATACATGAAACTTGTGCATAAAACGTATTACGAATGTATACGATACTTAGATACGACCTTCATACGCTTAATTATACATGGTTTATGTTCCTCATACTTAAAATGTCCTTAAACTATGCTATTATGGTGAAAATAGTCCCTAAAACACCAAAAAAGCCCTAAATGGCAAAGTAGAGGGGCCAAAGTGTAATAAAATGAAACTTCAGCCCACCCCCTTGATGCTGGCCGTGTAAACTTCCCCCTGGGGCTATGCTGGCCGTGTGAGAACCCCCAGATCAGACTCCCTCTCTTCCAATCACGATTTTGAGCGGGATTTGAGTTGTTTTGAGTTTAAACCGAGTTTTGGGCATTAAATACACATCTAACCCAACCCTAATTCATTCCCTATATAAACCCAAGCCTCCCCAAGCCATTTGCACTTTACAAACACTCTCAAATCAGTCTCAAGCTCCCAAAATCGTAGCTGCAAGTGCAAGTTCGGACAGAAACATCAAGCTCCACTAAAGTGAGCATAACTTCTTCATTTCTTATCCTTTTTAGCTCATTCTTTTTCCAGAACACTTGGATCGACCTTAGCTTCGATTCCATGGGTATTTCACAGTGAATAAGCCCCTGGAACTCCAGAAAATAGTCTCCAAAGTTCACTGTTTGAATATGATTTCATTTAACTTTGTTTATACTTGTTTAAACTTGAGTCTAACTCACTCAAACCCACGTCCTTATGCTTATAACCACTTCTATGGTTAGTTAAGCTTAAAAACGGGGCTGAGACATACAAAATCAGAGGTTAAACCTCATATACTTTCTGTTTTGTTTAGGGTTTTTAACCAACAAGTGATATTCAAGCTTCAAGCTTGATGAAGGTGTGATTATGGACTAACTTGGGTTGTCCAACATAGAATCCCCACATTACTTGATGATTTCTCATAGTGTAGTTGTTTATTATTCTTGTATTAATATTAGTTCATGTAACGACTCACACAAAAACGTCCTAAAAACGTTCCGTAAATATAAACCCGGATCCCTAATATAACAACTCTCATTAAAAACACTATTTCTTATTTTAATTTAACCAAGAGGAAACCTTAATTGAGACACCCAAGTAATTCTGCATAAACCCTAAAAATATCAGAACAATCAGAATCAGGATTAGGGCCACTAAAACTCAGGGGGGGTATTTCCTAGTTACGATTATCCACTTAAAACGTAGGCAGAAAGGAATTTACGAAAACCGTCGACTCAGCTGAGCTAGTCCCACACGTGGCAACCCTATGCATGAAAATAGTTCTTACGCGGGCCGCCTCAAGTTAGCTTAGATCTCACGCGGGCCGCCTAAGGGTCAAAATTCGGCTATAAATAGAGGAGTTTGGGACTTGATTCTGGGAGTTGAAACGACGAAGAAATTCGAAAAATACACCGAGTTATGTTCTGTTTATCACCAATAACACACACTAAACACTAATTAGTAGGGGGTGCTGCTGCAGAACAGGGTAATAACTCAATCGCTGATACGATTCATTTTCCGACGATCAATATATCCAATGGATGTTTAAGTGCCACCCACATTAGGGTTATACTTTATCGTTCGTCATTAATTTGACGGATCATCGTTAATTCGATGGATGAAGTATTGTACTTTATCGTTCGTCATTAATTTGACGGATCATCGTTAATTCGATGGATGAAGTATCGCACTTTGTCGTTCGTTGTGAGAATTTGATCTCGTGAGTTATCGTAAATGCTGGATTGATTACTAACCCAGAATTGTGTGCCTATTATTAGATTTAAATTAAAAAGACTAATCAGTAGGCTAGACTCTGCCCAAATTAAATCTGCAATCCATCAAGGCTTATCTGTAGACTTTGGTTGTATAAATCTGCATGATTATAAAGTGAGTCATTCTCTCTTTTTATCAAATCTATTTACAAAATCATGTTTATTTTCAAAGTTATAATTACGGGGATTAAGTCTTTGTAATCACCAAATTACAGCCGGTATGTGGGGTTTTGTATACATTACTTGATAATCGTCACCATTGGGGCAGCCAATTGGGGGATATGACCATAGTCACAGATTCGGTCGAGTGACAAATACCGTGGGTAGTTGGTTTGATATCAGAAACATTGTAATCGCTCTTAATACTGTAAATTATAACAAATGTGTCATTTTAGTAAATAGAATGATTCACTCAGTATTTCCCGCTGACAAAACCTTTTTCAAACATGTTTCAGGTAATTACAGTAGAGATGGATACGGCACTGAAAGGCGTCAAGAAGTGGCTTATTTTATTAATTAAATCAAATTAAGATATATTGTTTTATGTAATAAAATTTATCTTTATTAAAGCTACCATTGTAAAACATGGGTTTATCCCATCTATTTAAATAAATAAAATCCGGTGTTTTCTAAACTCTGATATTTTTCCTAACTCACGGTCCTGATGAAATTTCCGCTGCAACGTTTTCAAAATAAAAATAATCACCGGTACCACTGGGCTGTTCGCGACTCCCGATTCCGTCCAGGGTGGGTCGGGGGTCGTGACAGAAGGTGGTATCAGAGCCACTGCTTTAAGCCTTTAGGTGTTGTGATAATAATACCTAAATTATATAAAAGAGTTAGGAGATTGCTATTAACTGGTAGCACACATGATAGTATTTAGACTTGAACTTAAGAAAAGATGCCTTAGTATTAGCTTCACGATAAGCTAAGTACTTGTGTAAATAAATATGATGGATTTTTGGTGAGTTCATTTCTCTTTTCTCACAGTTTGTGAGTCCACTCTATTTTCTCACAGTTTTATCACCTTTTTGTGATACAATTATATTTACAAAGGCTTTTCAAAATCCTAAAATGTTTAACAGTTATGCTTACAGTGATTAAGTTTTTATATTCTATAATAACTGCCAGTATGAAAGGTTTTATACATTATTTGATTTTCGTTATTATTTGCCAGAAAGTTAGTCAATATTAGCATGACCACAATCACAGTGGGAATTATGCCCAGTAGCTATAATCAATAACTAATATTATTTTAACATTAAATTATTAGTTAATTTAATGTTTGAGATAAATCTAAAAAGTGTATATCATAATAAAAAAAAGTCAAATATAATATATTCTACTATACGAAGATTATATTTTTAGTCACATTAATATATTAAATAATGATCTTACAATTATTTAATTAACATATTATATTTGATAAATTATAGTAGTTTGACATCAAATGATATATGTTATATTCTGAGTTAAAATGGTTTTGTGCCATAAGTAATATATTTAATAAAGTAAATGTCCCAGGACAACTAAGTCCAAAGTCACTAGTTGAGAGAATGATCAACAGTAACATGACCAAAAGCACTAGTTGAGAGAATGATCAACAGTGTTATGATTAGAATCACTAGTTGAAATAATGATCAACAGTGATATAACCACAATTACTAGTTGAAAGAATGATCAACAGTAATATGACCTGAGTCACTAGTTAAAAGATCGACACTATCACAAGAATCGTCTAGTGATCAATATAATAATAAGATATGTTATGGAAATACAAATTTCCTTAATTCTGAATAAAAGCCCTAATAAGATAGGCACTTTTTGAAAAGATATTATTTATGGGAAATAGAAAATTTTTCCGGCAAGACTGGGTATGGTGTAACAGACTCTCCAGTTTGTCCGGATATACTAAGGTTACCGCTCCGGCGCGAATCGGATAAGACGGGGTATATAATATGTCAAACGAGTGACAAGATTTCCCTAAATAGTATTATGACTAGATATCTGACTAGTTTTTGGAAATATAATTCTGTTAAATACATTGACCTGATAGATGATATGTTTATTTCAGCATGTGAAATATATGATTATATAGATATATATATCTATAAGGAATTCCAAAAGCCAAATAGGAATAAAGCACAAACATCTGTGTCTAAATTTCTTTATCAGGAATTTCTTTTCCGATATCAAACATTATTTCATTTGAAATATCTGCCTAGTAACTCGAGCGACAATAATAAAAGAAACCCATTAAGTTGGGATACTATCGAAAGTGTAAAGAATTTCTAACACATTATCATAAACTATTAACGCAAGTAAAAAGCATGTAAAGTTGTGATAAGGTACAAGAAAACACATAAAAATTTGATTATAAATCCACAGAAGTTGAAGTATATTCCACATAACTTCCGAGGCAAGACCTTTTGAAAATATAATTGGGCACGATAACACCAATGTTAAAATTCCGTCAGTAAGAAGAACTGCTAATCAAAAAGAGGCATTTTATCCTACAAAATGAATATCTCTAAAGTACGCTAGAACAGGATTTCATAAACATCCGTGCACAGTCTAATCAGAGTCATACTTATTATCACTGCAAAATGAGGAACATACTTTTGCAAATTCCCTATTTCATTTTTTCGACATTAACAACAGTTATCACAAAAAAAAAAAAAAAAAAAAAAAAAAATTCCGGATAGAAGTTCCTATATTTCTTTCGTTGAAATTTTGACTTTTGCATATAAATAAATTAACTTTCGTGTTTCTACTTCCCTTAATGATCATCATACCAGGAGGATTTATTAGCAAATATTGATTCATTTCATTTCTTGATAAATCCACACGTTACACATGCACCGAATTGTTATGTATGTGGTTCGTTTAATTTCTAAATTTCCACTGGAGGGCTTCATTCTAATTTATCATTTTATCCAAACTCAAATATCCTTTAGTTAGAATTGATTTTGGCATGGTGAACCGCATTATTGCTAAACAATGACTCTTAATATCAAGTCAATAAATTTTTGAAAAAACTCAATTTTCTTTGGCATCCATGGTTTCTGTTATGACCATGTCTGAATTTTCTTATTTAAACTCGTTTTGTTTAAACCGAGTTCAATTGTTTGAACTTGCTCGCATTACTTATTCAATTCAAGGTTCCATATGATGAATAAAACCATCATCTTCAGAATAATCCTAACAAGCATTTCAATTCTCTTGAATTATAACATGCTTGTGTGATCCTCGACTTCACTAAATCATTTCTTTGATCACAATCACTTTGTGGTGACATTTTCACAAAATCTGAAGATTGCGTTAATCTCGGATTTAATTATTTAATTATTTATATTAAATCCACTTTGTTGATTTATTCTATAGAATCTTAAAATAATCATATGCTCAGATAATGATACCCAAATTCATATTTCGATATATCTCTTAATAATTATTACAATAGCAATTGAGCTTTTCGTAAAATTTATTGTTATGTCCTCGTTGATCGAAAAACATTATATAAATTTAATTGATTATATATGAAAATTTCCTAAATTTACAAATATAGTATTACTATATTTTAAACAATTACGGTAAAGAAATTATATTTAAGGAATATATTTTTTTTAAATTATTGTTTAGTTATTTATTTATAAAAAGTAGTAGTGTTAAGATTATTTTAATACTAGGGTTATTATCAAGGGCAGGTATTGGATAGCCTAGCCTTAGTTAGGCATGGATTGGCCACCTATGCTTAAACAAGGCAGCACTAATCAATATCCACCATGATAATGACTAGTTAATATAAATAAAGTCATCATACTTATTTAGTAAATTTTAATTATATATGAAAATATATATACTTTGGAGAAGACATATTTTCATATAATATAAGGGACAAATAAAACATTATAAATAATAGTGATCTCTTTAAAAAAAAAATATATTTTGTAAATAACTTCATTACAGTGTTTTGTAATATATGATCCCTAAAAAGTGTATTATTACAAATAAAATAACTTGGAACTCTAAACAATAATACACTAATTTTATTTTCTTTTGGTATATCTTTGCAATTCACTTATCTCAACACTTTGATTTTCTCATATTATAAATTAATATTTGACAAATCATTTTTCATATTTTTATTTCATTTGAAATCTGTCAAATTCTAAGTCTCCCTCGGTTACCAATCAAAGTAAGCTTCCTCTTGACAAAGAATTTTATTGATTTTAAAAGTCCTTCCCATTCATTTGATCATATATCTTTCGGCATAAACCTAGTCACCTTAGAAATTATAACATTTCATCTCATTCATTTTCGATTTTTTTCGAACTAATTCCGTTGACTCATTGAATCCTACTTATGATACAACTCGTATTCACAAAATTCGATATTTTAAAATTCTGTGTCATATACCCTAATATTATTGTTATTAACTAAAAGGTGACATAAGTCTAAAAGAAATATCATAACCCAAATACACTTGGAAGCTGGAATCTGAGATGAAGAAAAAAAATATTCCTACTTATTCCAGTAAATCTCGAGGACGAGATTTTTATTAAGGAGGGGAGAATGTAACGACTCACACAAAAACGTCCTAAAAACGTTCCGTAAATATAAACCCGGATCCCTAATATAACAACTCTCATTAAAAACACTATTTCTTATTTTAATTTAACCAAGAGGAAACCTTAATTGAGACACCCAAGTAATTCTGCATAAACCCTAAAAATATCTGAACAATTAGAATCAGGATTAGGGCCACTAAAACTCAGGGGGGGTATTTCCTAGTTACGATTATCCACTTAAAACGTAGGCAGAAAGGAATTTACGAAAACCGTCGACTCAGCTGAGCTAGTCCCACACGTGGCAACCCTATGCATGAAAATAGTTCTTACGCGGGCCGCCTCAAGTTAGCTTAGATCTCACGCGGGCCGCCTAAGGGTCAAAATTCGGCTATAAATAGAGGAGTTTGGGACTTGATTCTGGGAGTTGAAACGACGAAGAAATTCGAAAAATACACCGAGTTATGTTCTGTTTATCACCAATAACACACACTAAACACTAATTAGTAGGGGGGTGCTGCTGCAGAACAGGGTAATAACTCAATCGCTGATACGATTCATTTTCCGACGATCAATATATCCAATGGATGTTTAAGTGCCACCCACATTAGGGTTATACTTTATCGTTCGTCATTAATTTGACGGATCATCGTTAATTCGATGGATGAAGTATTGTACTTTATCGTTCGTCATTAATTTGACGGATCATCGTTAATTCGATGGATGAAGTATCGCACTTTGTCGTTCGTTGTGAGAATTTGATCTCGTGAGTTATCGTAAATGCTGGATTGATTACTAACCCAGAATTGTGTGCCTATTATTAGATTTAAATTAAAAAGACTAATCAGTAGGCTAGACTCTGCCCAAATTAAATCTGCAATCCATCAAGGCTTATCTGTAGACTTTGGTTGTATAAATCTGCATGATTATAAAGTGAGTCATTCTCTCTTTTTATCAAATCTATTTACAAAATCATGTTTATTTTCAAAGTTATAATTACGGGGATTAAGTCTTTGTAATCACCAAATTACAGCCGGTATGTGGGGTTTTGTATACATTACTTGATAATCGTCACCATTGGGGTAGCCAATTGGGGGATATGACCATAGTCACAGATTCGGTCGAGTGACAAATACCGTGGGTAGTTGGTTTGATATCAGAAACATTGTAATCGCTCTTAATACTGTAAATTATAACAAATGTGTCATTTTAGTAAATAGAATGATTCACTCAGTATTTCCCGCTGACAAAACCTTTTTCAAACATGTTTCAGGTAATTACAGTAGAGATGGATACGGCACTGAAAGGCGTCAAGAAGTGGCTTATTTTATTAATTAAATCAAATTAAGATATATTGTTTTATGTAATAAAATTTATCTTTATTAAAGCTACCATTGTAAAACATGGGTTTATCCCATCTATTTAAATAAATAAAATCCGGTGTTTTCTAAACTCTGATATTTTTCCTAACTCACGGTCCTGATGAAATTTTCGCTGCAACGTTTTCAAAATAAAAATAATCACCGGTACCACTGGGCTGTTCGCGACTCCCGATTCCGTCCAGGGTGGGTCGGGGGTCGTGACAGTTCATGACCCTCCTTGTTTGTTTTTACATCAAGTGTAGTGGTGAACCATACGAGGTACCTAAATGGAAGCTTGTTCTTCCTACCTCCTACATGATTTCCATGATACTAGAGGTACCTAAATGAAGATTTAATCTTCTACCTCATGCTTGACTATTGGACATAACAACATATATAATACTTATACATATATATACTATTCAATATTCGAACCCTTGATGGTGAACTTGTGTTCATTCGTCAAAGTATTAGAATAACATCATCCAAGACATAAGACTTGTTACGATTCTAATGAGTGTACTACTCATGAAAACATTAACCCTTGAGGTTTCATAGTGTCAAGAACAAGTACTTTGTGTTAAAGGATGATTACTTTCGAATACATATGTTCTTGTGTTTTAACTTCCTAAATCCCTAAATCTTTCGAATTCCCAAACTCATACACTTTGTTTCTTCGTGTAGAAGGACATGTGTTCCTACCTCCAACAACAAATAACTCACTCACGGATTCTCAAGTTCAAGACTTGCAAAACCGTGAGTACACTTGACCCATTTCCTTTTTAACACTTTGGGTTGTAACATGTTAATATACAAAATACACTTTCACACACTTAAACATTGTTTTATGCTCAATCCTATATACATGCTACTTGTTTACTTAGGTTCATGCTAGATTATACATGCTTTATGTCATTAACTTTGCTAAGCCCTCAACTTAACATATAAAGCGCTATAGGAGTAGCACACCACCCGTCGGGGTCTTGTTAAGCCTTTATACTAAACGGTCTTGTCACTTTTGTGGCGAGGGATGCTAAATACTAGTGGACACTTGGGTTTGACGTATTGTTATGCATGCTAGTTACCTTGTTTACAAATTGCCATGTGGATTCAAGTAAAATGCTTTTATACTTATGCTATACTTATTCAAACCTTGTGTACTCGCCTTTGCTTTTGCATTGAAATTTATTTTAAACATGTTACAGGTTGAGGATGATGATGCTATGAAACGAAGTAGCAATGATGCCTAGATACACATTTAGACGTCTTAGGTTTAAATTGTTGTATCAAATTTTGTCTTGTTATGATATGTTATGAACATGTTGTTATTTGAGATTTCTATGTAATGTTGACAATTTGATTTATGAAATGAAAATGGTCGATTTAAATATTGTCACAAATAGTGTTATGAAGTCTCTTGCAATCTACACACTTCGTCTCATCCCGATGTTTCCGCCATCGGTTGGGGTGTGACACGGAGCACTCAAACTTGACTTAAGTCAGTAGTCGATATGGTAACGGGTCTAGTGGTTTACAACATGGTGTAGCCCCCACGGTATATGGTTATGGGAACACAGAACTGGATAACTCTTGGTTTTCGAAACAACTTAACAACTTATGGTTTTTGGAACAACATTAAAACAGACAACCAACTGTGAACTCGCCAACATTTTTGTTGATACATTACTACATGCTTTGCAGGTCGTTAGGTTATTTTCTGGAGCTTGCATTGGAGAAGGAGTCGTTGTGGGACATGAACCGCTGTGTGTTCATGAGAAACTTTATGAAACTTTAAACTTATATTTTGGTTTTGAACTTAATGTTTCCGCTGTTAACTTAGACTTTTCTAAATTGTTTGACACCAATTATATTGTTTGTGTTGGGTTTTATTTACTTACTTATATTGTTTAATATGATTGGTGGCTTGATCCTGGTCAGTCACGCTCCTTGCGGTGATACTCCGCTTGTGGATTTTGGGGGGGGGGGGTGATAGATTGGTATCAGAGCCATTGGTTATAGTGAACTTGGTTTTAAAAAGGGAAAAATATTATTGAAAAAAAACCAGACTATAACCTGTTCAGTGCTCAATGATCCACAACGACGCTTCGCTCCACGTGCAAGACTCAACACTCTAGGTGGTATGATTTATGTTTGAATTGCCTACTAGCTAGTTGACATTTACATTGTGTGTTGCACATAGTATGCCCAGTTAGAGTAGTAGCATGTTATCTACTAGCCCGAATGTGCTCTTTATGACACCCAACTATTTACTTGAAATTTGACGTGTGGTGATCAAATTCCTTTCCTGTTTTCTCCTCACCCCACTACGACAACTGTTTTATGCGTTCTATATATTCATACGATTGCCTCGATATGACGTCGCCGTTATAGCCAGAATTCAGATCTGACCCTCCGTACATTCGGTTGGCACAACAACATTCACGTAGACCAGCCGACCCAAACGAACACGGATTTAGGAGAACAGTGTACCCACGCGTCCATGTCAACAAACCCCATCATCTCCACCAGTCGTCGTCACCAGAAATGAAGCAGTCACAGTTACACGCGCTTGTCGTTGTACAACTCGAAACCCTATTATCCAAACCCTGTTTTGGACCAATGATATACTCACGTGACCATGAGGCAACGAACTTTCCTTTCGTGTCGTTGCCGCCATCTACCATTACTGGAACTGCCTCTGGTGAACAGAATAGTTGGCGGAATTCCTTGGTTATTTGTTGGATTTTGTTTACGCTTAATTCTTCGTATGAACATCACCAACCTCCTGTTTCTTCTATCCGCAACCGATATAATGAAACGCTAAGAACCATACCACGATTTCCACCGCTCACAAGATTACCCCCTCCCCATTACCCTGTTGGGTGGTTAATTATTATTCTACTTTGATTTACACCTTCGTATACCCAACTTAGTAAGTGGATGCCTCCTAATGATGGGATAGTCTTCAGGACATTCGAGGACGGCAATACGGATTACTCAACCTAGATACGAACACGATGAACTACATATTTACCTCACCCCTTTCCCCCTTACACTACAAGAGTCACACTTTGATCCTACGATAGTTTATCTTAATTATGTGAAATATTTTCGCCAGCCTTTGTACCGACCTATGCTTGTCGATTAATGCAATGCCTAATTTCTACTACTGACTTAGACAAAACCATCATTCCTTTACCACAGTGACACTACATCCTCGCTTCTCCATGCAGAGACACTAATACGAACTCACTCTAGTTTAGAGAATTTGGAAGGCTCGACTTTCGATCATAGGTGATCACTTCTTGAAACCCTGAGGATGGTGATGTATTGTTGATACGATCATACCCTCTTGAATATGTTTTCGCGTCCTTTCTTTGAAACCTCTTGACTACACATGCATATTTCAGATTCATTCACACGACTTAAGAAAACTCCTCCGAATTTGGTTGCTTACCGGCTCGATAAATCGCAAACTCATCTAAGTTCATGGATCAAGGTGAATTAGTCCTCCTTCGCATGTGGGCGAGCCCAACAACTTTGACGGAAGTTTCAATGAACCTTAACACTACAAACTTGTGCGACAACCATTCTTCTCTGGTTAATTCTTGGTATGCTTAATATACCAACGTGGCACCTCTATTCGACAAACGGCGTTCTTCATTTTAACCTTATGCAACTTGTGTACGACCAGCTATACCCTCGACAACAGGTAAACCCCTGCTACGGATTCTTAAACGCCTACGCATCGATTGCGACTACCCTTTTTGCATGTTTCCACATCCATTCAGGATATACTTCTCGAATCCTATGATCCTTATCCTAACAACATTCTTCGCGAACTCTCGCTTGGAGGAGTTGCTCTCTACAAACGATACTCTACGAGCAATGGGCCATGAATATCACAGATATGGAGGTATCACGAGAACTGTCCTTAGAACTCGATACGACCGAGATAGGTTCCCAGTCACGACATTCGAATTTAGCCTACCTTGACAGAAATGCCACTTGTTTTCTTTGATGACATCTGAAACTACTCCAAGAACTAGTAGGAATCCGAACGATACCTACACCTTACCATGGAACCCCTACAACACAAACAACCTTATGTTTAGTTTCCAACGAATGACTTTTGATGTTGCGAAGCCCGCTTTTCTTGATCGTATGCACAAACCCCCGCAACTCTAACTCGAAAGATTGCTCAGGAATCCGCGTTTCAATACTCAAAGGTGAAACTCTGTAGTACAATCATTCTTTCGTTACCAGAAGGCACAGACGATTTCGTTGTTTATTGTGAGGCGTCTATCCAAGGACTTAGTTGTGTGTTGATGCAACGTGAGAAAGTCATTGCTTACGCATCACGCCAACTCAAGGCTCACGAAAAGAACTACACTACCCACGATTTGGAGTTGGGAGCAGTAGTGTTTGCACTCAAGATATGGAGACATTACTTGTACGGTACCAAGTGCACCATCTACACGGATCACAAGCGTTCACAGCATATCTTGGATCAGAAGGAGTTGAACACGTGACAGCGTCGATGGATCGAACTCAATAATGACTACGAATGCGCAATCAAGTATCATCCAGGCAAAGCCAACGTTGTGGCTGACGCCCTTAGTCGTAAGGAAACCAAACCTAAGCGTGTACGTGCGTTACAACTTACTATCCACTCCAGTCTTCCTACCCAGATTCGTGACGCCCAGATTGAAGCATTGAAGGAAGAGAACCTCAAAGCAGAATCCCTACGGGGCATGGAAAAGAAACTAGAATTCAAGGAAGAAGGCACTTATTATTTCATGGAACGTGTATGGGTTCCATTCTATGGAAACATACGAGAGCTTGTGATGGACGAAGCACACAAGTCTCGTTACTCGGTGTATCCTGGTTCTGACAAGATGTACCAGGATCTCAAGACTCTCTACTGGTGGCCCCACTTGAAAGCTAACATAGCGACTTATGTTAGTAAATGATTGACCTGTGCTAGGGTTAAGGTTGAATACAAGAAGCTATCAGGACTACTTCAACAACCAGAGATCCCAACATAGAAATGGGAGCAAATTTCCATGGAATTCGTCACTGGCTTACCCAAATCCCAGCGAGGAAAAGACACCATCTGGGTGATTGTTGATCGACTGACTAAGTCTGCTCACTTTCTGGCAATCAAGGAAACGGATAAGTTTTCTACACTCACAGATATCTACCTAAAGGAAGTGGTCGCTAGGCATGGAGTGCCAACTTCCATCATATCTGATCGAGACCCGCACTTTGCGTATGATTTGTGGCAGGCAATGCACAAATCCTTTGGCTCACGTTTCTACATGAGCACAGCTTATCACCCACAGACGGATGGGCAGACTGAACGCACCATCCAGACTCTAGAAGACATGATTCGAGCATGTGTTATCAACTTTGGTAACGGCTGGGAAAGGCATCTACCCTTAGTGGAGTTTTCATACAACAATAGTTACCACACCAGCATCAAGGCTGCTCCGTTCGAGACTTTGTACGGGCGGAAATGCCGATCACCTCTATACTGGGCAGAAGTGGGCGACAGCCAAATCACTGGCCCAGAACTTGTTATCGACACAACGGAAAAGATTGCCCAAATTCGACAACGAATGATGGCAGCTCGTGACCATCAGAAAAGCTACGCTGGTAAGCGTAGGAAACCGCTCGAGTTCCAGGTTGGGGATCGAGTGCTACTTAAAGTCTCACCTTGGAAAGGTATGGTCTGTTTTGGCATACGGGGCAAACATAATCCGCGATATGTCGGACCTTTCGAAATCACTGAGAAAATCGGCAAGGTGGCATACAGATTGAATCTGTCCGAAGAGCTCAGTAGTGTTCACAACGTCTTGCATGTGTCGAATCTGAAAGAAATGTTTATCAGATAAGACCCTCGTCTGTTAGGATCGGAGGCTCTCATGATTGTGTTTGTTTGTATGATTTGAACTATGAATGAATATGAAACAATGTAAAGTGCAGCGGAAATGATTAACAAACTTTGTAAACACAATCAAAGAGAGAAATAGTTTTCATAAACACATGCTTCACAATAAGTTGAAAGATTTACAAAACAAATCAAAAGATTACAAGCATGCTTACAAACTAAACTCCCCCTCAGCCTGATACTCCAGGGTTGGTTGCACAAGATGAAAGGATTGAATTGAGGAGAAGAACTCACTCAAAACGATCAAATGTAACAGTATAGGGTACTGCTCCATTTATAGGCAAACCAAAACCACTGAGGCATCTCAGCTGACGTCACCATGAAAGCGATGTCTAACAGCCTAACAACCTGTAACAACTGTTCCTATACAAACACTGCTAATGTTAACCACTGATTCTACATAAGACAAGTAATACACTAAACTACTGCTATCTTCTTCCATCAGTACTTTCCTCAAAGTTGATCAGTCCTTGAGTGAGCAGTGCTTTATCATCAGTAGATAGAACAAGCAGTGTTTACTTCTTCAGGGCTTTGTCAGCAGTTGAAAGGGTAGCAGCAGTTGTATACGGACAGTGGATAGAGAGCCATCAGTTGTTATAATCACTTTCAAGGGGAAAGCCTAATGTAAACAGCTGCTTATTATGAATCCACTGTCGTGATCCGGTTTTGGCTTTTATTATCTGTCCCTCTGGTAGGGTTCAATCCCAACAATCTCCCCCTGGAACAGATAATGCCAAAACCCTTCATTATTCTGGATTTTTATTTCTCATCAGAAGCTCCTTAACTTTCCTTTTAAATTCTACCTCAAAGTCCTTGGAACTTGAGTCATCCTCATCCCTGCACAGTGAAAGTTCAAGGAGATCCTGCAAATCTTCAACACCAAGACCTAGTGCTTCTTTCCTTGATATGTACTTCACTTCGCCATTGGATCTGACCAAGGTCAATACGTGGGTCTTTTGATCAGACATCCACTTTAGTACTTTTGAACCCAAATGGTTTCTTGGGAGAGATTTATTTTCTGATGAGTTTAGAGAAATTGGTCTTGTGAAAAGTTGTAAACTTTCAGACATTTGTTTGAAGGCCATTTCAATGACATTATTTGCTGCAGCTATATCTTCTGCAGTCTCTCTTTCAATCTGCTCTTGCCTCTTCTTTTGATCTAGCTCAATAGCTGTCATGTCTGAGGTGTTTGGTGATGCAGGTTTGGTTAATACCTTTTTGGCAAGGTCTTGAAGCTTTGCTGATTTGTCTTCTTTTAGATCCATTTTCTTGATGGCTTCTGTGAAGTACTCATCTTCCTTTTCTTTTTCTTCTTGACTGGTCAGCAGTTTTCCTTTTTCTTAGTTTTCCACAAGGATAGGGTTATCTGCTGATGTGATCAGTGTTTTAAGAGCATCAATCTGCTGTTCTAGCTTTTTGTAGTCAGGCTTCTTAGAAGTGTCTGAGACTGTTATTCTTCTTTTTTTAAGCCTTTCATACGCCTCGTCGGTATACTGCTTTGTCCATTTTGCTATGGCTTCAGCAGTATCCACCTTAGCATCCACCAGTCTTGCTTCTTTCTTTTATACTCAGATGTAAGGTCAGCAATGAGCTTTTTATATTTGTTCCAATTTGGAGCTGTCTTCTTCTTTCTTGGATCGTTTTTAATTCTTTCAATCCTGTTTGCCTCATGCTTTAAAGCAACTATTGACCATTCTTCAAATTGTTTTTCTTCAGCAGGATAGAATTTTTCTTTCATGATATATGCAAGATATTCTTTTCTCATTTTATTTCGTTGATCTGTCTTTTCTTTGTTTAGATCTTGTGCATAGTCTTCCATCTGCTTGACCTTAGTGAGCAAGAATTCCAATTTTTCAGAGATGGCTTTGTCACTTTGACCTTAACATTCAACTTTTGCTCTTATTTTAGCCTGCCTTGCTTTGAGCTTGAGATATTCATCCATATCTTCTGGGACTATGAAGCCTATGAGAGAAGGGAATCTTCTTGTTGAAGGATCATCCTCGGTGTAGAATTGTCTCATCTCATTTTTTACAGCTTCCAGTTCCAGTGGATATTTTGCAGCATTAGGATCATGTTTGTCTTCATCTGCTTGAGTTATTTTTCTTTTTCTGGAGTAAAGCCTTTTTGGAGAAGAGGGTTTTGGTTGTGATGTAGGAATGTTGAGAACAGTGGTGGAAGATGTCTGACAAACAGTTGTTGAAACAACTGGTGTTTCAACCTCTGTTGACATTACAACTACTGATGTGTCAGTAGCTGTCTTCTGCTTTTGAGCAGGTGCTAATTTGATGAGTTGTGATGTAGTTTTAGATTGTGATGGTAGGGCAGTGGTAGTGTGTGTTGTAGTGGTGTGTGTTGAAGAGATGGCAGCTGTTTGACAAGCAGTTTTTGAAACCACTGACATATCAGCTGTTTGGATATAAGTTTGAGATTTTGTGGTTTGAGGTTTAGATGTCTGTTTTTCTTTTTCCGGTTCAATGTAAACACCATCCTTAATTCCCTTCTTCTTCAACTGCTTGATTTTCTCCCCCTTTTTGGCATTATCTGGAAGGGGGTTATCCATGAAGAGGATAGTGGAGGGAACTTTTCCAGTGGTGCTTTGGATGCTGGCTTTTATAGCCTTGATGTCTGCTTGAGTATCTTTGAATCTTGATTCCACCATGTTTGTCAGCATTTGTACATGTATTGCATGCTGCTGATCAGCCATTTGTTTTTATTTTTCAAGCAGAGGTTGGAATAAGTTCCACAACTCATTTGCAGCAGGTGCATGTTATGCAGGTGCTTGAGCTGGAACAGCAGTGGATTGTGCTTTTTGAGCATTTAACAGCTGTTGCACCATATCCTTTATTTCAGTAACTAATGTTTCAAGTTTTTCAACTCTGCCCGTCAATTCCTGATATTTTAAATCATCACCCACGTTAGTGGGATCATCTGATTCCCCACCAGCAGTGGTTGTACCAATGTGTGACTTAGGAACTGAGTCCCAAAAATCACCCATTGATGCCCCTTGTTCTTGGTTCTGGGGTCTTCTCTCTTCAACACTTGATAACCTTTTGAGGGTACCAGTGGTTAAAACAAACTCACTGGTGGTTACCAGAGGTGCTATAGAAGAAATTGCCTTCAAAGGAGTCTTACTAATGAAACAACTGTCCAAATGCAGATCTGTTGATCCATCACTTGTAGTTGCTGCTCCACTTGAACTACCACCAAGAGTTACTTGTAACTCAAGGGGTGTAACCTCCTCAGTTGTTGCTGGGATAGCAGGGGTAGTAGCATCAGACCCAGTCACTTGTGGGAGTATACTCTAAGTGATAGGTGATAGAGAGGAACTGGTTTGTGTCTGAGCTATAGCAACTACATGCAACAAGGGTATTATGGATTGTGGCATTATGATTGGTGAGGGTATGGGTATTGAAAGCGACATGTCCTTGGGATCAGGTGTGACAACCCTCACCAAACCAGGTATCCGTACAAATTAATTAATATTTAATTACCGCTTAATTACTGTGCTTGCTTACAACTGTGATTAAACTGCTTACTGATTTCTGATACATACATGCTCAAGCATCACATTTTATACTGTCGCTATATTATTTATGCACAAACACCAGTGACAACCTTGATGCACAAAAAGTACAGTGAGCACGCTACGGGATACCCATTAAACATGCTGACATAGCCAGCATCAGACAGTTACTGTCTCTGAGGCCAGTACGAGCCGGGAATAGATTACTACACTAGTAGTGAGTGTAGGGAGGTGAGGATTGTAGAACTGCGTCACTAGGTAAAGTTTATAGTGACCGGATGTGCCTAAACCGTACTTTAAGTACAAAATTCTGCACTTCAATACAAAACTCAGCATTTTAAATTACTAATATAGTGCAAAAACGTTGCAGAACGGTCCCGTATATTTTCCTAAGTACCGGGAATAATTTATGTTACAAAAATATACATAAAGAACCTTTTTCAGCATAATTAAACATTTTAACGGAACGGTATTTAATCGTATAACCGGACATTACCCGGGACACTAAATTTTTGTCAAATACCTTGTCTTATTATCTTTGGCTAGTCATGATCCCCGTATGACATAACACCCGCTAAAAATAAACAAACTATCTTTTTATCACCACAATACTTACATCTAACCTATTACTTGCATTTGGTCACAATTTTTGCAACAAGACCCCCCCCCCCCCAACGATTTTGTTCCCAAGTAGGACCCCACATATCCATCTAACCATACTTCCAATATTTGGAAAGAATATATTTGATTTATTTAATGGATGTTGCTTGTGTAAGTATCTAAGATGATTATAAGTAGTATGGTCTTGAGATTGAACATCATTTCACCAAGATTACTCACCCATTTCACTCTCTCTCCCTCTTGTCTCGGCTGCCCAAACCGAAAACACCATCACCACCTCTAAACATCATCATCTCCTTCATTTTATACATTCCATTCAAGCTTTGAAGTGCAACCATGGAAGGTGCATCTTGAAGAACCCTCAAAGGAGCATTGTTCTAGCCGTTTACACCATCTTTTCTTCACGTTTCTTCATTAGATTCTTCCCTAGCTAGAGGCTGGTAGTAAGTTTCCTTACACTTGATTTCATCTTGTTAAAAAATTATGGCATGTAGTATGAAGTATTGTTGTTTAAATCACTAAATTACAAGAATACTAGAAAATATGAAACATGAGTTATGAACATAAAAGCTACATAAAAGTTTACTTGTGGCTGGATTATGAAGCGGAATCTTGTTGGTTTGAGGTTGGTTAAATCATACTTGATGTTTAAAAGTTGTTTTCTTGTTAAACCCGTTAATCGGACACTTGTAACACGATTTATAACATTTAAACTTTAAAATAACATGCTGATATACTTTTCCAGCCGCCTTCAACAGGCTGTAAACGGACTTTAAAAACTCGAAAAACAGAATTTCTGAAGCCTAAATTGTGTCTTTTCGAAAAACCAAGAAAATGGCGCTGGAATCGTATTTTTCTGATGTCGGTTACTATTTTAAAAGTCTGTTTTCGTGACAGCAGCTAAGGCTGATTTTAACTGCAGAAAAATGGGTCATACGTTTTCAGTCACAACATGAAACCTAAACTGAACCAGCCTCTGAAACTTGGATGAATTTGTGACCCTCGAACTGGAATTTCGATAAACGGACTTACGAGGAATTTTTGACGAATTTTTCCGTAAACTGTGATAAGAATGTAACAAATCTGATCACAGTTCGGTAAACGATTTTCTATAAATTATTGATAATGAACTAGACCCCGAAATTTTTACACAATAATTTGTGGATCGATTAAGACGTTCCGCAAAAATTTGGGAATTTTTGGAATAAGTTAGGTATTTTATTTACACGTCCGAAAACAGTCCAGTTTTTCACATATTGAAACTGAAACGACAAGGGTAGTATTTTGCGTGTTAAAACGTAAGGGTTGATTGTTGATGATCATGGGTTGATTTCAAAAAGAAAAAGATGTGCGTATTAGCACGGACACTCCCGTTTTTAGGGGAAGTTCTGGCGAATTTTTTTCTAAAAATACCAAGGCTTAGAAAAACTATTTTTCTAACAAGTATGTTTAACTTTATTTCTCGGAATTAAACCTCGCCATGAGTTTTGACATAAAACTTTAAAGTGTTGGATATGAAACTTGTAAATGTATTTTGTCAATACTTTAAGTCACCAAATACATAATACATGTACGAATACCCCATCCTTGGGAAGGAATCTATTTATACGATTACCAAGAAATATAAACACGAAATAGTTGTCTAACTATTTCCCCAAGAACGTTAAAACTCTAAGATAAGGCACGGCCGTTCGTCTAATAGATATTAGCACGTTGTAGGTTGTCGTGCTGCAGACCGAGTTTGAGTTGCTGTTATCGAGGACGCATTACTGTGAGTTCATGTCCCCCTTTTCTCTTAACTGTTTTCAGTTTTCTAAACTGCGGGGGTGAAATACATGTTTCTATGATACGAGTACTTTATACATGGTATGGTTAGCGTAAGGAGGGTTACTACTTAGATCATGTGAGTGGTAGGCGGGAACTGGAGGCCATTAATCCTCATTGTAGGACCGAGGGACACAATGCGGTAGATCTATTTGGGTGTAGCGAGCCCAGCTCCAGGCCCACAGTACGGACCTTGGAGTGACTATGTACCCGACGCACAAATCCGCTAGGTTTGAGTCTTCCTACTTGCACTTCACACATACCAATGGCCTTGCAAACCATTGGTGATCTCTATTTCCTTATTTGCTACATACCAGGGTTTTTATATTTACAAGGGTTTTACATACTCACTTACACATGAACTCGCTCAACATTATGTTGATTTTTCCAACTTACATGTATTTCAGGGAATTAAGGATCTGGCACGGTATGCTATGTTTTCCCGCTATGTTAAAGTTACGGGATCATCCACGTTTAGGGGTCGCGACTTTTACCTGGACGAGTCGCAAATCTTAAACAGTGTTTATGTTATATTTGTGGTTGCGTTTTAAGAACTAAGTGTTTATGTTATCAGGTTGTAACTTCCGTTGCATGTGTCAATGCCTTAAGACAATGTTGTGGTATTTTACTTTTCAAACCTAAATCAATGGATGATCTGCATGTTTTATTTTCATGTAGCTTTGTTGTGATTAAGCTATGGTATTGAGAAGTCACACCAAATTAACCCACGCTTCCGCAAAGCCAGGGTGTGACAGCTTGGTATCAGAGCTCTGATCATAGCGAACTAGGATTCCTTCTCGAGTCTAGACTATGATCACTAGGGCTCTCACGAAAACATTTTTACACTGCATACCACTTAAGTCCAGATCCAAAATGTTTTTACAAACAAATGTTGAGCACATTTTATTTGTTATAGGCTCAGTCTTGGAGGCTGAGGCTCAGTCTGGGAGGCTGAGGCTCGGTCTGGGAGGCTGAGGTAGTAGGCTAGTGGGACTAGGGAGAGCAGTCCGAAAGGCTGGGAAGGTAGTTTAAGAGACTAGGAGATTCAGTCTGAGAGGCTGGGAGGCTAGTGGGACTAGGAGAACTAATTGATTGCTTATTGGTGACTAATGTGTTTACTTGATTATATGATTGATATATGTGCATATCTGTGGTTGTATTACAGACACTATGTCTTCATCGAGCAGGGTTTCAGACCCAGTGGCAGTAGACTCTGACGACCCGATGTACACTGATTCAGAGGTTCATACATCAGATACAGACAGCACTGACGAGGATGCATTCCAGCCTTTTGCTATACCCGATTTTGGGGATGATATACCTCATGCTGGTGGTGTTCCTGCCGGGGATCTACCTCTTGTGGAGATCCCTGCTCCTGTTCCACCCGTTGCATTTCCTACAGAGGATTTGCCACACGCTGTTGAGCCCGATGACGACCTCGATCTATTCGAGGGTCCCCCTGAGGACCACCATGAGGGCGGGGCCCCGATTGCCGACGATGTCGCTCTTCCGTTAGTTGAGGTTCAGGTTGAGGAGGCCCATTCTGATTCGTCGATTCCTGATTCTCTTGAGTCGGTAGCTTCCTTTGTTCCACCACCTATTCATGCTGATATACCCGCTGAGCCTGATGTTGTTGCTCCTGTTCCTGACCCGGTGCCTCTAGAGCCCGACCATGTGCTCTTTGCGGCTCATGTCGACCCTTAGTATGCTGACACCCGGAATGGGTGGATAGAGGCCGATGATGATGTTCCGCCTTTTGTAGTACCAGATGCACCAGCTTTAGCTCCTTTTGATGCACCCTTGTTCCCCACACACACTACTGATGCGCATCGCGCGGATCTGCCCGTCACTTTTCTCCAGGAGATCCCTCCGCCGCGTCCTGGAGAGGGCCCATCTCATCAGCCATTTGGCCATGCACCTTTTCTGACCGGAGGGGATCAGTTTGCACCGCAGATCCCTCACCATACTGCTGTTCCCCCTGTTCCACCGTTCGCTGTACCACCTTTTACTCCATCCAGCGAGCCTTTTCTCTAGACATCATCATCCGTCGTGCCGCCGACAGATCCATATCATCCCTTTTATGTCGGGCCTTCCACGGAGGATGTCCTCGTTTCATTCATGCTACAGCATGACGCGCTGACGCGTCGTGTCCAGGTCTTGGAGCAGCAGATAGAGTGTCTATCG
Organism: Helianthus tuberosus; assembly: GCA_030545235.1. Classification (NCBI taxonomy): domain Eukaryota; kingdom Viridiplantae; phylum Streptophyta; class Magnoliopsida; order Asterales; family Asteraceae; genus Helianthus; species Helianthus tuberosus. Next base: position 124,152,416 of record CM060451.1, on the reverse strand, counting down.
CGTTCTCACCACGCCATGGAGGAGGACTGGCTCCTCATGCGCAGTTTGTTCTATTTTCATTTTCCTCCTCCACCACCAGCGGCATGAGGGCTCTTTTGGTTTGATGCAGGTACCACCACTTTTGATGAGAAAACGGCGATTAAGTCGGCTACATAGCTTTTTGAAGACCACCTGACGATTATGACTTTTGATGTTTGGTATTTGTATATGTTTAGACGTTTCGGACAAGGGCGTTGTGACCCTTGGTCCCTTTTTGGATGTATGTTACATTTGTGGAACTTGTAAACATTGTAATCGTGGTCTTGGTTATATAAAAGCTTAATCGCGGTATTCTCATTACAGGCATGGCTGATTTATTGATATATTTATAACATGGGATGTTGTGTGATTGATTGTTTATAACATGAGATGTTATGTGTTTGGTTTATTTTAACATGAGATGTTATATATTATTACTATCGTTTTATACGCACACTTTACCTACCATGACCTGACTCGCGTAAACCATCTTTTAGAAGATGCCACCGAGACGTGATCCACGCATGCCTGCCAACGAGGCAGAACTCCAACAAATCATCGCTGCCGCCATCGCGCAATACGCCGCCTCTCAAGGAGGACCCAGCGGGGGCAGTTCAAACAATAACGGCAACAACAATCCGCCTCATGGTAATACTAAGTTATTAAGGCATACCATGATACATTGGATATCTATAGCAAGTTTGCTAATGCCATTCATATATTGTAACGTATGTGCAGGGTGCACCTACAAGCAGTTCTTAGACTGCAAACTTGTAAACTTTGATGGCACCGGAGGTGCTGTTGCTTTTGTTCGTTGGGCCGAAAAGACTGAATCAATTCTCCGCATGAGCAAATGCGCTCCAGATCAGCAGGTTACTTACATCTCTGGGCTATTCTTGAACGGAGCCCTGTCATGGTGGAATTTACAAGTCCAAACACTTGGTGAAGCCGCAGCCTACGCATTGACGTGGAACGAGCTGAAAGAGCTCCTGCGCAAAAAGTATTGCTCTCGCGCTGAGATCCAGAGGTTGGAAACTGAGTTTTGGCATTTGAAGATGGAAGGTCCGAAAATTGCGGAATATGTTCAGAGGTTTCACGACCTATCACAGGTAGTACCTTATATGGTCACGCCAGAATTCAAGCGGATTGAGCGCTTCATTTGGGGTTTAGCTCCTCAAATCATTAGTATGGTGACCTCTTCAAAACCGGCAACAATCACTGAGGCGATCGATCTAAGCGTAGCTCTCACTGAGGAGGCGATCCGCCTAAACAAGTTTTCTGAGGTTGAGCAAAAAAAGAAGGAGACTCATGTAGAGTCGTCCGGGGATAACAAAAGAAAATTCTCGAATTTCAAACAAGGCACAAGCAGTGGTGGCAGGAAAGGAGAGTCAAGCACGCCGACCCGAGCTACGACTGGTACTGGTAGGAAAGGAAGGGGATATATGGGCACTCTGCCCAAGTGTAACACATGCCAGCGCCATCATACCGGCCAGTGCAGACTAAGAACATGTGAAACTTGTGGGAGAAATGGACATTTGAAGGATACTTGCTGGGTTAATACTGGCCGGGGTGGCCGGGGAGGTTTCGGTAGTAGAAACAATAATCGTGATGGAAATGGAAATCGTGCACAAGGAAATAACGGAGGGAATGGAAATCGAGGCAACAACGAGAATCAAGCTGGTACTGTAAACCGAAACCAAAACAACAATCAAGCTGGGAATGGAGGTGGAAATGGGCAAAGACCAGGATGTTTTAACTGCGGTGACATTGGGCATTTTAAGCGGAACTGCCCAGAATTGAACCAAGCACGGGGAAGGGTTTTCAATATCGAAGCGAGGGAAGCGTGCCAGGATCCCAATTTTGTTACTGGTACGTTCCCTGTAAACCAACGCTTTGCATCCGTTTTATTTGATACTGGTGCCGATTATAGCTTCGTATCGTTAGAGTTTAGGAATATGCTTGGATTAGCCGCTAGTAAATTAGATATCCCTTACTCAATTGAATTAGCTAATGGAAAGTTAGTAGAAGCCAATGAAGTGGTCAGAGGTTGTGTAATCGAATTGGGAGAGCGTGAGTTTACTTTGGATCTACTACCAGTCCAGCTGGGGAGCTTTGACGTGGTAGTAGGAATGGATTGGTTATCAAGCAACAAGGCTGAGATTGTTTGTCACGATAAGGTCGTTCGTATTCCAACCGAAGATGGAGAAACAATTGTGGTTAATGGGGAGAAGCGGGATACGCCTTTAAGAATTATCAGTTGCCTGAAAGCTCGTAAGTGTTTACAAAAGGGATGTGCTGCCTTCCTGGCACACATCGTGGATAAGAAAGCTGCTGAGCCAAAGATTGAAGACATCCCTATCGTGAGGGAATATCCTGAAGTCTTTCCAGAAGACTTGCCAGGATTGCCACCCCAAAGGCAAGTGGAATTTCACATTGACTTAGTTCCAGGCGCCGCGCCTGTAGCTAGGGCACCTTATAGACTTGCACCGTCAGAGATGCAGGAGTTATCGACACAACTCCAGGAGTTACTTGACAAAGGATTCATCCGACCAAGCTTCTCACCTTGGGGAGCTCCAGTTTTATTTGTTAAAAAGAAAGACGGTAGTTTTCGTATGTGTATTGACTACCGGGAGCTGAATAAGCTGACGATCAAGAATAGATACCCTCTGCCAAGAATCGATGATCTATTCGATCAACTCCAGGGTTCAAGTTTTTACTCTAAGATCGATCTTCGATCTGGGTACCATCAGCTAAGAATACAAGAAGAGAGCATCCCGAAGACAGCCTTCAGAACTCGTTATGGACACTATGAGTTCCTAGTCATGCCGTTTGGACTGACCAACGCGCCTGCTGTTTTTATGGACCTAATGAACCGAGTCTGCAAGCCGTATCTCGATAAGTTCGTGATTGTATTCATCGATGATATTTTGATTTATTCAAAGACAAAGGCTGAACACGAACAGCACTTAAGAGCTATTTTGGAGTTGCTGAAAAAGGAACAGTTGTACGCCAAGTTCTCCAAGTGCGAGTTTTGGCTACGTGAAGTCCAATTCCTTGGACATGTGGTGAATGGGGATGGGATTCATGTGGACCCCACCAAGATTGAAGCGATCAAAAATTGGGAAACTCCAAAGACGCCAACCGAGATTCGACAATTCTTAGGCTTGGCTGGTTACTATCGAAGGTTCATTGAGGATTTTTCAAAAATCGCTCAATCACTGACACTCCTCACACAGAAGGATAAGAAGTTTGATTGGGGAATCAAACAGGAAGAAGCATTTCAGTTGTTAAAGGATAAGCTCTGCAATGCCCCGATCTTAGCTCTACCGGAAGGTATAGATGATTTCGTGGTATACTGTGACGCCTCACATCAAGGATTGGGTTGCGTTTTGATGCAACGCCAGAAAGTTATAGCTTACGCGTCACGTCAGTTGAAAGTACATGAAAAGAACTATACCACACACGATTTGGAACTAGGCGCAGTGATATTTGCATTAAAAATCTGGAGACATTATTTATATGGTACAAAGTGTACAATTTTCACAGACCACAAGAGTTTACAGCACATATTCAACCAGAAAGAGCTGAACATGAGACAAAGACGTTGGGTCGAATTGTTGAACGATTACGACTGCGAGATAAAGTACCATCCAGGGAAGGCAAATGTGGTCGCCGATGCCCTAAGTCGTAAAGAAAGGATCAAGCCCATAAGGGTTAGGGCTTTGGAGATGATTATCCAGACAGATCTTTCCCTGCGCATTCGTGCCACGCAGAAAGAAGCTCTTAAGGAAAGGAACCTTGAAGAAGAATATCTCCGTGGGATGGAGAAGCAATTAGCGCCAAACGAGGAAGGAACGATATGTTTTATGAAAAGGATTTGGGTTCCTCTGTTTGGTAGTTTGAGGAAAGTTATTTTTGATGAAGCACACAAATCACGGTACTCGATACATCCCGGTGCGGATAAAATGTACCAAGATCTTAAGGATTATTATTGGTGGCCCAGGATGAAAGGTAAAAGCTGAATACCAGAAGCCTTCGGGACTTCTGCAACAACCTGAAAATCCCAAGTGGAAATGGGAACAGATTTCAATGGATTTTATAACAAAACTGCCCAAGACACCCAGGGGCCATGATACTATTTGGGTGATAGTTGACCGCCTAACAAAGTCCGCACATTTCTTGCCAATCAAAGAGAAAGACAATACGAGTAAACTTACGGAAATTTACATGAGAGAAATCGTTGCACGTCATGGAGTGCCACTCTCAATCATCTCCGATAGAGATGGGAGATTTGTATCAAGGATTTGGCAATCCTTCCAAGAGGCTTTTGGCTCACAATTGAATTTGAGCACTGCATTCCATCCGCAAACTGACGGCCAAAGTGAGAGAACTATTCAGACATTGGAGGATATGCTGAGAGCATGTGTAATGGATCTTGGTGGTAGCTGGGATAAGCATTTACCACTGGCCGAATTCTCATACAACAACAGCTACCACACTAGTATTGGAGCCGCGCCATTTGAAGCTCTTTACGGACGCAAGTGTCGATCACCATTATGCTGGGCTGACGCAGGTGATAGACAGCTTGTTGGTCCCGAAATCGTCCAGGAGACGACAGATAAGATTACGCAGATTCGAAAACGCATCGAAGCGGCTCGCGAAAGACAGAAAGCCTATACGGATCCAAACCGGAAACATTTGGAATTCCAAGTTGGAGATATGGTTTTATTGAAAGTTTCACCCTGGAAGGGTGTGGCACGCTTCGGAAAGCGTGGTGTTCACGATACATTCCATGTATCCAATTTGAGAAAAAGTCCAACACAAGATACAGTGATCATTCCTGCTGACGAAGTTCATATCGACAACACGCTCCACTTTACTGAAGAACCTGTTGAGGTCACGGATTGGAAAGTTAATAAAACTCGCAGGAGCAGTGTTAAACTCGTCAAAGTTCGTTGGAATGCTAGGCATGGACCTGAATTCACGTGGGAATGTGAGGATCGGATGAAAGAGAAATACCCCCATTTATTCCCTAAGAACCCTGCATCTAGTAGCAGAACTTAAATTTCGGGACGAAATTTATTTAACGGGGGGAGAATGTGACAACCCTCACCAAACCAGGTATCCGTACAAATTAATTAATATTTAATTACCGCTTAATTACTGTGCTTGCTTACAACAGTGATTAAACTGCTTACTGATTTCTGATATATACATGCTCAAGCATCACATTTTATACTGTCGCTCTATTATTTATGCACAAACACCAGTGACAACCTTGATGCACAAAAAGCACAGTGAGCACACTACGGGATACCCATTAAACATGCTGACATAGCCAGCATCAGACAGTTACTGTCTCTGAGGCCAGTACGAGCCGGGAATAGATTACTACACTAGTAGTGAGTGTAGGGAGGTGAGGATTGTAGAACTGCGTCACTAGGTAAAGTTTATAGTGACCGGATGTGCCTAAAACGTACTTTAAGTACAAAATTCTGCACTTCAATACAAAACTCAGCATTTTAAATTACTAATAAAGTGCAAAAACGTTGCAGAACGGTCCCGTATATTTTCCTAAGTACCGGGAATAATTTATGTTACAAAAATATACATAAAGAACCTTTTTCGGCATAATTAAACATTTTAACGGAACGGTATTTAATCGTATAACCGGACATTACCCGGGACACTAAATTTTTGTCAAATACCTTGTCTTATTATCTTTGGCTAGTCATGATCCCCGTATGACATAACACCCGCTAAAAATAAACAAACTATCTTTTTATCACCACATTACTTACATCTAACCTATTACTTGCATTTAGTCACAATTTTTGCAACAAGACCCCCTCCGCCCCAACGATTTAGTTCCCAAGTGGGACCCCACATATCCATCTAACCATACTTCCAATATTTGGAAAGATTATATTTGATTTATTTAATGGATGTTGCTTGTGTAAGTATCTAAGAGGATTATAAGTAGTATGGTCTTGAGATTGAACATCATTTCACCAAGATTACTCACCCATTTCATTCTCTCTCCCTCTTGTCTCGGCTGCCCAAACCGAAAACACCATCACCACCTCTAAACATCATCATCTCCTTCATTTTATACATTCCATTCAAGCTTTGAAGTGCAACCATGGAAGGTGCATCTTGAAGAACCCTCAAAGGAGCATTGTTCTAGCCGTTTACACCATCTTTTCTTCACGTTTCTTCATTAGATTCTTCCCTAGCTAGAGGCTAGTAGTAAGTTTCCTTACACTTGATTTCATCTTGTTCGAAAATTATGGCATGTAGTATGAAGTATTGTTGTTTAAATCACTAAATTACAAGAATACTAGAAAATATGAAACATGAGTTATGAACATAAAAGCTACATAAAAGTTTACTTGTGGCTGGATTATGAAGCGGAATCTTGTTGGTTTGAGGGTTGGTGAAATCATACTTGATGTTTAAAAGTTGTTTTCTTGTTAAACCCGTTAATCGGACACTTGTAACACGATTTATAACATTTAAACTTTAAAATAACATGCTGATGTACTTTTCCAGCCGCCTTCAACAGGCTGTAAACGGACTTTAAAAACTCGAAAAACGGAATTTCTGAAGCCTAAATTGTGTCTTTTCGAAAAACCAAGAAAATGGCACTGGAATCGTATTTTTCTGATGTCGGTTACTATTTTAAAAGTCTGTTTTCGTGACAGCAGCTAAGGCTGATTTTAACTGCAGAAAAATGGGTCATACGTTTTCAGTCACAACATGAAACCTAAACCGAACCAGCCCCTGAAACTTTTATCAAAGATGGTCATGGATGTATTTGTGACCCTCGAACTGGAATTTCGATAAACGGACTTACAAGGAATTTTTGACGATTTTTTCCGTAAACTGTGATCAGAATGTAACAAATCTGATCACAGTTCGGTAAACGATTTTCTATAAATTATTGATAATGAACTAGACCCCGAAATTTTTACACAATAATTTGTGGATCGATTAAGACGTTCCACAAAAATTTGGGAATTTTTGGAATAAGTTAGGTATTTTATTTACACGTCCGAAAACAGTCCAGTTTTTCACATATTGAAACTGAAACGACAAGGGTAGTATTTTGCGTGTTAAAACGTAAGGGTTGATTGTTGATGATCATGGGTTGATTTCAAAAAGAAAAAGATGTGCGTATTAGCACGGACACTCCCGTTTTTAAGGGAAGTTCTGGCGAATTTTTTTCTAAAAATACCAAGACTTAGAAAAACTATTTTTCTAACAAGTATGTTTAACTTTATTTCTCGGAATTAAACCTCGCCATGAGTTTTGACATAAAACTTTAAAGTGTTGGATATGAAACTTATAAATGTATTTTGTCAATACTTTAAGTCACCAAATACATAATACATGTACGAATACCCCATCCTTGGGAAGGAATCTATTTATACGATTACCAAGAAATATAAACACGAAATAGTTGTCTAACTATTTCCCCAAGAACGTTAAAACTCTAAGCTAAGGCACGGCCGTTCGTGTAATAGATATTAGCACGTTGTAGGTTGTCGTGCTGCAGACCGAGTTTGAGTTGCTGTTATCGAGGACGCATTACTGTGAGTTCATGTCCCCCTTTTCTCTTAACTGTTTTCAGTTTTCTAAACTGCGGGGGTGAAATACATGTTTCTATGATACGAGTACTTTATACATGGTATGGTTAGCGTAAGGAGGGTTACTACTTAGATCATGTGAGTGGGTAGGCGGGAACTGGAGGCCATTAATCCTCATTGTAGGACCGAGGGACACAATGCGGTAGATCTATTTGGGTGTAGCGAGCCCAGCTCCAAGCCCACAGTACGGACCTTGGAGTGACTATGTACCCGACGCACAAATCCGCTAGGTTTGAGTCTTCCTACTTGCACTTCACACATACCAATGGCCTTGCAAACCATTGGTGATCTCTATTTCCTTATTTGCTACATACCAGGGTTTTTATACTTACAAGGGTTTTACATACTCACTTACACATGAACTCGCTCAACATTATGTTGATTTTTCCAACTTACATGTATTTCAGGGAACTAAGGATCTGGCACGGTATGCTACGTTTTCCCGCTGTGTTAAAGTTACGGGATCATCCACGTTTAGGGGTCGCGACTTTTACCTGGACGAGTCGCAAGTCTTAAACAGTGTTTATGTTATATTTGTGGTTGCGTTTTAAGAACTAAGTTTTTATGTTATCAGGTTGTAACTTCCGTTGCATGTGTCAACGCCTTAAGACAATGTTGTGGTATTTTACTTTACAAACCTAAATCAATGGATGATCTGCATGTTTTATTTTCATATAGCTTTGTTGTGATTAAGCTATGGTATTGAGAAGTCACACCAAATTAACCCACGCTTCTGCAAAGCCAGGGTGTGACATCAGGACTGAGGAAGATGGATCTGATTGGGTCCAGAGCTTCAAATTGTGGGGTCCCTGTGTTTACAACTTGATCCTTTTGTGAGGATGCAGGAGGAGTTTGAGGCAATGGTGGAGATCTTTCTACCAACTGCTGTGAGGAAGTAGCAGCAGTGGTTTTTGGTGACATTTGTGTTGTCACTGGCAATTGCTCTGGGATCTCATCTTCCAGAGTTGCCTTTGTTTTGGGTTTGGAGGGCTTTCTGGATGTTTTCTTTTTGGTCTTTTTGGTAATGGCAGGTGTGGGTTTCAAAGCAATGGTTGTGCTGCTATGATCACCTGGAGCAGTGGGCTCAGCAGCTGATACCTGAGGAGCAGTGGTAACTGCTAAATTCTGCTCAGGCACCTCTGCTTTTGTTTTTATAGGTGTTAACATTCTTGTGAATGTTTCAGGTGTTAAACCTTTTATTTGAAAATAAACACCTTGTTTGAGCAATTTTCATTTTCTTTTTCAAATTTTTGTTTAAAATAGTAACTTAGAAATCTTGGAAAAAGTAAAAATGATTTGCTATCAACATTTTTTACCAAGTCATTAAAGATCTCCTGGGAATAGTTATAATTTTCATTATTTAAAATAGCATAACCCAGACATTGGATCTTCAATGGTATTTCGTTAAAAGCAGTTGTTTTATTTGAGACACACATCAAAAGTGTGTAGAATAAAAACCTAGATGCAGAAGGAAAATAACCTTTGTGTAAGGTATCTATTTTTGTTTTTCTGCATACCCTCTTTTCAGAAAATCAGTTTTCAACTCGTTTTTGGGAAAAGTAGTTTTACCTTTCTGATCGTCGAGCTTAAAAACTTCTGAAATTGATAGTGGAGTAATCTGAATCGCTTTACCCTGTATAGAGGAGTTGATGGCAATGACGGTCTCGCCTTGTTTTTCAAGGGTAGCATTTTTCCAAAACTCTCTCTGGGTTTGTTGGTAAATTGGAGCATCAGCAATTAATAAAGTTTTGTACTTTGATGCTGAAAGGATATCAATGATTGAATCGAAGGTATGGTTGTTTGTGGGTTTTGTGAGTAGACCCAAGTAATTATGAGGGGATTTGTACGGGATTTCAATGGTTTCAGCGGCCGTTTGATCGACCTCTTTGGAAGATGATGATGATTTTGACTTTGATTTTGGTTTTGATTTCGTCATTTTGATGAAGAAAGACGAAGAATGATTTGAAATGGAGATTAGAAACTGCTTTGAGAAGAGAATTTTTAGAATTCAATTCGACAGTGTAAAACCCTGTTTGGGGGTTTGATCAGGGTTTTATTTAGGGAAAAAGTAAGTGCTGATGTGGCAGCGGTTACAAAGATCCGATGGCTAAAAACTGACCACGTGTCAACCTCTGATGATAAGATGAATAATGGAGGACAGTTGTTTTGGAGAACCACTGATGAAACAAATATCAGTGGTGACAACGGTAATAATTATGTGAGCAGTGGATGATTTTCACTATCAGTGGATAAGACACTGATTTTGAGCATCAGTGCTTGCCAAGAGAATGAAAGGTCAGTGGTTGACTTTCAGCAGTGGATAATATTTAGGAAACAGATGTTTGAACGAAACAGTGGTTAGGGGTAATATAATGGTAATGATTTGAAGGCTCATTATGTCAGCAACTTTTACAGGAATTTTCATTCAAGGTTTTACCACATGTCATTTACACATTTTGAAGCTTTTACAACTCCCTGACAGTGGTTTAGTACCCCAGATGATGTACACTTTACACTAAGGCTACTCATTCTTGTTATAATATTTGAATTAAAACATGAGTACCCAAGTATTTTAAGATCTGTTAACAATCAATCTTTTGCTCAGTGTAAAAACAAACTTTGAGTTTGACATGACCTTGACATGTGTACCATTTCCTTTTGATCCATTTTGAGGATAATATTACCAACAAAAATAAAGGTTATATGTCCTGACAGGAGATTGAAACTTTTACTATCAAAAACCAGTAAAAAATTCAAACTATATTATCTTTAAAGAAAAAAAATAAAGAATAATATATCCTCCTTTATTTGAGAAAATCCTTTTTCAGGAAAAAAAAAATTAAAGGATTTTCTGAAAACAGCACCAAAAGGATCTGGTATAATTTTCCACTAAAGCTCCTAGTCATATCAATCTCAGGTTTATGAAAATGGTCAGTGGTTTGACAACAATTGTAAATACATTTTGACCACTGTTTGGTACCATTTTCTTGTTGATTGATTGACAACAAAAATGAGGACACATGATCACATGAGTTTTTGAAAAACCCTGTTATAGACTTTGTTACCATGTGATGATTCTGAAAATTTGTCTAGTCCTCTTGTAAGTTCATTCACTGGTGATACTATTGTCACCTGAACTTTCCTAACCAAATGAATGCATACAATTGCTTAATGACCATCTTTACCCCAAATTTGAACTCTTAAGTGTTTTGAGTTTATACTCTTTACTTTTGACTTCAAGAGTTTTGAGATAAACACACTTTTTGAGTTTTTGTGATTTTCCTTCTTCCCTTTTTACCCTTCCCATTCATAAGTAGTGAGATACTTACTGGGAGGTCTTTATTGAAGAAATACTTAATCCAGAATCACTTTGCAGTAATGCTTTTGAGAGATCTGGTCATATTTTGTTCATGCATATGTCAAATCTCACATTACATATGAATTGGACTATTTCAACACCTGATTTTCTTAATATGTTTATAACAAAGTTGATATGGTCCTTTTCAACAGGATTCCCAACCTGTTTTTCAACACATAAGATCTGGTAACTAAAGTTTTAATATCCCTCTTTATATGTTAACAAAAAACACTAATGTTATTTATTCAAACATAGGTTTTGTTGACATGAGGTACATACTTTAGCAACAAACATGATGGAAACAACACAAACTTCAAAACATCAATTGAAATCAATTTTTCGTAAATAATTTTACCACAGTTATCAGATATATTTTCAGATCTGAAACCTGTAGGTGATTTATGTATGATATCGATTGTTATGTGAAGCTTGTGCGTCCTATGACATCTTGGTTGTTTTACAGAGCCTTTGAGTAGTCACTTTGAGCGTGATCTCTCGTTACTCTGTTTTTTCACTAAATACAATCAACCTTAGTATCAATGAATTTTGAGCTGAACAGTTATGTCAAATTGACTGTTAGATCGAATTTGACTGTCCAAGCTCTGATACCAATTGTTAGGATCGGAGGCTCTCATGATTGTGTTTGTTTGTATGATTTGAACTATGAATGAATATGAAACATTGTAAAGTGCAGCGGAAATGATTAACAAACTTTGTAAACACAATCAAAGAGAGAAATAGTTTTGATAAACACATGCTTCACAATAAGTTGAAAGATTTACAAAACAAATCAAAAGATTACAAGCATGCTTACAAACTAAACTCCCCCTCAGCCTGATACTCCAGGGTTGGTTGCACAAGATGAAAGGATTGAATTGAGGAGAAGAACTCACTCAAAACGATCAAATGTAACAGTATTGGGTACTGCTCCATTTATAGGCAAACCAAAACCACTGAGGCATCTCAGCTGAGGTCACCATGAAAGCGACGTCTAACAGCCTAACAACCTGTAATAACTGTTCCTATACAAACACTGCTAATGTTAACCACTGATTCTACATAAGACAAGTAATACACTAAACTACTGCTATCTTCTTCTATCAGTACTTTCCTCAAAGTTGATCAGTCCTAGAGTGAGCAGTGCTTTATCATCAGTAGATAGAACCAGCAGTGTTTACTTCTTCAGGGCTTTGTCAGCAGTTGAAAGGGTAGCAGCAGTTGTATACGGACAGTGGATAGAGAGCCATCAATTGTTATAATCACTTTCAAGGGGAAAGCCTAATGTAAACAGCTGCTTATTGTGAATCCACTGTCGTGATCCGGTTTTGGCTTTTATTATCTGTTCCTCTGGTAGGGTTCAATCCCAACATCATCGTTCCATTCAAGGAACTCACTATCAACGACGAGTTGCACTTCGTAGAGGAAACGGTGGAAATTATGGATCGAGAAATCAAGACTCTCAAACGTACCAAGATACCTATTGTTCGAGTTCGTTGGAACTCCCGTCGGGGCCCAGAGTTCACCTGGGAACGAGAGGACCAGATGAAACGCAAGTATCCCCAGTTGTTTAAGAAAGGTGAGTCCAGTACTGAAACTACTTCGGAATTTCGGGACGAAATTCCAAACCAACGGGGGGATGATGTGATACCCCAAGAAAACGCACAACACAACTAGCTTTTCCAGTGACTATGTGCTAAATTTCGGGACGAAATTTCTTTCAACTTGGGGATGATGTGACAACTCGTGTAAATTCCTGAATGTTTCGTTTTACTGTGTAATTTCTTGTATGTTAAACGAATTAAATTTGGTGATTTATTTTATTTGAACGATTGTGTGCTTGGTAATGTGTAATGTGAATTATGTGAAACCGAAACCCGAAACTGAAATATTGTGATACGTTATTTTATGAAACGAAACATTGTAGTATGTTAAATTGCAACACGAAACATCTTAATTAGTTAGTTTGTGAAACTCTTGAAACCGCTACCCTAAAAACTCAAACCGAACCCACCCTTTTCTTTACACCAAGTGGCAGCCCAAAACAATGTAGCCCAACCCCCCACCCCTTGCCCCCTTGCGCGAAACAATGTGGCCCAACCCACATCTTTCTTCCTTGCAACCTATTAAGCCCAAACACCCTCCTATTGGTATATACGTATGTTCATGAGATAAAAAAAAATAACAAGAAACCCTATTCCCCTAGGTGTGTGCGACGGTAGGAGACCCCCCCCCCTTTTATGCGCAAACCCTAGCTCTTGTTCAGCTTCTTGATTAGCCTCCTTCTTCCTCGTAATCCCTTCTCTTGCTCCAAGGTTAGTATTCTTGATTTGGATTGTGATTCATGGTGTGATTTTGTTGAAAACATGGCTGTGATTTTTAGTTGGCATGCTAGGGTTTTGAGGGTCAAGTTATTCTACAAAGGCTCCTAATTGTAAGAAGTGTAAGAAGGATTTATAGAGTGACAAGTGTCCAATAACCTAAAATTAAACCCACTACATCACCACCCAAAACCTAAACACCCACCCCCACCCCACCCCACCACCACCCAAAAACCTAACCCCCCCCCCCGGCACCCACCCCCGCAAAAAAAAAAAAAACAAACAAAAAAACTATACCTCACCAAAAAAACCCCCAAAAAACCTAACCCCCCCTCCACCCTCACCCCCCAAAAACCTAAAAAACCGAAACCCCACCCCCTACCCCCAAAAACCTAAAAAAAAACTAAACACCCCCACCCCCACCACCACCCAAAAACCTAAACCCCCACCCCCTCGGCAAAAAAAAAATATTTTGGGGGGGGGGTGGGTGATGGGGGAGGGGGTGGGCGGGGGGGGTTAGGTTTTTGGGTGGTGGTGGATGTTTACTGGGTTTTTTTAGGAGCCTTTGTACCCTTCTTACAATTAGGATCCTTTGTATTTGATCCTAATTCAGGGTTTTGATGTTACATGATTTATTTCGTTTGAGTATGCGATTGGTTGAATTAATCGATGATATGTGTGCATAAATGATCATTGGATGCGTTTCTTGATGAAAATCATGATGTTTATATCTAGGGTTTCGTGATTTTGATATTGTTAGATGGTAATTGATGGTTAGCCTACTGTTGGTTGTTATTAGGAAGAGTCGGGATCATTTACACGCGTTTTGGTGCCGCTTAAATGTGAAACAACATGCTGATTGACGAAAACAGCCAACTTCAGTTGGCTGTAAACGGACTGTTATAATTCGAAAAATTGATTTTCTGAAGTCTAAATTATACGTTTTCGAAAAAAGCTTCAAATGGCACTGGAATCATATTTTTTGAGGTCATTTGCTATTTTTAAAGGTCCGTTTTGTACAGCAGCAAAAGCTGTGTTTTTTCTGCAGAAAATGTGTGTTATGTTTTTCATCATAACTTGAAATCTGGATAGATTTAGGTCATGAAATTTGTATAGTAGATGGCCACGGGTGTCGTAATTCTCCAATAGGAATTTCGTCAATCGGACTTACGATGAATTTCAAATGAATTTTTCCGTGGACTGCAGTTAGAAAGTGACGAATCTGATTGTAGGCTGGTAAATGATTTTTATAAATAATTGGTAAAGAATTTAGTCCTGAGATTTTTACACAATGATGCGTGGACCGTTTAGAAAATTATGTAAAATTTTGGAACATGTTAAGTATTTTATTAAAATACCCGAAAACAGCCTAGTTTTGGATGTTAAAGCTGAAACAATATAAGTAGTGATTTGCGTGTCTAAATGTCATTTATGTTATCTGATAATAATCCAACTTGTTATATGTCAACGAAAGTGTTATGTGAAGTGTCGTGTGCTTGCTCTTGAGTAGTTATAGGTGGAATGTATATATGGGCGTGAACTGTCAAAGTGAGTGCATGTTATGTGTGTGGTAGATGCGTGTAGAAACTTTGAGCTCTATTTGAAACCACTAATGGACTAAATGGTAATCATACTAGGACGTGATTGACCAACCTTAACTGTTAGTTATTTTTAAGAGTCCAACCGAGCAACCAAAGGTGAGTTCACACTTTCGTCAAAGTATGGGATTCCCGGTGGTTTGGGAATGGGTTAAATAACAACTATCCCCCTTAGGTGGGATATAATCTGCGTATTCTCCTTGGATAGAATACGTACCTCCATCCTCCTTGGGTAGGACAACAACCTTAAACTTACTAGACAACAACTCTATCATGAACTCCATCATTTTATATCGACTTAATCGACAGGCCATTGGCGAACGAGTCATTAGTTAAATAGCGCTATTAGGTCTGACAAGCCTCACACCGTGCCGCAGAGGACGGGGGTGGACTAATGTACTTGGGCACTTAGTCAATGATGATAGACATTGACGCAGGGCACTCAAACATGACTTAACTAAGTAGTCGATATGGTAACGGGTCTAGTGGTTTAAATCATGGGGTAGCTGTGACAACTCGAGTTTCCAAGATTCCATTTTCGTAATGATTGCATGTTAATTGTTTAGATTGTTTATTTACAAGACTTGATTGTTTCACAACTGCACACGTTGTAATACGTTAAATTGAACTGTGATTGATATGTTATATCCTTTGTGTGTGTTGTAAGTGTATTGTTGATATGTTTGCATGTTTGCTAATATAGGGTTGTATGTTAATCAATAAAACATGAATTCTATGCCGAACACTCCACTTGAAATCACCTTCATCTGGCCGAAAACCCTTCTCACAAAATCACTCCTGGACAAAAACACCAAAGTGTTTTCGTCAGGAGTGGGCTAGTGAAAACAGAGATGGGCCTTGGCCCAGTATTGAGATATTATATGTTTTGATTTTGAGCGTGAGAGGTTATTCGACAAACCCTAGAGTCCTTGTTCTTGTGCGACGACAACTACCAGTTTTCAAGCTTTTCTTTCAGATCAATCTAGTGACCCTTTCATCTTGGTTAGTATTCACTGTTGTTTGATTCCTGCGTGACTCTTTAGAATAATCACCACATGTCTGTGTGTTTATATTTGATTAAATGATGAGATTGTTATATCAGATTTGTTTGTCCATTGGGGTAATGAGTAGGGCTTGTTATTGCTATCGTAAATCAATTGGTCTAAATCTGAATGTTATACGACTGCTCATGCGTGACTGGATGATACATATATTATTGCATAAATGATGAGTTGAATGTGGATTCTGTTACAAGTGCTTAGATGTGATTCTAATGTCACTAATGATTAAGTAAAGCATGTGATGATAGTGATTGATCCATTTGAACGATCGTGGTTGTAGCAGTCGAAAACTGTTATTGAAGTTAGGGTTTTCTGCGTTACGTAACTGCCATGGATGTTAATATTGTGACCGACGAAAACACAGGGATCATGAAAACCAAGTGTCAGACGAAAACACTTTGTGTTTTCGTCACACATCATATTCGACAAAAACCAAGGGGTTTTCGCCACTAGGAGGGTTTTCGCCAATATAGTGTTTTCGTCCCAGGTGTCTTTGTTTTAAGTGTTAACTCTGTTAGTTGTTTAACCCTGTTAGTTTGTTGAATCCATTAATTGTTGGCTTCGTTAGTTTATTAATTCCAGTTAGTATGTAACACTGTTAAGCTGGTTAACTTTGTTGGGTTATTTACTCTGTTAGTTTATTAACTTGGTTAAGTTATTAACCTTGTTAACTTTGTTAATTCTGTTAAGTTAAGCATGAAACACAGTTAGTTAGTAGTTCTGTTTGATGACAACTCTGTTAACTGTGTAACCCTGTTATATGTATTAATCCAGCTAAACTCGTTAACTCTGTTAAGTGTATTATTGGATAACTATGTTAGAAGGAATTGCGAAGGATATCTTTATGGAACAGGAATTTTGCATGACTTTGATTAACTGCTTAGGTGATACGTGTTAATTGCGTAAACACTCTTTGTGACATAGATTACATATGAAACATTGCAAACTCGAAACTGATTGTATAAATGTGCGTACTATAGGTCGTGATTGATTGATTGTGAGTGTGTATTCCTTTAGCATACCGAGCAAACCAAGGTGAGTTCACACTCTACAAAGCATGGGATTCCCAGGGGTTGGGAATGGGGTTAAGGAACATGGATTCCTCGTCCTTTCTTGGGTAGGACAGTAATGGTTCAGGAATGTAATTCCTCGTCCTTACGGACAGATAATTTTTACTAGACCAAAACTCTATCACGAAGTCCCTCCTAGTTTATATCGACTTAATCGCCGGGCCAATGGCGAGCGGGTCATTAGTTAGATAGCGCTATTTAGGTCTGACAAGCCTCACACCGTGCCGCAGAGGACGGGCGTGAACTAATGGATCTGGGCACGTCAATGATGATAGACATTGACAGTTCAGGGCACTTAAACATGACTTTAGTCAGCAGTCGATATGGTAACGAGTCTAGTGTATACATGGGGTAGCCCCCACGGCCGAAATGCCAGATAACTATCATGGGGTAGCCCCCACGGCTGGATTGCCAGAGTAAACGGGATTAAACTAAACACGTTTTCAACTATGGGGTAACCCCCACGGCAAGGATGCCAGTTAAAGGAACTGTTTTTGGAACAACTTAAAACGAACACCCAACTGTGAACTCGCTCAACATTATTGTTGACTCGTTACTACATGCTTTGCAGATCAATAGGTACTTAGCTGGAGCTTGCACAAGGAAGAGTCGTTGTGGGACATGGACAGTTGTGTGCCATGTTAAACCTTTGGATATTTAAACTTATGTTTTGGTTTTAAACATTATGCTTCCGCTCATAACTTAAACTATGTTTGTTTTGGACACTAATTGTGTTGGTTGGACTTTTACAATTAATTACTTGCTTGTTCAATATGATTAGTGGTTTGATCCTGGTCAGTCACGCCTCCAAGTGGTGATACTCCGCGTGTGGATTTTGGGGGTGTGACAGATTGGTATCAGAGCCATTGGTTATAGAGAACTTGGTTTTAATAAAGGAAAACATTTTTGTTAAAACCAGACTATAACCTGTACAGTGCTCAACGATCCACAACGACGCTCCACTCCACGTGCAAGACTCAACATTCTAGGTGATACGATTTATGTTTACCCTGCCTACTTGATAGATTACATAGAACTTTGCTCGTGGTATGCTTAGATAAACGTAACAACTATTGTTTGAAAACGCTTATGTGCTTACTCTCTTCTGTCATCGCACTTTCGCGAACCCCTCTCACTCATGTTTTCCTTTGATATGAAGATCATGAGTGGACGCGTTAACCTAACTCAAGCCCAGTTGGCGGCTTTGATCACTGAAAAAGTTACTGCAGCACTCGCAGCTGCCCAGGCTGGAGGTATAACCTGCCATCACAACTTACTCTAGGATCTTTAGATCCTACTCTCGTAAACCAACAATTGTGCTAAATTTTGTTTACTCTTACGCACATGACAGGTCAACACGCTCAGCCTCCTGTGTGTACTTTCAAAACCTTTATGGACTGCCGACCAACTACTTTCAGCGGCACTGAAGGAGCCGTAGGTCTCCTCCAGTGGTTTGAGAAACTAGAATATGTGTTCGAAATGTGTGAATGCCCTAAGGCACGCAGGGTGAAGTATGCTACCGGTACTCTCGAGGGTTTAGCCCTCACATGGTGGAAAGCTCAGGTCCAAATGTTGGGGTTGGTTTGTCACACCCCGACCACGTAGAACATACAAAACGTGGCGGAAATGTCGGGGAGTGTTGTAACAGAATTAATTGTTTCAAATCCATGGCAATTGAAGTTTCGTTTTATTGATTAAAAGTGTTACAATGTCTTAACAAACAAAGAAATATAACATAATTAACTAGTCTTGCATCTTTTATTGTCACTAAAGCCCAAGTCTGCCTATGTGTATCTTGATCATCTTATGCAATAGCTCCTGAAAAACACATGTGAAAATAGGTACGTCAGCATAAAAATGTCTGTGAGATACATAGGTTTTGTGAAAATAAGTTTCATGACTTATGTTTGAGAAAATGTTTAGTCATGAACCTTGTAATTTGCTTTGTCTTGTAAATCATTTGAAAAACAATGAGTTCAGATGATATGTATCAATAAGTGAATAATGTATGGTTAAATGAATAACCATGTAAACTGAGTTTGTATAAGATAAGTTACTTGTAAAACAATGTATTATGAAAAGTATGTTACTGGTATAAAATGTTCTATGTCTCAAACTGAAATGATTCAAATAACGCTACAATATGTAATACTATACAAACACTTATATATAGGAAGTACCAGCGGCGTATCCACCATGCTTGTATCATATTACACACGCATCGTTACTTAATCAATTAATCAAACCAAACTAACCAATGTAAGAAGTCTATGTTTAAATTAATTGTCAAATGTATTGGGTAATATGTCAAAGTGTTCATGTCAAGATGTAAATCATATCAAAATGTCTATGTCAAATATCCATGTCAAATGTCTATGTCAAATATCCATGTCAAATGTCTTTGTCAAAATGTCATGTATGGCAAGTGAAATGTCTCAACTAAACCATATGCACAAAACAAAGTATTGAAGTAAAACTTGGTTTAAATCAAAGTTATGTTTTGTGGGAAATGCATGATCAAATGTCAATCATGTTAAAATCTCTATGCCGAAATGTCTATGTCGAATGTCTATGTCAAAATGTCATGTATGGCAAGTGAAATGTCTCAACTAAACCATATGCACAAAACAAAGTATTGAAGTAAAACTTGGTTTAAATCAAAGTTATGTTTTGTGGGAAATGCATGATCAAATGTCAATCATGTTAAAATGTCTATGCCGAAATGTCTATGTCGAATGTCTATGTCAAAATGTCATGTAAAACGATGTACTAAGTAATGCACACAATTGGGCACACCTAGCATGAAATGTCATAAAATCATGTACTATAATGTACTAACGAACATAGCAGTATATGATGTTAAAACAGGAAAGCATGAAAGTAACAAGTAGGCACATGTGTTCCACCCCAAAACAGTTTGGAAAACAGTAAAAGAGGGGTCTATGTACTCACTTGAGATTGCTCAGAAGTCCTTGAGTAACAACCAAACAATGCTAGAGATCACGGAAATCAAACGGCACCTAATATAGGTAACTATGTTAATAAACCGGACCTAAATCGGAAGATCGGATAGAATGCGGGTTCGTAAACCAAACGAGTATAGAGACTCGTGTCATATGGTTTAACAAAGCCTACATACTAACTGAAACTTAACCTAATTGTCTACGACCCAATACGACCCGTTTAGGTAGCTTATGCTACTTTAACGCGTCGTTCGCGTGAAACGCGTTCGGACCGCCTAACTAGTCCTATGACAAGTGTTATATGCCTAAACATGTTACATAATCAGTTATGTGACAAAGGTTTAGGTTACATATGCTTAATTACCAATTATACATGAAAAGGGTATTCTGGTAATTTACCTAAGGCATATAAACTACCTATCATACAACTACTTAAACGATGTGACCATAGGGTATAACCTCGGAAGGTTATTCCCTACCTACTATGGTCACCTAATGTATTTGGTCGGATCCTAATGATCGACCAAACTGGGTCGGGTTCGAGGTATAAGCGATTTATCAGATCGCTTACCCTACGACCCTAAACAACGTGGTAATCAGTGGGCATAGTCCCAAGGGACTATGACCAACGTGATTACACTCACGTTGCGAAGTTCAAACGAACTTCGCATTGACCATTACTGGTCAACGCTGAAAGTCAAACAAAGTTTGACTTTCTGACTCGAAAAGCAGTAAAATAAGGAAAAGAACGAAAGAATACTTACGAAGGGTCCCCGAATGCTAATCCCGATTCAAGAATCTCAGGTATGAAACAATGGTTTCAACTTAGAGGTTCTCAAATCAGAATTCTAGTGATTTTAGCAATGGGGGGTATGGGGTATTTATAGGAATACCCGAACCGTTAAGATCGTTTTATGGAAAACGTGCCTTAATCCCATCCGTACATGTGTTGCAAAGTTATGGTGTTTAGGTGCTTAAATTCCATCCATACATGTGTTGCAAAGTTATGGTGTTTAGGTGCTTAAATTCCATCCATACATGTGTTGCAAAGTTATGGTGCCTAAATTCCATCCTTATCCGCTGACTAAGCATGTTAGAATGTGTGGTTGTGAATTAAACAACGGCTAATACATCGAATCTGGTCCCGAAAGTGCAAAACTGATATTTCTGCATGTTTTCTGTCCAGCATAGGCAGTCGCGTAGCGCGACTGGTAAAGCCTATAGGGCTCGCGCTACGCTAGCATGCACCAGCTTCAGAAAAGTTTCAAAATTGGCAGGAATGGTCCCTGCACGTGTTTAAGGCCTTTTTCGATGCGTTTGAACCCCGTTAACCTCATTTCAAGGCTCTAAAATGAAGTTAAAGTATAGGGAACTCAAAACATGCTCAAAAATATGCCGGAGGTTGGTTCGTTTGGCCGTACGAACGCGATGTTCGCTTAATTACGACGGAATGCGCATAAGCGCGAAAAACGATCCAAATGACGTGACGAATGGATTTTTCTTATGGCGAACACTAAAATAAATTATTTTAGTGCTTACATAAATTTTTGGGAGTCCGGATGTATTCAGAACGTAAGTTATGCGTAAAAATGCAAACTTGTGCACTTTTTGACGCTTTTAGTCCCTGAATGACACAAAAGTTTATTTTAGCATACCGAACACCTCAAAGCCTATTTCTAAGCTATGTAAAGGATATTTATGGTATGTTTAACTTATGGTCATGTTCCGGAATGTCTGTTACAGTTCAAATTGACATACTTTCGCAGTTTGTCAACTTTAGTCCCTGTAAGCGATTAAACTTTGATTTCACCACACCAAACCTTCCAAAACTTATATCTAAGTTATGTAAAGGTTATATAAGGTATGTTAACCCTATTTCACTATTCCGGAGCATTCGTTGCATTAAACTGGTTATATTTACGCATCAGTGCGTGTATAACCTTCCAGAAAGCGATTTAGAGCTTGAAATCGGACAAGAGTTGATATGTGCAATCGATACACATATTTTTACAAATCCCAAGTATGAAATACAATATTTCATTGGTTTGGAATTTGTTTGATGGTCGCAGTGACACGGGTGTCACAGTCTCCCCTACTTTAGGAAATTTCGTCCCGAAATTAATTCGTAGGAGTCTATTTGTGACTTTGTGTTAAATAACCATCAAAGATGAACAAGACGTAATCCTGTAATTTCTCTTTAACGAACATTTTTCAGAAATGAAAAATGAACCGAGTTATTTTCAACAGGCATTCTTTAGAAACGAAAATGAACAGAATAGTCATTTTACATCTTCAGAAACAAAAATGAACAGAATAGTCATTTTACATCTTCAGAAACAAAAATGAACAGAATAGTCATTTTACATCTTCAGAAACAAAAATGAACAGAATAGTCATTTTACATCTTCAGAAACAAAAATGAACGGAATAGTCATTTTACATCTTCAGAAACAAAAATGAACGGAATAGTCATTTTACATCTTCAGAAACAAAAATGAACGGAATAGTCATTTTACATCTTCAGAAACAAAAATGAACAGAATAGTCATTTTACATCTTCAGAAACAAAAATGAACGGAATAGTCATTTTACATCTTCAGAAACAAAAATGAACGGAATAGTCATTTTACATCTTCAGAAACAAAAATGAACGGAATAGTCATTTTACATCTTCAGAAACAAAAATGAACAGAATGAACTCTAGACACATGACAAAACTCACTGTGGTTTCTGTGCACTGAATTTTATAATTATGTATGCATCCATAATTACGC
This sequence comes from Helianthus tuberosus, assembly GCA_030545235.1. Classification (NCBI taxonomy): domain Eukaryota; kingdom Viridiplantae; phylum Streptophyta; class Magnoliopsida; order Asterales; family Asteraceae; genus Helianthus; species Helianthus tuberosus. Next base: position 124,129,607 of record CM060451.1, on the reverse strand, counting down.
AATTCCTTGCATAGTCCGCACAATTTGTTTAAAATGTGAAGGGGAGGAAAAATCAAACCTGATGATGAGTGTGACTAGACTACCATAGGGTCCTTTTAATTAGATCAACAAAGGATCCTTTTAAATTAGGCCACCAAGGAGTCCTTTCAGCTATATCATCACATGATTTTCCTAACCAGATTTTTGGATCAATCTGTTTTCCTAGACCTCTCAGGGTCTAATTATGGAATGGTACAATATAATCCAAGGGTCTTTACTATTACGTACAAGCCCGTTGAGGATTTTGTGACAACTCGAAATTTAGAACCTTTCTTGTATCCCGATTTAACATGCTTAAACGTGTGACTAGTTAACTTGTGTGATTAATCATAAGTGAACCTTTCATGTGATTATGTGTTGTGATTAATTGTGTGCGCATATGTAGGCTTGTATGTATGATATGTGTGTATTAGTAAGAACCGAGACATAAGAACCTGACTCGAGACCATGTGGTCTCGAGTGAACAATGCAACATTGGGCCGGTTGGACCACACACACCCTTAGCCTATTCGAAAGCCCATTAGGGTGCACTACTAGGAACGGATATATAACCGTGTGGTTAGCCACCCTTGTCATTTTGGACACACAACACACATACTCCTCTACACACACACTCTCCATTCTCTCACTAAAACCCTAGACACCAAGCATCACACTCCTTCTCCTTCTTCTCGGATCAAACCGGTGGCACTAGGACTCTCGGATCGAGCTCAGGATCATCATTCGGAAGTTCACTCATCACTCTTCATACCCTCACACTTAGAGAACCCAATCGGTTAGTGCTTTACCATGTGTTAAGGATTATGTGTGCTTGATGTTTGAATGCTTGTCTTCATGTATTAATAAGTAGAAAATGTATGATTATGGCTTTATCATATTCTCGGATGTGTATGTTAATGATAATCGGTTAAACATGCCTTGATTTTAATAGATATTGCATGATGAGTTAATGAGATCTTGTGATTAAATGTGGGTTAACCATTGGTGGTTGATGTTTATGAAATCGGCTTGCATATGTATGATAGATGATGTTCATATAATCGGATTGTATACTCTTGTGTCAAGAACCGAATGCTCACTAATAGGGTGATTCATTGTGTTAATATCATAGGGTGCATGTTAGAGTTGATAAGTTGTTGATCATGATTTTGTTTGGTTAAAGTTTATATGAATGAGGATGATGAATCGCTTGAATACATGAAGAACAACTTGAATGTGATATGAACATGCTTGAATATTTGAAATCTGATTGTTTGATCCATTTTGGTTAGAAATTAGACAAGAAAACATGTTTAGTGGATAGTACAAAATGGTTGCATGAAATTAAAACCTCATTGGATAGTACATGTCGGAAATCAGCAGCTGTCCAACCGAAACCTCCTGATTGCGACCCAGGTTGCGAGTCGCAAACGCCTGGTTGCGACTCGAGACCAAAACAGCACAACTCGAAATCTCAGTTACGAGTCCGGTTGCGACTCGAGACCAAAACAGCATGAACCGAGACCGTGTTTGCGAGTCCAGTTGCGACTCGAGACCAGAACCATGATAACCCGAGACCGTGTTTGCGAGTCCGGTTGCGACTCGAGACCAGAACCTGCATCAGTTGCGACTCGAGACCATGTGAATGTACACACTGTTTGGACTCTCACTGTTACGGGCCGAAGTGCTTGGGCCGGACTGTTGGGCTTTGTTCGCTTGTATACTTGAACTCATAAGTGTCTTTGTGAACCGTTATGTTATGCGTGTAGGCCATAAATTATACCTGCATGCTACTTGCTAGTATACGTGTAGAACATACGTGCACAACTTGGATACGAACCTGACTTGTATGATACAACTATGATAGGACGCGAGTGACCACAATATTGCTTGTTTGACTTTTCTGTGTATCTACCGAGCAAACCAAGGTGAGTTCACACCCTTACAAAGCATGGGATTCCCAGGGGTCGGGAATTGGGGTTAAGGAACATGGGTTCCTCGTCCTCCTTGGGTAGGACAGCAATGGTTCAGGAATGTAATTCCTCGTCCTCATGGACAGATAACTCGTACTAGACCAAAACTCTATCATGAAGTCCCTCATTTTTGTATCGACTTAATCGCCGGGCCAATGGCGAGCGGGTCATTAGTTAGATAGCGCTATTTAGGTTTGACAAACCTCACACCGTGCCGCAGAGGACGGGCGTGAACTAATGGATCTGGGGCACGTCAATGATGATAGACATTGACAGTATCAGGGCACTTAAACATGACTACAGTCAGCAGTCGATATGGTAACGAGTCTAGTGTAACATGGGGTAGCCCCCACGGCCGAAATGCCAGATAACTAACATGGGGTAGCCCCCACGGCTGGATTGCCAGAGTAACCGGGAATAAACAAGTCACGTTTTTAACTATGGGGTAACCCCCACGGCAGGATGCCAGATAACGGAAACTGTTTTCGAAACAACTTAAAACGAACACCCAACCGTGAACTCACTCAACTTGTTGTTGACTCGTTACTACATGCTTTGCAGGTCCTTAGATTCTTAGCTGGAGCTTGCATGGAGGAGGATCGTTGTGGGACATGGACGACTGAGTGCCATGTTAAACTTTGGAACAATTAAACTTGTGTTTTGATTTAAGACTTATGCTTCCGCTTGCAACTTAACTATGTTTTGTTTGAACACCAATTGTATTGGTTGGATTTTTATAACTACTTATATGCTTGTTCAATATGATTGGTGGCTGGATCCTGGTCAGTCACGCCTCCAAGCGGTAGTACTCCGCAGGTGGATTTTGGGGGTGTGACAGATTTAGTATAGTACACAAAGATATGGAAGATTCTACGAGGATTTGAATGACAAGAATTTGGATCACACCAAAAACATAAAGGGAACACATAAACACATAATCACATAGTTGTTTAACTTGGTTATTAATTTGTTATCTTTGGACGCGGATACTTAAAGCACACCAGGAATCCAAATCGTGGATTTCATTTTGGCACTTTAATCATTTCAAGAATCTATCTATGAAGATAGGAAAATCTTAATAGGAATTCGGCTTTGTCCTTAATTGAATTCTTTGTATGATTGCATCTTTTCTGTCAGACCCCGACCACGTAGAACATACAAAACGTGGCGGAAATGTCGGGGAGTGTTGTAACAGAATTAATTGTTTCAAATCCATGGCAATTGAAGTTTCGTTTTATTGATTAAAAGTGTTACAATGTCTTAACAAACAAAGAAATATAACATAATTAACTAGTCTTGCATCTTTTATTGTCACTAAAGCCCAAGTCTGCCTATGTGTATCTTGATCATCTTATGCAATAGCTCCTGAAAAACACATGTGAAAATAGGTACGTCAGCATAAAAATGCCTGTGAGATACATAGGTTTTGTGAAAATAAGTTTCATGACTTATGTTTGAGAAAATGTTTAGTCATGAACCTTGTAATTTGCTTTGTCTTGTAAATCATTTGAAAAACAATGAGTTCAGATGATATGTATCAATAAGTGAATAATGTATGGTTAAATGAATAACCATGTAAACTGAGTTTGTATAAGATAAGTTACTTGTAAAACAATGTATTATGAAAAGTATGTTACTGGTATAAAATGTTCTATGTCTCAAACTGAAATGATTCAAATAACGCTACAATATGTAATACCATACAAACACTTATATATAGGAAGTACCAGCGGCGTATCCACCATGCTTGTATCATATTACACACGCATCGTTACTTAATCACTTAATCAAACCAAACTAACCAATGTAAGAAGTCTATGTTTAAATTAATTGTCAAATGTATTGGGTAATATGTCAAAGTGTTCATGTCAAGATGTAAATCATATCAAAATGTCTATGTCAAATATCCATGTCAAATGTCTATGTCAAATATCCATGTCAAATGTCTTTGTCAAAATGTCATGTATGGCAAGTGAAATGTCTCAACTAAACCATATGCACAAAACAAAGTATTGAAGTAAAACTTGGTTTAAATCAAAGTTATGTTTTGTGGGAAATGCATGATCAAATGTCAATCATGTTAAAATGTCTATGCCGAAATGTCTATGTCGAATGTCTATGTCAAAATGTCATGTATGGCAAGTGAAATGTCTCAACTAAACCATATGCACAAAACAAAGTATTGAAGTAAAACTTGGTTTAAATCAAAGTTATGTTTTGTGGGAAATGCATGATCAAATGTCAATCATGTTAAAATGTCTATGCCGAAATGTCTATGTCGAATGTCTATGTCAAAATGTCATGTAAAACGATGTACTAAGTAATGCACACAATTGGGCACACCTAGCATGAAATGTCATAAAATCATGTACTATAATGTACTAACGAACATAGCAGTATATGATGTTAAAACAGGAAAGCATGAAAGTAACAAGTAGGCACATGTGTTCCACCCCAAAACAGTTTGGAAAACAGTAAAAGAGGGGTCTATGTACTCACTTGAGATTGCTCAGAAGTCCTTGAGTAACAACCAAACAATGCTAGAGATCACGGAAATCAAACGGCACCTAATATAGGTAACTATGTTAATAAACCGGACCTAAATCGGAAGATCGGATAGAATGCGGGTTCGTAAACCAAACGAGTATAGAGACTCGTGTCATATGGTTTAACAAAGCCTACATACTAACTGAAACTTAACCTAAATGTCTACGACCCAATACGACCCGTTTAGGTAGCTTATGCTACTTTAACGCGTCGTTCGCGTGAAACGCGTTCGGACCGCCTAACTAGTCCTATGACAAGTGTTATATGCCTAAACATGTTACATAATCAGTTATGTGACAAAGGTTTAGGTTACATATGCTTAATTACCAATTATACATGAAAAGGGTATTCTGGTAATTTACCTAAGGCATATAAACTACCTATCATACAACTACTTAAACGATGTGACCATAGGGTATAACCTCGGAAGGTTATTCCCTACCTACTATGGTCACCTAATGTATTTGGTCGGATCCTAATGATCGACCAAACTGGGTCGGGTTCGAGGTATAAGCGATTTATCAGATCGCTTACCCTACGACCCTAAACAACGTGGTAATCAGTGGGCATAGTCCCAAGGGACTATGACCAACGTGATTACACTCACGTTGCGAAGTTCAAACGAACTTCGCATTGACCATTACTGGTCAACGCTGAAAGTCAAACAAAGTTTGACTTTCTGACTCGAAAAGCAGTAAAATAAGGAAAAGAACGAAAGAATACTTACGAAGGGTCCCCGAATGCTAATCCCGATTCAAGAATCTCAGGTATGAAACAATGGTTTCAACTTAGAGGTTCTCAAATCAGAATTCTAGTGATTTTAGCAATGGGGGGTATGGGGTATTTATAGGAATACCCGAACCGTTAAGATCGTTTTATGGAAAACGTGCCTTAATCCCATCCGTACATGTGTTGCAAAGTTATGGTGTTTAGGTGCTTAAATTCCATCCATACATGTGTTGCAAAGTTATGGTGTTTAGGTGCTTAAATTCCATCCATACATGTGTTGCAAAGTTATGGTGCCTAAATTCCATCCTTATCCGCTGACTAAGCATGTTAGAATGTGTGGTTGTGAATTAAACAACGGCTAATACATCGAATCTGGTCCCGAAAGTGCAAAACTGATATTTCTGCATGTTTTCTGTCCAGCATAGGCAGTCGCGTAGCGCGACTGGTAAAGCCTATAGGGCTCGCGCTACGCTAGCATGCACCAGCTTCAGAAAAGTTTCAAAATTGGCAGGAATGGTCCCTGCACGTGTTTAAGGCCTTTTTCGATGCGTTTGAACCCCGTTAACCTCATTTCAAGGCTCTAAAATGAAGTTAAAGTATAGGGAACTCAAAACATGCTCAAAAATATGCCGGAGGTTGGTTCGTTTGGCCGTACGAACGCGATGTTCGCTTAATTACGACGGAATGCGCATAAGCGCGAAAAACGATCCAAATGACGTGACGAATGGATTTTTCTTATGGCGAACACTAAAATAAATTATTTTAGTGCTTACATAAATTTTTGGGAGTCCGGATGTATTCAGAACGTATGTTATGCGTAAAAATGCAAACTTGTGCACTTTTTGACGCTTTTAGTCCCTGAATGACACAAAAGTTTATTTTAGCATACCGAACACCTCAAAGCCTATTTCTAAGCTATGTAAAGGATATTTATGGTATGTTTAACTTATGGTCATGTTCCGGAATGTCTGTTACAGTTCAAATTGACATACTTTCGCAGTTTGTCAACTTTAGTCCCTGTAAGCGATTAAACTTTGATTTCACCACACCAAACCTTCCAAAACTTATATCTAAGTTATGTAAAGGTTATATAAGGTATGTTAAGCCTATTTCACTATTCCGGAGCGTTCGTTGCATTAAACTGGTTATATTTACGCATCAGTGCGTGTATAACCTTCCAGAAAGCGATTTAGAGCTTGAAATCGGACAAGAGTTGATATGTGCAATCGATACACATATTTTTACAAATCCCAAGTATGAAATACAATATTTCATTGGTTTGGCATTTGTTTGATGGTCGCAGTGACACGGGTGTCACATGGTTGCTGCTAACGCCACCCCATGGAACAATTTTAAAGAGATGGTCAAGGAGGAATACTGCAGTCGTGACGACATTCATAAGCTGGAAGTCGAGTTCTTCAACCTCAAGATGACGGGGTCAGAAATTGAGGCGTTTACAAAGAGATCGAATGAGCTTGCATTACTGTGTCCTACTATGGTGGACCCTCCAATTAAGCGTATCGAACTTTATCTTAAGGGTCTAGTGCCAGAGATCCAAAGTCATGTGACTTCAGCAAACCTCGCCACCTACCAGCAGGTTGTTCAGTTGGCTCACCGTCTCACTGATCAGGCGGTGGAGCAGAACAGGTTACCAAAACGTATTAGTGCTACAGCTACCTCTGAAACTCCTAGTGACAACAAGAGAAAATGGGATGGAGCTTCAAGCAAAGGTTCAACTTCTGTGCAATCTCAGTCTCAGCAGAGAAGGACTGACGAATATAAGAGTCCTAGTCAGCAATCATCTGGTAGCCAAAGTCGTGGTGTGTACAAGGGAAATCACCCTAAATGCAATCGCTGTAACCTACATCACAGCGGGCCATGCACCAGGGGTAACTGTCATCGGTGCAACAAACCAGGCCACGCAGCAAAGGATTGTAGAAGTTTATACCCCGCAAACCAGAATCGTCAACAACAACAAGCTCAACAGAATCAACGCCAACAACAGCCGCAAGGTAACAACAAAGGGTGCTTTCAGTGTGGAGCTGAAGGCCACTTCAAGAGAGATTGTCCCCAACTGAACAGGAACCAGAACAACAATAACAACAACCATCAGGGGAATGGGAACAACGGGGGTAACAATGGCAATGGTGCAAGGGGTCGTGTGTTCGTTATTGGCTAGGGAGAAGCGAGGAATGATCCCAATGTTGTGACGGGTAAGTTCCTTCTCGACGACTTTTACGTTACTGTCTTATTTGATTCGGGTGCTGATACTAGTTATGTGTCCCTAAAAGTTAGTCAACTACTTAAGCGTACCCCAACACCTTTGAATCCCAAGCACGCTGTAGAGTTAGCTAATGGTAAAAGTATAGAGGTCACACACGTAGTCAAAGGTTGTAATCTTGTTCTTGCCGATCACACTTTCTCGATCGACCTCCTTCCTATCACTCTGGGTAGTTTCGACGTTGTCATTGGGATGGACTGGTTATCCCAACACCAAGCAGAGATTCTTTGCAACGAAAAGATTGTCCGTATTCCTCGCCCAGGTGATGAACCCCTTATGATTTGTGGCGACAAGAGTGGTGCGGTTGTGAGCATCATCTCTTTCCTTAAGGCCCAAAAGTGTTTGCGTAAGGGCCACACTGCTATTCTGGCTCTCATTACTGACATCTCGAAGAGAGAGAAAAAGATAGAAGACTTTCCAATTATGCGCGACTATCCTGAGGTATTTCCTGAGGAACTACCTGGCCTTCCGCCTCATCGCCAGGTCGAATTCTAAATCGAGCTAGCTCCTGGAGCAGTGCCCATAGCTCGTGCACCGTATCGCTTAGCTCCATCAGAGTTGAAAGAGCTATCTACGCAACTACAAGAACTCTTGGATAAGGGTTTTATTCGTCCTAGCTCTTCGCCCTGGGGAGCTCCAGTGCTATTCGTGAAGAAGAAAGACGGTACGTTCAGAATGTGCATCGACTACCGTGAACTGAACAAGGTGACTGTGAAGAATCGCTATCCTCTTCCACGCATTGACGACTTGTTCGACCAGCTGCAAGGGTCGAGCTACTATTCAAAGATTGATTTGAGATCAGGATACCACCAGTTGAGAGTCCGAGAAGAGGACGTCTCTAAAACGGCTTTTAGGACCCGTTATGGGCATTATGAGTTTTTGGTTATGCCTTTTGGGCTGACAAACGCACCTGCGGTCTTCATGGACTTGATGAATCGAGTGTGCAAGCCGTACCTAGACAAGTTCGTTATTGTCTTCATCGATGACATCCTGATCTATTCGAAGAGTCAGGAGGAACACGAGCAACATTTACGACTCGTTTTGGAGCTCCTTCGAGCAGAACAGCTGTACGCCAAGTTTTCAAAATGTGACTTCTGGCTTCGTGAAGTCCATTTCTTAGGCCATGTAGTGAACAAGGATGGGATTCACGTTGAACCATCCAAGGTAGATTCGATCAAGAGCTGGCCTGCACCTCGCACGCCAACGGAAATTCGCCAATTTCTGGGATTGGCAGGTTACTACAGGAGGTTTATTAAGGATTTTTCCAAGATTGCACAGCCTCTCACCTCACTAACGCAGAAAGGCGTTGTTTATCGATGGGCTAATGCACAAGAGCTAGCGTTTCAACATTTAAAGGATAGACTTTGCAGTGCACCTATCCTTTCATTGCCAGAGGGCACAGACGACTTCGTGGTTTACTGCGACGCATCCATTCAGGGTCTTGGTTGTGTATTGATGCAACGGGATAAAGTCATAGCCTACGCCTCACGCCAACTCAAAGTTCATGAAAAGAACTACACTACACACGATCTAGAGCTGGGAGCGGTTGTTTTTGCACTTAAGATATGGAGACACTACCTGTATGGGACCAAATGTGCTATCTACACTGATCACAGGAGCCTCGAGCATATCTTCAAACAGAAGGAACTCAATATGCGACAGCGACGATGGGTCAAACTGCTGAATGACTACGAATGCTCGATCAGGTACCACCCAGGCAAAGCCAATGTTGTGGCTGACGCCCTCAGTCAAAAGGACACTGCGCCTAAGCGCGTACGAGCTTTACAACTTACTATACAGTCTAGTCTTCCTTCTCAGATACGAGATGCTCAGGTAGAAGCATTGAAACCAGAAAACGTCAGGGCTGAAGCCCTACGCGGCTCAAGGCAACGCTTAGAACAGAAGGAAGACGGTGCCTACTACGTCACAGGACGCATTTGGGTCCCACTTTATGGCAACCTACGAGAGCTTGTGATGGACGAGGCACACAAGTATCGCTACTCAGTACATCCTGGTTCGGATAAAATGTACCACGATATCAAAACTACATATTGGTGGCCTAGCATGAAGGCCCATATAGCAACTTATGTTAGCAAGTGCTTGACTTGTGCGAGAGTCAAGGCGGAATACCAGAAACCTTCAGGCCCACTTCAACAACCAGAGATACCACAATGGAAATGGGAGCAAATTTCCATGGATTTTGTTACTGGCCTGCCTAGATCTCAACGTGGTAACGATACTATTTGGGTGATCGTGGATCGACTCACAAAGTCTGCTCACTTCTTGGCTATCAAGGAAACGGATAAGTTCTCCACACTAGCAGACGTATATCTTAAGGAAGTTTTCTCGAGGCACGGGGTGCCCACCTCTATTATCTCAGATCGAGATGCACGTTTTACATCAGAACTGTGGCAAGCAATGCATAAGTCCTTTGGCTCACGTTTAGATATGAGCACAGCTTATCACCCGCAAACGGATGGGCAGTCTGAACGCACCATCCAGACCCTCGAAGACATGCTTAGGGCATGTGTAATTGACTTTGGCAACGGCTGGGAAAAGCATCTGCTGCTTGTGGAATTTTCGTAAAATAACAGCTACCACACCAGCATTAAAGCTGCTCCGTTTGAGGCATTGTATGGGCGAAAATGCCGATCACCTCTTTGTTGGGCAGAGGTGGGGGATAGTCAGATTACTGGTCCAGAACTTGTGGTAGACACAACAGAGCGAATTGCTCAGATACGACAACGAATGGCGGCAGCTCGCGACCGTCAGAAAGTCTACGCCGATAAGGGCAGAAAACCACTAGAGCTCCAGGTTGGGGAGCGAGTACTACTCAAAGTTTCACCCTGGAAGGGTGTGGTTCGTTTTGGTAAACGGGGCAAACTTAACCCACGATACGTTGGACCTTTCGAAGTTATAGAGAAAATAGGCAAGGTGGCCTACAAACTGAACTTACCAGCAGAACTCAGTGCGGTTCACAACGTTTTCCACGTGTCGAATCTGAAGAGGTGTCTGTCAGATGCGACCCACATAGTTCCTTTGAAGGAGCTCACTATCGACGAGCAGTTATGATTCGTCGAGGAACTAGTTGAAATCACGAACCGGGATGTTAAGGTCCTCAAGCGCACTAGAATCCCTCTCGTTCGAGTTTGTTGGAACTCCCGTCGCGGCCCAGAGTTCACCTGGGAACACGAAGATCAGATGAAACAAAAGTATCCCCAACTATTTGCAAACAGTACAACCACTACTGAGGCTGAAGCTACGGAATTTCGGGACGAAATTCCAGATCAACGGGGGGAGGATGTGACACCCCAGGAAAACCAGGAAAACCATGCAACTTAACTAGCTTCCTCAGCAAGTACGTACCAAATTTCGCTGAAGCTACGGAATTTCAGGACGAAATTCCAGATCAACGGGGGGAGGATGTGACACCCCAGGAAAACCAAGAAAACCATGCAACTTAACTAGCTTCCTCAGCAAGTACGTACCAAATTTCGGGACGAAATTTCTTTCAACTTGGGGATAATGTGACAACTCGAGTTTCCAAGATTCCATTTTCGTAATGATTGCACGTTAATTGTTTAGATTGTTTATTTACAAGACTTGATTGTTTCACAACTGCACACGTTGTAATACGTTAAATTGAACTGTGATTGATATGTTATATCCTTGGTGTGTGTTGTAAGTGTATTGTTGATATGTTTGCATGTTTGCTAATATAGGGTTGTATGTTAATCAATAAAACATGAATTCTATGCCGAACACTCCACTTGAAATCACCTTCATCTGGCCGAAAACCCTTCTCACAAAATCACTCCTGGACAAAAACACCAAAGTGTTTTCGTCAGGAGTGGGCTAGTGAAAACAGAGATGGGCCTTGGCCCAGTATTGAGATATTATATGTTTTGATTTTGAGCGTGAGAGGTTATTCGACAAACCCTAGAGTCCTTGTTCTTGTGCGACGGCAACTACCAGTTTTCAAGCTTTTCTTTCAGATCAATCTAGTGACCCTTTCATCTTGGTTAGTATTCACGGTTGTTTGATTCCTGCGTGACTCTTTAGAATAATCACCACATGTCTGTGTGTTTATATTTGATTAAATGATGAGATTGTTATATCATATTTGTTTGTCCATTGGGGTAATGAGTAGGGCTTGTTATTGCTATCGTAAATCAATTGGTCTAAATCTGAATGTTATACGACTGCTCATGCGTGACTGGATGATACATATATTATTGCATAAATGATGAGTTGAATGTGGATTCTGTTACAAGTGCTTAGATGTGATTCTAATGTCACTAATGATTGAGTAAAGCATGTGATGATAGTGATTGATCCATTTGAACGATCGTGGTTGTAGCTGTCGAAAACTGTTATTGAAGTTAGGGTTTTCTGCGTTACGTAACTGCCATGGATGTTAATATTGTGACCGACGAAAACACAGGGATCATGAAAACCAAGTGTCAGACAAAAACACTTTGTGTTTTCGTCACACATCATATTCGACGAAAACCAAGGGGTTTTCGCCACTAGGAGGGTTTTCGCCAATATAGTGTTTTCGTCCCAGGTGTCTTTGTTTTAAGTGTTAACTCTGTTAGTTGTTTAACCCTGTTAGTTTGTTGAATCCATTAATTGTTGGCTTCGTTAGTTTATTAATTCCAGTTAGTATGTAACACTGTTAAGCTGGTTAACTTTGTTGGGTTATTTACTCTGTTAGTTTATTAACTTGGTTAAGTTATTAACCTTGTTAACTTTGTTAATTCTGTTAAGTTAAGCATGAAACACAGTTAGTTAGTAGTTCTGTTTGATGACAACTCTGTTAACTGTGTAACCCTGTTATATGTATTAATCCAGCTAAACTCGTTAACTCTGTTAAGTGTATTATTGGATAACTATGTTAGAAGGAATTGCGAAGGATATCTTTATGGAACAGGAATTTTGCATGACTTTGATTAACTGCTTAGGTGATACGTGTTAATTGCGTAAACACTCTTTGTGACATAGATTACATATGAAACATTGCAAACTCGAAACTGATTGTATAAATGTGCGTACTATAGGTCGTGATTGATTGATTGTGAGTGTGTATTCCTTTAGCATACCGAGCAAACCAAGGTGAGTTCACACTCTACAAAGCATGGGATTCCCAGGGGTTGGGAATGGGGTTAAGGAACATGGATTCCTCGTCCTTTCTTGGGTAGGACAGTAATGGTTCAGGAATATAATTCCTCGTCCTTACGGACAGATAATTCTTACTAGACCAAAACTCTATCACGAAGTCCCTCCTATTTTATATCGACTTAATCGCCGGGCCAATGGCGAGCGGATCATTAGTTAGATAGCGCTATTTAGGTCTGACAAGCCTCACACCGTGCCGCAGAGGACGGGCGTGAACTAATGGATCTGGGCACGTCAATGATGATAGACATTGACAGTTCAGGGCACTTAAACATGACTTTAGTCAGCAGTCGATATGGTAACGAGTCTAGTGTATACATGGGGTAGCCCCCACGGCCGAAATGCCAGATAACTATCATGGGGTAGCCCCCACGGCTGGATTGTCAGAGTAAACGGGATTAAACTAAACACGTTTTCAACTATGGGGTAACCCCCACGGCAAGGATGCCAGTTAAAGGAACTGTTTTTGGAACAACTTAAAACGAACACCCAACTGTGAACTCGCTCAACATTATTGTTGACTCGTTACTACATGCTTTGCAGGTCAATAGGTACTTAGCTGGAGCTTGCACAAGGAAGAGTCGTTGTGGGACATGGACAGTTGTGTGCCATGTTAAACCTTTGGATATTTAAACTTATGTTTTGGTTTTAAACATTATGCTTCCGCTCATAACTTAAACTATGTTTGTTTTGGACACTAATTGTGTTGGTTGGACTTTTACAATTAATTACTTGCTTGTTCAATATGATTAGTGGTTTGATCCTGGTCAGTCACGCCTCCAAGTGGTGATACTCCGCGTGTGGATTTTGGGGGTGTGACAGTAGCCCCCACGGTATATGGTTATGGGAACATGAAAATGGATAACTCTTGCGTTTCGAAACAACTTAACAACTTATGGTTTTTAGAACAACATTAAAACAGACAACCAACTGTGAACTCACCAACATTTTTGTTGATACGTTACTACATGCTTTGCAGGTCGTTAGGTTATTTGCTGGAGCTTGCATTGGAGAAGGAGTCGTTGTGGGACATAAACTGCTGTGTGTTCATGAGAAACTTTATGAAACTTTAAACTTATATTTTGGTTTTGAACTTAATGCTTCTGCTGTTAACTTCGACTTTGCTAAATTGTTTGACACCAATTATATTGTTTGTGTTGGGTTTTATTTACTTACTTATATTGTTCAATGTGATTGGTGGCTTGATCCTGGTCAGTCACGCTCCTTGCGGTGATACTCCGCTTGTGGATTTTGGGGTATGTGACATTCAACGAGTCGATTCCACATCGTTGGAACGAGGTCAATTGGTGTTCATTTGACCTGGTTTCCTACACTTCCTAGGTTAAGAATATTTTATATTGGATCATTTCCTTATGTAATATTGCAGATATATAAAACTCTGACCACCACTCCCACTCCACCCCCACCTGTGACACCTGTGCCTTCACGGCCCTCAAACAAATACCAAACCAATGAAATATTGTATTTCATACTTGGGATTTGTTAAAAATGTGTGTATCATTTGCACATATAAATTCTTGTTCTATTTCAAGCTTTAAATCGCTTTCTGGAAGGTTATACGCGCACTGATGCGTAAATATAACCCGTTTAATGCAACGAACACTCTGGAATAGTGAAATAGGCTTAACATACCTTAAATAACCTTTACATAACTTAGAAATAAGTTTTGAAGGCTTTGGTATGGCAAAATCGAGTTAATTCGCTTACAGGGACTAAAATTGACAAACTACGAAAGTATGCCAATTTGAACTGTAACGAACATTCCGGAACATGGCCATAAGTTAAACACACCCTAAATATCCTTTACATAGCTTAGAAATAGGCTTTGAGGGGTTCGATGTGCTAAAATAAACTTTTGGGTCATTCAGGGACTAAAAGAGTCAAAAAGTGCATAAGTTTACACTTTCGCGCATAACTTACGTTCTGAATACATCCGGACATCCAAAAATTTATGTAAGCACTAAAATATTTTATTGTAGTGTTTGGCATAAGAAAAAATCCATTCGTCGTGTCATTTGGATCGTTTTTTTACGCTTATGCGCATTCCGTCGTAATTAAGCGAACATCGCGATCGTACGGCCAAACGAACCGACACCCGAGATATTTTTGAGCATGTTTCATGTTCCCTATACTTTAACATCCTTACAGAGCTTAAAAATGGGTTTGACGGATGTTAGAAGTGCCAAAACACGACGATACGCACTCAGGGGCCCGTTCTGCCATTTTTGAAAGTTTCAGACCTGCAAGGTCCTTACGGACCTCAACATTATGAGTGTTGAGGTCCGTAAGCAGGGGTCAGACAGCAGAATGTTGCAAACAGCCTGTTTTCAGCTGTTATACACTCTTTTCTCACTTGCAACTGGTTTCTAGCAATCCTATGGGCTCCCATGGGTTTGTAAATCAGTGGGTATGTGTTGTATGGCTGAGATTAATGCTTGGGAAACAAGAAACGATCCTAACGGCTCAACATTTCCTATATATACCCCTCCATAGTTCATTTGCAAACCCACACATTTGAATCTGATTCAAGCTCTCTAAGTGGAGGTTTATATGCTTCCTACCTGAGAGTGAATCGGGTCAAATACTTGCGGGGACCCTTTGTAAGTGTTCCTTCGTTCTTTTTATTCATTTTAGCGTTAAAGTCAAACTGCGTTTGACTTTCTGCATTGACCAGTTTATGGTCAATGCGAAGTTCGTTTGAACTTCATAACGTGAGCGTAATCACGATGGTCATAGTCCCTAGTGACTATACCTACTGATTACCACGTTATCTAGGCTCAGTGACGAGTCGTAGTTTCGGGCAAAATGCGTGTTCATACGTATTTTGTAACCAAACTACTCTAGGGTATCAAAACCATTTGTTTTGATATCAAAACCTATTTTCTAACTTAACTAAACATGTTTTAGCATGTTTAGCTCGTCACTTTTAGATTTGTGCTTGTTTAGGGTCGTAAAGGTAAGCGATCTAATAAATTGCTTATGCTTTCGAACCCGACCCGTTTGGTCGATCATTAGGATCCAACCAAACATATTAGGTGACCATAGTTGTATAGGGAATAACCTTCCGAGGTTATACCTTATGGTCACGACGTTTAGTTAGTTGTATGATAGGTAGTTTATATGCCTTAGGAAAATGACCAAAATGCCCTTTTTACGCATAAATTCATTTTAAGGCTATGAAATGTAACTTTTGACATCTAAACTGATTTAGAAACAATATTAAACATGTTAAGGCATATCTTACTTGTCATAGGGCTAGTTAAGCGTTCCAAACGTGTTTTACGCGGACGACGCGTTAAAGTAGCATAAGCTACCTAGACGGGTCGTAATGGGTCAAAAGTACTTAGGTTAGGTTTCATTTTAGTATGTAGGCTTTGTTAAACCATATCATATGAGTTCCAATACTCATTTGGTTTATGAAACCTCATACTATCCAACCTCCCGATTTAGGTCCGGTTATTTATGTAGTTATTTATATAGGGTGCCGTTTGATTCCTGATCCCTCTAGCTTTGCTTGGTTGTTGTTCAAGACTTCTAAGGACCCTCAAGTGAGTACATAGACCCCTCTTTTACTGTTTTCCAAACATTTTGGGGTGAAACACATGTGCCTACTTGTTATTTTCATGCCTTCCATGTTTTCATATCATATACTTGCTATGTTCATTAGTACATTATTAGTACATGATTTCATTGTGTTTTTGCTATGTATGTCCTTTGTAGCATACTTAGTACATCGTTTTACATGACATTTTATGCTATGTATGTTCATTTAGCGCATACTTAGTACATTGTTTTCATTACATTTCACGCTATATATGTCTATTTAGTGCATACCTAGTGCATTGTTTTACATTACCTTTTCATGCTATGTATGTTCATCATACTTAGTACATTTGCTTTACATTGCATCTCTGTTGCATATGTTCCAGTAACATATGGACACATTATTTTACATCTCTACCTTGTATGTTTACTTAGCATACTAGGTACATTATTTTCATCACATGCTTACATTTTGATATGACATTTGGTTTGTTTAAATGGGACCATATACATTCATTAACATTAGCTACGCCGCTCGTTAGTAGGTAATGGTACCATAGGAATTGACAACTCACGTTCCTAAAATCCTAGGTTTGTTTGGATGGATGGAATGACCGAATTCGATTAAAACATAAGACAGATAGTCCTTTCATTTGTTAAGGGTTTATCACCACAGTCACAAGGCTTGAATGTATGCATTTTCACAATACCGCATAAATGTTTGTATTCGGTATAGCATGCATTTCCACAAAACATAACGTTAATTTAAACCTCGTTTTACTTCAATACATTGTTTTGTGCATTTTTACCTATGGCTCAGTGGATATATATATATATATATATATATATATATATATATATATATATATATATATATATATATATATTTCACTTGCCATACATGACATTTTGTTTATACATTACATAATTGACATTTGACATAGACATTTTGACATTGATATACATATTTCATAGACTGTATTTTGACATAAACATTTTGACATGGTTTACACAAAGACATTTGACATAGACATTTTGATATTGATATACACATTTCATGGACTATATTTGACATAAACAATTTGACATGGTTTACTCAAAGACATTTGACAAATGGTTTAGACATGGACAATTTACATTGGTGGTTTGTTGGGTAAGTGGTTTGAGTAACGAGGCGTGTGTAATATGATACAAGCATGGTGGATACGCCGCTGGTACTTCCTATATATAAGTGTTTGTATGATATTACATATCGTAGCGTTATTTAAATCATTTCAGTTTAGACATATAACATTTTTATACAAATAACATATTTTTCACAAGACATTGTTTTTCAAACAACTTATCTTATACAAACTCATTTTACTTGGTTATTCATTTAATCTTACATTATTCTTTTACATATCATCTACTTTATCATCGTTTTTCAAATGATTTATAAAACAAAACATTTTACAAGGATCATGACTGACTTTTGTTAAACAACCTTTTTCTAAATTTATAAGTCATGAATCCTATTTTCACAAAACCTATGTACTCGCCGGCATTTTTATGCTAACGTACCTATTTTCACATGTGTTTCGGGAAATGATGCATAGGATTGATCAAGATACATTTAGGCGGACTTGGGCCTTACTGACAATAAAAGATGGAAGACTAGTTAATTTTGTTATACTTCTTTGTTTGTTAAGACATTGTAACTCTTTTATTTAATAAAACAATATTTCAATTTCCATGTGTTATGAAACAATGATTCTGTTACAACACTCCCCGACGTTTCCGCCATGTTTTGTTGTTTTACGTGGTCGGGGTGTGACACCACCCCCTCCGGTGACTGATTCAACCACCGTACCATACGTTCAACCACCGTTTCCACCTCTGAATCACATGCACCACCATCTAATCACCTACGTTTTCTCTAAATTCTATTTCATGTTGAGAACTCTTGGAATTTGATATCTAGATGATTAAAAATGAAGATTACTAGGTCGAGAATATAAAAGGTTTTTTTTTATTATTTTTGGGTTGTGATGTTTGTAAATTCATAACAAACTGGGATTCCTCAAATTGAAATTTAGATGTCCAGATAGATTAAACAAGTGGGCTTCATTATTTTGAGAGTTAAAAATTACAATGGGCCACCGTTTTGGGCAAATTCATCACATCATCATGATACACCTATGCTGCTATTAACATTGAAGAGAATTACAGTCAACAACAGTAGTACGGGAAAGCTATGGGAACAGGGTCCATGAATTTTCCTGTTGGGGAGATGAGTGATAATTTGGGCGTTTTAGGTCGTTGATTTGGGGGTTTTCCGGTGATGAAGGCTAGATG
This sequence comes from Helianthus tuberosus, assembly GCA_030545235.1. Taxonomy (NCBI): domain Eukaryota; kingdom Viridiplantae; phylum Streptophyta; class Magnoliopsida; order Asterales; family Asteraceae; genus Helianthus; species Helianthus tuberosus. The sequence continues at coordinate 124,110,980 of CM060451.1, read as the reverse complement.
GTGGTGATGTTATGGTGAGTGGATGACGGAGGTGTGTAGAGAAGAAGTGGTTGGTGGGTGGTGGGCCCCACTTAAATTCTTAAATATTAATTGTTTCTTTTGACTTTTTAATTGTTCTAAAACAGGAGTGTAATTTTAAAAAAGTTGATGAATACTGAAGAAACAGTGGTTTGAATGACCGGAATCAATCAGACCAGGGGTTTAGTCTCTACATAAAAAGGTTAATCCTCTCGCTTGATTCGGGGGTTCGACTGAGCTCCTTCTCCGGTGATCACTGCAAAACAGAAAGCCGTTAGACTCGCCACGAGGAGAATGGGGGTTCTCTCCGTGACCACCCTCCGGCATGAGACTAAGTACAATGATCTCGATGAAGAAGAAGTAGTAAAAGTGAAGTGAGTGTAACTTGTGAGATCATACCTGCAACATTCTATTTATAACCGTTTTTGGCAGGAAATTGATGTGACGGAGAGAGTAACGGAAAGTATTTTCCGTTGGTGGTTACGCCCTTTTCCGTCAATCATTAACGTGATGTTCACGTAAATGGATCGTGAGTGTGATCGACGTCTGGGGAGAAGCCACATGGAAAGTGGGTTTATGTGGATCCTTCTCCAAGTTAGTGCCATTGTCGTGACTTAGATGAGCGTCCAGTATTATGCCACGTCACCTTTCAGTTGTAACCGAATGGTTGTGCACGATGAGCGTTTGGAAAGTCTTCTAGAAGATCTACAGCTGTAAACCTTTATGTTTTTGCCACGTGTCTATTCTGTTATAACAGAAAAGGCACTTTTGTTCAAGTCTCGATTTCAGGCGTGCGGAGATGTTTTAGGATTTTATCTTCAAGTCTAACTATACCCTTGCGCGAGCCCGTGCAAGGGTGTTAGTTGAATGCTTGTTTCACCTTTTCTCCGGCGCACGGTTATCGAAGATTGCCTTCTCCCATATCTCTGTTTAGAACTGCTGCGCAGCCGCGTAGGGTCTTTAAAGGTGTTCTTGGAATAACGTTATGGTATGGTCTTGTGATCCTGCGCGAGGTTTCCCAGACCATATTCCTTTGTTTTCGAACTGTTTATTCCCAAATCTTGTTTAGGACCCCTGCGCAGCCGCGCAGGGTCTTTATTAAGGATGCTTAAGGGATAAAGTTGGGGTATGGTCCTATGCACCGGCGCAAGGTTTTTGGGACCATACCCCTTCAAGTCCCCCCTGTCCAGTGTTGCTTCTATGCAAGTAGGTGGAGCGCTGGACTATATAAAATGAAGTGTGCGCTTTTTGCTAGAAGTAGCTGGTTTGTTTGGCGTGATGAATCAGAGGAAGAATAGGTGTTTGTCTATTTTTGTACTGTGATTGTGATATTTTGTAAAAGCTATATTTTGTTGGGATGTGTGTAAGCACTTATTGTTGTCAGGGATCATTAATGAAATTCATGATTACTGTAGCACCGCCGCTCGAAGGGTGGCGATTTGACGTTAATCATCATTTCTTATATCTCCTTTAATTATGCTTTCATCATCCCTATCAGCTCGTTTTAGCCTTTATATACCCATCACTCCTTTTTACCAAATTTGGGAAGTGCAACATGAGCTGCAAATACCGTCTACGGAAGGTTTCTGACATCTTGAAAACCCTTGATGCTGCTGACGCCATGGTCCGTCTTCGAGATAAAGTGCCGGATAAAGCTGTAGGAAGTGAGGAATTTCCTGATACTATGCCTTGTCTGAATTTGTCGGGTAAGGGTAGCAAGGGTGATGTCCCTTCCGTTACCGGGATTGATGCCGATGCAGGTGATGTGTTACTGACAGCAGATGCCCTGATGCAAGCTTTTCCACTTGACTGGAGACGTCGATGTAGGATGGTGTATGAACGACGCCAAAGTGATCGTCGATGTGCGAACCTGGTCGGTGCTCGGAGGATGACGGCTGCTCTGACTGGTGAGGGGAATGACGATGACTTGATCGTTGATCCTCACCCTTTGGAATGGTACGGTGAAGCATTGCACACCCCTGCAGAAGTGTTGGCAATGTTTCCCGACTTGTAGTTTATTAGAACATTTTAGTTGTAGGTTTGGGATGTATGTCCCGTATCGCTGATGCACTGCTGTGCATGTAAATTTTGTTAATGCGCTTGCTACGCAAGTAACTTGTTTGAATATCAGGTATGTTTGAATTACAATGTTTTGCATGAGTACAATTACTTTGCTTAGGTAAGGCGAATAAGGATGGTACAAAGCTCATGTGTGAACGTAGGGCTGGACCTTGCGCGGTACCTTTGACCGCGGGCCGTTCATGAGACTTGTAATAGATTACCATAGTGTTTTTGCGCTTACCAAAATAAATTGCATGCATTTTGTAATTAACACAAGAGCATAATGGAAGTAAAACTTTGTGTTGATTTGGATAGGGCGCAGGGGCCAGTAAATACAAAGTAAATAAATATGATAATTATGATGCATACGCAAGCAATGACTGTTGTATTGTGTTAGCGTTGTTTGCTGTTTTAAGTACGAATTGTTCAGCTACATATAGCACTTTCGCAGCTGTTGCGTGTTCCAAGTGCGTGGAACGTCTGTTTCATCGAGCCGTCGTAGGGTGTATGCGCCCTTTCCTAGGATTTCATTAATGACGTATGGCCCTTCCCATTTGGGCACGAGTTTCCCCAGTTTCATAGCGTTTGAAGCTTCGTTGTCTCGTAGGACGAAATCTCCTGGTACGAAAGTGCATATGCGTACTCGAGCATTGTAATATTTTTCTAGCTTTGATTTGTACCTGACTTCATTGATGGCCGCGTTTTCGCATCTCTCCTCAAGGAGATCCAGGTCGAGTCTGCGCTCCTGCTCATTATTTTGTTTCTCCATGGCTAACATTCGAGGTGACGGGAGGCCAATTTCCGCTGGAATTACTGCTTTGGAGCCGTAAACGACGCTAAATGGAGTTTCTCCCGTGCTAGTCTTTGGCATAGTGCGGTGAGCCCATAAAATGCTCGGGAGTTCATCAACCCACCCCCTCCTTGTGGTTCCCAACCTTGCTTTAATGCCATCTACGATCTGCTTGTTAACGCTTTCGACTTGACAGTTTGCCTGTGGATGCGCCACAGAGGCGAAACTATGTTCGATGCGCATTTCCTTTATCCATTTTTGTAGATCTTCTGACGCAAAATTGGTACCATTGTCTGTGATAATGCGCATGGGTAGTCTGAACCGGCATATGATGTATTCCCAGATGAATTTTCTGATTACCATTGCGGTGGTTGACGCTAGGGCTTTAGCTTCCACCCACTTGGTGAAGTAATCCACAGTGACTATTATAAATTTTACTAAGTCAGGCGCGTCGGGAAAAGGACCTACTAAGTCGATGCCCCATTGCTGGAAGTGTGGAACCAGAGGGTTCTTTGGACGGAGTGTCTTTGGAGCATGACGTTGGCATGACGTACACTTGCGCAAGATCTCTACAGCGTCTAAATGCATGTCGGGCCAGTAATAGCCCGCACTCATGATTTTTGCTACTACCATGCGTGGGCCTGCATGGACTCAACATAGTCCTTCATGAATTTCCCGGACTAGATATTGCGCATCGTGCTTGTCTACGCACCTTAGGAGGGGGCCCATGTAAGACTTGCGATACAAAATTCCATCCGCCATCTCGTAATTTAACGCCTTGTGTTGAATTTTTCATGCTTCTGTTTTCCCTTCTGGGAGAGATCCATGTTGTAAGTACATAATGATTGAGGACATCCAAGATGGATTCCCGACTTCTATTACGTTTACGTGTCTCAGAGGAACGGATGGATTTGAGAGAACTTCAATGCAGACCTCCTTTGCTAGGTGCTTGAAGCTTGTAGCGGCTAACTTACTTAGCACATCCGCGTGCTTGTTCTCACTTCTGTTGATGTGGATTATTTTGAAGGTCTGAAACTGGTTGATCAGAGTTCTTGCAGTCACACCCTGGCTTTGCGGAAGCGTGGGTTTATTTTGGTGTGACTTCTTAATACCATAGCAAATATCATAACCATGCTATATGAAATAAAACATATGATGTTCATCCATTCATCAAGTTTTAAAAGTTACCAAGACAACATTGTTTAAAAGTCGACACGTGAAACGAATTACAACCATCACATAATTAAAACTTGTTCATACGACTTGTCCAAAGACTTGAAATAAAACACAGTTTAAGACTTGTAACCCGTCCAGGCAAAGGTCACATTTCCTAAACTTAGATGACATCATTATTCCTACGCAGCTTAACATCATTACAAACTTGGCCAGATCCATTAGTTTCCTGAAATACATGTAGTTTGAAAAATCAACAAAACTTGAGCGAGTTCATGTAAAAGTGAGTATGTATAACCTTTGTAGTATGTATGAAAATCCCTGGTATGTAGCAATTAAGGAAAAAGAGATCACCATTGGGTTGCAAAGCCAATGATATGTGTGAAGTGATGCAGGAAGACTCAAACCTAGCAGATTTTTGCGTCAGGCTCAAAGTCACTCCATGGTCCGTACAGTGGACTCACGAGCTGGGCTCGCTACACCCAAATAGATCTACCGCTCATGACCCTCGGTCCTACAATGAGGATTAATGGCCTCAAGTTCCAGCCTACCCACTCACATGATCTAAGTAGTAAACCCTCCTTAAGCTAACCATACCATGTATAAAAGTGTCTGTAATTACTGTAACATGTATTCCACCCCCGAAGTATAAAAACTGAAAACAGTTAAGAGAAAAGGGGGACATGAACTCACAGAAGTGCGTATCCCGAAACGTAAGTTTCCAACTCAACCTGCTGCGTGACGACCTACATGTACTAATACCTATTAGACGGATGGTCGTGCCTTTGCTTAAGGTTTAACGTTTTATTGGAGAAATAGTTAGGTAACTATTCCATATTCACACTTCTTATTTATTTTATAAGTATATTCCTTCCCAAGGATGGGGGTTTTTAATACATGTATGCTTTATAATTCCGAAAATATATTTTTAAGTCTCACTTGAAAAATATATTTTATTCACTTGTCTAAAATATTCTAACTCCAAAATATATATATTTTTCCCAAAAATATTATATTTTATCTCATACAAATCCCAAAATAATACTTATCAAAATATACGCATAAGAGTATTTTCCGAAATATACATAAGTTACATTTTAGCGTTCGCGTTGTAATAACAATACTGGTGTAACTTAAATATTTATTTGTGATAGCGTTGGTATTATTTTGGAGTCGTAATTTCACAGTATTTTCCAGTTATATTATTTTTACCCAAAAAATAATATATCTAGTTCACAAAATAATCAAATAATCACACAATCGTTTTATTATAAAATATATATTCTAAATATATATTTATCAAGTTTTATTTACGAAAACCCACCTCCGATACTTGGTTATTTTGTAATACAAATTATGGTGAAGTGTATTTTGAAAACCAAGTTAAAAATATATTTGTAAACATTTGTTAGAAAAATATTTCTAAGTGTTATATTTCTAGAAAAATTTCGCCAGAGTTTCCTTTGTAAATGGAGGCGTCCACGCTTACTAGCGTATCATTTTCTTTTGTAAAATCAATCAAACAGTTTACCAATCAACAATATACAATCTTTAAATATCAAACTTGACAAAAATAAGCCTGAATCATAAACTCATGAACTTGAGAGTTTTGTAAGAATATGTAGTGAATCACCAACACATTTAGTGGATCTTGTTATCTTTAAAAACATGATTGGTTTCTTGAAAACTTTATTTTTAACGGATTTGAAGTTTAACAACTTCTAGTCAAGATTCACAAAAATGTTTCTTGCTAAATTTTCTTGTTTACACAAGTGTTCACACACTTGTTTATTTGCCAAAAAATGCTTCTAGTTCATAAAATATCCGGGTTTTAACAAAACTAGTATCTTTCACTTGGTCCTTTCGAAGAACCACTTGTAGATCTTTAGATCTACAAGTTTATAACCTTACTTTTCAAGAAAAATTATGTTTATTCAAGTTTCAAGTCCATGGTGGATGGTTTCATCATCTTTCTTATATTGCTAGTTCATGTTCTTGAACATGATCTAGCATGTTTAGATGATGATCCATCCAACTTTTATTAACAAACAACATCAAATAATCACAACTACACAAGATCAACAAGATTTACACACATAACTTCTCTTTATCCACCCTTCATCCCTTATGTTCAAGACTTTAGATTATGTTCTTTAGTGTTTCTTCATATTTCATCATACAACCATCTATTAACCACTAAAATCAAGAACAAGATGGTGATTTAGAAGCACTTACTACTAGCACAAGGCTAGGGAAGAAACAAGGCGTAAAAGTGGTGGATAAAAGAAATCTAGAGAGGTCCTTGAGCTTCCGAGTGCACCAAGCTTCGTTGTAGGACTCCTTACACCTTTGTATGTATGTAAAATGGATGATGAAGTTTGAATGATAGTGATGGTGGTGATGGTTGTGTTCGGCCGAGACCAAGTAAGAGGGAAGAGGAGAGTGAGTTTGATAAGTGAGTTTGTGAAAGAAAGCTCTTAACCTTTGGTGTTTAAGTATAATCCAATTCCTCATTAACCAATATGTAATATGTTCTCTAGATATACAACATGTTTGATTAAATTAATCAAAGAAACAAGGGTGTGTCCCACCCTTGGGGACCGTCGAAGTGAGGGGGGGGTATAGGGTTGGGTGGTGATGATAAGGTTACAAATTAGTTAGATTCTAATGATATTTAGTTAGTGTATAAGTGTGTGTAATAATATAAGGGGTGTTCGGGTGTTCGGGGACCCTAACTAGCTCAGAAAAGTATAAACAATGTATTTGGCAATATTTTTATGTTCCGGGTAAAGTCCGGTTGTTCGGTTGGATGTTGATCCGTTAAAGTGCTAAGTAAAGCTTTAAAGTGTTCTTTATATTGTTTTTAGTGACACAATAAATTACCAACACTTTGGAGAGTGTCTAGAATTATTTTACCAAGTTTTTGCACTTTACTAGCTTTGTTAAAAGCTGAATTTGGGTGTTTTAGTGCAGAATTCTGCACTTTAAGTAGGTTTTAGGCACTTCCGGTCACTATAACTATCACCTAGTGATGCAGTTTTATGATCCTCACCTCCCTACACTCCCTACTAGTGTAGTATTCCATTCCTGGCTCATACTGCCTCAGAAACAATGTCTGTCTAGTGCTGGTAATGTCAGCATGTTTACTGGGTTATCCGCTCACTGTGCTAACTGTGCTTTGTGCATCATGGTTGTCACTAATGTTTGTATGTAATGAATGGAGTGACAGTAATAAAATGTGATGCATGAGTATGTATGTTTTAGAAAACAGTAAGCAGTTCTATCACAGTTGTAATCAAGCACAGTCATTAAGCACAATTTAAATATTAATTTAGTGTACGGATACCTGTAAATGTGAGGGTTGTCACATTCTCCCCCCGTTAGAGAAATTTCGTCCCGAAATTTTAGGCTCTGCTTTTAGTTGCAGGGGTCTTGGGAAATAAATGGGGGTATTTCTCCTTCATATGATCCTCACGTTCCCACGTGAATTCTGGTCTATGTCTTGCATTCCATCGAACTTTGACGAGCTTGACACTACTCCTGCGTGTTTTGTTAACTTTCCAATCCGTAACCTCAACGGGTTCTTCGGTAAAGTGGAGCGTGTCGTCGATATGAACTTCGTCAGCAGGAATGATTACTGTTTCTTGTGTTGGACTCTTTTTCAAATTAGATACGTGAAATGTATCGTGTACGCCATTAAGTTCGGCAGGTAGGTCCAACTTGTAGGCAACAAGCCCAATCCTTTGCAGGATTCTGAACGGGCCAATTTAATGCGGATTCAACTTCCCACGCTTTCCAAAGCGTGCCACACCCTTCCAGGGTGAAAATTTCAACAAAACCATATCCCCAACTTGAAACTCCAAAGGTTTCTTTCTTCGGTCCGCGTAACTCTTTTGTCGTTCACGAGCCGCTTCGATGCGCTTTCGAATTTGTGCAATCTTGTCTGTCGTCTCTTGGACTATTTCGGGACCAACAAGCTGTCTATCACCCGCATCAGCCCAGCATAAGGGTGATCGACACTTGCGTCCGTAAAGAGCTTCAAATGGCACGGCTCCAATGCTTGTGTGGTAGCTGTTGTTGTACGAAAATTCAACCAATGGTAAATGATTATCCCAGCTACCACCTAAATCCATTACACATGCTCTCAGCATATCTTCCAACATTTGAATAGTTCGTTCACTTTGGCCATCAGTTTGCGGATGAAATGCAGTGCTCAGATTCAACTGTGAGCCAAAAGCTTCTTGGAAGGATTGCCAAATCCTTGATACAAATCTCCCATCTCTATCTGAGATGATTGAGAGAGGCACTCCATGACGTGCGACAATCTCCCTCATGTATATTTCCGCAAGTTTACTCGTGTTGTCTTTCTCTTTGATTGGTAAGAAGTGTGTGGACTTTGTCAGACGGTCTACTATTACCCAAATTGTATCATGGCCTTTGGGCGTCCTTGGCAGTTTCGTTATGAAGTCCATGGAAATCTGTTCCCATTTCCATTTGGGTATTTCAGGTTGTTGCAGAAGTCCTGAAGGCTTTTGATATTCGGCCTTTACCTTGGCGCACGTTAAACATTTGCTAACATATACTGCAACATCGCCTTTCATCCTAGGCCACCAGTAGAAATCCTTGAGGTCTTGGTACATCTTATCCGCACCGGGATGAATTGAGTACCGAGATTTATGAGCTTCATCAAAAATAACCTTCCTCAAACCACCAAACAGAGGAACCCAAATTCGTTTCACGAAGCATAAAGTTCCTTCCTCGTTTGGTACCAACTGATTCTCCATCCCACGGAGATACTCGTCCTCAATATTCCTTTCTTTCAAAGTTTCTCTCTGTGCGGCACGAATGCGCAACGAGAGGTCTGTCTGGACAATCATCTCCAAAGCCCTAACCCTTATGGGCTTGATCCTTTCTTTTCGACTCAGGGCATCAGCGACCACGTTTGCCTTCCCTGGGTGATATTTGATCTCGCAATCATAATCATTCAACAGCTCTACCCAGCGTCTCTGCCTCATGTTGAGCTCTTTCTGGTTAAATATGTGCTGTAGGCTCTTGTGATCAGTGAAGATTGTACATCGTGTACCATACAAATAATGTCGCCAGATTTTCAACGCAAATACCACCGCGCCTAGTTCCAAATCGTGCGTGGTATAATTCTTCTCATGTACCTTCAACTGGCGCGACGCATAGGCTATAACCTTCTGGCGTTGCATCAGCACGCAACCCAAACCTTGACGCGAGGCGTCACAATATACCACGAAGTCGTCCGTTCCTTCGGGTAGCGATAAGATCGGTGCGTCACAAAGTTTGTTTTTCAACAACTGGAACGCTTCCTCTTGTTTGTCACCCCAATCAAACTTCTTGTCTTTCTGTGTGAGTGCGGTCAGGGGTTAAGCGATTTTGGAGAAATCCTCAATGAACCTCCGATAATAACTAGCCAAACCTAAGAACTGTCGAATTTCGGTTGGCGTCTTTGGAGTCTCCCAATTCTTGATCGCCTCGATCTTTGTGGGATCAACATGGATTCCATTTCCATTAACCACATGTCCAAGAAACTGGACTTCGCGTAGCCAAAACTCACACTTCGAGAACTTAGCATATAACTTTTCCTTTTTGAGTAGCTCTAGAATAGCTCTTAAGTGTTGTTCGTGCTCGTCCTTCGTCTTCGAGTAGATCAGAATGTCGTCGATAAACACGATCACAAACTTGTCCAAGTACGGCTTGCAGACTCGGTTCATTAGGTCCATGAAAACTGCCGGTGCGTTTGTCAGCCCAAACGGCATAACTAGGAACTCGTAATGTCCATAACGAGTCCTAAAGGCCGTTTTCGGGATACTCTCTTCTTGTATCCTTAGCTGATGGTATCCGGAGCGAAGATCGATCTTTGAATAAAAGCTTGAACCTTGCAGCTAATCAAATAGATCGTCTATTCTTGGCAAAGGATATCTATACACATATGAAAACTACCGTCCTTCTTTTTAACGAACAAAACCGGAGCTCCCCAAGGTGAGAAGCTTGGCCTGATGAATCCTTTATCCAACAGCTCCTGGAGTTGTGTTTACAACTCCTGCATCTCCAAAGGTGCAAGTCTATAGGGTGCATTGGCTACAGGCGCAGCACCTGGAACCAAGTCAATGTGGAACTCAACTTGCCTTTGAGGCGGCAATCCCGGCAAGTCTTCTGGAAAGACTTCAGGGTATTCTCTTACAACCGGAATGTCTTCTATCTTCGGTTCGGCAGCTTCTTTATCCACGATATGTGCCAAGTAGGCAACACATCCCTTCTGTAAACACTTTCTAGCTTTCAGACAGCTAATAATCCTCAGTGGCGTATCACGCTTCTCTCCGTGCACTACGATTGTTTCTTCATCCGTCATAGGGATGCAGATGGTCTTCTCGTGGCAAACAATCTCGGCCTTGTTGCTGGACAACCAATCCATTCCCACTACCACGTCGAAGCTTCCCAATTCGACAGGCAGTAGGTCTAGCGTAAATTCGTGTCCTCCCAATTCTATCACACATCCTCTTATAACTTCACCCGTTTCGATTAGTTTCCCATTCGCCAATTCAGTCGAGTATGGAACGTCTAACTTACTAGCGGTCAATCCAAGTATATTCTTAAACTCTAACGATACGAAACTATAATCCATACCAGTATCAAAAAGAACAGATGCAAAACGTTGGTTTATAGGGAACGTACCGGTGACAACGTTTGGATCTTGGCGCGCTTCCCTTGCGCCAATGTTAAAGACTCTTCCACGGGCTTGGTTCAGTTTTGGGCATTCCCTCTTAAAGTGCCCAACGTCTCCACAATTGAAGCAACCTGGCCCTCGGCCATTCACATTTCCATTCCCGCCCCGATTTCCGTCTGCTCCCCAGTTACCAGCTTGATTTGCAACATTCCCACGGTTTCCATTTCCGTTACCTCCTCGATTGTTGTTCCTATTACCAAAACCTCCTTGGCCACCCCAGCCATTACTAACCCAGCAAGTATCCTTCGAGTGACCAATTTTTCCACAAGCTTCACATGTTCTCAGTCCGCATCGGCCAGAATGATGGCGCTGGCATGTGTTACACTTGGGCAGAGTGCCCATATAACTCTTTCCTTTGTTCTCAACACCGGTTGCAGCTCTAGCCGGTGTGCTTGACTCGCCTTTCTTGTTTACATGGCTGGTTCCTTGCTTGAAATTGGAAAATTTTCGCTTGTTTTCCCCAGACGGTTCAACATGTGTTTCCTTTTTCTTCTGATCGGAAATTGAGAACTTGTTTAACCTAATGGCCTCCTCAGTGAGCGCTACACTTAGGTCGATTGCTTCCGTAATTGTTGCAGGCTTGGATGTGGTAACCATACTCATTATCTGGGGTGCCAATCCCCAGATAAATCTCTCGATACGTTTAAACTCTGGTGTGACCATGTACGGTACTACGTGAGATAAATCATGAAATCTTTGAACATATTCTGCAATCTTGGGACCATCCATTCTCAGATGCCAAAACTCAGTTTCTAGCCTTTGTATTTCAGCATGCGAGCAATACTTCTTCCTCATTAATTCTTTTAACTCGGCCCATGTTAACGCATAGGCAGCAGCTTCTCCTAAAGTCTGCACTTGTAGATTCCACCACGATAGGGCTCCATCCAGAAACAGCCCTGAGATGTAGGTCACTTGTTGTTCGGGAGCGCATTTGCTCATTCTTAGGACAGAGTCTGTCTTCTCAGCCGACCTAACAAACGCAACGGCACCTCCTGTGCCGTCGAAATTCACGGGCTTGCAGTCGAGAAACTGCTTATAGGTGCACCCTGCACATACGTTAAAATTTACAAATGGTATTAGCGGACGTGCTATAAATGTCCAAATGTATGGTAATATGCCTCACACAACTTGACATTACCATGACGTGGATTGTTATTGCCGTTATTGTTCGAAATACTCCCACTGGTTCCTCCCTGGGAGGCTGCATACTGCGCTACAGTGGCGGCAATTATCCCTTGGAGTTCTGCCTGGGTAGTAGGCATGCGTACTTCGCATCTTGGAGGCATCTTCTAAAAGATGATCATGTAGGTCAGGTCATAGCAAGTATAATAAGAATGTATATATAGTAGCATTCATCAATCACATAACATTTCATGTTATAAATTAAAACATATAACCCAACAAAGCATGTAGTGAGAATGTTGCCATTGAGCTTCATTAACCACGACCACAACAGTGTTTTACATGTTTAATAGTACATCACATATCAAAAGTAATATCATGGGGCTACATCACCCCCAAAAATACAAATCAAACTACAACTATCATAAACAAAATGTGATCTCTCAAAAGGCTCCATAAGCTGGCTCAATAGCGACCTTCTCACCAAAAGATCGACCTGCATAAAACCAAAAATATGCCTATGCTGATGGCGACGGAGGAGGAGGAGGAAAATGAGAGAATAACAAGCGACGCATGAGTAACCAGTCTTCCTCTAAAGCGCGAAAGGCGCGCAGCAAATATGCTATCTGCTGCTCAGAAGTCCAAAAGCGAGCGTATGAATCGAGGGAAAGTGGACGAGGAGCGTGTGGTGCTGCAAATGGGGTCTGACAATGACAGGATGGACGTGGAGCTCTCTCCAAGTCCTGAATACGACGCGTCAAAGCATCCTGTTGTATCATCAAAGAAGTGAGAGAATGTCCTCCATAGAGTACCCAACATGGTACGGGTGGTATGGATCAGATAGTGGCATGATAGGGGGCGTTGTCCATAAAAATGGCTCGCTAGACGGAATGAAAGATGGTGCAGTAAGTGGTGCAACAGAAGAAAACTGAGGCATGACCGGATCAGACATCGATACAGGTGGAACAATGGTAGAATGAGGAATCTGAGGTATAAACTGGCTACCTCCTGTCATGAAAGGTACGTGACCAACAGGCTGTCGTGATGAACCCTCCCCAGGACGTGGTGGAGGGATGTCCTGGAGAAAGGTAATCGGGAGATCAGTACGGTGGACATCGGTCGTGTGTGGGTGGGATAGTGGAATATCAGTGGGTGCCGAAACAGGTGTGACGGGTACCACGTGTGGTGGATAGTCGTCATCGTCGATCCACCCATTACGGGTGTCGGCGTAACTTACGGGTGTCGGCGTAACGTGGATCTATATGAGTAGCAAAAGGTGCACGGTCAAACAGTACTGGCACGGGATCGGGAAGTGGTGCCTCAACAACAGGATCCTCTATCAAGGGTGGAGCAACAGCGGGCAGATCAGCCACGGGTATATCATCAATAAAAGGGGCAACGGCTGGTGCATCATCATGGACAGGGTCATGCTCTAATGCAGGGTCAGGAGCAACTACAGGCTCTGGGGCCATAGCAGGCTCCGGGTCGACAAGATCCATATCAAGGTCAGCAGGGATGTCAAGCAAAGGATCAATAGGATCTACAGGTGCCTCTAGGGGCTGATCCATGTGGATAAACTCAATATCATGGTCAGGGTAAAAAACAGGGGGAAAGATCGGCTCAAAAGCGTCATCGTCCTCGTGGTCGAACTCGAACTCGTGCGATGGACCGGGTGCAGCTGACAGCGCCATGTCAGGGTCAGAAAAGTGAGGCTGCACACCATGGCCGTGCGAAGATGCAGATGCCACAGACTCCAATGAGTCCGGGACAGGTGAACCAACAGGAAGCTCCTCTATAGGGGCCTCAGCAATGGGAAGAATAACGTCAGCATCAATAGGGGCCCCGTCCTCATAGTCAGCCTCAGGGGGATCCTCCTCAAATAGATCGATGTCGTCGTCAGAAACGGCATCGAGGGGCATATCAACTACTGGAAAAGTAGCAAGCGGTATAGGAGCAGGGATCACCGCAAGTGGTAAATCCCCGACAGGAATGCCATCAGCAGGCTCAACTCCAACATCGGGCAGCGCGAACGGCTGAAAATCATCGTCGTCCGTGCTGGTGGTGTCTGATGTGTAGACCTCCTGCTCTGACGAAATCTCGTCATCTGACACGATCGCCATGGGGTCTAGTGTGTCCGATACTCCTGTGTCTGACGATGAAACCATGTCGTCTGTAACACAATCACATATATGCACATATATCAATCATAAAGTCAAATCATGTTAGCCACAATAAAGCAAGCAAGTAATCATCCTAGTCTTCCCTAGACTATCCTACCCAGTCTCTCCGACTAAATTCCCTGATCTCTAAGATCAATTTTTTCCCAGTCTCTAAGACTAAATCCTCCCTCAACCTCTAAGACTGATCCTCCCTCAGCCTCTAAGACTGATCCTCCCTCAGCCTCTAAGGCTGATCCTCCCTCAGTCTCTAAGACTGAAATAATATTTCTGAAAAGTGTATTGTGCCCTTTTGTTTGTAAAAAAAAATGTTTTGTGCCCTGGATCTGGACGTTTAGTGTATGCAAGGTAAAAATGTTTTCGTGAGAGCCCTAGTGATCATAGTCTAGACTCGAGAAAGAATCCTAGTTTGCTTTGATCGATGCTCTGATACCAAGCTGTCACACCCTGGCTTTGCGGAAGCGTGGGTTTATTTTGGTGTGACTTCTTAATACCATAGCAAATATCATAACCATGCTATATGAAATAAAACATATGATGTTCATCCATTCATCAAGTTTTAAAACTTACCAAGACAACATTTTTTAAAAGTCGACACGTGAAACGAATTACAACCATGACATAATTAAAACTTGTTCATACGACTTGTCCAAAGACTTGAAATAAAACACAGTTTAAGACTTGTAACCCGTCCAGGCAAAGGTCACATTTCCTAAACTCAGATGACATCATTATTCCTACGCAGCTTAACATCATTGCAAACTTGGCCAGATCCATTAGTTTCCTGAAATACATGTAGTTTGAAAAATCAACAAAAGTTGAGCGAGTTCATGTAAAAGTGAGTATGTATGACCTTTGTAGTATGTATGAAAATCCCTGGTATGTAGCAATTAAGGAAAAAGAGATCACCATTGGGTTGCAAAGCCAATGATATGTGTGAAGTGATGCAGGAAGACTCAAACCTAGCAGATTTTTGCGTCGGGCTCAAAGTCACTCCATGGTCCGTACAGTGGACTCAGGAGCTGGGCTCGCTACACCCAAATAGATCTACCACTCATGACCCTCGGTCCTACAATGAGGATTAATGGCCTCAAGTTCCAGCCTACCCACTCACATGATCTAAGTAGTAAACCCTCCTTAAGCTAACCATACCATGTATAAAAGTGTCTGTAATTACTGTAACATGTATTCCACCCCTGAAGTATAAAAACTGAAAACAGTTAAGAGAAAAGGGGGACATGAACTCACAGAAGTGCGTATCCCGAAACGTAAGTTTCCAACTCAACCTGCTGCGTGGCGACCTACACGTACTAATACCTATTAGACGGATGGCCGTGCCTTGGCTTAAGGTTTAACGTTTTATTGGAGAAATAGTTAGGTAACTATTCCATATTCACACTTCTTATTTATTTTATAAGTATATTCCTTCCCAAGGATGGGGGTTTTTAATACATGTATGCTTTATAATTCCGAAAATATATTTTTAAGTCTCACTTGAAAAATATATTTTATTCACTTGTCTAAAATATTCTAACTCCAAAATATATATATTTTTCCCAAAAATATTATATTTTATCTCATACAATTCCCAAAATAGTACTTATCAAAATATACGCATAAGAGTATTTTCCGAAATATACATAAGTAACATTTTAGCGTTCGCGTTGTAATAACAATACTGGTGTAACTTAAATATTTATTTGTGATAGCGTTGGTATTATTTTGGAGTCGTAATTTCACAGTATTTTCCAGTTATATTATTTTTACCCTAAAAATAATATATCTAGTTCACAAAATAATCAAATAATCACACAATCGTTTTATTATAAAATATATATTCTAAATATATATTTATCAAGTTTTATTTACGAAAATCCACCTCCGATACTTGGTTATTTTGTAATACAAATTATGGCGAAGTGTATTTTGAAAACCAAGTTAAAAATATATTTGTAAACATTTGTTAGAAAAATATTTCTAAGTGTTATATTTCTAGAAAAATTTCGCCAGAGTTTCCTTTGTAAATGGAGGCGTCCACGCTTACTAGCGTATCATTTTCTTTTGTAAAATCAATCAAACAGTTTACCAATCAACAATATACAATCTTTAAATATCAAACTTGACAAAAATAAGCCTGAATCATAAACTCATGAACTTGAGAGTTTTGTAAGAATATGTAGTGAATCACCAACACATTTAGTGGATCTTGTTATCTTTAAAAACATGATTGGTTTCTTGAAAACTTTATTTTTAACGGATTTGAAGTTTAACAACTTCTAGTCAAGATTCACAAAAATGTTTCTTGCTAAATTTTCTTGTTTACACAAGTGTTCACACACTTGTTTATTTGCCAAAAAATGCTTCTAGTTCATAAAATATCCGGGTTTTAACAAAACTAGTATCTTTCACTTGGTCCTTTCGAAAAACCACTTGTAGATCTTTAGATCTACAAGTTTATAACCTTACTTTTCAAGAAAAATTATGTTTGTTCAAGTTTCAAGTCCATGGTGGATGGTTTCATCATCTTTCTTATATTGCTAGTTCATGTTCTTGAACATGATCTAGCATGTTTAGATGATGATCCATCCAACTTTTACTAATAAACAACATCAAATAATCACGACTACACAAGATCAACAAGATTTACACACATAACTTCTCTTTATCCACCCTTCATCCCTTATGTTCAAGACTTTAGATTATGTTCTTTAGTGTTTCTTCATATTTCATCATACAACCATCAATTAACCACTAAAATCAAGAACAAGATGGTGATTTAGAAGCACTTACTACTAGCACAAGGCTAGGGAAGAAACAAGGCGTAAAAGTGGTGGATAAAAGAAATCTGGAGAGGTCCTTGAGCTTCCGAGTGCACCAAGCTTCATTGTAGGACTCCTTACACCTTTGTATGTATGTAAAATGGATGATGAAGTTTGAATGATAGTGATGGTGGTGATGGTTGTGTTCGGCCGAGACCAAGCAAGAGGGAAGAGGAGAGTGAGTTTGATAAGTGAGTTTGTGAAAGAAAGCTCTTAACCTTTGGTGTTTAAGTATAATCCAATTCCTCATAAACCAATATGTAATATGTTCTCTAGATATACCACATGTTTGATTAAATTAATCAAAGAAACAAGGGTGTGTCCCACCCTTGGGGACCGTCGAAGTGAGGGGGGGGGGGGTATAGGGTTGGGTGGTGATGATAAGGTTACAAATTAGTTAGATTCTAATGATATTTAGTTAGTGTATAAGTGTGTGTAATAATATAAGGGGTGTTCGGGTGTTCGGGGACCCTAACTAGCTCAGAAAAGTATAAACAATGTATTTGGCAATATTTTTATGTTCCGGGTAAAGTCCGGTTGTTCGGTTGGATGTTGATCCGTTAAAGTGCTAAGTAAAGCTTTAAAGTGTTCTTTATATTGTTTTTAGTGACACAATAAATTACCAACACTTTGGAAAGTGTCTAGAATTATTTTACCATGTTTTTGCACTTTACTATCTTTGTTAAAAGCTGAATTTGGGTGTTTTAGTGCAGAATTCTGCACTTTAAGTAGGTTTTAGGCACTTCCGGTCACTATAACTATCACCTAGTGATGCAGTTTTATGATCCTCACCTCCCTACACTCCCTACTAGTGTAGTATTCCATTCCTGGCTCATACTGGCCTCAGAAACAATGTTTGTCTAGTTCTGGCAATGTCAGCATGTTTACTGGGTTATCCGCTCACTGTGCTAACTGTGCTTTGTACATCATGGTTGTCACTAATGTTTGTATGTAATGAATGGAGTGACAGTAATAAAATGTGATGCATGAGTATGTATGTTTCAGAAAACAGTAAGCAGTTCTATCACAGTTGTAATCAAGCACAGTCATTAAGCATAATTTAAATATTAATTTAGTGTACGGATACCTGTAAATGTGAGGGTTGTCACACTTGCCTACTCGAGATATAGGGCCATTGCTTCGCCTTTTGCATCGTAGCAACCATTAATTTGCTCCGCCACTAACTTGGAATCGACATGTGCTTCAAGATTTTTTGCTCCCATTTTGAGCGCTAGGCGGAGACCTGCGAGGAATGCCTCGTATTCTGCTTCGTTGTTGGTACTCTAGAAATCTAGCCGAATAGCGTAGGTAAGTTCATGGTTATCGGGGCTAACTAGGCGGAGACCTGCTCCTACGCCGTCATCATTAGAAGCACCATCTATATGTAAAGTCCAGACCCTGTCATCAAAGACTGGGATAGGATTTTGTATGGCTTCGCATTCCTAGATCTTATCGACGGGGATTTCAGTAACAAAGTGTGCTAGGACTTGTCCTTTGATAGTTGGGCGCGGTTTATACAAAATGTTATATCTTCCTAGTTCAATAGCCCATTTAGCTAACCTGCCCACGATGTCTGGTTTGGTAAGGACAGTTATAACGTGACTAGAGAAGTACCTACGCAACCTGCGCGATGCGTGAACTAGCGCGAGGACAAGTTTTTCCATGATGGAATAGCGCGTTTCTTGACTAGTTAGCATTTTGCTGATGTAATATATTGGAGTTTGGACTCCGTCCCTTTCGACCATCAATACTGCGCCAACTGCTACCTCTGCTGCGGAGAGGTATAAGATTAGTGGTTCTTCTTTTCGCGGAGCTGTTAAGGTAGGTAGTTGAATTAGACATTCTTTTATTTGCTGGAAAGCTTTTTCCGCCTCCGGTGTCCATTGAAACTGGCTCTTCTTTACGCAGTTGCGTAACATGCTGATGAATGGATATGATTTGGCAGCATGGTTTGCCAGAAACCTGTTGAGCACCGCTAGCCGACCGGCTAGGCGTTGCATCTCTTTGATGGATGTTGGTGACGGCATGAGTTGAATGGCTTCTACCTTTTCTGGGTTGACTTTGAAACCGTCTTTGGTTACGATAAACCCTAGGAATTTGCCTTCTTCCATTTCGAATGAACACTTTATAGGATTCAGTTTTAGATTGACTCTGCGAAGGGAATCGAAGGTGCGCTGGATGTTTGTGAGCATTGAGTCTTCTTCGCAACTCATGATGACGAGGTTATCCATATAGACTTCTACTGTTACGCCGATATCCTCTCCGAAGACTCTATCCATTAGACATTGGTAAGTTGCTCCTGCATTGCGGAGGCCGAAAGGCATCTTTGTGTAACAAAATATGCCTTTGTCCGTGCGGAAAGCTGTCTTGTCTTCGTCTTCTTCCTTCATTTATACTTGGTGATATCCTTTCTAACAATCTAAGAAGCATTTCCAGCGGAAGGATGCTAAGGAATCCACCTTTTTGTCTATCTCTAGAAGAGCGTAACAATCTTTTGGGCAGGCTTTGTTGAGATCCTTAAAATCAACGCACATGCGCCACCCACCGTTGTGCTTCTGCACCATTACTGGATTAGCTACCCAGGTTTGATATCGCACTTCGCGCAGGATCCCCGCCTGAAGTTATTCGGCTACTTGCTCATTCATTGCGCGACCCTTTTCTGTACTAAGACTGCGCTTTCCTTGTGCAACTGGTTCTGCGGAAGGTCGAACATTCAAGCAATGTTTCGTTATTTCTCTTGGCATGCTAGTCATGTCTGCTGGGCACCATGAAAAAATATCCATGTTCTCTGATAGAAGTTCTTTCAGCTTTGCGCGGATTGCTGGCGATATGGCGTGCCCTAACAGAATGGTTTGCTCAGGGTATTCATTATTGAGTACCCATTTCTCTGGTTCATTAGATGGAGATGGCTTTGCGGCCTTTACTGGTGGTTCATTATCTACATACATCACCTCTTTGTTTGAATATAAAATTGCTACTCTGGTTTCTGTTGGGAAACCACAAGCAGCATGCAGTATGGAGGTAATCATGCTAAACTCCCTTTGTAAACGTCTTCCCAACAGTACATCATGGCATGATGTAGCTGGCATAACCATGAAATTAACTGTAATGGTGTGCGAGTGCTCTCCATCCGAGAGTGTTACAGGAAAAGCGGTTTGACCCAGCGGAAAGACAGCTTCGTTGCAGAAACCAGTTAGAGGGAAATCGACTGGTTTCAAGCGCGCCTTGTCCTCTGGGTCTAGTTGTTTAAAACATTGTTCGTAAATAATATCCATGGAACTACCCAAATCAATGAACATGTAATCAGTACGATAATGACCGAAGATACCCGTTATGATGACCGGCCGCTCTTCTTAAGGTCCTCCTGGAACAACGGGGAAGACTACTTGTTGTTCACGCCAGTGTTGACTGTGGCTTCGTTTGTTTTGCTTGCGCGAGGGTCCACCTTGCACCACGTATGTCTGTTCCATACTGTTTTTTGTCACACCCCAACCGATGGTGGAAACATCGGGGTATGGCACTGAGCGAAACAGATTTTCAAGAGAAATTCCATAATGACTAAATTACCAAATAGTTAATATTATGTCCCATACCATAACCCATTAAGTAATCTAATTATTACAGACATAGATATTCTCAAAACAAAACATGTTCCGACAACTCATATTCAAATAAATAAATAAATTGTCTTTGTTTCTAGACTCCATCCTACTTGATTCCACAAAAGCAGATAAAGCACAGCATCCTAAGCACCTGTCACATACGTTAAAATAACGGTCAATACACATATTGTAAAGGTGAGCATACAAGTTTAATATAGCATAATAGAGTTCGAAATAGTTTACGCATAACCAGCATGTAACATGTATAAAGTGAAGGCAAGTAGGTTATCGACAGAGAAATATGCACAGACGTGACTGTGAGTTGTAGAATGTGCAACACATATCCCCACTGGGACACGTGAAGTAAGGCCCTTAACAACCCCTGTCCACGACAGGTGCTGAGTCCAAACTATAGTACTATCGTTGCTAAGGTGTCAGGAAACAATCACTGTGTTAACATAACATACAAGCATTCATTGAATAACACGTAGCATGCAATAGCGGTTAGCGTATAAATAGTGTTTGCGTTGTGTATCGATTTTGATTTAGCATAAGTAACGTATGTAACACCCAAAAGTGCGTAAAGCAAAAAGGGGATCGAGTATATTCACATATTGTGTTTAACAAGTAAACACTCTCTTGGATTGAAGGGAGCACTGAGAGAGATTAGCCTGAACAATTAACGATAACATAAACGATGAGCGACGCGTAAAATGGTGCAAAGTAACCAAGTGTCGGATGGTAATCCAATCGAATGGCCAGTCGATCGGATGTCAATCCGTTCGGATGGTCGTCCGATCGGATGGCTATTCGATTGGATTGACATCTTGTTTGGTAAGGATGTGTTTGTGTATGATGGCTTTGAAGTTTTCATTGTAACATTTTGAAAACAGAGAAATATCTCTACCCTTCAGGCCGATCGATCGAACGGCAGTTCGATCGGGTAGCGATCTGATTGGTAGGACACTTAGTGAGAACAAGTCATAGCAGGATTGTCACTCGATCGGATGGTCTACCGATCGGGTGGCAATCCGTTAGAACTGACTATGCATTGAACATGTTGAAAATTGTTAAGTTTGAAGTTCCAAACATCACATGGTCGGATGGTCATTCGATCGGATGGCAATCCGTTCGACGTTAAGATCCTTGAAAAGTTGAAACAAAAGTTTAAGTGTGCAACCAAGTGTAAGCCGATCGGATGGCTGTTCGATCGGATGGCAATCTGATCGGATGGCAATCCAATCGGACGGCAATCCGTCCCAACGACCTGATCGTCTTTGACACTTGATTGTTTTGAAAGTTTTTGCAGTTTTGATCGAGACGGTGTGATTACGTGCTAAACAACAGAAACCCCATCAAGACCCAAGTGATCCGATCGAACAGGAATCACCCTAGTCCGATCAGTTAACTGTTCGAGACGGTGGTTCATATTCAACCCGAAATTGGTTGTCTCCTAGGTAGAATTCAGATCTTGAACCAACACATCACTAAGAAGGAGTAGAAGATCAGAACAAGCTCCGATTCTATCGGTTTCGAGTGCATTAAGTGTAAAAGAGTTGAAAGAAAGTTGGAAAACTCTCTTTCGATCCTTTTAACCATGAATATATGTAGATCAGTGTGAAAACATTGTGTAATCTTGTGGAAATCCTTCAGATCTAAGTTGTTCTTGGTGGAATGAAGCCATTACTTGAAGTTCATAAGAACTCCATGATGACATCATCCTAGAACACCTCAAATCCATTGAATTTCATGGTTAAAAGTTAAGATTCAAAGGTGAAAAAGATGAAGGAGTGCGTGTAGATCATAGAAGTACAAGATTTAGGTTGAAAACTTACAAGAATCGCGAGAAATCGAGAGAAAAGAGTGCTTGAGCGAGCTGGTTGAGTGGAGGAGCTGTCACATCACAAATGATCTGACAGGAGGGTATTTATAGGGTTTCCAAAAGAGGAAAGTGCATTGGATCAGAATGGTCACCGATCGGGTGGCAACTCGATCCTGGTGTCCGGCGTGTTGAGTTTTGTCGTTTCGGTTCGCGTATTGACCGTTGCGATGCGTTTCGAGTGAGCGATGCGATAGATTAATAATAAACACACAAATACTATATCTGACATACAATCATCATAATTAACTGGCGTTTAGCGTTGCGATTCGATTGCGATAGAGTTGGGATTGCGTTTCGATTAATCACCACAAAACATAAAGTAAATAAACATGCACAAGTAACACATAAAGAGCACACACACGTAAAACAATATCCAGAACACATAATTTGGGTTGCGAATGCGATAAGCGATAAAACATGCGATAAACATCAATTAAACCTCGATTATTAATAAGTACTCCACATAATACAACTAAAGCAAATAAGATAAAGATTTGATTACAAGTCAAAGAAGTCAAACCAGTAGTTGAGCAAGGAGTGACAGATCGCAATTAGCAATCTTTTCTTCCTTTGACTTCAATCTTGACTGTGACTTTGACTTTCGAAACACGGGGTGTTACAGCCTCCCCTAGTTGAGGGAATTTCGTCCCGAAATTAGGCCTTAGCCGTAATAAACAACTGCGGGTACTTCGCCTTCATGTCGCTTTCGAGTTCCCAAGTGAACTTTGCGCCTCATTTACCTTCCCAGCGAACTTTCACTATGGGAATGCGTGAGCGCCTGAGCTACTTGGTTTGTCGGTCCATGATCTCGACAGGCTTCTCCACGAAGTGTAATGTTTCGTCCACTTGAAGATCCTCCAGTGGAACTTGTAAATCATGCTCAGTCAGACACTTTCTGAGGTTCGAAACATGGAAAGTCGGGTGGACGTTGCTACGTTCCTCCGGTAGTTCGAGTCTGTCGGCCACCTTGCCGATCCTTTCCAGAATCTTAAAGGGTCCAACATATCGAGGCGCGAGTTTCCCTTTCTTGCCGAATCTGACCACACCCTTCCAAGGTTACACCTTTAGGACTACGTGGTCGCCAACATCAAATTCAAGGGGCTTGCGTCGTCTATCGGCGTAACTTTTCTGACGACTCCGAGCTTTCAGCAAATTATCTCGAATTTGGAGGATTTTGTCAGTCGTTTCTTGCAACAGCTCAGGACCGGTTATTTGCAAGTCTCCGATCTCGTGCCATACAATAGGCGATCGACATTTTCTTCCGTATAAGGCCTCAAATGGTGCCATTTGAATGCTGGAATGATAACTGTTATTGTACGAGAATTCGACTAATGGTAAGTATGCGTCCCAATTACCACCGAAATCTATGACACACGAACGGAGCATGTCTTCAAGGGTACGAATCGTTCTTTCAGTCTGACCGTCGGTTTGGGGATGAAAAGCGATACTTAGATTAAGCGTAGTACCGAGAGTAGATTGAAACGTTTCCCAAAGACACGAGGTAAACCGACCATCGCGGTCAGAGATGATGTCACGGGGCGTCCCATGTCGACAAATGATCTCATTGGTGTAGATTCGGGCTAATTTTTCTACCTTGAAGTCTTCTCGTATCGGAAGAAAATGAGCAGATTTAGTCAAGCGGTCCACGACAACCCAGATGCTGTCGTGACTTGATGGCATGCGTGGAAGCTTTGTTATAAAGTCCATAGCTATACTCTCCCATTTCCACATAGGGATCTCGGGCTGGACGAGTAAGCCAGAGGGTCTTTGATGCTCGGCCTTGACTTTCGAGCAAGTCAGGCACTTCGAAACATAGAGAGCGACGTCTTTCTTCATGCTCGGCCACCAGTACTTATAGCGAAGGTCCTGGTACATTTTATCGGCACCGGGATGAATAGAATATCGGGACTTGTGGGCTTCGTCCATCAGAATCTGTCGTAAATTGGTCCGCTTAGGGATCCAAATTCGGTCCAGATAATGGAATATCCCATTCGACTTATTCACTAGCTGGGCTCCATCGTTGAGAATCCTTTCCTTCTTCAAAGTTCGTTCGGTGAAACAAGCATGTTGGGCTTCGCGGATGAGAGTTTCGAGATGATGTTGGGCTTGAACATTATGAACGCTATGCAAATAGCTTCGTCTGCTGAGGGCGTCGGCAATGACATTTGCTTTGCCAGGATGATAACGAATCTCACAGTCATAATCGTTGAGAAGTTCCACCCATCGGCGTTGACACATATTCAGTTCTTTTTGGCTGAAGATATGTTGTAGGCTCCTATGGTCGGTGAAGACCGTACACTTCGTACCATAAAGGTAGTGTCGCCAAATCTTCAACGCAAAAACAACTGCGCCTAGCTCGAGGTCGTGGGTTGTATAGTTCTTCTCGTGGATCTTGAGCTAACGAGATGCGTAAGCGATAACCTTGTCCCGTTGCATGAGAACACAACCAAGACCAAGGTTTCGAGGCATCGTAATAGACAACGAAGTCATCGTTTCCGTCGGGTAAAGAAAGGACGGGAGCATTGCAGAGCATATGCTTGAGGGTTTGAAAGGCAGTCTCTTGTTCAGTTCCCCAAACAAAAGGCTTGTCTTTATGCGTGAGAGAAGTAAGCGGCACGGTGATCTTAGAGAATCCTTCGATAAATTGGCGATAATAGCCCGCTAGTCCGAGAAAAGAACGAACTTCAGACAGGTTCTTAGGTGTAACCCAACTCTTAACAACTTCGATCTTCGCGGGGTCGATGTGAATACCTTGACTATTGACAATTTGACCGAGGAATTGAACCTCCTCCAGCCAAAATTCACACTTGGAGAACTTGGCGTAGAGTCGATTCCCTTGGAGCAGTTCGAGAACCAAACATAGATGTTGCGCGTGTTCGGCTTTCGACTTGGAATAGATCAGGATATCATCGATGAACACGATGACGAAGCGATCAAGAAATGGTTTACACACGCGATTCATCAGATCCATGAAAACCGTGGGTACGTTGGTTAAACCAAAAGGCATAACAACGAACTCATAGTGGTCGTATCGAGTGCGAAAAGCGGTTTTGGGTATATCCTCCTCTTGAATGCGTAACTGGTGATAGCCTGAGCGCAGATCGATCTTCGAGAAACATGCGGCACCTTGTAACTGATCAAACAAATCATCGATTCGAGGCAGGGGATAGCGATTCTTGATGGTCAGCTTATTCAATTCCCTATAGTCGATGCACATCCAGAACGACCCATCCTTCTTTTTGACGAAAAGGACTGGAGCGCCCCACGGAGAGGTGCTAGGGCGAATGAAGCCTTTATCAAGCAATTCTTGGAGCTGATTCGAGAGTTCGCGCATTTCGGATGGAGCGAGTCGATAAGGAGCTTTAGCAACAAGGTTTAATCCAGGAATGAGGTCGATACGAAAGTCGATATCACGACTCGGGGGTAAACCTGGAAGCTCATCAAGAAAGACATGAGGAAAGTCACGAACAACGGGAACATCTTTCACTCCTGTGGTTCCTTTCTTTTCCTTCTCTGCTACTACAAAGTTACCCAAGAAAGCTCTGTATTCCTTGCAGAGATACTTGCTAGCTTGGACACATGACATGAGTTTGAGACCTTTCGAAGGAGTTTCACCATAAACACAAATTTGATCACCATTAGCAAGCGAGAATCGAATCATCTTATCAAAACAAATAACTTCAGCATGGTTTTCACGAAGAAAGTCCATGCCTACTATGACGTCAAAACTACCGAGCTGCATCGGAATAAGGTCGATATGAAATACGTGATTGTTGAGTTCGAGAGTACAATCACGAAGAACAGAATTGACGGCGACGGTTCTTCCGGTGGCAACTTCAACATCGAACGTCAAGGGGAGATGGACGCGCGTACGATTAAGGAGCTTTTCGAATTCTAACGACACAAAATAGTTATCTACTCCAGTATCAAACAAACACGAAGCATAAATACCATTCACAAGGAACGTACCATTGACCACATTGTTATCGGCTTGAGCTTGCCGGACATTGATGTTGATAGTGCGTCCACAGGGCTGCTGGCTGTTGTTGCTGCTGCTGCTGCTGTTGCTGGGGCTGCTGCTGTTGTGGCTCCTGCTTCACCACTCGATTCGGGCACATGTTTGCGAAGTGGTTGGGATCACCACACGCAAAGCAAGATCTAGCATGGATCACAGGTGCAGGAGCCGCTTGCTGGCCTTGAGGAGAGGGAAGTAGAGCTTGTTGAGCAGGAGCTGGAGTTGTAGCTTGACGTGGACCAGTACGGCAGTTGGCGGTGAAGTGGTCGTACATATTGCAGTGCACACAGTATCTGCAAGCGATTCCCACTGGGTGATGATAAGTACAAGTAGGGCATGCCGGGTGAGGACCAGTGTACGCACGCTTGGCCGGCGGTGCGTTGGTAACCGGTGCCACTACTTGGCGGTGTTGAGGTTGCGGTTGAGCAGGAACTGATTGGAGCGGGGGAGCAGTGGTGACAGCGCAGTTTTTGCTACTGTTGTTGTCGTTCTTCCTCTTGCGACGAGAGGACTTTGAAGACTGCGGAGCGGCGGCGGTTTCAGCGGTTGCGGCAGTGGTAGCTTGATGCAGATTCTTGGAGGCTTTATCCCAGTAGCCAGACTTGACTCGCTTGTCATTGATCTCAACGGCGAGCAGATAAGTTTCCTTAATCGTTGTCGTCTTTGCAGCTTGAACGAAATCAGCCACGCAATCCGGAAGAGCACGGATATACTTCTTGATGGTGATTTCGGGCGTCTTAACTTGGTCTGGACAGATTATGCTTAGCTGCTTGAAGCGAGCAGTTAAAGCAGCGTTGTCTCCATCTTTCTGCTTGATATGCCAGAATTCGTCCTCCAGCTTTTGGCGCTCGTGGGGAGGGCAGAACTCTTGCATCTTAACGTCCTTCAACTCATCCCACGTCAACCCATAAGCTGCATCATTTCCGCGTTTGAGTTTCGTCGTTTCGGTTCGCGTATTGAGCGTTGCGATGCGTTTCGAGCGAGCGATGCGATAGATTAATAATAAACACACAAATACTATATCTAACATACAATCATCATAATTAACTGGCGTTTAGCATTGCGATTCGATTGCGATAGAGTTGCGATTGCGTTTCGATTAATCACCACAAATCATAAAGTAAATAAACATGCACAAGTAACACATAAAGAGCACACACATGTAAAACAATATCCAGAACACATAATTTGGGTTGCGATTGCGATGCGATAAGCGATAAAGCGATAAAACATGCGATAAACATCAATTAAACCTCGATTATTAATAAGTACTCCACATAATACAACTAAAGCAAATAAGATAAAGATTTGATTACAAGTCAAAGAAGTCAAAACAGTAGTTAAGCAAGGAGTGACAGATCGCAATTAGCAATCTTTTCTTCCTTTGACTTCAATCTTGACTGTGACTTTGACTTTCGAAACACGGGGTGTTACATTTTTGGGCTGTGGTCATCTTTCATATTCTTCTTCGTATAACTGATTATTTTTAAATAATCTCCGTTACTGAGTTGGGTGTCCCATTGTTGCGATGAACGTGGGCCCAACGTTGTACCATCGGATTTCTTCTGAGAATTGTCTTCTGCCTGAGACTCCTGATAACCAGATCTAAGATGGAGAAATTTAGATCCGGTGCTTGTCTGAGGGTATACCTCTGTTACTTTAGTCGGTAGGGTTGAGGAGTCATAATAGGATCTGGATATGTCTACGATTTGGACCTGAGTGGCAGTTTTTTGTGCGAAAATTTCGTTTATGGTTTTTTGAAATTTGGTAAACCAATAAACTGGAGTTTCTTCCGAAAGTTGGTCTGGACTACTCTGAGTTCCAGATTGAATTACTGAGGCAACAGGGCTGTGTACCTCATGATTACTTTTGTTGTTACGTGATATCCCCATGATTATGTCGATTTGAAAAGCATGGACCAGAACGTCCTTACTTTCCGATCGAGGACTTGATGGGTAATTTGTCAGAACTTCTGCTATAACAGAAAATGAAAAGAATTGAATAAAACTAGAAGATGAAATTAAAAATTGAAGAATCGGTGGGCGCCAATGAAGAAACAGTGGTTTGAATGACCGGAATCAATTAGACCAGGGGTTTAGTCTCTGCATAAAAAGGTTAATCCTCTCGCTTGATTCGGGGGTTTGACTGAGCTCCTTCTCCGGTGATCACTGCAAAACAGAAAGTCGTTAGACTCGCCACGGGGAGAATGGGGGTTCTCTCCGTGACCACCCTCCGGCGTGAGAATAAGTACAGTGATCTCGATGAAGAAGAAGAAGAAGTAGTAAAAGTGAAGTGAGTGTAACTTGTGAGATCATACCTACAACCTTCTATTTATAACCGTTTTTGGCGGGAAATTGATGTGATGGAGAGAGTAATGGAAAGTATTTTCCGTTGGTGGTTACGCCCTTTTTCGTCAATCACTAACGTCACGTTCATGCACACGGATCGTGAGTGTGATCGACATCTAGGGAGAAGCCACGTGGAAAGTGGGTTTGTGTGGATCCTTCTCCAAGTTAGTGCCATCGTCGTGACTTAGATGAGCGTCTAGGATTATGCCACGTCACCTTTCAGTTGTAACCGAATGGTTATGCACGATGAGCGTTTGGAAAGTCTTCTAGAAGATCTACAACTGTAAACCTTTATGTTTTTGCCACGTGTCTATTCTGTTTTAACAGAAAAGGCACTTTTGTTCAAGTCTCGATTTCAGGCGCGCGGAGATGTTTTAGGATTTTATCTTCAAGTCTAACTGTACCCTTGCGCGAGCCCGCGCAAGGGTGTTAGTTGAATGCTTGTTTCACCTTTTATCCGGCGCACGGTTATCGAAGACTGCCTTCTCCCACATCTCTGTTTAGAAGCGTTGCGCAGCCGCGCAGGGTCTTTAAAGGTGTTCTTGGAATAACGTTATGGTATGGTCATGTGATCCTGCGCGAGGTTTCCCAGACCATATTCCTTTGTCTTCGAACTGTTTATTCCCAAATATTGTTTAGGACCCCTGCGCAGCCGCGCAAGGTCTTTATTCAGGATGCTTAAGGGATAAAGTTGTGGTATGGTCCTATGTGCCGGCCAAGGTTTTTGGGACCATACCCCTTCAAATACATAGGTGAAATTTGATAACACAGTTTTCTCTTTCAATAATCCCAAAGTCCTAATCCAATGATTATAGTTTTGTTGGTTGAAAGTTGAAATAAAAAAACTTAACAAATGATTATAGGGGGTGTATGGGATTCTCATCAACTTATAACTTATTAACTTTTTAAAAAGTTAAAAAAGAATTATAATCTGTTTGGAATTGCTTGTGTTATGAGGGATAAGTCACAACTTTTGACTTATTAACTTTTTAGAGAAGCAAAAAATTACTTATATAATAATAACAGTTTTTTTTCCCAAACTAGTGTACTTACAAAAAGTATTGACTTTTTTGGGTATTTTCCAGTTGGTTTGTTTCTCTCCTAATCTAATTGGTTAAAACCTAAATTAATTATTCCTAAATAAAACATAGCGATTTTGTTCAATAAACTTACTTTTATAAATTATTATATTTTTAGCTTACGTTTTTATAGTGATTTTGTTCAATAAACTTACTTTTGTAAATTATTATATTTTTTAGCTTACGTTTTTTAGTTAATATATGTATTTTTCAATTTGTAATAAAAATACTTCAAGTTTGAAAGTAAAAATTTATGTATTTAGCAGTTATTCTAAGAACAACAAACTTATTTAATTATTTACTTAATTAAGGATACCTAAAAAGTTATGTATTTAGCTTGTTCTAAGTTTTTTTTTATCATACTGAAGGGGTAAGATCCCAAAAACCTCGCTTCGAGTACTTGGGACCGTACCACAACCTCATCTTTCTAGCCATCTTTAGACCTCGCGCGGCCGCGCACTGGTCCTACAAAGAAAACTTAGAAAGAAAACAACTAGCAACATCTGCGTGCCAAAAGGAAAATAACGAATCCTTGCGCCGGTCTCCATAACAGATAAGGATAAAAATCCTGATAAGCACTCCCGCACAAATAATATCCAGACTTGGATATTATTTGCTTCATTGATGCCATACAGTAAGGAGCCACAGTGGATTACAGCTGTAATCTTCTAGAAAGATCAATCGTGCATCACCAGACGGTTATAACCGTCCAGCCACGTGTCATCATCCCATGCTCTCTTGAAGTCACGATGATGGCACAGAATGAAAGAGAGATCTTCTCTTGCCCACTTTCCACGTGGCAATACCCCAGCCGTTGATCAAAGATCGCGATCCGTGTGCTCTCACAATCGTTAAAATGATTAATGGAGGGAAAAATAACCGCTTACGGAGTTAGCACTTTCCGTCAATATTTCAATAACAGGTTTTCCCGCCCAAACTTAGGCTATAAATAGAAGGATAATTCAGGTATAATCTTCAAGTTACATTCACTTCACTTACACTTCTACTTCTTCATAAACCTATACTTATTCTCACGCCAGAGGGTGGTCACGGAGAGAACCCCCATTCTCCCCGTGGCGAGTCTAACGGTGGTTGTTTTGCAGTTACCGTGAAGAGAAGAAGATCCGTCACTTACGAACCGAACGAGGAGAAACCAACCCTTTTATGCAGAACCAATCCCCCTTGTTTATTTGATTCCGGTCAATTAACCAGTGTTTCTTCATTGGTGCCCACCAATTTCCCAGTTTCATCCGTTTTTTCTCGTTTCGATTCACTTTTTCATTTCCATTTTTTAAATGGAAGAAACTTCGACCCATCGTCAAACCGGCCCTCAGCCAAATTTCGTTAACAATACCCAAGTTGAGGGGATTGTAGAAGAGGTTTCGGATGATAATTATGTGCAGTACACTGATAATCATCTGAACGACCCTGTCACTCCAGGGATGCAGCCTGAAATCCTTATAAGCTCAATTCTACCTTCGGGAGAGACCCCTATCTCCTGGTATGTCAGATCTCAGGGAGCGTTAAATGTTGTGTATGCACAACTCTGTGCACAAACTGCTCCTCCCAATCAATCACAAAGGCCTGTATCCCGTACTCGTGCACCATCAGTACCTCATGTTTCCCAGCATGATGGACTATCACGGGTTCAGGTAGAAGACACAGAAGTTTACTCTAGATCTCTAGCGAGATACGAGTATACTCAATCTGAAAATCGAAGAAGAGAATATCATAATGAGTCCCACTCTCATAGAAGACCATCAGTTCACTCCAGGTTGGGCCCTTCACGGGACACCCACACCAGGGAGTACGATAGAACATACCATGAAGGAGACAGTGCAAGTGTGTTTAGTCGGTTACAACCAAATTACAACAAATGTAAATCCCGTGCAGTTTACAATCCTGAAGCTGAACACGATTATAATCTGATCTACCGCCCTGCGGAAGCTGCAGAAAATTCCAAGTTCATCAGCGAAATTGCTCTGGCTCCACTAGAAAAAGCGAAACTCCCATCCAACGTAGGCAAGTTTAATGGTATGACGGACCCAGATGACCATCTTCGGGTCTTCACGAGTGCTGGGTTGGTGGGAGGGTGGACTCTACCGATGTGGTGTCACCTCTTCATTCAAACCCTCACAGGCACCGCGAGGCTCTGGTTTGATAACCTGCCCGTAGGGAAGATCATCATGGGTAGACTTGCGAGAAAAGTTTTTGGTACACTTCAGCCAGTAGAGGCGGTCCATCCGTGATAGGGCGGACGCCATCAATATCTGGCGACGCGATGATGAAAGTTTAGAGGATTTCATTACCCGTTACAACAAAGAAGTGCTCGAAATAGGAGATGTTCATGAGCACCTGATCAGAGCCCAATTTAAGTATGTCGTCCGATGTGACGACATGATAAAGGTCTTGTCCGGAACGGAGGGACTCCCAAAAAGCTGGGAGAAATTAATGGCGGCAGCTAAGGTCTATGCCCAGACTGAGAAAAATTTCAGCACCAACAGACCACCACCACCGCACAGTCGCCCAACAGACTTAGGCCCGAACAGCGGGAAAAAGTTTAAAAAAAATTGGCGCGACTCGAGTTCAGGAAATTATTCATCTGAAGATGAACAGGCTACCATCAATAAGCTCGCTGCACAAAGAGAGGCAAAACAAGAAAACAGAGAGAGGCAGTGGACTCCTCTTACTAAAACCCCCGCAGAGGTACTGAGTACGGAAGACTACCAGTTCAAGGCCCCTCCACCTATGACAAATAAGCGCGGGCAAGACCCAAATCAATACTGTGATTATCACAAAGACAGCGGTCACACTACCAACAACTGTATCTCCCTCCTCACTGAAATCGAGAAAGCGCTTAAGAGCGGTGAACTCACTCACCTGTTGCAAAATGTGCAGAAAGAGATAAAACAAATTACTCGCGGCGAGGAGGGCCCGGTTAAAAAAGCGAAGAACTGAAGCAGCATTCTATAGTCTCCTAGCAGGTTGGTCAAGCTCTGTAGCTTATCAATTCATAGCAAGGACTATAGTATAAGTTAAGTATCATGTAATTGTCCTAAAATAGACTTTGTACGGCCTCTGCGCCTTATCCATGAATAAAAACAAAGTTTCTATTATTCCTGTGTTTATTACAAAGTGCATGCAATTCCTTTTGGTAAGCGCAAAAACATCATGGTAGATATAATACAAGTCTCATGAGTGGTCAGCGATTACACACATCGCGCAAGACCTTACGTTCATACATGAGCTTTATACCACCTTTATTCGCCTTACCTAATCAAAGCAATTGTACTCATGCAAAATATTGTAAATTAAAACACATATCATATCAAGTTACTGGCGCGCCACACGCCTTAACATAAAATTATACACGGCAGTGTATTAACCAAAGTTACTTGCGCAACAGCACATTAAATGGGGATACACATCCCAAAAACCTACAAAATAATTGTTCATACAACCACAAAGAAAACCTAATCTAAGTCTTCATCTTCATCTTTATCGGGGAAGATTTCTTTCAATTGCGCCACATGATCCTCAGATTGTAACGCAACATTAATCAGATCCATAACCGGGAGCTGTAAGTTATTAAACTCTGTCTTCGCAGCAGCAAGGGCAGCATTTGTATTAACACCATGGGTAGCGGACTTGCTAGTATCCCAGTCAACCTTCAAAGTATCCATCATTTCGAGCAGCAACCAACAAGCGCGCAACCGTTTTGTCGAGCTCCTCGGAATTTAGAACTGATTCAGAAACCTGTAAAGAAAAAGCAATTAAGGAAAAGCGCAAGACAGCTCCAAAGAGTTACAAAAAAGAAAGGGAGAAGAAATTTACGCTTGCAATTCCACGATCTTTCAACCATAACATATCACTCTTCAATGGTTCAAGCTCACTCTCTGCCGTCGCCCGCGTAGTCTCAGAATTTTTCTAGCTTTTCTTCGGTTTCAGCAAGACGGTGGGAAGCTTCAACCTTCTCAGTATGCGCAAGCTCCAGATCCTTCTTGGCAGACTCAATTTCCGCCTTAAGTTGTTCCTGCTCAGATAGCAAAGCAGTAAGTTCTTCTATCTCTTTATCTCTAAGGGCAAGGGTATCGCAGGTATGTACCTCTCGTTGTTCACTCCTTTCCCTGTGAGAACGTGCTTCATCTCGTGCGACTTCAGCATCTGCCTTTTCTTGCTTCAATTTTTCAATCTCCGCGTCTTGTTTCTTCAACTTCTCAACCTCAGCCTTGAGATTGTTGATAACATTGCGGAGACCCATCTTCTCGGCATTATCTTTCTCGCAGATCTTCTTCAGTTTTTGCGCTCCTCGGAAAGAAGGGCAGCTTCAGCTTCCGCCTTTCTCTTCCAGCCCGCAACAGACCACTCTTCAGTTTTCCGATCAGTCTCAAATTTGGCCTGATCAGCTTCTAGTTTAGCCTTCAACTGGGCAACACGGTTTTCATCCTCGGCAGCTTTCTTCTTGGATGCCTTAAAAGCAGCCCACTCCTTATGCATACTATACCACTCGCGCACTATGCGGTGCGTAGTGGATGTATAAGAAGCAGCCTCTTCAAGGTAGGCATGATAAGTTTGATCATGAAGGCGTCCCTCCTGGAATATAATCTCCCCAGGCGGGAAGGTTCCCTGTAACCAATCTCGACACACACGCCAGTCTGAAAAGGTATCACCTTTCTTCAGATTCCAGACAGGAACGTGAGTTTCAGCGGCGTTCTTCTCCGAATAAGTTCTATAATAATAATCCCCCAGAGTTTCATCTGGGCGGATTGGAAAATTTTTATCAGCATCAAAGAACGAGCCTTGGTCCTCAGCAGAGACCTTCTCAATATTCTCAGGCAGGGAGTCAGAAGCCATGGAAGGAGAAGTTGTTACAGGGATCTCTTGAGCGGATTTCCCTTTCTACGATTCCTGAGCAACAAATTCAAGAGTTTGTGGATTACCAGCACCAACATCCACAACCTCTGGGCTAGTAACTTTTCCCGCATCCACAGCAATGTTAAGAGGATTCTCAACCCCAGAATCATCTGCCCCAGCAGTCTTCTCTGCCTCATTCTCGGGAACATCAGCATTCTTTAACTGCTCGGCAACAGAGGCGCGAGGAGGAGAGGGCAGAAGTTCTTCATTAACCACAGATTCTGGCTCTGTGTGAACAGGAGAGTTTGGTACTTCTGCAAGAACATATGAATTACAATCACTTAAGACATATAAGAAGAAAACAAAGAGGAATACTTACCGAGAACAGGTTTTGCAATGAAGGCATCAAGATTGCCCCTTCTGGTAATCTTCTTCCTTCGAGCTTTCTTCTCAGGCTGACCTTCAGCCCCATCATCAGCTTGTTTCCTTTTTCCCGCTTTCTTCCTCAACAAATGTTCAGGACTCAACTCTAAGTCGATAGGATCATCAGGGTTTGATGGAGGGATATCAGCAGCGTCTTTTGGTTCCAATTTTGGTCTTCTCATAACTACAGGCGCAAGACCTTCCAATGAATCAGATACCACCACATAATCACACCAGGAGTCAGAGGAACGGCGCATACCTTTCTTCTCTCCTCCAACATTTTTGGCCTTAGAAGGCTGAGCTTTCTCCGCATCACTCTTCTTTGGCGCAGCAGTAGTAGTGGGCGCACGTATTTTCTTCTCAGGGACTATGCCCAAATTAGACAGCTCACCTACTATAAAGCGCAAAAAATGACTTAATTTAAGCGCGCAAAAAACAGCAAGCAAACAACATTATGATAAAAACTTACCAGCACCAGCAACAGGTTGCGCAGCCAAATCATCATATCGCGGAAGAACAAAGTTCCCCATGAAGCGGTGATACCAAAGCTCCACATCAGGCTTTTTGGCAATCGTAGCCATCTTTCCACCTTCTCTCTCAAACGCGACAACATACAAAGAAACAACTGCAAAGAAAGAGAAGCAAAGCCAAATTCAAAAAAAAAAGAGAAAGAACAGAGAAGAAGCAGGGCAAATCCCAAATCTTACTTTTATCGCCCTCCATATACGCCGGCTTCTCTTCCCGATTCATCCGCCAGTTCAGGCTCATGCTAGCACCAACAAGGGCCTTCTCTGGCAAAGCAATAGATGGAACGTCTTTCAAATCTTGGTACCAATTTTCATCAATGGGAGTCTGAGTAGTCGCAGTGGGGATATCCTCTTTTCCCCTAAATATCATCTTCATCGGAATAACCCCTGCCTTGATAAAGAAGAACTTTTGTTTCCAGTCATGAAACGACTTTGGGGGTTGCAGCAAGATCTTTTTTGCAGACGCCCTTTGTACAAAAGAATAGAATCCCTGAGAACAATGCATTTGATGGAACACCCGAAATCGAGAAACAGTCGGTTCATTGTGCATCGTACGACACACAAATTAAAAGTGATGACTAACCATGCCAATAGGGTGCATCTGGGAGATATGGAACTTATAATAATTGAGAATTTCAAGAAAAAATTTTGTTGCAGGCAATCGGAAATTACCTGCAGAGAAGAAGTCCCAAAACAAAGTTATGTACCCGGCCGGAGCATCCACCGCCGTCTGACCCTCGTCAGGGTATCGAGCACCCCTATTTTCCGGAAACTTGAAATTCCGAATCAAACCATCGAACGTCGCCCTAGACCACTGTTAGGTCCAGAGTTTTACGCTTTATCTTTATTGTGTTTATTTATGTATTGGGTTTAGATTAGGTCTTGGGCTTGGGCTAGGCCATGTGGGCCAATGGGGTAGAGGCTCCTATATATAGTCATGTCTAGATTATTATAGTAGAGCTCTCATTTATGTAATCATGTAATCCCCTAAAGGAGAACCTTGTACCAGATAATCCTAGAGATTGTGTGCAAGGTTCTCGAAGATCGTACCAGACAGTCCTCGAGACTGTGTGCGATCTAAGCAGTGGCACTGAGTTCTTTAATAAAATATTTCTTTTTGTTCTTGCCGGTTTGATCTTATATTCCGCGTTCGATCGAACCGTTGAGTGATATCTTGGGTTTTTCGGGACTAACAAGTGGTATCAGAGCCATTGAAGTCTTTCAAAGGCTCGGTTTTGATATCACTCAAGAATAAGAAGAAGGATTTGCACAGTGTCAGCTGGATTATGATGTCTCTGGTGAACATGGCGGCTCTGGTGAAGGAAGCGAAGGAAGCGAAGCTATGGGGAGGGTGGTTTAAAGGTGATGACTATTTCTTCCGGACTCGTGTGTTTAGATGGTTACTTCATGAAGTTCGTTATTCATTAGTGCCTGCTTCTACTCGAGATGATCATCATAACAGTTGCCTGGTTGGATTTTGGTTTTATTCATCTGGTTTTCTTTGTCTGACCGGAGTGTATGGACAGCTGTGTGAGGAATCTTCATCGCCACTGATACGTCGAAATGTGGGGTGTGGTTGAGCATGATGGGCTACGGCGGGTTGATAACAAGTGAAGATGGGTTTATTCCGTTGAAATGGGGTGAATCGGCTCTTGGTTTTATGTCGCGGTGGTTATCGGAGGTGAGAATGCAAGAAAACGTTGATTTCAGTGCGGCTGACGTCAGGGAATATTCTAGGCGGCTACAAAGGTTGTCACTTCAGGGAATTAAAAAAAACCCTAAAAGATATGCGCCGTTAGATGGAGGAAAAGATCAACGGTCAAAGGTGAGGTAATTGAATTGTTCTTTTTGTGCAACATTCTGTGGGACCGGCGGCTGCACATAATGTCATTTCCACTCCCTGACCGAACAATGTTTCCCCAATAAGACATGAGCCCATTAGAAAGAAGTCCAGTGATCTAGTGATGCTAATGGATCAAGAATATGAGCCCAGGTATGAGATTTGACACTATGTCGGACGAGAATTGGCTGATATGAGATTGTGTGAGTGAGACTAGGGTTTTGCATGGGCTAGGGATCAATATGGGCCAATGATTGATTAATCTGAATTATCCAGGTACGTGTGAACATTCCCTAGGCCCACTTGAGGATTATGCACGGCTGACTTTATTATTGTGGGTCTTTGTTAAGACAGAATATTGATTGGAGAATTTTGGTGTCACCTAATGGGACCATGCATGAAATTCCTGGTGTGGGCTTAATCACATGATTTGGTCATGTTTGGGTGAACATTGTTTTTGGGTGATAATTAATTCTCTTGGGCTTGGTTCTGTTACATTTCAGCTAGGAGTGCCCAACCTTCGGTAACATGTTTAAAGGCACATATCATTATTGAGCTTTGGGTTTATTTAAATAAACCATTTTTTTGGCCGGTAACTTTACGATATATTTTTGGGCCATCGATATTTATGGTATTTGGGGAATTTAACGTTGGATCAGGAGAAGACCCAAGATTGAAGATCATCTAAACCATAATAAAGATAGCATAAAACTAGGGGGAGATTGTTAGGTCCAGAGTTTTACGTTTTATCTTTATTGTGTTTATTTATATATTGGGTTTAGATTAGGTCTTGGGCTTGGGCTAGGCCATGTGGGCCAATGGGGTAGAGGCTCCTATATATAGTCATGTCTAGATTATTATAGTAGAGCTCTCATTTGTGTAATCATGTAATCCCCTAAAGGAGAACCTTGTACCAGACAATCCTAGAGATTGTGTGCAAGGTTCTCGAAGATCGTACCAGACAGTCCTCGAGATTGTGTGCGATCTAAGCAGCGGCACTGAGTTCTTTAATAAAATATTTCTTTTTGTTCTTGCCGGTTTGATCTTATATTCCGCGTTCGATTGAACCGTTGAGTGATATCTTGGGTTTTTTGGGACTAACAACCACTTCAACGGTGGAAGTTCGGCAGCCATTTCTTTAGCAGAGTCTTCGTGATGACCTCCGGTTGACATAAGAGAAAGAAATTGCAAATTCTTGCTAAGAACTAATAAAGAAGACGAAGAAGAAAGGGATTTTCAAGAAAGTAATGATTAATGCAAATAGGCAATTGAAAAACACTTATATACTCACCGCCATAAATAGCCTAGATAACTGCAAAAGCACCTTTTTCGGGGATGACACGGTTATCCAAGCGTCAGGGGCAAGTGGGGAAGAACCATAAAACGCGAGTTCACGCGCGCGTGTGAAACACGGTCAGTAATGTACAACTGACAATGACAGCCTGTCACACATCAACAGTCATTACTTCACCTTTTCACATACCCAAGGTCAAGATTTTCAAAAGCAGAAATAATGAGCAAGAGTATCTTCTTCCAAAAGATTCTCCGTTTTTGTGCCAAAAATCCTACAGCAAAAAGCATCTCTCTCATAGTCCAGTGCTCCACTTATTTGCATAAGAGCAATACTAGACTGGGGGGACTTGAAGGGGTAAGGTCCCAAAAACCTCGCTTCGAGTACTTGGGACCGTACCACAACCTCATCTTTCTAGCCATCTTTAGACCTCGCGCGGCCGCGCACTGGTCCTACAAAGAAAACTTAGAAAGAAAACAACTAGCAACATCTGCGCGCCAAAAGGAAAATAACGAATCCTTGCGCCGGTCTCCATAACAGATAAGGATAAAAATCCTGATAAGCACTCCCGCACAAATAATATCAAGACTTGGATATTATTTGCTTCACTGATGCCATACAGTAAGGAGCCACACTGGATTACAGCTGTAATCTTCTAGAAAGATCAATCGTGCATCACCAGACAGTTATAACCGTCTGGCCACGTGTCATCATCCCAGGCTCTCTTGAAGTCACGATGATGGCACGGAATGAAAGAGAGATCTTCACTTGCCCACTTTCCACGTGGCAATAACCCAGCCGTTGATCAAAGATCGCGATCCGTGTGCTCTCACAATCGTTAAAATGATTAACGGAGGGAAAAATAACCGCTTACGGAGTTAGCACTTTCCGTCAATATTTCAATAACAGGTTTTCCCGCCCAAACTTCGGATTTAAATAGAAGGATAATTCAGGTATAATCTTCAAGTTACATTCACTTCACTTACACTTCTTCTTCTTCATAAACCTGTACTTATTCTCACGCCGGAGGGTGGTCACGGAGAGAACCCCCATTCTCCCTGTGGCGAGTCTAATGGTGGTTGTTTTGCAGTTACCGTGAAGAGAAGAAGATCCGTCACCTACGAACCGAATGAGGAGAAACCAACCCTTTTATGCAGAACCAATCCCCCTGTGTAACACCTGTGTCATTTCAACCATCAAACAAATGCCCAACCAATGAAATATTGTATTTCATACTTGGGATTTGTAAAAATATGTGTATCGTTTACACATATCAATTCTTGTTCGATTTCAAACTCTATATCGCTTTCTGGAAGGTTATACGCGCACTGATGCGTAAATATAACCAGTTTAATCCAACGAACACTCTGGAAAAGTGAAATAGGCTTAACATACCTTAAATAACCTTTACATAACTTAGAAATAAGTTTTGAAGGCTTTGGTATGGCAAAAACAAAGCTAAATCGCTTACAGGGACTAAAGTTGACAAACTGCGAAAGTATGCCAATTTGAACTGTAACAGACATTCCGGAACATGACCATAAGTTAAACATACCATAAATATCCTTTACATAGCTTAGAAATAGGCTTTGAGGGGTTCGGTGTGCTAAAAATAAACTTTTGGGTCATTCAGGGACTAAAAGTGTCAAAAAGTGCACAAGTTTGCATTTTCGCGCATAACTTACGTTCTGAATACATCCGGACATCCAAAAATTTATGTGAGCATGACTATATTGTATTTTAGTGTTCGCCTTAAGAAAAATCCATTCGTTACGTCATTTGGATCGTTTTTCGCGCTTGTGCGCATTTCGTCGTAATTAAGCGAACATCGCGTTCGTACGGCTAAACGAACCGACATCCGAGATATTTTTGAGCACATTTTAAGTTCCCTATACTTTAACTTCATTTTAGAGCTTTGAAATGGGGTTAAAGGGCCTTAAACGTGTCAGAAATGACCTTATTGCACTGCAGGGACCAAAACTGTAATTCTGCCAAACTTGTACCCTACGATGCGCATGCATCTTTGCCCTACGGTGCGTATGGGTTCTGCAGATCAGATTAGATTAAACAGTCAGCAGATTTCCAGCTGTTTAATCCTCAACCACAAATCCACACTTGACCTTTCAGCACATTAAGGATCATTTTCAGTAACCATAACATTTTGACAAATGTACGCACAAGATCTAGGCACGATATTCGACAAACGATCTTAACGGTTCTCCGAATACTATAAATACCCAACCCATTCCATAGCCAAACCCACAAGAATCTGATCTTAAAGACTCTAAGTTGGAACCTTTGTTTCATACCTGAGTTATTTTGATCACGATTAGCATTCGGGGACCCTTCGTAAGTATTCTTTCGTTCTTTTCCTTATTTTACTGCTTTTCGAGTCCAGCGTTGACCAGCTTATGGTCAATGCGAAGTTCTTTTGAACTTCGCAACGTGATTGTAATCACGATGGTCATAGTCCCTTGGGACTATGCCTACTGATTACCACGTTGTCTAGGGTCGTAGGATAAGCGATCTGATAAATCGCTTATACCTTCGAACCCGACCCAGTTTGGTCGATCATTAGGATCCGACCAAATACATTAGGTGACCGTAGTGTAGGGAATAACCTTCCGAGGTTATACCCTATGGTCACATCGTTTAAGTAGTTGTATGATAGGTAGTTTATATGCCTTAGGTAAATTACCAGAATACCCTTTTCATGTATAATTGGTAATTAAGCATATGTAACCTAAACCTTTGTCACATAACTGATTATGTAACATGTTTAGGCATATAACACTTGTCATAGGACTAGTTAGGCGGTCCGAACGCGTTTCACACGAACGACGCGTTAAAGTAGCATAAGCTACCTAAACGGGTCGTAATGGGTCGAAAGCACTTAGGTTAAGTTTCATTTAGTACGTAGGCTTTGTTAAACCAAATGACACGAGTCTCTACACTCGTTTGGTTTACAAACCCTAATGCTACCCGATCTTCCGATCTAGGTCCGGTTAATTAACATAGTTACCTATATTAGGTGCCGTTTGATATCCGCGATCTCTAGCATTGCTTGGTGGTTATCTTAGGACTTCTGAGCAATCTCAATGTGAGTACATAGACCCCTCTTTTACTGTTTTCCAAACTGTTTTGGGGTGAAACACATGTGCCTACTTGTTACTTTCATGCTTTCCTGTTTTTCACATCATATACATGCTATGTTCGTTAGTACATTATAGTACATGATTT
This sequence comes from Helianthus tuberosus, assembly GCA_030545235.1. Lineage (NCBI taxonomy): Eukaryota > Viridiplantae > Streptophyta > Magnoliopsida > Asterales > Asteraceae > Helianthus > Helianthus tuberosus. Next base: position 124,068,968 of record CM060451.1, on the reverse strand, counting down.
CATTACATTTCATGCTAGGTGTGCCCATCGTGTGCATTACTTAGTACATCGTTCTACATTACATTTCATACTACGTATGTCCATTGTGTGCATACTTAGTACATTGTGTTACATTGCTTTTCTGTTGCATATGCTTATCCAGCTTATGAACACATTATACTACATATTGAACCGTTGTAAACATTTGACTATGTGATCCGTTGATATCTGTGAACCGTTTGTATCTGTGAACCGTTTGTATCTGTGAACCGTTTGTATCTATGAACCGTGTGAACCGTCTTTGACCATACATAAACATTTCTACAACTGTTAAACATTACTTTGGTGTTTTGGTTTGATTAAGTGATTAAGTAACGATGCGTGTGTAATATGATACAAGCATGGTGGATACGCCGCTGGTACTTCCTATATATAAGTGTTTGTATGGTATTACATATTGTAGCGTTATTTGAATCATTTCAGTTTGAAACATATAACATTTTATACAAATATCATACTTTTCACAAGACATTGTTTTACAAACAACTTATCTTATACAAACTCAGTTACATGGTTATTCATTTAACCATACATTATTCTTTTATCTATACATATCATCTGGACTTATTGATTTTTCAAATGATTTACAAGACAAAGCAAATTACAAGGTTCATGACTAAACATTTTCTCAAACATAAGTCATGAAACCTATTTTCACAAAACCTATGTATCTCACAGGCATTTTTATGCTGACGTACCTATTTTCACATGTGTTTTCAGGTGATGATGTATAGGACTTATCAAGACATACTTAGGCGGACCCGTGCCTTAGCAACTTAAAACGAGACAATAACTAGTTAATTTATGTTATGTACCCTTTGTTTCTTGTTTAAACAATGTAAACTCTCATGTTTGATTAATAAAACAAAACTTTAATTGCCATGGATTTGAAACATTAATTCTGTTACAACACTCCCCGATGTTTCCGCCACGTTTTGTATGTTCCACGTGGTCGGGGTGTGACACCCTGGTTTTTTTGATTCCGGTCAAATAACCAGTGTTTCTTCACATACGTTTTTGTGAATTGAAGTTCAACGTAATTGTGTTTATCAATTAGTATATCTCGGTTTTTTTAATCTTAATTTGTAATAAAAATACCTTTAAGTTAAATATATGTAGTTTGGTTTTTATCTTAGTAATAAAAAAACTAATTTAATCATTTACTCAATTTATTAAGAGAGTAATCTTGTTTTCTTTACTATTTTGTGTATTAAATAATTGCTTTCATTGTGCTTTTACGTTTCGTAATTGTGCTTTTTTTAATGTAGTGTTTAATTGTCCAACATAAGTGTACTTCGACTTTGTTATAATTGTTGTTCGACTCTGTTAATAAGTAATAACTAAATAAGCTTTTATTCTTAGAATAAAAAGCCAAGCTAAATACATAATTTTTACTTTTAAACTTAAAGTATTTTTATTACAAATTGAAAACAGACATATATTAGTTATAATTAAAAAACGTAAGATAAAAAAATATAATCATTTACAAAAAGTCAGTTTATTAAATAAAAATACTATGTTTTATTTAGGTATCATTAATTTAGAATTTGATCAATTAAATTAGGAAAGAGACAAACAAATTAAAAAAGAGATAACAAAAGTACCCATTTATGTAAATAATTAAGGGGATGGTTTAAATGAAAACCACTTTTATTGCGAAAACTCGAAAACTAACTAAAAAAACCTAAAAAACACACCAATTTTTTTTTTACAATTTTTTTTATTAAAAATCGCTAGTTTTTATATATAAAAAAAAACTTTTTTTCAAAAAAAAAAAAAAAAATTGTAGTGCATATGTGTAATAATTCACAAGTGTAGTACTATTACACATGTGTACTATTACACATGTGCACTACAAATTTTTTTTATTTAAAAAAAAAAGTTTTTATTTTATATAATTTAAATAGCGAAAATTGGTATGAAAAAAAAAATTTGTATGTTTTTTAGGCTTTTTTAGTTAGTTTTCGAGTTTTCGAGTACCTAAAAAGGTAAATAATTTTTATAAATACACTACAAACTCATAATAACAAGGAGTCCAAACACCCTGATAGTTTTGTTAATGGGTAAATTACAGTTTTCGTCCTTTATGTTTGTACCTGATTGCAATGGATAGCCTTTAACTTCAATAATTACAGGCACGGTCCTTTATTTAGAAAACTCACTACACCTTACGTCCTTTAGCACTAACTACGTTAAAATTTTAAGTTAAGTCTAGTCACATACGGGTATTTTGGTCATTTCATGCTTTTATTTAAATGTTTCTTAATAAATAATAATTCAAAGTCCCTAATCGCTATGTTTAAACACCAAAACCTACAATTTCTTGTTAAACTCAAACAATCTAATCATCAAAAACATATCAAGCTTATTAAAATCACTTCAGACTTTGATATTTTTATTCGATCCTTATGATTTCGTATCTGAATAAGGACACCCAAATATGTTTCTGGGTCCTCCTTCAACCTGCAATCATAACCTCATTAATACAAAAAACTTCAACTTGATGATCTTCACCTTTTTATGTTTTCAACATATTTTTATAGAGAAATATGTTTCAGGTCTCCTTCAACCTGCATCGGATCTAAACCTTAGATCTGCGCAGAGAAATATGTTTCAGGCCTCCTTCAACCTGCCTCAGATCTAAACCTCAGATCTGCGCAACAATCTCTCCGACACTCCCACCACCTCATCGCTACCGTAATCCGCAACAACCTCTCCACTATCATCTCCGGTATCATATTCGAGCCCTAAAATCGGTTTGTATTGAAGCTCCAGCGAGATGCTTGGTGTGAGGGTCAAGAAGATGCAGTCGGTTGTCTCCGATGACCCACAATCTTTTCCGGTCGGTTGTTTCCACAACCTACAAACACGATTTTTTATTTCAGTCAGAGACAGAGATGATGCAACCTGTTTTGATTTAGGGTTTGGTTTGGGGATTCGGGGGTTTTGGATTAGGTTAGTGGGTATTATGGTGAAGATGAAGGGAGAGAGAGCGTGTGAGAGAGAAAGAAAATGGTGGCAGTGGTGAATCGGTGGCGGATCGGTGGTGCTTGATCGGTGGTGATGGCACACGTCGGTGAGTGGGGTTTTGGATTAGGTTATGGCAGTGGGGCTTGATCGGTGGTGCTGGCATACGTCGGTGGTGGTGTTGTGGCTCGATTTGATGGTGGCGACTGGGATAAGGTGGTGGTGGTGATAGAGGTTGGTTGAAGAGGGAGAGCCGGAGAGGTGGGGTTGAAGACAGGAAGAAGATGACCACATATGGATTTATGTGCATACATTTATATTTTTTTATCTTTTTTTTAATATATGGGTAAAATTACCAATCTGCCCTCATGTGCAAGGCACATTATTAGACTTAACTAAAAAATTTAACCTTGTTACTGCTAAAGGACGAAAAGTGTACTGAGTTTTTTAAATAAAGGACCATGGCTGTAATTATTGAAGTTAAAGGTTATCCATTGTAATTCAGTACAAACATAAATGACGAAAAGTGTAATTTATCCTTTGTTAATTAAAAAGTTTTGTTGAATTAAAGAGTGATGGGGTTCGATTTGAATTATATAATCTGTAGCCCAACAAATGAAGGCTTGGTAAATCGGCCGTCGACGAGCCACAGCCACGACGCCCTACGCCTTTCACTCGAAAACAAAACAGACCCACCGCCGTACCAATCGCCAGGTTTCATTTTAACTTTCTTCTTCATTCCTAAAATACTTGATTGACATATTCTGCCTTGTGAATTGGAATTTCAAACTTGACTTTGTTGGATTAATCTTAATCTTGGGAACGAAAAGTGTCTTAAGATTTGGGATAGAACAAGTAGATGTTTCCTCATGGTCTATGGCAGGGGTGAATAGCGGGTGTGGATTAAGGAGTCGTGGATTTGGGTTTAGAATAGTGGGTTTCATTGCCAGTAACGCGTGAATGGTTCTGTCATGAAACTCATGTAATCGTGTACCTTTTTTTCCCTATTCCAGATTAATTAATTAATAATAAAAGTAGAGAGATGAGCAGACTGGGGAGCGGAGGAGACGGGCATCTTGTTGATTATTTGAGGCGAAAGCAAGCCGAGAATCCCAGTTTCTTTTATTTGCAATCTAATGGAAATATGTTTTGGGCTGATTCAACTTTCAGGATCAACTACAATTATTTTGGTGACACTGTTAGACTAGACACCTCATACAAAGCCCATCACTATATGCTACCATTGGTCTCCATCACTGGTCTAAATCACCACGCCCAACCCGTTTTATTTGGTTGCGCATTGCTTAATTATGAGTCCGATTCAGCTTATGTTTGGCTACTCCAAAATTGGTTGCATGCAATGTCTGGAAACTACCCAGTCTCCATTACAACCGAACCTGATCATCGTATACAGATGGCTGTTGCACAGGTTTTGCCTCAAACCCATCACCGTTTCTGCAGATGGAGCATTTTTAGAGAGACCCATGAGAAACTCGCACAAACCTGTCATCCTACATTTCACGAGGACTTTAGGAGGTGTATCCACGAGACAGAGACAGTCGACGAGTTTGAATCTTGTTGGCAAGCTCTTGTTGCGAGATTCACCCTCGCGGATAACGAATGGCTTCAGTCTATCTACAACGCACGCCATCAATGGGTTCCTGTTTACATGCAAGAGACGTTTTTTGGAGAACTGTATCCTACTGAAGAAACCAGTAGTCGAAACACATTCTTTGAAGGGTATGTGAATGCAACAACGTCGATGCAGTCACTGGTTAAACAATACGAGAGTGCGGTATCAGGTTGGCATGAGATGGAATTAAAGGCGGATTTTGAGACTGCCAACACCACGCCACTCCTAAAAACGCCGTCACCCATGGAAAAACAAGCAGCCAGTCTCTATACCAGAAGGGCGTTTTTGAAATTTCAAGAGGAGCTAGTGGAGACCCTTGCTAATCCCGCAACTAAAGTTGAAGATACAACATACCGGGTGGCCAAATTTGGGGATGGGGAGAAAGCACATCTCGTCCGGTTCAATCCGTTCGAGATGAAAGCTGTTTGTAGCTGCCATATGTTTGAGTCTTCAGGCATAATATGTCGACATGCTTTATCAGTTTTCAGAGCTAAGAATGTCCTTACGCTGCCATCTGAATATGTTTTGAAGAGATGGAGTAGGGATGCCAATGTTCCAAGCAATAATTCTTCTACTCAACAAGACTCTTTGAGCGTACGCTATAACAGTTTAAGGAAGGAGGCCATAAAGTTTGTAGAAGAAGGAGCAAAATCTATACACATATACAATGTAGCACAGGATGCTCTGCAGGTGGCTGCAAACAAAGTTGCGGCTTCAAAGAAACGAGTTAACCAGCAGAGTCTCATATTAAATCAACAAACGCCAGAGGTAGAAATTTATTTCTTTTTGTTTTGTTTTATTTTAAGAGTTGAGCTGATGTGGGAATTTGTTTACTCTTGGCAGAGTGACAAGGAAAAGAAAATTCGTGAACTGACTAGTGAGCTGGAAAGTACAAATGAGCGATGTGAAGTGTATCGTGCAAATCTGTTGGCTGTTTTGAGAGAAATGGAGGACCAGAAGTTGAAGCTTTCTGTTAAGGTGCAGAATGCAAGGCTAACCTTGAAAGAATGAATGCCCCTGCTTCCTGCAACGCCCTGACTCGCAATCTATATATACAACGCTAAATATTTAGGATGTGTTTGGTGGATTGGCTAGTGAACATATCGGGGTTCTACAAATACATTATTCATCGATTGATACACCGTATGAATTGAATGGTTGTTAAATATTGATTGGTCAGTACGTATTTATACATAGTGCTTTAATTGTGGTTTTTTTATCCAACTATTTTTTTTTTTGTTAAATGACAAGGTACTTGCAGTTAAATAACTCGGTTTTTTTATCCAATTGTTTTTAGATGCTTCATTTTCATAGAACGGGATATAAAAAATTTCAGGTCGGTTCAGGTTGGGTAAGGATCATCATACGATAAAAATCCGATACAATAGTAAATAAAAACAACATCGTCATCGGAATTTGAATTAGGTTCGTTCTCAAATCCATAGTTACATATAAACTATGATATTGGTTTTCATCAACAAAATCATTTGTCTTGTCTCAAGTCAAACATATGCAATCTGTTCACTATTGGATTTATAATTTCACTAGGTTATAACCCCGTGTATTAAACGGGTTGAATAAATAAATTTTATATACTAAATAATAAAACAATATATCTTTAAAAACCTTCTTTATTGCACGAGTTGAATAAATATAATTTTATATATTAAATAATAAAAAGTTATATCTATAATGTAATATTGTTTACCAAATAATAAAATAATACATCTTTAAAAAACCTTATTTATTACACGGGTTGAATAAAGGTAATTTTGTATACCAAATAATAAAAAAAAATATATCTTTAAAAATATGCGTATTACACGGTTTGAATAAATGTAATTTTCTGTACTAAATAATAAAAAAATATATATATCCTTAAAAAAAACTCGTGTATTGTACGAATTGAATAAATCTAATTTTATACATCAAATAATAAAATTACAATTTTGACCCCCGTGGTTATATCACTTTTACCCTTTTAGCTCAAAAAAAAGAATTTTTTAACATCTAAGCCCCCAACGTCTTTTTTTCTAACCTTTTTGGCCCCTAACGTCTTTTTTAACCCTTTTGGCCCCTAACATTTAATGGATGAGGTTAGTGTTAGGGGCCAAAAGGGATAGAAAAGAAGACGTTGGGGGCTCAGATGTTAAAAAATTCTTTTTTGAACTAAAAGGGTAAAACTGATATAACCATAGGGGCCAAAATTGTAATTTACTCTAAATAATATTATAAATAAGAAGAAGATTAAACTAAATAATAATTATCCATAAGATATTAAACTAAATAATATTTAATAGGAATGTTATCTATAATTAATTAGAAATAATTAAATTAAAATAATAATTATCTATAAGAGATGCCCTACTATGATGACAAGTGTCTCTAAAGTGGTTTCTTTTATTATATAGTACAGATTTGACATTCATATGCATTGTGTTCATCGTTGCAATACACATGCAATAACATCATAAAAACATATCAAATTTTCAGCCCCTCTATGAATTATAAAATTATATCTCAAATGGAATACAGATTTCATATAGCTCCTTTCAACAAAACCGTAGTTTATCTTCTATATTAATGATTATCCAGTTTGGTATAATCTATCTTTTATATTAAAGCAAAATAATGTTTGACCATTTGATCATGATGTGGCATATGTGATTAGGCAGATAATATAATTTGGGCGCCATTTGTTCTTCATATGGAAACCCCAATCAATTATATCAATTAGTTCAAAATCTTCTACAATACGTTTCCCTTATTATCGCTTATAAACCCTAGAGGAAGGAATATAAGCCAGTTCTTCGAGGATTCCTGATTCAGTCCAATGGAATGATGGATTTTGACAAACACATATTGTTTGATACATCGTCTTTTCGATTTCAACAACATTCCAAACCCTAGATCTCAGCCATTTTCATCTGTGGCGATCTCATCTATCGCTTTTAATCGTGTAATCCGGTACGTTAGTAGTCTTTTCGATCTGTAACCTCAAACTCAATATGGATGTCTATCATGTCTTTTCCTGAATCGTTAATCTGGTATGTTAGACGATCTTTATTTAGGGTTCTATGCAAACCAGATGTGTGTTTACATGTTTTTAAATCCGATTTGCTTTTTCGCTCAAGGAGGAGGTTATGATATTTGTTAAAAATTGAAGTAATGTTTTGGTATTTTGATGTAGATTTGTTATAGCATCAATTGTTGCATCATGATCGAGCAGCAGAAACTGTCAACAACAGGCAAAGAGTAAGTACTCGGAATTGGTTTTTTTTTTATTGTCTTCGGTTCATACTTCGCCTTTCAGCTACAACCTGTTACGTCCATTTAATCTTATGTGAATCGTTTTCTTGTGTACTACCCGTTTTTAGGTTAGTAAGAAGATTAGGGTTTTCTTGATTGAAGTTTAGCTTCGGATAGATGGGTTCTATTTCACAATATAAATATTTTCTTTGTTGGGTAAAACGAAAAAAAATTGAAATCTTTATCTTTTGTTACTGTAATCATGTTTAATTAAATATTTATATTGTGATGTGTGTTTCTTAGTCCAGGGATGTGTTTGAAATTGTTACTATAATCATGTTTGATTAAATAAAGTGACATTTAGATGTCCTTTCTTGGATTTTATCTATGTTGGTTCAGTTTGTTAGTTTTGTTAATCATCTTATATTTGTTAACCCCCCGTCATTTGCAACTTTTTTACTCCTATGGGCGTATTGATTTCTTATCCAACTAGCTTCCCGTAGTGCAATGTTTTGAGATGATGAAACTGATAATTTTGCACCATATACATATACATATTAAATTTTTGTTTGATACCTAATTTAAATTTTTGTTAAAGTTTGTTACATTTATGGTTTCCCTTTCGTTAGCACATAAAACTGTTTTAGAGTAACTTTCCATTGAAGGGACGAAGGTGTGGTAGTGCTCTAGCGGTGGAGGCGGTGCTGGCACGGAGGTTTACGGGGTCCGGTATTCCGGAGTGGCCATGGATGAAGCAGTTGAGGGTTGGTCGAAGACTGACACGGTAGATGTGGTTCAACGATTTTAACAAGCACATAATTTATATAAGCAACACATGAATTTGTATAACTAGCACATACATATATAATCATAACCAGTACATATACAAGCAATATATGAATTTGTATAATCAGCACATGAATTTGAAATTGCTTCCATAATTTTAGGAATTTTTAGAAACCAACTTTAAAATAAAATACAAAAATGCCCTTATAGATGAAGTAGAGAGATGACATGTGGCATGTTGTGAATGGTTCTTACTGTTTTTACACAAAATGAAGTTTGTATATGATCCTACCACTCAGTGGCGAAGCTTGAAAATTTCCACCGGGGGGTCGGAAGTCACCGGACCTAAAAAAAAATTTCTATCGCTTTGTTTCGAGGTGATATGTTCAGTCGGACGTCGGTGATTCGATTTGGGTCGGGTCTGGTCAAACATTAATATCAAATAAAAAATGTTCTCAAATATTAAAAAGTAAACATTATTTAACAAACAACTGAACAAAGACACCAAAATATTAAAAAGGAGAGGAAGGTGGGTACCCGGTTCAGCTGGATGAAGAAGTTATGCTTTTATACTTCCCCATAGCATAATCTTTCTAAACCACAACAAGTTAACAAATCACCCTAAATTTCAAGCTCTAATTTCTATCTAAACCACATTAAGATTAAACAAATAAAAATAGACGTAATTACAGAAAGATTTAATAAGTTTAGGGCAAAAATTCGGCCCAATTTCACCCTAATTTCAATCTAAATCACATATATTGCAGCCCTAATTAAACCTAAATATTAAAAATGTGACAAACGTATTTTATTTATGGAAACTCGTATTCTTTTGTAATCATATTTCGTTGCCAATCAGTAAAAACTGACACTTTAATCGTAATAAAAACTTGGTCATCTTACATAAATTATATATTTATTTTACATACTTGTCCTACATTCAATTTATATACATGTTTGATACACATTCGTTTTACGCACAAATTCGTACTAATCTTACGTACAAACAATTGTAAATACGTGTTTTAATACTACTTATACGTGTAAATGCTTGTACATGCATTCACGATACTCAATCTATGCTTTCATAGATGTTTTATTCTTAATTTTATGCCAAATACACAAGTTATAGCTTAAAATAATAAGAATATCAAAGTTCAGGCGCTAAAATGCAATAAATCAAACTTGGTGCTGATAAGGTGGGGTTTCACGGGGCGCGATACCCTAAGCCCTGTCTATCGCGGCCCATGAAAACCCCTAATCCGTAGAATGTTGTTTTTAGCTACGGGATTGGACCATTTTCACTCATATCTCCTACCTAACTTCATTTAAAACACTCTTAACTTCTAACCCTAATCACCCACTATAAGTACAACACTTCTAAAACTCATTTTCACTTTCCAAACTCCACAATCACTCAAATCCTCTCAAGAACATCAAAATTTCTAATTTTGGGCAGAAAACTTTCAAGTCATTAAAGTGAGTTCTAGCTCACTTCTTCACTCATTCTTGCTTGTTTCTTCTTCTATCTTAATTGGATAACCTCTAGGAAGGTTTTCACAAGTTTGCCATGGCAAACTAAGGTGAAACCTCACCATATTTGAGGTCCAAAGTGAGATTTATTTTCTGTTTTTGTTCATGTTTATATAACTTCAATTTCTTTGCTAAAACTTGGTGAAATCTTATACCCACCAAGCTCACAACTTAGCCTATAGTTGTGGGTTTTTGTTGAGGTGATTTCCATCAAGTTATGAGTTCAAAACTCTTTACTTTAAAGTTCATACATGTTATAATTCAAGTGTTGAAAACAATCACGATTCACCATCTTCCATATGGTTGAACTTGTGACTTGTCAAAGTGTGAATCGTGGGAGCTTTGGCTTTCCAACCTAGTTCCACTACCTCACTTGTGAACCTTTTGTATGAACACTCAAGTAGCTTCCTAGTATCAAAGTAACATAACCCCGTCTAGCCTCCAACACTTAGTTAACTCTTTCCATGTCGTGGTGGTTCACCCTGGTTAGGATTTACTTGGCTACTTGAGCATGTATTAGTTAGTTTTTATTTCTTGTTATTCATGATCCTCATAATCATCCTTGTGATGATTTGTGTAGTGGTGAATCATACAAAGAGGTTAAACCTCCATGCTTGACTTACATGAAAATATATGAAGCTTATGATGGACTTAGCTTAGGATTAATATTATAACTATATAAACATATATATATATATATGAACATGGTTAAATTTATGATGATAATCGAGTCATGGTTATTCGTCATAAACTTAGGCTACTTTATCTACGAATCTAAGTCTCTCGTTGATGATTCTAATGGGCAAACTAGAACCCATGAAATCACATATAACTTAGTGTCAAAAATGAGTACTTAGACTAGATATACTTTTATGCATAACCTACTTTTGTACTCAAATTCTAAATCCCGAATCTAATTACTCCATAAACGCCGTATAACCTTATCTTCGATTCCCCATTCTCAAACAACCCGTCACTCATGGATAATCGGAAAGCTTTTGCAATATTGTGAGTATACTCGACACCCTTTTTCGTTTACACTTTTGGGTGTAACATGTTTTACATTATACAAACTTACACGAACACACATTCTTCATGAAATTACACAACAATCCAATACATGCATGCTAATATCTTATACTTGATTCATTATTCTGGGATTATTCTTTTTGAGATAAACTTGTCATTAACTTTGTAAGAGCCTACCCTTAACATGTATAGCGCTATAGGAGTAACGCACCGCCCGTGTTCGTGAGGTCATGTTAAGTCATTCATTCATACTTGTGTTAAACCTTGGGTCGACTTGTTTGTTCACATGCCAGTTTATACGTTAATCTTGATAACTAAGTTTGCTATGTGGATTGTTCAAACTTTTATACTTATATGATAGTACTCCAAAACTTGTATACTCACCAATACTTTTGTATTGAACTATACTTTTAAACATGTTGTAGGATTATGGATGATGATGATGCACAGAATCTAGCAGGATGCCTAGAAACGCACACTAAATTCAAATACTTGTTGTACTTTATTTGTTTCAATCTTGTTGTATTTCTATTTCAACCAATGTAATTGATGATTAGCAATGAAATGAAATTTGTTATTAAATACTTGTCATAATTTAGCGTTATGAAGTCTCGAGCAATCTCTTTTTCGTCTCACTCTGATGTTTCTGCCATCGGTTGGGGTGTAACATTCATTCTAGGCACTACTTAAGACAAGCTGGAGAGATTTGGAAAGAATAGAGTTTGTGAAAGAGCAAAAAAGAATAGAGCGGACTAATAAAAATGGAGAAAACTGCAATTCTTGGAAGATTGAAGCTTCAAAGAAAACTGTTCGTGACTGATCAAACTCCTATTCAGAGTGAAGACAAGAAGAAAGTTAGAATTACAAAGTTCTTCGATGCCAGCTTGAACAGAAGAGAATGGTGGTTGTCAAAAGGAAGATTCGAGCAGGGAAAGCGAAAGAGGAAATGAAGGTAGAGTGTTTTGAAGACCGAACGTGACTGCGGCTACATCCAATGGGGAGTCTGTGAGTACATACTTCTGCAGCCTACGTTCACGTGTCGTGTCTAGTTGTATTGTATAGATTAGATAGATTAACGTAACGAAAGGTCGGAACTTAATATTTGAAGTCTTTCGTGCGAATGATCCCAATTGTTCCCTTTCGTGCGGATTGGACCAGTCATCCCAGGAGCCTTCATGCGGATGGTGTCTGCCTATAAATAGGAGGCTTGGTCCAATTCATTTAGAACTTTTGGCATTTGAGGCGAAACACTGTCAAATTCGTTTCCTGGCATTGTAACTTCGATTTATCAATAAAAGCGACGTTCAATCAGTATATTCTTGTGTTTGTCATCACTATACATGGATTCCACACATGATATAGTGAATATCTGATTGGCCGAAGCATTCGAAGAACCGAAACGGTCCTCACAACACATGAATTTGAAACTGCCTCCATAATTTTAGGAATTTTAGAAACCAACTTTAAAATAAAATACAAAAAATGCCCTTTATAGATGAATTAGAGGGATGAAATGTGGCATCTTGTGAATGATTCTTACTGTTTTTTACACAAAATGAAGTTTGTATATGATCCTACCACTCAGTGACGAAGCTTGAAAATTTCCACCGGGGGTCGAAAGTCACCAAACCTAATTTTTTTTCTATCGCTTTGTTTCGTGGTGATATGTTCTGGTCGAACGTTGGTGATTCGATTCGGGTCGGGTTGAGTAAACATTAATATCAAATAAAAAACGATCTCAAACATTAAAAAGTAAACACTGTTTAACAAACAACTGAACAAAGACACCAAAACATACAAAAGGAGAGGAAGGTGGGTACCCGGTTCAGCTGGATGAAGAAGTTATGCTTTTATACTTTCCCATAGCATAATCTAATAACACAACAAGTTAACAAATCACCCTAAATTTCAAGTTCTAATTTCTATCTAAATCACATTAAGATTAAACAAATAAAAATAGATATAATTATAAAAAGATTCAACAAGTTTAGGGCAAAAATTCACCCCAATTTCACCTCTAATTTCAACCTAAATCACATATATTGCAGCTCTAATTAAACCTAAAGATTAAAAACACCTATCTTATGAAGATTGAAGAAGAATCACTCGAAGTCGAACAAGCAGCGCAGCCAGCACCAGGTACCAGCAGCAATGATTTTTCCCCTTCTGTTCGCAGTTCTCATGCGCCTGGTCGTACACCCACTGAGCGAATTTGGTTTTTTGTTTAATAAGGTGGGCTTTCTATTTGGGCTATAGTTATCGGGGCAATTGAGCTATAAACAATACATTCTTCCAAACATGTTTACATATACAATATTTGGGTCCAAATATAATTATTTGGGCTAAATAATATCTGGGCTATATAAATATTTTATTTGGGCTATATAAGTAAATTTTTTTTATAAAACCAAGGGGTCAAAAACGTATATACTTAAAAAATTCTACGCGAAAGGTACATACATAACACTACTGAGCGAAAAGTTCGAAAGGTTGGGCGCCCCCGACGCCTTGAAAGCTACGCCCCTACTACCACTTCAAACTTCAATCATTTTCTTATTTTCTATAACTTTTTTTATGTTTGGTTTTGAAAGAGAAAGATCATCATAACAGCTGTTATAACCTTTTCTTACTCTATTGTAAACACATCCACACATACAAATAAATCAAATTAGCATAAGCATCCATCAGGTCGCTAAATACTAAAATCATGTTAAACTAAGAACCAACAGAATTTCAATTAACAATTAATCATCTACGTCCCAAGAAATTGGACTGTGGAGCAAACGGTGATGGGTGAAACGAAGGAGGTGACGAATCGGTAATGGCAGAAGTAGGAGCCAACGTCTGAATGAAATTGGAATGTAGATTCCATTCATTATGTTTTTTGTTTCAACTAAAAAATGAATTGGATTTGAATTTATATCACCGGTTCAACTTCGACTTTCTGGATACAAGATAGTGTTGTTGATGACGTGGTGCCCGGAAGCTCGGTTACTGTACACATAACAAGTCCCAAGACTGCAAAGTCAAACTGATGGTACTTTATCTAAAAGTATACAACAGTAACCTAGATACACACAATTCAGACTTTCACCAGAAAGGCAAGGCAAGCCACACAAGCAACACCTTGGAGGATAAGACTTACCCAATCAAGAAGGTGAGCTGTCGAGGAGGCTTCCCCAAAGGCAAAAAGCTCTGCCTATATAAAGTGGACTCCTCACAACTCTTGAAGGTATTCCGGCTCTAATTATCTTTCTCTCTCTCTCTCTCTCTCTCTCTTTCTAAAAGCTCTCTACTCTTCTCTCTAGGCTTATTGACTCTCGAGAACCCTTTGCTTATTCTTACGTCGGAGTCCAAACACGGGAGACCACCATTTACGTTAAGACTAACGGTGTTTCTTTGTCTCCGAGGAAGCTTCTCATGTGTTTTAACGGTTGTAATTTTACATTCCAAATATATTGACGAAGGAAACACATTATAAGATACTAGTGGGAAACCCGCGCGTTGTAGCGGAAACAGACTACGCATCTGACAATCTGGTTGAGAGCGAAGTGAGGATTTAGATATATAAAAGGATTCTTCGTTTAATACTGTAATGAAAATATCACTTTCAGATGTAATCATTTGGCCCGCCACTCATTCATGTTTATTTATTCAAACTTACTATTTATTTACAAACATTGGTCAAATAGCCGTTTTATAATTTTCTCTTACTTATATAAAAGATAAAATACTGAAACAACTATGGTCAGTAATTCACCCAACAATAAATTAAAAACTTTTAAACGTGATGGAAAAGTTAACATACGCTACAAGCTACAATATTAAACGTGATGGAAAAAGTAACATACGCTGCAATGTACAATAATTAGATACTCATGGATTTCACTGCGTTTTTTTTTGAACGGCCATCGAAAAAGTTTTATTCAACCAGAGCTAGCGGGGAGCTAGCATACACCAAATGTACAAAATACACACCACCTTACAAACAAAATAAACATAATACCTACTGCATCTAAAGCTACCAGCCCACCCTAGATAAATTGAAACCTTGCCACACCTCCCAGGTCAAGGAGACCTGTTTAGCCCTTGCTCTAACCCACAGAAGGCTTAAAGCCTTGATTTAATCATATGAATAATTCAGAACATATCTTTTGGTTTAATTATATGAATAAACAAAAGATGCTATGGGCCTCAAATTCTGGTTCTTCTTGAAGTTAATCCGGCTCAAACTTCACCATGTATATACCTGGAGATATGCAAATGATTAATTAAAGCAAGTGAACACAAAAAAAAATGCCATAACTTTGTGTACAGTTTAATAAAATTACTAACCAATTTTTTCAATATAAGCATGTTTATATTGATTTAAAAACAAAAACCGAATTGTTTGACTTTCAAGTCAAAGCATGCTTGTTTTTATTATTGAAGTCCTTAAACTTTTTAAAAATACACACATCTTGAACCTTTTGCCTTTTTTGTTCTGTTATATGAACTTAATTATCAGGCAAAATGGCTGAAATGAGTAGAGGCCCATTATTAACAAAAGGTCCATACAAACAAGCCCTATAGCAAATGAGGGCCTATAGAGTAACTAAAATTTAAAAGCCCATATATTAGGAAAAAAAAACAAATCACAGGGTCTATGTAAAAATAAATAAGCAAGGATTTAACAAAAAAGGATGCAACAGAATTAAAAAAGATGCAATTTTAATAAAACTTTATTATATACGAATAGTACCTCGCGGACGATATTTTTTCCATGTGATATTGGTTTCATACCAGTCAAAATTTCCAAAAGTACAACTCCAAGGCTATAAACGTCACTCTTGGCTGTCAGCTTATGGGTCAACAAGTATTCGGGATCAAGATAAACCTGCAATATGAAATGTAACTTATTAAAAGAATGATGTGGATCAAATTTAAAAATAGGTCCTAATTATTAATAGAATAGCGGAAACATGATAAACACATCGGAAACATGCAAATTTCAAACCAACCCATACATAATTTATCAGTTTTGAACCGAACCCGTTTGGTCATAAGATGGATTTCGGTCCAGTTACCTATAAATAGATCTATTCAAGTTATTTTTATCTTTGACAGGTCAAATGGAATGTAAAAGAAATATTTAAAAGGACAAACAATTTAAATCAAAAGTCGCGCAAAGAGTTATTTTTAACGCATACAACCTCCAAAATGGTTTTATTCAAATAGTACATTACTTTTTAAATGATATAAGTTTTGTAATCAGACTAACTATACATAGTAAAAGAATGGAATCGTTTGGACAAAAAACCTTGATTTTATCGCTATACCGAGTAACTTGTTTTTTCAGAGCTTCTGTCACACCCTCAAAATACCACATGCGGGAAACCCCGCGAGGCGTGTGACGTACCAGGATCCAGCCACCAATCACATTGAACTCATAAATATTAATCCAAATAAAACTTTCATTTATTAAAACATTCGTTACAAAAAATTGTTTACATTTCAGCGGAAGCATACTACATTAATTAAGAGTTTCGTAACCTAAGTGTATAAAAGCCTTTAGACATGTCTCAAGATTCCCTGTAAGTCTACCCATGACCACTCCAGCATCCCAGACAGCAAGTCCCAATGATATAAACCTATAGACCTGCAAGCATGCAGACAAGTGTGTTAGACAACGCTGGTGAGTTCAAAGTTTTGCTAACACGTTTAGTTACCAGATATGAGTATAAAACATTTCAATGATTTGATGTTATTAATAACTCGATTACCGCCGATGGCTCCAGATTATTTGCCCTATTCCCCAAAGCCTCTATCAAAGCAATGGTCAAGACTGGGGTCATTAGTTCACTCCCGACCTCCCCGGTGCGGTGTGAGGGTGCCAAACCTAAATAGCGCTATTAACTAATACCCCGTTGCCTCCCCGGCAACAATCGGTAGAAGGGACTTGATTGATAGATATGAGTGTATTAACGAACATCCCAATAACCCGACGTTCCTCCCTGGAACGTTTACCAGATGTCCCTCCCCGGGACGCATGCTTGGAAAAAGAGCAGTGAACTCACCTGGGATTTGCTCGGTATTTAACAAATTACCCGTTCCAGTAAATCAACCAACCCTACCGTGGTTAACAACATTATCAGTTTTGTAACAGAGTAAATCAAGTATTTCACGCAGACAGTACTCATCACCAAGTTTACCATATAACATGAATCATGTACCCAGTTTGTATACACAGCAACACACAATAGTCGGGTCTCATACTTCCATGAGTGAAAACAAGTTTTTCATCACAAGTAACAATTATTTCCAATGCACATTGACATCCTTCAACATGTGTATCATAATGGTTCACACAAACAATATTACATATAACAGGTATTTAGCTCCCATACTAGTCAACATATCCATGTGAATGCTACACGAGTCAAAACAGGCTCCTTATCCTTAACCCACACTATCATGCACTCAAACAATATGCACAAACATTAATATTCATTATCATGATCATTACAGTGGCATGCCGACGAAGAACCCTCACATTGACGAAAATCCCCTTGACGAAAATCCCCATTTTTCGTCATAAACCTCTCAACGAAATACCCCCCATCTTTCGTCGAGATGTTTGTCGGCGAAGGATCATCTTTCGTCGACCTAAGATTCGTCGACTACCCTTGACAGTTTTGAAGTTTCCACAATTCCAGTAAGCAAATTCAATAACCCAACCAAAACAGATCAACCATATACCTCAGTTTAGTTTTCATTCATGATTACACGGTTTCATATCAACAGTTACAAATCAAAGACCCAGTTTAGCATATTCTTACACACGTATAACATAACAATCTGTAGTAACGGCCGTTTATTAATAACGAATCGTTGGTTAATTTCTATGATTTACCAGGATCCCTACTCATCACTTAACGGTGTTCGATCATCCCTAACAATCAAATAATCATTAACTTATTCATCAAAAACTATCAGTATGCTAACACTAGTTCATTGACTAAAAACATGAGCGATTTTAGTTTCTCAACACATAACAAATCATAACAGATTCGACACATATCATAACGATTCATAACTAATTCGACACATAACAATAGTAAATCAAAAGATAACACTAGTACAAATTGACTAACCAAGAGAGGGTGTAGTCACGCGCTAGAATGGTACCAGATACGTGCCGAGAAGATGATGCTTCGAAGAGTGTTTACTGCCGTCGCTAGGTTTAGAGGGGTCTAGGGTTTCTTTTAATTTTCAACTGACGGTTACTCATCAAAAGTTTACGTTTTAGACGTAACATGTTGGGCCGCAACTGCATGGGCCGACGGCCCTTATGGCGAAAAACCCATGTGGACGAAGAGTATATATTTCGTCGAGCTTGTGAGTGACGAAAGTCTAGGTTTTTCGTCGCTAAGGATCTGTGACGAAAGTCCCATATTTCGTCGGGTGCCAGGTCCAATCTTTAAGCAATTACACTTCAATAGTCATTACCATTGCACAATTAAATCCACTAACCATCCAAACTCTAATTTCTCAAACAATTCCACATTTCTAACATAAAACAATTTGTCAAAACAGAATTACTAAACAAGTGATACGTAGATGAAAGGACTCGAAATCTCGGGTTGTCACATCATCCCCAACTTGAAAGAAATTTCGTCCCGAAATTTGACAAGTAATCCAGGGCAGCAAGATGTAAGATCAGGATAACTGTGGATTTTTCCTCAGGTGCCACATCATCCCCAACTTGAAAGGGAATTTCGTCCCGAAATTCGCCAGTGACATCAGGAGTTGCTTCAACCATTTGAAAAATCAAGGATACTAGAGCTTCGTCTGATCTTTGCGTTCCCACGTGAACTCCAGTCCACGTCTTGAGTTCTAACAAACTTTCGCGATTGGAAATTCAACTGTGTTAACGAACCTTGACTTCCGGGTCTATGTTTTTCGATAGGTTCCTGGACGACTGCACTTGTCGATAACCTTAGGCTCGAGCAAGGGTATCATAAGTGTTCCACCAACAAACACTTCTTTAGGTTTGAGACATAAATGACATCGTGAACGTTACCTAATCCGTTGGGCAAGTCAAGTTTGTAGGCCATAATGTCAATTCATCTTGCCATTCTTCCCAAAACGCACCGCACCCTCCCAGGGTGAGACTTCCAATCATGACACGTTCGTCTGCAGCGAACTATCAGTGTTTCCTAAGCTTATTAGCTTCCCTGGCGGTCACGCGTTGCCACCGAACGATTCCCGACCTTAGCAGTCTTCTCATAGGTTTCAAATACAAGTCCTGGACCTGCGATTAGGTTGTCACCCACATTAGTCCAACAAGGAGATCGGCATTATCATCCATACACTGACTCAAACAGAGCTATCTGATTACTAGAATGGTAACTGCTGTGGTAGGACTTAACCAAAGGTAAGTATCCTTCCAATTCTTACTAAAGTCGATCACAAACATGCTCGCAGCATGTCCTTGAGTGTCAGGATGATTCGTTTACTCAGATCGTTTGTCCAACGGTGATAAACAATGCTCATGTCTAGACGTAGGTCGAGGGTGTTGTGTATTGCCTGTCATAAATTGGGTATAGATCAAATAAGAGATAACCGGAGTTGGCACCTCGTGCCTACAAGCCGCCTCTCTCAGAGGAATATTCACAAGCTGTGACGACTCGTCAGTTTCCTTGATTGCAATAAAGTGTGCTGGTTACGTGAGACAATCAACTATCACCCAGGTGATATTGTTTCCGTTTCGAGTTGTAAGTAGACTAGCGACGAAATCTATGGCAGTCTGTTCTCATTTTCATATGGGTGTTTCTGGTTGTTGATACTCCACCTTGACTTTCCCACAAGTCAAACATCATTAACATACATTGCCAGGTGGGCCTTCATCCCCGATCACCAATACAAGATTTATAGATCCTAATATCTCTCTTTAAAACCCAGACGACTAGAATATCGAGGCCGGTGTGCTTTGCTCAACACAAATTCCCTACAGTTACCGTATAATGAGATCCACATTCGTTCCATGAGGTAGCGAATATCGTCCATCCTGCCAAAGGTTGCTTCTCCATGTCCCGCGTGGGTTCAACTTGAAAATTCTTTTCTTTCAGTTTTCCAGTTTGAACAGAGCGAGTCTGATCAGGTAGGTTAGAGTCGATAGTGAGTTGCAAAGCCCGTACGCATTTAGGTTTCGTAGTCGAAGTCATTCAAAGGTTCCATCCAGCGATGCCATCACATGTTTAGTTCCTTTCAAAAACAGGGCACACGAGAGGCTCTTGTGATCGATCTAAGTGGTGCATTTGGTATCGTCCATGTAACCCCTCGTAAAATCATGACCAATATATTGAAGACACGTGTTATGGACTTTAAACGTGTAATAGATTGATCTTGAGGGACTAAAATTGTAAAACGATGTAAGTATGTTAGTAAAAGGGATCCAAAGTGTCAACATGCCATACTTGTGCCTCTGATTGACCTCACACGACGTTCGTATTCTTTAACGAATAATTTATCGAACTTAGAAAGTCGTTTGTGCTCGAAATAAGGATCTTATGAAACATAGGGGTTAAACGTGTCAACATGTTGAAAGTAACCTCTGAGTGACCTTTTGACAATCCCAAAAACATTGTAATAATTATATATTTTGATCTTAAGAATGTCGGATATTAATTTTATGGAGTTTCGAAGAAAACAAGACTTTTCGGGTGACCGTACAACTAACCGGGAGCTTAACGGAGTTAGTTTATGACCCAAGGCCCTTAAACGTTAACTATGGGGGTCCTAAGTGCAATAAATGGAACTTAAATAAAGTTTAAATGGACCAGGGACTGAAATTGCAAAGTTGCAAAAGTTTTTACCGGATCAGAAGGTCTACTCGGCCCGCGTAGACTCTTTAAGAATCTTACGCGGCCTGCGTAGAAGCTGCAGATGCAGAAAAAAAGGACAGCTGCATGTCCAGCCAGTTCCACCGCCTTTGCATGCTTGTTTTCGATTCCAGGGACTGAGCCAACATATTTTCATGCATAGGGGACACCTGGGATCATCAGGAATCACTTGTAGAGTTATGTTGAATGATCTTGTGAAGTTTAAATTCCTATATAAGGCCCTCTTGTTTGCTAGTTCATTTGCACATTCTCAAAATTCATTCACAACTCTTTCTCTGGAACTTCCTGGAGCTCAAGCAAGTTTTCTTAAGTTCCAAATTCGTGCTAAGGACCATTGTAAGTGTTCTTAGCCCTTTAAGTTCAAGTTTTATTAGTCTAATGACCAAAAGTCAAAGTCGTCGTAATTAAGCTTTGACTTAGTGATTAATCACTAATGGTCCAGCCATTATTTGAATTGAAAGTGGCTATGAGTTGGTAATTATGTGGGTAATAAACCCTTAAAAGGACACCCACTGATTATCACTCTAACTTGGTCAATTATCGGGTCAAACTTAATATTAAAAAGTCAACAGAAGCTATTTTTACAAATAAATTCATAACTGATAATGTAGAGGTTATGGAACATGTTTTAACACTAAAATGACTTGGTAAATAATGTAAGAACATGTCTAAGCATGTTTAACCCAACACTTCTGAGTTTAGGCTCGGTTCAGAACCGAAAATCGCAAAAGTAGACTTTTGATTTGACTTTCAGTTCTGCCCTGATTTAGCTTAGTTTAGATATGCGGTAGGGTTCCATTAGGACCATATTACATGTTAGTATAACCCTCTGAGATTATACAATATGGTTCCTTTGTAATCCGAATCATTTGCATGTTTCCATTAAATGCTTAAATGTTGACCATTATGCCCTTTTGATATTAAAACGATATTTTTGAAAATGTAGAGGACAAAACCTTTGTTACTGATTTATAAACATGTCCTAAAAATTTGACATCAGTTTGTGGTCTAAATTAGGAGTTATGCTCAATATCGTAAATTGAAGCCTTTTTATTAATTAAACGGCATTTTCGGCATAAAATCTATTTAAACCCAATTTTTGACACCAAACCTTTTTCCCACTGATTTAATATAATATTTAGGGATTTTTGAAGATTTTTGTTGAATTTTAAACTGATCATAACATAGGGTTCTTGCATTGACTCGGTAATTGACGGTTATGCCCTTTTTGCTAATAAAATAAGTTTTACACATCCTTTACATACCAAACCTTTTTTCTACTGATTTTATATATTAAATAAGTTATTTTAAACTGTAAAGGCTGTTCAAAATCTCAGATTTCATTATTTAACCCGAATACCGTCAAATACCGACTTTGATGCGATTTAGGCGTATAGAGTGGTTTAAAACCATACTTGGCACCTAAAGCTTGTTACCTACTGATGTTATGACTAAATATTTATAATTTAACAGTAAGAAAAATTTTTGAACTCATATTTCCAAATTTGACCTTTAAAGCTTATGTGAAATGACCAAAATGCCCCTATGGTGAATAGTTTGGCCATAAATGATAAATTTCACACATATATGATATCTTACTGATATAACCTACTGAAATAAATATTTTTACTGATCAATTTAGACCAAAACCTCAGATTTTCATTTAACCTCTTTTATAACCTTTAAAATGACCAAATTACCCCTACGGGGCTTAAATTGGTTTTAAATCCGTTTTGGGCATAATGGAAGGTATCCTACTGATATCACAACATATTTAAGGCATGTTAACTTGTGAAACCTATACATGACTCGTTTGGTTACCCGTTATGCATTTTTCGCGTTCGGTACGGTTTATGTGACTAGTTTGCATAAATTGACCGACACGGGTCAAACCTTATCATTTTTACTTCAAAATCCAGAATGTGTTTAGTTTACCCATATTATACAAGTCTTCATACTTGTCGGGTCTAAATCACATTCTAATCCATTCTTCGCTTAATCTTGCGTTTTGAACCGTAAACCTTTCTTTAAAACTAACCGGTCTAAGTTTAAACTTAAGTAAGACCCGTTAGGAATCTAATAGGTTATTAAAACCTTCGTTCCAGATTTAGGAGCCCAGTAAAAGATATTTGCACTTGCTGATTGTATACGGCTGAGATAAATTTGTATATTTTGCTCAGGTAAATACTTTTAACTTATTTTCCCTTATACGGGCTTGGGATACGGTATATAAAATACCGCTTGGTCGGGTATTGAATCTTTAATCGTATGAAGTAAATCATTGATATAACCCGTTTAATCTGTTTTGTTTGTTTAAAGCCTTTGGGTGGTTAATGACCATGTCCTGGATATCCTCGGCTCAATCATTGAAATGGCCACGACTTAAGCACGGGGTGTAGGCATACACCTGCCAGTGCGTATGTAAAATAATGTACCCGCCTGTTCGAGAATAACTCGCCGTGGGTTATATTATGTGGTGTGTCTATTAATCTTTAACCCGGTATTTTAACCCGGGCTATAGAACGTATAACAAACATATAATTCTTTTACAAGATTATTTTTAAATAATTATCCCAAGTTATAAAAGATTATTTGTGCCTTGTGCATTTAAATCAATTTTCTTAAACAACTTTTCAAAAGAGTCGGTTAATTGTATTTACCAGTGTAAACTGACGTATTTTCAAAAAGGTTAAGTGCAGGTACTGTGCGAAATAGGCTGGCTACTCCTGAGTGAATAAATAAAGAGTCTTGCAAGCCTTATCACTTTAAATCTGTTGAACATTACTTCTTTTTTGTTTTGATCCGCCCGTGGATTCATCTTACAATCCGTTTGTAATATTTATGTTACTTTCATTCGGTTTGTAATATTATTACTTTTAGACTTCCGCTGTGCATTGAACTGTGATAAATTGACTATGATGATATCAACTACGTCACGATACTCCCCACCGGGCCCACCGGTAATACGTGGAAATATCGGGGTGTGACAGGTTGGTATCAGGGCCAACATTGAGTGAATTAAACACTAGCCTTTTGTGTTTAATCTCAATTACACAGTTGCACATTCCTTGACTTCTGAGTCTAGGCAAAGGACTTAGGACTAATCCTAATCTTTTAATTTGTCCTTTATTGTTTTCCTTGTTGTTTCTTTTGTTTATGTTGGCAGGAACTAGAAGATGCCACCGCGTATTAGAGGAAGAGGAAGAGGCGGTAAAGCCCCAATCTTCACCAGTCATGATCATGAGGCCGGGCCATCACACCGGCGAACTCCTTCGGTAACTATGAGCACTAGTCCTCAAGAAGACTGGAGGACCTACTTAGAGCCGGCGAGGCGTTCTGTCTCGCTTAGCTCCTCACCTTCGTACCACGATTCATTCGGGCTCCATCAAGGCAACGAGTCCAATCATTCACGCCATTCCTACTTGCCATTGCAGCGGTCAGGTTCTCACCACGCTTTTCAGGACCCGACCCCGTACTTCCAGAGTCGGTTCAACCCGGTAAACCAAGTTCAAGAACTAGAGGGTCCAAACCCTCTGGGACCCGCTGACCATTATCCTGAGATGCAGGATATGGAAATGGATGATGACCCCGATCCTGCCGAGCCGCCAACTGGGATGCCCACACATCCCATAGAGATTTCAGATGGATCGTCCTTTCACGGTTCACCATATCGGGGCCCAGAAAGCTTTGCAGAAAGGTGGGCCACCTACCCCTGGGAGTTTACCCCACCTTTCAACCCACCTCAACAGAAGCAGCAGGATCCCTCTGAGGATTCGCGTTTTCAGGCGGTCACGCCACCGCCGCCGCCAGAGTAGCAACCGCCTCCGGAGCCACCGAGGCGGAGAAGATCAGGAGCACGGATGTCCGTGCGAGGGGGATTTCACTTCAGCACCCCCCAACACTCTAGTGGTAGTCACTACCCGCCACTGTATGAAGACCCGCCGATGGGTGGGCCTTCAAACCCAGTTTCAGAGGTCGACTCTCCGCCAGTCGCACCACCACCAGCACCACATGTGGGTTTTGATAACCCAATGCCTTCTTAAACTGGTGCAGCAGCGTATAACCCTTTTGAGCAGCCAGGCCATTCTGGCTACAATTACTACAATGCCCCTGATGTTGACCCATATCTTGTAGCGGCAAACTACAATGCTCTTCATCCTGAAGGGCCCTACGGAGCTTCCTACCAGACTGGATACCCAACATATGGGTATCAATATCCACCACCTCTTCAGCCTCAGCCGCAGCAGCAACCGCAGCCGCCACTTGTCCAACCACCACAGCAGCAGGAGATCATTCAAAGGTTGAATCAGGTGGAACGGGATGTTCAGAGGGAGCGTAGGAGCCGTCGGGGTCTACTTAAGGGTTTGCCTGATTTAATCAAGGGAAAGAAGGGAAGGGATTATTGAAATTCCTTATTTTATTTGTTTTGTAATTTTCATTTTCAATTAAGTCCCTGCGTGGACATCTATTTATGTACCTAGTCCCTGCGAGGACTTGTAATTTCAGTTTAGCCCCTGCGTGGGCAAGTTATTTATGTAAAAGTCCCGTTTAGGGCAAATATGTACTCCTTTTAAAATTTAGTGGAATGTTAAATTTTTTAAATTTCATTTTTGTCATAATATGCATGAATATAATACTAGACGTATACCCGCGCGATGCGGCGGGACGACAATTTACAATGCGGTATTCGTTTACTGTGAGTTTATCAATTTTCTCGTGTACATTGTATAATATGTTTGTTTAGTTTCTTATTCGTAGCATCGGTGTGTGACGTATACCATGAGCCTTACAGGCTTTTAAAAGAATAACAAACATGCTATTAAGAAAATATCAGTCACAAACTTAGTAAAAATTAAAAAAAACGAACACACGAATGGGAAATTATCAATCATAAATATAGTAATAAAAAATTAAAATCCGCATGTCAACTACTTGCATCGTGATTAGGTGTTTTTTCGACATAAGCGTTACGCATCTCAATTATTTCATCTAAAAGGAAAGCTGGTAGCAGTGGAGTCATGAAATGTAACCAACTGGCAGAGACACCTAAATGGGAAGTGCATACATGGCCGCGAGAATAGACACAAAATACAGAGGGGGTTGATAAGGAAAAAATGGACGATCTCTAATCGACCATGAATGTAGTGTTACACCAATTGATTGAGACTGCTCGTTTAAAAAAAAGCATCGACTTTGTTTTTCCCTAAAAAATGGGTTTTAGCTAAAATGGGCACGGAATATGAATTAAGCTATATCTATTTATAAGGTTGATATAGTTTTTTTTTTTTTAATTTAATAAAAACAACTCAATTAGTGGGGTTTCAAACAGGTGTGTGAGTTTACAATACGACACTCCATTTCTGTTTGTTTATCAATCGTCTCGTGATATATCGTACAATACTTAAGTTAGTTTTCTTATTTGTATAATATGTTACAACTCAATTTATTTAACTTATCAATCCTCACATATTACATCAAAGGTACGTATTTATTCCTATGTAAATTTGAAACAAACAAAAAAATAGATGTACTTTTTTATCAAGAAATATAAGAATTATCTCCTTTGTTTTTTTTTATTAGATGTGTTTTATCTTAATTTGAGATCTCAGTTCAAATGACAATTAAAACAGAGTCATGATAATACATTTACACAACTTAAAATGACTGGTAATTTATTTTTATTTTTTTGAACTGCCAGCTACACCAAACTTACAAACCAAACCAAACTAAGGCACACCATATCAACCAAACAGAAAACAAAACTAAGCAACAATAGAACTATCCAAAGCCATCAAAGCTTCTCCACTTTTCCATGGTGAGAGCTGGGTCCTTTGAGCGATTTTTTACCCATAGGAAACCCATAGCCTTTATCTACTCTACGACTTTTGCCACCTCTAGGTATGCACCATTGAAAATTATCTTATTCTAACGGACCAAATGCTCCAAATTGCGACTTGAATAATAGCTTGAAAAGTCTTCTTTTTCTTTTGCGAGCTCACCAAATGGGTGTGTACATCAAGAATGTCTTTAACTCCAAAAGCGAAGATCGGTGGAACTTTACACCATTGAGATACCAAAGCATAAATTATCCGAGCGAAATGACAAGATACGAACAGATGCTCACTTGTCTCAGCATACTCCCCGCAAAGAACACAATTAACCGAGTTTACTTGAATGTTTCTAGCCAATAGAGTTGCTCTCGTTGGAAGGCGATCTTTAACCGCTCTCCATGCCACGAACCCAACTTGGAACCCATTTACTCCAAACAAAGTTGTAATCTGGCAAGGATCTGTTAAAAACCTTGAGAACAGATTTTACTCTACCAACAGAAAACTCACCAGAAGGGTAGTGGCACCATTTCGTTACATCCGGATCACTCGTAAGCGTCAAAGAATTCAGCAGGTCTGCTAGCTCCGAGAACTCATAAGCCTCCAAAACCTGCATAGTGGACCAGGCCCAATCGGAAACATAATACGGTCGGAAACAGAGCAAATTATATACCTTTGATGGACCAAAAAAAAATAGCAAAGCAATTACTTACAAAGAACTCTATAATTCCCAATTTTGACCCAGGCATGTTTTAAACGTGACACCTACTTTACCGAACAGACGCGTGCGTTTTGAACTGTTGATCAACACACTTTGAGTCAAACGATGCATTTTTAGAAGAGTATACAAAGAAGATGTAACCCATCATGCTCGTAAATGGATTTACTCACACAGATATTGTTACATTATTCAATAAACTCAAACTTACCAAGTTGCAGCAGGCTAAATGGATTTACCACTCATAAATGGATTTACCACTCATATCTAAAATCTTCACACACTTGCCAACATAGTGTCCGGTTTTCTTTGTTGCAGCAGGCTGCAACAAATCAATGCATAAGGACTGCAATGGTTCCCTCACCATGATGATGCAAAGCGTTATTATACGGGTACCTAAAGAAAATAATAACAATAGGACTTAAGTACGACCTCGAGTTAAAATTAGCTATGCAATCAATCGTTAGTATAAGTGGTAAACTACTCAAAGAAAAGATCAAGAACTCTTTGAATAGTTCCGGAGCTAATCAACTCCTGTTCTGCAATTTCATTCCCTGTCCTCAATAAAACCGCAATGAACTCCACAAACTGCAATAAGAAGATACATCAAAAGTCGAGAAAACTAAAATTTCTTTCATTATTGTTATAATGTTTAATTTTCATTGTTCAGGTTTACTAACCTTTAAACAATGCTTCCCTAGAGGAGGCTTTAACTGGCCATACGTAGTTGGCAAAACTTTCTCGTCAAGTGAGACGTTTTGAAACTTGCAAGTTGCAACCACCTGTGTAAACCAAACCGACTATTTAGCCTTTTTTGAAGTTTGGAACATGAAATATCTTTATTAGATTAAAAAATCATGCATATTAACAAAAACAAGTTAAAATCAAACGGTCAACCAGCCGACCACCCCAACCCAGCAGGTTTGATTTGTTGTTTACCCAAACCCAGAATTGGCCAAACTTCGTCAACACCCAACTGGTAACAATTAGTAAAAATCAAAACAGATCAGGGTGGTTCCAGCTTTCAAATGGTTTGACTTGTCTCCTTTTAAAATTTTGCTAATTTTACCAGGTGACTTCGAAAAACATAATTTGGTGCCATTTTCATCTATAGCATCAATCAGAAACAATTGTTTAAGAGCATCTTGTAAAGACTCAACTGCAAAAAAGTAATCAACCACAAAAAACTTGAACAACACGGATCTGCAAATTTGAAATGCGTTCCGGTCTCGTAATCGAAGCAGGTCAATAAACCTGAAGAAAAGGTCTCACGTTTTTTAATTTATCGCCAAAATAACAGATTTAAATCTAAAAGTAATCAAGTATCTATTATTACTAACCTTTAATGAACACCACTTGGAATCCTCCCACTGAGGAGATATGTCTTCGATTCCAATTATTGTACCGATAAACCTAATAAAAGTTAAAATCAAATAAATAAGCATCCAAATATAGATACTTAAATACCCAAAATAAAATATTTAACGAAAGTACTCCAGCCTATTGTAAGCAAATGCCTTCGCGGTTGACCTCTGAAGATATGCTTGAACCGCCACTCGGTTCTGTGTAGATCGTAGGCTGATAACTCTTATGTAGGAGTAGCTTGATCAAACTTTTAAAACCTATAGACTACAAAAAAAAAAACCCCACAAAATCAGCTGGTTTAACAATCAACAATAGACCGTTAATCACCAATAAATGGTGATTTATACGTTGTATCTAACCTTGGTGCAAAGCTTTTCAGCCTGATTTTACTCTTTGAGTTTCAGTTGACATGCTGCATTATTAAGGTTGCAAGTAATCTTCAACGCTTTTGCTTGTTTCTTCTCCTCTTCTTCAAAATTACCATTCTGTCCTTCATATATGCTTATTAAAGTAGTATAGATAGGATGTTGACATCAGTGTATAGAAACATGAGTAAAAAATCATTTTTTCCAAGAGTACCATTGATGGGAAAAGAGAACGACAAAGTAGTATAGATAATCCGTTTCAATTCTAAACAGAAAGCGTCGTTATCAAACCATTTTAGATTTTGCAGATGAATTGGAGGTTGTGGCGCTGCCGTTATATTATCGAAAAACACAAGGCTAAGCTCATATTTTTAACAGTCGAAACAGTGGAAATTATTTATAAAAATATATTTTAAGGGATCAATGGTTTTAAACTTACTTTTACTCTTTTAATAAACATAGGCTGCTCTTGCTCTGCCCCAATGAGTTACCCTGCACCATTTAATCCGTTTTCATTATCTCCACCAACCTCGACGGCAGATCCGCCAATTGATCCGACGGTCCACCAGTACCGTCTCGTGACGTCATTCTTCAATATCAAACACAACAGACGCACTGCACCTTCAAAACTACAAATAAGTAAAAAACGCAATGGCTTATAAACTATACTCCCAATGGGAGTAAGCCGGGCAAAACTGGCAGGTTGCATCAAATTAGGAACTGGATTCGGGTCAGTACCTGTCATTTAAAAAACATCAATTAGGGTCGGAAAACATTCAGACCAAAATCGGTTCTGGTCATTTTAAAAAACATCAACAGACGCACTGCACCTTCAAAACCGCCCATGAACGGATCCCATGTGGAAGATGGTTTCGGGGAATTACCCGGTTCATCCGCATGTTTAACCGCCATCTGTTCTTGGTTACCTCCATCTCCTACAGTTATGTGCACCGGACCACAAGGGTCCAACGTGTAGTTATACACTCTGTTTGATCTCTGGTAAGCATGAACCTGAAAATTCATAACATGCACATACTCAAACAGTCAACTTCGATTTTTTATCATATAAAGTACCATGTGGCAAAACAGGCAGGCCAGTTGAGTAGGATTATGGGTCAAATGGGTCCAGGTCAACACGGGTCATTTTTGGTATGGGCCGCAAGGGCCGGGTCAGGTTGTGGTGAGTGACCCTGAATCCATTTTAATTCTTTTCTGTAACCAATGCATCATTATACCTGACTGTAATAAATCTTCTAACAAACATGATTATTTGGTGAGAGAGTGTTTGACCAATGTGGTCCATTTGACCCATTCCCTTGTTAGCTAATCTTTTTGACCTGTTTGAAATTGAAAGCACCTATGGCTTATAACACTTACATGGCCTTTGAAAACTATATCGACACCAGCATTATATAGTAATTCTTCCAAGGCAACCCTCATGCATTTGACTTCTTTATAATGAGCAGCATAGGTGTTGTACCATGGCGGATGCCAAACACCAACAAGCCATGGTGTCACTTTGCGGTCAACTTTTGCCAAATCCCTTTGCAACCACTTGTATTGATCGGCTATATTAAAAAATTACACAGCCCCATCGGTTAAACTTAAAGTAAAAAACAAAGAGTTGACAAATGCAGAGTCAACAAATGCAAAAGGATGGAATTTTTACATGATTTATCATAAGCAGTGTAGCCACCAGCATTAAATCTTTCAAATAAGCCTGCATTTCAAAAGCATTCAAGAAGATGAGAAATTAAACAAAAAAGAACCGAATGAAAGATTGAATTAGAATCGATTAGCATCTAATCAAAAAAATAAAAAAAGTTATTACCTCCAGATTTGAGACTGGATATTCATAAAAAGATTTGTAGCTTGAAACCGGATCTTTATAACTGGGACACAATAATAAGAACTGAATGAAAGATTGAATTAGAATCGATTAGCATCTAATTTCCCAAAAACAACAATAAGAACTGAAGTATCACAAGAAAGAAAAACCCTAAACTGAACCAGACCATACCTTTAGAGGATAGAGAGTATGAGGACGAAGTCTTCAAACCACCCATATCTGAATCGCACACACACCCCGTAGATCTGAATCTCTTGGATGTGAATCTCTTGAATCTGAATCTCCTTGGATCTGAATCGCTTGGATCGCGAGAGAGAGCAGAGAAACCCTAGATCCAGATCTGGATTTGGAATCGCCAGAGAGAGAGAGAGAGAAGGAGCAGGAAGCGTGTTTTTGTGAGAAAGAGAGAGAAAGAGAGGAGAAAGTCTGATGGGGGATCCGTGTGAAGTGAATATCAGCCGTCCAGATCGTGATCCGTGTGAAAAAGTGAAAAAAATGGACGGTTGATGATGATCCGGGTAAAGGGTAAATTGTTTGTGTTTTCTTGTGCCTTAAGACTTGTACATTGTGCATTGAGGGTGTTTTCAACACCTTGCTGAATTACCATTCTGTCCTTCATATATGCTTATTAAAGTAGTATAGATATATGAAATAAATCAAAAATATCATTACTTTTGTAAGATCTGCCATTATATATTAAACAAAATCTTAAAGGCAAAACCTAGCCCATGTGTCATTTTAAGACAGGGCCATGATGGTAGTTCCTTATTAAGATTCAAATCCTTGTTAACATCTGAAAACATGTTAACACTCCTGGCAAATGTGATTCGATAAAATCACATAAGTCATCCTTATATTGGATTTTTTTTCAATTCCTTTTCTCTATTTATTTAATCATCCCTTAGTGATGAAGTGCCTACGAGCCATATTTATTATCCTTTGAGAAAAAAGACAGTCGTAGTCTACGACTCCCTGTCAAGAAAAGGTAATGAACTATGTTCAAGCATTAATGCCTCGATCCTATAAGATCATGGCTTATAATTTAAGATTGTCCTTCTAACTGGGCCTTTTGTGCCATTATAATATTTTAATGAATTACAACTGAGGATTAATTATAATGAAAATCCTGAATATATATGTGACTAACAAAATTAATCATTATGGTTTATTGGTACCATGGTTAATGAATCATCAAGAATGACAATTCTGTTATAGATTTCTGAACAAATCATTGTCATTATTTTATGTAGCAATCAAGCTACATGGCAGAATCTGAAGAAGTCAACAGTCACCCTATAGAAAATCATGATACTACCAGAATCAACGTAACTGGTGCGGAACTTCAAGCATTGATTGATAATGCTGTTACTAAAGCCATGGATAGGCAGTTTAAAGAATCTAGTGGCACACACTCTAAGACTCACTCTGTGGCTCACAGTAAGCCACCTTCTAAAACTCACGAGTCAAAGAAGGACGATGCCCAACACTCATCAAATCAGCATAGTGTTCCGTCTAAGAAGATTATATTCAATCAAGAGCCACGTGCAAATACCTGTTCATATAAGTATTTCGTCTCCTGCAAGCCCAGGGATTTCACTGGGGAAAAAGGAGCCATTGATTGCATGACGTGGCTAGATGAGATGGATACAGTGGTTGATATTAGTGGATGTGCAGAGCAAGATATTGTGAAGTATGTTTGACAATCGTTCAAAGGTGAAGCTCTAGCTTGGTGGAGGTCCTTAATCCAAGCTACTGGAAAGATTCCGTTATACAACTTGACTTGGGCTCAGTTTGTTACGTTAATCAAGGAAAATTTCTGTCCTCAACATGAAGTTGAGAAAATTGAAACTGACTTCTTGACCTTGGTCATGAAGAACTTAGACTGTCAGGCATATCTCACCAGTTTCAATACCATGTCTAGATTGGTTCCATACTTGGTCACACCGGAACCAAAACGTATAGCCCGTTTTATTGGAGGTTTAGCTCCAGAGATTAAGGAAAGTGTGAAAGCATCAAGACCTACTACCTTTAGGTCAGTGGCTGATTTATCATTATCTCTTACCCTCGATGCGGTCAGGTAGAGATCGCTTAGGAGTTCTGATGAGGGGAAAAGGAAACGTGAGGATGAGAACTCACACCGATCTGATAAGAAACATAAGGGGAACTCTGATCACAAGAAGAGTTCAGGGTTCAAGAAGGATAGCCAACAGACGGGTGAGAAACCCAAGTGCAAGACCTGCAAGAAGCGTCATTTAGGGAAATGCAGGTTCGAGTCAAAGTCCCAATCACAGCCCAGGGTTTTTCAGATTTGCAAATCAGGTGAACATAAAACATTGGATTGCAAAAAGATAAAGGATGCGACTTGTTACAACTGTAACGAGAAAGGGCACATCAAGTCCAACTGCCCAAAGTATGCAAGGAAACCTGAAGAAGGTAAAAAGACCAATGCTAGGGTCTTTCAGATGAATGCTCAAGAAGCGGTTTAGAATGACAACGTAATAACAGGTACCTTTCTTATCAATGATGTTTATGCAAGGGTATTGTTTGATTCGGGTGCAGATAAGTCGTTTGTGGATGATAAATTTTGTAAGTTATTAAATCTTCCTGTTAAAACCCTAAGCATAAAATATGAAGTAGAATTGGCCGATGGTACCATAAAAACTGCTTCAGCCGTTTTAGATGGATGTTTTATATCCATTAGGAACCACTCTTTTCCGTTATCTTTGCTTCCTTTGAAACTAGCTGGATTCGACAAAGTATAGGCATGGATTGGTTATCTCATAACCAAGCCCAGATTGTTTGTGACAAGAAACAAGTGGTTATCAAGACTCCGTATGGTGGTGAGCCACTTACGATACAAGGAGATACTCAGTATGGGTT
Source organism: Helianthus tuberosus (assembly GCA_030545235.1). Classification (NCBI taxonomy): domain Eukaryota; kingdom Viridiplantae; phylum Streptophyta; class Magnoliopsida; order Asterales; family Asteraceae; genus Helianthus; species Helianthus tuberosus. The sequence continues at coordinate 124,034,843 of CM060451.1, read as the reverse complement.
ACCTAAGTAAGTATCTATGCTTAAGGCGTCAAGGTGTTTAAAGAAAGGTTGTGTCATTTACATGGCACAGGTGACTATTGATGAACCAAAGCCGAAGGTTGAAGACATCCCTGTCATTTCTGAATATCCAGAAGTTTTCCCTGAAGAACTACCTGGTTTACCTCCAGATAGGCAAGTGGAGTTCAGAATTGACATTATTCCTGGAGCAGCACCAGTTGCAAGAGTGCCTTATCGGTTAGCTCCGACTGAGATGAAAGAGTTAAGGACTCAACTGGATGATTTGTTGGCCAAGGGTTTTATTCAACCTAGTTCATCCCCTTGGGGATCACCGATACTGTTTGTGAAGAAAAAGGATGGATCAATGCATTTATGCATTGATTATCGAGAGCTGAACAAGGTCACAATCAAGAACAGATATCCATTGCCCAGGATCGATGATCTGTTCGATCAATTGCAAGGGGCAAGTTACTTCTCCAAGATTGATTTAAGGTCAGGTTACTGTTATGGGTCATTTTCTGAGTATACATATCCTGACTAATATCCCGCTTTTAATTGTTTATTGTGACCAGAATACTGGACGGGGATATTGCTAACATCCTGGGCGATATCCTAAGGTTGAGTGAATTAAACACGTGCAGGTTAATGGCTGTAAGTTACTAACGGTCATCAGGACTTCTTCTCCTCAAGACTCGGGCGTATTTGTTATGAGGAAGCCGTTGAACCCGAAAGACTTGGTCCTCAACGTTCGAGTGGGAATATTCGCTGGATCCCGGAAGTTTAGGATAGTTTGTTACATTATCTTTACTATAAATAGATGGGGGCGGATCAGTTTAAGGCACACAATTTTACACTTACACTCTCGAACACTTTGACTCTCTAGCTCACTGCAAACACCACGCTCAAACACTTGTATTCAAATTACATTGTAACACATAGTCGATCCGTACCACATCCTGCACTGTATCCTGATATTTGAAGCAATAGAAGAACAAGGCAGCTGCGATTGTCAGCTCCCGAGGTTTTATGCCGGCGATCTAGATTGATCAAGGGCTTTCCTCGTACATCACGTGTCAACCTTTACATTTTCGCTCATTGTTTGATTGTAGATACAGCTCTATATCCTGAGCCGTATCCTGAAACTGTTTTCATATCTAACTTGGTTAACACATTTTTCACACATATTTTTAGCACACTACCTCACTTAACTAATTTGATCACTTAATTGCTTCGGTAATTTTTGACCAAAACAATTTGGCGCCCACCGTGGGGCAAGTGGTGCTACTTTTACTAAAAATCTTTGTAAAATCATTAATCGGTTTTCTATTTTCAAAACTTTTTGCCACATTGTTTACAATGGCCTCAAGATCAAACATGAGCTCTTCCACTATGTCTGCTACAACCTCTGCTACTACTGGTTCGGTGCTTCCACCACCTCCTCCAAGGATGCCGTTTTCTTCACAATCTCAAGATGTTATCCCTACTCGGAGTGTCCAGGGATCTGCTCCCGTTTTAGCCTCTAACGATGAAATTTTGACTTTATTTGGAAGTGTGCAGGAACAAATGAGGCAGCAACAGGAGACTAACCAAATGCTGTTAAGAGAAATACAACTCTTAAAAGCTAGCTCGAGCGGACCTGTTGAGGAAACTGTCACTCCTATACAGCCCAGGGCTTTGAATTTCAGTTCCGCAGTTTACACTGAGGATAATAGGGGGAATATCGTCCCAAGCCATTCTCAGAATCATACCCCTGAGATACCCTCTTCGGTCAGGATATCGACTGTGAGAAGTTCAGGATATGGCCAAAATCCTCAGAACGGTAATGTGTCAAATAATAATATTCTTGCTACTAACAACAATGGCTCTTTGCAGGATGCAGGTATGACGTCAACATTTACCAGGGAGCTCCAGAAATTGAAGGACATGATATCCAGTGTACCTGGAGTGGTCCAGCCAATTCCGGAAGTATCCCAAGACAGCCACAGGGTATCCCGCTTTGCATATCCTATCTGTGATGCTGAAATCCCAAAAAGATTTCAAACTCCCAACATGAAGCTGTATGATGGGACTACGGATCCTGAAGAGCATATTGCCCAGTATAGGGAAAGAATTGAGATTAACCCTATCCCTCCGGAGCTCAAGGAAGCATGCTTATGCAAGGGATTTGGTTCTACTCTGACAGGATCAGCCTTAAAATGGCTGTTAAACGTTCCTCCTCACTCAATTACTTCGTTTGCTCATTTGGTTAATTTATTTAACAGTCAATTTTCTTGTAGTCGGAGTTTTGAGAAACTAACCAGTGATCTTTACAGGATAACTCAAGGGCCTCAGGAATCCTTGAGGGATTATGTGAACAAATTCAGTCGAGAATCCTTGGATATCCCACATCTTGATGTTGCAACAGTTGTGCAAGCTTTTAAGATGGGGTTACAAAAGGATTCTCAGTTTTATCAGGATCTTGTAATGAATCCCTGCAGGAATCTCGACGAAGCTCGTAACAGGGCTTTGAGATATATCCGTTTGGAAGATGACAAGAAGATGCAGGAGAGGATGAATTCTACCTCAACCTATGAATCAACTAACAGGAAATCAGAAACCTCATATAAGCCATATCGCTCCAGGCCATATGGCAGAAATGATAACAAGAAAGTGAATGTTGTTGAAGACGAGGATCCTGAAGAATATCCTGACTTATCCGAATACTGCTTTTCTGTTAATATACCTGAGTTAATGTATGCTATGCAGGGTTTAGGGGACAAAGCTAGGTGGCCTCGAAAGAACCAGCAGAAAGCTGATTGGAAGGATAAATCCAAATGGTGTGCCTTCCACGAAGACTTCGGACATATGACCGAGGATTGCATTGCTTTAAGGAAAGAGATAAGTTACCTGTTAAGCAAGGGGTATTTGAAGGACTTGCTGGGAAAAAAGAAGAATAAAGGGCAGGATCCCGAGAAGGATCCTGAACGAGCAGCATCACCCCCAGCAGATGCCAAGATAATTAACTTTATTTCAGGAGGATCCGACATTTGCGGGACTTCGTATTCGGCGGCCAAGAGACATGCAAAGGAAGCTAAGAGTGAGAAGGGAGACAGACCAGTCAGAATGACTACCCTCACAACTGATAAAGTGATCACTTTCGATAGTGATGACAGGGATACTGTTCAGGATCCTCACCATGATGCTTTAGTAATAACATTATATGTGGCTAACCATTTTGTACGCAGGATACTGGTAGACAACGGTAGTTCTGTCAATATAATTCAGCTGGAAACATTGAAGAGGATGAACGTATCCCCGATGGACATTACTTCGAAGTCCACTGTGCTCGTTGGTTTCAGTGGAGAAGCTAGGAATACCGTAGGGGAGATAAAGTTACCAGTATATGTTGAAGGGGTCAACTCGATACAACGCTTCTGTGTGATGGACTCCTTATCCTGCTATAACATCATACTGGGAAGACCATGGATTCATGATATGAAGGCTGTGCCATCGACATATCACCAATGCATCAAGATCCCTACCCCGTGGGGAGTTGTCAAGGTTGAAAGTGATCAGCAAGAAGCGAAAGAATGCTACTCATCCTCGATGAAACCCTCAACTAAGCCTAGTACAGCATAGCAATTAAAGATGCGGGCCCAGGATATCTTGGAGGATTCGAAGCAGGATGTGAAGAGAGTTATCCTGGATCAGGATAATCCTGATATCTCGGTGCTCGTAGGAACCAATATCCCTCAGGATATTGAAGAGCAGTTAACTAACTTTTTGAAATGCAGGATGTTAACGTTTGCCTGGAAGCATGAGGATATGACAGGCATATCCAAAGACATTATCACTCACAAGCTTGGAATTGACAAATCATTCAAGCATGTTCAGCAAAAAAGAAGAAAATTTGCTCCTGAGCGGAATGCGATTATCGAAGAGGAAGTTGAAAGATTGTTGAAGTCCAGGATGATCAGAGAAGTCAAGTTTCCAAGATGGCTAGCAAACGTAGTTGTGGTACAGAAGAAAAATGGGAAATGGAGAGTCTGTGTAGACTACACGGACTTGAACAAGGCTTGTCCTAAAGACCCATTTCCTCTCCCTCATATCGATGCAATGGTGGATGCTACTGCTGGACATGAAATGTTAACGTTCATGGACGCATCCTCAGGATTTCAGCATATTCAAATGGAGCCTTCGGATCAGGAGGATACTGCTTTCATGACACCAACAGGTATATATTGCTATACTGCCATGCCTTTCGGTTTGAAACATGCAGGTGCAACATACCAGAGATTAGTAAACATGATGTTCAAAGATAAGCTGGGGGACACCATGGAGGTATATATTGACGACATGGTGGTAAAATCTAAAAAAGCTGAGGATCACCTCCAGGATATCAAGGGAGCATTTGATATCCTGGATCAGTACAACATGAAGCTGAATCCTGCTAAGTGCCATTTCGGAGTGGGGGCAGGAAAGTTTCTAGGATATATGGTGACGAAGAGGGGGATAGAAGCAAGCCCAGAGCAAATCAAAGCTATCCTGGATATAAAATCACCCTCGAATATGAAGGAAGTACAACGGTTAACAGGCCGAGTAGCAGCTTTGAATAGATTTATCTCAAGATCCTTGGAAAAATGCAAGGAATTCTATGATATCCTCAAGAAGAATAAGAAATTTGAATGGGGAGCAAAGCATGAAGCAGCCTTGCAGGATTTGAAGCGATATCTCTCAACTGCACCTCTATTGATGAAGCCTGAAAATGGTGAACCACTATCCCTATAACTCGCTGTATCAGGGAATGCTGTAAGTGCTGTTCTTATAAAAGACCATGAAGGTCAGCAATATCCTGTTTATTATGTTAGTAAAAGTTTGTTAGATGCTGAAACTAGGTATTCTCATTTAGAAAAATTGATATTAGCTCTAGTCATGGCATCGACAAAGCTTAGACATTATTTTGAGACACATAGAATCCATGTTAAAACGAATTATCCTGTCAAAAATGTGCTTAGGAAACCAGAGATGTCAGGCAGGATGGCCAAGTGGTCAGTAAAGTTAAGTGCTTATGATTTAGTATACGAACCTAGAAATGCCATAAAGTCTCAGGCTTTAGCTGACTTTGTGGCTGATTTCAGTAGTGATATTCAGGATGAGGTAGACCTAGAAGTTCAACAGTTAGGAGAATCTTCAGGATCCTGGACGTTATATACTGATGGTGCATCCAATATAAGAGGCGTAGGTTTAGGTATACTACTAAAATCGCCACAGGGGGACATATTACCCCAGGCTATTAGGTGTGAATTTCCTGCTACTAATAATGAGGCAGAATATGAAGCTTTAATTGCAGGATTAGAATTGGCTAAGAATATGAGTATCAAGAATTTGCAAGTATATGTTGACTCCTTGTTAATTACTAACCATTTTAATGGATCCTATGCAGTTAAGGGTGAGAAATTAATCGAATACCTCGATATTCTCAAAAAATTAGCAGGATATTTCGATGTTTTTACACTTGAACAGGTACCAAGAGAGGATAACGCTGAAGCAGATGCCTTAGCAAATCTGGGATCATCGATCAGGATACCGGAAGGAACCCAAATACCCATAATACATGTCTTGCATCCTGCAACGAATCCTTGGGATAAAGAAGTAGCGGGTATTCAGAATCCTGGAGCAGAGTATCCTGACGAGGATCCTAAATCTTGGACGGCTCCAATCATGAGATATCTCAAAGAAGGACACATCCCCGGAAATGAAAATCCTAAGGCATTTAGGATGAAGGTATCACGATTCACTATTATAAATAATGTTTTATACAAGAAATCTCTTGCAGGACCATATTTGAGGTGCTTGGAGGATCCTGAAGCCAAAGAAGTACTTCAGGATATACATGAAGGGGATTGTGGTAACCATACTGGGGGCAGGTCGTTATTCTCAAAAGTATTAAGGACAGGATATTATTGGCCAACAATGAGAAAAGATGCCGCAGAATATGCTCGAAGATGTGACGCATGTCAAAGACATAGTAACATATTGCATCAGCCTGCTGAACCATTATATCCTATTGTTTCCCCTTGGCCATTTATGAAGTGGGGTATGGATATAGTGGGAAAGCTTCCAAAGGCTCCAGGAGGGAAGGTTTTTATGTTGGCAATGACAGATTATTTCTCCAAATGGGTTGAAGCCAAGGCATTTGTCCAAGTCAGGGATCAAGAAGTTGTATCCTTCATAAAGAGAAATATCCTGACCAGATTTGGAGTACCAGCCGAGATAATCTGTGATAATGGTTCTCAATTTATAAGCAAAAGAACTACTGACTTTTGCAAGAGTTGGGGGATCAAAATGATAACATCTACTCCAGTACATCCTCAAGCGAATGGACAAGCAGAATCCTCAAACAAGATAATTGTCAATAACTTAAAAAGAAGAGGCTTGGAACCAAAAAAGGAAGATGGGCAGAAGAATTACCCTTTGTTTTGTGGGCTGATAGGACAACGGTAAAGAATGCAACAGGCCAAACCCCATTTTCCTTGGTATTTGGAGCAGAGGCAATGATTCCAACGGAAATGACAATACCTACTGCAAGATCTACCCTACGGGATCCTGAACAGAATCCTGAAGCCTTATGTCAGGATTTGGATAATATAGATGAAAAAAGGGATGCAGCAAGGCTAAGGATGGCAGCATATCAACAAAGAATATCCAGAGCATATAATAAGAATATTAGAACCAGAAGATTTAAGGTTGGAGATTGGGTGTTAAGAAAGGTTTTCAAAATACCACTAATCCTGCCGATGGCAAGCTAGCTCCAAAATGGGAAGGACCATATGAAGTTGAGTCAGAAGCAGGGAAAGGAGCATACAGACTCAAGAATATGGAAGGGGATATGCTACCGAGATCTTGGAATGCTATACACCTTAAGCTTTATTTCAAGTGAGTTTAGAATTTAATTTCTAACTCAGGATGGTATGAATTCTATCTATTTTAAATATGTTTGGTTTAATTTATTCTTTGAAACCCAATACTAACTTAAGCATCGGAGCGGTGTTAGCCAAGCTAAAACCCACCTTAGTTTAAGGATGTTTTGCAGTATATGCTCTGGGATATAGCTCCAGGATGTTCACTCAGGATACTTCAGAAGATTAGAGGATTGGCCCCCTCTCTCACGTACAAGGGATCCTGATCCCTTCACAGGTTTAAAGGTATTCACCTTTCTTCCGAATTGGGTTTAAACACTCCGCCTGGAGCGCAAGTTATTCAGGGATAGTTCAAGGTGGCGGGACCAGTCCATGTAAAAGTGGCTGACAATTTCGTTACTGTTGGCTATATCCTGAATCCTAAAGGTATATGAGGATTGATCACCCTCTCTCACGAAAGGGTATTTTCATACTCTCTAAGGTTTAAAGGTTTTCACCTTTCTAAGTCTTGGAGTTTATACACTCCCGCCTGTAGCGCACGAAAATTTGGGATTTCCCCCATAATTCAAGGGATTTATGTCCAGAACATTCTTGGGTTCTGTAACATGAAAAATTGTCTATACAACGGGGATTGATATCCAGAGGATCTCTAAGTATTTGAAGACATTGTACATAGGGGACATTCCTACCAAGGCAATGATGTAAAGCTCAAAGGATAAGGGTCGGAACTAATGCATTAAGTGTTTCAGACGGGGGACATCTTCATTGGAAAAATTGCAAAGGGATTGAGGTTTGATAATAGGGTTATACCCTATTCCTGGTATGATCTTTCCTTTGTAAACGTCGTTTAAGTTTTTAATAATACTATGTTTGATAAAAGGTTAAATATCTTGATATATTCTCAAAATATATTTTTAAAATCCTTCTCAGAATATTTGGTTAAAATATTTGAAACTAATACTGGTTTGAAACTTTGATCATTTAAGTGTTATCAAAACAAGTTTTGAAAAAGATAGATTGTTTTTCACTCTTTAAAGAACCTTCTACAAAGTTGAACGAATGTTTGGAAGTCCTCTCCGATAAAAAGTTTTTATTACTGAGCATATTGATCAGGATATTTTTGAAAAATAGTTGTACGAAATTTTGCAAAGCTAAGATCTATGCTAAGAAAGACGGAAGATAATAACAAGAAAAAAATGAAAGATGAAATTATTTGAAACAATCAGTACTGGTTGATAACCGAAGGTTTCATCCTGAAACCCAGGACCCATCCACCTTCGGCTATCAAATTGTTTTGATGCAGAAATAAAAATTGTTCATAGGACATAAAATTGTTCAAACAATTTAAAGGAAATAAGCTTTAGGGGGTAGTGCCTTCTTCGTCCATAATGATTTCAGCAGGATCCGCCTCAGCATCCTTCTCAGCATCGGTTGCTTTTTCAAATGTTTTGGAAGACTCTTCGATAGCTGATTTGGAAGAAGTGCCGCCGAGGTTCTTTAGCCTGGTCTCCCAGGCACCAACGTCCCAAGAAGTGCATTCGAAACCTAATGTTTTGGCTTCATGGGCCATCTTCAACCTGGCTTGGAGGAGAGAAATAACGACGGAACTCTTAAGGCTTTCTCGGTAGCTGACCATATCCCGTTCATATTGCACATGGGCAGCTTCAAGATCGGCCTGGGCTTGAAGAGTAGCTTTGTTGAGAGCAGTTTGGTGTTCTTGAATCATAGCTTTGAATTTCTCCTCGTAATGACGACATTTGGCAGCTGCAACCATGCTTTGATCGGAGATTGTGATTTCTGCTTCCTTTAGCTTAGATTCAAGCGTCTTGTTAAGCTTGTAGGATTCTTGATATAGGTGAACCAGACGCTCAAGACCCTACGAAGGTAAGAGGACAGGTATTAATATTGATAAATCTTTGTAAATGATGTAAACCGCAGGATATGATATGAGAATACTAACCTGGTTAAGAAAGGAAGTCATAAACCCGCTCGCTTCAATGAACCCGTGCTTCTCATAAGGAAAAATGTCAGAAATGACAGGGGAATCAGGCTCCTTCCTTTTGCGGGAACTTGAACTCCGGGGCCTGGTAGCCGGTGAAGGTTTGGGAATAATGATGGTTTTAGAACTGCTGGGTTTGGATGAGGCTGTGGCCTTGGGGCTAGGTTCCTTCTTGACCTGAACCTGATCAGAATAATTGTCCAACTCGTCGAGGTCAAAGACTTCAGGGATCTTGGCCGGTGCTGCATAAAGGGAAAAGTTTTACATCATTATTACTCTTCGTTTTATTATTATACTGTGTTAGCTAGTTATTTTAAAAGTAATGCTTACCAGACATTTCAGATGACGAGTATTGACTGGAACTCGGGACGTGTGTGGTGAAAGTCCTGTCTAGTACAGGTAATTGGTAAACAGTGTTGATTCTTTCTTCTGATTCAGCGGTAGGGGGAGCTACTTCCTTGAAATTCACTGCATAAGGATCAAAAAGAAGGATATTAGTAGAAGATAAAAATCAAATGGTCCATGGGAATATTTATGACCCTACCGGTGGTTAACCACTCCACCGGAAGGTTGGCACCCTCAGCAATGGAGTCTCGTTTGACAAAGAAGAACTTGCGTTGCCATCCGTCTTCGTTTTTGGTGGCTTTAAGAATCAGGGGTTTGCTAGAGGTCGAGAAAAGCAAGAACCGGCCAGAGCCATGGGATCGGAGGCGATAAGCAATAGGCAAATCCTCGATGCGGAGGTCGGGGCAATGAAGGTTTTTGATTTGGTTAAGTACAATTAATACTCTCTAAACCATGGGCATGGTTTGAGCAAAAGAGATGCCGGTGGTTCGGAAGAATTGCATCATGAATTCGGGAAAAGGGTATCGAAGACCTAGCGAAAAAGGATATGCTGGAAAGCAAACCCATTCAGTGGAAGAAACATCCGATCGAATTGACCGATCGAATGGTCTAAAGACCGTGTTATCGGGGAAAGCGCCGGAAGCTCTCAAAGCCGCGATGTCTGCGTTGTCAAAAGCACAGACCTCCTTTTCAGGATTTTTGAGGAGATTTTGCTGGGAGAAGGTCTCGGCATCCATTACGAATAAGACAATGAAAATTGATAGAAAGTAAATGAGAAATGGAGAATTACCTGAAGGCTCTATTGAAGATATCTGCTTTTCAAACAAGAAGAGAGAAGATATAGGGGCATTATGGATCTCCATTGAGCAAAAAACGTGTTGGTGGTTACGATGTGATCTTGACCGTCGCTTCGTTTTAAATGCCTTGAATTATGGGATAAGACTTTTGAAATATATCCGTTGGATTGGTATACCAACCGATATATTTGGGGACAATTGTTATGGGTCATTTTCTGAGTATACATATCCTGACTAATATCCCGCTTTTAATTGTTTATTTGTGACCAGGATACTGGACGGGGATATTGCTAACATCCTGGGCGATATCCTAAGGTTGAGTGAATTAAACACGTGCAGGTTAATGGCTGTAAGTTACTAACGGTCATCAGGACTTCTTCTCCTCAAGACTCGGGCGTATTTGTTATGAGGAAGCCGTTGAACCCGAAAGACTTGGTCCTCAACGTTCGAGTGGGAATATTCGCTAGATCCCGGAAGTTTAGGATAGTTTGTTACATTATCTTTACTATAAATAGATGGGGGCGGATCAGTTTAAGGCACACAATTTTACACTTACACTCTCGAACACTTTGACTCTCTAGCTCACCGCAAACACCACACTCAAACACTTGTATTCAAATTACATTGTAACACATAGTCGATCCGTACCACATCCTGCACTGTATCCTGATATTTGAAGCAATAGAAGAACAAGGCAGCTGCGATTGTCAGCTCCCGAGGTTTTATGCCGGCGATCTAGATTGATCAAGGGCTTTCCTCGTACATCACGTGTCAACCTTTACATTTTCGCTCATTGTTTGATTGTAGATACAGCTCTATATCCTGAGCCGTATCCTGAAACTGTTTTCATATCTAACTTGGTTAACACATTTTTCACACATATTTCTAGCACACTACCTCACTTAACTAATTTGATCACTTAATTGCTTCGGTAATTTTTGACCAAAACAGTTACCATCAACTGAAGGTCAAAGATGAAGATGTGCACAAGACTGCATTCAGAACTCGATATGGTCACTACGAGTTCTTGGTGATGCCTTTCGGGCTCATTAATGCACCAGCAGCGTTCATGGATCTCATGAATCGCGTTTGCAAACCCTACTTGGATAAGTTTGTCATTGTTTTCATTGATGACATCCTTATATATTCGAAGAATCAGGCCGATCATGAAAAACATCTTAGATGTATTCTTAAACTCCTTTAGCAAGAGAAGCTCTACGCCAAGTTTTCAAAATGTGAGTTTGGGCTTCGTGAAGTCCAATTTCTTGGACATGTGGTTAGCGAGCATGGTATCCAGGTGGATCCCGCTAAGATTGAAGCCATCATGAATTGGCAAGAACCAAAAACGCCCACAGAGATTCGCAGCTTCTTGGGTCTTGCAGGATATTACAGGCGTTTTATTGAAAAATTTTCAAGGATTGCTGCACCCCTAACTTCATTGACTCGCAAGAATATCAAGTTTGATTGGGGTCCTAAGCAACAAGAATCCTTTGACATTCTTAAACAGAAGTTAAGCAATGCACCTGTGTTGACATTGCCTGAAGGAATCGAAGAGTTTGTGGTTTATTGTGACGCAATGGCGCACACAGGTATGGGATTGTGCTTATGCTGAAGGGCAAAGTTATTGCATATGCTTCCCGACAATTAAAGCTGCATGAAAAGAATTACACCACCCATGATTTGGAATTGGGTGTCGTCGTGTTTACACTAAAACTTTGGAGGCATTATTTATATGGTACTAAGTGTGTGATCTATTATGATCACAAGAGCCTTCAGCATCTGTTCAACCAGAAAGATTATGATTGTGAAATCCGATATCATCCAGGCAAAGCGAATGTAGTCGCTGATGCTTTGAGCAGGAAGGAACGGGTTAAGCCCAATAGAATCAATGCCAAGAGCATTGAATTGAAGAACAACTTGAATGAAAGGTTGTTAGCCGCTCAAAAGGAAGCTGTGTTAGAAGCTAACTATCCGAATGAAAAGTTGGGAGTAACTGCTGAACAGTTATCATATGGCAAGGATGGAATCCTAAGATTGAATGGACGAATATGGGTTCCCATTTAAGGAGGACTCATGTCACACCCCCAAAATACCACATGCGGAAACCCCCGCGGGGCGTGTGACGTACCAGGATCTAGCCACCAATCACATTGAACTCATATCAAGATTTGAAATAAAAGCTTTCATTAACATAAAACATTACAAAAACATTAAACGTAATACATCGTGTTCAGCGGAAGCATAATACATGTTTAACTAAAACCCAAGTGTATGAAATCATTTAGTCTCGTTTCAAGTTTCCATGTTCCTCGACCCATGACCACTCCAGCATCCCAGACAGCAAGTTCCACATCCACACATATCAATAACCTGCGAGCATGCACACACGTGTATCAGACAACGCTGGTGAGTTCATAGTTTTACGAAAACGTTAGTTACCAAGTGTGTAGTTACGTTCATTGATTACAATGTTGATAATACCTCGGATACAAGACGGCTCCTGATTTATGTTTTGCCCGTTCCCTAGTGCTCATATCAAAGCACTGGGCATGATTGGGTCATTACTTCACACCCGTCCTCTCCGGTACAGGGTGAGGGTGCCAAACCTAAGTAGCGCTACCAACTAATACCCCGTTACTTCTCCGGTAACAAAAGATGGGACTTAAGAGTGATAGGACGAGTGTATTATCCAACATACCAGTTTTACGCACAAGACGTATTCCTCTCCGGAATACCCAGTTGATTTACCCAAAAACCTATCCCTCTCCGGGATACCCAATGACTGTCCCAACCACCAGGACGCATGCTCAAGAGAAATGAACTCACCTTTGGTTTGCTCGGTATGTTTATTCACGTATTCAAGTTGACCAATCAAGTCCTAGCATGGTTGTCAAAGCCAATCAGTTTCTCATAGACTCAGTCACATAGTTTCTTACTCATACTACACAAGTAGCACACATGTATTTCAGGTATTAACATGAGAGTCACAATAGCCAATCATATCACAAAACGGTCCACTAATTCACACGAAGTCAAGTATTCATATCTCACATTCATTCATACATTCATCATAACAGTAGGCGGCCCAGATCAACACATGGCCCAACCAAAGTGTCCGCCTCAGGTGTGCGACCCACACATGCTACCCGGTTCCCTTTCTGTTTGAGGCCCAGCAACATGTTTGGCCCAAGCAACACACAAAACCCAATTAATTAATACTTAGCATAAGATCAGTGAATTGGATGAATTATATCACATAATTAAACTGTTTCATCACTCATACAAACCACATAACCATCGAAGTCCTAGTTAGAACATCAAAGCCACTTTAGAATCATGCATACACACTAATCTACGTAACAGGTTTACATTTCAAGCATTACAGAGAAATATCATCAGGTTTTTCGTCGTAGAGGCAATGAGGTGGTGAAACTCTATGTTTCGTCGGCAATGAGGTGGTGGCGAAACTCTATGGCAAAACTCTATGTTTCGTCGGCAATGAGGTGGTGGCGAAACTCTATGGCGAAACTCTATGTTCCGTCATCATGCCAGTTCATCTTGCACTGAAACCCTACTGCCATTAGCATCTAAGTTAACACAGTTACCCTTATACAATCAGTGCCATTAAATTGCTGATCATGAATTGACATCAATCCAACCAAACAATGATCATCAAAAACACACCAGAATTATCAATACTTTCATCATTCAAATCCCGATCACGACGGTTCCTATTAACATGTAACCCCATTATGAATACCCCACAGTGAACCCTTCAAATAGATCTATTGCATGGTTAATCTTTATTAATCCTTAATGAGTAAGTCAACGCATTTGCCAATTAATATAACTTGCACATTCAGAATAACTATACACCATCCCAAGTTCGCATATACATCACGATCATTCATATTATTCAATTAAGCCAAGATCATTCAGACGAAAATAATACGATTAACAAGTAACACACATCACAACAGAACATAACCACTTATAACAATGAAACACCAATCAAAACTATGGTAGCTATACTAACCGAGGGGTAGGGAGTATGCGAGAAGGGTGATCTTTCCGATCCGAAGAGGGCTCCGAGAAGATAGTGAACTGCCGTTGACGTGTGTGTCTTTGGAGGGGAGTTAGGGTTTCGGTACTTTAAGTAACTGGTTACCAAGGGTTATACCCTTAATATCAAAGAGTTGGCCTGGGAATGAGCTGGGCCGAAAGCCCCCTTCAGCGAAAGAACCCATAGACGAGACATGTATTTCGTCGGGCTCAAAAATGAAGACGGAACATATGTTTCATCGGGCTCAAGAAGACAAGTGTCCTATGTTTCGTCGAGTGTGATAAGTCCAAACTTTAATCAGCTCATAAACTTTCACAAACCTTTAACAATCATTTTCATTGCATAAATGGTTTCACTAACCATCCATACTCTAACCACACATAAAATAAATAGTCAAACAGGATAAGCAAAATAAGTGGTCAGTAGAGGAAGAAACTTGAAATCTCGAGTTGTCACATCATCCCCAACTTGAAAGAAATTTTGTCCCGAAATTTGACAAGTAATCCCAAGCAGCAAAAAGTTAGATCAGTATGGTTGTGGATTTTCCTTGGGTACCACATCATCCCCAACTTGAAAGGGAATTTCGTCCCGAAATTCGCCAATGACAGCAATAGCTGATTCAATCATCTGAACAATTGAGAATACAAGAGCTTTAACAGATCTTTACGTTCCCACCTGAACTCCGGTCCACGTCTTGAGTTCCAACGGACTCTCTCGATAGGAATTTGACTATGATAACGGACCCTGACTTCCTGATCCATGTTTTCGATAGATTCCCCAACAATCGCAGCCTGTCATCAACTTTAGGTTCTAGTAAAGGTATCACAAGTGTTTCATCGGACAAACACTGCCTTAGATTCGAGGCATAAATATCATCGTGAACGTTATCCAATTCGTCAGTTAACTCGAGTTTGTGAGCCATGTCACCGATTCGTTCCAGAAACCGAATGTCCCAACACATTGTAAACTAAGCTTGCCACGTTTTCTATAGCGTACCGCACCCTCCCAGGGTGAGACTTCCGATTATGACACGTTCGCCTACAGCGAACTCCCAGTGTTTCCTAAGCTTATCAGCTTTCCTGTCAGTCACGCGTTGCCGTCAAACAATTTCCGATCTAAGCAATCTTCCCAAGAGTTTCGAGTACAAGTCCTGGACCTGTGATTAGGTTGTCACCCACCTTAATCTCACGAGGAGATTATCGTTACTATCCATGCAATGCCTCAAACAGAGTTGTCTGAATACTAGAATGATAATTGTTGCAGTAACACTCAAGCAAAGTCAGGTGTCCTTCCAATTTTGCTAAAGTCAATCACACACATGCTCGCAGCATGTCTTCGAGTGTCAGGATGGTTCGTTTACTCTGACCGTCTGTCCTACGGTGATAAGCAATAAATCGGGAATAGATTAAAATCAAAGGTAACAGGAGTTGGCACCTCGTGCCTAAAAGCCACCTCTCTCAGAGGAACATTCACAGGTGTGAAGACTCGCCAGTCTCCTTGGTTGTAAGAAAGTGTGCTGGTAACATGAGACAATCAACGATCACCCAGGTGATATTGTTTCCATTCTGAGTTGTAAGTAGACTAGTGATAGAATCCATGGCAGTATGCTCTCATCCCCATATGAGTGTTTCTGGTTGCTGGCACAACTAGAGGCTTTTTGATACTCCATCTTGACTTTCCCACAAGTCGAACATCGTTTACATACATTGCCAGGTGGGCCTTCATGCCCGATTATCAGTACCAGGTTTATAGATCCTAATATCTCCTATCAAGCTCCAGACGACTAGAATAATGAGGCTGATGTGCTTTGCTCAATACAAGTTCCGTACGGTTGCCGATGTAGCGGATATCATTCATCCTGCCAAAAAAAATCACTTCTCCATGCCCCGCATGGACCCAACTTGAAAATTCTCTTCCTTCAGTGCCTCGGTTTGAGCAGGGCAAATCTGATCAGGTAGGTTAAAGTCGACGGTGTGCTGCGAGGCTCGTACATGTCTAGGTTTCACAGTTGAAATCATTCAGAGGTTCAATCCAGCAATGTCATTACATGCTTTAGCTCCTTTGAAACAACGGTACACGGGAGGCCCTTGTGATTGGTCTACATAATGCATCTGGTACCGTCCAAGTAATGCCTCCAACTTAAATCCAAAGACCATGGTTTCCATCGTAGGTTGGGATTCGTGCAACTCTTCGCATGTAATTCCACTACGTAAGCCATCACTTTCTCATGTTGCATCGGCACGTAACTGGGATTCTGATTCAGACCATCATGGTATACCACTATTTCATCAATACCCTCGGATAGAAACGATGTTTAGTGCTTTGCAGAGTTGGGTTTCAAAAGCTGAAGAGACGTCCTCCTGTTTTGTCTTCCACGGACACAACACCCTGCTGTGTTAAAGAGATTAAAGCGGCGCAATCTTCTATAATCCCGCGATAAAGCTGTGATAATATCTGGCGAAACCAAGGAATTGTTGTATCCCCCCCAAGGAATCTTTGGTGTCGATCAGTTTCCAACAAAATGGGTCTTAGCGAGATCCACGTGTATTCCCACTTCGTTGTTTATATGACCAAACATGTACCTCTCGAATCCAGAAGTTACCCTTTAACAAGACTTCGCGCGGAGTGGCTCCTCCCTCAGGAGCTCTAAAGTAGGATACATATGCCGTCCATGTTGTTCCATTCTCCTGGTAACGATTCAAACGTCATCAACAAACACGGTTGGTTCATGTGATCCATAAAGCTGCGGGTGTGTTAATTAACCCAACGGTCATGGAATACGAAGTCACAATGGCCGCATTGCATTTGATATGCCGTTTTAGGAACATTCTCACCTTGAACTTCCATCTGATGATAGCTCATCCGTTAATCAACCCTCAGATAGGATCTTGACCCTCGCAGCTGGTCAACAGGTTGTCAATACATGGTCGAGGCAAACGGTCCTTGACTGTCACCTGGTTGAGTTCTCGATAATCGGTACACATACGAAAAGGCTTATCTTCACGGATATACTTGGGGCTCCCCAAAGCGAAAAGCTAGGTTCAACAAAACTCCTGTTCAACAATTCCTGCAGTTGATTAGACAGCTCGTGCGACCCTCCTGGTGCAAGACGGTAAGAGTGCGTGTAGTCAGGGCTGCCTCTGGCGTGAGATCAGACTGAGATTTTGCCTAGCAGTTGTGGAAGTAATCCTGAAAGTTCCTTGGGTAGCACACCGAAAGGAATCACGAACGATTGGTGGATCCTCGATCCCCTATTTCCTTAGTCCTATCATCAGTAACGGTTGCTAATATAGCGGAGTAATCCCTCCGTAGACACTTCTGGCCTTCATAATTGAAATGGCGCTAACCTTTGCACCACTCTGACGCTGTAGAACAAATAACGATTCTCCACACAAAACTTTCTCCTCAGTGGTATATCTGTGCAACCTCTGGATAATCAAACCACACTAACTACTGTATTGTAACCATCAAGGGTAGTAGAAAGAAGGTCGATGTCGAACACTTGTCCCACAAGGTCGAGTTTGCATCCCAATAAAATTTGACTTGCCATCAGCCGATTCCATATCAGGTTCGGTTTCAAGAAGCATCAGGGGCAAACAGATCAGAGACGAAATGAATAGCTACCCATCTAAGCTATCGTGTTGCTATTATGCCTGGCATAGCCTATGCCAATACTAAATGTCCTTCCATGAGCTTCATTTCATGTGTTGTTTTCGTTATGAGAATTTCCAGTACTGTCGTCGTTCCCTTGGTTGTTGTCACCTTGACTTGGCAACAGTCAATCCTTTTCGAAGTCACCTCTGTTTCCCTGCTGTAGGCTACGATTTCGAGTACCTTGATGTTGCCATGACTGTTGCCTCTAATATTGTTGCCTGTAACGGTATCCTGCGTCCTTTCACCAACAAGTCCCATCTTTTCGCATTCCATGCCACGTCCTAAGGCACTACTCATGGCGCGGGCGGTTACACATTCTGCTCTACTATCAATCGTCATCGATTTTGTCCCGATTGGTTCGTAAGAGTCAACTCCCATAAGTCGCTCACTAGGGTCAAGAATTCGATTGAAGCCAATTCGCTGATGTTCGTACCAGTAAGCAGGGTCGTCCTACTACTGAGGTTGGTGAGATACTATGCTCATCCCCTTATCCATCGATCTAGTAAGTTGACTGAGTAATACACAGTATGTTTCTAGAGTGTTGCAGAAGTGATCGCACTTCGGGAGTTACGACGTCAATACGTTGAGTTCCAGCAAACAAAGAGGAGTGTGAGAGGTATAGACCAATCATTGATATTGCAACATCCAACTCAGGGATGTTCGTACTAGCACCTAACATTCTATACAGTTCGCTAGGCATTCAGGTGGGTGTTCAAGTAATACTCGGTAGCTTCAAGATTCGTAAAGATTCAGAGAGGTGTGAAAATATCACGTTCTAGTAGGAGACAATCACTGCTATGACTCCTAATGATTTGTTGTGTTTCACATCATTCAAATAATGGAACGGAACCCCTTTTTCACTTGTTAAGCCTCACTGGGACTCGCATGCACCCCACATTATTATTATGTGTGCACCCACAATAATATTGCGATTTGCATGCTCATCTCAGTTCCTCCTAACTCATGTCAAATGGTTCCTTAGACTCAGATATCAGACGGAGGTTATCCAGATAAGAAGATCACAGAGTCCCCAAGGACTACGACATACTATCAACGCATCATAATGTAATCAAACAACTCATGTAATCATGCCATAGTGACGAGTGTGTGTTTGTATGTTACATCATACAATAGTGATACTAGATATACTATGCAATAAGTAAATGAGAGTCGAACCTTGCAATCTGGAGCTGAGTGTCATGGTCGTATTCACGTATTCAGAACTGTTCGGTTATAGTCTGGTTTTACAAAAAACGTTTTAAAACCAAGTTCACTATAACCAGTGGCTCTGATACCAAACTGTCACACCCCCAAAATACCACATGCGGAAACCCCCACGGGGCGTGTGACGTACCAGGATCTAGCCACCAATCACATTGAACTCATATCAAGATTTGAAATAAAATCTTTCATTAACATAAAACATTACAAAAACATTAAACGTAATACATCGTGTTCAGCGGAAGCATAATACATGTTTAACTAAAACCCAAGTGTATGAAATCATTTAGTCTCATTTCAAGTTTCCATGTTCCTCAACCCATGACCACTCCAGCATCCCAGACAGCAAGTTCCACATCCACACGTATCAATAACCTGCGAGCATGCACACACGTGTATCAGACAACACTGGTGAGTTCATAGTTTTACGAAAACGTTAGTTACCAAGTGTGTAGTTACGTTCATTGATTACAATGTTGATAATACCTCGGATACAATACGGCTCCTGATTTATGTTTTGCCCGTTCCCCAGTGCTCCTATCAAAGCACTGGGCATGACTGGGTCATTACTTCACACCCGTCCTCTCCGGTACGGGGTGAGGGTGCCAAACCTAAGTAGCGCTACCAACTAATACCCCGTTATCTCTCCGGTAACAAAAGATGGGACTTAAGAGTTATAGGACGAGTGTATTATCCAACATACCAGTTTTACCCGCAAGACGTATTCCTCTCCGGAATACCCAGTTGATTTACCCAAAAACCTATCCCTCTCCGGGATACCCAATGACTGTCCCAACCACCGGGATGCATGCTCAAGAGGAATGAACTCACCTTTGGTTTGCTCGGTATGTTTATTCACATATTCAAGTTGACCAATCAAGTCCTAGCATAGTTGTCAAAGCCAATCACTTTCTCATAGACTCAGTCACATAGTTTCTTACTCATACTACACAAGTAGCACACATGTATTTCACGTATTAACATGAGAGTCACAATAGCCAATCATATCACAAAACGGTCCACTAATTCACACGAAGTCAAGTGTTCATATCTCACATTCATTCATACATTCATCATAACAGTAGGCGGCCCAGATCAACAATTGGCCCAACCAAAGTGTGTGATCCGTCTCAGGTGTGCGACCCGCACATGCTACCTGGTTCCCTTTCTGTTTGAGGCCCAGCAACATGTTTGGCCCAAGCAACACACTAAACCCAATTAATTAATACTTAGCATAAGATCAGTGAATTGGATCAATTATATCACATAATTAAACTGTTTCATCACTCATACAAACCACATAACCATCGAAGTCCTAGCTAGAACATCAAAGCCACTTTAGAATCATGCATACACACTAATCTACGTAACAGGTTTACATTTCAAGCATTACAGAGACAAATCATCAGGTTTTTCGTCGTGGAGGCAATGAGGTGGCGAAACTCTATGTTTCGTCGGCAATGAGGTGGTGGCGAAACTCTATGTTTCGTCGCCAATGAGGTGGTGGCGAAACTCTATGGCGAAACTCTATGTTTCGTCATCATGCCAGTTCATCTTGCACAGAAACCCTACTGCCATTAGCATCTAAGTTAACACAGTTGCCCTTATACAATCAGTGCCATTAAATTGCTGATCACGAATTGACATCAATCCAACCAAACAATGATCATCAAAAATACACCAGAATTATCAATACTTTCATCATTCAAATCCCGATCACGACGGTTCCTATTAACATGTAACCCCATTATGAATACCCCATAGTGAACCCATCAAATAGATCTATTACACGGTTAATCTTTATTAATCCTTAATGAGTAAGTCAACGCATTTGCCAATTAATATAACTTGCACATTCAGAATAACTATACACGATCCCAAGTTCGCATATACATCACGATCATTCATATTATTCAATTAAGCCAAGATCATTCAGACGAAAATAATACGATTAACAAGTAACACACATCACAACAGAACATAACCACTTATAACAATGAAACACCAATCAAAACTATGGTAGTTATACTAACCGAGGGGTAGGGAGTATGCGAGAAGGGTGATCTTTCCGATCTGAAGAGGGCTCCGAGAAGATAGTGAACTGCCGTCGAGGTGTGTGTGTTTGGAGGGGAGTTAGGGTTTTGGTACTTTACGTAACTGATTACCAAGGGTTATACCCTTAATATCAAAGAGTTGGGTCTGGGAATGAGCTGGGCCGAAAGCCCCCTTCAGCGAAAGAACCCAAAGACAAGACATGTATTTCGTCGGGCTCAAAAATGAAGACGGAACATATGTTTCGTCGGGCTCAAGAAGACAAGTGTCCTATGTTTCGTCGAGTGTGATAAGTCCAAACTTTAATCAGCTCATAAACTTTTACAAACCTTTAACAATCATTTTCGTTGCACAAATGGATTCACTAACCATCCAAACTCTAACCACACATAAAATAATTAGTCAAACAGGATAAGAAAAACAAGTGGTCAGTAGAGGAAGAAACTTGAAATCTCGAGTTGTCACAACTCAGGGACGTTATCCTTCAAGAAGCCCATAGCTCCAAATATTCTGTCCATCCTGGTAGTGATAAGATGTGCCAGGATTTAAAGGCAAATTACTGGTGGATAGGTTTGAAGAAATCTATAGCCACTTATGTGGCCAAATGTTTTACGTGCGCGCAGGTTAAAGCAGAACACCAGAAGCTGTCAGGTTTGCTACAACAGCCTGAACTTCCCACCTGGAAGTGGGAAATGGTAACTATGGATTTTATCACTAAGTTACCAAAAACAAAGTGAGGAAATGATACTATTTGGGTTATTGTCGACAGGTTGACTAAGTCAGCCCACTTCTTAGCTATTAAGGAAACACACAACTCCGACAAGTTAGCTCAGTTGTACGTGGATGAGATTGTATCTCTTCACGGAGTACCAATATCTATTATCTCTGATAGAGATACAAGATACACATCGCACTTTTGGAAAAGTTTTCAGCAATCATTGGGTACTCGATTAAATTTCAGCACTGCTTGTCATCCATTCTCAAACGGATGGCCAAAGCGAGCGCATAATACAAACACTCGAGGATATGCTACGAGCTTGTGTTATTGATTTAGGTGGAAGTTGGGATGATCATCTTCCATTGAATTGAATTTTCATATAATAATAGCTATCATTCGATTATTCAAGCTGCACCTTTTGAAGCTTTGTATGGAAGAAAGTGCAGGACGCCAGTTAGTTGGGCGGAAGTTGGAGATATCCAACTAATAGGACCTGATATAGTCCTGGAGACGACATATAAGATTGTGCAGATACGTGATCATCTCAAAGCTGCCAGGGATAGGCAGAAAAGCTACGCAGATAAAAGGCGTAAACCTCTAAAATTCGAGGTAGGTGACAAAGTGTTACTTAAGGTATCACCCTGGAAAGGGGTGATGCGTTTTGGCAAGAATGGCAAGTTGAGCCCCAGATACATAGGACCATTCGAGATCATCGAATGTGTTAGAACAGTGGCTTACAAGCTAAATATGCCTGAAGAGCTCAGTGGAATCCATAATGTGTTCCACATCTGCAACTTGAAGAAGTGTCTAGCTGACGAATCGCTAGCCATGTCACATAAGGATGTGCATATAGATGAGAGCTTGTCGATCGAGGATCGACAGGTTAAGAAGCTTCGAAAGAAGCATGTACCGATTGTTAAGGTTAAATGGGATACCCGTAGAGGTCCCGAGTACACGTGGGAGGTTGAGTCCACAATGAAACATAAGTACCCTCATTTATTTCAGTAAATCTTGAGGTCGAGATTTCTTTTAAGGGGGTGAGGATGTAACACCTCGTAAAATCACGACCAATATAATGAAGACACGTGTCATGGACTTTAAACGTGTAATAGATTGATCTAGAGGGACTAAAATCGTCAAACAATGTAAGTATGTTAGTAAAAGGGATCCAAAGTGTCAACATGCCATACTTGTGCTTCTGATTGACCTTACACGACGTTCGTATTCTTTAACGAATAATTTATCGAACTTAGAAAGTCGTTTGTGCTCGAAATAAGGATCTTATGAAACATAGGGGTTAAAAGTGTCAACATGTTGAAAGTAACCTCTGAGTGACCTTTTGACAATCCCAAAAACATTGTAATAATTATATATTTTGATCTCAAGAATGTCGAATATTAATTTTATGGAGTTTTGAAGAAAACAAGACTTTTCGGGTGACCGTACAACTAACCGGGAGCTTAACGGAGATAGTTTATGACCCAAGGCCCTTAAAAGTTAACTATGGGGGTCCTAAGTGCAATAAATGGAACTTAAATAAAGTTTAAATGGACCAGGGACTGAAATTGCAAAGTTGCAAAAGTTTTTACCGGATCAGAAGGTCTACGCGGCCCGCGTAGACTCTTTAAGAATCTTACGAGGCCCGCGTGGAAGCTGCAGATGCAGAAAAAAATGGACAGCTGCATGTCCAACCAGTTCCACCGCCTTTGCATGCTTGTTTTTTATTCCAGGGACTGAGCCAACAGATTTTCATGCATAGGGGACACCTGGGATCATCAGGAATCACTTGTAGAGTTATGTGGAATGATCTTGTGAAGTTTAAATTCCTATATAAGGCCCTCTTGTTTGCTAGTTTATTTGCACATTCTCAAAATTCATTCACAACTCTTTCTTTGGAACTTCCTGGAGCTCAACCAAGTTTTCTTAAGTTCCAAATTCGTGCTAAGGACCATTGTAAGTGTTCTCAGCCCCTTAAGTTCAAGTTTTATTAGTCTAATGACCAAAAGTCAAAGCCTTCGTAATTAAGCTTTGACTTAGTGATTAATCACTAATGGTCCAGCCATTATTCGAATTGAAAGTGGCTATGAGTTGGTAAATATGTGGGTAATAAACCCTTAAAAGGACACCCACTGATTATCACTCTAACTTGGTCAATTGTCGGGTCAAACTTAATATTAAAAAGTCAACAGAAGCTATTTTTACAAATAAATTCATAACTGATAATGTAAAAGTTAAGGAACATGTTTTAACACTAAAGTGACTTGGTAAATAATGTAAGAACATGTCTAAGCATGTTCAACCCGACACTTCTGAGTTTAGGCTCGGTTCGAAACCGAAAATCGCAAAAGTAGACATTTGCTTTGACTTTCAGTTCTGACCCAATTTAGCTTAGTTTAGATATGCCTTAGGGTTCCATTAGGACCATATTACATGTTAGTATAACCCTCTGAGATTATACAATATGGTTCCTTTGTAATCCGAATCATTTGCATGTTTCCGTTAAATGCTTAAATGTTGACCATTATGCCCTTTTGATATTAAAACGAGATTTTTGAAAATGTGAGAGGACAAAAACCTTTGCTACTGATTTATAAACATGTCCTAAAAATTTGACATCAGTTTGTGGTCTAAATTAGGAGTTATGGTCAATATCGTAAATTGAAGCCTTTTTATTAATTAAACGGCATTTTCGGCATAAAATCTATTTAAACCCAATTTTTGACACCAAACCTTTTACCTACTGATGTAATATAATATTTAGGAATTTTTGAAGATTTTTTTTGAATTTTAAACTGATCATAACATAGGGTTCTTGCATTGACTCGGTAATTGACGGTTATGCCATTTTTGCTAATAAAATGAGTTTTACACATCCTTTACATACCAAACCTTTTTTCTACTGATTTTATATATTAAATAAGTTATTTTAAACTGTAAAGGCTATTCAAAATCTCAAATTTCATTATTCAACCCGAATACCGTCAAATACCGACTTTTATACGATTTAGGCGCATAGTGTGGTTTAAAACCATACTTGGCACCTAAAGCTTGTTACCTACAGATGTTATGACTAAATTTTTATACTTTAATAGTAAGAAAAAGTTTTGAACTCAGCTTTCCAAATTTGACCTTTAAAGCTTATGTGAAATGACCAAAATGCCCCTATGGTGCATAGTTTGGCCATAAATGATAAATTTCACACATATATGATATCTTACTGATATAACCTACTGAAATAAATATTTTTACTAATCAATTTAGACCAGAACCTCAGATTGTCATTTAACCTCTTTTATAACTTTTAAAATGACCAAATTACCCCTACGGGGCTTAAATTGGTTTTAAATCCGTTTTGGGCATAATGGAAGGTATCCTACTGATATCACAATGTATTTAAGGCATATTAACTTGTGAAACCTGTACATGACTCGTTTGGTTACCCGTTATGCATTTTTCGCGTTCGGTACGGTTTATGTGACTAGTTTGCATAAATTGACCGAAACGGGTCAAACCTTATTATTTTTACTTCAAAATCCAGAATGTGTTTAGTTTACCCATATTATACAAGTCTTCATACTTGTCGGTTCTAAATCACATTCTAATCCGGTCTTCGCTTAATCTTGCGTTTTGAACCGTAAACCTTTCTTTAAAACTAACCGGTCTAAGTTTAAACTTAAGTAAGACCAGTTAGGAATCTAATAGGTTATTAAAATCTTCATTCCAGATTTAGGAGCCCTGTAAAAGATATTTGCACATGCTGATTGTATACGGCTGAGATAAATTTGTATATTTTGCTTAGGTAAATACTTTTAACTTATTTTCCCTTATACGGGCTTGGGATACGGTATATAAAACACCGCTTGGTCGGGTATTGAATCTTTAATCGTATGAAGGTTAAATCATTGATATAACCCGTTTAATATGTTTTGTTTGTTTAAAGCCTTTGGGGGGTTAATGACCATGTCCTGGATATCCTCGGCTCATTCATTGAAATGGCCACGACTTAAGCACGGGGTGTAGGCATACACCTGCCGGTGCGTATGTAAAATAATGTACCCGCCTGTTCGAGAATAACTCGCCGTGGGTTATATTATGTGGTGTGTCTATTAATCTTTAACCCGGGCTACTGAACGTATAACAAACAAGATTATTTTTAAATAATTATCCCAAGTTATAAAAGATTATTTGTGCCTTGTGCATTTAAATCAATTTTCTTAAACAACTTTTCAAAAGAGTCGGTTAATTGTATTTACCAGTGTAAACTGACGTATTTTCAAAAAGGTTAAGTGCAAGTACTCTGCGAAATAGGCTGGCTTCTCCTGAGTGAATAAATAAAGAGTTTTGCAAGCCTTATCACTTTAAATCTGTTGAACATTACTTCTTTTTGTTTTAATCCGCCTGTGAATCCATCTTACAATCCGTTTGTAATATTTATGTTACTTTCATTCGGTTTGTAATATTATTACTTTTAGACTTCTGCTGTGCATTGAACTGTGATAAATTGACTATGATGATATCAACTACGTCACGATACTCCCCACCGGGCCCACTGGTAATACGTGGAAATATCGGGGTGTGACAGTCCAAGTAATGCCTCCAATTTAAATCCAAAGACTATGGCTTCCACCGCAGGTTATGACTCGTGCAATTCTTCTTGTAAGTCTACTACGTAAGCTATCACCTTCTCGTGTTGCATCGACATGTAACTGGGACTCTGATTCGAACCATCATGGTATACCACTAGATCACCCGTACCCTTAGGTAAAGACGATGCTCGGTGCATTGCAGAGTTGGGATTCGAAAGCTGAAAAGACGTCCTCTTGTTTTGTCTTCCATGAGCACAGCACCCTACTGTGCTAAAGAGATTTAAGCTGCGCGATCTTCGAAAATCCTGTGATGAATCTGCGATAGTATCTAGTGAGACCAAGAAATTGTTGTATCCTCGAAGGGATCTTTGGTGTCGATCAGTTTCTAACAAAATGGATCCCAGCGAGATCCACGTGTATTCCCACTTCGTTGTTTATATGACCAAAAATGTACCTCTCGAAACCAGAAGTGTAACAACCCTCGGAAAGATCCATAAACAAAATCCGAAGTGTGCGCGACGAAACTTGAAAACTTGATGGTTAATGAACTAAACCGCACAAAAGTACCTTTAGTAGACTCGTAATTATAAACCAAACCATTTAGGATCAAGACCCAAACATACGCGATAAGTATCAACATGGAAATCGAGGAAAAACGCACGATTGGATGAAAAAACGGCCAACGACACGCGTCACACAAAGGCGACACGTGTCAGACCTACGTGGGACACGTGGCGACCAAAGCCAGGTCGACCATCCCCGCGACACGCACCAGGGGAGGCCGACCCGTGCGCGACACGCGGGGGAGACCCAATTGTGGGTATATAAGCAGCGGTGTGGGACTGAAGTTTTTGCACCAGTTCGATCAATTTTGGCGAACTTACTCTCTCGTATCTCCATTTCTTTCAATCAGCGCCCTAAATTCCCGAAACTCTGCTCCAATATTAGGGTAATAACTCTAATCACTGATACGATACTTTATCCGATCGATTGAAACCGATCCGATGAATGTTTAAGTGCTGCCAATATCTGGCTATGCTTTGTCATTCATTGTGAGGGTTTTTGTCACACCCCCAAAATCCACACGCGGAGTACCACCGCTTGGAGGCGTGACTGACCAGGATCAAGCCACCAATCATATTGAACAACGTAAATAGTAAGTGTAAATCAACCAAACAATATGAAAGGTGTTCCAAAAAAAAACCAAAGTATAGTATCAATGTTTAGCGGAAGCATAAGTATGTAAACCCAATGTAAATCATAAGTTCAAGTGTTTAAATATTTAACATGGCATCCTCGATCCATGTCCCACAACGACCTGCTCCTTCCCTGTGCAAGCTCCATATGTACCTAAGGTCCTGCAAGGCATGCAGCAGAGAGTCAACAACTAGTTGAGCGAGTTCACAGTTAATAGTTTAGTAATTGTAATAGTATAGTAAGCCTTGTATTCGTTCATTAAGTCATGTATCGTATTAGTTCGTATCGCGGCCCTCTAGGCATGTATGCGAAGATTAGGGAAAACTTCCCGAGTATTCTAGACTAGGTATATTTGTATCGCGGCCACCCGGCATGTGTGCGAAGTTTAGTGTATAGTTCGCAGCCTTCCTAGGCATGTGTGCGAAGATTAGTCATATTATCGCGGCCAACCCTGGCATGTGTGCGAAGATCAGTCATATTATCGCGGCCAACCCCGGCGTGTGTGCGAAGATCAGTTCTATTAGTATCACTAGTCTAGCCGTATCTTATCAATAATCCTTCCTCACCCGAGGACCATATAACTAAGTTCCATAAGCTAGGTAAGTACAAGTAAATAATCCAAACCCATTCCCACCCTGGGAACCCCATGCCTTGGCTGTGTGAACTCACCTTGGTTTGCTCGGTATGCTAAGTAAGTGCTCAAAGTAAATCAATCACGTCCTATAGTATGCATGTGTACTTAATCAGTTCATATTCATGAGGTTCACGTAAAAGCACAAACAATGTTCACCGAGTAGTACATATCACATAAATCAACATCGTACAAGTCATGCATATCATTAACCTCAGTTAGTTCCCCCAGTTAAGTCTTAACAGAAATAGACCAAGTTACTGTGCAGATTAACAACTCGACGAAACACCCTTGTTTCGTCGTATTTACCCTTTGGCGAAACACATCAGATTCGTCAAAGCTTCCCTCGGCGAAACACATCTGATTCGCCATATCCGTTTCGCCGGGAATAACGTTTCGTCATGATGTCAGTTACGTCATGTTATCAGTTACAAAGTTTTCATAGAAACCCTAATCATGCTAGCAGCCGTCATCAATCATGCAATCATCATCATCAGAGACATAATCATTATCGCACATAACTCCTAGTCTTTGTGCACACCCCTCGATAACAACATTTATTTGCACATGATAGACATCACAATTTACAAAGACTTGATACTACTCACATCATAATACACATGGCCGATGCTATGATATAGTCACATGAATAATCTGACACTACAAGACCCTCATGTATTTCATCATTATAATTACATAACATCAACAATTAATTCAAGAACATGGGCCTTACCTAACAAATCTGACAACACTTAATCAAATGTGCACATGGTTGGGTTTTATCGAAACCACAAACATCAACGTGGCCGCCATTTTCTTGTTATCTCCTTTGACTTAATCAAAACCACCACACCCTATTATTGGACCGATTTCTATCAATTATCACATAAAGTCATCACATGCACACACATATCAACCATCACATGTTTCGCATAACAACATATACAACTGATCAAATCATGCATAACAACTCAGAGCATC
This sequence comes from Helianthus tuberosus, assembly GCA_030545235.1. Classification (NCBI taxonomy): domain Eukaryota; kingdom Viridiplantae; phylum Streptophyta; class Magnoliopsida; order Asterales; family Asteraceae; genus Helianthus; species Helianthus tuberosus. Next base: position 124,005,703 of record CM060451.1, on the reverse strand, counting down.
ATAATCATCTATTCAACAATCCGATAAAGATTAACACTAACCGAACGAACGAGGCAACAACTTGATTGATCTAGTGGGTTCCGGGGACACACGCTTGCCGTCAGTTTTCAAGGTGAGCGAGAGAGAGAGAGAATGTGTTTTAGGGTTTGCTAAACTGCCCAACTAATGCAACCTATCAGTTATAAAATAGAATTGTAACATGTTGGGCCCTCGACTGGGCTTTGGGCCGGTGAAACATCCTGTTTCATCGAGTTGTTATTGGCGAAACACATCTTGTGTTTCGTCGGGTATTTTCATGTGTTAAACAGTTTAAGTTTTTCAACAGGTTTCATGTTATACAACCAAACACAAAATCATGCAAACACAATGCGTTTCATTATAATATAACGTGTACAGTTACAAGTTAAACAAGTCAAACAACTACACAGTCAAAGTCAACGTGCATTTAATGCGAAAGTGAAAGTCGGAAACTCGAGTTGTCACATTATCCCCAACTTGAAAGAAATTTCGTCCCGAAATTTAGCATGCGGTTACTGAGGAAGCTAGGTAAGTTGTATCGTTCACTGGTTTTCCTGGGGTGTCACAGTTTTGATCTCGTGATTATCGTTAAAGTTGAATTAGGTAATACACTAATACGAGTTCCATTGTATCTAGAAAAGAGAACTCATAACTAGGAATTCGTTAAGCTAGAATACTTAGCAATTAAGTAAACTTAGCGATTAAGTAAACTTAGTGATTAAGTAAACTTAATGGTTATGTAAAACTTAGCAATCAAGAAAACTTAGCGATTAAGAAAACTTAATAGCTAAGGAAACTTCACAGTTAAGCAAGCTAAGTAAGTTAAATAATCAGCTAATTACGTTATCTAATTAATCGGCAAAGTAAATTACTTGATTAAACCGTTAAGGAAAATTAATCAGTTAAGTAAGATTAATTAAGTTAAGAAATATTAATTAATCAGTTAAGCAAGATTAATTAAGCTAAGCAAGATTAATTAAGCTAAGCAAGATTAATTAAGCTAAGTAAGATTAATTAAGTAAATTAAACACCTAGATAGATATACATGAAACTAAATATATATGAGATAGATAATATCAAAGGAAGGTGCAAGGAAGGTGTAAGAGGATATATATGTCGGTAGGAAGCTTCCTAGAAAATGTATAGGTAACTTCCTAGAAAAGTACATAGGAAACTTCCTGGAAATTTCATATTTCCTACCTATAAATAGGAAGCTTAGGATTCATTTTTCTTTGCTCATTTCTTCTATTCTTCTCTCTATACGTTGGTGTTCTAACCAAAAATCACCGATATGATATTCTGTCCGATCGATTCGGAAACTAACTAACGAATGCCTAAATGCTGTCTAAATAAGACTATACTTTGTGAATTTCGTTAAGGTTCTGATCTCGTGACCATCGTTAGGTTTGATTGGGTTTAACACTAATACGTATTCCACTCTGTTAAACTAAATGTTTAACTACCAGAAACTCTGCACTATACACTTACAATCAAAATAGATGCTTAGTTATCAGAAGACTTAGAATCAGAAGGCCTGTTAAATCGAGACTATATGCTAACAAGGTGAGTCATTCTTCTTTTTACCAAATTGTTTGCAAAACCCTAAATGTTTTCCAGTTATACGTTGCAGTGATTAAGTCTTTGTTAATCTTTAATAAATAGCAGTATGTGGGGGTTTTGTGCACATTACTACTAACGATTTATCACTTTAGGTGGGCGAGCCTAATTAGTGATATGTCCACAGTCATAGATCCGGTCAAGTGACAGCTGAACCAGCTAATTAATAGATAGGGGCAAATATACAAACTCTTAATGCTGTAAATTATAACAAATGTGTTTTTGTACAAAACGAATGAACTCACCAGTATTTCCTGCTGACCAAAACCTTTTTAAAACGCATTTCAGGTGATTACAGTAGATCGGATAAGAGTTGGATACGGCACCAAAAGGCTTAAAGAAGTGGCTTATTTTATCATTTAATTTAAATTAAGAAAAGTTGTTTATGTATTCGGATTATCCCATATAAAAGCTACCTTTGAAAAACTTGGGTTTATTCCCATTTATTTAATAAATAGAATCCGGTGTTTCAAACTCTGATATTTTTCCTAACTCACGGTCCTGATGAACATTTCTGCTGCAATATTTTTAAAATAACCACCGGTACCACTTGACTACTCGCGGCTCCCGTCTAGGGTGTGGTCGGGGGTCGTGACAGAGGTGGTATCAGAGCCACTGGTTTAAGCAATTAGGTGTTGTAATAATACCTAAACTTAAACGAAAGAGTTAGGGAATTGTTATTAACTGGTAGCACCCAGGATAGTATTTAGACTTGAACTTAGGAAATATACTTTAGTATTGGCTTCGAGATAAGCTTGCATAAATAAAGTGTGATGGGAATTGTTATGCCGTGAGGATGATGACTAGAACGTTGCAAGTATGGTAAATAAGCGATAACACTTGGCCACTGTTATTTCTTATTTATTGGTACTACTTGGTTCTAGAATATGATCCGTCATGTGGATACTAATTTCCTTGTTCTTTGATGAAAGCCCTAATAAAAGATTCATTTTTAAATCATGAATTGAGAAAATTCTATTTATGGGAAATACAATGACAATTACCTCTCCAGCGAGAACCGGGTAAGATGGGGTATATGATATGTCAAACAAGTGACAAAATTCCCTAAATAGTTTCATGACCTAATGCCTGACTTGTTTTTGGGAAAAATGAATCTGTTAATTACATTGACCTTATGAATGGTATGTATATTACGGTATGTGAAAAAAATATGATTATATAGATATGTATAACTATAAGAAAATCCAAAAACCATAAGGATTGACAATTTAGAATAAATCACGAGCAAGTATAATAATCCTAGACTTCTTTATCAGGAATCTCTTACATACATCTATAATTCCGATATCGAACATTATTCCTTTTGATCATCCGCCTCGTAACTCGTGCGACAAAATGAATGATAGGAATCCTTTAAATTGGGACGCCATCGAAAGTATAAGAATTCCTTTTGCGTAACCTTAGATTATTAACGCATTAGGAAACATGTAGCTAAAGTTGTGCTAGGCACAAAACGTCTAAGAATTTACACTAATAAGAGTAATTCTACTTTCTTTAAGAACTCTTGCGAAGATAAGAGTAACCACGACTAGGTGCACTTACCAAGACTCTTCACCTATAATCCTACTAAGATTAACAGAAACTGTTACGAAATACATGGGCTGCAAAGGACTAAATGTCACACCCTGGCTTTTGCGGAAGCGTGGTTAATTTGGTGTGACTTCTTAATACCATAGCAATCAATCATAACAATGCTATATGATAAAAACACGAGATGTTTATCCATTAATAAAGTTTAGAAACTACCACAATACCATTGTCTGAAAACATCAATACCAAATTAAGTTACAAACCATGACGTGTTTAACGGAATTCACAAAGACTCAACAGAAGTACTTATATAAAACCTGAGTTTAGAATCATGTATCCCATCCAGGATTAGGATACACCCTCTAAACTTATCAACCATGGATAACATCTTTTATTCGAACGCAGCTTGACGACATATGCATACCCTGCCAGATCCACTAGTTCCCTGAAATACATGTAATTTGAAAAATATCAACAAAAGTTGAGCGAGTTCATGTGTATGTCTGTGTATATAAACCTTTAAAGTATGTCTGTATGAATGTATGTCCCTGGTATGTAGCAATTAAGGAAAAACAGATCACCAATGGTTTGTAAGGCCATTGATATGTGTGAAATGGTGCACGAAGACTCAAACCTAGCAAATTTGTACCGGGCCTCCGGCTGGAAGACATAGTCACCACTATGGGCCACCCTGGTCCCCATGGGTGTGGGCTCGCTACACCTAAATAGATCTATCACTCATGTCCCTCGGTTCTACAATGAGGATTAATGGCCTTAAGTGTTATACCCACCTTTCACATGATCTAGCAGTAAAACCCCCCCTTAAGCTATCCATACCATGTATAAAACGTTTGTAATAATCGTAACATGTATTTCACCCCCGAAGTATAAAACTGAAAACAGTTAAAAGAAAAGGGGGACATGAAGTCACAGTAGTGCGTCTTCTGTACCGTCAACTCAAATCTCCGCAGCTAATCACGACTACCTACAGTGTACTAACGTCTATTAGACGGACGGGTCGTGCCTTGGCTTAGATTTTAATGCTTTGAGTTGCGTTCTTAAGTTATTCCAAGTTATAATTATTCGTTAAAATAATAATTATTTTAACTTTGAATTATATTTAGTTTTGGAATAATTGTTTAATCAATATTTTTGTATTAATACTTCTCAAGTATTTATTTCCGAAATAATATATTTTTAAGTCCCACTTAGAAAATATATATAACTTATTTGTCATAAATAATGTATTCCCAAGAAAACATATATTTTTCCCAAAAATTATATATCCTCTAAATATACTAGGAAAATCTATTTTAACTTCCCAAAAATAATATATTTTCTCTTTGTTGAAAATATGATATAACTTAGTAATATTCACAAAAATCATATTTTCACCTCTTTCGTTTCCAAAATAATATTTTCCAAAAATATATTGTGACGGTATTTTCCGGAATATTCCATAAGTTACGTTTTCGCGTTCGGTTTTACAATATTATGTGTGTAACTTAAATATTTATTCATTGTGATTTTTTGTATTATTTTGGAGTTGTTATTTCCATGGTATTTGTTAAGATATATTATTTTACCCTAAAATAATATAACTATTCCACAAAGTAAACAAATATTCACACAAGTGTCTTAATACAAGATATATATTCTAAATATATATTTATCCATTTTTATTTACAAAAACCAACCTCCAATATTGTATTTTTGTTACAAAAATTTATGGCAAAGTTTTATTGAAAACCATAGTTTAAAACATACTTGTAAACACTTGTTTAGAAAATATTTTCTAAGTGTTGGAATTTTTAGAAAATTTCGCCATAGTTTCCCCTAAAAATGGAGGTGTCCATGCTATTTAGCATATCATTTTCTTTTCAAAAAAAATCATCCAACCAATCAACAACAAATCACTAATCATCTTACACTTACCAAGTGCAAAACTATATATTTTACATAATAACATGAACTTCATTTTTCACAAAAATGTGTAGTAACTTGGTAAAGTATTTAGTAGCCTTTGTTACCCTCCAAAATATATTTACTACTTGGTAAACTTCATTCTTGAGGATTTTAGATGTTTACAACTTGTAAACATATTTTACAAAAATGTTTCTTTATTAAACATTCTTGTTTCTCTAGTGTTTTTCCACTAAAAATGGTGTAAGTTTTGTAAAAACCATGATCTTTCAAAGATCACCCTTTTAAACTTGGTTTTCTTGGAAAATCATTCACAAGTCTTAGATTCACAAGTTTACTAGTTCACTTTGTTTGTCATTTTACAAGAAATCATTTTATGTTCAAGTTCATGTCTTTACTAGAAGATGATTATCTTATGTAAACACATAATCATCTCCTAACTTGCTAAATCATGTTTTTAATCATAATCTAGCAAGTTCCATGTAATGATCAACATCAATATCTCTAGAAATCACAATCAATCATTATACACACACTAACAACATCATTCTATCCATATTTCATCATATGTTAGCTTTATGTTTCAAGATTCAAGTGTATGTTCTTTAGTGTTCTTGTGTAAATCAACATAATATACCCTTTAACCACTAAAAATATGAAGTAAACAAAGATCAAAGAAGTCTTACTACTAGCTTCAAGCTAGGGAAGAACAATGGAGAAAAAGAAGTGGATAAAAGCTTGAAAAGGAGGTCCTTGATGATCCAAGAGTTCCACACCTTCTTAATAACCTTTGTGCACCTTAAAATGGTCTTGGATTGGATGGAATTGAAATGAAACAATGGTGGTGGTGAGGGGAGTGTTTGGCCGAAGCTTATGAGAGAGAGGAGAAGAAGTGTTTTGGTGATTTGATGAAGATGGAGATGTAGTTACTTATAATCTCAAAGTTCTAATATCCACTGGTTAATGTGTCTCATGAAGTACTAACAAGATCATAACAAATCCCAAGAAGAAGATTATGGAGGATTTAGGAGATTTGAAGTAATCTTGGAGTGGGGCCACCTTATGTGAGTCGTAAATTGTGAGGGGGGAGGGGTTAAAATGTAACTTGAATGGTAAAGTATGTAATTAGTGGAAGGTTAAATGTTATTTCTAGTGTTTATGTGTATATCTTGCATTAGGTAGTATGTTAGGGTGTTCGGGGACCATAACTAGCTCAAAAAAAAAAAGTAAAACAATGTTTTTAACAATATTTTGGTGTTCCGGGTAATGTCCGGTTGTTCGGTTAGATACTGGTTCGTTAAAGTGTCTAGTTATACCGTATAGTGTCCTTTATGAAACTTTTTGTGACACTTTTAATTCCCGACACTTAGGAAAGCATACAGAACCATTTTGCCATGTTTTTGCACATTACTAGCATGTTAAAATGCTGAATTTTGTTGGTTAATGCAGAATTCTGCACTTAGAGTTGGTTTTAGGCACTTTCCGGCACTTAAACTGTCACCTAGTGACGCAGTCTTATGGTCCTTACTTCCCTGCACTCCATACTAGTGTAGTACCTTGTCTTTGGCCCATACTGGGCCTCAAAACATTGTCTATCTATGTACTGGCACTGTCAGTATATTTCTGAGTTATCCGCTAACCGTGCTAACTGTGCTTTGTGCATCGTTTATGTCACTAAAGTTTGTATGTAATAATGAGGTGACATTATGTACAGTAGAAACTCTATAAAATAATACACTTGGGACCACCAAAATTTATTAATTAAAAGAGTTATTAATTAATCAATAAATTAATAATTATTAATTTATATATTAATTAATATTTTATTAATTTATAGTAGAATACTTAGTTTACAAACACCTTTCAAGCTTCCACTTAATTATTGTATACAATGCATGTATATCAAATGAACGGCCCAATTTGAAAGAAACCTTCAATCTCCCACCTTATTATGCTTCTTGTGTTCAATGTATCACTTTATGGACATTAAAAATATTTTCAATATAAATACAAGATCAAAATAGGTTAACACAAACAAATCATACACACAACATGGCTTCCCATCTTAAAGGTGTGAAAAAAACAACAATGACAGACGAGATTCGAAGAGCATTATGCAAGCACAACAAGGATAATCCAAGTCTCACTCAAAAGCAATTGCAAGAATGGGTTCATAGTAACTATGGTTTGCAGGTGAGTCAAGCGACAATATCGAATACAGTTAAGCGGTCTTTAGAGTATCTCTCACTTGCTCCCGAAAGAGGCGATGTTAAGCGACACAAACCGGAAAAATTTCCTGACCTAGAAAAATCTCTCTATGAATGGATTCTTCAATATCAAGAACATGTGAATATGACAGGTGAGCTAATCATCGAGAAGGCGAAAAAGTTCATGAAAGATATGTATCCAGTGGATACTCCAGACTTTACTTTTTCTATTGGTTAGCTTGGAAAGTTCAAAGCAAGATATGGAATTAAAAATTTCCGGCGTTTTGGAGAGAGTGGATCTGTTGAAATGGAGGGCATGGAGGACAAATTAAAATCCATAAGAGACAAAGTTGATCAGTTTGAAATGAAAGACATCTTTAATATGGATGAAACAGGTTTGTTTTTTTATTATTTTATTTTATATTTTGTACTTTAGTGATGAAATTTTTTACATGTTTTAATCTTAAACAGGTTTGTTTTTTAGACTTCAACCGGATCATTCCCTTGCAACAATGCAGCTTGAAGGGAAAAAACAAGACAAGGAAAGACTAACTGTTGCTATTTGCTGTAATAAGGACGGTTCGGAAAAACTTTCTTTATGGATTATTGGGAAATATGCTAAACCAAGGTGCTTCAAGAATGTAAACTTGAACAGTCTGAACTGTGAGTACCGTGCTAATGGATGTCGAAGATGTTCTGACTCACCCAGAAGAAAATGTAGTTGCACAGTTGTTGACTGATGAAGAAATTATTGAAAGCGTTATTGGAATTAATAAAGATGATATCGATGAAGAAGATGATTAAAGTTCTACAATGGAGCCCCCTTGGCGAAACGAAGCTATTAAAGCGGCAATCACATTGAACAATTTCTTGTTGAGCTATGAGAAAACAACACCAGAAGTTCTTACCATGCTAAGGAAAATTAGAGACGAGATTCAAGGGGAAATTGATTTCAACAAAAGATAATTGAGTCATTTTTCAAGAAACCTTCATAAATCATTCATGTAATATGCTATATATAAGGAATTATTAATTTATATTTTATATGGGGTCTAAAGAAATTATCAAAAATGTATTATCTTATAATTTTAGCGAATTATTAATTTAGCACCCTATCCCCGAGTCGGGACCGGCAAAAAATATTATCTTAGAGAGTTTATTAAATAATCGAGTATTAATTTATCGAGTTTCTACTGTAATATGTGATGCACATGTATGTATGATGCAGAAATCAGAAAGCAGTTTAAGTCAATAATTGTAATTCAGCACAGTAATTAAGCACTAAACATAGTTAATTAATTGTACGGATACCTGTAATTTTGACGGTTGTCACATTCTCTCCCTGTTAAGAAAATTTCGTCCCGAAATTTAAGTTCTGCTACTAAATGCAGGGGTCTTGGGGAACAAATGTGGATATTTTTCCTTCATACGGTCCTCGCGCTCCCAGGTGAACTCTGGGCCGTGTCGCGCGTTCCAACGGACTTTGACGAGTTTGACACTACTCCTGCATTTCCGAAGGCGCAAGTCGATAAGGTGCCTTAGCTACAGGCGCGGTGCCTGGAACTAAGTCAATATGAAACTCGACTTGTCTTTGTGGCGGCAATCCTGGAAAATCTTCTGGAAAGACTTCAGGATACTCCTTCACGACTGGAATATCTTCTAGTTTCGACTCAATGGCTTCTTTATCCACGATGTGTGCCAAGAAGGCAACACATCCCTTCTGTAAACACTTTCGGGCTTTCAAGCAACTAATGATCCTTAGAGGCGTATCGCGCTTCTCTCCATGTACCACAATCGTTTCTCCATCCGCTATTGGAATGCGTATGATCTTCTCGTGACAAACAATCTCTGCCTGGTTGCTGGACAACCAATCCATCCCTACTACCATGTCGAAGCTTCCCAACTCGACTGGCAGTAGATCCAGTGTAAACTCGTGTTCTCCCAGTTCTATCACGCATCCTCTGATGACTTCATTCGTTTCTACTAGCTTTCCGTTAGCTAGTTCTATTGAGTACGGAATGTCTAATTTACTAGCAGTTAACCCAAGCATTTTCTTAAACTCTAGCGATACAAAACTATAATCGGCACCAGTGTCAAATAGTACAGATGCAAAGCGTTGATTAATAGGGAACGTACCAGTGACTACATTAGAATCTTGGCGTGCTTCCCTTGCTCCGATATTGAACACTCTTCCTTGTGCTTGATTGAGTTTTGGGCATTCTCGCTTGAAATGCCCCATGTCTCGATAATTAAAACACCCTGGTCCTCGACCATTACCGTTCCCATTACCGCCTCGATTGATGTTCGCTCCCCGGTTACCAGCTTGATTCCCAACATTTCCACGATTGCCATTTCCGCCATTCCCTCCTTGCGGGCGGTTTCCATTGCCATTTCCATAACCTCTTTGATTACCACGACCTGTACCAGTGCCAGCCCAGCAAGTTTCCTTTGAATGGCCAGTTTTCCCACAAGACTCACATTTCCTAAGCCTGCACTCGCCGGAATGGTGGTACTGGCATACATCACATTTGGGCAGAGCGCCCATGTTCCCTCTTCCCTTGACGTCAGCACCAGTTTTAACTTCCTCTGATGGGTTCACATTCTTTTTCTTGCTTGCGCTGTTGGTACCCTTTTTAAAGTTGGAGAACTTCCTTTTGTTCTCCCCCGAGGACTCAACGTGAGTTTCTTTCTTTTTCTGGTCGGAATTCGAAAATTTGTTTAACCTGATAGCTTCCTCTGTCAGTGACACGCTCAGGTCGATAGCCTCAGTAATTGTTGCAGGCTTTGACGATGTTACCATACTCATAATCTGAGGTGCCAACCCACAGATGAAACGCTCAACGCGTTTGAATTCCGGACTGACCATGTATGGTACCACGTGAGATAGATCGTGAAACCTCTGCACATATTCGGCGATCTTCGGGCCGTCCATCTTGAGGTTCCAGAATTCAGTTTCCAGCTTCTGAATTTCGGCCCTGGAGCAATACTTTTTACGCATAAGCTCCTTCAGCTCGTTCCAAGTCAAAGCGTAAGCTGCTGCCTCTCCTAGAGTTTGGACTTGGAGATTCCACCACGAAAGTGCTCCATCAGTGAACAATCTGGAAATGTAGGTTACTTGCTGTTCTGGTGCGCACTTGCTCATTTGTATCACTGAATCGGTCTTCTCCGTCCATCGAACATAAGCCACAGCACCCCCGGTGCCGTCAAAATTCAGCGGTTTACAGTCTAAAAATTGCTTAAAGGTACAACCTGTACAAGTAACGTCATTCACAGGAAGCATTAGCAATTGCATAGGGAATCTCCAAATGTAATGTAATGTGTCTCAAGCGACTTAAACATTACCATGTGATGGGTTGTTCCTCGAGGTACCCCCGCTAGTTTCGGCGCGTGAGGCCTCGTAATCTGCTATTGCTCGGGAGATCCTTTTTTGTAATTCGGCCTCAGTAGTGGGAAAACGATTTTCCCTTCGTGGAGGCATCTTCTATAAGAAGATTGTATTGGTCAAGTCATAATAAGTATAATGAGTACGTAACACACGCATGTAATAACATTCATCAACACAATAACACATAACATCCCATGTCATAAAACAAAACAAATAATCCAACAACGCATGTAATGAGAATGTTGCGATTGAGCTATCATATAACAAGACCACAAGTACAGTTTTACAAGTTTTACAAATGTATCATACATCAAAAGAGACTAAGGGTCACATCACCCTTGTCTGAATCGTCTAACAATCTACAACAACCAAAAGTCAAATGTCAAAAGTCATAATGTGGTCTTCAAAAGCTATGCAATCAGGCTCAATAGCCGCACTCTCATCAAAAGCATGATATCTGCAACAAACCAAAAACCTCTAAGCTGATAGGGGAGGAGGAGGAGGTGGAGGAATGAAAAGCAAATGGCGCATACGCGCTAACTCCTCCTCGAGCGCATGAACAAGCTGCAACAAACAACCAATCTGCTGCTCCATAGTCAGAAATCGGATGTCGAAATCCGGGTAAGGAAATAGTGGAGCAGGTGGGACAGCAAACTGTGACAGACCAGCACCAGGTGGAGGACGCGGGATCCTCTCCAGCTCAGTGACTCTACGACTCAACATATCCTGCTGGAGCAGCAAGGATAAAAGCAGATCATCCCTAGAGTATCCAACGTGGAAGGTATGGTATGGATCAGATAAAGGCATGACGTTGGGCGGAAACCACATAAATGGCTCACCCGTGGGTGCAGAAGAACAGGCCGTGTGTGGAAACTGTGGCATAAACTGATCGGCTGCTGACACAAAAGGTATGTGAGTGTGCTGCTGACTCGAAGGTCCTTCCCCTGGACGGGGAGGAGGAATGTCCTGAAGAAATGTAACTGGTAGATCTGTGCGGTGCACATCTGACAAGTGTGGGTGAAACTGTGTGACATCAACGGGTGCCTGAACAGGTGCAGGAGGGGGAGTAACTGGTTTGACAAAAGGAGGATAGTCGTCGTCATCCTCAATCCACCCATTGCGGGTGTGAGCATATCGAGGGTCCACATGGGTAGCAAATGGAGCACGGTCAACAAGTACAGGGACCGGGTCAGGCAGAGGTGCAACAACTGGGACATCAGCAGGGATAGGGTCATGTACAGGTAAAGGGTCGTGAGCAAGAATAGGCTCTGGTGCAATCTCAGGCTGTGGGTCAGCTGGAGCAAGCTCGTGATCAGCGGGTATATCGAAGAGCTGATCGTCAGGAATAGCAGGTGCCTCAAAAGGTGGCTCGTCAGGTACAAACTCGATCTCATGATCTGGGTCAAAGTCATGAGGAAAGAGGGGTGCAGCAGACATCACCATGTCGGAATCAGTGTCAGTGGGGTAATGCTGCTCGCCCCGTGCGTGAAAAGTGGCAGATGATACGGACTCAAACGAATCGGGACCAGACTGGTCAGATAAAATCTCCACATTAGGAACCTCGACAGGTGGAATAGCAATGATATCGACCACAAGAATCTCATCAAGAGGAATAGCAACATCATCATCAATCGGAGCCCCGCCATCCTGGGCATCCTCAGGGGGACCCTCGATGAAAAGATCGATGTCGTCATCAGACATATCGTCGAGAGGCAGATCCTCAACAGGAAAAGCAGCAAGAGGAATAGGTGCAGGGATCTGAGCAAGGGGTAGATCCCCGTCAAGAAAACTATCAGCTATAGGTATGTCATCTCCAAAATCTGGTAGAGCGAAGGGCTAAAAGTCATCGTCGTCACTGCTCGTGGTATTTGAAGTGAAAACCTCATCCTCCGGGTGTCACACCCCGACCACGTAAAACATCAAATCGTGGCGGAAACGTCGGGGAGTGTTGTAACAGAATTATTGTTCCACAACCATGGTAATTAAAATTCATTTTATTTAACAACCAAAAGGGTGGAATACATTGTTTCAAAACAAGAACCAAAGAGTACATCATATAATTAAACTAAGTCTATCTTTATTTTTAAGTCTCTAAGGCACAGGTCCGCCCTAGTGTCACGATCATCCTAAGCATCAGCTCCTGAAACACATGTGAAAATAGGTACGTCAGCATAAAAATGCCTGTGAGATACATAGGTTTTATGAAAATAGGGTTCATGACTTATAAGTTTAGAAAAAAAAGTTGTTTGACAAAATCAGTCATGATCCTTATAAAATGTTTTGTTTTATAAATCTTTTGAAAAGCGATGTTAAAGAAGATGACATGTAAAAGAGTGATGTGAGGTTAAATGAATAACCAAGTAAAATGAGTTTTGTATAAAATGAGTTGTTTGTAAAACAATGTCTTGTGAGAAATATGTTATTTGTATAAAATGTTATATATCTAAATTGAAATGATTCAAGTAACGCTACAATATGTAATACCATACAAGCACTTATATATAGGAAGTACCAGCGGCGTATCCACCATGCTTGTATCATATTACATATGCCTCGTTACTTAAATCACTTACCCAAACAAACCACTAATGTAAATTTGCCCATATCAAATCATTTGTCAAATGTCTTTGTGTAAACCATGTCAAAATATCTATGTCAAAATACAGTCCAGGAAATATGTATATCAATATCAAAATGTCTATGTCAAATGTCAATGTGTAACCAAAATGTCATGTATGGCAAATGAAATATATAAATATATATCCACCGAGCCATAGGTAAAAATGCACAAAACAATGTATTGAAGTAAAACATGGTTTAAATCAACGTTATGTTTTGTGGAAATGCATGCTATACTGAATACAAACATTTATGCGGTATTGTTAAAATGCATACATTCAAGCCTTGTGACTGTGGTGATGAGCCTTTAAACAAATTAAAGGTCTATCTGTCTTATGTTTTATCGAATTCGGTCATTCCTTTCATCCAAACATACCTAGGATGTTAGGAATGGGAGTTGTCAATTCCTATGGTACCATTACCTACTAACGAGCGGCGTGATCAAAGTTAATGAATGTATATGGTCCCATTTAAACAAGCCAAATGTCATATCAAAAATGTAAGCATGTGATGAAATGAAAATGTACTAAGCATGATGAACATACATAGCATGAAAAGGTAATGTAAAACAATGCACTAAGTATGCACACAATGGACATACATAGCATAAAATGTCATGTAAAACGATGTACTAATAATGTACTAATGAACATAACATGTATATGATATGAAAACATGGAAAACATGAAAATAACAAGTAGGCACATGTGTTTCACCCCAAAATGTTTGGAAAACAGTAAAAGAGGGGTCTATGTACTCACTTGAGATTGCTCAATAGACTTTTAGAAATCCACCAAGCAAGGTTAGAAGATCACGGATTCAAACGTCACCTAATATAGGTAACTATATTAATAAACGGACCTAATCGGAGGATCGGGTAGCATGAGGGTTCGTAAACCAAATGAGTGTAGGAACTCATGAAATATGGTTTAACAAAGCCTACATACTAAAACGAAACTTATCCTAAGTGCTTTTGACCCGTTACGACCCGTTTAGGTAGCTTATGCTACTTTAACGCGTCGTTCGCGTAAAACGCGTTCGGACCGCCTAACTAGCCCTATGACAAGTAAGATATGCCTTAACATGTTTAATATTGTTGTTAAATCAGTTTAGATGGAAAAAGTTATGTTACATAGGCTTAAAATGAATTTTGGCGCAAAAAGGGCATTTTGGTAATTTACCTAAGGCATAGGAATTACTTATCATACAACTACTTAAACGACGTGACCATAAGGTATAACCTCGGAAGGTTATTCCCTATACTACTATGGTCACCTAAAGTGTTTGGTCGGATCCTAATGATCGACCAATTGGGGCGGGTTCGAAAGCATAAGCGATTGATTAGATCGCTTACCCTTTACGACCCTAAACAAGCACAATCTAAAAGTGACGAGCTAAACATGTTTAAAACATGTTTAACAAGGTTTAAAAACAGGTTTGGTATCAAAACAAACGGTTTTGATACCCACAAGTAGTTTGGTTACAAAATACGCGAGAACACGCATTTTGCCCGAAACTACGACTCGTCACTGAGCCTAGATAACGTGGTAATCAGTAGGTATAGTCACTAGGGACTATAACCATCGTGATTACGCTCACGTTATGAAGTTCAAACGAACTTCGAGTTGACCATAAACTGGTCAATGCAGAAAGTCAAACACAGTTTGACTTTAACGCTAAAACGAATGATAAACGCGAAAGGATACTTACAGAAGGTCCCCGCAAGTATTTGACCCGATTCACTCTCAGGTAGGAAGCATATAAACTTCCACTTAGAGAGTTTTGAATCAGATTCAAATGTGAGGGAAATGAGCAAGACATGGGGGGGTATTTATAGGAAATGTAGAGCCGTTAAGATCATTTCTTGTTTCCCAAGCGTTAAATCTCAGCCGTACAACACATACCCACTGATTTAAAAACCCATGGGAGCCCATAGGATTGCTAGAAACCAGTTGCAAGTGAGAAAGGAGTGCATACCAGCTAAAAACAGGTTGTTTGCAACATTCTGCTGTGCTGGTGACTTGCTTACGGACCTCAACACTCCCAATGTTGAGGTCCGTAAGGACCTTGCAGACCTGAATCTTTCAAAAATGGCAGAACAGGCCCCTGAGTGCGTATCGTCATGTTTTGGCACTTCTAACCCCCGTTAAACCCATTTTTAAGCTCTAAAATGAAGTTAAAGTATAGGGAACTTAAAATGTGCTCAAAAATATGCCAGATGTTGGTTCGTTTGGCCATACGGTTGCGTTGTTCGGTTAATTACGACGGAAGTCGTAACGGACGTAAAAACGGTCCAAATTGCGCGACGAATGGATTTTTGACAAGCCAATCACTAAAACATAATATTGTAATGATTACATAAATTTTTGGATGTCCGTATGTATTCAGTACGTAAGTTATGCGCGAAAATGCAAACTTATGCACTTTTTGACGCTTTTAGTCCCTGAATGAGCATAAAGTTTATTTTAGCACACCGAACTCCTCAAAGCCTATTTCTAAGCTATGTAAAGGATATTTAGGGTGTGTTTAACTTATGGTCATGTTCTGGAATGTTCGTTACAGTTCAAATTGGCATACTTTCGCAGTTTGTCAATTTTAGTCCCTGTAAGCGAATTAACTTGATTTTGCCATACCAATGCCTTCAAAACTTATTTCTAAGTTATGTAAAGGTTATTTAAGGTATGTCAAGAATAAATTGATGTTCCAGAGTATTTGTCGCATTAAACTGACTACGTTTACGCACCAGTTTGCGTAAAATTTTCCAGAAAGCGATAAGGAGTTTGGAATTGAATAAAAGTCAAAACATGAAAAATGTAAAACATAAACAAACAAACATTGGGATCAAATAACTTTATTTCATTGATAACTGAACTGTTTACAATGATTACAAGCATAGATGTCACAGTCTCCCCTACTTGTGGAAATTTCGTCCTGGAATTTGTTTAGAGGAAACTCGTGGGAAAAGATGTGGATACTTCGCCTTCATTTGATCTTCGCGTTCCCAAGTAAACTCAGGTCCACGCTTAGATTCCCAGCGAACTTTGACCAAAGGAATGCGCTTGAGTTTAAGCCATTTGACTATACGGTCCATGATTTCCACAGGTTTCTCAACAAAATGTAGTGTCTTATCAACACGAATTTCGTCAAGTGGTATGTGGAGGTTCTCATCAGCTAAACACTTCCTGAGATTGGACACGTGGAAGGTTGGATGAACATTTCCAAGTTCAGGAGGTAACTCAAGTCTGTAGGCTACCTTACCGATTCTTTCGACGATCTTGAATGGTCCAACATATCTAGGTGCAAGTTTTCCAGTCTTTCCAAATCTGATCACACCTTTCCAAGGTGAGACCTTAAGTAATACTCGATCATCGACTTGAAATTCCATGGGCTTGCGTTTTGGGTCCGCGTAACTCTTTTGACGGCTTCTAGCTGTCTGAAGGTTATCACGAACTTTCTTAATCTTATCAGTTGTCTCTAAAATGAGGGCATGTCCAGTAAGTTGAGCCTCGCCGATCTCATTCCAGCAGACTAGTGAACGACATTTTCGACCATAGAGAGCCTCGAAAGGAGCCATGTCGATGCTGGAGTGATAACTGTTGTTGTAGGAGAATTCAATCAATGGAAGATGTGAATCCCAACTACCACCAAAATCGATCACACAAGCTCTAAGCATATCCTCCAGAGTCTGGATTGTTCTTTCAGATTGACCATCCATTTGCGGATGATAAGCTGTGCTCAGATTAAGTTGGGTCCCCATAGCAGATTGCATGGTTCTCCAAAAATGAGAAGTGAAACGAGCATCTCTGTCAGAAATGATGTTCAAAGGAACACCATGTCGAGCTACAATTTCATCCACATAGATTTTAGCAAGTTTCTCAGCAGAAAAATCCTCACGGATCGGCAAGAAATGCGCTGACTTAGTAAGGCGATCAACAACTACCCAAATGGCATCATGACCTTTCTTAGTGCGCGGAAGTTTGGTAATGAGATCCATAGCGATGTTTTCCCATTTCCAAACTGGGATCTCTGGTTGCTCCAAAAGACCAGAAGGATGTTGGTGTTCAGCCTTAACCTTAAGACAAGTAAGGCATTTTGAAACGTACAAGGCAATGTCTTTCTTCATACCAGGCCACCAATACTGAGTACGAAGATCCTTATACATTTTTTCCGAGCCAGGATGGACAGAATAACGAGACTTATGAGCTTCATCCATAAGCAAAGTGCGAAGACCATCTTGGCTTGGGACCCACAAACGGTCCATGAAATAGTATGATCCATTGTCCTTCAAAACAAGATCAGGCTTAATGTGATAGGGTAATTCCATACCCATCAAGTCTTGTGAAACACAAACATGTTGAGCCTGAGAAATGCGGGCTTGAATATCAGCTCGAGCCTGAATATTAGATTGATCACGAACACAAAGAAGCTTGACATGTTCCTTACGACTCAAAGCGTCAGCTACGACATTCGCCTTACCAGGATGGTAGCGAATTTCGCAGTCATAGTCGTTCAGAAGCTCTACCCAACGTCTTTGCCTCATGTTGAGTTCTTTCTGACTGAAGATATGCTGAAGACTTTTGTGGTCAGTGAAAACCACACATTTTGTACCGTACAAATAGTGTCTCCAGATCTTAAGAGCGAACACAATTGCACCTAACTCAAGATCATGAGTGGTGTAGTTTTTCTCATGCACCTTCAACTGCCTCGATGCATATGCTATGACTTTGTTCCTTTGCATCAGAACACAGCCAAGACCCAATTTGGATGCATCGCAGTATACGACAAAATCATCATTGCCTTCAGGCAAAGTCAGAATAGGTGCGTCACAAAGCTTCTGCTTCAAGGTCTGAAATGCTTTTTCTTGTTTAGAACCCCATTCAAAGGGCTTGTTCTTCTGAGTTAGAGCAGTTAGAGGAACTGCAATCTTCGAGAAGTTCTCTATGAAGCGGCGGTAATAACCCGCAAGACCAAGAAAAGAACGAACCTCAGTAGGAGTAGCAGGCGTATCCCAATCCTTAATCGCACTGATCTTGGAGGGATCTACATGAATACCTTGTTCGTTGACAATATGTCCCAAGAATTGAACTTCTTTAAGCCAAAATTCACACTTGGAGAATTTGGCAAAAAATTGTTCTTTCTTTAGGAGTTCCATAGTAAGACGAAGATGTTGCTCGTGATCAGCTTTCGTCTTAGAGTATATCAAAATATCGTCAATAAAAACGATGATGAACTTATCTAAATAAGGCTTGCAGACCCTATTCATCAAGTCCATAAAAATAGCAGGGGCATTAGTCAAACCGAATGGCATAACTGTGAACTCATAATGCCCATAACGAGTGCGGAAAGCTGTCTTGGGAATATCTTCTTCATGCACACGAAGTTGATGATATCCAGAACGTAAATCAATCTTTGAGAAATAAGAAGCACCGTGTAACTGATCAAAGAGATCATCAATGCGAGGTAGGGGATATCGATTCTTGATGGTAAGCTTGTTAAGCTCACGGTAATCGATGCACATTCTGAAAGATCCATCCTTCTTCTTGACAAAAAGAACGGGAGCACCCCAAGGTGAAAAGCTAGGATGAATAAAACCTTTGTCAGAAAGCTCCTGAAGCTGCTTAGATAGTTCTTGCATCTCTGACGGTGTAAGACGATATGGAGCTCTGGCAATAGGATTTGCACCAAGTACGAGCTCAATACGGAACTCGACTCGGCGTGCTGGGGGTAATCCAGGTAACTCTTCAGGAAATAGCTCCGGATAATCCCGAACGACTGGGATATCTCGAATGGACTTATCTTTGCCTTTATCTGTTGTAACATGTGCCAAGAAGGCCACATAGTTCTTTCGCAGATACTTCCGAGCTTGAGTACAAGACATAAGCTTGAGGCTACTAGCAGGTTTCTCACCACGAACCTGTAGGATCTCACCTGACGAAAGCGGCACATGAACGATCTTCTCAAAACAAACTACCTCTGCGCGATGCTTGGCTAACCCATCCATACCCACTATAATGTCGAAGCTTCCAAGTTGCATTGGCGTAAGGTCAATGGGAAAAAGATGGTTATTAAGGTTCAACTGGCAGTTGCGAAGGACAGAATTAAGAACAATGGGTTCACCACTGGCAACCTCTACTGTCAAGGGTTTACCTAGTTTCGTTCTAGACACGCGAAGCAATGGCTCAAAAGATAATGACACAAAACTCTTATCAGCACCAGAATCAAAAAGAACAAATGCGGGTTGATTATTAACAGAGAACGTACCGTTCACCACTTCATTGTCTGCTTGCGCTTCTTGTGCATTCATGTTAAAAACTCGACCTCGAGCTGGAGCCTGATTCGGATTCGCATTAACCAGCCTTGGACACTGGTTTCGATAATGGGTCAGGTCTCCATAATTATAACACGAGCCAGGAGGATAGTGAGGTCGTGCAGCTTGACCCTGTTGCTGAGCAGGAGGCTGAGCAACTTGTTGAGCCGGGTTCTGAGCTGCTTGATTACGAGCAGAACGACAAACTTCTGCAAGGTGTCTAGACTTCCCACAGTTTGTACAGAAACGGCATGGAAGTTGCTGTTGATGATGACTATTGCACCTATTGCACAAAGGTGCATTCCCTTCATACCGCTTCTTTGCTGGAGGTTGCGCTGGCTGATTTGGTGCAGCTTGGTTTGCCTGTGTAGTAACGGCGTAATTTTGGGAAGCCTTACGCTTCCTTGAATTCCTTGAGGATCCAGAATCCTTACCCTTTCTGTTCTTACCCTTCTTGCTATCCTCTTTGTCAGACGACTGCTTCTTACCCTTGTCACCCTTTCTATGCAGCTTACCCCTTCGAATCTGCGACTCGGTCAATGTTGCAGATAGCTCGATTGCCTGACGGAGTGTGGTAGGGTTACTACCAGTAACGGTGTCTTGTATGGAGTCAGGTAGACCATCGATGTACCTTTCGATAGCCTTGTTGAGTGGGGTAACCATTGATGGGCATAACAAACTCAGCTCCTCAAATCTATCAGTATACGCCCGGTGCTCGCCACTATCCTGTTCTAGACCATCAAACTCCCTTTCTAAAGCTCGCAGCTCATGATGAGGACATAACTCCCTCATCATAAGAGTCCTAAGTTCAGCCCATGTTTGTGCTAAAGCAACCTCAGCACCACGGTCTCTCATAACCCCGTTCCACTATGTCAAAGCCCTCTTCTGAAATACGCTTAAAGCAAACTCGACTTTGCGATTATCAAGACACTGAACGTGACGGAAAGTATTCTCAATGCTCTCGAACCATTGAAGAAGCCCAGTTGCTCCCTCCGTACCACTAAACTTGAGTGGTTTAGCCGAGTTAAAACTCTTGAAATTGCATGGAGCATTGTTGTTGTTGTTGGCTTGGTTCCATTGAGCAAAGAGGTTTGGGAATTGAGCAGCCATTTGCTGCGCAATAATTTCTGCCAGTTCGGCAACTGGTAGTGGATTTTCGCGTCGAGGAGGCATTCTAAAAGAGGAAACATGAAAGGAAACGAGTGAGATGATTTGATGAAAGGGGCGAGATGAAACAAAATCAACAAAAACAAGGATGGTGGTCATTTGTCCGTATCACAAAGCAAGCAAATGACACACAGTGACTAATCAAAGTAAATGGGTCCAAAAATAATGCTTAGCGAAGACATGCTCGCCTATAAGTGAACACTTACCCCAAGAGTTCCCAGGTAAGAGTGACTGGTCCGATTATGTGGATTTGTACGAACACTCTAGCCTTAGTGTAACAACTGTGCTTGTAATCACTATGAACAGTTCTGTTATCAATAAAACAATGTTATTTGATCCCAATGTTTGTTTGATTGTGTTTTACATTTTTCATGTTTTGACTTTTATGTAATTTCAAACTCTACATCGCTTTCTGGAGAGTTATATGCAAACTAGTGCGTAAACGTACTCAGTTTAATGCGAGAAATACTCTGGAACATCAACATATACTCAACATACCTTAAATAACCTTTACATAACTTAGAAATAAGTTTTGAAGGCTTTGGTATGGCAAAAACAAGTTAATTCGCTTACAGGGATTAAATATGACAAACTGCGAAAGTATGTCAATTTGAACTGTAACGAACATTCCGGAACATGACCATAAGTTAAACACACCTTAAATATCCTTTACATAGCTTAGAAATAGGCTTTGAGGGGTTCGGTGTGCTAAAATAAACTTTTGGGACATTCAGGGACTAAAAGTGTCAAAAAGTGCACAAGTTTGCATTTTCGCGCATAACTTACGTTCTGAATACATCTGGACATCCAAAAATTTATGTAAGCATGACTACATTATATTTTAGTGTTCGCCTTAAGAAAAATCCATTCGTCGCGTCATTTGGATCGTTTTTCGCGCTTGTGCGCATTCCGTCGTAATTAAGCGAACATCGCGTTCGTACGACCAAACGAACCATCACCCGGCATATTTTTGAGCATGTTTCATGTCCACAATGTTTAGGCAACATTTTAGGGCCTTAAAGTTGGCTTTACGGGCCTTAGAAGTGTCGGGAATGGCCTTAAACACGTGCAGGGGCTGAAACTGTCATTTCTGAAACATATATGCAGATCAGAAGCCTCAGGCGGCCCGCATTGTGTTTGGCTGATCCTAAAGCGGGCCGCTTCCCACCTTCTGACCAGATTAAATGTTTTTAATCACAAGTTGCAGCCATTTAATCCTCCTCCACATGTTCTAAACTTGCTTAGTCACTAGATAAGGATCATATTTAGCTTCCACAACATTGTGACAAGTGTACGGACTAGATCTTTTCCCCTTTTCCAAGAAATGATCCTAACGGTTCACCGAAAACTATAAATACCCCATTACCCCCAACCTCATTTCTTACAAGAATCTGATCTATTTGACTCTAAGTTGGAACCATTGTTTCATACCTGAGTTATTGTGATCACGATTAGCATTCGGGGACCCTTCGTAAGTATTCTTTCGTTCTTTTCCTTATTTTTACTGCTTTTCGAGTCCGAAAGTCAAACTTTGTTTGACTTTCAGCGTTGACCAGTAATGGTCAATGCGAAGTTCGGTTGAACTTCGCAACGTGATTGTAATCACGATGGTCATAGTCCCTTGGGACTATGCCTACTGATTACCACGTTGTCTAGGGTCGTAGGGTAAGCGATCTAATAAATCGCTTATACCTCGAACCCGACCCAGTTTGGTCGATCATTAGGATCCGACCAAACACATTAGGTGACCATAGTGTAGGGAATAACCTTCCGAGGTTATACCCTATGGTCACATCGTTTAAGTAGTTGTATGATAGGTAGTTTATATGCCTTAGGTAAATTACCAGAATACCCTTTTCATGTATAAATTGTAATTAAGCATATGTAACCTAAACCTTTGTCACATAACTGATTATGTAACATGTTTAGGCATATAACACTTGTCATAGGGCTAGTTAGGCGGTCCAAACGCGTTTCACGCGCACGACACGTTAAAGTAGCATAAGCTTCCTAAACGGGTCGTAATGGGTCGTAAACAATTATGTTAAGTTTCATTTAGTATGTAGGCTTTGTTAAACCATGTCACGTGAGTTCCTACACTCATTTGGTTTACAAACCCTAATGCTACTCAGTCTTCCGATTTAGGTCCGGATATTAACATAGTTACCTATATTAGGTGCCGTTTGATTCCGAGATCTATACCATTGCTTGGTGGTTATCTTTAGACATCTGAGCAATCTCAAGTGAGTACATAGACCCCTCTTTTACTGTTTTCCAAACTGTTTTGGGGTGGAACACATGTGCCTACTTGTTACTTTCATGCTTTCCTGTTTTCACATCATATACCGGCTATGTTTGATAGTACATTATAGTACATTGTTTTACATTACATCTTATGCTAGGTATGCCCATTGTGTGCATTACTTGGTACATTGTTTTACATGACATTTCATGCTAGGTGTGCCCATTGTGTGCATTACTTAGTACATCGTTTTACATGACATTTCATGCTATGTATGCCCATTGTGTGCCTACTTAGTACATTGTTTTACACGACATTTCATGCTATGTATGCCCATTGTGTGCCTACTTAGTACATTGTTTTACACGACATTTCACGCTATGTATGTTCTTTTGTTTACATACTTAGTGCATTGTTTTCATCACATGCTTACATTTTGTTATGACATTTGGTTTGTTTACATGGGACAATACATTCATTAACATTAGCTACGCCGTTCGTTAGTAGGTAGTGGTACCATAGGAATTGACAACTCCCGTTCCGGACATCCCAGGGAAAGGGGACAGAAAGGAATGACCGAATTCGTTGACATTAAGACAGATAGACCTTTAATTTGTTTAAAGGGTTTTATCACCACAGTCGCCAGGCTTGGATGTATGCATTTTCACAATACCGCATAGATGTTCATATTAAATAGTTGCATGCATTTACACAAAACATAGCTTTGATTTAAACCAAGTTTTACTTCAATATTTTGTTTTTGTGCATATGGTTTAGTTTGAGACATTTCACTTGCCATACATGACATTTTGACATAGACATTTGACATGGATATTTGACATAGACATTTGACATGGATATTTGACATAGACATTTGACAAGGATATTTGACAAAGACATTTGACATGGATATTTGACATAGACATTTTGACATGATTTACATCTTGACATGAACATTTTACATTGTTTGGTTTGGTTTGATTAAGTGATTAAGTAACGATGCGTGTGTAATATGATACAAGCATGGTGGATACGCCGCTGGTACTTCCTATATATAAGTGTTTGTATGGTATTATATGTCGTAACGTTATTTGAATCATTTCAGTTTGAGACATAGAACATTTTATACAAATAATATACTTTTCACAAGACATTGATTTACAAACAACTTATCTTATACAAACACATTTTTACATGGTCATTTATTTAACCTGACATTACTTATACATATCATCTGATCTTATTATTTTCAAATGATTTACAAGACAAAGCAAATTACAAGGTTCATGACTAAACATTTTCTCAAATACAAGTCATGAATCCTATTTTCACAAACCTATGTATCTCACAGGCATTTTTATGCTGACGTACCTATTTTCACATGTGTTTTCAGGTGCTTTTCCATAGGATGTTGATCATGATACTAGGGCGGACCTGTGCCTTAGAGACTTTTAAATAAGATAGACTATGTTTAATTATGTTCTGAACTCTTTAATTTCCTGTTTGAAACAATGTAACACCTTTGTTTATAAATAAAATACAACTTTGTATGCCATGGTTATGAAACAATTAATTCTGTCGCAACACGCCCCGATGTTTCCGCCGCGATTTGTTGTTTTACGCGGTCGGGGTGTGACAGAAGAGTTGGTATCAGAGCCAATGGTTATAGGGAATTAGGTTATTAGTAATGCTTTGACCTAGACTATAACTTTTCTAGGAACCTAACACAAGTTCTCTTGTGTTTAGATCTTAAAACATGTACATCACCTATCCTTAGGTGATTAACAAAACAAGGAACCAAAATTTTTCCGAAACGATTTTTGAAAAACAATCATCTGTTTTTGAATAAATTTTTACAAGGTTTTGAACCCTCAATTGTAAGGTTTTGAACTCTCTGTTATATGGTTTTGAACCCTTTTCAGTATTGGTTTTTGGCCTTGTGCCTTCAAATTTTCAAAATCCCGTCAAACGTTTTGGGTTTTAAATAATGTGAACATGTGCAAACTGGAAGGGTGAATGCCTGTATTCTGGGTTTTCTGTCTAGGCAAGCACTTCGTATACATCTCAACCAGACGCGAGACCAGTTGTGCTTACCTGGGAATTCCTGGAGTGAGTGTTCACTTATAGGCGAGCATGTCTTCGATAATACATTATTTTTGACCCATTTACTTTGATTAGTCACTGTGAGTCGTTTGTTTGCTTTGTGATACGGACGAATGACCACCATCTATGCTGTTTGCAATTCTTGTTTTTATCATCTCATTCTTTTCATCCAATCGTCTCACTCGTTCCTTTTCATGTTTTTCCTCTTTTAGAATGCCTCCTCGACGCGAGAACCAGATAGCTACTGCCGAACTGGCAGAAATTATTGCGCAGCAGATGGCTGCTCAATTCCCAAATCTCTTTGCTCAATGGCAACAAGCCAACAACAACAACAATGGTCCGTGCAAATACAAGGATTTTAATCAGGCTAAACCACTCAAGTTTAGTGGTTCTGAGGGAGCGACTGGGCTTCTTCAGTGGTTTGAGAGCATAGAGAATACTTTTCGCCACGTGCAGTGTCTCGAAAATCGCAAAGTCGAGTTTGCTTCGAGCGTATTTCAGAAGAGGGCTTTGACATGGTGGAACGGGGTTATGAGGGACCAAGGTGCAGAAGTTGCTCTCGCACAGACATGGGCTGAACTTAGAGCCCTTATGATGAGGGAATTCTGTCCTCGTCATGAGCAACGAGCTTTGGAGAAAGAGTTTGATGCTTTGAAGCAAGATAGTGGTGAGCACAGGGCTTATACGGATCGGTTTGAAGAGTTGAGTTTGCTTTGCCCGACTATGGTTACTCCACTTGACAAGGCTATCGAAAGATACATCGACGGCCTACCTGACTCGGTACAAGACATTCTTACTGGTAGTGAACCTGCCACACTCCATCAGGCGATCGAATTATCAGCGACATTGACTGAGTCGCAGATCCGGAAGAACAAGTTACACCGGAAGGGTGACAAGGGCAAGGAACAATCAGCTGACAAGGTGGATAGCAAGAAAAGTCAAAACGGGAATGGAAAGAACTCTGGTTCTTCGAAGAGGGCAAAGAAGCGTAAGGCTTCCCAAAATTTTGCTATCACTGCCCAAGCTAATCAGGCAGCTCCCAACCAACCTGCACAGCCTCCAGCAAAGAAACCCTATACAGGGATTGCACCTTTGTGCAATAGATGCAACAGTCACCACCAGCCGCAACTTCCATGCCGTTTCTGTACTAACTGTGGGAAGTCAGGCCATCTTGCCAATGTTTGTCGGTCTGCTCAGAATCCCGCGGTTCAGAACCCGGCTCAACAAGTTGCACAGCCTCCTGCTCAGCAACAGGGTCAAGCTGCAAGACCATTTTACCCACCGGGTGCTTGTTATAATTGTGGGGACCTGACCCACTACAGAAACCGGTGCCCAAGACTAGCCAACCAGAACCAGAACCAGAATCAGGCTCCGGCTCGAGGCCGAGTTTTTAACATGAATGCCCAAGAGGCACAGGCTGACGATAATGTGGTGAACGGTACGTTCTTTATTAATAATCAGCCTGCATCTGTTCTTTTCGATTCTGGTGCCGATAAGAGTTTCGTGTCTTTGTCCTTTGAACCAATGCTTCGAGTGTCTAGAACAAAACTAGGCAAATCTTTGACAGTAGAGGTTGCTAGTGGTGAACCCATTATTCTTGATTCTGTTCTTCGCAACTGTCAGTTGAATCTTAACGACCATCTTTTTCCTATTGAGCTCGCGCCTATGCAACTTGGAAGCTTCGACGTTATTGTGGGAATGGATTGGTTATCCAAGCATCACGCAGAGATAGTTTGTTCTAAGAAGATTGTTCGTGTGCCGCTTTCGACAGGCGAGATCCTGCAGGTTCAAGGTGAGAAGCCTATCGGTGGTCTCAAACTCATGTCTTGTTTTAAAGCTCGGAAGTATCTGCAGAAGAACTATGTGGCTTTCTTAGCACATGTTACAGAAGATAAAGGCAAGGGTAAGTCTATTTCAGATATTCCTGTAGTTCGGGATTATTCTGAAGTGTTCCCTGAAGATTTACCTGGTCTACCTCCAGCACGCCAAGTCGAGTTCCGCATTGATCTCGTACCTGGTGCAAATCCCGTTGCCAGAGCTCCATATCGTCTTGCACCGTCTGAGATGCAAGAGTTGTCCAAACAGCTTCAGGAGCTCTCTGACAAAGGTTTTATACGTCCTAGTTTTTCACCTTGGGGTGCTCCCGTTCTTTTTGTAAAGAAGAAGGATGGATCCTTTAGGATGTGTATCGATTACCGTGAGCTTAACAAACTTACCATCAAAAATCGATATCCCTTACCTCGCATAGACGACCTCTTTGATCAGTTACAAGGCGCTTCTTATTTTTCGAAGATTGATCTGCGTTCCGGATATCATCAACTTCGGGTGCAAGAAGAGGACATTCCGAAGACAGCGTTCCGTACTCGTTATGGACATTACGAGTTCACAGTCATGCCATTCGGTTTGACTAATGCTCCTGCTGTTTTCATGGACTTAATGAATAGGGTCTGCAAACCTTATTTGGATCAGTTCGTCATTGTTTTTATTGATGACATCTTGATATACTCTAAGACGCGAGCTGACCACGAGCAACATCTTCGTCTTACCCTAGAACTCCTAAAGAAAGAACAACTTTTCGCAAAATTCTCCAAGTGCGAATTTTGGCTTAAAGAAGTTCAATTTTTGGGGCATGTTATCAACGAACGAGGTATTCATGTAGATCCCTCCAAAATCAGTGCGATTAAGGATTGGGATACACCTACTACTCCTACTGAAGTTCGTTCTTTTCTTGGTCTAGCGGGTTATTATCGCCGCTTCATAGAAAACTTCTCGAAGATTGCAGTTCCTCTAACTGCTCTAACTCAGAAGAAAATGCCCTTTTACTGGGGATTCAAACAAGAGGAAGCTTTTCAACACCTGAAGCAGAAGCTTTGCGATGCGCCTGTTCTATCATTGCCTGAGGGTGATGATGATTTTGTTGTGTATTGTGATGCATCGAAATTGGGTCTTGGCTGTGTTCTTATGCAAAGGAACAAAGTCATAGCTTATGCATCGAGGCAGTTGAAGATACATGAGAAGAACTACACCACTCATGATCTTGAGTTGGGTGCAGTTGTCTTTGCTCTCAAGATCTGGAGACACTATTTGTACGGTACAAAATGTGTGGTTTTCACTGACCACAAAAGTCTTCAGCATATCTTCAACCAGAAAGAACTCAACATGAGACAGCGACGTTGGGTTGAGCTTTTAAACGACTATGACTGCGAAATTCGCTACCATCCTGGTAAGGCGAATGTCGTAGCTGACGCATTGAGTCGTAAGGAACGTACTAAGCTTCATTGTGTACGTGTTCAATCTGTTATTCAAGCTCGATCCGATATTCAAGCACGCATTTCTCTAGCTCAGCAATCTTGTGTTTCACAAGGATTGATGGATAAGGAATTTCCTTACCACATAACACCTGCTCTTGAACTGAAGGACAATGGATCATATTATTTCATGGACCGTTTGTGGGTCCCAAGCCAGGATGATCTTCGTACCTTGCTTATGGATGAAGCCCATAAGTCTCGTTATTCTATTCATCCGGGCTCAGATAAGATGTATAAGGATCTTCGTACTCACTATTGGTGGCCTGGTATGAAGAAAGACATTGCCTTATACGTATCAAAATGCCTTACTTGTCTTAAGGTTAAGGCTGAACATCAACGTCCTTCGGGTTTATTGGAGCAACCAGAGATCCCAGTTTGGAAATGGGAAAACATTACTATGGATCTTGTTACCAAACTCCCGCGCACAAAGAAAGGTCATGATGCCATCTGGGTAGTCGTTGATCGTCTTACAAAGTCAGCACATTTCTTGCCAATCCGTGAGGATTTTTCTGCTGACAGACTTGCTCAAATCTATGTAGATGAAATAGTAGCTCGACATGGTGTTCCTTTGAACATCATTTCTGACAGAGATGCTCGTTTCACTTCTCATTTTTGGAGAACCATGCAATCGGCCATGGGGACCCAACTTAATCTGAGCACAGCTTATCATCCGCAAATGGATGGTCAGTCTGAAAGAACAATCCAGACTTTGGAGGATATGCTAAGAGCTTGTGTGATCGATTTTGGTGGTAGCTGGGATTCACATCTTAAATTGATTGAATTCTCCTACAACAACAGTTATCACACTAGCATCAAAATGGCTCCTTTCGAAGCTCTCTATGGTCGAAAATGTCGTTCACCAGTCTGCTGGAATGAGATTGGCGAGGCTCAACTTACTGGACCTGCCCTCATTTTAGAGACAACTGACAAGGTCAAGAAAGTTCGTGATAACCTTCAGGCAGCTAGAAGCCGTCAGAAGATTTACGCGGATCCAAAACGCAAAGCCTTGGAATTTCAAGTCGGTGATCGAGTATTACTTAAGGTCTCACCTTGGAAAGGTGTGATCAGATTTGGAAAGAAAGGAAAACTTGCACCTAGATACGTTGGACCATTCAAGATCGTCGAAAGAATCGGAAAGGTAGCCTACAGACTTGAGTTACCTCCTGAACTGGGAAATGTTCATCCAACTTTTCACGTGTCCAATCTCAAGAAGTGTTCAGCTGATGAGAACTTCTCCATACCGCTTGACGAAATTCGTGTTGGCAAAACACTGAAATTTGTTGAGAAACCAGTGGAAATCATGGAACGTGAAGTCAAGTGGCTTAAACGCAAGCGCATTCCTTTGGTCAAAGTTCGCTGGGAAGCTAAACGTGGACCTGAGTTTACTTGGGAACGCGAAGATCAAATGAAGGCGAAATATCCACATCTTTTTCCACGAGTTTCCTCTAAATAAATTTCGGGACGAAATTTCCACAAGTAGGGGAGACTGTAACAACTGTGCTTGTAATCACTATGAACAGTTCTGTTATCAATAAAACAATGTTATTTGATCCCAATGTTTGTTTGATTGTGTTTTACATTTTTCATGTTTTGACTTTTATGTAATTTCAAACTCTACATCGCTTTCTGGAGAGTTATACGCAAACTAGTGCGTAAACGTACTCAGTTTAATGCGAGAAATACTCTGGAACATCAACATATACTCAACATACCTTAAATAACCTTTACATAACTTAGAAATAAGTTTTGAAGGCTTTGGTATGGCAAAAACAAGTTAATTCGCTTACAGGGATTAAATATGACAAACTGCGAAAGTATGTCAATTTGAACTGTAACGAACATTCCGGAACATGACCATAAGTTAAACACACCTTAAATATCCTTTACATAGCTTAGAAATAGGCTTTGAGGGGTTCGGTGTGCTAAAATAAACTTTTGGGACATTCAGGGACTAAAAGTGTCAAAAAGTGCACAAGTTTGCATTTTCGCGCATAACTTACGTTCTGAATACATCTGGACATCCAAAAATTTATGTAAGCATGACTACATTATATTTTAGTGTTCGCCTTAAGAAAAATCCATTCGTCGCGTCATTTGGATCGTTTTTCGCGCTTGTGCGCATTCCGTCGTAATTAAGCGAACATCGCGTTCGTACGACCAAACGAACCATCACCCGGCATATTTTTGAGCATGTTTCATGTCCACAATGTTTAGGCAACATTTTAGGGCCTTAAAGTTGGCTTTACGGGCCTTAGAAGTGTCGGGAATGGCCTTAAACACGTGCAGGGGCTGAAACTGTCATTTCTGAAACATATATGCAGATCAGAAGCCTCAGGCGGCCCGCATTGTGTTTGGCTGATCCTAAAGCGGGCCGCTTCCCACCTTCTGACCAGATTAAATGTTTTTAATCACAAGTTGCAGCCATTTAATCCTCCTCCACATGTTCTAAACTTGCTTAGTCACTAGATAAGGATCATATTTAGCTTCCACAACATTGTGACAAGTGTACGGACTAGATCTTTTCCCCTTTTCCAAGAAACGATCCTAACGGTTCACCGAAAACTATAAATACCCCATTACCCCCAACCTCATTTCTTACAAGAATCTGATCTATTTGACTCTAAGTTGGAACCATTGTTTCATACCTGAGTTATTGTGATCACGATTAGCATTCGGGGACCCTTCGTAAGTATTCTTTCGTTCTTTTCCTTATTTTTACTGCTTTTCGAGTCCGAAAGTCAAACTTTGTTTGACTTTCAGCGTTGACCAGTAATGGTCAATGCGAAGTTCGGTTGAACTTCGCAACGTGATTGTAATCACGATGGTCATAGTCCCTTGGGACTATGCCTACTGATTACCACGTTGTCTAGGGTCGTAGGGTAAGCGATCTAATAAATCGCTTATACCTCGAACCCGACCCAGTTTGGTCGATCATTAGGATCCGACCAAACACATTAGGTGACCATAGTGTAGGGAATAACCTTCCGAGGTTATACCCTATGGTCACATCGTTTAAGTAGTTGTATGATAGGTAGTTTATATGCCTTAGGTAAATTACCAGAATACCCTTTTCATGTATAAATTGTAATTAAGCATATGTAACCTAAACCTTTGTCACATAACTGATTATGTAACATGTTTAGGCATATAACACTTGTCATAGGGCTAGTTAGGCGGTCCAAACGCGTTTCACGCGCACGACACGTTAAAGTAGCATAAGCTTCCTAAACGGGTCGTAATGGGTCGTAAACAATTATGTTAAGTTTCATTTAGTATGTAGGCTTTGTTAAACCATGTCACGTGAGTTCCTACACTCATTTGGTTTACAAACCCTAATGCTACTCAGTCTTCCGATTTAGGTCCGGATATTAACATAGTTACCTATATTAGGTGCCGTTTGATTCCGAGATCTATACCATTGCTTGGTGGTTATCTTTAGACATCTGAGCAATCTCAAGTGAGTACATAGACCCCTCTTTTACTGTTTTCCAAACTGTTTTGGGGTGGAACACATGTGCCTACTTGTTACTTTCATGCTTTCCTGTTTTCACATCATATACCGGCTATGTTTGATAGTACATTATAGTACATTGTTTTACATTACATCTTATGCTAGGTATGCCCATTGTGTGCATTACTTGGTACATTGTTTTACATGACATTTCATGCTAGGTGTGCCCATTGTGTGCATTACTTAGTACATCGTTTTACATGACATTTCATGCTATGTATGCCCATTGTGTGCCTACTTAGTACATTGTTTTACACGACATTTCATGCTATGTATGCCCATTGTGTGCCTACTTAGTACATTGTTTTACACGACATTTCACGCTATGTATGTTCTTTTGTTTACATACTTAGTGCATTGTTTTCATCACATGCTTACATTTTGTTATGACATTTGGTTTGTTTACATGGGACAATACATTCATTAACATTAGCTACGCCGTTCGTTAGTAGGTAGTGGTACCATAGGAATTGACAACTCCCGTTCCGGACATCCCAGGGAAAGGGGACAGAAAGGAATGACCGAATTCGTTGACATTAAGACAGATAGACCTTTAATTTGTTTAAAGGGTTTTATCACCACAGTCGCCAGGCTTGGATGTATGCATTTTCACAATACCGCATAGATGTTCATATTAAATAGTTGCATGCATTTACACAAAACATAGCTTTGATTTAAACCAAGTTTTACTTCAATATTTTGTTTTTGTGCATATGGTTTAGTTTGAGACATTTCACTTGCCATACATGACATTTTGACATAGACATTTGACATGGATATTTGACATAGACATTTGACATGGATATTTGACATAGACATTTGACAAGGATATTTGACAAAGACATTTGACATGGATATTTGACATAGACATTTTGACATGATTTACATCTTGACATGAACATTTTACATTGTTTGGTTTGGTTTGATTAAGTGATTAAGTAACGATGCGTGTGTAATATGATACAAGCATGGTGGATACGCCGCTGGTACTTCCTATATATAAGTGTTTGTATGGTATTATATGTCGTAACGTTATTTGAATCATTTCAGTTTGAGACATAGAACATTTTATACAAATAATATACTTTTCACAAGACATTGATTTACAAACAACTTATCTTATACAAACACATTTTTACATGGTCATTTATTTAACCTGACATTACTTATACATATCATCTGATCTTATTATTTTCAAATGATTTACAAGACAAAGCAAATTACAAGGTTCATGACTAAACATTTTCTCAAATACAAGTCATGAATCCTATTTTCACAAACCTATGTATCTCACAGGCATTTTTATGCTGACGTACCTATTTTCACATGTGTTTTCAGGTGCTTTTCCATAGGATGTTGATCATGATACTAGGGCGGACCTGTGCCTTAGAGACTTTTAAATAAGATAGACTATGTTTAATTATGTTCTGAACTCTTTAATTTCCTGTTTGAAACAATGTAACACCTTTGTTTATAAATAAAATACAACTTTGTATGCCATGGTTATGAAACAATTAATTCTGTCGCAACACGCCCCGATGTTTCCGCCGCGATTTGTTGTTTTACGCGGTCGGGGTGTGACACTTAGACAGAAAACCCAGGGTACAGGCATTCACCCTTCCAGTTTGCACGTGTTCACACCATTTAGAACCCAAAACTTTGACGAGATTTTGAAAACTTGGAAGGCACAAGGCCAAAAGAATCATTCAAAAACAAATGATAAATTTTCAAAATCCATTTAAAAGAAAAATCAAAAGGGTTCAAAACCATATAACAATTTATTTAAAAACGGATGATTGAATTTTAAAAAATCGTTTTAGGAAATTGGGTTCTCGTTTTGGTGATCACCTAAGGATAGGTGAAGTGCATGTTTTAAGATCTAAACACAATACATCTTGCGTTGAGGTCCTAGAAAGGTTATAGTCTAGGTCAAAGCATTACTAATAACCTAATTCCCTATAACCATTGGCTCTGATACCAACTCTTCTGTCACATCCCGACCACGTAAAACATCAAATCGTGGCGGAAACGTCGGGGAGTGTTGTAACAGAATTATTGTTCCACAACCATGGTAATTAAAATTCATTTTATTTAACAACCAAAAGGGTGGAATACATTGTTTCAAAACAAGAACCAAAGAGTACATCATATAATTAAACTAAGTCTATCTTTATTTTTAAGTCTCTAAGGCACAGGTCCGCCCTAGTGTCACGATCATCCTAAGCATCAGCTCCTGAAACACATGTGAAAATAGGTACGTCAGCATAAAAATGCCTGTGAGATACATAGGTTTTATGAAAATAGGGTTCATGACTTATAAGTTTAGAAAAAAAAGTTGTTTGACAAAATCAGTCATGATCCTTATAAAATGTTTTGTTTTATAAATCTTTTGAAAAGCGATGTTAAAGAAGATGACATGTAAAAGAGTGATGTGAGGTTAAATGAATAACCAAGTAAAATGAGTTTTGTATAAAATGAGTTGTTTGTAAAACAATGTCTTGTGAGAAATATGTTATTTGTATAAAATGTTATATATCTAAATTGAAATGATTCAAGTAACGCTACAATATGTAATACCATACAAGCACTTATATCTAGGAAGTACCAGCGGCGTATCCACCATGCTTGTATCATATTACATATGCCTCGTTACTTAAATCACTTACCCAAACAAACCACTAATGTAAATTTGCCCATATCAAATCATTTGTCAAATGTCTTTGTGTAAACCATGTCACACCCTGGCTTTGCGGAAGCGTGGTTAATTTTGGTGTGACTTCTTAATACCATAGCTTAACCATAACAAGCTATATGAATTTAAAAACCATGCAAGTCATCCATTAAGTTTTGAAAACAACGTACAGTACCATTGTTTTAACATACAACCATAACCTTGTTCAGTAGACATTACAACTTATAACAAAACATATACGTGATTTAGGGATTGTGTCTTGTCCAGGAAAGAGACACATCCCCTAAACCCTGATGACTCCATGACAAGTGCAGCGGAAAATGTTCCATACCGTGCCAGATCCGTTTAATTTCCTGAAATACATGTGAGTTGAAAAATCAACAATAATGTTGAGCGAGTTCATGTGTAAGTGAGTATGTAAAACACTTGTGAGTATAAAAATAGTTGTGGTATGTGGCAGTGTAAGAGGACTTGTGATCACCAATGGTTTGCAAGGCCACTGACATATGTGAAGTGCAAATAGGGAGACTCAAACCTAGCAGATTTCGCCACGGCAAAGTATGTGGACAAAGTCACCCCACGGTCCGTTTCTAGTTTGGCCGGGGGCTGGGCTCGCTACACCCAGATAGATCTACCGCTCCTGTCCCTCGGTCCCTCCATGAGGACTAATGGCCCCATGTTGTTCCTATCCACTCACATGATCGTATAACACCTCCTTACGTTAAACATACCGTTGTAAAGTACTCGTAAATCATAGTAACATGTATTTCACCCCCGTAGTTAAGTAAACTGAAAACAGTTAGAGAAAAGGGGGACATGAACTCACAGTGAATGCGTATCTCTATCAAGCGTCTCCAATACAGTAAGCTGTGCAACGACCTACAAGTGCTAATTCTATTAGACGGACGGCCGTGCCTTAGCTTTACAGTTTATGTCTTTGGGAAATAGTTAGACAACTATTTCGTGTTTATGTTCTGTATACACTTGGTAGTTATTTTTCCTTCCCAAGGATGGGGGATTTAATACATGTGCGTATAATCTTTCATCATTAAGTCTCACTTAATCTCTATATATATCCAACTCCAAAATGTAGGTATTTATCCAAAATACGTTATTAAAGTACGCGTTCATAAATATTTCCGTAATTGTGTAAGTTACGTTTTAACATGCAGGTGGTAATATAATTACCGGCGTAACTTATATATTTATGGCGAAAGCATTTGTATAACTTTGGAGTCGTTATCATTCGTAAACATTATTTTTACTCTAAAAATAATATTTGTGTATTTCACAAAATAATCATAAACAGTGTGTGAAAATATATATTTATCACGTTAATCTTTGTGAAAATCCCACCTCCGAATATTTAGTAAAATGTAGTGCTGGCGAAATTTATGTTTCGAAAATATGTCCAAAATGATTCTAACACTTGTATTGAAAATAAGTTTAAGTGTTAGGTTTTTAAGAAAATTTCGCCAGAGTTTCCTCTGTAACTGGAGGTGGCCACGCTTCCAAGCGTATCATTTTCTTTTAATAATCAAATCAACAATTGTTCCCAACAATTTCAAACAATCTTTCAACATTTAAACTCGTCAAATATGGACATAATTGTAAAAATACACAAACTTGTGGTTTGTCTAAAAACAAGTAGTAAATCCCTTTACTTTTGGTGGATCTTGTGTGTAAATAATCCGTTTTAGTGAAAACCCCGTTTCTAGAGAAAACTTATTCTTACAACTTCTTAGTCACATATGACAAAACTAGTTTCTTGTCGGATCTTTTCATTTCACAAGTGTTTACACACTTGTGGTTTGTAAAATCATGCTTATTAGTACAAGATCTATTCTTTAGAAAACACGATTCTTTTAAAGTGTGTTCCTTCAAAAATACCACTTGCAGATACGTAGATCCGCTAGTTTTAAACACCATTTTACATGTTAAATCACTTTTACACAAGTAAAATATTTTTACACAAGTTTATGCTTTAAATGTGGTAGAGTTTCACCTTTAACCCTTGTATTTAGTCAAAAACGAGCTTATGTGAAGATCCATGATCTTACAAAGTCGGGTTAAACGATGTCCCGAGCTACCACATCATAGATCGGGTCTCAAAAATAACAATTTTCAAGTCCTACAACTTTTACACAAGTTATATGTTATTAACCTCCATTTTAAGTAGTTTTAGTAGACTTTAATGCATCAAAACATAAGTTAACGATATTTCACCGACAAAATTCCTTTTAACCACTTTAGATATGTTCAAGAACAAGTTTCCCGAGCTACCACATCATAGATCGGGTCTCAAAAATAACAATTTTCAAGTCCTACAACTTTTACACAAGTTATATGTTATTAACCTCCATTTTAAGTAGTTTTAGTAGACTTTAATGCATCAAAACATAAGTTAACGATATTTCACCGACAAAATTCCTTTTAACCACTTTAGATATGTTCAAGAACAAGTTTTAAACATTATACCTCTAGCTCAAGGCTAGGGAAGAATCTTGACGAAAAAGAGGTGGATAAAAGCTAACGGTAGAGGTCCTTCGTGTTCCGCTTGCTCCGAGGCTCCTAATACGTGACTTGTGAAGCTTGTATATGCTTGGAATGGAGAGATCAAGGACCGAAAGTATGATGGTGGTGAGGGTGGTGTTCGGCCGAGATGGGAGGAAGGCAAGGGAGAGGGTTGAAGTTGGTGTTATGTTGGTGATTATGTTCATGTTAACCTCTAGTATTTATAGGAAATCATCTTGTGTATTACCCAAAGGTAGGTGTGTCTTCTAGATATTTAGCAACTAGATTTAGTTAATCTAGTAAGTACAAGATATGTCCCCTAGTCTTGGGGCCGGTTAGAGCATGGGGGATGGGGCTAGTTCGATCATAACTAGTTTAGTTAGGTGATTAGTTTAGGTTAAATAGGTAGGTTAAGCGTTTAATCTCGTTAGTTGTATAAAGCGCGTTATGACGGGTGTTAGGGTAGTCAGGGACCCTAACTAGCTCAGAAAAATATAAATAGTGAAAATATTAATATTTTCGTGTTCCGGGTAAAGTCCGGGTGTCCGGTTGGATAGTAATCCGTTAAAGCGTTACTAAAGCTTTAAAGTGTCGTTATTGTACTTTTAGTGACACCATTTGTTTTCCCGACACTTTAGAAAGTGTCTAGTGATATTTTTCCCATATTTTGGCACTTTACTAGTCAGCTAGAAGCTGGTTAAATTATTAAAGTGCTGTGTTTTGTACTTAAAGTACGTTTTAGGCACATCCGTTCACTGTAACTTATTCCTAGAGACGCGGTTCTACAATACTTGTATCCCTACACTCACTGCTAGTGTAGTAACTTTCTCAGGCTCTTACAGGCCTTAGAGGCAGTGTCTGCCTGATGCTGGTTATATCAGCATGTTCGCCGTGTATCCGTTTATTGTGCTACTGTGCGTTTAGTGCATCAAGTTTGTCACGAAGGTGCTAATAGCAGAATATAGTGTGACGGCAAGTAAAGTATGATGCAAGTAAGTTCATGTATCAGTATTCAAGTAGCAGTTCATCAGCTAGTTCAAACAAGCACAGTAATCAAGTAGTAATTAATCATTAATTAAGTTGTACGGATACCTGGTTTAGTGCGGGTTGTCACATTCTTCCCCCGTTAAATAAATTTCGTCCCAAAATTTAAGTTCTGCTTGTAGATGCAGAGTTCTTAGGAAATAAGTGGGGGTATTTCTCTTTCATCCGGTCCTCACGTTCCCAGGTGTATTCAGGACCATATCTGGCATTCCAACGAACCTTGACGAGCTTGACACTGCTCCGGCGGGTCTTGTTAACTTTCCAATCTGTGACCTCGACAGGTTCTTCAATGAAGTGGAGCGTGTCGTCAATATGAATCTCGTCGATGGGAATGGCAACGTCAACTTGAGTTGGACTTTTCTTTAGATTGGATACATGAAATGTATCGTGAACGCCATTTAGTTCAGCGGGTAGGTCCAACTTGTATGCTACTGTTCCAATTCTTTCCAGAATTCTGAAGGAACCAATGTAGCGCGGATTTAACTTTCCATGCTTACCAAAGCGCGCCACCCCCTTCCAGGGTGAAACCTTCAATAACACCATTTCCCCAACTTGGAAATCCACATGTTTCCGGTTTGGATCCGCGTAGGCCTTTTGTCTGTGGCGAGCGGCTTCGGTGCGTTTAAGTATTTGCGCGATCTTGTCTGTCGTCTCTTGGACGATCTCGGGACCAGCAAGCTGCCTATCACCTGCGTCAGACCAACATAGTGGTGATCGGCACTTGCGTCCGTATAGGGCCTCAAATGGCGCGACACCAATACTGGTGTGGTAGCTGTTGTTGTATGAAAATTCGACCAAAGGTAAGTGTTTATCCCAGCTACCGCCCAAATCCATAACACATGCTCTCAGCATGTCTTCCAAAGTTTGTATCGTTCGCTCGCTCTGGCCGTCAGTTTGCGGATGGAACGCAGTGCTCAGATTCAATTGTGAGCCAAAAGATTCTTGGAAGGATTGCCATATCCTTGACACAAACCTTCCGTCTCTATCAGAGATGATCGAGAGAGGTACTCCATGACGTGCTACGATCTCTCTCAAGTAAATTTCCGCAAGTTTACTAGTGCTGTCTTTCTCCTTGATTGGCAGAAAGTGTGCGGACTTTGTTAGGCGGTCAACACTCACCCAAATCATATCATGGCCTCTTGGCGTTCTTGGCAGTTTTGTAACAAAATCCATTGAGATTTGTTCCCACTTCCACTTGGGAATCTCAGGTTGTTGCAGAAGTCCCGAAGGCTTCTGGTATTCTGCCTTGACCTTAGCGCACGTTAAACATTTGCTCACGTAAATAGCAACGTCGCCTTTCATCCTAGGCCACCAATAGTAATTTTTGAGATCTTGGTACATCTTATCCGATCCAGGGTGGATAGAGTACCGTGACTTGTGCGCTTCATCGAAAATAACTTCCCTTAATCCACCAAACAGAGGAACCCAAATCCTTTTCTCAAAACATAACGTTCCTTCCTCGTTTGGTACCAAAAGCTTCTCCATTCCACGGAGATATTCTTCCTCAAGGTTTCCCTCCTTGAGAGCTTCCTTTTGTGCAGCACGAATGCGCGAGGAAAGATCGGTTCGTATGATCATTTCCAAAGCTCTAACCCTTATGGGCTTGATTCTTTCTTTACGACTTAGGGCATCGGCGACTACATTCGCCTTCCCTGGATGATATTTTATCTCGCAGTCGTAGTCGTTTAGCAACTCAACCCATCGTTTTTGCCTCATATTCAACTCCTTCTGGTTGAATATATGCTGTAGGCTTTTGTGATCTGTGAAGATTGTGCACTTCGTACCATACAGGTAGTGTCTCCAGATCTTTAGTGCAAAAACCACTGCGCCAAGCTCCAAATCGTGGGTGGTATAGTTCTTTTCGTGTACCTTCAGTGGGCGCGATGCGTAGGCAATAACCTTTTGGCGTTGCATCAACACGCAACCCAATCCTTGACGCGATGCGTCGCAGTATACCACAAAATTGTCGGTACCTTCTGGTAGAGCTAAGATTGGCGCGTTACAAAGCTTATCCTTTAATATCTGAAATGCTTCATCCTGTTTGATTCCCCAATCAAACGTCTTGTCCTTCTGCGTGAGGAGCGTCAAAGGTTGAGCGATTTTCGAGAAATCCTCGATGAACCTTCGATAGTAGCCAGCCAAACCCAAGAATTGTCGAATCTCGGTTGGCGTTGTAGGCGTTTCCCAATTCTTGATTGCCTTGATCTTTGTGGGATCAACATGAATTCCATCCCCATTAACCACGTGTCCAAGAAACTGGACTTCGCGTAGCCAAAACTCGCACTTGGAGAATTTGGCGTACAGCTGTTCCTTCTTTGGCAGCTCCAGAATAGCTCTAAGATGCTGTTCGTGTTCAGCCTTTGTCCTTGAATAAATCAAGATGTCGTCGATAAACACAATCACGAACTTGTCCAAGTATGGCTTGCAAACTCTATTCATTAGATCCATGAATACCGCAGGTGCGTTTGTCAAACCAAATGGCATAACGAGGAACTCGTAGTGTCCATAACGAGTTCGGAAGGCTGTTTTCGGGATACTTTCCTCCTGTATCCTTAATTGATGGTATCCAGATCGAAGATCGATCTTTGAATAATAGTTCGAGCCTTGCAGTTGATCAAACAGATCGTCGATTCTTGGCAGAGGATACCTGTTCTTGATCGCCAGCTTGTTCAATTCTCTGTAGTTGATGTTTATTTGAAAATCATCATCCTCCTTTTTGATGGGTAACAATGGGATTACCCCAAAAAGGAATTTTTGGTCTGTTATCTTCCTTCTCCATCCGTTACCAACACTTCTCTGTCAATCCTTGCATCCCCGAAAATGTAAGTCGCTATGATGCATTGACTACGGGTGCAGTGCCTGGAATTAAATCGTCGTGAAACTCTACTTGCCTTAGAGGCGGTAATCCAGGCAAGTCTTCTGGGAAGACTTCTGGATACTCCCTTACGACAGGGATGTCTTCGATTCTTGGCTCAGCAGCCTTTTTATCCACGATGTGTGCTAGAAAAGCAACACATCTTTTCTGTAAACACTTCCTTGCTTTCAAGCAGCTGATAAATCTTAGCGGTGTGTCACGCTTCTCTCCGTGAACCACAATTGTCTCACCATCATCAGTTGGAATACGAACAGCTTTCTCGTGACATACTATCTCAGCCTTGTTTCCGGATAACCAATCCATTCCTACCACCACGTCGAAGCTTCCCAATTCGACTGGTAGTAGATCCAAAGTAAACTCACGTTCTCCCAGTTCTATCACACAGCCTCTGATTACTTCGTTGGCTTCAACTAACTTTCCATTAGCTAATTCGATCGAGTAGGGGATATCTAACTTACTAGCGGTTAAACCAAGTATATTCTTAAATTCTAATGACACGAAGCCATAACCGGCACCAGCATCAAACAAAATAGGTGCAAAAGTTTTGGTTGTTAGAGAACGTACCAGAAATCACACCTGGATCCTGGCATGCCTCACAAGCTCTGATGTTGGATTTTCTCTCACGGTCTTGTTTCGACTTCAGGCATTCCCTCTTAAAATGTCCAACTTCCTTACAATGGTAGCATCCTATCATTCGGCCATTTCCTTTCTCATTTCCACCTAGAGCGTTGTTACTGTTTTCTCCTTGTATGGAACTCTTCATCCCACAACCTTCCTTGTTGTGTCCTTTCCTCCCGTACCAAGGCTTCTGACATCCACCATCACGGTGACACTTGCACTCAGCACATCTTGGTTTGGTTTCTAAGTAAATCTTATCATTGGCCTGTTTGTTGTTAGGGCAATCTTTCTTGAAATGCCCTTTGTCCCCGCAGTCAAAGCAACCTCGAATAGATCTTTGTTCATCGTTGTTCATTTGGGTATCTTCGGTAAGCTTCCTTTTGTTCTTTCCAGACGACTCTACCTGAGTTTTCTTGTCAGGGTTTGCAAGTTTTTCTAGTCTATTTGCTTCCGTAACGAGTGCCAAACCCATCTTACTTGCAACAATGGTTGTTGGTGGCGTAGATGCTGTCATCAAGCTCAAGACTTGAGGCGCCAGTTCCCAAATGAATTGTTCCAATTTCTTCAGTTCTGGTTTTACCAGGTATGGAACAATTTGTGACAGATCATGGAGTCGTTGCACGTACTCCAACACCTTCGGACCTTCCATCATTAGGCCCCGAAATTCATCTTCCCACTTCTGGGTTTCCGTGTGGGGGCAATACTTCTTATGCATCATTCCTTTCAACTCATCCCAAGTTAACGCGTATGCTGTAGTTAGGCCCGTCATTCGAACCTGAAGATTCCACCATAATCGAGCTCCATCTTGAAACAACTCAGAAACGTATGGGACCTGTTGTTCTGGCGTACAGCCACTCATTCGAAAGATGGATTCCATACTTTCAATCCATTTTACAAAAGTTATGGCACCCCCAGTGCCGTCGAACTTCGGAGGCTTGTAGTTGAGGAAGTGCCAGTAGGAACAACCGTTACTTTCTGAGGTACCTTTGATTGGTTCGGAGCGTAGGGCCTCGTGCTGTGCTATAGCTGCAGCAATTATCTCTTTATGTTCTGCCTCAGAGGTGGGCATGCGCATTTCGCGTCTTGGCGGCATCTTCTAAAAGATGTTTCACATAGGTTAGGTCATAGCAAGTGAAGTGTACGTATGCATTCAACAATACCAACACATAACATCTCATGTTATCAACAAGTCAATCACATAACCTCTTATGCTATAGGACATAAACAATTGATTGAACATCGCATGTGATGAGAATACTGCGATTGTATTGCCACAATTCGAGACCACAATGTAAAGCTCACAAGTACACCACTATATCATACTACATCAATGACTTAGTAGGGGACGACCCTAGACAAGTCGTGCGATCGCTGGTCATGTTCAGGAGTCTCTGGTTCGTCCTTTCTCAAATTTCAGGACTCCACGTCAAGTTTCTGAATTTCTGTCCTAAAACAACATTTCTTCTCAATCGTTTCCTTGAGCTCGTCCCAGCTCAGTGTATAAGCAGCGTCTGTGCCAAGGGTCTGAACCTGGAGGTTCCATTAAGAGAGTGTGCCATCTAGAAATATCCCTGAGATGTAGGTAACACTCTGTTGGGGCGAACAGTTACTCATTCTTAGAGTGGAGTCGATCTTTTGGACCAACGAACAAATGCAACGGTGCCTTCGGTTCTGACAAAGTTCAAAGGCTTGCAGTTCAGGAACTGTTTATAGGTGCAGCCAGTTGGAGGGTTATCTCCAGTAATGCCATCGTTGTACTTAGAGTGGAGGGCTTCATGTCGTGCATTTATCTGTGAGATGCGTTCTTGCAGCTCGTCTTCTGTCCTTAGTAACGTATTGGTGCTTGTGTCACGTCTGGGTGACATTCCCTTTTTGTCGAAATAGTGTGAAGCGGGTTGGACAATGTTTCAATTGTCTATGGGGTATATATAGCAACGTAAGCCATCATGTAATCACCCCATTTCACATGCAAATATACTCACTGTATAAGTGGGGAAATAAATTCCTGAGCCTTCACATAGGCTTGTCAATTTGGCTTGTTGCTCGTAATAGAATGAACTCGAGGCTACATCGCCTCGGTCATTCGTGTTTAAGTTATTTCCTGCTGCATTGGCTATCATTAGCTTGACCCGCAGAGTCCACCAGGATTCCTGCGCACTACAAATTGTTATTACGTGGGCCCCCGTAATAATAAATTGTCTTGCACAGTTACCCCAAATTTTCTCTCGTCCAAGCAGATGATCAATCAAGGAGCAACAGTAGGTGCATTGGCAGGAACAGGGTCATGCTCCAATGCGGGGT
This sequence comes from Helianthus tuberosus, assembly GCA_030545235.1. Lineage (NCBI taxonomy): Eukaryota > Viridiplantae > Streptophyta > Magnoliopsida > Asterales > Asteraceae > Helianthus > Helianthus tuberosus. The sequence goes on along the minus strand of CM060451.1, from coordinate 123,961,701 downwards.
CAGGAGCAACGCCTGGCTCGGGGCCACGGCTAGCTCCGAATCAAAAACTCCATCTCAAAATCAGCTGGATCAGCAAACACAGGGGTCGACAGGGCTGCAGGATCCCCCAAGGGCCGGTCTAAGTGCATGAACTCAATGTCATGGTCTGGATCAACACCAGGCGAAAAAACGGAATTGTCCTCATTATCGCGATCAAACTCAAATCTGTGTGCGGGATCCGGTGCAGCTGATGATGCCATATCAGGGTCGGCGTCGTGTAAGTGGTGCTGCATTCCCTGTATGTGCGAAGATGCGGATGTCAGAGACTCAAATGAGTCTGGGATAGGGGAATGGACATGAGTTTCCCCCTACAGGAGCGTCCGCATGCAGTAGTCTAATACCAGCAGCAATAGGGCCTCGCCCTCAAGTGGGTCCTCCTCTTAGTAGTTCGACATCGTCTTCAGAGACAACGTCGGGGGCATATCAACAACGAGATAAGCGGCGGGGGGGCAAATTCCCAACAAGGTAGCCATTAGTAGGCTCTGCTACGACTTCAGGCAGCGCACAGAGGGCTGAGAGTCGTCGTTGTCTGTGCCGGTAGTATCAGAAATGTACACCTCTATGTCGTCTGATACTATGGTCATGGGATTTGTAGTGTTCGTCTTTCTAGTACTTGATGAAAGCATGACGTTTGTAACACGAACACATATACGTATAATAATCAATCATATAGTCATATAAACATGTAGTCACCACGTAAACATTCAAATTATCCTTCTAGTCCCACTAGCCAACACTTCTAGTCCCACTAGCCAACACTACTAGCCAACCCTTCTAGTCCCACTAGCCAACACTTCTAGTCCCACTAGCCAACACTTCTAGTCCCACTAGTCAACACTTCTAGTCCCACTAGCCAACATTTCTAGTCCCACTAGTCAACACTTCTAGTCCCACTAGTCAACACTTCTAGTCCCACTAGCCAACACTTCTAGTCCCACTAGCCAACACTTCTAGTCCCACTAGCCTCCTACCTCAGCCTCCCAGACTGAGCCTAGAATAATAAATAAAATGTGCTCAACATTTGTTTGTAAAAAGTTGTGGATCTGGACTTAAGTGGTATGCAGTAAGAATGTTTTCGTGAGAGCCCTAGTGATCATAGTCTAGACTCGAGAAAGAATCCTAGTTCGCTATGATCAGCGCTCTGATACCAAGCTGTCACACCCTGGCTTTGCGGAAGCGTGGTTAATTTTGGTGTGACTTCTTAATACCATAGCTTAACCATAACAAGCTATATGAATTTAAAAACCATGCAAGTCATCCATTAAGTTTTGAAAACAACGTACAGTACCATTGTTTTAACATACAACCATAACCTTGTTCAGTAGACATTACAACTTATAACAAAACATATACGTGATTTAGGGATTGTGTCTTGTCCAGGAAAGAGACACATCCCCTAAACCCTGATGACTCCATGACAAGTGCAGCGGAAAATGTTCCATACCGTGCCAGATCCGTTTAATTTCCTGAAATACATGTGAGTTGAAAAATCAACAATAATGTTGAGCGAGTTCATGTGTAAGTGAGTATGTAAAACACTTGTGAGTATAAAAATAGTTGTGGTATGTGGCAGTGTAAGAGGACTTGTGATCACCAATGGTTTGCAAGGCCACTGACATATGTGAAGTGCAAATAGGGAGACTCAAACCTAGCAGATTTCGCCACGGCAAAGTATGTGGACAAAGTCACCCCACGGTCCGTTTCTAGTTTGGCCGGGGGCTGGGCTCGCTACACCCAGATAGATCTACCGCTCCTGTCCCTCGGTCCCTCCATGAGGACTAATGGCCCCATGTTGTTCCTATCCACTCACATGATCGTATAACACCTCCTTACGTTAAACATACCGTTGTAAAGTACTCGTAAATCATAGTAACATGTATTTCACCCCCGTAGTTAAGTAAACTGAAAACAGTTAGAGAAAAGGGGGACATGAACTCACAGTGAATGCGTATCTCTATCAAGCGTCTCCAATACAGTAAGCTGTGCAACGACCTACAAGTGCTAATTCTATTAGACGGACGGCCGTGCCTTAGCTTTACAGTTTATGTCTTTGGGAAATAGTTAGACAACTATTTCGTGTTTATGTTCTGTATACACTTGGTAGTTATTTTTCCTTCCCAAGGATGGGGGATTTAATACATGTGCGTATAATCTTTCATCATTAAGTCTCACTTAATCTCTATATATATCCAACTCCAAAATGTAGGTATTTATCCAAAATACGTTATTAAAGTACGCGTTCATAAATATTTCCGTAATTGTGTAAGTTACGTTTTAACATGCAGGTGGTAATATAATTACCGGCGTAACTTATATATTTATGGCGAAAGCATTTGTATAACTTTGGAGTCGTTATCATTCGTAAACATTATTTTTACTCTAAAAATAATATTTGTGTATTTCACAAAATAATCATAAACAGTGTGTGAAAATATATATTTATCACGTTAATCTTTGTGAAAATCCCACCTCCGAATATTTAGTAAAATGTAGTGCTGGCGAAATTTATGTTTCGAAAATATGTCCAAAATGATTCTAACACTTGTATTGAAAATAAGTTTAAGTGTTAGGTTTTTAAGAAAATTTCGCCAGAGTTTCCTCTGTAACTGGAGGTGGCCACGCTTCCAAGCGTATCATTTTCTTTTAATAATCAAATCAACAATTGTTCCCAACAATTTCAAACAATCTTTCAACATTTAAACTCGTCAAATATGGACATAATTGTAAAAATACACAAACTTGTGGTTTGTCTAAAAACAAGTAGTAAATCCCTTTACTTTTGGTGGATCTTGTGTGTAAATAATCCGTTTTAGTGAAAACCACGTTTCTAGAGAAAACTTATTCTTACAACTTCTTAGTCACATATGACAAAACTAGTTTCTTGTCGGATCTTTTCATTTCACAAGTGTTTACACACTTGTGGTTTGTAAAATCATGCTTATTAGTACAAGATCTATTCTTTAGAAAACACGATTCTTTTAAAGTGTGTTCCTTCAAAAATACCACTTGCAGATACGTAGATCCGCTAGTTTTAAACACCATTTTACATGTTAAATCACTTTTACACAAGTAAAATATTTTTACACAAGTTTATGCTTTAAATGTGGTAGAGTTTCACCTTTAACACTTGTATTTAGTCAAAAACGAGCTTATGTGAAGATCCATGATCTTACAAAGTCGGGTTAAACGATGTCCCGAGCTACCACATCATAGATCGGGTCTCAAAAATAACAATTTTCAAGTCCTACAACTTTTACACAAGTTATATGTTATTAACCTCCATTTTAAGTAGTTTTAGTAGACTTTAATGCATCAAAACATAAGTTAACGATATTTCACCGACAAAATTCCTTTTAACCACTTTAGATATGTTCAAGAACAAGTTTTAAACATTATACCTCTAGCTCAAGGCTAGGGAAGAATCTTGACGAAAAAGAGGTGGATAAAAGCTAACGGTAGAGGTCCTTCGTGTTCCGCTTGCTCCGAGGCTCCTAATACGTGACTTGTGAAGCTTGTATATGCTTGGAATGGAGAGATCAAGGACCGAAAGTATGATGGTGGTGAGGGTGGTGTTCGGCCGAGATGGGAGGAAGGCAAGGGAGAGGGTTGAAGTTGGTGTTATGTTGGTGATTATGTTCATGTTAACCTCTAGTATTTATAGGAAATCATCTTGTGTATTACCCAAAGGTAGGTGTGTCTTCTAGATATTTAGCAACTAGATTTAGTTAATCTAGTAAGTACAAGATATGTCCCCTAGTCTTGGGGCCGGTTAGAGCATGGGGGATGGGGCTAGTTCGATCATAACTAGTTTAGTTAGGTGATTAGTTTAGGTTAAATAGGTAGGTTAAGCGTTTAATCTCGTTAGTTGTATAAAGCGCGTTATGACGGGTGTTAGGGTAGTCAGGGACCCTAACTAGCTCAGAAAAATATAAATAGTGAAAATATTAATATTTTCGTGTTCCGGGTAAAGTCCGGGTGTCCGGTTGGATAGTAATCCGTTAAAGCGTTACTAAAGCTTTAAAGTGTCGTTATTGTACTTTTAGTGACACCATTTGTTTTCCCGACACTTTAGAAAGTGTCTAGTGATATTTTTCCCATATTTTGGCACTTTACTAGTCAGCTAGAAGCTGGTTAAATTATTAAAGTGCTGTGTTTTGTACTTAAAGTACGTTTTAGGCACATCCGTTCACTGTAACTTATTCCTAGAGACGCGGTTCTACAATACTTGTATCCCTACACTCACTGCTAGTGTAGTAACTTTCTCAGGCTCTTACAGGCCTTAGAGGCAGTGTCTGCCTGATGCTGGTTATATCAGCATGTTCGCCGTGTATCCGTTTATTGTGCTACTGTGCGTTTAGTGCATCAAGTTTGTCACGAAGGTGCTAATAGCAGAATATAGTGTGACGGCAAGTAAAGTATGATGCAAGTAAGTTCATGTATCAGTATTCAAGTAGCAGTTCATCAGCTAGTTCAAACAAGCACAGTAATCAAGTAGTAATTAATCATTAATTAAGTTGTACGGATACCTGGTTTAGTGCGGGTTGTCACAAACCATGTCAAAATATCTATGTCAAAATACAGTCCAGGAAATATGTATATCAATATCAAAATGTCTATGTCAAATGTCAATGTGTAACCAAAATGTCATGTATGGCAAATGAAATATATAAATATATATCCACCGAGCCATAGGTAAAAATGCACAAAACAATGTATTGAAGTAAAACATGGTTTAAATCAACGTTATGTTTTGTGGAAATGCATGCTATACTGAATACAAACATTTATGCGGTATTGTTAAAATGCATACATTCAAGCCTTGTGACTGTGGTGATGAGCCTTTAAACAAATTAAAGGTCTATCTGTCTTATGTTTTATCGAATTCGGTCATTCCTTTCATCCAAACATACCTAGGATGTTAGGAATGGGAGTTGTCAATTCCTATGGTACCATTACCTACTAACGAGCGGCGTGATCAAAGTTAATGAATGTATATGGTCCCATTTAAACAAGCCAAATGTCATATCAAAAATGTAAGCATGTGATGAAATGAAAATGTACTAAGCATGATGAACATACATAGCATGAAAAGCTAATGTAAAACAATGCACTAAGTATGCACACAATGGACATACATAGCATAAAATGTCATGTAAAACGATGTACTAATAATGTACTAATGAACATAACATGTATATGATATGAAAACATGGAAAACATGAAAATAACAAGTAGGCACATGTGTTTCACCCCAAAATATTCGGAAAACAGTAAAAGAGGGGTCTATGTACTCACTTGAGATTGCTCAATAGACTTTTAGAAATCCACCAAGCAAGGTTAGAAGATCACGGATTCAAACGTCACCTAATATAGGTAACTATATTAATAAACGGACCTAATCGGAGGATCGGGTAGCATGAGGGTTCGTAAACCAAATGAGTGTAGGAACTCATGAAATATGGTTTAACAAAGCCTACATACTAAAACGAAACTTATCCTAAGTGCTTTTGACCCGTTACGACCCGTTTAGGTAGCTTATGCTACTTTAACGCGTCGTTCGCGTAAAACGCGTTCGGACCGCCTAACTAGCCCTATCACAATTAAGATATGCCTTAACATGTTTAATATTGTTGTTAAATCAGTTTAGATGGAAAAAGTTATGTTACAAAGGCTTAAAATGAATTTTGGCGCAAAAAGGGCATTTTGGTAATTTACCTAAGGCATAGGAATTACTTATCATACAACTACTTAAACGACGTGACCATAAGGTATAACCTCGGAAGGTTATTCCCTATACTACTATGGTCACCTAAAGTGTTTGGTTGGATCCTAATGATCGACCAATTGGGTCGGGTTCGAAAGCATAAGCGATTGATTAGATCGCTTACCCTTTACGACCCTAAACAAGCACAATCTAAAAGTGACGAGCTAAACATGTTTAACAAGGTTTAAAAACAGGTTTGGTATCAAAACAAACGGTTTTGATACCCACAAGTAGTTTGGTTACAAAATACGCGAGAACACGCATTTTGCCCGAAACTACGACTCGTCACTGAGCCTAGATAACGTGGTAATCAGTAGGTATAGTCACTAGGGACTATAACCATCGTGATTACGCTCACGTTATGAAGTTCAAACGAACTTTGCGTTGACCATAAACTGGTCAATGCAGAAAGTCAAACACAGTTTGACTTTAACGCTAAAACGAATGATAAACGCGAAAGGATACTTACAGAAGGTCCCCGCAAGTATTTGACCCGATTCACTCTCAGGTAGGAAGCATATAAACTTCCACTTAGAGAGTTTTGAATCAGATTCAAATGTGAGGGAAATGAGCAAGACATGGGGGGTATTTATAGGAAATGTAGACCCGTTAAGATCATTTCTTGTTTCCCAAGCGTTAAATCTCAGCCGTACAACACATACCCACTGATTTAAAAACCCATGGGAGCCCATAGGATTGCTAGAAACCAGTTGCAAGTGAGAAAGGAGTGCATAACAGCTGAAAACAGGCTGTTTGCAACATTTTGCTGTGCTGGTGACTTGCTTACGGACCTCAACACTCCCAATGTTGAGGTCCGTAAGGACCTTGCAGACCTGAATCTTTCAAAAATGGAAGAACAGGCCCCTGAGTGCGTATCGTCGTGTTTTGGCACTTCTAACCCCCGTCAAACCCATTTTTAAGCTCTAAAATGAAGTTAAAGTATAGGGAACTTATAATGTGCTCAAAAATATGCCGGATGTCGGTTCGTTTGGCCGTACGGTTGCGTTGTTCGGTTAATTACGACGGAAGTCGTAACGGACGTAAAAACGGTCCAAATTGCGCGACGAATGGATTTTTGACAAGCCAATCACTAAAACATAATATTTTAATGATTACATAAATTTTTGGATGTCCGTATGTATTCAGTACGTAAGTTATGCGCGAAAATGCAAACTTATGCACTTTTTGACGCTTTTAGTCCCTGAATGAGCATAAAGTTTATTTTAGCACACCGAACTCCTCAAAGCCTATTTCTAAGCTATGTAAAGGATATTTAGGGTGTGTTTAACTTATGGTCATGTTCTGGAATGTTCGTTACAGTTCAAATTGGCATACTTTCGCAGTTTGTCAATTTTAGTCCCTGTAAGCGAATTAACTTGATTTTGCCATACCAATGCCTTCAAAACTTATTTCTAAGTTATGTAAAGGTTATTTAAGGTATGTCAAGCATAAATTGATGTTCTGGAGTATTTGTCGCGTTAAACTGACTACGTTTACGCACCAGTTTGCGTAAAATTTTCCAGAAAGCGATAAAGAGTTTGGAATTGAATAAAAGTCAAAACATGAAAAATGTAAAACATAAACAAACAAACATTGGGATCAAATAACTTTATTTCATTGATAACTGAACTGTTTACAATGATTACAAGCATAGATGTCACACCGGGATGATCTCGTCATCTGATACTATGGCTATAGGGTCTATAGTTTCTGATACTCCACTCTCGGAGGAAGATGACATGGTGTCTGTGACAAAACAATCACACATATGCACATATATCAACAATCATCAAATAAGCATGCAAGTAATAACAGTGTAAGCAAGTAATCATCCTAGTCTTCCCAAGACTATCCCACCCAGCCTCTCAGACTGAACTACTTAGTCTCTCAGACTAAACCTCCCAGTTTCCCAAACTGAACTACCCGGCCTCTCAGGCTAAAACCTCCCAGTTTCCCAAACTGAACTACCCAGCCTCTCAGGCTAAAATCTCCCAGTCTCTCAGACTGCCCCAACTAGTCTCTCAGACTACCCAGTCTCTCAGACTGAACTACCCAGTTAGTCTCTCAGACCAACTCCCCAGTCTCTCAGACTGAATTACCCAGCTAATCTCTTAGACTAACTCCCCAGTCTCTCAGACTGCACTACCCAGCTAGTCTCTCAGACTAACTCCCCAGTCTCTCAGACTGAATAGTCTCTTAGACTAACTCCCCAGTCTCTTAGACTGAATTTATAAACGAATTTCTTAAAATGTATTTTGTGTCTTTTATTTGTAAAAATGTATGTTTCATGGATCTGGACGCTTTGTGTATGCAATGTAAAAATGTTTTCGTGAGAGCCCTAATGATTGTAGTCTAGACTCGAGAAAGAATCCTAGTTCACTACGATCGAAGCTCTGATACCAAGCTGTCACACCCTGGCTTTTGCGGAAGCGTGGTTAATTTGGTGTGACTTCTTAATACCATAGCAATCAATCATAACAATGCTATATGATAAAAACACGAGATGTTTATCCATTAATAAAGTTTAGAAACTACCACAATACCATTGTCTGAAAACATCAATACCAAATTAAGTTACAAACCATGACGTGTTTAACGGAATTCACAAGACTCAACAGAAGTACTTATATAAAACCTGAGTTTAGAATCATGTATCCCGTCCAGGATTAGGATACACCTTCTAAACTCATCAACCATGGATAACATATTTTATTCGAACGTAGCTTGACGACACATGCATACCCTGCCAGATCCACTAGTTCCCTGAAATACATGTAATTTGAAAAACATCAACAAAAGTTGAGCGAGTTCATGTGTATGTCTGTGTATATAAACCTTTAAAGTATGTTTGTATGAATGTATGTCCCTGGTATGTAGCAATTAAGGAAAAACAGATCACCAATGGTTTGTAAGGCCATTGATATGTGTGAAATGGTGCAGGAAGACTCAAACCTAGCAAATTTGTACCGGGCCTCCGGCTGGAAGACATAATCACCACTATGGGCCACCCTGGTCCCCATGGGTGTGGGCTCGCTACACCCAAATAGATCTATCACTCATGTCCCTCGGTTCTACAACGAGGATTAATGGCCTTAAGTGTTATACCCACCTTTAACATGATCTAGCAGTAAAACCCTCCTTAAGCTATCCATACCATGTATAAAACGTTTGTAATAATCGTAACATGTATTTCACCCCCGAAGTATAAAACTGAAAACAGTTAAAAGAAAAGGGGGACATGAAGTCACAGTAGTGCGTCTTCTGTACCGTCAACTCAAATATCCGCAGCTAATCACGACTACCTACAGTGTACTAACATCTATTAGACGGACGGGCCGTGCCTTGGCTTAGAGTTTAATGCTTTGAGTTGCGTTCTTAAGTTATTCCAAGTTATAATTATTCGTTAAAATAATAATTATTTTAACTTTGAATTATACTTAGTTTTGGAATAACTGTTTAATCAATATTTTTGTATTAATACTTCTCAAGTATTTATTTCCGAAATAATATATTTTTAAGTCCCACTTAGAAAATATATATAACGTATTTGTCATAAATAATGTATTCCCAAGAAAACATATATTTTTCCCAAAAATTATATATCCTCTAAATATACTAGGAAAATATATTTTAACTTCCCAAAAATAATATATTTTATCTTTGTTGAAAATATGATATAACTTAGTAATATTCACAAAAATCATATTTTCACCTCTTTCGTTTCAAAAATAATATTTACCAAAAATATATTGTGACGGTATTTTTTGGAATATTCCATAAGTTACGTTTTTGCGTTCGGTTTCACAATATTATGTGTGTAACTTAAATATTTATTCCTTGTGATTTTTGGTATTATTTTGGAGTTGTTATTTCCATGGTATTTGTTAAGATATATTATTTTACCCTAAAATAATATAACTATTCCACAAAGTAAACAAATATTCACACAAGTGTCTTAATACAAAATATATATTCTAAATATATATTTATCCATTTTTATTTACAAAAACCAACCTCCAATACTTGTATTTTTGTTACAAAAATTTATGGCAAAGTTTTATTGAAAACCGTAGTTTAAAACATACTTGTAAACACTTGTTTAGAAAATATTTTCTAAGTGTTGGAATTTTTAGAAAATTTCGCCATAGTTTCCCCTAAAAATGGAGGTGTCCATGCTATTTAGCATATCATTTTCTTTTCAAAAAAAATCATCCAACCAATCAACAACAAATCACTAATCATCTTACACTTACCAAGTGCAAAACTATATATTTTACATAATAACATGAACTTCATTTTTCACAAAAATGTGTAGTAACTTGGTAAAGTATTTAGTAGCCTTTGTTACCCTCCAAAATATATTTACTACTTGGTAAACTTCATTCTTGAGGATTTTAGATGTTTACAACTTGTAAACATATTTTACAAAAATGTTTCTTTATTAAACATTCTTGTTTCTCTAGTGTTTACACACTTGTTTTTCCACTAAAAATGGTGTAAGTTTTGTAAAAACCATGATCTTTCAAAGATCACCCTTTTAAACTTGGTTTTCTTGGAAAGTCATTCACAAGTCTTAGATTCACAAGTTTACTAGTTCACTTTGTTTGTCATTTTACAAGAAATCATTTTATGTTCAAGTTCATGTCTTTACTAGAAGATGATTATCTTATGTAAACACATAATCATCTCCTAACTTGCTAAATCATGTTTTTAATCATAATCTAGCAAGTTCCATGTAATGATCAACATCAATATCTCTAGAAATCGCAATCAATCATTATACACACACTAACAACATCATTCTATCCATATTTCATCATATGTTAGCTTTATGTTTCAAGATTCAAGTGTATGTTCTTTAGTGTTCTTGTGTAAATCAACATAATATACCCTTTAACCACTAAAAATATGAAGTAAACAAAGATCAAAGAAGTCTTACTACTAGCTTCAAGCTAGGGAAGAACAATGGAGAAAAAGAAGTGGATAAAAGCTTGAAAAGGAGGTCCTTGATGATCCAAGAGTTCCACACCTTCTTAATAACCTTTGTGCACCTTAAAATGGTCTTGGATTGGATGGAATTGAAATGAAACAATGGTGGTGGTGAGGGGAGTGTTTGGCCGAAGCTTATGAGGGAGAGGAGAAGAAGTGTTTTGGTGATTTGATGAAGATGGAGATGTAGTTACTTATAATCTCAAAGTTATAATATCCATTGGTTAATGTGTCTCATGAAGTACTAACAAGATCATAACAAATCCCAAGAAGAAGATTGTGGAGGATTTAGGAGATTTGAAGTAATCTTGGAGTGGGGCCACCTTATGTGAGCCGTAAATTGTGAGGGGGGAGGGGTTAAAATGTAACTTGAATGGTAAAGTAGGTAATTAGTGGAAGGTTAAATGTTATGTCTAGTGTTTATGTGTATATCTTGCATTAGGTAGTATGTTAGGGTGTTCGGGGACCATAACTAGCTCAAAAAAAAAAGTAAAACAATGTTTTTAACAATATTTTGGTGTTCCGGGTAATGTCCGGTTGTTCGGTTAGATACCGGTTCGTTAAAGTGTCTAGTTATACCGTATAGTGTCCTTTATGAAACTTTTTGTGACACTTTTAATTCCCGACACTTAGGAAAGCATACAGGACCATTTTGCCATGTTTTTGCACATTACTAGCATGTTAAAATGCTAAATTTTGTTGGTTAATGCAGAATTCTGCACTTAGAGTGGGTTTTAGGCACTTTCCGGCACTTAAGCTGTCACCTAGTGACGCAGTCTTATGGTCCTTACTTCCCTACACTCCATACTAGTGTAGTACCTTGTTTCTGGCACATACTGGGCCTCAAAACATTGTCTGTCTATGTTCTGGCACTGTCAGTATATTTCTGAGTTATCCGCTAACCGTGCTTTGTGCATCGTTTATGTCACTAAAGTTTGTATGTAATAATGAGGTGACATTATGTAATATGTGATGCACATGTATGTATGATGCAGAAATCAGAAAGCAGTTTAAGTCAATAATTGTAATTCGGCACTGTAATTAAGCACTAAACATAGTTAATTAATTGTACGGATACCTATAATTTTGACGGTTGTCACACTAAAGTTGTCCAAACCATTAATATATCTGTTAAGAAGAATGAAGTAATGTATGCTTCAAAATTTAGACATTAAGATAGTGAGACCCGATCTTCAAAACACATGATCACGACGTATGCGATGAAATGGAAAGAACTGACAGAAAGAAAATCCTGTCTGCTTCATAAAAATGAATAAAATGGCAACAATGGTTCCTGAGGTGATTGATGACTTAGGTCTGCAAGCCAGCCGGAGAAGTGACCGCAAGAAGACAAGACAGACCAGCCGGCAAAGTTTGTCCCTGTAATGAAAGTTGCGAGTTATGCACGGAAGTAAGACATAGCGTATATGGTCTCGGAAGTCATTAACACTAGAGGCATGGAAATGAAAAAAAGTCCGACCGACGTTTTCCAGAGGATCTACTTGAACTATCACCCGATCGTGAGGAGAAACTCAGAATTCATCTGAGACTAGGAACAACACCGATTGTTATATCACAAAAGTTAAGACTAATGTAGTAGTTGATGCTTTAAGTCATAAGTTTCATAAGAAGCCGAAACAAGTACGTGCTCTTAGATTAAATTTACGGATAAATTTAATGGAACAATTAAAGAGTACCCAAGAAACAGCAATCAAGGATGATGCTGAAGGATTATAAAGGAAAATGAAGGAATCAGAAAAAGAAACTGATGGAATTTGGAAATTCCATAAAGAATTTAGAAACCTATCTAAGGAAACATACCTAATTCTTAGGAAAGCTCATAAGACTAAGTAGATGATGAATTATTAGGAGTATCAATGTTTAAGTGAGAATTGAGGATAGATAAGAAGGAAGAAGGATGTAGCAAGTTGCAAGTATTTAATTTACTTGCAAGTTAAAAACTAAACATTAGAACCCTTTAGGTTTACCCCAGCAATTAGAAATGCAAGTGTGGATATGAGATTTATAACAATGGATTTTGTTACCAAATTTCTGTAACGACACAATCTGGGAGATTGTGGATCGACTACCCAAGTCAGTTAAATCTCTACCAAGTAAAGAAAACCCTTTAGTATAAAACACTTAGTTAAGTTGTGTGGGGACAAAAATAGTCACATTACAGAGAATCCCGTTATTTATTATATCAAATCAAGATAGTCATTCCACTTTTCATTTCTGGGAAAATTTTAACCCGACTTATTTTGAGTAGTGTGAAGGAACACTACATAGAAAGATGTGCTAAGTACATGTGCAAAAATAGGACTTTCACTTATCACCCATAAGATTTTTTTCGATAACTAACCTACAAGTATTAGTGTTGCCTGTTTGAAACACTTTATGGATGAAGGTACCATCCATTATGTCGAGCATAAATATGAGAAAAAAACAACTATCGGGCCACGAGATCGGCAAACCATTAGAAATTCAAATCAGAGAAAGAATACTACTAAAAATCTCTCCGTGAAAAGGCATAGTCTGATTCAGAAAGAAAGGAAAGTTAAGTCTGAGGAATGTCAAACCATTAAGCAAAGTGGACCAGTAGCCTATCAACTAAAATTTCCAAAAGAAATGGTAGGTACACATGATATATTTCATGTAAGTGATTTAAGGAAATGCTTTGCTGATAAATATTTAGTAGTACCTCTTCAAGATATAGATATAAATGAAAATCTATGTTCATTGAAAGACCATACAAGCCAAATATGAGAATTCCCAAAACATACGAGATTAGTTCTGGTCAAGGTAAAGTAGGATTTAAAACATGGACAAGAATATACTTGGGAATCAAAGATAAGACGGAAGTAACCACCCTTGTTCCAGAAAATCTCGAGGACGAGATTTAAAACAAGGTGGGGAGGATGTAACAACCCTCGGAAAGATCCATAAACAAAATCCGAAGTGTGCGCGACGAAACTTGAAAACTTGACGGTTAATGAACTAAACCGCACAAAAGTACCTTTAGTAGACTCGTAATTATAAACCAAACCATTTAGGATCAAGACCCAAACATACGCGATAAGTATCAACATGGAAATCGAGGAAAAACGCACGATTGGACGAAAAAGCGGCCAAAGACACGCGTCACACGAAGGCGACACGTGTCAGACCTACGTGGGACACGTGTCGACCATCCCCGCGACACGCGACAGGGGAGGCCGACCCGTGCGCGACACGCGGGGGAGACCCAATTGTGGGTATATAAGCAGCGGTGTGGGACTGAAGTTTTTGCACCAATTCGATCAATTTTGGTGAACTTACTCTCTCGTATCTCCGTTTCTTTCAATCAACGCTCTAAATTCCCGAAACTCTGCTCCAATATTAGGGTAATAACTCTAATCACTGATACGATATTTTATCCGATCGATTGAAACCGGTTCGATGAATGTTTAAGTGCTGCCAATATCTGGCTATGCTTTGTCATTCATTGTGAGGGTTTTGATCTCGTGATTATCATTAAAGTTGAATTGGGTAATACACTAATACGAGTTCCATTGTATCTAGAAAATAGAACTCATAACTAGGAAATCATTAAGCTAGAATACTTAGCAATTAAGAAAACTTAGTGATTAAGTAAACTTAATGGTTATGTAAAACTTAGCAATCAAGAAAACTTAGCGATTAAGAAAACTTAATAGCTAAGGAAACTTAACAGTTAAGCAAGCTAAGTAAGTTAAATAATCAGCTAATTACGTTATCTAATTAATCGGCTAAGTAAATTACTTGATTAAACCGTTAAGGAAAATTAATCAGTTAAGTAAGATTAATTAAGTTAAGTAAGATTAATTAAGTTAAGAAAGATTAATTAATCGGTTAAGCAAGATTAATTAAGCTAAGCAAGATTAATTAAACTAAGCAAGATTAATTAAGTAAATTAAACACCTAGATAGATATACATGAAACTAAATATATATGAGATAGATAATATCAAAGGAAGGTGCAAGGAAGGTGTAAGAGGATATATATGTGGGTAGGAAGCTTCCTAGAAAATGTATAGGTAACTTCCTAGAAAAGTACATAGGAAACTTCCTGGAAATTTCATATTTCCTACCTATAAATAGGAAGCTTAGGATTCATTTTTCTTTGCTCATTTCTTCTATTCTTCTCTCTATACGTTGGTGTTCTAACCAAAAATCACCGATATGATATTCTGTCCGATCGATTCGGAAACCAACTAACGAATGCCAAAATGCTGTCTAAATAAGACTATACTTTGTGAATTTCGTTAAGGTTCTGATCTCGTGGCCATCGTTAGGTTTGATTGGGTTTAACACTAATACGTATTCCACTCTGTTAAACTAAATGTTTAACTACCAGAAACTCTGCACTATACACTTACAATCAAAATAGATACTTAGTTATCAGAAGACTTAGAATCAGAAGGCCTGTTAAATCGAGACTATATGCTAACAAGGTGAGTCATTTTTCTTTTTACCCAATTGTTTACAAAACCCTAAATGTTTTCCAGTTATACGTTGCAGTGATTAATTACTGGCAGTATGTGGGGGTTTTGTGCACATTACTACTAATGATTTATCACTTTAGATGGGCGAGCCTAATTAGTGATATGTCCACAGTCATAGATCCGGTCAAGTGACAGCTGAACCAGCTAACTAATAGATAGGGGCAAATATAAAAACTCTTAATGCTGTAAATTATAACAAATGTGTTTTTGTAGAAAACGAATGAACTCACCAGTATTTCCTGCTGACCAAAACCTTTTTAAAACGCGTTTCAGGTGATTACAGTAGATCGGATAAGAGTTGGATACGGCACCAAAAGGCTTAAAGAAGTGGCTTATTTTATCATTTAATTTAAAATAAGAAAAGTTGTTTATGTATTCGGATTATCCCATATAAAAGCTACCTTTGAAAAACCTGGGTTTATTCCCATTTATTTAATAAATAGAATCCGGTGTTTCAAACTCTGATATTTTTCCTAACTCACGGTCCTGATGAACATTTCCGCTGCAATATTTTTAAAATAACCACCGGTACCACTTGACTGCTCGCGGCTCCCGTCCAGGTTGTGGTCGGGGGTCGTGACAAGAAGTTACCTTCAACAAGACTTCGCGCGGAGTGGCTCCTCCCTCGGGAGCTCTAAAATAGGATACATATGTTGCCCATGTTATTCCTTTCTCCTGGTAATGATTCATAACGTCATCAACAAACACGATCGATTCTTGTGGTCCATAAAGCTGCTAGTGTGTTGATTAACTCAATGATCATGGTGTACAAATTCGCAATGGTTGCATTGCGTTCGATATGCCGTTCTAAGAGCATTCTCCCCTTGGACTTCCATCTGATGATAGTTCGTTCGTTAGTCAATCCTCGAATGGAAGCTTGTCCCTCACAACCGGTCATGAGGTTGTCAATACATGGTCGAGGCAAATGGTTCTTAACTGTCATTTTGTTAAGTTCTCGATAATCAGTACACATGTCCAACGATAAGGCTTATCTTCACGGATATAACTGGGGCTCCCCAACGCGAAAAGAGCTAGGTCCGACAAAACTCCTGTCCGACAATTCCTGTGGTAGGTTAGACAGTTCTTGCAACCCTCCTGGTGCAAGATGGTAAGGCGTACAAGTAATCAGGGCTGCCTCTGGTGCGGGATCAAACTGAGATTCTTCCCTACAATTGTGGAAGTAAACCTGAAAGTTCCTCGGATAGCACACCGAGGGGAATCACAAACAATTGGTGGACCCTAGATCCTCTTTTCCTTAGCCTTAACATCAGTAATGGTTGCTAACATAGTGGGGTAATCCTTCTGTAGACACTTCTGGGCCCTCATAGCGAAATGACGCTAACCTTCGCTCCACTCTGACGCTTTAGAACAGATAACGATTCTCCACTAGAGAGAGAGATACGCAAAATTTTCTTCTCTCAGAGTATATCTGCGCGATATCTGGATAACCAATCCACGCTAACTACTGTATCGAAATCCCCAAGGATAGTAGAAGGAAGGTCGATGTCGAACACTTGTGCCACAAGGTCGAGTTTGCATCCCAACGAACATACGAGGTTTCAATTGACTTGCCATCTGCCGATTCCACAACAGGTTCGGTTTCAAGAAACATCAGGGTTAAACAGAAGAGAGACGAAGCGATTAGCTACCATACAAGTTACCATGTTGCTATATTGCCTGGCGTCGCCTACGCCAATCCTAAATGCCCTCCTGCGAGCATCACTACCAGTGTTGCTGCTACTGTTATGAGGATTCCCATTACTATCATGGTTCCCAGGGTTGTTGTCGTCTTGACTTAACATCGGCCAATCCTTGTTAAAGCCACCTTCATTTCCATACTGAAAGTCATGATTTGCGAGTACCTTGTTGTCGCCGTGTATGCTGCCTCTAATATCGTCGCTTGAAACGGAGCCCCTACGATCTTTCACCAATAGGGTCCATCTCTTCGCATTCCATGTCACGTCCTAAGGCGCTACTCATTGTGCTGGCAGTTACACATTCCATATTGTAGTCAATTGTTATCGCTTATATCCCGATTGATTCGTAAGAGTTGACTCCCATAAGTCGCTGACTAGGGTTAGAGATTCGATTGCAGTCACTTTGCTGGTGTACGTTGCCGGTAATCTGGGTCGTCCTAATACTGAAGTCGGTAAGGTACTACGCTCGCCTTCTTGTCTATCGATCTTGCATGTTGACTGAGTAATACACGGTATGTTGCTCGAGTGTTGCGGAAGTGATCACACTTTGGGATCTAAGACATCAATACATGAATTCCAGCAAACGAAGAGGAGTGAGAAAGGTATAAACCAATCATTCGACGCTGCGACATCCAACACAGAGACGTTCGTACTAGCACCTAACATCCTACACAGTTCGCTAGACGTCCAGATGTGTGTTCAGGTAATACTCGATAGCTTCTAGATTCGCAAGGATTCAGTGAGAAGTGAAAAGATCATGTTCGAGTAGGAGACAATCACTGCTACGACTCCTATAGACTGTTGTGTTTCACATCGATCAAATAACTGAACGGAACCCCTTTTTCACTTGTTAAGCCTCACTGGGACTCGCATGCACCCCACATTATTATTATGTGTGCACCCACAACAATATTGTGATTTGCATGCTCATCTCAGTTCCTCCTAACTCATGTAAAATGGTTCCTCAAACTCGAGTGCCAAACAGAGGTTATCAAAACGATAAGATCACAAGAATCTAAGGACTACAACACACCAACTACGCATCATAAAGTAAACAAGCAATTCATGAAATTATGCTATAGTGACGAGTGTGTGTTCGTATGCCACATCATAAACAAGTGTACACTAGCCATGCAATGTATACAACAGATGAAAAAGACGAACCTTGCAATCTGGAGCTGAGTGTCATGGTCATTTTCACGTTTTCAAAACTGTTCGGTTATAGTCTGGTTTTATAAAAACGTTTTTAAAACCAAGTTCACTATAACTAGTGGCTCTGATACCAAACTGTCACACCCCCAAAATACCACATGCGGGAAACCCCGCGAGGCGTGTGACGTACCAGGATCCAGCCACCAATCACATTGAACTCATAAATATTAATCCAAATAAAACTTTCATTTATTAAAACATTCGTTACAAAACATTGTTTACATTTCAGCAGAAGCATACTACATTAATTAAGAGTTTCGTAACCCAAGTGTATAAAAGCCTTTAGACGTGTCTCACGATTCCATGTAAGTCGACCCATGACCACTCTAGCATCCCAGACAACAAGTCCCAATGATATAAACCTATAGACCTGCAAGCATGTAGACAAGTGTGTCAGACAACGCAGGTGAGTTCAAAGTTTTGTTAACACGTTTAGTTACCAGATATGAGTATAAAACATTACAATGATTTGATGTTGTTAATAACTCAATTACCGCCGATGGCTCCAGATTATTTGCCCTATTCCCCAAAGCCTCTATCAAAGCAATGGTCAAGACTGGGGTCATTAGTTCACTCCCGACCTCCCCGGTGCGGTGTGAGGGTGCCAAACCTAAATAGCGCTATTAACTAATACCCCGTTGCCTCCCCGAGAACAATCGGTAGAAGGGACTTGATTGATAGATATGAGTGTATTAACCAACATCCCAATAACCCGACGTTCCTCCCCAGAACGTTTACCAGATGTCCCTCCCCGGGACGCATGCTTGGAAAAAGAGCAGTGAACTCACCTGGTATTTGCTCGGTATTTAACAAATTACCCGTTCCAGTAAATCAACCAACCCTACCGTGGTTAACAACATTATCAGTTTTGTAACAGAGTAAATCACGTATTTCACGCAGAAATTATTCATCACCAAGTTTACCATATAACATGAATCATGTACCCAGTTTGTATACACAGCAACACACAATAGTCAGGTCTCATACTTCCATGAGTAAAAACAGGTTTCTCATCACAAGTAACAATTATTTCCAATGCACATTGACATCCATCAACATGTGTATCATAATGGTTCACACAAACAGTATTACATATAACAGGTATTTAGCTCCCACACTAGTCAACATATCCATGTGAATGCTACACGAGTCAAAACAGGCTCCTTATCCTTAACCCACACTATCATGCACTCAAACAATATGCACAAACATTAATATTCATTATCATGATCATTACAGTGGCATGCCGACGAAGAACCCTCACATTGACGAAAATCCCCATTTTTCGTCATAAACCTCTCGACGAAATACCCCCATCTTTCGTCGAGATGTTTGTCGGCGAAGGATCATCTTTCATCGACCTAAGATTCATCGAGTACCCTTGACAGTTTTGAGGTTTCCACAATTCCAGTAAGCAAATTCAATAACCCAACCAAAACAGATCAACCATATACCTCAGTTTAGTTTTCATTCATGATTACACAGTTTCATATCAACAGTTACAGATCAAAGACCCAGTTTAGCATATTCTTACACACGTATAACATAACAATCTGTAGTAAAGGCCGTGTATTAATAACGAATCTGTTGGATCGATGTGTGACCCTAACGAGTCAATCAGAAGAGTTTTTGATCTATTTCAAAGGCGGAATCAGAGAAATAGATGTGAAACAGCTTGATTCTCCTTAATTATCTTCTTATTAATGATTTCAAAGCTTTTACAGATCGTTTGACAAACTAGAAGCACCTCGGCTCTGAATCGGAAAAGTTACAAATGAATCAGCAGGTTGGGTATTTATAGGGCAGGTAATTTCGCATGGAATTACACAAGCGAAATTACTTTTCAAGCGAAATTACATTCCAAACGAAATTACTAATTTCGTGTGGAATACCCATGTCTAATTTCGTGCGAAATTACCCTTGTGTAATTTCGTACGAAATTACCCTTTAACATCTAAAACATGTTTTCCAACCTGCTGAACACTAGTTTACCCTATCTAGATACAAGACTCTATAAAGACGAAGTTAACAGACATCAGTGCACCAACAGACTCCCCCTTGGATGTTGACGAAGTCTTTAGCATCAAATCTTCAGTCTTTAGTCTTGATCTATCTTCTTCTCTGTCCAATTTGTCTAACATTGTAAGCATCCTTCAATCTTTATCTTCAAAACTCTTCAAACTCCCCTTTGAGTGTTGATCCAGAATGTAGACTCCCCCTTTCAATATGCTGGAGCTTGAATTCTGGTTCAATCTTTTCACTTTCTTTGCCATGGGGATCTTGTTTCCTGTTTCTCATGAATATAACATTACAATCTATTGACTCTTAACATCTTTTCTTGTTTTATCAGTTTTAATAACCCACTTAAGTATTTAGGTCCAAGTTAATGACCCTGAGTACTCAATTTATCTACCAAGTCCAACTTAATGACCTTGGTTGATTCGAGATGAAACAAAACTTACTTTTGTTCAAACAATTTCAAAACATTATTTTGAAAATTACAAGTTTCAACTTAATGAACTTGTTTTAACTTTTCAAATTTCACAATTTTTATCATGATTAGCTCACAACTCATCTTCCAGCTCAGAAACTTCCTGCATCTGCTTCAAATTACGAATCTGAAGATCAGCTTTCCACTTTGGTTTGTCGGAAAATAAAGCAGAAATGTAAAATCTCTTTGCATTTTGAATAAAGTTTCTAAACTAGAATGCTAAACAGAAATAAAATGCAGTAAATGTAAACTATTTACAAACATAATTTTGGTGAGCGTGTTAGGGAATCATATCAGCTATTCGACAAGTCACACGTACCGTTAAGCTTTGATTTCATACTCAGAATTAAACAATTCGCTTAGATTGTCGATATACTGATCCACTTAAATTCTCACACAAATTTCAATCTGTTCAGGATACGAATTAGGTGAATTAAGAACTTAAACTCATTCATGTGTCCCACCTCTTGAATATACTGTCGTATCCAAATCCCAATATTCAGTCTTACAGGTGAGTATACCACAGATGATATCTGTAAGGGGTTAAAATGCGAGGGCCGTGAGAGCTCAGGCTATTGCTTCGGCAAAATCAGAGAGATGACGGCTTCGACTTTAGGTGTGTCCCCTTTAGAGGATCTTTTTTACAACAGCACATGATTAGCATTTTTCAATGTTTCATCATTTTTTATGCTGAGGGAGTTGCTAATATTTCAAGCAAGCGTAAAGTATTATACAGGGACTAGGCCATTGCTTCCACAATATCAGAAGTCCCGGGATAATACCCCAGATATCACTGAGTATAAAGACCTAGTATTTCAGAAAGAGGGATCTTTCAAACAAGATTTCAGGGGTTACCTATATATCCAAGTAGTGTTCCCCACGAAATAAGCAAGTAAAGATTTATGTTTATATCCCGAACAAACCTACTAAATGTGTAAAAACCTATCGGCATATCATCAACGAGACTGTTTAAGACTTTTAAACTTTACATATCTTTAGCATACTGTAACTGTCAAGCCAATGTACTATCATTTTCCCTTTTTACACAAGCTCTTTTCTGATTTTCTATTGTTTTTGGATTTTGAAAATATCTCATGTTTTTGGATTTTTTAAATTTTTACTGTTTTTGTATTTTCTGAAAATATTACCCTATACTCCCCCTAAATACCAAAACAAGTAAAAAATCGACAAACCATTGCAGATTGCTTCTCAACATCATCTACAGTGGTACCTTCATCTACGCCAAGAATCTCCTCCGACACCGATAAAAGCTTCATACTGTTCAATTTTAAAAGATATTGAAAACGAGTTTTATCAAACGCTTTGATATGTAAATCAGCTTTTTGTTCGTCAGTGTGGATTTTCTCAATTCGTATCAACTTCTTCTCGAAACAGTCTCGGGTGAAGTGATGACGAATTTCAATGTGTTTCGTTTTAGCGTGATGAACATGATTTTTAGTAATGTTTATCGCTGCCTCATTATCAACAAAGATAGGGTGTTAAGAAATTGCAAACCGTAGTCTCTCATCTATTGCTGGATCCACAAGATCTGAGAGCAGCAGCTGCTAGCAGATACATACTCAGCTTCACATGTAGATAAAGCTACAGAGGTCTGCTTCTTGCATTGCCAGGTAACCAATCGTGGTCCGAAAAACTGGCACCCTGCTGTTGTTGACTTAGCATTAACTTTGCAGCATCCGAAATCGGAAACGGAATACCCTTCGTGCGTGAAATCGCCTTCTCTTGGATACCACAACCCAGTGATGGAGTTCCTTTCAGGTAGCGTAATATCCGTTTCACAATTACCATATGCGAAGTTCTCGGGTTAGATTGAAATCTTGTTGCTAGGCAGGTTGGATACATAATATCGGGTCTAGAAGCTGTCAAATACATTAGCGATCCGATCATGGAACGATATAACATTTCATCTACCTTCTCTCCGGTGAGATCAGGGTTTATCCCATAGTTCGTCGCTAATGGGGTGGAAGCTGGAGTAGAACCTGACATCCCAAATTTCTCTAAGATATCATGAACATACTTCGTCTGATGTATGAAAATTCCCTTAGGCAGTTGATCAACCTGAAGTCCCAAGAAGAATTTCATCTCACCCATCGATGACATTTCAAATTTTTGCTTCATAACTCTTTCAAAATCTTTGCACAGATTTTCATTTGAAGACCCAAATATGATGTCGTCCACGTATATTTGAACTATCAGAAGATGTCCGTCGACCTCTTTGGTGAAGAGAGTGGCATCCACTTTTCCACGGATGAAGCTGTTGGCTAGCAGGTGTTGAGACAATGTCTCGTACCAAGCTCTCGGGGCCTGGTGTAAACCATACAGCGCTTTATCCAGCAAATAAACTTTATCTTTGTGGATTGGATCGGTGAAGCTCGGTGGCTGTCCGACATATACCTCCTCTTTTACCTTTCCATAGAGAAACGCCGATTTAACATCTAGCTGATAAACTTTAAAAATTTTCCAAGATGCAAATGCTAGGAATATTCTGATCGCTTCAAGTCTAGCAACCGGAGCATATACTTCAGTGAAATCTATACCCTCCTGCTGACTGAAACCCTGGACTACGATTCGAGCTTTGTTACGAATAATAACCCCTCGATCGTCTCTCTTGCACTTGAACACCCACTTGGTATTTATCTTCCTGTGACCATCAGGCAAGTCTACTAATTTACACACTCCCAACTTCTCAAACTGGCTCAGCTCCTCTTGCATCGCATTGACCCAAGAATCTTCAGTTAGTGCTTCCTTATATGTTCGCGGTTCAATCTGCGAAATAAAACAACTAAGTGAAAACTCAGTTTGTAACGAAGCAACTGTAGAATAAAAACAAGTAAGGCCTTGGTCAATTTGACGTCTTGTGTGAACGCCTGATTGTAATTCTCCAATAATCAGCTCTTCTGGATGGTACGAAAGAGTTCTCGGCATCACCTCGCCTGGAACATCTACCTCGCCTTCCAAATTTGTAACATTCTGATTTGCACCTTGTTCACTGACTGGAATTGTTTGACTTGAAATCTGGATCTGCTCCCCCTCAGAATCTGAATCACCATGATCAAATATAGGTCTATCTTCAGATTCTTGATTATCGTTGACTGCCGTCTGATTGTCAAGAGATTGTTGAATATCATCATGTTCTCCAGCATTACTTGGACCAGCTTCATCGTCATTGGAAGCTCAATTTTGTCGTGTAGAATACTCAGCTGGGAATCTTTCTACTGATTCTTCATACTCTCTCAGAATATCCAACTCGTCAAAGAAATCTGGTTCTTCTTCTATGTCAAACGAATCCCACAGTGTATCGTAATTAAAACGCCATGAGTCGCCTGGATTCTGCGGTGGCATAGTATAACTTTGACACTCAACATTATGTGCTTCGATAATCCGCTTCAAGCTTGGA
Organism: Helianthus tuberosus; assembly: GCA_030545235.1. NCBI lineage: Eukaryota > Viridiplantae > Streptophyta > Magnoliopsida > Asterales > Asteraceae > Helianthus > Helianthus tuberosus. The sequence goes on along the minus strand of CM060451.1, from coordinate 123,937,569 downwards.
ACAAAGACTCGTTTCAATGGACTTGCGTAACCAACGAAATTCCTTCAATGCTCTTTGCACCAAATTTACCAAAAGGCTCTAGAACTGTGCAGGGAGACCCAAACGGTTCCAGATACTTCAGGTTCGGTTTGCGGTTGTTGATCAGCTCGAAACATGTCTTGTTGAATTTCTTCACTGTAAGAACCCGGTTGAGTGTATAGCAAGCGGCTGATACTGCTTATGCCCAAAAGTTTACTGGTAGTTTGGAATCAGCAAGCATCGTCCTAGCCGTTTCTATTAGCGTCCTGTTCTTTCTTTCAGCTACTCCATTTTGCTGTGGAGTGGAAGGAGCACTAAATTCTTGCAGTATACTTCTTTCATCACAATACTCTTCCATCTTGTTGTTCTTGAACTCTGTACCGTTGTCACTCCTGATTCTTCTGATTCGGGTTTGGTACAAGTTTTCAATCTTTATGAACAACGTCATCAAACTTTCAAACGTTTCATCTTTTGACTTCAGAAATGATACCCATGAAAATCTCAAGTAGTCATCTGTTACTACTAGACAGTAGAGATCTCCAGTTATGCTTTTGACGTTTACTGGACCAAAAAGATCCATATGAAGTCTCTCTAACGGTCTTTAGACTGAGTTAACTTTCTTTCCAGGGTGAGATTTCTTCTTTTGCTTGCCTTTGACATAGTTAATGCACTCCCCCTCAAGATGAAAACCTTTCACATGAACACCAATAACTAAGTCGTTATGCACCAGGTGATTCATTTTTCGCAGGTGAATGTGGCCCATCTTTCGATGCCACAATTGTGATTCTTTTTCCGTTGCTCTTGACATAAAACAGTGAGCCTGACCCGTGGTAGTAGTTGCTACACTCATGTCCAACACGTACAGATCATTGACTCTGGGCGCTCTCATGATTACCCACTCTTCGGGAACAACAAATCCTGGTTTCAAGATCAAACATTCTTTGTCTGTAAAGTGCGTTGTATACATACGATCACAAATCTGAGAGATGCTCAGAAGATTGTTTTCAAGCTCGGCGATGTAGTTTACTTGTAACACCCGTGTCACTCCAACCATCAGACAAATGCCAAACCAATGAAATATTGTATTTCATACTTTGGACTTGTATAAATATGTGTATCGTTTACACATATCAATTCTTGTTCGATTTCAAGCTTTAAATCGCTTTCTGGAGGGTTATACGCGCTCTGATGTGTAGATATAACCAGTTTAATCCAACGAACACTCCGGAATAGTGAAATAGGCTTAACATACCTTAAATAACCTTTACATAACTTAGATATAAGTTTTGGAAGGTTTGGCGTGGTGAAATCAAAGTTAAATCGCTTACAGGGATTAAATTTGACAAACTGCGAAAGTATGTCAATTTGAACTGTAACGAACATTCCGGAACATGACCATAAGTTAAACATACCATAAATATCCTTTACATAGCTTAGAAATAGGCTTTGAGGTGTTCGGTATGCTAAAATAAACTTTTGTGTCATTCAGGGACTAAAAGTGTCAAAAAGTGCACAAGTTTGCATTTTCGCGCATAACTTACGTTCTGAATACATCTGGACATCCAAAAATTTATGTAAGCATGACTACATTATAATTTAGTGTTCGCCTTAAGAAAATTCCATTCGTCGCGTCATTTGGATCGTTTTTCGCGCTTATGCGCATTCCGTCGTAATTAAGCGAACATCGCGATCGTACGGCCAAACGAACCGACATCCGAGATATTTTTGAGCATGTTTTGAGTTCCCTATACTTTAACTTCATTTTAGAGCCTTGAAATGAGGTTAACGGGGTTCAAACGCATCGAAAATCGCTTAAACGGGCTGCAGGGACTAAACCTGTCATTTTTGAAACTTTTCTGATCAGGTGGAGTGCTAGCGTAGCGCGAGCCCTAAGGCTCTCACCGTAGCGCTACGCTACTGCCTATTCTGGGCAGAAACATGCAGAAAACTCATTTTTCGCATTTTCGGGACCAGATTCGACGTATCTACAGCTGTTAACAGCTGTTTTCCACTCCTTAATCCCTTGACACTTGTCAAAACCCTATGGTTAGTGGCAATTTAGACACCATAACCTTCCGACACTTGTACGGACATGATTAAGGCACGATTTTCGACAAACGATCTTAACGGTTCGGGTATTCCTATAAATACCCCAACACCCCCATTGCATTTCTCACTAGAATTCTGATTTTGAGAGCTCTAAGTTGAAACCATTGTTTCATACCTGAGTTCTTGGATCGGGATTAGCATTCGGGGACCCTTCGTAAGTATTCTTTCGTTCTTTTCCTTATTTTACTGCTTTTCGAGTCAGAAAGTCAAACTTTGTTTGACTTTCAGCGTTGACCAGTAATGGTCAATGCGAAGTTCGTTTGAACTTCGCAACGTGAGTGTAATCACGTTGGTCATAGTCCCTTGGGACTATGCCCACTGATTACCACGTTGTCTAGAGTCGTAGGGTAGGCGATCTGATAAATCGCCTATACCTTCGAACCCGACCCAGTTTGGTCGATCATTAAGATCCGACCAAACACATTAGGTGACCATAGTAGGTAGGGAATAACCTTCCGAGGTTATACCCTATGGTCACATCGTTTAAGTAGTTGTATGATAGGTAGTTTATATGCCTTAGGTAAATTACCAGAATACCCTTTTCATGTATAATTGGTAATTAAGCATATGTAACCTAATCTTTTGTCACCTAACTGATTATATAACATGTTTAGGCATATAACACTTGTCATAGGACTAGTTAGGCGGTCCGAACGCGTTTCACGCGCACGACGCGTTAAAGTAGCATAAGCTTCCTAAACGGGTCGTAATGGGTCGTAAACAATTAGGTTAAGTTTCAGTTAGTATGTAGGCTTTGTTAAACCATATGACACGAGTCTCTATACTCGTTTGGTTTACGAACCCTCATCCTATCAGATCTTCCGACTTAGGTCCGGTTTATTAACATAGTTACCTATATTAGGTGCCGTTTGATTTCCGTGATCTCTAGCATTGTTTGGTTGTCACTCAAGGACTACTGAGCATTCTCAAGTGAGTACATAGACCCCTCTTTTACTGTTTTCCAAACTATTTTGGGGTGAAACACATGTGCCTACTTGTTACTTTCAAGCTTTCCTGTTTTCACATCATATACTTCCTATGTTCATTAGTACATTATAGTACATGATTTCATTACATTTCATACTAGGTGTGCCATTGTGTGCATTACTTAGTACATTGTTTTACATTACATTTTGTTGCATATGCTCATCCAGTATATGAACACTTTGACATATTACCCAATACATTTGACAATTGATTTGACATAGACATTTCGGCATAGACATTTTAACATGATTGACATTTGATCATGCATTTCCCACAAAACATAACTTTGATTTAAACCAAGTTTTACTTCAATACTTTGTTTTTGTGCATATGGTTTAGTTGAGACCTTTCACTTGCCATACATGACATATTTGACATAGACATTTGACATGGATATTTGACATAGACATTTGACATGGATATTTGGCATAGACATTTTGACATGATTTACATCTTGACATGAACATTTTACATTGTTTGGTTTGGTTTGATTAAGTGATTAAGTAACGATGCGTGTGTAATATGATACAAGCATGGTGGATACGCCGCTGGTACTTCCTATATATAAGTGTTTGTATGGTATTACATGTCGTAACGTTATTTGAATCATTTCAGTTTGAGACATAGAACATTTTATACAAATAACATATTTTTCACAAGACATTGATTTACAAACAACTTATCTAATACAAACTCATTTTTACATGGTTATTCATTTAACCATACATTATTTATACATATCATCTGATCTTATCGATTTTCAAATAATTTACAAAACAAAGCAAATAACAAGGTTCATGACTAAACATTTTCTCAAACATAAGTCATGAAACCTATTTTCACAAAACCTATGTATCTCACCGGCATTTTTATGCTGACGTACCATATTTTCACATGTGTTTTTCAGGAGCTGTTGCATAAGATGATCAAGATACACATAGACAAACTTGGGCTTTAGTGACAATAAAAGATGCAAGACTAGTTAATTATGTTGTATTTCCTTGTTTGTTAAGACATTGTAACACTATTAATCAATAAAACGAAACTTCAATTGCCATGGATTTGAAACATTTAATTCTGTTACAACACTCCCCGACATTTCCGCCACGTTTTGCATGTTATACGTGGTCGGGGTGTGACAGAAAAGATGGTATCAGAGCCAATGGTTATAGGGAATTAGGTTATTAGTAATGCTTTGGCCTAGTCTATAACTTTCTTAGGACCCTAACGCGAGTTTACTTGCGTTTAGTCATAAAACAATACTGTCACCTATCCTTAGGCGACGACCATAACAAGAACATAAATTTCAAAACCGCTTCGAAAACTAATCATTTGTTCTAGGATGATTTATTACAAGGTTTTGAACCCCTTTGAATTTTCAAAATCTCATCAAGGTTTTGGGTTTTAAATAATGTGAACACGTGCAAACTGGAAGGGTGAATGCCTGTATTCTGGGTTTTCTGTCTAGGCAAGCACTTCGTATACATCTCATCAGACGCGAGACCAGTTGTGCTTACCTGGGAATTCTTGGGGTGAGTGTTCACTTATAGGCGAGCATGTCTTCGCGATACATTATTTTTGACCTATTTACTTTGATTAATCACCGAGGTCGTTTGTTGCTTTGTAGTAACGAACAAATGACCACTATCCTTGCTTTCATCAGATTTGTTTCATCTCATTCATTTCGTCTAATTCTCTCACTCGTTTCCTTTCATGTTCTTCTCTTTTAGAATGCCTCCACGACGCGAAAATCCAGTATCTGTTGACGAGCTGGCAGCTGTCATTACACAGCAAATGACTGCTGCAATCCCGATCATCGTTGCTCAATGTCACCAAGCTATCAACAACAATAATGCTCTCTGCAACTTCAAGACGTTCAACTCGGCCAAGCCATCAAAGTTTTCTGGGTCTCAAGGAGCGACTGCACTTCTGCAATGGTTCGAGAGTCTAGAGAGCACCTTCAGGCATGTTCAATGTCCAAATGAGCGAAAGGTAGACTTCGCATCTAGTGTCTTCGAGAAACGAGCCTTGACATGGTGGAACGGTGTGGTGAGAGATAGGGGTGCCGAAGTAGCACTGGCTCAAACATGGGAAGAACTTAGAGCACTGATGATGAAGGAATTCTGTCCTCGTCACGAGATCAGGGCCTTGGAAAGGGAATTCGATAATCTTAAGCAAGACAGCGGTGAACATCGAGCATACACTGATCGATATGAGGAGCTGAGCCTGTTGTGTCCTACCATGGTTACGCCTTTGGATAAGGCGATCGAAAAATACATTGATGGTCTCCCTGACTCAGTTCAAGACATTGTTACCGGTAGTAACCCCACTACGGTTAGGCAGGCCATTGAGCTATCTGCAACTTTGACTGAATCTCAGATCAGGAAACGTAAGCTTTTCCGAAAGGGTGACAAGAAACCGGTCGAGGAATCGAAACCAATCGAGGAATCAAAGACCATGGATGGTCAGACTGGATCCCCTGAGCAGTCAAAGAAGCGAAAGGCTTCTCAAAACTTCGCCATGGTTACTCACATTGATCAAGCCGCCCCCAACCAACCAGCTAAACCCCGTGCTAGGAAGCCATACAATGGAACTTCACCTTTGTGCAACCAATGTAACCTTTATCATCATGTTAATGTGAAGTGCCGCGAATGCCAAATTTGTGGACGTAAAGGTCATACAGCAAAAGTTTGCGTGGCAGCAGTTGCACCAAATCAAGCTAACAATAAACCTGCTCGAGCTCGCTCTCCACCAGGTTCTTGCTACAAGTGTGGCGAGATGGGACATTTCCGAAGAAATTGCCCAAAGCTTGCTAACGCTAATCCAGCACAGAGATGAGCACCTGATCGACTAGAAGACAACACTCTTTAGAAATAATCACATCCTATGTATTATTTTCTTTTGTTGTCAAGGTCCATGAAACAGTTGTTATCATTGTTAATAAATAAATCTTTTTATTTACATTGCAATGTATTTATGTGGTTGTATGCATAACAACATATCTCTTTCAATACCGACAATCAAGGAACCGTATTCCTTGAAGGACAGACTACCCCCAACATTCTTCCATTTTTCAATCTCTTGCGTTTTCCACAAAGATCCTAAGTACCCGTCTCTTGCAAGGAGACGAAGTACAAGGTACAAGTTATAACTCTGTACGAATACCCCAAGTACCACTATAAATTCTTAATAGGGTACCTAAGGGTATTTCCGTATGTCCTAGATTATTGTGTACCTTAATTCGAATATTGCGTTTTCCTGAAAACGAAAATCGAATTTTTGGTAGATCATCCTATTTTCATGGATGGATTCTTGAAATGATTAAAGTGCCAAATGAAATCCACGAATTGGATTCCTGGTGTGCTTTAAGTATCCACGTCCAAAGATAACAAATTAATAAACAAGTTAAACAACCATGTGATTATGTGCTTATGTGTTTCCTTTTATGTTTTTGTGTGATCCAAGTTTTGTCATCCAAATCCTCGTAGAATCTTCCATATCTTCGTATAAGGAATTCATAGTAGGATATCCAAAGGTACTATATTAGATCCTCAATGGGCTTCTACGTAGTAGTAAAGACCCTTGGATTATATTGTACCATTCCATAATTAGACCCCTGAGTGGTCTAGGTAATCAGATTGATCCAAAAATCTGGTTAGGAATATCATGTGATGATATAGTTGAAAGGACTCCTTGGTGGCCTAATTTAAAAGGATCCTTTGTCGATCTATTTAAAAGGACCCTATGGTAGTCTAGTCACACTCATCACAGGTTTGATTTTCCTCCCCTTCACATTACAAACAAATTGTGCGGACTATGCAAGGAATTGCGTAATTATGGATGCATACATAATTATGAAATTCAGTGCACGGAAACCACAGCGAGTTTGGTCATGTGTCAAGAGTCATTCTGTTCATTTTTGGTTTCTGAAGAAATGGTGAAAAATGACTCTTGTCGTTCATTTTTGGTTTCTGAAGAAATGGTGAAAAATGACTCTTGTCGTTCATTTTTGGTTTCTGAAGAAATGGTGAAAAATGACTCTTGTCGTTCATTTTTGGTTTCTGAAGAAATGGTGAAAAATGACTCTTGTCGTTCATTTTTGGTTTCTGAAGAAATGGTGAAAAATGACTCTTGTCGTTCATTTTTGGTTTCTGAAGAAATGGTGAAAAATGACTCTTGTCGTTCATTTTTGGTTTCTGAAGAAATGGTGAAAAATGACTCTTGTCGTTCATTTTTGGTTTCTGAAGAAATGGTGAAAAATGACTCTTGTCGTTCATTTTTGGTTTCTGAAGAAATGGTGAAAAATGACTCTTGTCGTTCATTTTTGGTTTCTGAAGAAATGGTGAAAAATGAATCTTGTCGTTCATTTTTGGTTTCTGAAGAAATGGTGAAAAATGACTCTTGTCGTTCATTTTTGGTTTCTGAAGAAATGGTGAAAAATGAATCTTGTCGTTCATTTTTGGTTTCTAAAGAAATGGTGAAAAATGACTCTTGTCGTTCATTTTTGGTTTCTGAAGAAATGGTGAAAAAATGACTCTTGTCGTTCATTTTTGGTTTCTGAAGAAATGGTGGAAAATGACTCATTTCGTTCATTTTCGTTTCTGAAGAATGCCTGTTGAAAATAACTCCGTTCATTTTTCAATTCTGAAAAATGTCCGTTAAAGAGAAATAACAGGATTATGCCTTTCATATCTCTGGTGGTTATTTAACACAAAGCCACAGTTAGACTCCTACGAATTAATTTCGGGACGAAATTTCCTAAAGTAGGGGAGACTGTAACACCCGTGTCACTCCAACCATCAGACAAATGCCAAACCAATGAAATATTGTATTTCATACTTTGGACTTGTATAAATATGTGTATCGTTTACACATATCAATTCTTGTTCGATTTCAAGCTTTAAATCGCTTTCTGGAGGGTTATACGCGCTCTGATGTGTAGATATAACCAGTTTAATCCAACGAACACTCCGGAATAGTGAAATAGGCTTAACATACCTTAAATAACCTTTACATAACTTAGATATAAGTTTTGGAAGGTTTGGCGTGGTGAAATCAAAGTTAAATCGCTTACAGGGATTAAATTTGACAAACTGCGAAAGTATGTCAATTTGAACTGTAACGAACATTCCGGAACATGACCATAAGTTAAACATACCATAAATATCCTTTACATAGCTTAGAAATAGGCTTTGAGGTGTTCGGTATGCTAAAATAAACTTTTGTGTCATTCAGGGACTAAAAGTGTCAAAAAGTGCACAAGTTTGCATTTTCGCGCATAACTTACGTTCTGAATACATCTGGACATCCAAAAATTTATGTAAGCATGACTACATTATAATTTAGTGTTCGCCTTAAGAAAATTCCATTCGTCGCGTCATTTGGATCGTTTTTCGCGCTTATGCGCATTCCGTCGTAATTAAGCGAACATCGCGATCGTACGGCCAAACGAACCGACATCCGAGATATTTTTGAGCATGTTTTGAGTTCCCTATACTTTAACTTCATTTTAGAGCCTTGAAATGAGGTTAACGGGGTTCAAACGCATCGAAAATCGCTTAAACGGGCTGCAGGGACTAAACCTGTCATTTTTGAAACTTTTCTGATCAGGTGGAGTGCTAGCGTAGCGCGAGCCCTAAGGCTCTCACCGTAGCGCTACGCTACTGCCTATTCTGGGCAGAAACATGCAGAAAACTCATTTTTCGCATTTTCGGGACCAGATTCGACGTATCTACAGCTGTTAACAGCTGTTTTCCACTCCTTAATCCCTTGACACTTGTCAAAACCCTATGGTTAGTGGCAATTTAGACACCATAACCTTCCGACACTTGTACGGACATGATTAAGGCACGATTTTCGACAAACGATCTTAACGGTTCGGGTATTCCTATAAATACCCCAACACCCCCATTGCATTTCTCACTAGAATTCTGATTTTGAGAGCTCTAAGTTGAAACCATTGTTTCATACCTGAGTTCTTGGATCGGGATTAGCATTCGGGGACCCTTCGTAAGTATTCTTTCGTTCTTTTCCTTATTTTACTGCTTTTCGAGTCAGAAAGTCAAACTTTGTTTGACTTTCAGCGTTGACCAGTAATGGTCAATGCGAAGTTCGTTTGAACTTCGCAACGTGAGTGTAATCACGTTGGTCATAGTCCCTTGGGACTATGCCCACTGATTACCACGTTGTCTAGAGTCGTAGGGTAGGCGATCTGATAAATCGCCTATACCTTCGAACCCGACCCAGTTTGGTCGATCATTAAGATCCGACCAAACACATTAGGTGACCATAGTAGGTAGGGAATAACCTTCCGAGGTTATACCCTATGGTCACATCGTTTAAGTAGTTGTATGATAGGTAGTTTATATGCCTTAGGTAAATTACCAGAATACCCTTTTCATGTATAATTGGTAATTAAGCATATGTAACCTAATCTTTTGTCACCTAACTGATTATATAACATGTTTAGGCATATAACACTTGTCATAGGACTAGTTAGGCGGTCCGAACGCGTTTCACGCGCACGACGCGTTAAAGTAGCATAAGCTTCCTAAACGGGTCGTAATGGGTCGTAAACAATTAGGTTAAGTTTCAGTTAGTATGTAGGCTTTGTTAAACCATATGACACGAGTCTCTATACTCGTTTGGTTTACGAACCCTCATCCTATCAGATCTTCCGACTTAGGTCCGGTTTATTAACATAGTTACCTATATTAGGTGCCGTTTGATTTCCGTGATCTCTAGCATTGTTTGGTTGTCACTCAAGGACTACTGAGCATTCTCAAGTGAGTACATAGACCCCTCTTTTACTGTTTTCCAAACTATTTTGGGGTGAAACACATGTGCCTACTTGTTACTTTCAAGCTTTCCTGTTTTCACATCATATACTTCCTATGTTCATTAGTACATTATAGTACATGATTTCATTACATTTCATACTAGGTGTGCCATTGTGTGCATTACTTAGTACATTGTTTTACATTACATTTTGTTGCATATGCTCATCCAGTATATGAACACTTTGACATATTACCCAATACATTTGACAATTGATTTGACATAGACATTTCGGCATAGACATTTTAACATGATTGACATTTGATCATGCATTTCCCACAAAACATAACTTTGATTTAAACCAAGTTTTACTTCAATACTTTGTTTTTGTGCATATGGTTTAGTTGAGACCTTTCACTTGCCATACATGACATATTTGACATAGACATTTGACATGGATATTTGACATAGACATTTGACATGGATATTTGGCATAGACATTTTGACATGATTTACATCTTGACATGAACATTTTACATTGTTTGGTTTGGTTTGATTAAGTGATTAAGTAACGATGCGTGTGTAATATGATACAAGCATGGTGGATACGCCGCTGGTACTTCCTATATATAAGTGTTTGTATGGTATTACATGTCGTAACGTTATTTGAATCATTTCAGTTTGAGACATAGAACATTTTATACAAATAACATATTTTTCACAAGACATTGATTTACAAACAACTTATCTAATACAAACTCATTTTTACATGGTTATTCATTTAACCATACATTATTTATACATATCATCTGATCTTATCGATTTTCAAATAATTTACAAAACAAAGCAAATAACAAGGTTCATGACTAAACATTTTCTCAAACATAAGTCATGAAACCTATTTTCACAAAACCTATGTATCTCACCGGCATTTTTATGCTGACGTACCATATTTTCACATGTGTTTTTCAGGAGCTGTTGCATAAGATGATCAAGATACACATAGACAAACTTGGGCTTTAGTGACAATAAAAGATGCAAGACTAGTTAATTATGTTGTATTTCCTTGTTTGTTAAGACATTGTAACACTATTAATCAATAAAACGAAACTTCAATTGCCATGGATTTGAAACATTTAATTCTGTTACAACACTCCCCGACATTTCCGCCACGTTTTGCATGTTATACGTGGTCGGGGTGTGACATTACTCTTTCAAACGTAACAATTCCATTGGATAGAGTCCCTTCACCGATTATTCGACCACCTTGATTGCCTGTAAATCCCACATATCCTCCATTAAACCCTCTAACATCGTACAGTAGGGTCTTCTTCCCTGTCATGTGCCGAGAAGCTCCACTATCCATAATCCAATGTGAAACGGATCTTGGAAGCTCCTGCACATATCACAAACACTTTAGTTAGATTGTGATGCCACCCATGCCTCTTTCGACTCAGGTAACTTGACATTGATGTGAGTTTTTGTAGTGTAAAGTGGCGGAAAGTTCTTATCATTCATCTTTAAGCTCTCCTCAGATCCAATCTCAACCTCTTTATATAAAAAGAAATCATTTTTAGGAGGTTGACCAGTTGATTGATCTTTCTTTGGTACATACTTCTTTTCAGAAGTAGTAGCCTCTTGTGGTTCAAGTTTCTCATAGTAATCCACAGGAACATTCATCTTTACCGGAGTGGTAGAAGACGATTGTTTTTCTTTTTTAGAAACCTTTGATTTTGGAGAACTTGAATTCTTGTCAACTGATTTAGGTTTCCATGCTTGTTGAGGCGAAGCAACCCGTTTGTAAAACTTGTCAGTTTTAGTTACCACATTCTTTACAGATTCAGTTTTGATTTTTATGTTATCATTTTTCAAAACTTTCTTTTCAACAACCATTGGTGTTTTGCCTTTTGCATCAGCTTTCTTTTTCTGACTCTCAGCAACTTCAGACTTAGGCTTTAAGTTGGTGCACTTTCGTGCAATGTGTCCAACTTTGTTGCACTTAAAGCATGTACGAGTATCAACTACTCGACTTGTGCCTTCGGTCTGAGGCTATGAGGCCTTTTCTTCAAAAAACTCTTCATTTGTTTTTGAAAAAATCTCAGATTCCTGCTCGGAATGAGAACTCGAGCTTTTTATAAACACCTTTTTCTCAACAAACTTCTTGTTTTGAAAGTTCTTCCTTTGATAATTCTTACCACCCTTATAACCACCCGACCATCTGTTTTGATAATTATTAGAAAAACGCGGCGGTACAACAGGTTTCTTATAATAAGACTTATCTTTTTCAAAGTTTAAATGCCTCTTTGTACTTTTCAAACCTTCGATCTCAGACACATAAATCTCAATCAATTTGAACACATTTCTCAATTTACCAACATTCACATTCTCCAAAGGAAAATCACGATCCGAATACAACTTATCAGATCCTGCCATCTTGTACATCACAAGATTTGGTTTTTCACTTAAATTGTTTTTGGATTTTGATTTTGGAATATATTTGTCCAAAAAGCATTCATCATCCTCAGTAGTGTCACTTTCAGACTTTAAAATATTTTCAACCATGCTTTTTACCACTTAAGATTGTACACTATCTTCATCAGATGATATGGTAAATGTGACATCAATCGTGTCTGGAAGTTTAACTTCATTTTCTTCTTCATCATTAACCAACCCGGACCTTTTCTTTGTAAAATTGTTTAAAACTGGTGGTGGAACCTGATGAAACCCAACCCCAGTTCCATCCGAATAAACATCTTTGCCTGCTTTGTTCTTCCCAATTGGTTTAGGAACGATATGTTGAAGAACAAAACTTGCGGAGTTGTAACTGTTCAGTTTCAACTGAATACGTTCATTCTCAATTTTAGCTTCTTGAAACTGAAGCTTCAACTTAGCAATTTCATCCAGTTGTTGATTGATTAGCTCTTCTTTTACCCTAAGAACTCCTATCAATTAAACATTTTCTTTGTTTGTCTTACCATTTCTCTCATCAGAATCTTTTACCGTTCGTTTTAGCTTCTCAAAATTTTCTGAAAGTTGACTATTTTCGTGTATTAATTTTTCATTTTCTTTCCTAATTCTTTCTACGTCACTTTTATCTTTTTCGATTTTCTCAGTTAATTCTTTTACTCTATCATTTGAAGCTTTCAACATTTTGTCACGGTTTAAGATCTGACTTTCAACGTCTCTGACTCTTCCTGTCAGTTCTTCAACCTTTTTAACGTTGAGGTAAGCAAGTGTACTACAAACCTTGCAGTCTTTCATGCAATTTTTGCAGTCGCTCTTATTTTTAGTTTTCTTACCTGACTCATTGATTGCATCATTCTGACTGACCTTGCTTTTAGACTCAGTTCCAGAACCAGAAACTACCTCTAGCTCTTTTGCAGCAAACACTTTGTCATCCATCTTCTTCAAATTCTTAGCCGTGAATTCTTGTGATGTATCAATAATCCCGTCATCAATTTTCTTTGGCTGCAACTCTTTTTCTTTCTCTTTCTCTTTCTCTTTCTCTTTCTCATCAGCTTTTCCTCCTCCCCACCATTCTCTCTGTCTGGCTTCTTCTTCTTCAGCAATTTGTTGGATGAGAGCTTCAACACTAATGGAATCTGGATCAACAGCAATGTTTCCTTTGGGATCAAGGTAACATTCTCTATCAGCATCCCATCTCTTTTCCTTTTTAGCTTCTTTGTATGTATAATAGATTCTGCTTATCCTGTTTTGGGCTTTCATCCTTCTGTTGACAAATTTTTCTTCTTCTGTTCTGTTGTCTTTGAAAGGAACAATCTTTGTCACGAACGCATATCCCACTGCAACTTCTTCTGGTAACACTTGACTCCAATCATATCCCTCATCGTCATGAATAACAGCAAGTGCTCTGGATTTTTCTTTGGGATTTTCTTCTATTTGCTTCATTCTGGGGGGTTCAGATTTGTTCTGATGATAGATTGCTCTTTTGTAGTAATATTCACGGAATGGGTTTGCAGTATCATCAGCATATGCATTTCGACATTCTCTTTTAAAATGACCTTTTTGTTTACATTTAAAGCACGTGACTTTTGATTTATCAAAACCAAGTTTTGTGGAAGGTCCACCAATTGAATGTCTGCCTGTAATCTCCATGAACCTTTGTGCTCGTCTGACCGCACTAGCCATACACCATCTGATATCTATCAACTCCATCTCCTCTAGGTCGATCTGATCATAATCTTCCTTGGTGAGGTTAGTGTTTCCAATCTTTCCCGCAACAAGACTTTCGTATGATTCTAAAACAGAAGCTAAAAACACCATTTGCTGCTTTGCGGATTCTTCACTAAAATTTTGTGCATTCTTAAGATCCACAGCAATGTTGCATTGAAACAGATTCTTCGGAACTGATTGACTTTGAACAGTTGATGATGAACCACTATGATAGCCACTGCTTGGAGTTTCTTGATTCACTGTGTTTGAACTTTCTGCAGAAAATGCTGTCTTTGGTGACACAGACTTCGGGATCATATTACCTCGATAATACAGCTCAACATTCTGCTGATATGAGGAATGATTGACTTTGTTTGATTTCTTGATCTCCAACTCATGACTTTCCAATCTTTCGATTAACAAATCAACCGTCAGATCCTCCGACTTGATTGTATTCTTCAGCATCAAAGCAAAGTATTGCCAGTCTTTGTCATCCGGTAGCAAGTCAAACAGTTTGTCAACTAACTCTTCTTGAGTGTACACGATTCCGTGTCTTGCAAGTTCCAGCTTCAAATGCCCAAATCTTTCAATCATCTTAGATACAGATTCATTTTCCAAACATCCAAACAAATCAAATTCTTTTCTTAACAACTTCTTTTTGTTTTTAACTATCTCGGTACTACCCACACATTTTACTTTTAGTTTCTCCCATAGATCTTTCACATTTGTTAACTCAATCAACGATATTATGTCGTCTCTCACAGACTGATGAAGCAATGCAATGCACTTTTTTTCAGCAACGAAACTTTCTACATCATCATTCTCTGTTATATTTTCATAATCCGATCTTCCCATATTGAAACCATTCTTCAAGCTCTTCCAACTTGGATACGCAAACACTTTTAGCCACTCTTCAAACCTTTTAGCCCATCTATTGTATTCTTCAATCGCCATCAGTTTGGGAGGTTTATTGTATGTGCCATATGCACTTTCCGCACTCAAAGCATCAGAAAGGGTTTTCTTTGCACTCGGATTAGGAACATTTTCATTTGTGTTGTTTGATGTATCATCTCCGGTGTTTCCCGTGAAAGCAAACATATCACTGAACGGATTCATAAACTCATCCATCTTCACGTATCTGAAACAATCAACAAACACTTAGAAAAATCTTTGATTTTAACAATTTCAAACGAAATCACTTCACACGAAATGACTTCAAACGAAATAGCTTTCACACGAAATAAGCTTTTCACACGAAATACCAACCCAAACGAAATCAGGGTTTTCAAACGAAATAGTGATTTCGTTCGAACTGACCAAACGAAATATGATTTCGTGCGAAATTAGCTTAATTTCAAACGAAAATAGCCTCTTTGGAACGAAATAGTAATTTCGTATGAAATACTCAAACGAAAATTTAATTTCATGCGAAATTACACTGCAATTTCAAACGAAATTAGTCACCAAATGTAATTTCATGTGAAATTATGAGGCAATTCCGTGCGAAATCAGGATGACATCAGCATGTCGACCACCATTTTGTCAAATTGATCCGGTTTTTGTTCGAATTTTGGTCCAATTCTTTCAAGGATTCAATAAAACTATGTTTCGTGTGTAATATGTGAAAATTATGCCATTTTAACCAAGATTTTATGGTTAATTTTGAAAAGAAGGAGTAGAAGTGATGAAAACAAGCTGAATTGGTATAAACTCTTCTTCCTGAGCTCTGATACCACTTGTTGGATCGATGTATGACCCTAACGAGTCAATCAGAAGCGTTTTTGATCTATTTCAAAGGCGAAATCAGAGAAATAGATGTGAAACAGCTTGATTCTCGTTAATTATCTTCTTATTAATGATTTCAAAGCTTTTACAGATCGTTTGACAAACTGGCAGCACCTTGGCTCTGAATCGGAAAAGTTACAAATGAATCAGCAGGTTGGGTATTTATAGGGTAGGTAATTTCGCATGGAATTACACAAGCGAAATTACTTTTCAAGCGAAATTACATTCCAAACGAAATTACTAATTTCGTGTCGAATACCCATGTCTAATTTCGTGCGAAATTACCTTTGTGTAATTTCGTACGAAATTACCCTTTAACATCTAAAACCTATTTTCCGACCTGCTGAACACTAGTTTACCCTATCTAGATACAAGACTCTATAAAGACGAAGTTAACAGACATCAATGCACCAACAGAATCGTTGGTTAATTTATATGATTTACCAGGATCCCTACTCATCACTTAACGGTGTTCGATCATCCCTAACAATCAAATAATCATTAACCTATTCATCAAAAACTATCAGTATGCTAACACTAGTTCATTGACTAAAAACATGAGCGATTTCAGTTTCTCAACACATAACAAATCATAACAGATTCGACACATATCATAACGATTCATAACTGATTCGACACATAACAATAGTAAATCAAAAGATAACACTAGTACAAATCGGCTGTAACACCCCGTGTTTTCGAAAGTCAAAGTCAAAGTCAAGGTCAAAGTCAACGACCGATTTCGCGCGACTTGACTAGTAGTGAATTTCCTTTATATGTTTATTTAGTTGTATTATGTGGAGTGTCAATAATTACAATAATCGACGTATGTTATTCGCGATCTAATCGACTTACGACTGTGAACTATAGGAAGTAACAATGCGATAAAGTTAACTAAATGATAATCAACCTATGTTAATCAAATCGACATTGAATCGAATCGCAACTCGAACTACGCATTTTGGTTACTAATATACTTGTGTGTGTGCCTTATGTGTTACTTGTGCATGTTATTTATGTTATTTTGTGGTAATCAATCGAAACGCAATCGAAACTCGAATCACAATCGAACTCAATCGCAATCGAAATCGAACTATAATAATTAGTGGAGAAGAGATAGTGCAAGATATGAATGATTGGGACTAAAAGTAATTTGACTAGGAAACTCTATCGCATCGAATCGCTCACAATTACAATCGAAACCTCAAAAATCGTCACGCCGAACACCCGAACCAAGTGCCATCCGGCCGGATAAGCCATCCGACCGGGCTGCCACTTGATCATGGTGCCAGGGTGTCATCCGACCGAGATAACATCCGACCGGATAGGTCATCCGGGCGAGATGCCATCCGACCGGCCAATACTTTCCTCTTTGGGTAACTCTATAAATACCCATGTCACTTTCATTCTTTCTACTTTTGGAAACTCTCTGACCGAACAGCCCGTGCTCCTCACCTTTTCTTCGATTTCTCTCAATCCCGGTAAGATCTCGTCCTAAATCTTGTACTTCCTTAATCTACATGCACTCCTACACCTTTCTATCTTTTGAATCTTAACTTTTAACCGTGAAATCACTAGATTTGAGGTGTTCTAGGATGACATCATCATGGTGTTCTTATGAACTTCATGTTTTGGCTTCAATCCACCAAGAACAACTTGGATCCAACCGATTTCCACACAAATAAACAAAGATCTTGCAGAGATCTAAACACTTTCATGGTGGAAAAGGATTGAAAGATGGTTTCTAACTTTCTTTCAACTCTTTTACACTCAATGCACTCAAAACCGATAGATTCAGACCTTGTTCTAGTCTTCTACTCATTCGCGGTGTTGTACTAGTTCAAGATCTGGATTCTACTCACGAGACCACCGATTTAGGGTTAACCAAGAACAACCGTCTTGAACCGGTTAACTGGTCGAACTAGGGTGATTCCTGTTTGATCGGGTCACTTGGGTTAAGATGGGGTTCCGTTGGTTAGCACGTTGTCAAAACGTCTCGATAAAAGCAACAAACAATCAAAACGGCCAAGTGAAAGACGAACGGAACGACCAGCATGGAGTGCTATCCGACCGGACTACTGTCAGAACGGATAAGCCATCCGAGCGACTAGGTCATCCGAACGGCTTACACCTTGGGTCCCACACTTAACCAACTTTATCTGAAGTTTGAGTATTGAACGAATTGCTATCCGATCGGACTACCAATCTGACCGGATTACTCTTCGGATCATGAGATACTTGGACTTTAACACTCGAACAATTTTCAACGTGTTCAATGCACTAAGGATGTCACCCGACCGGACTGCTGTCCGATCGAGTGACAACCTGCTATGGATTTGTTCTCACTAAGTAACCTTGCCACTTGAGTCGCCGTCCGAGCGGATTGTCGTCCACACGACAGACCGTCCGATCGACCGACTTGAAAGGTAGATGTCACACCCCGACCACGTAGAACATACAAAACGTGGCGGAAATGTCGGGGAGTGTTGTAACAGAATTAATGTTTCAAATCCATGGCAATTTAAGTTTCGTTTTATTAAATAAACATGAGAGTTTACATTGTTTAAACAAGAAATGAAGGGTACATAACGTAAGTTAACTAGTTATTGTCTCGTTTTAAGTCGCTAAGGCACGAGTTCGCCTAAGTATGTCTTGATAAATCCTATGCATCATCTCCTGAAAACACATGTGAAAATAGGTACGTCAGCATAAAAATGCCTGTGAGATACATAGGTTTGCGAAAATAAGATTCATGACTTATGTTTGAGAAAATGTTTAGTCATGAACCTTGTAATTTGCTTTGAAAATCAATATCTTGTGAAAAGTATGTTATTTGTATAATATGTTATATGTCTCAAACTGAAATGATTCAAATAACGCTACGACATGTAATACCATACAAACACTTATATATAGGAAGTACCAGCGGCGTATCCACCATGCTTGTATCATATTACACACGTCTCGTTACTTAATCACCTACTCAAACCAAACTACCAAAGTAAAATGTTCATGTCTGATGTAAATCATGTAATATGTATCCAAAATGTAAGCATGTGATGAATAACAAATGTACTAAGTATGCAACAATAGACATACGTAGCATGTGACCTGTACTAAGTATGCAACAATAGACATACTTAACATGTGACCTGTACTACGTATACAACAATAGACATACATAGCATGTGACCTGTACTACGTATACAACAATAGACATACGTAGCATGTGACCTGTACTACGTATACAACAATAGACATACGTAGCATGTGACCTGTACTACGTATACAACAATAGACATACGTAGCAAGTAATGTAATGTAAAACGATGTACTAAGTAATGCACACAATGGGCACACCTAGCATAAGATGTAATAAAATCATGTACTATAATGTACTAACGAATATAGCAGGTATATGATGTGAAAACAGGAAAGCATGAAAGTAACAAGTAGGCACATGTGTTCCACCCCAAAACAGTTTGGAAAACAGTAAAAGAGGGGTCTATGTACTCACTTGAGATTGCTTAGTAGTCCTTGAGTAACAACCAAACAATGCTAGAGATCGCGGATATCAAACGGCACCTAATATAGGTAACTATGTTAATAACCGGACCTAAATCGGAAGATCTGATAGAATGAGGGTTCGTAAACCAAACGAGTATAGAGACTCGTGTCATATGGTTTAACAAAGCCTACATACTAAATGAAACCTTAATCTAAGCGTTTTCGACCCATTACGACCCGTTTAGGTAGCTTATGCTACTTTAACGCGTCGTTCGCGTGAAACGCGTTCGGACCGCCTAACTAGCCTTATGACAAGTGTTATATGCCTAAACATGTTACATAATCAGTTATGTGACAAAAGTTTAGGTTACATATGCTTAATTACCAATTATACATGAAAAGGGTATTCTGGTAATTTACCTAAGGCATATAAACTACCTATCATACAACTACTTAAACGTAGCGACCATAAGGTATAACCTCGGAAGGTTATTCCCTATATACTATGGTCACCTAATGTATTTGGTCGGATCCTAATGATCAACCAAATGGGTCGGGTTCGAGGTATAAGCGATTTATTAGATCGCTTACCCTACGACCCTAGACAACGTGGTAATCAGTAGGCATAGTCCCAAGGGACTATAACCAACGTGATTACACTCACGTTGCGAAGTTCAAACGAACTTCGCATTGACCATAACTGGTCAATGTAGAAAGTCAAACAAAGTTTGACTTTCGGACTCGAAAGACTCGAAAAGCAATAAAAGAACGAAAGAATACTTACGAAGGGTCCCCGAATGCTAATTTCGATTCAAAAATCTCAGGTATGAAACAATAGTTTCAACTTAGAGTTTCTCAAATCAAAATTCTAGTGATTTGAGCAATGGGGGGCATGGGGTATATATAGTTTTCGGTCCACCGTTAAGATCGTTTCATGGAAACCGTGCTTTAATCGCATCCGTACAAGTGTTGGAAAGTTATGGTGCCTAAAAATGGTCCTTATCCTCTGACTAAGCAATTGAGAATGTGTGGGTGTGGATCAACCAGCTGCAATCTGCTGTTAAATGCAGTTAATCTGGTCTGATAGTGGGATGCGGGCCGCGTGAGGATTAACAGAAACTGAGGCGGGCCGCCTGGCCCTTCAGATCAGAAAACAAGTTTCACAAATTACAGTTTCAGTCCCTGCACATGTTTAAGGCCATTTCCGACATTTCTAAGGCCCGTAAAGCCAACTTTAAGGCCCTAAAATGTTTCCTAAACATTGTGGACATGAAACATGCTCAAAAATATGCCGGGTGTTGGTTCGTTTGGTCGTACGAACGCGATGTTCGCTTAATTACGACGGAATGCGCATAAGCGCGTAAAACGATCCAAATGACGCAACGAATGGATTTTTGGCAAGCCAAACACTAAAGCATAATATAGTCATGCTTACATAAATTTTTGGATGTCCGGATGTATTCAGAACGTAAGTTATGCGTAAAAATGCAAACTTGTGCACTTTTTGACACTTTTAGTCCATGAATGACCCAAAAGTTTATTTTAGCATACCGAACCCATCAAAGCCTATTTCTAAGCTATGTAAAGGATATTTATGGTATGTTTAACTTATGGTCATGTTTCGGAATGTCTGTTACAGTTCAAATTGGCATACTTTCGCAGTTTGTCAAATTTAGTCCCTGTAAGCGAATAAACTTGATTTCACCACACCAAACCTTCCAAAAATTATATCTAAGTTAAGTAAAGGTTATTTAAGGTATGTTAAGCCTATTTCACTATTCCGGAGTGTTTGTTGCATTAAACTGGTTATATCTACGCATTAGTGCGCGTATAACCTTCCAGAAAGCGATTTAGAGCTTGAAATCGAACAAGAGTTGATATGTGCAAAAGCTACACATATTTATACAAGTTCAAAGTATGAAATACAATATTTCATTGGTTTGGTATTTGTTTGATGGTCGCAGTGACCCAGGTGTTACAGTCTCCCCTGCTTTAGGAAATTTCGTCCCGAAATTTATTTAGAGGAAACTTGTGAAGACAGATATGACGGTTTCGCTTTTTAGACAAATCCATTGAACCCTTAAGTAAAACTCTGGGCCATGTTAGGATTCTTAGCGAAAATGTCAATCCCTCAAAGAGAAGTCCTTGTAATAGCAAAACATGGAGTTTCAAACTATAGACAGGAGAATGTTTCCCGTGAAGAATTATCATAGGAAACTGTGTGTGTGATTGAGATCAGAATTGGGTAGTGTGAGAATAAATGACATTGGTCAAAGTCCAAGACTTCTCCCGTATCATTACTCTTGCCACTGTTGGTCTTAACACATGACAAAACTTCCTGTGGTTCCTATGCACTGAATTCCATAATTATGTAGGCCTCCATAATTACGTAGTTCCTTGCACAGTCCGCACAGTTCATTTCATAATGCGTATGGGGAAAAATCAAACGAATAATCCTGTGGTGAATTAACTTGACTGCAATAGAGTCTCTTTAACTAGGTCACCAAAGGATTAGATTCACGAACAATCTCTTGATTTAGACCACCCGAGGGCCTATTTAACTACATAAACACATGATATATTTAACTAGATTGTCGAACCAATCTATTTAACTTAGATCGACGTAGGATCTCTTTAACTAAACTACCCACGGGGAATATTTAACTACATCGACGTAGGATGTATTTAACTAGATTGTCGGACCAATCTATTTAACTTAGATCGACGTAGGATCTCTTTAACTAAACTACCTACGGGGAAAATTTAACTACATCGACGTAGGATGTATTTAACTAGATTGTCGGACCAATCTATTTAACTTAGATCGACGTAGGATCTCTTTAACTAAACTACCTACGGAGAAAATTTAACTACATCGACGTAGGATGTATTTAACTTTATCAACACATGTTGTCCTTAAACTTTGGAATAGTACTTTATAATCCAAGGGATTTAACTACAACGTAGAAGTCCATTAAGGATTTAAGATAGTACCTTTTTGAATATCCTACTATGAATCCTTCATATGAAGATAAGAAAGATTCTATGAGGATTTGGATAGCGAATATCCAGAGTATACAAAAACACAAAATGCTTAAAAGGAAATACAAGATGCATAAACACATAGTCACATAGCCACAAAATTGTTTATCTAGATCTTTAATTTGTAAGTTTTGTTTTGTTAATTATGTACATGCATTTAAAGCACACTAGGAATCCATTTCATGGATTTCATTCGGCACTTTAAACATTAACAAGAATCTAACTATGAGGATAGAAAGATCTTCCAAAAATTCGATTTCGTTTTCAAGAAAACGCAATATTCGAATTAAGGAACACAAAAATTTGAAGATACGGAAATACCCTTAGGTACCCTATTAAGAATTTATAGTGGTATGTTGGGTATTCATACAGAGTTGTAACTTGCGCCTTGTACTTCGTTTCCTTGGAAGAAACGGGTACTTTGGATTTCCGTGGAAAACGCAAGAGATAATGAAAGAATTTACGGGGTAGTCTGTTCTTCAAGGAATACGGTTCCTTGATTGTCGATATTATAGGGAATGCGTTGTTTATACATGCCATCATATTTGTACATTGCAATGCAAAATAAAAAGATTTATTTATAAACAACAACAACTGTTTCATGGACCTTGACAACAAAAGAAAATAATACATAAGGCTTGATTATTTCCAAACAACATTGTCTTCTAGTTGGTCCGATGCTCATCCCTGCGCTGGATTCGCATTAGCAATCCTTGGGCAATTTCTTCAGAAATGGCTCATCTTGCCACAGTTGAAGCAAGGACCTCGTGGAAGACGAGCTTGAGCAGGATTTACTTGAGGTTGGTTTGGACCAGCTTAGTTCGGGGTAAAACGACAAACATTTGCCAGGTGACCGAGTCGCCCACATGATGCACACAAACGACACTGTAGGTGAGCTAAGTGGTGTGCATTACATTTGTCGCATATCCGTGCAGTACCGGCATAAGGTTTCCTTGCAGGAGGTTGAGTTGGTTGGTTGTGGGTGTTTTGGTTGGGTTGAGTAGCAATCACAAAATTCTGCGAAGCCTTACGTTTCTTAGAAGGTTCGGTTTTGCTTTCCTTGGTTTCCTCCTGAACATTAGCTTCTGGTTTCTTGTCGCCTTTCCGAAAAAGCTTTTTCTTTCTAATGTGGGATTCAGTTAGAGTAGCTGACAATTCAATGGCTTGTCTGACAGTAGTAGGGTTGCTGCCAGTAACAATATCCTGAACTAGGTCAGGAAGACCATCAGTATATTTCTCGATCGCCTTATCCACAGGAGTAACCATAGCAGGACACAACAGGCTCAATTCTTCAAAACGGTCGGTATAGGCTCGATGTTCACCACTGTCTTGCTTCAAATCATCAAACTCCCTCTCCAAAGCTCGCAGTTCATGGCGAGGACAGAACTCCCTCATCATAAGAGCTCTAAGCTCGGCCCAAGTCTGTGCTAGTGCAACTTCAGCACCACGGTCTCTCATAATCCCGTTCCACCACGTAAGAGCCCTCTTCTGAAACACACTTGAAGAAAACTCAACCTTGCGATTTTCAGGACACTGAACGTGACGGAACGTATTCTCAATGCTCTCGAACCATTGCAGAAGCCCAGTTGCTCCTTCAGAACCACTAAACTTGAGTGGTTTAGCCTGGTTAAAATCCTTGTATTTGCATGGAACGTTGTTGTTATTATTATTACCGTTGTTGTATATCTCGTGAACTTGGGTTACAACCCCGGGAAGCACAGCAGCCACCTGTTGAGAGATCAGGGCTGCGAGTTCATCAATAGTAAAAGTCCGAGCATCGATTCGAGCATCGCGTCGAGGAGGCATTCTAAATGAGGAAACATGAAATGAAACGAGTGAGAGATTTAGACGAAAAGAATGAGATGAAACAAATCTGATGAAAGCAAGGATAGTGGTCATTTGTTTGTTACTACAAAGCAAACAAACTACACACAGTGACTAATCAAAGTAAATGGGTCAAAAATAATGTATCACGAAGACATGCTCGCCTATAAGTGAACACTCATCCCAAGAATTCCCAGGTAAGCACAACTGGTCTCGCGTCTGATGAGATATATACGAAGTGCTTGCCTAGACAGAAAACCCAGAATACAGGCATTCACCCTTCCAGTTTGCACGTGTTCACATTATTTAAAACCCAAAACCTTGACGAGAATTTGAAAACTCAAAGGGGTTCAAAACCATATAACAGAGGGTTCAAAACCTTGTAATAAATCATCCTAGAACAGATGATTAGTTTTCAAAGCGGTTTTGAAATTTATGTTCTTGTTGTGGTCGTCGCCTAAGGATAGGTGACGGTATTGTTTTATGACTAAACGCAAGTAAACTCGCGTTAGGGTCCTAAGAAGGTTATAGACTAGGTCAAAGCATTACTAATAACCTAATTCCCTATAACCATTGGCTCTGATACCATCTTTTCTGTCACACCCCGACCACGTAGAACATACAAAACGTGGCGGAAATGTCGGGGAGTGTTGTAACAGAATTAATGTTTCAAATCCATGGCAATTTAAGTTTCGTTTTATTAAATAAACATGAGAGTTTACATTGTTTAAACAAGAAACGAAGGGTACATAACGTAAGTTAACTAGTTATTGTCTCGTTTTAAGTCGCTAAGGCACGAGTCCGCCTAAGTATGTCTTGATAAATCCTATGCATCATCTCCTGAAAACACATGTGAAAATAGGTACGTCAGCATAAAAATGCCTGTGAGATACATAGGTTTGTGAAAATAAGATTCATGACTTATGTTTGAGAAAATGTTTAGTCATGAACCTTGTAATTTGCTTTGAAAATCAATATCTTGTGAAAAGTATGTTATTTGTATAATATGTTATATGTCTCAAACTGAAATGATTCAAATAACGCTACGACATGTAATACCATACAAACACTTATATATAGGAAGTACCAGCGGCGTATCCACCATGCTTGTATCATATTACACACGTCTCGTTACTTAATCACCTACTCAAACCAAACTACCAAAGTAAAATGTTCATGTCTGATGTAAATCATGGAATATGTATCCAAAATGTAAGCATGTGATGAATAACAAATGTACTAAGTATGCAACAATAGACATACGTAGCATGTGACCTGTACTAAGTATGCAACAATAGACATACTTAACATGTGACCTGTACTACGTATACAACAATAGACATACATAGCATGTGACCTGTACTACGTATACAACAATAGACATACGTAGCATGTGACCTGTACTACGTATACAACAATAGACATACGTAGCATGTGACCTGTACTACGTATACAACAATAGACATACGTAGCAAGTAATGTAATGTAAAACGATGTACTAAGTAATGCACACAATGGGCACACCTAGCATAAGATGTAATAAAATCATGTACTATAATGTACTAACGAATATAGCAGGTATATGATGTGAAAACAGGAAAGCATGAAAGTAACAAGTAGGCACATGTGTTCCACCCCAAAACAGTTTGGAAAACAGTAAAAGAGGGGTCTATGTACTCACTTGAGATTGCTTAGTAGTCCTTGAGTAACAACCAAACAATGCTAGAGATCGCGGATATCAAACGGCACCTAATATAGGTAACTATGTTAATAACCGGACCTAAATCGGAAGATCTGATAGAATGAGGGTTCGTAAACCAAACGAGTATAGAGACTCGTGTCATATGGTTTAACAAAGCCTACATACTAAATGAAACCTTAATCTAAGCGTTTTCGACCCATTACGACCCGTTTAGGTAGCTTGTGCTACTTTAACGCGTCGTTCGCGTGAAACGCGTTCGGACCGCCTAACTAGCCTTATGACAAGTGTTATATGCCTAAACATGTTACATAATCAGTTATGTGACAAAATTTTAGGTTACATATGCTTAATTACCAATTATACATGAAAAGGGTATTCTGGTAATTTACCTAAGGCATATAAACTACCTATCATACAACTACTTAAACGTAGCGACCATAAGGTATAACCTCGGAAGGTTATTCCCTATATACTATGGTCACCTAATGTATTTGGTCGGATCCTAATGATCGACCAAATGGGTCGGGTTCGAGGTATAAGCGATTTATTAGATCGCTTACCCTACGACCCTAGACAACGTGGTAATCAGTAGGCATAGTCCCAAGGGACTATAACCAACGTGATTACACTCACGTTGCGAAGTTCAAACGAACTTCGCATTGACCATAACTGGTCAATGTAGAAAGTCAAACAAAGTTTGACTTTCGGACTCGAAAGACTCGAAAAGCAATAAAAGAACGAAAGAATACTTACGAAGGGTCCCCGAATGCTAATTTCGATTCAAAAATCTCAGGTATGAAACAATAGTTTCAACTTAGAGTTTCTCAAATCAAAATTCTAGTGATTTGAGCAATGGGGGGCATGGGGTATATATAGTTTTCGGTCCACCGTTAAGATCGTTTCATGGAAACCGTGCTTTAATCGCATCCGTACAAGTGTTGGAAAGTTATGGTGCCTAAAAATGGTCCTTATCCTCTGACTAAGCAATTGAGAATGTGTGGGTGTGGATCAACCAGCTGCAATCTGCTGTTAAATGCAGTTAATCTGGTCTGATAGTGGGATGCGGGCCGCGTGAGGATTAACAGAAACTGAGGCGGGCCGCCTGGCCCTTCAGATCAGAAAACAAGTTTCACAAATTACAGTTTCAGTCCCTGCACATGTTTAAGGCCATTTCCGACATTTCTAAGGCCCGTAAAGCCAACTTTAAGGCCCTAAAATGTTTCCTAAACATTGTGGACATGAAACATGCTCAAAAATATGCCGGGTGTTGGTTCGTTTGGTCGTACGAACGCGATGTTCGCTTAATTACGACGGAATGCGCATAAGCGCGTAAAACGATCCAAATGACGCAACGAATGGATTTTTGGCAAGCCAAACACTAAAGCATAATATAGTCATGCTTACATAAATTTTTGGATGTCCGGATGTATTCAGAACGTAAGTTATGCGTAAAAATGCAAACTTGTGCACTTTTTGACACTTTTAGTCCCTGAATGACCCAAAAGTTTATTTTAGCATACCGAACCCATCAAAGCCTATTTCTAAGCTATGTAAAGGATATTTATGGTATGTTTAACTTATGGTCATGTTCCGGAATGTCTGTTACAGTTCAAATTGGCATACTTTCGCAGTTTGTCAAATTTAGTCCCTGTAAGCGAATAAACTTGATTTCACCACACCAAACCTTCCAAAACTTATATCTAAGTTAAGTAAAGGTTATTTAAGGTATGTTAAGCCTATTTCACTATTCCAGAGTGTTTGTTGCATTAAACTGGTTATATCTACGCATTAGTGCGCGTATAACCTTCCAGAAAGCGATTTAGAGCTTGAAATCGAACAAGAGTTGATATGTGCAAAAGCTACACATATTTATACAAGTTCAAAGTATGAAATACAATATTTCATGGTTTGGTATTTGTTTGATGGTCGCAGTGACCCAGGTGTTACATAGAGATACTTCAATGTTTTCAAAATGCTACAACGAAAACTTCAAAGGACAAGCCATCATACACAAACACATCAAAGGAAGAGACAATCCACTCGAATAGTCATCCGACCGGACAACCTGTCCGACCGGATGACCATCCGAATGGATTGTCATTGTCATCTGCACGACCGGACCGTCCGATCGGATTACCAATCCGACCGAGCTGCTGTCCGAGCCACTTACACCTTGCATCGTTTTACGCGTCATTTATCGTTATGCTATCGTTCTAATCGGGCTAATTCCGCTCTAAGCGCTCCCTTCAATCCATCATCGCTGTGAGTATACTCGATCCCTTTTTGCTTTACGCACTTTTGGGTGTTACATACGTTACGAATATTCAAATCATAACAAACACACTACTCAATACTATTTGAACGCTAACCGTTAATGCATGTTATACGTGGCTTATGAATGCTTGTTTGTTATGTTTACACATGGAATGTTGTCTACCTGCCTTAGCAACGATAGTACTATAGTTTGGACTCAGCACCTGTTCCCAGGGGTTGTTAAGGACAATTACTTGCATGAATTACGGTGGTAATCATGTATTGCGAACTGCCTCAGGCAGTCAACCCGCAGTCATTGGTATCGATGGGTCTATGTCGATAACTAACGTGTTTCATTTCACTATGTGTACGTGCTGGTTATGCGTAAACGAATTTCGAAATCTATATGTTATTATCAAACTTGTATGCTCACCTTTACATTATATGTATTGACTTTATTTTAACGTATGTGACAGGTGCTTAGGATGCACATCTGCTAGGAAATCGAGGCTAGAATAAGGCTCTAGAGGCCAACAAATAGTTGTCTGTACAAATTAAATCAAGAGTCTCTAGAAGCAGATAAACAATTGCTCTATTTGAAAATCTGAGTTGTCGGAATAGAACTATTTGCCTAGATTTTGTCTGTAATAATTTGTTTACCTTTCGAGACATGGTATGGGACATGTTACTTTAAATTGATTGGTAATGATAATTGTTATCGAAACTTCTGGACAATCTGTTTCGCTCAGTGCCACGCCCCGATGTTTCCGCCATCGGTTGGGGTGTGACATCGACTAACCAAGAGAGGGTGTAGTCACGCGCTAGAATGGTACCGGATACGTGCCGAGAAGATGATGCTTCGAAGAGTGTTTGCTGCCGTCGCTAGGTTTAGAGGGGTCTAGGGTTTCTTTTAGTTTTCAACTGACGGTTACTCATCAAAAGTTTACGTTTTAGACGTAACATGTTGGGCCGCAACTGCATGGGCCGAAGGCCCTTATGGCGAAAAACCCCTGTGGATGAAGAATATATATTTCGTCGAGCTTGTGAGTGACGAAAGTCTAGGTTTTTCGTCGCTAAGGATCTGTGACGAAAGTCCCATATTTCGTCGGGTGCCAGGTCCAATCTTTAAGCAATTACACTTCAATAGTCATTACCATTGCACAATTAAATCCACTAACCATCCAAACTCTAATTTCTCAAACAATTCCACATTTCTAACATAAAACAATTTGTCAAAACAGAATTACTAAACAAGTGATACGTAGATGAAAGGACTCGAAATCTCGGGTTGTCACAACTTCATCTTACAAGATCAAAGCTAAAGCTTTGTCAACCAAACAAAACTTACTTTCAACAAAAGCTTATATTTTTAAAGACAGAAATTCATATTCCAAAAAGTTCCTAAAACACCCGTACCAAACATACCCTAGAACCCCTAATATCACAAAGTTATTGCTTGACATTTAATTTCCAACAATTTTGCAAAGCCCATGCTTATCAACCTTTTACCTGTAATTAAAAGCAAATGTAATAAAAAAAATTGTAAACATTTTTGCATAAATTTGCCCTAAAAATTAGGTTTTCACAAAATTCCATAAATTTTGACGTATGTACAAACAATAACCTAAAATCATACTAATACTTCATCATACACACCAAAACTAATTATTAATCACAAAATCAAAAACACTTACAAGTTCCTGATCTTCAACTTCATCAAGGTACTAATTCAATGAAACCGTCTGCTCATTTTCCTCTTCAAACGCATCGCCATGTTCTACAAACAACAAAGATCAGAAACCCTCAGTTGTAAACCAACAAACGGTTGCAAAATTAGCACATGAACTGACGAATTACGTACGATATTCGAACAAAACCCTAAGTACTTTAATAAAAAAAGGAAACTTGCTTATGGAATAAAAGAATCTAGCGTTGGCGTGTGGATAATGTGGTACATGAAATGATCGATAATCGGTACGAAACTGGTGAAGAAATATCCAATTTTCCAATTTAGAAATCAAACCTTGATTGCATTGTGAACACCAGTTATCTCTTCAAACTCAACGAATCGTCCTAAAGCATATTTAGGAACCCTAAATCAGAAACACAAAGGAAAAATTGAGCCCATAACAAACAAAAATGATTGCGAGACTCGTAGATTTACACCCTTTGATTTATGCTGAAACTGAAGGAACAAAGGGAATCAATAGGTTTCAAGGAATAGAACGTCATTTCTCTCTCCGGCAATTAAGTTCTTTAAATGCCTAAATTAATGAATTTTCTTTATAAATTTTATTCATTTTAATAGTAATGTAGAAATATAATTTTGCCCCTTTTACTACGCTAATTAAGTGTTGTACCATAAGGATTATAGCTTGTAATTACTTAACTTTTACATAAACCCTTGTGAAATGCTTTATAATATATATATATAAGTATAGATTAAAGAAATTTTTAAATTTTCATTTCTAATTGAAAAATTGTATTAGGTTCCAGGAAAGAAATAGCAATTGGGTGGCGTCTGGGATAAGTGATTGGTGGTGGTGTAGCGTGCGTGATTGGTACAGCCACGTGTTAAATAAATAAACTCATGGCTCTGAATTTTCCTCCCCATTTATTTGAATATCTTCTTGCTCCTCCTCCTCCTCCTCTGGTGATTGTGATTCTGATTCATCTCCATGGCTCATTTGCTGTCGCCGGTTACCATTAAGTTTCAAAAGGGATGGAGTTCAGGAAGCAACAGATGCCACCGGATGTTGGCTACCAGTATGCGGTGGAACGCTCGGGGGAGGCCAAGACGATCTGTAAGACTCAAAGTCGCCACTGATCCGTCTCCCTTCTCGTCAGATGCTCTTGCCGATGATTACTACGCTGTTCTGGGACTGGTATGTATGTATGTGTTAGGAAGTTTTTTTCAATTATAATAACACTAACATAAGTTTGAAATGGGATCACCCCACCCCAGTGTTCTGAAATCTACTTATAGTGAGTGAGTTGTACAGAAAGCTTCTTCTTTGGTTGTACATACATACATACATATAGATAGCCTAGCCTCCCTTCGTGATATGCCTGCCTGCCTGCCATACATAGTCTTGAAACACCAACAATTAATTTGCCATAGAATGTGTTACTTAATCTTTACTTTGAAGCTGCAGCTAGAACTACAAGTGATCCATGACAATCACTTAAACATGATTTTGGTTTTACCACAAAATTATTTGCCTAACCTCCCGTCTTCTTGTCGTATGGGCCAAGTGATTTTGGTTTTATCACAAAAATATTTGCTTTCATGGACCAGCTGTATGAAATACTATGATAATCGTGTACACAAGACCCGAACTTTAATACCCAAGGAATTATACTGTAGAAAACAAATGAAAATAAACATGAATGAATGAATGCATTTTTACTTTTCAAAAATGCTGTAAACACTTGTAGAAGATATATTAATTAGTACTAATAAGGTTTAGTCACTTACCTTGGAACTTTGGAAGTACGATACATATTAAAAACATCAAGTGGTCGATAACATTCCAGGTGGATGAGTTTTCTCTGTGGAAATCAAGTAACCTATAACCTGATATATTTAGAGGGATGCCTTAATCATCAAAATTTTAAGTGTTGAAGGATAGGATCCATGTTTGGTAACAATACCCTCTTTTAGTCTTTAGAATTCTCAACTTTGATTGAAAACAACTTTACATAGTAGAAGTTGAAGACACTGTAAATATATACCAGCTGAAGAAAATATTTTCGTTGACCACGACAGATGTTGATTCTCTTGCTATCTCATACGGAGAATAATTATGTCTGATATATGAGTACATAATGTATAAACAGACAAGGTGACTAATTTCCCATGAATTCATTAATTTTATCTCATCAATAATAATAATAATAATTAGTGTTTCTTCTCTCTAATCAGCTTCCAGATGCAACTCCAGAGCAAATCAAGAAAGCCTATTATAATTGCATGAAATCTTGTCACCCTGACTTGAGTGGCGATGATCCAGAGACTACAAACTTTTGCATGTTCATTAACGAGGTTTATGAGGTGAATGTTTTTTTTTTTTTAACTAGGCATATCTTCAAATGCTACATGTTATAAATACAAAATATTGCAGTGTAGGTTCTGAGCGATCCAGCTCAGCGAATGGTTTATGATGAAATTCATGGATATGCTTTGAGTGCAATAAATCCTTTTCTTGATGACACCTATCCCAAGGATCATGTCTTTGTTGATGAGTTTAGCTGTATAGGTATTCTACTTCCATTCCAAAACTAAATTACCATCATTATGTTGCTGCAATACACACTTAAGTATGTTGTAAGAATATATATTGAAATAAATAATGGAGATATACAGGGTGCAAAAACTGTGCAAACGTATGCTCAGACGTGTTTATGATAGAAGAAGACTATGGTAGAGCCAGAGCGTGTAACCAACAGGGAAGCCCGGACTTGGTTCAACAAGCCATTGATAGTTGGTATGTATGTATGTATGTATGTATGTATATGCATGCTTACTGAATGTACAGTAATCCTGATATATTAAGTATGTTTTGATGATATGATTGGACTTTTCAGTCCTGTTGATTGCATCCATTGGACTTCTGCTGCACAACTATCCTTGCTTGAAGATGAAATGCGGAGGGTTGAAAGAGTGAATGTAATCCCGCCCTGCTGTTAATTATTAATCTCGGTGTGTTTAAAATGTTATATAACAAATGAAGGTTGTTGGGTTTGGATCAGGTTGCCTTGATGCTTGCAGGAATGGGTTCATCCGCAGATGTTTTTAGAATGGTAAGACCATGAATGAGCTTTGCTTGCCGTGAATACAACTCATGATCTGCTGTTTGTTATTTATGTATTGGCTGGCAGGCAAGCACTCGATGGGAAAAGAGACAAAATAAGATTTTGGTAAGAAGTATATAAAACCACTTTAAACACAAATGTTGTTGGTAACTAAAAGACATTCAGTTTTATAACGAGTCAATTAGTATTAAGAAACTATGTTTATTGATTTGTAGGAGCAAGCTAGAATAAGAATGATGAAATCTAATGACAAAGCTGAACCTTACTGGACCAACCTTTGGGGAAATGCTAAAAACCAGCCGAGTACAGGTATGAATATTCATTCCCCTACACTTTTGACCCGTTTTGATAATTTTTTGTTCAACTAATCCATGTTCATAAGCAAATGGGTCATAATCCAAATCTTGCATTTGAAAATGAAAAAAAAAAATATGTTGAAATGTGATGGGACAGAGGAGGAAGTGAGAGAGAGAGCAAGCAGAGCGGCTGCAGCTGCACGGAGATGGAGAGAGTACTCAAGACGAGGTGTCGACAAACCTGCCACCTACAAACTTCCTGACAATTTATCCACTACTGAAAAATAAACCTCTCATCTTTTTCTTCTACTCTAATGGCTAGTGGTCATGACCCATATATTGTATATTTGTTAAGTCACACAACCATTATGTGGATGTATATAGCTGTATAGATTTATGAAATATTAAGTATGTATAGCCTCTTTGCTTATATAATGCTCTTCCTTAATGTCAGACGCCTATGTGATTAAAAAAAAAAAAAAAACGTTTGGTACAAGCACGTTTTCTTTAAATCAAATCGTGTGGGGCTTTGCACTGTGTGTCCTTTATATCAGACGCCTAAGCCTATGTGATTTAAAATCCAACCAAACAACCATTCAAAACAACAAAGGAAGATAGCTATTAGGGTGAAGGGAGTGGTTAAACACTTGAAAGTGGCAAACTTTAAAATCAACCAATGAGAGGGTGCCATGTCAACACGTCTAAAGAGTTTAAACTTTGGTGAAAAGTGTTGGCATTGGTTAAACACTTGAAAGTGGTAAACTTTTTTTTTTCATTTAAAAAAAATATATATATGTGTTAAAGTCAAACATACAAACACACAACACCTGCCAACATTCTTGTCCCCCCAAGTTTCTCGATCGGCAATTGTTTACCGGCTTCCATGGTTTACCGCGTGGCAAAGGTGGCCGGCGGCGGTGTTGCCGCTCGGCAAACACCTTTGCCGATGAGTTTGCTGCTCCACTCCCTTCACCCTTAGATTTAAAGGATTATGATCAAATACAAAGGCTCCTAATTGTAAGAAGGGTACAAAGGCTTTTAAAAAAAATCCACTACAAAAAAAAAAACCTAAACACCCATCACCACCCAAAAACCTAACCCCCCCCCCCCCCCCTATCACCCACCCCAGAAAAAAAAAATATTTATTTGGGTGGTGGTGGGGTGGGGGTGGGTGGGTGGGTGTTTAGGTTTTGGGTGGTGGTGTAGTGAGTTTAGGTTTTAGGTTATTGGACACTTGTCACTCTATAAATCCTTCTTACAATTAAGAATCTTTGTAGAATAACTTAACCTTTTTTATAAAATTACGAATATACTATTGGGACAAGTTCATTTTTCTATACATTTTAAGTTTTAGAGTAAAATGCCAAAATCGTCCATGAGGTTTGGATATCTTTGCTTGTTCCATCCAAAATGACTTTTTTTGTGTATTTGACTATTTGAGTCCTTGACGTTTGGTTTTTTTTTTTTTTTTTTTTTTTATTTCCATCCAAACCACTAGGATCAAATATAATATATTTTGTTAAGGTGAAGGGCATTTTTGAGTTTTTGAATGAAACAAGCAAATATGACCAAATTTCAGTGGCGATATTAGCATTTTTACTCTAAGTTCTATTATATACAGACTAGGGTCAAATATAATGTATTTTTTCATTATTTAATGGTATCCTATACTAGTAATTACTTGTGTTGGTACCTAATACTTTAATCATTTTAGTCGATTGACAATATATAAAATATAAATTATAAATTATTTGTGCCTATTCCACTTCATTTATAAGACTCAGGATTGTGGAGCTCCTCGGTTCAATTCCTACTAAATGCAAATTATGTAAAAATGGGTGAGCTGAGAAGGATCCGAACTTGGGGTGAGGATTTGATCAACATATGTTGGCCATTTGGAGTAATATGGAAATTCAGCTAATCTGTTGTTAAACAAAAAAAAAAAAAAAAAAGAGTCAGGATGTTACACTAACCAACAATGGGGATTGTGTTGGGTCTTTGCCTTTGGGACAGCAACTCCTATGTGAAGGACTTGAAAACAAGTTTGTATGGATGATTTGCCTCCAAAAAGTAGTGTGGGTGTTCCTAGTGTAAAAAGCTAGAGACAAAAGGTGTAGATGTTTTATAAAATGGAAGACAAAGTGTGCTGGTGCTTCACTGCTTTGGATGTCTTCTTGCCGTGAAATGGGAAGATGAGAGGGAGAGAGGACGTGGTTGGTGCGGTCAGGTGTGGGGGGTTTTTAATGCTAGTGAAGGTAATTATGCAAAGGTGGGTGGATTCTAGTGTTGTTTTGTGCTGGGGATTTGTAAGGTAATGTGTTGCAAGGAGACCATGTTTATTCTGCAACCAAAATTTTATAAAACCATTTTTTTAAACTAATTAGTGGGGGAATGACTTGGCAACGTTCTATTAGATAATTTACATAAAAAGAAAAAAAAACTACACACTAGTTATAGTTAGTATGTATAGATTTTTATGTACACTTTACAAAACAAGACTAAACTAATACCACCTAGGTAGAGTTCGTGGATGTTAACTCAAAATAGTACCATCAAGCTTGAGTTTTTATAAAAACTACAAGAGTTTTTATAAAACATAATTAGATGATAAATTGTAAATATTTTATTCTCTACAAAGTAAATACCAAAACGGAATTATGTATCAAAAAAAAATTCAAACAGCCACCTATTTATTTATAATCCAAATTTTAGAATTTTGAGTGATGGTCAATCAACCATAGTAGCAAGAGTTCATTTCATGGTTTGGTAGCTAGGGGGAACCATTCGCTGTTGTTGCAAGTCTGCATTCATCCATCCTACACAACGATAATTACGTCAGTGAATTGTTTCTATTAACTTCATGTATTTCTAATTTATATCAAAACAACTAATAAATATATGGTTCATTGTATTTGGAGATTTTTCAATAAAAGTCTCATAGATTAATCTTGTTATTTATACTCATGTCGCATTATCACTAGTAATTTGTTAAGGCTGGAGGGTGTGGTATAAAGTCCCACCTCAGCGCCACGTCATGTCCACGTCACACATGGGGCTTTAAAGCCCCTTCCTTTAACTTGGAGGGTGTGGTTTAACTACCCACTTTACACTATAGCGCCCCCATTTTGACCAAACACCCCTCGATCAGCTCAATTCTTGCTCGTTAACGTGCTGGTGAACAACCCATGGCGCCCCCCTTTAACTCGTGCGGTGTGGATGGTGGCGCCCCGGGGGCGCTATCGACGATGATGTGGCAGGCTGGCGCTATGCCACACCCACTGGCCTAAGTGTAAGGAAAAACTATTTAATTGATTTTGTTTTATTAGACTTCTTAAAATTCCATGGAAAAACATTTCGTTCTTGGCTAAAAGAAAAAAAAACACATGTTTGTAACTACCGCAACAATTGTAGTTTGTTGAAACACAAGAAAATGATACTCTTTATCGTTTAATGTCCCGTGTTCAGGGGTATAGATGATACATCCTTCTAATCTATAAAAGTAGACTAAGTGCTGACCTAATTTTGCTGATGTGTCATTTTCTTAGATATGTCACATTGGATTCGCTGACATCATAATTCCGATTTATTTATATCTAAATCTAAATAACATAATATATAATATATAATTTCAAAATATGGCTCCACTTTCAAATTTCAAAAGATGGCTCCAGTTTCAAAACTTTAAAATCCAAACCATAATTTCAATACCCCTCTCTCTCTCTCTTAAAACATCTCATCTAAAGATCTTCACTCTCTTCCATCAACACTCTCGCCTTCCTAATCGTCCTCTCAGATCTGTTCTCAGATATGTAATTCCACAATTTTATCCAATCAGTTTTGGTTTGAATCTGTTCTAATCAGTCTCTGTATTCACATCAGGTAACATAATCTCCTTGCATCTTTTCGAATTTCTGAATTATTTATCAATCTAAAACCCTAATTTTCACCAGAAAACGCCTCATCACTGTGCTGTAAGTGTTATTTATCAATCATTGTTGCTTTTGTAGATAAATAAATGAATTTCTTCATTCGAATTTGATTAGATCTGTTATTATCATATAATTATAGATACGATTGTTTTCTTGAATTATTGATAGATGTGTCAGTTTAAAACCTAATCTTACTGGAAAACGACTAATCATTGTGTTGTTTGTGTAATCTATCGATTGTTGATGTTTCTGAGGTTGGTAGTTGAATTTTATTCAATCAGTTTTGGTTTGAATCTGTTCTATTTTCTTGTAGTGTTTGATCCAGTGATTTATGAACACCTCCACCAAGAGGTAATAGGATTCAGATATGTTAATGTGATAGTGTTAATCTATTGAAGATATTTCTTGCTAACGAAAATATATTACTTGATTTTGTTATACGAGGTCTCGCCAATGCAACCGAAGGATATTCGAGCAATGATTTGATGGTAATCTTCTTCTTTACATCTTATACGAGTCATACTACTGAAGTTATGAAAATATTAGGTTAGGCGGGCTGGGTGATGAAATAAATGGGTAATTTAGTTTGGGCTTGGATTATCTGAACTACCTTTTCACTTGTATTTACGATTACCATGTCAAATGCTATTTTAAGGTTATGTTATATATTTTGTTTACGGTTTAAGGTTTTACTAATTTATGGTTTTTTGTCTGCCTGTTGGTTACTAATTTACAGATTTGGGATGTCAAATTTGATTTTCTCTCAAATTTTTGAATTTCTCTCTTTTTTTTTTATCATTTGGGATGGCAAATTTGTTCAAGATTTGAATGATTTATGGGTTTTGTGGTGTGCAGTGGTTGAAGAAGACTAGAAGGAAGGCTCTGTTAGCTTCTTTAGAGAAGATCAAAGAAGGTTGGTCACAATTTGTGCTTCATCTGAATACGATTAAATTGACGATAATTTGTGACTTTTTTGTTAATTTCTGTTGATTATTTTTCAGAATTTGAGTTTACAGTTGTTTGTTAGCAGATGATTTGACAGATATGGGATGGCTTTACCTAAATTTTAGGTTAGGTAATAATACATGGAGTTTGTAATAATACATGGAGTTTGTTAATTGCTATTAATATTGCATCAGATATGGGATGGCTTTACCTAAATTTTAGGTTAGGTAATAATACATGGAGTTTGTTAATAATACATGAGATGGCTTTTCTAGATACCACTTGTGGAGGAGGTAACCCATAGCTTAGTCGAAGGTTTGTTTGCTTTTTAGTCTATTTAATTACAACAGTAGAATGTCATAGGGTTGGATAATAGATTTTAGATAATGTATGTCTTTGGCAGCCCTACAAAAGCTCGAGTCGGCTGGCTAGAAGCTTGAGTCGAGCTTGAATGAGCTACTCGATAGGTCATCACGATTTTCGTATGGAGCTACTGTTCGAGTCAAAATGAGGCCCAGTAATCCTATCTCAGGTACGATATCGAGCAAAGAAATTACTGATTAGAAGAGGTTTTACATTGTATTAACTTCTACTTTCTATATGATATATTTGAATCTGTAGGTTGCTGACTATGGTAGCAAAGAAATTACTGATCAGAAGAGGTTTGACATGTCATTGGAAGAGTTTATTGATCACTGGCTTAAGCTTTCCTTAGTAGAACATGGCAATCTATATCTGAAGGACTGGCACTTTTGTAAAGGTGCATCTTAGTTGGTTAAATTATGAGTGTTTATGTTAACTGACGTATTATTTGTTATAGAGACTTATCTTATTCAAATAGTTTATTTATCATTTGCACATCATACTAGCACTTGATTTTAATAGTTTATTTATCATTTGTATTAGAGATTATTTAGGCCAGATTTGTCGATTAAAGATTTCAATAAATATTTTTGAAAAATGCAGGAATGCATTATAGGAAGTGGAGTTACAGATGACGTGTTGGATGGCAATGCTCTTCATCCATTTGCACATGGGATGGGATGGGCCTCATTTCATATGAACTTTATCTGCCACACTTTGACTTTTGAGGTCATATTTGTTACTTTCCAAGTTTAACATTTCATATCAGTATTGTTAAATGTAAGTGTTTCTATGTTGTGGTTGATGATTTGATGAATACCGACGGCCCCGGAAGCGTTAAGGTAATCCTATCTCCTTCACCGATAACATTCATCTTTCGATTATTGATTCTCTTTTGTTTCGGAAACAGATGATTCCTGATGAAGCAGATGATTCGTGTCTCGCTTATAACCTAATTGCTCTAGGTGAAGCAGATGATTCCTGTTCAAGAACTTTTAAAGATATGAAGAAAAGAAAGTAAGCATCCTTCAACATTATTAAACGAACAAACAGTCTGAACATTTCTTTAACATTTAAGCTTCTTACTAATTTACTATATAATTTCATTTTGACATCCAATAAAGACTCAGGAAGAAATAAAAATTTTATTATTACAAGTCTACAATGACCATAAGCTACAATGTTTTCTAGGGATGTACATTGCAAATTATTGAAGGAGAAATTTACAAAGGCTATGAGGAGAGATGATGTAAAAGCCATAGTTTTGACTGGTAAGTTCTTGATTAGCTTTTAGTTTAGATGGATTTTGTTTTTTAGTGGTTTATTTGGTTGAAACCACTGTTGGGTTAAAGCGGTGGTTTGAAACCACTGTTGGGATAAAACCGTGTTTTGTGGAGAAAAGAAAAAAAAACACTGTTAAGTTAAAACGGTGGTTTAACCACATGTTTTTTTTTATTTATGTGGAAATTTGTATTAAACAGTGGTTTGAAACGACGGTTTGAAACCACTATTGGGTTAAAATAGTGTTTTTTGGAGAAAACAGTGGTTGAAACCACTGTAGGGTTAAAACGGTGGTTTGAAACCACTGTTGGGTTAAAACAGTATTTTGTGAAGATTGAAAGTGATTACCTGGTTTTAGTTGAAATGATGTTTTGCAACTTGATGATTAAAGTACTTCATTTGTTTGTAGTATGTTAATTATTGTAATTGTTTGTAGGGTGTTGAAATCGACAGGAGAAGCAGTGGTTTCCCAAGAAGCAGTGAAATTGACCGGTTTCTCGGGAGAAGCAGTGGTTTCTCAAGTTGCCTAAAGAAAAATTGGTTGTCTCTTGAAGCAACTTGAGTTGGTATGGTTAGATTCATGGTTTTAGGTTTGGAAAATAGGATTTAATTGTTTTGTTCAAGGTTTACGACTTGGAACAGTCCGTGGTGTTAACTGAAGGGCAGTTTATGCATATGTATAATATTCGCTGCAAATTTTTTAATCTGAACCAAATTTTATAACCGTTACAAAGTCAGAAGATGTTTCTTGGGATCTTCTAAAACCTGAAATATTTGCAGCGATTATCGAGTTTTACTCATTGGGCTTGGTTTGGTTTTAGGTTTTTTTGGTTAAAAAATAGAATAATGAACACCCCAAAGATTAACATCAAATTGAGACAGTATATGGATTTTAAATTTATGATTATCACTTTCAGGTCAATGATCTTGCGGATGCAACAAGTGTTTACGGCGCTTTGAGTAAAGTAATCGATTGCGATGTGAAAACCGACATAGTGCAAGCAGCCAAAAGCCTGAATTGCAAGCTTCGCAGAGTTAGGCAAGGTCTAGATCTCATCAGAGAGCTGTTTTAAAACTTTTTGTCAACAGAGTATTCTTTTTTATCTTTTACATCTTTTAATCATGTGATCCAACTGCTAAATTATCAATTATCATATATTCATATTTTACATGTTAATCATTCTTGTATTCTTCCAGTTATACTCATTGAAAGAAGCAGCTCCGTCTGCTTATAATATGGTATTGTAAAATTTGGTATTAGTTTAAAATTACTGTTTTCGTTGTTTAATAAAATGTGGTATGCATTGTAACTAAACGCAAACAATTTAAATGATATATTATAATCTGTTATAAAATATTTGATTTCGATCGTTATTAAACCTACCCGTGTGTTCACACGGGTCTTACTACTAACAATGTGTCAAAAAAAATTAAGGTCATATATAAGAAGTTATTAGACAACATAAAATTAGGTCATGCTTTCATTTTAGACAACATATTATCAATTACTTACCTTATTTCTATATCAAACATGTACACTAAAACAAACTGTCTTTAACATTCTTTTATAAAGATATGTAACTAAATGCAAATAATTTAAATAATATATTATAATCTGTTTTTTAGTATTTGATTTCGATCGTTATTTAATAAACCCGTGTATTCACACGGGTGTACAACTAGTTATTATAATAGTATGTATTGAGGTGGAATGTGTAGTCTATTTACAAAATTTATACTACAATGTATGTATTTATGCATGTATGTATGCCAGAAAACTTTCCATAAACAATACCCTATAACCGATCATGCCTAAACCTAGCCTTTAGGAATTTACACTAAATTCTCCCTCAAAAACTAAGGGTTTTCAATGACATGATGTGTAGGATCCAAATAATGAACAATAACTCTTGAATCAACAAAATGCAGAGATGGGTATGTGTAAGTTCAAACCGAACACCAAACCGATAATCAAAACAGGATAATAAAGAAATCGTCTGATTCCATTGATGATTGGTCATCATTGATGATTTGTCATCACAGCTTGAATCATACATACACATCTACATACATCGTTAAGCCCCATGCAAATTCTAGGTGAGCTCCCCTAGGGTTGGTGATCCCACTACATATCACACACACAATGAAAATTACATATAAACTCCATATTTATAGTAAAATGAGTACTCGAACAAGTACTCTTAAATGAGTACTCTAAATCCTCATTTCTGAATACTATGAATTATTTGCAAACTTCCAACATTTGCGAGAACCAGGGAGTTCTCACATATCTTTCCAGTATTTGCAAAACCTTCGATGCCTGCGTTTTCCAAAACTATAATCGCAAATCCTCATTTGTGAACACCAAGATGTTCTCGCATGTGATTAACATTAGTCACATATCTGACCCATACTATTTTCCCCTTGACTAATGATACCAAATTTGTTTGACTTTTTCACACATCTTCATGAGTCAACGAATAATCCAAAGTCTTTCATTATCCCCTCAAATGTAAGAGCCCTCTTATTTTTAGGCATGCGATAAAGTCATGAACTTCCACTAAAAAATAACCAAATAATTGGCTTCATCACGACCATGGCAAAACTCTAAGTTATGTAAATCAAAATTTTCAAGTAGCTCTCCCAACTCTCTCCTTTTTCCCTTTTTTTATGAAGTATTCTTGGTACTCAAAGCCCGTGTAAGGTTCAAAATACTTGAATACTTTGATTCAGCATGTAATTCCATTTCTTCAAATAATTATCACCT
Organism: Helianthus tuberosus; assembly: GCA_030545235.1. Lineage (NCBI taxonomy): Eukaryota > Viridiplantae > Streptophyta > Magnoliopsida > Asterales > Asteraceae > Helianthus > Helianthus tuberosus. Next base: position 123,894,996 of record CM060451.1, on the reverse strand, counting down.
TTTCTTTTCTTGGTGGTGATGGAGGCGTTATCTTCTCTTTTTAAGAAAGCTATCGAGGTAGAAGAGTTTGAGAGGGCCTAGTTCTATCTCACTTATTCTATGCTGATGATGCTTTAATTATCGAGAATTGGACTACGACAAACATTGGGAAGATGGCTAGAATTCTTCGGATTTTTTAATCTTTGTTCGGGTTTGAAAAATAATTTGCACAAGTCTAATATTTTTGGAATTGGTATGGATCCTGTGGATACTAATTTAATGGCTTGGAGTTTGGGATGTAAGGTGGGGTCATATCCTTTTGAATATTTGGGTATTTTGATGGGACGAATATGAACCGATGTAATAATTGGAGGAAAGTCATTGAGATTTTTGAGGGGAGACTAGCTTCGTGGAAAGCTAAGCTTCTTTCCATCGGGGGTAGGGTCACTCTTATTAGATCGGTTTTGGAGAGCTTGCCTACTTATTTTTTTCTCTCTTTATAGCGCCCCGATGAAAATTATTGATACTCTAGAGAAAATTATGAAGAGATTTCTATGGACGGGGTCGGACGCTGGCAAAAAAATTCTTTGGGTGGCTTGGGAAAGGGTTACCTCTTGCAAGAAATTTGGAGGGTTGGGTTTGACTAAACTTAAAGATTCAAACAAGGCCTTACTTTTCTAAATGGGTTTGGCGGTTCCGGAAGGAGGACACGAGCCTTTGGAAGAGGATTATAATTGCTTGTCATCCATCTAGGGGCAGATGGTCTTTTCTCCCGCTATCGAGTCGGGCAAGTGGTTGTTAGGCGGCTATTGTTAAACTTGGGGAAAACCTCAGGTTTGGTGATTCTTCATTGATAGGATGCTTTAGAGGCTCCATTGGCGTCGGGAGAAACATTCATTTTTGGCTTGATCATTGGGTTGTTGATGGTCTTTTGAAAGACAAGTACCCTACTCTTTTCGGCTTAGTAAAGAACAAAAAATGTTGTGTCCGTGAGTATTGGGAAGAAGATTTCGGGGTTGGTTTCTGGTGCGTTATTGGGCCTAATATCCCGGTCAATGCTGATGCGGTGTAGGAATGGATCTCAATGCTCTCGGTTCTAGACAACATCTCTCTTTCGGGTCAGCCCAACTCGTGGGCCTGGTTCGGAAAAGGTGCAACGCCATTTTCGGTTAACACAGAGAAAACTTTAATCCAAAGTAACAGGGTATACTGTGATTGGTTTCGTTTTAAATGGGTTGCTTGGGTTCCGCTAAAGTGCAACATTCTTGCGTGGAAAGCATAAATGGACCGGATTCCTACCGCCATGGCCCTATCTAGAAGAAATGTTCAGTTGGAGGATGAGGTTTGTAAACTTTGCAATTTTGATATTGAGTCTTCCTTGCACCTATTCACAGGTTGTGGCTTCACTTTTGGTGTTTGGTCCTCAATTGGTAAATGGTGTGGCTTGTCAAATGTGCTTGCTTTCGATGTTCGCGATCTTTTGTTGATGTATAAACAAGCTTCGGGTGGTAAGGATGGGAGGCGGTTGGTTTAAGGTATCACGATGGTTACGATGTGGGTCATTTGGATTACTCGAAATGAGAAGGTCTTCAAGAGGAAAGAGCCAAAGATTTTTTATACGATTTTGAGCATTAAGTCCCTATCTTTTATTTGGTTTAAACATAGGTCTAGATTTAAAAACATCTTGTGGAAAGATTGGGTTGTTTCTCCTATGTACATTTTATAGTTGGGTTTTTTTTTCGGAGGTCCTCGGTTTGTTAACGTTCAAAAAAAAGATTGAAGGGGAAAATGTCATGTGACATTAATTGAAGTTATTTATTAATCTTCAATAAAGATAAGATAAAAGATAAATTATAATTAAAAAATATATTAAACAAATATAAAAAAAATTATGAGGTTGGAGGAGAGAATGTCATATGGCATTATTTGGAGTCTTTTATTAAAAGTCAGATTACATTCCAACTAATGTCACATGGCATTTTCTTCTTCAAATCATTAATAATACTATTTAATTAATATCTAATTCTAATTAATGATTACCACTTGTAACACCTCGAAAATTCGTGTTCAATAAAATAACGATACGTGTCATACAAGACAAAAGTGTTAGAAACCCGGATCTAGTCAAAGATGTATGGTAGGATTTAAAGCGTCGACATGTTAAATTAAACACCTCTGAACGACCTCATTATAAATCCCAAGACCCTAATGTATATTATAAACATCTGGTATACTCAAATCCGGTAAATGCTAACAATGATTGATACGAATTACACAAGAATGGGATCCTACGAGGATATGCACGACAACCTTCATTTACGGCACTTTCAAAAGGATCCAAGGAAACTTTATATCATACTAAGGTGGTGTAAAATGTTCATGACCCAAACAAGAGGCCCCATACTGAAAATAATGGTCCAAAATCGTAATACATCAGTTACCCGTTCGAAGCTTGAAAGGCCAACAAGTTTTTGCCTTCTGCAAAAGGCTTACGGACCGTAAGCCGCCCCCTTACGGTCCGTAAGGGGTGCCCAGCATCAGAAAATCGGGCAATTGGCTGTTATGAGCTTGTAACCGACTTAGTTAGATATTTTTCACTTCTTGGACGACCCCTACATGCTTTTAGACCCTAGGAGTACTTGTTATTGATCTGGATCACCCCATAGACTTAGTTGTCACCATCATAAAGGATCAAGAACACTATAAAAGAAACTCATGTTGCAACTTCTTGATCACACCTTCCATCTGCAATTGTGGAGCTTCCTGGAGCTTAAGAGCAGACCCAAGTCATCCCTAGTCATGCATTAGACTTTGGTAAGTACCCTTGACCTTCCCTAATTGAGTTTAGCTTAGTTATTAGCTTAAAAGTCAAACCGTCGTAATTAACGTTTGACTTAGCGATTAATCATTAATGGTCCAGTGATTAGTCGAATCGAAGGTAGTTATAAGTTGGTAATTATGTGGGAATTAAACCCTTAAAAGGGCACCATCTGATTCCCACTCTAACTAGACCATTTGTCGGGTCAAAGTTGATTAGAAAAAGTCAACAGAATGCTAATCTTCGAATTAACGCATAATTAACAATGTAGAAGGCATGTAACCTATTTTATCATTCATATAAATTGGTAATAAGTATAAGAACTGGTCTAAGCTTGTTTGATCCGACAATTTTCTGTTTAGACCCGGTTCGGAACCGAAAGTCGCAAAACTTTGACTTTTGCTTTGACTTCAGTTCTGACCCGTTTTGGTATGATTTAGAAATGCCTTAGGACTTCCTTAGGACCAGGCTACATGTTAGTATAACCCTCTATGGTTGGATCGTTGATTGTTCGATTCGTTTACTCGTTTCCGTTAAATGCCTAATGTTGACCAATATGCCCTTTTGTCCATAAAACGAGAATTTTGGAAATATGAAAGGACAATAATTTGTATTACTGATTTATAAACATGTCCCTGAATTTTCACATCAGTTTGAGGTCTAGATTAGGAGTTATGCTCAATGACGTAATTAGAACGCTTTTTAGTAATTAAACGGCGTCATTAGCATAAAGCCTATCTAAACCAAACTTTTAACACCAAACCTTTTACCCACTGATGTAATATAATATTTTGAGATTTTTAAAGATTTTTAAACTGATCATAACCTAAGGTTATCGCCTTAATTCGGTAAATACCGATTATACCCTTTTTGTGTATAAAATGAGTTCTACATAATATTTTGACACCAATCCAATTGCTACTGATTTGATATAATAAATAAAGTATTTTGAACTTCATAACCTGATCAGAAAACTCAGATTTCCTGTATAACCCGGAAATCGCTTAAAAGGGCTTTTTACGCGTATTAAACGCCTAGTATGGGTTTAAAACCATTTTATCACATAAGACTTATCACCAACTGATATAACCTATAAAATTAAGTTGCTTTACTGATTATTTCAGACCCGAGTCTCAGAATTAAAATAAATCTCTTTTATGATCTTTAAAATGACCAAAATACCCCTACGGGGCTTAAATTGAGATTTAACTCATTTTGGGCATAATGGAAGGTATCCTACTGATATCACAACATATTTAAGGTATAATAACTTAGGAAACCTGTATATGACCTATATGGTTACCCGTTACGCCTCTTGCGCGTTCGGTTCGGTTTATGTAACTAGTTTGCATAAATTAGCCGAAACGGGTCAAACGTTATCGTTTTTATCTCAAAATCCAGAATGTGTTTAGTTTACCCATATTATACAAGTCTCCAAACTTGTCGGGTCTAAACCACATTCTATTTCGGTCTTCGCTTAATCATGCGTTTTGAACCGTAAACTTTCCTTAAAACTAACCGGTCTAAGTTACGACTTAAATAAGACCCGTTAGGAATCTAATAGGTTAATAAAACCTTCGTTCCAGATTGAGAGCCCCAGTAGAAGTACTTGTGCTTGCTGATTAGAATATACGGCTAAGTATAAATTGCATTTGCTAGCTCAGGTAAATACGTTTAACTTATTTTCCCTATACGGGCTTGGGATACGGTATTATAATAATACCGCTTGGTCGGGTATTGAATGTTTAGTCGTATTGTGATTAAATTATTGAGGTAACCCGCTTTAATCTGTATTGTTTGAAATAAAAGCCTTTAGGGGTTAATGACCATGTCCCGGATATCCTTGACATCATTGTATTATAAAATGGCCACGTCTTATGCACGGGGTGTAGGCATACACCTGACAGTGCATAAGGGAAACGGTATCTCACTCTCTTGTGGGCCTATACTTGTGGCGTGTCTGTTAATCTTGACTCGGTTTCTACATCGGGCCCTGAACGTACAACGAACATGTAAATCTGTATACAAGATTTTTATATAATTGTCCCAAGTTATAAAAGATATGTTGTGCCTTGTGCATTCAAATCAATTTTATTAAACCTTTTCAAATGAGTCGGTTAATTATATTTACTAGTGTAAACTGACGTATTTTCCAAAAGGTTAAGTGACAGGTACTGAACGTAATTGGCTGGAAGCTCAGGGCGTTAATAAGGAATCTTGCAAGTTCTAGGCGTCTAAAGTCTGTTGAACAATGTTATGTTTTAAGATCCGCCTGTGGATCCTTTACTTTCCGTTGTAATACTTTGATATTACTTTATATTCGGATTGTAATATATTTATCTTTTCCTTCCGCTGTGCATTTATATATTGTGTTGTTTGACTATGATGATATCAACTACATCACGATACTCCCCACCGGGCCCACCGGTAATACGTGGAAATATCGGGGTGTGATAGGTTGGTATCAGAGCCAACATTGAGTGAATTAAACGCTAGCCTTTTTGTGTTTAATCTCAATGACACATTAGCACATTCCTTGACTTTCTGAGTCTTGACTTAACATAGGAATACCCTCATCTCTATTCGGAGAATTTTTGCTTTAAATTCGATATTTTTAATTCGTCGCTAAGCAAAGAAGCCATGGTGGAAATTCTCCACATCCGGAGCCTTGAAATGCCAAGGTTCGTACCGCGACTAGGATGGAACGTACATCCAAGGAGAAAACATTCAGAAATAAAGTGAAGAAGAAAACTCTTTTTTGCTGAAATTCGTTTCCTTAGTAGTCCTTATGAGGACATGCTTATCTTCAGTCCCTTCATGGACAACATCATTCCTTTCAAGTCCCATTTAGGGCAATTATATACTCCTTTTAAAATCATTTGAATATTTTATCTGAATTCCATTTTTATCATTTTTATGAAAATAATATATGAAATAAATCAAATTATTATCCCTTTTCATAATTGATCTACCAGTATATATATTGAAAGAATCTTAAAGGGTAAAACCTAGCTTGAATGTCATTAAAGACCTAGCTATGATGGTAAAACCTGTTTAGAAGAGATTCAGATTCTTGTTAACATCCGAAAACATGTTAACACTCCTGACAACAGTGATGCGATAAAATCACACTTGTCATCTTTATAATGGGAAATTCCAAACCCTTATCTAGCCTAGTGATTTAGAAATCATGGCTTAAATCATCAAATGAAGATGATCATATTATAAACATCCATTAGTGATGAAGTGCCTACGGGCCAAACTTGTTGTCCGATAAGACAACGTCAGTGGTGGTCTTTGACCCCCGTCTAAAGATGTTGGACTACGTCCAAGCATAATAGTTTGTATGATCAATGCGATCTTGACTAATATCATCAAATGAAGATGATCATATTATAAACATCCATAAATGATGAAATGCCTACGGGCCATACTTATTGTCCTAAGGGACAAAAGACAGTTGAAGTCTTTGACTCTCTGTCAAGAAAAGGTAATGAAATATGTTCAAACCTTAATGCCTCGATTCTCTGAAATCATGGCTTATAAATTTAAAACTGCCCTTGTGGCTAGGCCTTTTGCGCCACTTAAATATCCTTAATGTTTTATAACTAGGATAAATTAAAATGAAAATACTAATTAAATATAACTAACAAATTAACCAATATGGTTTATATTACCATGGTTGATGAATCGTCAAAAATGATGATTCCATAATAACCTCTGAATAAATCATTATCAATATTTATGTAGCAATCAAGCTACATGGCTGGATCAGATGAGGTCAACAGCCACTCGAGGGAGAATGATGAGGCTACCAGAGTTAATATAACTGGTGCAGAACTACAGGCATTAATAGATAATGTTGTTACACGAGCTCTCGACAGACAGTATGATGAATCAAGTGGTACACACTCTAAGACTCTATATTTGGCTCGTAGTAAGCCCCTTTCCAAATCACATGAGTCAAGAGAAGACGATGTTCGTAACTCGTCAAATCAAAGGAGTGCTCCATCTAGACAGGTGGTGCTTCATCAAGAGGCACCAGTTAAGACCTGCCCATATAAATATTTTGTCTCCTGCAAGCCCAGAGACTTTACAGGAGAAAAAGGGGCCATCGATTGCATGACATGGCTCGATGAGATGGACACCGTTGTTGACATCAGTGGATGTGCAGAGCAAGACATTGTGAAGTTTGTTTCACAATCTTTTAAAGGAGAAGCTCTAGCTTAGTGGAGGTCACTGATCCAAGCTACGGGGAAGATCCCTTTGTACAACTTGACTTGGGATCAGTTCGCTGCTCTTATCAAAGAAAATTACTGTCCTCAACATGAAGTCGAGAAATTGAGACTGAATTCTTGACATTAGTCATGGAGAACTTAGATTGTCAAGCATACCTTACAAGTTTCAATACCATGTCTCGATTGGTTCCTTATTTGATCACACCGGAACCAAAGCGAATAGCTCGCTTTATTGGGGGTCTAGCCCCAGAAATAAAGGCAAGTGTGAAAGCATCGAGGCCTACTACATTCAGGTCAGCGGCAGATCTGTCGCTATTTCTCACACTCGATGTGGTCAGAAATAAGGCTGCCAAAGCCTCTGAAGATGGAAAGCGTAAAAGGGAAGATGAGAATTCTCATCACTCTGATAGAAAGACAAAGAGGAACTCTGAGGATAAGAAGAGTTCCGGGTTTAGGGAAGAAAGCCAGCAGTTGGATGAGAAGACCAGGTGCAAAACTTGTCAGAAATACCACCTCGGGAAATGCAGATTTGAATCTCAGCCTCTACCTTGTGGGATTTGCAAGTCTAAGGAACATAAGACCTTGGATTGCAAGAAGTTGAAAGACACAACCTGTTATGGTTGCAACGAGAAGGGGCATATCAAGACCAACTGCCCTAGGAATCAGAAGAAGCCCGAAGAGGCCAAGAAAACAAACGCATGAGCCTTCCAGATGAACGCCCAGGAGATGGTGCAGAATGATAACTATATAGCAGGTACCTTTCCTTATCAAGCAGTTTATGTAGGAATTTATTTGATGCTGGCACATATGATTCTATAATGAACGATAAATGTTGAGAACCGTTGTCTCCGCCTGATTAGGACTCCGGTCGTTTAACGCGAGGTAGAAATTGGCCGATGATACTATAGAAAATGCTCCAACAAATCTTAGATTGATATTTTATATCTGTTAGGAATCACTCTTTTCTGATATCCTAATGTCAAGCTTTCAAGCTATCCAAAATCATCAATATGATCAAGACAGATGTGACAATTGATCCCCTGTCAAAAAGGGTGATGGACTAGGTCCAAACCTTAAATAGCCATTAATGGTCTTCTATGGCCTAGGCTAAGTATAATTGATATATATATACATATCTACAAGACATTCATAGAGAATGTTCGTACTATATTAGCCTGTATGGTTTAACGATACCATGGTTAGTATATTAGGTCATCAGGATGACGAATAGCAGTTGTTGGATTGCAACTAAGAAATTGTTTTATTGGTGTTAGGAACCAATATCGAGTATGGAAAACTCAGATAAGACAGCCGTTGATCGTGTTATGGATGATGAGACCCATGTCAATGATGATACAATTGTGAACCTTAGAATTTCCAAAGATGTTCTTCAAACTATGATAGACGCAGTTGTTGGACAAGCTGTGAAGAAGGCTGTGAAAAAGATCAAGGAGCCCCATGCTACTCGCTCCAAATTTTATCTAGGACCACATTTCCTTACTCATAAGGAGGATCTTGTTCATGCCTCAAATGCAAAAGATGAGCTAAAAAGAAAAGGGGAGGAAGATAACTCCCAGAGCTCTAAGAAGAAGAACAAATAAAAGTCCAACGAGAAACCTGTATGCAAGATATGCAAGAAGCGCCATTGTGGGAAATGCAGGTTCGAATCAAAATCCAAATCGCAGCCCAGGGCTTGTGGGATCTGCAAATCTAGTGAGCATAAAACATTGGAATGCCAGAAGATAGGAGATGCGACTTGTTACAACTGTAACGAGAAAGGGCATATCAAATCCAATTGCCCAAAGTATGCGAAGAAGCTTAAAGGAGATAAAGGACTGACGCTAAGGCCTCTCAGAAGGATGCAAAAGAGGCCATACAAGATGACAATATTATAACCGGTACGTCCTTATCCATGATGTATGTGCAAGGGTATGGTTTGATGCAGGTGCAGATAAGTCATTTGTGGAATAAATTTTTGTAAGTTATTAAATCTGCGTATTAGAACCTTAAGCATAAAATATGTAGTAGAATGAACGCTAAGAGTTCTGCTTTGATTGGGATACCAATCAATCCTTCATAGATGGTGGGTGTAACAAACTCTTAAAGTCTTCCATGAGAACCCTAGATATTAAGTGTAAGGTAAAAACTTACAGGCAAATATCATAAGAACCATTTCTTTTGCTCCTGTCAAAAATCTCCAGTCATGAAATTCTAGTATACCCTTTCTCCAGATGAAGTACATCATCATAAGTAATTGATATCTCCTGATCTCTGATCTCTATAGATTGCGAATACCAGATGGTATGACAAAAGCGCCACATGAGGATTGGTGTATCTTAATCTGTTCCATAGATTGTTTCCATGCCTGATCAGTATGGAGGTTTAATGCATGGAACCACAAAGATATTCCAATGGTCATATGGTATTAAGTCAGCTAATGGTATTCAAAGAAGATATCTAGAAAATAGAATTGTCCAAATAAATGTTCCCTGGTAAAGGAATCTGTGGACTCATAGCATAAATGTGTCACTCATTTGACACCAGCAAGGATGGATGAACTGGAGCCTGAGATATGGAAATTCTCTGTAACCTCCTTGTATCTTGATTATCTTCTCCTAAGACTACCCTGTTTACCTCCTAAGAGATAAGTAGAGTTAAGAATTATATTCCATTAAGGGCTGTAATATTATGAAATCTCCAAGACGGCTAGTACCATCAATGGAAGAATCGAAACCCTGATTAACTAAGTTTTAAAATAGAGGGTTCATATAGCCTAACTCAATATCCTGGGAATTCGGTATAGTTAATTAAGAAAGACGGTTCATCTTGCTTATGCATCGATTACCGCAACCCTATTTAGGCAACAATTAAGAATTTGCCATCAGCTGCCCAGGATCGTCGATTTGTTCGACTAACGGTAAGGATTAGCTATTCCTTAAGATTAGTTTTGAGCAATGGTTGGAATAACCATCTCACCTTAAGATAAGCTTTTCTATAATAGTTGTTATATAAGTATCAAGGTGGCTCCTTTGGAGACCTTGTATAGATGAAATATCAAAACATCCGTTGGATGGACGAGACTTTGGGAAGTCCACTTATCAGGATCTGAAAATTTCATTGGAAACAACGAATAAGATCATACAAATCCCTAGTCATCTGTAAGTTGCCAGTAGTCGGCAGAAAATCACGAATTAGTGAAAGTAGCAACCCTCCTAAATTCTTGTTAAGGAATAAGGTTCAACAAAAGATATCACCTAGGAAGGGTGTACCAAATTTGTTAAATTATCAGGCTAGTTAAGCTCTGAAAATAAAGAATCATTCGAAGGAAATCGAATGTATCAAGATCAAGTAGCTTATAAGCTAAAACCTATTTAAGGAGCTTAGCAGAGCTCGCAATACATTGCACACTAGTGACTGAAGGATGTGTTTCGCCAATAAGTCAAGAAACACTATCACATAATGATATGCAGATTTATGATGTGATGAGCATCCTGTATCGACTGAGGATCGACAGGTTAAGAAGCTCCAAAAGGATACATGTACCTATTATAGGAGTCACTTTGGGAGCTTGGAAAGACTCCAGATATGTTATAGAAGTTAAGTCCATTATGCGACAAAAAGTACTTCCAGCATTTTAACAAATCTCGAGGTCGAGATTTCTTTTAAGGGGGTGAGGATGTAACACCTCGAAAATTCATGTTCAATAAAATAACGACACGTGTCATACAAGACAAAAGTGTTAGAAACCCGGATCTAGTCAAAGATGTATGGTAGGATTTAAAGCGTCGACATGTTAAATTAAACACCTCTGAACGACCTCATTATAAATCCCAAGACCCTAATGTATATTATAAACATCTGGTATACTCAAATCCGGTAAATGCTAACAATGATTGATACGAATTACACAAGAATGGGATCCTACGAGGATATGCACGACAACCTTCATTTACGGCACTTTCAAAAGGATCCAAGGAAACTTTATATCATACTAAGGTGGTGTAAAATGTTCATGACCCAAACAAGAGGCCCCATACTGAAAATAATGGTCCAAAATCGTAATACATCAGTTACCCGTTCGAAGCTTGAAAGGCCAACAAGTTTTTGCCTTCTGCAAAAGGCTTACGGACCGTAAGCCACCCCCTTACGGTCCGTAAGGGGTGTCCAGCATCAGAAAATCGGGCAGTTGGCTGTTATGAGCTTGTAACCGACTTAGTTAGATATTTTTCACTTCTTGGATGACCCCTACATGCTTTTAGACCCTATGAGCACTTGTTATTGATCTGGATCACCCCATAGACTTAGTTGTCACCATCATAATGGATCAAGAACACTATAAAAGGCCCTCATGTTGCAACTTCTTGATCACACCTTCCATCTGCAATTGTGGAGCTTCCTGGAGCTTAAGAGCAGACCCAAGTCATCCCTAGTCATGCATTAGACTTTGGTAAGTACCCTTGACCTTCCCTAATTGAGTTTAGCTTAGTTATTAGCTTAAAAGTCAAACCGTCGTAATTAACGTTTGACTTAGCGATTAATCATTAATGGTCCAGTGATTAGTCGAATCGAAGGTAGTTATAAGTTGGTAATTATGTGGGAATTAAACCCTTAAAAGGGCACCCTCTGATTCCCACTCTAACTAGACCATTTGTCGGGTCAAAGTTGATTAGAAAAAGTCAACAGAATGCTAATCTTCGAATTAACGCATAATTAACAATGTAGAAGGCATGTAACCTATTTTATCATTCATATAACTTGGTAATAAGTATAAGAACTGGTCTAAGCTTGTTTGATCCGACAATTTGCTGTTTAGACCCGGTTCGGAACCGAAAGTCGCAAAACTTTGACTTTTGCTTTGACTTCAGTTCTGACCCGTTTTGGTATGATTTAGAAATGCCTTAGGACTTCCTTAGGACCAGGCTACATGTTAGTATAACCCTCTGTGGTTGGATCGTTGATTGTCCGATTCGTTTACTCGTTTCCGTTAAATGCCTAATGTTGACCAATATGCCCTTTTGTCCATAAAACGAGAATTTTGGAAATATGAAAGGACAATAATCTGTATTACTAATTTTTAAACATGTCCCTAAATTTTTACATCAGTTTGAGGTCTAGATTAGGAGTTATGCTCAATGACGTAATTAGAACGCTTTTTAGTAATTAAACGGCGTCATTAGCATAAAGCCTAACTAAACCAAACTTTTAACACCAAACCTTTTACCCACTGATGTAATATAATATTTTGAGATTTTTAAAGATTTTTAAACTGATCATAACCTAAGGTTATCGCCTTAATTCGGTAAATACCGATTATACCCTTTTTGTGTATAAAATGAGTTCTACATAATATTTTGACACCAATCCAATTGCTACTGATTTGATATAATAAATAAAGTATTTTGAACTTCATAACCTGATCAGAAAACTCAGATTTCCTGTATAACCCGGAAATCGCTTAAAAGGGCTTTTTACGCGTATTAAACGCCTAGTATGGGTTTAAAACCATTTTATCACATAAGACTTATCACCAACTGATTTAACCTATAAAATTAAGTTGCTTTACTGATTATTTCAGACCCGAGTCTCAGAATTAAAATAAATCTCTTTTATAATCTTTAAAATGACCAAAATACCCCTACGGGGCTTAAATTGAGATTTAACTCGTTTTGGGCATAATGGAAGGTATCCTACTGATATCACAACATATTTAAGGGATAATAACTTAGGAAACCTGTATATGACCTATATGGTTACCCGTTACGCCTCTTGCGCGTTCGGTTCGGTTTATGTAACAAGTTTGCATAAATTAACCGAAACGGGTCAAACGTTATCGTTTTTATCTCAAAATCCAGAATGTGTTTAGTTTACCCATATTATACAAGTCTCCAAACTTGTCGGGTCTAAACCACATTCTATTCCGGTCTTCGCTTAATCATGCGTTTTGAACCGTAAACCTTCCTTAAAACTAACCGGTCTAAGTTACGACTTAAATAAGACCCGTTAGGAATCTAATAGGTTAATAAAAACTTCGTTCCAGATTGAGAGCCCCAGTAGAAGTACTTGTGCTTGCTAATTAGAATATGCGGCTGAGTATAAATTGCATTTGCTAGCTCAGGTAAATACTTTTAACTTATTTTCCCTATACGGGCTTGGGATACGGTATTATAATAATACCGCTTGGTCAGGTATTGAATGTGTAGTCGTATTGTGATTAAATTATTGAGGTAACCCGCTTTAATCTGTATTGTTTGAAATAAAAGCCTTTAGGGGTTAATGACCATGTCCCGGATATCCTTGACATCATTGTATTATAAAATGGCCACGTCTTATGCACGGGGTGTAGGCATACACCTGACAGTGCATAAGGGAAACGGTATCTCACTCTCTTGTGGGCCTATACTTGTGGCGTGTCTGTTAATCTTGACTCGGTTTCTACATCGGGCCCTGAACGTACAACGAACATGTAAATCTGTATACAAGATTTTTATATAATTGTCCCAAGTTATAAAAGATATGTTGTGCCTTGTGCATTCAAATCAATTTTATTAAACCTTTTCAAATGAGTCGGTTAATTGTATTTACCAGTGTAAACTGACGTATTTTCCAAAAGGTTAAGTGACAGGTACTGAACGTAATTGGCTGGAAGCTCAGGGCGTTAATAAGGAATCTTGCAAGTTCTAGGCGTCTAAAGTCTTTTGAACAATGTTATGTTTTAAGATCCGCCTGTGGATCCTTTACTTTCCGTTGTAATACTTTGATATTACTTTATATTCGGATTGTAATATATTTATCTTTTGCTTCCGCTGTGCATTTATATATTGTGTTGTTTGACTATGATGATATCAACTACGTCACGATACTCCCCACCGGGCCCACCGGTAATACGTGGAAATATCGGGGTGTGACACCACTCTAGTTCATTGGAGTGACATGCCACTATCAATGTAAAACAAGCAAAAAGCAAAACCACAAGCCAATCCCGAGAAACAACTAATCAGCTAACAACTAGACATAAACACGAAACAAACTAGCTAACTAGTCATCCATCACACATCCGCTGATGCAATCTTCTAATCTTCCAATAATCTTCTAACCCGATCACTTTTCTTAAACTTGAACGAGTGTAGCTTCAATCTTATCGTTTCCACAATAATTTCCTCCACTTTCTCTGGCGGCCTTAGTTGATTCTTGAATAACCTAGCATTCCTCTATTGCCATATGTAGTATGCTGTCGCAGCCATTAGTAACTTTGCAATCACTATACGCGCTGATTTTGAAGAAGCTCTAGGAATCAACCACGTTGCGATATCATCCCATTTTCCTTGGATATAGGACATTCCTACTTTAGTTCTTAGTGAGCACCAAATCTGATTGGAGTAAGAGCATTCAAAGAAAAGGTGATTATGAGAATCCATGCCCCTTTTACACAGAAGACAACACATGAGGTCCATTGAGCCCGATGCCCAATTCCACTCCTGGATTCTATCTTGAGTGGACAATTTTCGTCTAAATATAAGACACGTCACAAAAGCATGCCTTGGTATAGAGAAAGCTGACCAAACTAGATTATGCCAAGGAGCTAGCTGGCCACGGCTCTTAAGAGCATCCCAAGCTAACTGAGTAGAGAAATCTTCAAGACAACCATCATCCTTTCTCCATTTGTTCTCATCTGCTTTTTGATGAATTCAAATACAACGGCCTCAGTTGGTAGAGAATTGGAATAACATCCCTCCACGCTTCAGGCCAATCCCAACTGGACTCATGAACAACGTCAGAGACAGTAGAATAGATAGATAATCCCTCTTGATTCATTTGTCTAGGAGAAACATAAGAGCTAAGAGGACAAATATCACACCAGCAATCGTACCATAAGGAAGTGTTTTCACCATTACCTATATCAGACCATAAAAATTCTCTTATTGTAGGCCTAATCGTAAGTAACTTTCTCCAGCTCCAACAAATATTCTTTTGCATAGGGACCTCCCAAAAACTTCTGTTTTTTAAACGATATGCATGGATCCACAGCACCCATAGCGAGTTCCTACCAGTCAATATACTAAAAACATGATAGGTCATAAGTCCTTTGTTGACATCCACCACCTTGCGAACCCCCAACCCACCTTCTTGTTTCGGCAAACAAACAATCTTCCATGCAACTTTAGCTTTCCCTTTGGTCAATGAACCTTGTATCCATAAGAAATCACGCATTTTATGCTCAAGTTCTCGAATAATAGCTTTGGGGAGAATGAAAACCGAAGCCAGTATACATAGAAAGCCGAGAGAACTGATATAATAAGCTGCAACCGACCAGCAAAAGATAAGAATTTTGCCTTCCAATCCAAAATCTTTTTCTCCATTCTCTTAACCAGCACTCTGCAATCCGCATATAATAACCGAGTAGCAATTAGAGGGACACCAAGATATTTAATCGGTAGCGACCCCTCTTCAAAAGGCATAATATTAAGAATCCTTCGTTTGATTCCCGTAGGGACATTACATAAAAATGTTGCGCTTTTCGGCAAACTTGGCACTAGACCTGACATATCTTTGAAATTATTGAGCGAATTCATGATAATCTGAACCGAATTCAGCTCTCCTTTAGCGAACAAGAACAAATCATCCGCAAAACAAAGATTCACAATCCTTTGTTTCTCACATTTTCTATGAAATCTAAAGGAAGATTCAATTGTAGTAGCATGCCAAAGAATGGAAGTTAAAACCTCCATAACCAGAGTGAAGATATAGGGAGACATCAGATCTCCTTGCCTTAAACCCCTTTGCCCTTTAAAATACCCATGAATGTTACCATTGATGCTCACAGAAAAAGAGGAAGAGGGGACACAGCTCATGATCTAGGAGCCCCAATATTCCGGTGATAATTGTGTATTAGCTCTTGTGTTAAGAGAATATTATCCGAAATGCGTCTACCAGGCACAGAAGTGGATTGGTTCAGACTAACAACATCTCCATGCCCTTCCAAAATTCGATTCGATAAAATCTTGCTAACACATTTATAAACGACATTGCAACACGAAATTGGTCTGTAATCAGTAACCGAAGACGGAGTATTGACTTTTGGAACCAAGGCTATAATTATATGATTAATTTCTTTAAGAAGTCGTCCAGACTTGAAGAAGTATTGGATTGCCAAAGTAACTTCATCACCAATTATGTGCCAAGCCTTCTTGAAAAAGGCCGAAGAATACCCATCAGGACCCGGAGCTTTGTCTTCATTGATTGAGAACATAGCTGATTTAACTTCATCATTGGAAACATCACGTATCATGTTCTCCGCCACCTGAGCGTTGATAACGTTTGGGAAGAGATCAGGAGTAGGACGTCTAGAAGTTATGCCTTTTTGACCCAAGAAGTTTCGGAAATGATCTACAACAGCATTTGCCGCGGCATTTCCTTCAAAAAAACTTTCCCGTTCCATCTTTGATTAAATCTATTCGGCTTCTATGGTTTCTGGCTTTTAAAGAGTTATGAAAGAAAGCTGAATTCGAGTCACCCACTTTCAGCCAATGAACTTTAGATTTTTGCTTTAAAAATCTTTCTTCATCTAGTAAAGCTTCTTGGTATTTTGCTAACAAGCCAGATTCACGAAGCCGCATATCGGCATCATTCGGGTTCACATCAATCTCTTTTTGAACCAAATCTAAATCAGCTCGTAACGATTTTACACTGCTATGAAGGTTACCTTGTTTAACAAATAAGCTTCTAATCGGGGTGTTTCAAGGCTCGAAGTTTCTTCACAACTTTAAACATGGGCACCCCATTCACATTTTTTTACCATTCCTCTTTCACCAGATCTATAAACTCTTTTTTGTAAGCAATAAAATTTGGGAATTTAAAAGGTTTTGGTTTACTTGTGATAATAGATGGAAGTTTTAGAATACATGGAGAATGATCTGAGACCCTATAAGGCCGAAACATTGCACACGAGCTCGGAAAAGAATCCATACAGGGGATATTTGCCATGATCCGATCTATCTTCTTTAGAACACCAATACCCTGTTTCGGTTTTTGAGTCCAAGTGAAATGAAACCCAACACTATTAACATCTGAGACCTCTAAGTCCTGCACACAATCTTGGAAATCCTTCATACCCGTTGACACTTTTGAAGATCCCATAGCCGTATCCTCAAGAGACAGCGTAGAGTTAAAATCACCCATGATAACCCACGGCTTCCCTTTCACAAACGCTTTGTGAAGTTTCAAACTCTCCCACAACTATCTTCGAACCATATACTCATTGTTAGCATAGATAAAGGAACAAAAGAATGCCTTATTATCATTTTTAAACACAATCTGAACATGCATAACTTGAAGAGTTTGAGATAGAACCATAATATCCATTATATCCGAATTCCAGCCCAACTAGATTCTCATGCCCTTTGAACAGATATCCCCATTCGAAGACCATTCCCATCTATTACAAATTCTGTTACATACTCCCAATAGATTAGCGACATCAACATGAGACTCAAGAATAGCACAAACTTCAACCGATTCGGATACATGAAGTCGGCTACATTCATATAACATCCATACTCGGTTGAATTCGGATCATGTAACATCACTAATCAGAAGAACTCACACTGGGTGGTATCTGGATTATGTTTCAGGCGGACTCGGTTTAATTTGGATCATTCAACTTCCCTAGCTTGCGAGATTCAGAATGGTTATTTTACGAATCGTATAGTATCCAGAGTCGGCTACATTTAGATAGCATCCATACTCGGTTGAATTCGGATACATGAAGTCGGCTACATTCAGATAGCATCCATACTCGGTTGAATTCGGATCCTGCAACATCACTAATCAGAAGGACTCACAGTGGGTGGTATCCGGATTATGTTTCAGCCAGACTCGGTTTAATTTGGATCATTCAACTTCCCTAGCTTGCGAGATTCAGAATGGTTGTTTTACGAATCGTATATCATCCAAAGTCAACTACATTCAGATAGCATCCATACTCGGTTGAATTCGGATACATGAACTGATCATTGGAGTTTTCATTATTAATTTAAATTGTCGTTTTCGAATTTTTCTTATGTTTTTACGATCATTGGCGTTTTATAACTGATTAGTAGTGAATATTGTTTAGTAGTATTTGTAAACATCAGTTATTATTATTTGTTTAATTTGTAAACATCAATTTTGTTAACTATGGAGTTTTCATTATCATGTTATATTTGTTAATTATTCATATTGTTAACTGTTTTTTATTATTCATCTAATGGCGTTTCCATTATCACGTTGCATTAGTATTGTTAATTCATCATATTTGTTAATCAATAAAGTTATGGTGTGTGTATTATGGCGTTTTTATTATGGCGTTTTCAAATTATGTGTTTATTATGTCTTGTTTATTATTCAGTTAATGGCGTTTTCATCGATAATGTTATTAGGATACATTTTCTATTTTTAATGGCGTTTTTCTAAAATTTGTTCCTCACTGTGTTTTCTTAGACGAAGGTGTTTCTTCGAATGAAAGGTTTTGCCCCAAAACTAGTTTACCATTTATCATTCCTGACGTTAGTGAAGAAATAAAGCCTAGAATGGACATGATATTCACAAGACTCGATGATTGTTATTCAATGTATGTTACGTATGCCAAGGCTTGTGATTTTTCAGTCAAGAAAAGGACTGAAAAGATAAACGCCAAAGGTGTAAGACATATTAAGTATTACATGTGTACGAGAGCTGGGGTATATAAGGACAAGAAGGTTGATACGTTGGACCCCAATCAAAAGGAACGATTAGTGCGATCCAACTTTTCAAAAAGGACTGATTGTGGTACACTGTTATGTGTAATGTTTGAGGCTGGATCATGAAAGGTTTATAAGTTTGTTGAGGAGCACAACCATGATCTTGTTGAACGTCCTGATAAGCATTTTCTTCCAACTGAAACGACACCTCACTCAGCTCTAGAAGCATGTTATACACAGCATGTCTAAGTTGAATTTGGGTCCAGTTAAGGCGGTTTATTCATGAGTGCTTTGTAGTTTAAGGCAGGAATTTAATGGCATTTTATTCATGAGTTTGCCGTTTTGTGTAAAGAAGTCTAAAGACCTTTTTACCCTTAATGAAGCGCGTCCACGTAATAAAATTGATGTTATTTACGAAAACGCCACCGCGACAATCTAGTCCATAGATTGTTTTGATCTGACGATCCATAAGCGTTCTCACTGTTCTCACACTTTTCATTGTTTTTCGTAAATCCTGACCCTATATATATTCAAATACAACATAAAAGGCTTTATGATAAGTTTGAATAGAGTAATAAAAGTTTTTAGCACCCACCCAGTTTTGATTAATCTTTGAATGTGTTATTTAATTAAAGGTCAACCACACTAATTAAGTTAAAGAAACGTACATACCTGCTGATGGATTCAAGCCCCTATAATTGAGCTCCCTGTATTCTTGACAAAGTGCACAATACTCGCAACACAAGTGAGTTATGCAGTCAGATGCAGGCGTCTCATAAAGGCCAAAGTGGTTTCTAAGTCTGGTTCTATATGTGCATGAATATATGCATGGCATTGCAATGCACAAAGCGATTCCAGTGTAGATGCATCCAGCTGTCTCACATGCTGAATCAACATGATACTATACATCAACATCTTAAAACTCAAGTATAAGTAAGATACATAGTTATGTTTTATTGGTAACTAACTACTTACAAGTTCTTCCATTGTCGATTCTATTTGCGATTTGTCCGAATGTCACACAGGGACAACACAAAGTAATGATAGCTGAACACCATGGTAAATTACAAAACAAACTCTTAGTGTTTATTATCCGAGAAAACATGTTTTATTGGATCTCTATACACATAAAAGAGAACTATTTCAATGTAAGGACCTGTTTTGTGACTTGTGATTTCAAATGAAAGGTGAGCGCTTATGATGAAGCGCACACTTTGAACAAGTGTTTGAAGAGCATTCATGTTGAGTTGAAGCGTTCACATTATAAGTGAACTGCATGGGGTGCAAAGTATGTGCTTAGGGTGAATCGCATACTTATTGATCTACACCTACAAATAGGGGCTTTCTTGATATTTGACGGTATATATTGATTGTTCATGTTGATTCACCACATCAATTGAGAGATTCCGTATCTTAATTTATGATTCGAATGGATTCGGGGGACCTAGGGATTTACAATTGGTATTAGAGCTACGATGCTTGAATTTGGGGGTTTAACCATCTTCAAGTTCAATTTTTTCAATTTCAAGGTTTGATTCAAGATTGGTGACTAATTTGTAGTGGTCGCTTCAGCCCTTATTGGGTTTCTGTAATAATGATTATGGACGTGAAACTGTTGTTTTGAACTATTAAACTTATGATTCCGCTGTTTTGAACATTCATCATACTGTGCTAATAAGAAAAGTTCAACGTCAACGAATGACATGCAAAAATGGTTTATGCCAAAACAAATTTGGAAGGTTAAAGCAAAAGAATCCTAATTTTTAATGATAAAAGAGACATGATGCTTCAAGAAGTTTATGAATTAGGACAAAATCCAAGACTATGATGGCTATCATCGGTCTTCATTTTGATTCCAAGAGACATGATGCTTTATTTTTAAATCCTTTGTTAATGAGTGCAGGAACGGACAAGGAGACCGGTCGGTGACCGTGGTTTTTTCTCGTTTGAAGAGACCACTCTATAGGTTCTAGTATGGTAAAAAAATCATATTTATTATTGAAAACGTTATCTGCTTTGCACATCACTTCGTCATATCACATCGACACATACATTTTCTAAATTTCACATAAAGCATAAATATCTTTTTCTGTTGAAATTCAAAAACAGAAAAGGATATTTGTGCTTTATGTTGATATCAGTTTCAGAAAACTCCAAAAAGATTCTTGTAATTTTGATAATGTTTACAAAATACCAAAAAGATTTTAGTTGTATTTTGATATAAATTTCTTAAAATATTATCGATATGCTTTAGAAAAGTATTGAAAGTCTTCTTCCATTCCATATAATAAAATAAAAGTAATAATAAAATGACATGGTAAGGAGGATATCATAACGGATGTGAAATAAGTACAAGGAGACTTTGGAGATATAGTTAATGATAGTTGCTACAAAACGTCTCAAGTTTGATGAAGACCAACCCTTAGAAATATTTGATGAATATTTTCAAAGTTTGATTATTAAGAGGGAGATCGGATATGAAAAGCTTCGAGTTTTTGGTAAATTCACCAAGACAGGAGGATATCATTAGTCAAATGGGAGATTGTAAGGCCCAAGTGACAAAGAGATTTGTAACACAAGTCAAGTGGAGATCGTAAGGATCTATTTTGTGACTTGTGATTTCAAATGAAAAGGTGAGCATTTATGATGAAGCGCACAATTTAAACAAATGCTGGATTGAGTTTACAGTAGAAACTCTATAAAATAATACACTTGGGACCATCAAAATTTATTAATTAAAAGAGTTATTAATTAATAATTATTAATTTATATATTAATTAATATTTTATTAATTTATAGTAGAATACTTAGTTTACAAACACCTTTCAAGCTTCCACTTAATTATTGTATACCATGTATATCAAATGAACGGCCCAATTTGAAAGAAACCTTCAATCTCCCACCTTATTATGCTTCTTGTGTTCAATGTATCACTTTATGGACATTAAAAATATTTTCTATATAAATACAAGATCAAAATAGGTTAACAGAAACAAATCATACACACAACATGGCTTCCCATCTTAAAGGTGTGAAAAAAACAACAATGACAGACGAGATTCGAAGAGCATTATGCAAGCACAACAATGATAATCCAAGTCTCACTCAAAAGCAATTGCAAGAATGGGTTCATAGTAACTATGGTTTGCAGGTGAGTCAAGCGACAATATCGAATACAGTTAAGCGGTCTTTAGAGTATCTCTCACTTGCTCCCGAAAGAGGCGATGTTAAGCGACACAAACCGGAAAAATTTCCTGACCTAGAAAAATCTCTCTATGAATGGATTCTTCAATATCAAGAACATGTGAATATGACAGGTGAACTAATCATCGAGAAGGCGAAAAAGTTCATGAAAGATATGTATCCAGTGGATACTCCAGACTTTACTTTTTCTATTGGTTGGCTTGGAAAGTTCAAAGCAAGATATGGAATTAAAAATTTCCGGCGTTTTGGAGAGAGTGGATCTGTTGAAATGGAGGGCATGGAGGACAAATTAAAATCCATAAGAGACAAAGTTGATCAGTTTGAAATGAAAGACATCTTTAATATGGATGAAACAGGTTTGTTTTTTTATTATTTTATTTTATATTTTGTACTTTAGTGATGTAATTATTTACATGTTTTAATCTTAAACAGGTTTGTTTTTTAGACTTCAACCGGATCATTCCCTTGCAACAATGCAGCTTGAAGGGAAAAAACAAGACAAGGAAAGACTAACTGTTGCTATTTGCTGTAATAAGGACGGTTCGGAAAAACCTTCTTTATGGATTATTGGGAAATATGCTAAACCAAGGTGCTTCAAGAATGTAAACTTGAACAGTCTGAACTGTGAGTACCGTGCTAATGGATGTCGAAGATGTTCTGACTCACCCAGAAGAAAATGTAGTTGCACAGTTGTTGACTGATGAAGAAATTATTGAAAGCGTTATTGGAATTAATAAAGATGATATCGATGAAGAAGATGATTAAAGTTCTACAATGGAGCCCCCTTCGCGAAACGAAGCTATTAAAGCGGCAATCACATTGAACAATTTCTTGTTGAGCTATGAGAAAACAACACCAGAAGTTCTTACCATGCTAAGGAAAATTAGAGACGAGATTCAAGGGGAAATTGATTTCAACAAAAAACAAAAGACAATTGAGTCATTTTTCAAGAAACCTTCATAAATCATTCATGTAATATGCTATATATAAGGAATTATTAATTTATATTTTATATGGGGTCTAAAGAAATTATCAAAAATGTATTATCTTATAATTTTAGTGAATTATTAATTTAGCACCCTATCCCCGAGTCGGGACCGGCAAAAAATATTATCTTAGAGAGTTTATTAAATAATCGAGTATTAATTTATCGAGTTTCTGCTGTACTTTACAAGTGAATGCATGGGGGGATGCAAAGTATGTGCTTAACGTCAAACACATAGATAGTTGTTGATCTATCACTACAAATAGGGGCTTTTTTTATGTATTATTTCATTTCAGTGTGTGTGTGTGTGTTTTGTAGTGAGATCAACAACCCTAGGGTTTGCCATATGATCATTTATTCAACATCAAAGAGTAGAACACAAATAAAACAAAAAAAAATAGGTTAATGAAGAAATACCATTTTCAGGATCATCCATACAGTCAAACAACCCAGTTGTCCATTCCGGTTGATGCACTGGTGGTGGTGGTGGTGGTGGTGGTGGAGGGTAATACGGTTGATATTCAGGGACCGGTTGAGGGGGAGGTTGGACATATTGAGGTACTTGGATTTGTGGTTGTATGTAAATTTGTGGTTGTACGTAAATTTGGGGTTGCCCGGATGTCGCAGTCCCTTCTGGGGGTTGCGGTGGCTGAGAACCTTCAACAAAAGGTTCGAGTTGTGGCTCAGTAACATGAAGCGAAGTTTGAGGTGGAGTTGACTGATGGCCAGCTACTTCTGGTTCTGGCTGTTGGTTATGATTTGGCTTATCGTTCACAGAATTTCCACCTACACGTCCCATTGTAAGACTACAATAAGTAGATCATCCTTCTCAAGGCTATATACTAATTAACTATGGAACATTGTCACCTCGCTACAATGGCCGGCCGGCAGATAATGAGGACAAAAAACGCGTTTACACTAGAATTCGTTTTGTAATTAACGTCCATTGTTTTCTTTATTTTGGTTGTTTCTACTGTCTTTCATATGTAGAGGGTATTTGTTAAACAATTAACTTTGGTCTCAAAAATCAAAATCACAAATGGCATTCAAAACAATGAGATATACAACCAAAACCAACCAAGTAGGGAGAAAGTGAGGAATGTTGGATGCTATTATGTATACACTTGAAAATAAGGAATGTATATATCATAGAAATAATCTAAATATTGATGGTTGCGTCCCAGAGTCTAAGCATTCCATTACGGCCACCGCTGCATATCCTTTTCCGTTCAAGATCCGAAGCCACACATCTTACCTGATGACACAATCAATCAATCAATCAATCAATCACTCGACTGAATCCAAATATGTAACCTATTCTTACCATAGCTAGTGTTTTTTGAGGTGTTCTGTAGAGCTGCCAACTAGACATCTTGTGGGGGCGATTGAAGAGAGACATGGTGTTATCAGCCGCTCCTATTCCCAGCCAATTTTCCCCAGCATTAATCGACAGAACAGCACCACTGTGAATCGTCACGTTCTTTGAACTTTTCAATCCTCCTCCTACAAAAAAAAAAAAAAAAAAAAACCCAAAATAAACAAATTCCATTCATTTTTTTCTTCCAATAGGATGGATGCAGTATTTAACTATTTAATAATAATGTTTCTCACCATCCTCATTTTCCCAGAACCTGACTAAACCATCACTTGAACCTGTTATTACTCCTCTGTCTGACTTGGAGTAGTCAACACAGAGAACAGGGCCACCATGGCAAGCCAATACAGCATCACATGTTCCTCGAGAAATGGACCACATTCGGGCAGTCCAGTCATCACTACCGGTAATTACAGTATCCCCAACCATTCTTATGGACCTGATCCATTTCGAGTGTCCTAAAAGCTTGTGCATCTGTCGACCAGACCGGATGTCCCATATGTTTGCAACTCTGTTTTATTCAAAATTTGTATTATTATTATTCTAGGTCCGTGTTATAAAACTGAGGGACAGACAGACATACCCGTCTCTTCCAGCAGCAGCTAGGACACCGGTAGAGTCATCATATTCCATGCAAAGGACGGCACTGGAGGAACGACCGACCGTAGCAACACATGTATCTGTTCTCACATCCCACATTTTCACGGTTCCATCATATGCTGCTGTCAGCACGCGCTCCCCAGACAGCATCCGAGCACAGCTAACCTAATTTACATCTTCAATAGTCAATCACAAATATAAAAGATATTCTGAGATCTAAATACATATAAGTTAACCAACCAACCTCAGCATCATGGCCCTTAAGCTCTTCTAGAAGCTGTGTTGTCTGTTTATCCCATACAAGAACATAGTGATCATCAGATCCTGATACGATCTTGCCTCTATCAGAACTTATCGCCCTTACGGTCCTGCATACAATATTACGCTTCAGAAGCCACCTCATTTGAAACAAAAATAGTACACTAACATCACCTCGTATGTCCCTTTAGAGTTGCCCTGAGTTCATTACCACGAAGACTTGGATCCCATATCTTAATCTGCATTACATTCATTCTTGGTCAAACATAACAGAGGTAGCAACTGTTTGACCTGTACTAAAAATGGATTAAAGGAAATACCGTGGAGTCTGTACTTCCACTTATAAAGAAGCCTGCATCTTCACGGTCACCAACCAAGTCCCAAACTTCTCTTTGTGTCACACAATGCAATGCGGTGATTGCACCATTGTGGCCCCTAAGTGTCCGGATGCTGGTCTGTACTTTAGCTTGCCCACTTGCACCACTCTCACTCCCTTTTGCTATATAACAAAAAATCATAATTAATTTTTATAACAAAAGAAAAAAAAGCAGGTTAAAAATAAAAATATATGTAACCTTGATCAGATGTGGATTTACTACGCACACGAGTGAATGAATTAGCGCGTAGAGTAGTAGTATCTCTGCTAAACATGCTTTGAACCCAACTCCTACCAGATGCTTCTGCGGGTTGTTGATTGTCAATGGTAACATCTTGAGGCCGTGGAGACGGCAATCCCAAAGAAGATGACATAGATTGGGATTTCACTGAATATATGCCCCAATAACCAACACATAGTTGCTGTATATGTGACATATATCCCCTAAGCTTAATCTGGCAAATATTAAAATTAAAAATGATAGGCAAGATAGATAAACATATTCAAAATTCAAATGCACATATTTCAGATTTTTACAATGTTTAACTTACAATATGACTGTAACCAATGTTGTTCTTCCCTGCAATTGTTTCAATGATATACCAAGAATCCGTATCAGGGAGACCTAACCCAGCCTTCATAAAAGGACTAAATCAGTCAGTATAAAGGTAAAACAAAAGACTGAAAGAAAAATAGTAACTTGTTGAGATATATACCATGTGTGTGGCCAAAATGATTAGCTGTGCAGTCACCAAAGCCGCATAGTTGGTTGACCTGAAAATTGTAGGCAGTAATAAGATTCAAGATATCAATTTTCTATTCAAGAGTTACAATTGGGTTTCCGCTATGTACAATCATTACAGGAAAACTCACTGTAATGAAGATAATAACAAATAACTACTTACTTGTTTGAAAAGCATTCCATTAGATACTCAAAGTATACATCCCAGAAGCTGCAATAAGATCCAGAAAACAAAGAAATTTGATGTATATATTTACTTTCCTTCAACTGCAAATCTTCAAGTAAAAAAGAAACATATAAGATGCATACCGTAACTCCTCCCAGATAGAAAGAGAAGAGAGGTGTCGCTGAACATAATCTGGAACATTGTTCCTATCTTTCTTGTACATTTCGGCTGAAACTTCAAGGGCATCTCTAATAGTTGCTATATCGTTCCGTGATGTTGCACGAGTGATTGCCGTTTTTAGCTGCATCACATTAGAATAACAAAATGGGTTTATAAAAAAGATAACTGATTTCTAAACCAAAGAACATCCGAGATAGTATTGATGTACCAGTTCTTTGACGGCTATGAACTGCTCTTCAGTCAAATGACCTTTCCAGCCCTGAGACCACATAGAAAAGGTAAGCACCCAATTACAAGAACAACCTCATGGCTCAGTCGCAATGTTTCATACCGAGTGAATATGTTCCCTTATACATTCAACAAAGCCACTACCACCTATTCCCTCTGCATCTATTTCTATCAAAGCTGCAATATAATATAATAAAATTATTATACATGCCAAAGCAAAAACCAATAGTATATTTTCAATAAAAAAATAACATTGTACTGCGTACCAAGTATTGTTCCATATTCAAATGATGAAAGAGGATCATCAGTGGCTCCCAGTTTCAAAAGGCGTAACCACAGACCCTGTTTAACATAAACCATTTATCACACTCGGAAAATAAACAAGATCAACATATAAGTTGGAAGGTGATCACGAGAATAACACATATAAAGAATTATAAACTAGTGCATTTAGCACCCTCTTTTTAGCACCACAATAGCAGAGCCTTATCTCACCTGCAGCTTGACTTTTATATCCAAGACCATGCGCTCCCGTTCAGCCTGTAAGTTAACTTAGAGATGTTTAAACTGAATAAAACAGTAGAGAAGGCACAGTAAGCATATAAATTCGTAAACTTACCGCCCTCTCTCTAGGACTTAAACTTCCTCCTTTGGAGTCTCCATTGTACATTGAAGGAGAACTAGGAGTATGCTTGACAGTGTATTCAAGAGCTCCACTAGCTGCTGATAGTATCTGCTTCCTTTTCTCCTCTTGCTCTTCTGATCTATAGTTGGCAGGGAACCTCTCATAAGTGTGTCGCCCACCAGATCCTGAATCAACAAATTTCATTCTTATAGTTGATCAATGAAGAAATAAGAGGCATGATTCTATGTGATTACCTGATATTCCAAGACCAGGGTCTGATATTGTTATAATCTCGTACTCTGCTGAGGATGAGGATGAGAGTAAGATAGAAAGAGGATCTTGACCCCGTCCAATTGCATCTTGTAACTTATCTAGAAGATTATTACCATTTCCATTACTGCCTAATCCTCTTTCTAAGTAATCCAAGAATCCTTGAGACTCTAGAAACTGACTTAACTGTAATACAACAAACAGTAAAAAAAAAAAAAACAAATGATCACTTATATAATAATCATGCAGAATGTCTAAGTGTCATGAAAAAAACATCGTATGCTACCATTTCATCTATTGGTTGTTGAGTTGCCCGAGAGCGCTTCTTCAAAAATGCTTGAGTGTTGAACACTTGATTGGCAGTATTTTCCTAGATATACATCAAGTGAGTTCCACATGTGTATAACATATAAAAAAAACAAACAAAAACAAAGCTGCATTCATTCCTTACTATGAAGTTGCGGTAGCCTCCCAAGATTGAAGCAAAAAACTTAAGAAAAATAATCCTGAAACACAAGGGATAAATTGCGTTAATCAGTCTGGAGTCCATGTAAAGTAAAAGTAGTATTATTAATAACCTGAGGTGAACATCCTTCTGTGGTGACCAAGGCTTTGCATATTGTTGATGAGATTGAAGATCAGCCTTCATTGAGTCTATCCAAACAACATTTGGATGCAATAACTTAAGAATCTCATTACGTAATGAACTCATTTCTGGCTCTGGTATAGCAGGAATTTCCTCCGATGTCGTGATGCAATTCTTTTCAAGATCAACAACCACAACCTACAATATTACAGTTACCAAAAAGCAATATGAGCATATAAGACAAGTGTTTAACAAATTGACAGGAGGAAAAAGACTTACACCATCCATTGAGAGACCAGTAGTATCAACACCTGAATGAAGTCCCATCATATATGGTGTGGGAGCATCAATATAGTCTACTCCACTGAAGAATAGCAAAGGAATGTACACATGCTGAGCCACACAAACCAACATCAGATACCAATCCAATCAAATTTCATATAACTAAACTGCATTATAACACAATTTGAAATTTTACTGGGCATTCAATACAAAATTTTAACATATGTTTACCTGCCACCGAAACGGATAAATCAAATGGCATATTGCTTCGGAAGCAAGTGTTAGTAAAGAGTATCTGTATAAATAAATAAAAAATTCAAGAATTACTTTTTACCATAGAATCACAGGGCATAGTTGTATCACTTGATTCATAGCACTATTAACGATGTAAATTAAGTAAAGAAATACTTGTTTGATCGAAGCAAAACCCTCCTCTCAATTAAGACAGCAGTAAATAGTTTAATAAAATTGTCGACATCAAGGCATTGCACCAGCGGTTGGAAGGATATCTGCACTCAAGTAATTAGAAAATAGTTATCAAGTGTAATTTACAAACAATGAGGTCAGAATGCGCTTACATCAGCATGCGGAAGGCCGTCCTTGGGCGGAAAGTCAACTGAAAGCAAGGTATTCTCAATAGCAAAGAGAAGACGTTGTTTTCCAGGAGCAGGCAAAGGTACGTTGGACAGAGTATATGTGATAACATCCCATAATGGCTTGCTGCAAAAGAATTATAACTTAATCAATCAGTTCCAAACACAAGTAATTTCATAAAATGGGGTAATGAAAACAATAGCCTGCCTGCCTGCCTGCCTACTAGGGAAAGTGATATTGAATGGATAAGAAAAAACTAAAGTAATGAGATAGATATTAATACTACCTAGTACCGTGTTTGGAAAAACAAACAAGATATATCTCCTCTAGTGCTTCGCGAAGAATGTTAAAACTGGGAGCACGTGAAACGAGGCAGATACATTTGTCAGCAAATGAATTCGGAGGAATGCGATAAGCTTCAGCAATATCCTCACAAACAGGATCCCTAAAAGCAATGCAACTGACGTAAATTTTAGAACCATCTCCCTCTGCAACAAACCACAAACCAAGGTTTAGGTTAGGTTAGGAATAGAATCATCATCCTTCCTTCCTTTGCTGCTACAACAGTGCATACATACCAGTTAAAACAATAGGATAACTGCGAGGGAAAGATAAGGGGTTGGAGGAATCAAAGCCTTGTGAGTAGAATTGGACACCAGCAGGGAGAACACAGGTGGGGAGCTGGGGCGGAGGAGGGGACTCAGTAGGCGGAGGGTAGAGATCAAGCAAAGAAGCCAAATAGAAGACCCCTCTTCCATGAAACCCCTTTTCACCCTCCAGCGTCCGAATCTCTGGCCCGATTCCACATACCACAAAGTACTCAAATAACTGCATCTATCGATCCACCTTCTTACCCCTCAATTTCAAAGATTAGATTGGATCTCACTTTCCAATGGAAGGAAGGAAGGAAAGAAACAAGGGAGAGAGAGGGGACAAACCCTTTATTCATCATATCTTTATGCTTTTACATACCAAGTAGATGTTATTGTTAAAATCATCGATCCATTCAACTGTATGTATATATTAAAAAATAACAGTGTGTGTGTGACAAATAAGTTATATTCATTAAACAGTCTTCAAAATTAAAAATAGTTATTAACTATAAGACTAAGAAAATAATATTGATCAAATTTGATGAGGCGACGTATAACACACCGGATCGAACACCACTCAACAAGGATCGAACGTTACCCAACAAGGACCGAACATCTGTTCCGGTCTATGAGGTACGTCCGGCCTAGAGGATATTTCCTAACTAACTGAGGGCCCACAACTCTAATCACTAGACAATGACTGGTTCGGCCATAACTACCTTCGCCACGTCAGCATACCCCAAACTATAAATACCATACTTAAGTCTCAAAAAACGGGTAATCAATATTTTCTCTCTCTAAAATCTCCTACTCTCTCACTGACTTCTCCCTTTACTTCCAATACTTACTCTCACGCACGAGCTTGGTCACAGAGAGGCCATACTCCCTGTGACGAGGCTAACGGTGTGTTTCTTTCTTTGTTGTGATCTTACAGGTTACAACTCAAGTTCTGAGACTCTGCTCTTCAACTTACTCGAAGCTACTGATCTTTGAGTCTTCAGTGGCGCTACCTCTCGAATTCACTAAACCCACTTCTCCAGCTTGTTCATTACGAAATCATGGCTTCATCTTTCCCATCTTTTAGCGATATCATAACAGGTAATACCACCTCTGCAACGATTGCTTCCACAGTTTCTGCAGGCTCCACTGTCTCTCATGACACATCAGCTGCTCCTCCGACTATGAGTTCAGTGGTCTCCACTGTAGTTGTTGTTCCCGTCTCTGCAGCTTTGCCCGAGTTCGATGATGCCTTCTTACAATGAAATGCAGATCTCCTACGGCAGCTTAAACAGCAACAGCAGCATGATGAAATGTTGCAGAATCTCTGAGCGAACTTATTCGGAAGTGCTTACTCAGGATCCAACTCTGCTCCTATGGGAGTTTTCTCCTCTGGATCACTAGTAAGTCCTGTTGTCACCACTCCTAGGTCGTTGCATATTTCACAAGGTTTTACTCTCTCGAATGTAACCATTAGTAACGGCCTACATGGCTTGTTTCGCCAGGGTTCTTTGGGACTCAATCCTCAAGACGAGGAGCTAATTATACCATATCAGCCAACTTCCATGACTTCTCAGTCAAAGTTTACTCTAAGGATCGCAAACGCTCCACTCCCGTCAAAACTCAAGATGCCACCTACGTTGAAATTTTACGATGGCACGTCTGATCCGGACGATCACATGTTCTCGTTTGCAGGAGCTGCCAAAGTCAAGCAATGGCCCATGCCAGCATGGTGTCATATGTTCGCTCAGACGCTTACCGGCTCGGCCAGAGTATGGTTCGATGGCTTACGAGAGGATCGATTAACCATTTCGAAGACTTCCGACGGATGTTCCTTCAAAACTTTTGCCAGCAACGGCGTTGCTCCAAGGATATCACGGAAGTCCACCATATTAAGTGACGAGATGGCGAATCGGTGGAAGATTTTCTCGATCGTTAATACAGAGAGAGCATGCAAATCAGCGGAGCAGTGGATCAGCTATGAGTTTCTGGGTTCTGCCATAGGTCTTGCAGAGTCGGGGGTGCTTCTTGTGATTCTGGACAGCCTTCTCTCTTGGTCCGACGAGACGCTTGTTGGTCCCGCATCCTTTGTTACGCACGCCTCAGGGATTCGAGCAAGAAACGTCAACTTCCACGACAACTCCCAACATACTAACTATGTCTTCTATATTCGTCCTGTCCATATTCACTTTGGCCTGGTGATCATCTATGATTTCTTTCTTTAGTGCCTTTAGTTTCTCCAAAAAAACCTCCATTGCGGCACCGTCGCCCAACATCTCATCCAGTACCTCGGTGAAATATTCAACCAGGTTGTTCCTGCTCACTACAAGGGGAGACAGATCGACCCCATACCTGTGCTCAACGTGGAAAACTGATTTTGGAAGCACATGACGGCCCCAACGACTGACAATGTACTTCGTCGGTATTTCGTCCACCTTCGTGTGCCTAAAAACACAAAATATGTGATGGCAAGGATATCTGATACGGTCCACAAGTTATAGGAACATGTTGTGGACTCCTCCCCTGTGTCAACTTTCACCTGCATAGGGGAACATCAAAACCCATGCGCATTAAAAAAACACGGAAAAATAGAAAAAATTAATAAAGTGAGGTACACACTGGTGCGCAAAAAAAAAACATTACCATCAAATTGTTCACGACGTCAGACCTCTTATCCAGGTGGTGTCACACCCCGACCGCGTAAAACAACAAACCGCGGCGGAAACGTCTGGGAGTCGAGTAACAAAATTATTGTTTCATAACACATGGTATTTAAAGTTTGGTTTTATTAGAAGTAGTGTTTACATTGTCTTGATTTAAACTGAAAATATAACATAAACTAAATTGTCTCGCTTGATTTTAAGTCACTAAGGCCCAAGTCCGCCTAAGTGTAGGATGACCAACTTCAAACATTAGCTCCTGAAACACATTTGAAAATAGGTACGTCAGCATAAAAATGCATGTGAGATACATAGGTTTTGTTGATGAGAATTCATGACTTGAAAGTTAAAATAAATATTTAACGAAAAGTAGTCATGAACCTTATAAAATGTTTTCTTTGATAAAATCATATGAAAATCAATATGAAAATTAGATGATATAAAAGAATGATGTATGGTTAAATAAATAACCAAGTGAAAATGAATTGTATAAAATATGTCATGTCTTGAAATAAAATATGATGTCTTGTATAAAAGATGTCGTGTCTTGTAATAAAATGTCATGTGTTGTCTTTGTCGAAGTGGTTTAGATAACGCCACGATGTGTAATATAATAAAATCACTTATATATAGGAAGTACCAGCGGCGTATCCACCATGCTTTTATCATATTACACACGTCTCGTTATTTAAATCACTTACCAATAAACCACCAAAAATGTCTTGTTTAAACCAATGTCGAGTGTCTTGTGTAACAATGTCTAATGTCAAGTATAAACCATGTCTTGTATAACAAGTGTCTTGTATGGCAAGTAAAAAGTCTTGACTCAAACCGTATGTAATAATGTCATGTATAACCAAATGTCTTATGTAACCAAATGTCATGTACAAAACAATGTCTTTGAATAAACAAGAGTTTAAATCAAAAGTTATGTTTTGAAAACCAATTACTTTTCTCGATATGAACATTTATCGGATTTGTTTATCGCATACCTTCAAGCCTTGAGACTATCGGATAAACCCTTATCAAGTCAAAGGTTTATCAAAAATGTATTCGGATTCTGTCATTCCTTATTTCCAACAAACGTAGGATGCGGGAAACGAGATTTGTCAAGTCCTATGGTACCATTACATACTACCGAGTGGCGTGATCAATGTTAATGAATGTATCATGTCCCGTTAAACATACCAAATGTCATAATCAATGTAAGCATGTCATGTAAAATGTCTTTAAAACCATGTACTAAGTATGCTAAGTCAACATACGAAGTAGAAATGTCTATGTAAATCAATGTGTTCATATGCTAAGTCAACAAATGCCACAAAATGTAATGTAAATCAATGTGCTCATATGCTAAGTCAACATATGCCGCAAACTGTAATGTAAATCAATGTGCTCATATGCTAAGTCAACATATGTCGCAAAATGTATCCTTGAAATCAATGTGCTGGCATGCAAAGTCAACATACATAGCAAAACATAATTGAAATCATGTACTATATGTGTACTAGATAAACATAGCAAGTATATGTTAGGAAAAGCATGAAAGTAACAATAGGCACATGTGTATCACCCCAAAATATTTGAAAGCGGTAAAAGAGGGGTCTATGTACTCGCTTGAGATTGCTTAATAGTCTTGAAATAAAGACCAAGTAAAGCTTGAGGAATCAAGGAATCAAATGACACCTAATATGGATAACTATGTTAATAATCGGATCCTAAACCGGAGGATAGGATAGAATGAAGTTCTATAAATCAAATGAGTATTGGAACTTATATGGCATGATTTAATGAACTTAACATTCTGATTAGAATGAAATCCTAAGTGCTTGTGACCCGTTACGACTCATTAATGTAGTTTACGCTACTTTAACGTGTCGTTTGCGCAAAAGCACGTTCGGATGGTCAAACTAGTCCTATGATAAGTCTTATATGCCTAAATATGTTTAATAATTTTGCAATATCAGTTTAAGTGTCAAAATTTAGGTTACATATACTTAAATTGAATTTATGCGCAAAAGGGGGATTTTGGTCAATTTCCCAAGGCATATATATAAACTACCTATCATACAACTAACCAAACGAAGTGACCATAAGGTATAACCTCTGAAGGTTATTCCCTATACACTTATGGTCACAATATGTGTTTGGTCGGATCCTAATGATCGACCAAACGGGTCGGGTTCGAAAGTCTAAGAAGTTGTCAAGACTGCTTGACTTACGACCCTAAATAAGCACTAAACTAGAAGTGACAAGTTAAACATGTTAAAACATATTTAACTAAGTTAGAAAAATGATTTGGTATCAAAACAAAGTGTTTTGATACCCGAAAATAGTTCCGTCATAAAATGCACGTAAACGTGCATTTTGACCGAAACTTTGACTCGTCACTACGAGTAATAAACGTGGTAATCAGTAGGTATGAATCTAGGGATTATAACCATCATGATTACGATCACGTTGCAAAGTTCAATTGAACTTTGTCTTGACCAATTAATAGTCAAAGCCGAAAGTCAAAGACTGTTTGACTTTTAAGTTTAAATAGCTAAAAATAAATAAACAAGACTAGTTAGAACACTCACTTGTGTTCTAGGATGAAGAAAACTCAATTAGGAAGCCTCCAACAAAGTGGTAGCCTCCAAGTAGAGCAGGTGATGAAGAAAAGAAGGAATGAGCAAGTTAGAAGTGAAAATGTGTGACATCTGTGCTTGTAATCATTATATTAACTCTAAACAATTCAATTATCAATAAAACAATGTGATTTGATCCCAATATTTGCTTATTTATGTTTGACATTTTGCACGTTTTGATTTTGTTCAATTTCAAACTCTATATCGCTTTTTGGAAAGTTATACGCAAACTGATGCGTAAACGTAATTAGTTTAATGTGACAAACACTTCGGAACATCAACATATGCTTAACATACCTTAAATAACCTTTACTTAACTTAGAAATAAGTTTTAAAGGGTTTGGTATGGCAAAATCAAGTTTATTCGATCGTAGGGACTAATTGTGACAAACTGCGAAAGTATGCCGATTCTTGTAACACCCTGACCGGAGGCAGAAAAGTCAAGGGCATCACGAAACATGGCAGAATGCATTTGAGCACATGATGATTAAATTAAGTTGAAATATAGTTTAGATTCAATTAAAGAGATTGCATTCACATCCGAGTAAATAAGAGTACATAGACAAAATACATCATAACAAATTGTTTCACAAATGATAGATTCGGATTTAATCTAAGGCATAAATCTTGATCAATCCTATATGAAATATTCTTGCAAATCATAGCATCAAACATTGTCACCTGAAACATATGTTAGAAAAATATTGGGTCAACAAACGGTTGAGTGAATTCATAGGTTTTGTTAGGCAAAAATAACAATGTGATATGAAAATGGTTTAACACTGTGGCATGTGATATGTCTTTAAGTAAAAGAGTAATACAAGTAGTCACTTGGTGGTACATTCAAACCTTCGTTATGACGTAACACGGGTCTATCACCACACTTCCAAAAAAGTTTCACATGAGTATCAACAACAACAATTGCAACAAATAGTTTCAATGGAAGTGAGATGGGGCGTCACACCTATAGCGCTATAATATAACCGTTGGGCTTTTGCAAGTTAATGAACGTAAACGCGTTA
Organism: Helianthus tuberosus; assembly: GCA_030545235.1. Classification (NCBI taxonomy): domain Eukaryota; kingdom Viridiplantae; phylum Streptophyta; class Magnoliopsida; order Asterales; family Asteraceae; genus Helianthus; species Helianthus tuberosus. The sequence goes on along the minus strand of CM060451.1, from coordinate 123,858,874 downwards.
AAGCAACAACAACAAGTATTAAGCAAATGCAAGGACAATCGGGATATCCACAAATAGCAAATAAGTTTGTATCACATTGTATCATATGTTTCATCCCAAAAATAATGTAAAAAGGGACTATGAACTCACCTTGATTGCGGGTAAGTCCAAACACGTATGTAATTGTAAGAGTTTTTGGGAACAAGATTTCCACGTCACTCTAATAGATTGAACATGCAACAATATAGAATTTGTATCAATAAAAGTGTTTAATTGTTTTTGAACGGAAATCCTAAATCTATAGAATTTAATAGGGTTTGGATAAACGGTGATTATGTGGTTTGGATAACCTAATAGAGAACTCGGAAAATGAGTATGATATAAAGGAATTATTTATAAGAAAATATTCAATTAACATAAATTGCAAAATTATACAATTGATTTAATATAAACATTTGTAATAATAAATCAAATATAATTAACTTGTATAATTAAACAATCATAATTGAATATAATGATCATTGACAAAACATTGTACAAGTGATATAATTAATTTATAAAAATTATAAATTAGTTTAGATGGTTTAAAATATATATTATTTGATAAATGATAAATATTTTGTTTAAAAGAATTAATATGATAATTATATAACTAATTATCAAATTAATTATATTAAATCTGAATAATTAAAAATAACATTTTTAATTATTAAACTTGAATATCACTGATTTAAAATAATTATTATGGTCTTGGAATCATTTTAAATAATTAAAATGAATTAATTTGTTTAAAATATCAATGAATAAGTTCATATAAGTTTAATTATCTAAATAATTAAATATAATAAAAATTCAGATTCTAAGTTTATATAAACTCAGTAATAAGTCTAAAATAATTTTGGATATAAATTATATAGTTATATAATTTAATTACACTAAATTAAATTATATTCATAAGTATTAAAACTGATTTAATTATATAAATATCAAAATTATATAAAATATCAGTAACAATATTATTTTTGTAAAGTTCACCATTTAAAATAATTAACATAAAAGTTTCAGTATTTATTTCCTAAAAATTGATTTATTATGAATTATTTAATAATAAACTGTTTTAATATCATAAAAATTAGTTTTATAAATAAATTGACTAACTTTATATTTTTAATAAAAGTAACAGTGTCTAATAATGTTATAAAAATTATTGAAATGTTAAAAGTATTAAAAATAAAAAGAATAAAAAGGTTTGGTTGTCCCCGGATTCGAACCCGGGTCAACCTGGTTGCAACAAACAGACATAACCACTGGGCCAGGCCTGGTGGTTATGTTTAGTTTTAGTTTAAATAGAATAAATACAGAAATGAAATTGGTCATCTTCCCCAATTATACAATCAGAGTCAAACAGAAAAGTCAACCCTCAAAATTAACGGGCATTCCTATGTTGTATCGAAATTAACTTTAAGGAATCATTGTACAAGCATAATTGAACAAATTAACTAGATAAAAACTAACAGGTATCGACTGAAATGGTTTATCGGCTAATTCCGGCGACTGTAAACTCCGGCGAAGTTGCAGACGACTTGTTTCGAAGTATTAGAGGAATGTGATGGGTGTAGGAGGTTCGTGGGAGTCTGAGGAACTTAAATACTAGTTCAATTTGATCTCAGATCCAACAAACATTAGTGGATTCGATCTGTTTTGATTTTTAAATAAAAAGTTCGTTTTTACAGTAATTTGGCATGAAAATGTGTCGAATAAATGTTCAATTGAGTTGGGTATGGGTTGTAGACCCCTTACACATGTTCTGGACAGATCAATGACCACTAAACAATCGTTTAGAATTGATTTCCGGTTCCTCAGTGCGATCTATGTTTGTTTGAAATAATATAGTTTAATATAACGAGTATATAAATACAATATAACTTCAATTTATATCAGCTCCGAGACGGAGGATAAACTGGTTAAGACGTTGGTGTTGTATAGCGGGTGTTCGGGTTCGAGTCGCGTGTGTGGCCGGTTCGATTGGGGTTTAAACCCTTTTTGTTTTAAGTTATAATTAATTAAATATAATAATCCTAAATAGTGTATATATGAATTTAAATTTCAATATCTAACAGCTCTGTACAGAGGATAAACTGGTTAAGGTGTTACGGTTCTAAACGAGAGGTCACGAGTTCGAATCCCACAAGGGCCGGTTCTTTAAAGAAGACCCCCTTTTTGTGCAATTTTTTAATATTTGCACTTTAACCCCTGAAGTTTCAGTTTTTACACAAATAGTCCCTGTACTGTTCAGTTAAGTATGCTAACTGAGTTAATGTTTAAAGAAGGAAACCTTTATCAAAGGACTAACACAGTTAGGGTTTTCAGTTTATATAAGTTTAAAAATAACAGTTTTGGTCCCTACAGTTTAAGTTTAAGAAAATGACCATTTGAACCCTAGACTTTTTAAAACAATTTATATATTTTTATTTCTTTTATAAAATATGTTTCAAAAATTACAAAAGGAACCCTAAACTTGTAGTTTGAAATAATTGCACTTTAACCCTTGTATTTTTATAGTTTCAAAAATGACAATTTAGCCCATGGACTTGTACTTTCAAATAATTACAGTTTTAGTCCTTGAACTTAAAAAGTAGTAGATTTCAAGCAGGTTTTAAAGAATGTCAAATAGGTCCCTCAACTAGTAGTTTCACAAGTAGTCACAATAAACCTTTATAGTTTATGTAACCGTGTTTAATAGCATAAAAACTCAACAAATTTGAAATTGTTTCACGTGTTTGTATCGGTATGAGCACAAAGCAAGTAGGATAAAATAAGTTTCATTCCAGATACGGTAATTGTTACAATGCAAGTCAAAACAAATACAAGTGTGAAAACCAAGGTGGTTACAATTCTATAGTAACGAACATTCCGGAATATGATCATAAGTTAAACATACCCTAAATATCTTTCACATAGCTTAGAAATAGGCTTTGAGGGGTTCGGTGTGTAAAAATAAACTTATTTGGTCAAATAGGGACTAAAAGCGTCAAAAGTGCATAAGTTTGCATTTACGCGCATATCTCACGTTCTGAACATATACGGACATCCAAAAATTTTTGTAATCATTAAAATATTTTATTTTAGTGATTGGAATGCTAAAATTTCATTCGTCGCGCAATTTGGATCGTTTTTCGCGTCCGTTCGTGTTTCGTCGTAATTAACCGAACAACGAGACCGTACGAGCAAACGAACCGACATCCATGATATTATCAAGTATATTTCATGCCCCCCATACTTTAACTTCATTATGGAGCCTTGAAAATGGGTTAACGGGGCTTAAACGCATCAAAAATCAAGTTTTAAGCATCAGGGGTCTGTTCTGCCAAATTTCAAAAGTTTGTTGGTCTGAGATCTAGGAGGGGCGCGAAGCCCTTTGTTCCTATCTTCACGGCCCGCGAAGAACCCCCAGATGTGCAGAAACTGGTTTTCTGCAAACAACTGCTGATTCATGGGTTTTGGACATGGTTTTCTCATACCTTGAACTGGTTTTGGACACCCATAGTATTCTAAATCAGTGGGTAACACTTGTAATGTCTAGATTGAAGCTCAAAACCCAAGAAACGATCCTAACGATTGTCGAAAATCTATAAATACCCATGAGATTTCATTTCAACACTTGCTCAAATATGAGTTTTCTTCATCTTCTGCACAATAGGAGCTATCTCTTCTGGTTGAAGGCTCCTTTCTTCTTGTCTTCTTATTCTATCTTCAAGCTTTGGACCTCTTGTAAGCTTCTTTCATGCTTTTTATGCATTTCAAGCATAAAAGTCAACCAGTGTTTGACTTTCTGCTTTGACCAGTCTTTGGTCAACACAAAGTTCGTTTGAACTTTGCAACGTGAGCGTAATCACGATGGTTATAGTCCCTTGTGACTATACCTACTTATTACCACGTTGATTAGGCGAAGTGACGAGTCATAGTTTCGGTCAAAATACGTGTTTATGCGTATTTTGCAACGAAACTATCTTTGGGTATCAAAACACTTTGTTTTGATATCAAACTTGTTTCCTAACTTAGTTAAACATGTTTTAACATGTTTAACTCGTCACTTTTAGTCTAGTGCTTATTTAGGGTCGTAAGATAAGCGGTCTAAACCACCGCTTAGACTTTCGAACATGACCCGTTTGGTCGATCATTAGGATCCGACCAAACACATTTTGTGACCATAGTTGAATAGGGAATAACCTTCCGAGGTTACACCTTATGGTCACTTCGTTTAGTTAGTTGTATGATAGGTAATTTATATGCCTTAGAAAAATGACCAAAATGCCCTTTTTGCGCATAACTTCATTTTAAGCATATGTAACTTAAATTTTGTCACATAAACTGATTATTAAACATGTTAGGGCATATAATACCTGTCATAGGACTAGTTAGGCTATTTGTTTGCGCTTTTGCGCAAATGACGCGTTAAAGTAGCGTAAGCTACCTAAACGGGTCATAACCGGTCAAAAGCACTTAGGATAGGTTCCGATTTAGAATGTAAGCTTTGTTAAACCATATTACATGAGTTCCTATACTCATTTGGTTTACGAAACCTCATTTTTTCCGATCTTCCGATTTAGGTCCGGTTTATTAACTTAGTTACCTATATTAGGTGCCGATTGATTCCATGATCCTCCTAGCTTTACTTGGTTGTTATTCAAAGACTATTGAGCATTTTCAAGTGAGTACATAGTCCCCTCTTTTACTGTTTTCAATTATTTTGGGGTGATACACATGTGCCTACTTGTTACTTTCTTGCTTTTGCCTGCTTTTATATCACATGCTTGCTATGTTCATTAGTACACATATAATACATGATTTCATCTATGTTTATGTTGTGTATGTTTAATTAACATGCTAGCACATTGATTTCATAAACACATTTGTTTCATATGTTTATTTCAGCATATGTACACATTGATTTACATCACATTTTTGCTACGTATGTTCATTTAGCATACTTGGTACATTATTTTCATATAACATGCTTACATTTGGTATGACATTTGGTTTGTTTAACGGGTCAAAAATACGTTCATTAACATTGATCACGCCGCTCGATAGTATGTAGTGGTACCATAGGAATTGACAACTCCCGTTCCTGGCTTCCTAGGTTTGTTTGGAAGTAGGGAACGACTGAATCCGATATACATAAATTTTGATAAACCTTTAATTTGTTTAAGGGTTTGTCTCCACAGTCGCAAGGCTTGAATGTATGCGTTTAACATTACCACATAAGTGTTTGTATCAGTAAAGCATGGATTTTTGCAAAACATAATTTTTGACTTAAACTATGATTTATTCAAATACATTGTTTTGTACATTTTACCTATGGGGTTGAGTAATACCATTATTCACCATACATTTCATTTGATTATACATAAACATTATACATATGGTTTGAGTAGTTACTTTTTACTTGCCATACATAACATTTGATTATACAAGACATGGTTTACACTTAACAATTGGACATTTGTTTAAACAAGACATTTTGGTGGTTATTGATAAGTGATTTGCATAACGAGGTGATGTGTAATATGATAAAAGCATGGTGGATACGCCACTGGTACTTCCTATATATAAGTGCTTTTATGATATTATATATCGTAGCGTTATTTAAATTATTTCAACAAATACATGATATATTTTATACAAACAACATATTTTCACAAGATATTGTTTTACAAACTACATAACTTATACAAATTCATAATTACTTGGTTATTTATTTAACCAAGCAGTATTCTTTTATATATCATTTGATTTTCTTATCGCTTTTCGTACGATTTATAAAAGAAAACATTTTCCTAAGGTTCATGACTAATTTCTTGTTAAACCTTTCTTTCAAATACAAGTCATGAATCCTAAATCAACAAAACCTATGTATCTCACAGGCATTTTTATGCTGACGTACCTATTTTCACATGTGTTTTCAGGAGCCGATGCATAGGGTTGGTCAAGATACACTTAGGCGGACTTGGGCCTTAGTGACATAAAACGAAGCAAGAATAGTTTAATTATGTTATGTACTCTATGTTTCCTTTGTTTTAAGACAATGTAATCATTTTTATTTCAAATAAAACTAAACTTTAAATACCATGGTTGTGAAACAATAATTCTGCCACTCCACTCCCCAATGTTTCCGCCGCGGTTTGTTGTTTTACGCGGTCGGGGTGTGACAGAAGAGTTGGTATCAGAGCCAATGGTTATAGGGAATTAGGTTATTAGTAATGCTTTGACCTAGACTATAACTTTTATAGGACCCCAACACAAGTTATCTTGTGTTTAGATCTTAAAACATTACCGTCGCCTATCTTTAGGTGACAACCACAACAAGAACACAAATTTTCCAAAATGATTTTTGAAAATCAATCAACTATTCTTAGGTGGTTTGTTATAAGGTTTTGAACCCTCCAAAATTCTAAAACGATTTTGAAAATAATCACCCACCCTTTGGAGGATTCATTTTTGGCTTAATGCCTTCCAAGTTTTCAAAATCTCGTCAAAGTTTGGGTCTAAATAATGTGAACACGTGCAATCTGGAAGGGTGGATGTCTGTACCTCGAGTTTTCTGTGTAGGCTAGAGTGTTCGTACAAATCCACATAATCGGACCAGTCACTCTTACCTGGGAACTCTTGGGGTGAGTGTCCACTTATAGGCTAAAACATGTCTTCGCGATACATTATTGTGACCCATTTACTTTGATTAGTCACTGTGTGTCGTTTGTTTGCTTTGTGGTACGAACGAATGACCACCACCCATGCTTTTTGTCGATATTTGTATCATCTCATTATTCATTTTGTCATCTAACTTGTTTTCTCTCATGTTTCCTCTTTTAGAATGCCTCATCGACGCGACAATCAGCTACCTAATGCCGAACTGGCAGTAATCATTGCGCAGCAAATGGCTGCTGCACTCCCAAATCTCATCGCTCAAATAAACCAAGCCAACAATAACTACAATAATGCTTCATGCAGCTTTAAAAGTTTCAATTCGGCTAAACCGCTCAAGTTTAGTGGTTCTGAAGGGGCAACTAGGCTCCTACAGTGGTTTGAAAGCATTGAGAGTACTTTTCGTCATGTTCAGTGTTCTGACAATCGCAAAGTCGAGTTTGCTTCTAGTGTGTTTCAAAAGAGGGCTCTTACTTGGTGGAATGGTTTAATGAGAGATCTTGGTGCTAATGTCGCTTTGAGTCAGACTTGGGAAGAGCTTAGGGCTCTTATGATGAGGGAATTCTGTCCTTGTCACGAACAGAGGGCGTTAGAAAGGGAGTTTGATGATCTGAAACAGGATAGTGGTGAACATCGGGCTTATACTGACAGATATGAGGAGTTGAGTTTGCTATGCCCTACAATGGTTACTCCACATGAGAAAGCTATTGAGAGGTATGTCGATGGTTTACCTGACCCAGTGCAAGATATCATTACTGGTAGCAACCCTACCACAGTTCGATAAGCCATCGAGTTGGCTGCGACTTTAACTGAGTCGTAAATCAGAAAAGGTAAACTACACAGGAAGGGTGACAAGAATAACAGTCTGACAAGAGTGAGAACAAGAAGGGTAAGAAAGTTGGATCTTCAAAGAGGTCTAGGAAGCGCAAGGCTTCCCAAAATTTCGTTGTCACTGCACAAGTCAACCAGGCAGCTCCCAACCAACCTGCACAACCTCCTGCTAAGAAACAGTATGCTGGAAAGGCACCATTGTGCAACAGGTGTAACAGTCACCATCAAACACAGGTTCAGTGTCGTTTTTGTGCCAACTGTGGAAAATCTGGTCACCTTGCCAATGTTTGTCGTTTTGCTCCGAATCAAGCCGCACAAAACCCAGCTCAGTAACCTGCCCAACAGGCTCAACAACAGGCTCAAGCTGCACGACCTTACTACAATTGTGGGGATCTGACCCACTACAGAAATCAGTGTCCTAGGTTGGCCAATGCAAATCAGGCGCATGCTCGTGGTCGAGTCTTTAACATGAATGCTAATGAGGCGCGGGCAGACAATGAGGTGGTCAATGGTACGTTCTTTGTTAACAATCAGCCTGCATCTGTTCTTTTTTATTCGGGTGCCGATAAGAGTTTTGTGTCATTGTCTTTTGAACCATTGCTTTGCATGACTAGAACGAAACTAGGAAAGCCTTTGACAGTAGAAGTTGCTAGTGGTGAACCCGTTGTTCTTAATTCTGTTCTTCGAAACTGCCAGTTGAACCTTAATAACCATCTTTTTCCTATCGACCTCACACCGATGCAACTAGGAAGTTTTGACATTATAGTGGGTATGGATTGGTTAGCCAAGTTCCACGCAGAGGTAGTTTGTTTTGAGAAGATTGTCCGTATTCCGCTTTCGACTTGTGAGATCTTAGAGGTTCATGGTGAGAAACCTGCTTGTAACCTCAAACTCATGTCATGTATTCAAGCTCAAAAGTATCTGCGTAAGAACTATGTGGCCTTCTTGGCACATGTTGTAGAGGAGAAAGGCAAAGGTAAGTCTATTTAAGATATCCCTGTTGTTCGGGATTATCCTGAAGTATTTCCTGAGGAATTACCTGGTTTACCCCCAGCACACCAAGTTGAGTTTCGTATTGATCTTATTCCTGGTGCTAACCCCCTATTGCTAGATCTCCGTATCGTCTTGCACCGTCTGAGATGCAAGAATTATCTAAACAGCTTCAGGAGCTTTCTGACAAAGGTTTTATTCGTCCTAGCTTTTCACCATGGGGTGCTCCCGTTTTGTTTGTGAAGAAAAAAGATGGCTCTTTCAGAATGTGCATCGATTATCGTGAGCTTAACAAGCTTACCATCAAGAATCGGTATCCCCTACCTTGCATTGATGATCTCTTTGATCAGTTACAGGGTGCTACTTGTTTTTCGAAGATTGATCTACGTTCTGGGTATCATCAGCTTCGAGTGCTAGAGGAAGATATTCCCAAGACTGCATTCCGTACAAGATATGGTCATTATGAGTTCACTGTTATGCCATTGGGTTTGACTAATGCTCCTGCTGTTTTCATGGACTTGATGAATAGGGTTTGTAAGCCTTATTTGAACAAGTTCATCATCGTTTTCATTGATGACATCTTGGTTTATTCTAAGACACGAGCTGATCATGAACAACATCTCCGTCTTACTATGGAACTCCTGAAGAAAGAACAACTTTTTGCCAAATTCTCCAAGTGCGAATTTTGGCTTAAGGAAGTTTAATTTTTGGGGCACATCATCAACGAACAAGGTATTCATGTAGATCCCGCCAAAATCAGTGCGATTAAGGATTGGGATACACCTACTACTCCAACCGAAGTTCGTTCATTTCTTGGTCTCGCGGGTTATTACTGCCGCTTCATCGAAAACTTCTCCAAGATTGCGGTTCCTCTCACTGCTCTAACTCAGAAGAATAAACCCTTTGAATGGGGATCTAAACAAGAAGAAGCATTTCAGACCTTGAAACAGAAACTCTGTGATGCACCTATTCTATCTTTACCTGAGGGCAACGATGATTTTGTCGTGTATTGTGATGCATCAAATTTGGGTCTTGGCTGTGTTCTTATGCAAAGGAACAAAGTCATAGCTTATGCATCAAGGCAGTTGAAGATACACGAGAAGAACTACACGACTCATGATCTTGAGTTAGGTGCAGTAATTTTTGCTCTCAAAATCTGGAGACACTATCTGTATGGTACATAATGTGTGGTTTTCACTGACCACCAGAAAGAACTTAACATGAGGCAACGATGTTGGGTTGAACTTCTAAATGACTACGATTGCGAGATTCGCTACCATCCTGGTAAGGCGAATGTCGTGGCTGACGCATTGAGTCGTAAAGAGCGTGTCAAGCTTCATTGTGTTCAAGTTCGATCTGATATTCAAACCCGCATTTCTCAGGCTCAACATACTTGTGTTTCACAAGGCTTGATGGGTAAGGAATGACCATATCACATTAAGCCTGATCTTGAACTGAAGGACAATGGATTGTATTATTTCATGGACCGTTTGTGGGTCCCAAGTCAAGACAATCTTCGCACCTTGCTAATGGATGAAGCTCATAAGCCTCGTTATTCTATTGATCCTGGTGTAGATAAAATGTATAAGGATCTTCGAACCCAGTTTTGGTGGCCCGGTATGAAGAAAGACATTGCCTTATACGTATCTAAATGCCTTACTTGTCTTAAGTTTAAGGCTGAACATCAACATCCCTCTGGATTATTGGAGCAACCAGAGATTCCAGTTTGGAAATGGGAAAACATTGCTATGGATCTTATTACCAAACTTCCGCGCACTAAGAGAGGTCATGATGCCATTTGGGTAGTTGTTGATCGTCTTACCAAGTCAGCGTATTTCTTGCCAATCCGTGAGGATCTGTCTGCTGACAAGCTTGCTAAAATTTATGTGGATGAGATTGTATCCCGTCATGGCGTTCCTTTGAACATTATTTCTGACAGAGATGCTCGATTCTCATCTCGCTTTTGGAGAACCATGCAATCTGCTATGGGAACCCAACTTAATTTAAGCACCGCTTATCATCCGCAATCAGATGCTCAATCTGAAAGAACAATCCAGACATTGGAGGATATGCTTAGAGCTTGTGTGATCGATTTTGGTGGTAGTTGGGATTCGTATCTACCGTTGATTGAATTATCCTACAACAATAGTTATCACTCCAACATCAACATGGCTCCTTTCGAAGCTTTATATGGTTGAAAATGTCGTTCACCAGTCTGCTGGAATGAGATCGGTGAAGCTCAGCTTACTGGACCTGAGCTCATTCTAGAGACTACAGATAAAATCAAGAAAATTCACGATAACCTTCAGACAGCTAGAAGCCGTCAAAAGAGTTACGCGGATAGACGACGCAAGCCTTTGGAATTTCAAGTCGGTGATCGCTTCTTACTTAAGGTTTCACCTTAGAAAGGTGTGATCAGATTTGGAAAGACAGGAAAACTTGCACCTAGATATGTTGGACCATTCAAGATCGTTGGGAAAGGTGGCCTACAAACTTGAGTTACCTCCTGAACTCGAAAATGTTCATTCAACCTTCCACGTGTCCAATCTCAAAAAGTTTTTAGCTAATGAGAACTTCCACATACCGCTTGATGAAATTCGTGTGGATAACATGATGCATTTTGTTGAGAAACCTGTGGAAATCATGGAACGTGAAGTCAAGTGGCTCAAGCGCATACCTAAGTTCTCTGGGAATCTAAACGTGGACTAGAATTTACCTGGGAAGATGAAGATCAGATGAAGGCAAAATATCCACATCTATTCTCACAAGTTTCCTCTAAACAAATTTCGGGACGAAATTTCCACAAGTAGGGGAGACTGTGACATCTGTGCTTGTAATCATTATATTAACTCTAAAAAAATTCAATTATCAATAAAACAATGTGATTTGATCCCAATATTTGCTTATTTATGTTTGACATTTTGCACGTTTTGATTTTGTTCAATTTCAAACTCTATATCGCTTTCTGGAAAGTTATAAGCAAATTGATGCATAAACGTAATAGTTTAACGCGACAAACACTCTAGAACATCAACATATGCTTAACATACCTTAAACAACCTTTACATAACTTAGAAATAAGTTTTAAAGGGTTTGGTATGGCAAAATCAAGTTTATTCGATCGCAGGGACTAATTGTGACAAACTGCGAAAGTATGCCGATTCGTATAGTAACGAACATTCCGGAATATGATGTCACACCCTGCTAGTAGTGGAAGCGTATTGTGTGTGACGTAAGAAAGGTAATCATTGCATCCAAATGTATTAACAACATGAACCAACAACGTTGGTTCTAATCATGATCGAATCCTAGAGTTCGGTTCCCAACCTTGGAATTTTCCCGCAAGCGAGCAATACTCCTCTCGTATAAGATCCTGGAGTTCTTCCAACGACATCCTCTTTGCTGTCTTACTCCTTATAGTTTGCACTTGGAGATTCCATCAAGTTAACGTCTCCCTCAACAGATGACTATTCATTTACCAAAACGTTTACTTAGGAGTACATTTATTAGCAAGGTTAACTGACTTCCTTGTCTTTATCTAGCGGATAGAACGCACCGCACCATCCGTATCAATGAGGTCTCGTGGCTTATAATCCGGAAAAACCTTAGGATTAAAATCTGGTGTGATTGCATCTCCAAGTTTGGCATTGCCACTCATTCTCGTCCCATCGGGATTTGAACCACTTGAACTACCGGTACCATCAGTACCATCACTAGTATCGACTCGACAACCTCATGTTGTGTAATTTCCGCGACCTCATGTCGTTCCATAAAAACTTGAGTTCAACTTTAATAGTAGGGCGCTGATTAACTGACCCTCTTCTAGGTGTAGATTTTCTTGTCGATGCCACGTTGTTTCCGATACATAGTATCATTGGGTCTAGGCTTTTATTTGGACAGATATAGCCTATCATGCGCCTAAGAATTGAGAATGTGATTGGTCATGGAAACCTCAAGACAGCGTTGCTCCGGTATGTTTGAACAATGATATTCATGAATAAATATATTCCAAAATGCATAGTACCTCTTGAGTGTATTAGCCATGTGCCTAAATGGGAAAGAAGTAATTCGTTGAGGAGGAGAAACCAACCGGTCGTCTCCAATTTACAACGTGTATTCCATACTTCATGGATCTCGATAGTCCAAAGTAGGAAAATCCTTCGCCGCACTAACCAGTGTGACGAATACATTGATATCCCTTGAGCTCCAAGAGCTCCAACAAGATTGTTATAATTTCCATGAATGTCGAATAATACAATGAAGGGGTTGTAGCTTGGCTCATGCCATATCATCCTTTGGAATAAGACAAATGTCAAACGACAGAGTTGAATGTAATCATTTCCAATGACTAAGATAAGGTAAAGTGTCATAGACGCCAAAGAACCAACCCATTTACCAGAATTTCGAGATTGTTGAGGAAAACTCCTCCATGAGTGGCTACCGAGTTTTGTTTACTTTCGATGACTAGTCTAAAACGACTCGTGTTATAGATCGAATGTTAAGTGCAATCAATACTTGTAGTTTTCCTGTATCATAGAGTGTTATAGTAACCGTTCCGGTTAGTGTTCCACTAGATAGAAACTTGAACAACTTAGGAATTTCTTATGGCTAGTGATCATTAGCTTGACCCGCAGAGCTCACCAGGATTCCCATACACTACAAGTTGTTATTACGTGGGCCCCCGTAATAATAAATTGTCTTGTATGGTCACCCTAGCATTCTCTCGTTCAAGCAGTCGATCAGTCAAAGAGAGGACACTATTGTCTATATACTTTCAACACAGAAGGAACCTTCGTGATGGTCCACATGCTAACGCCCATTGTCATTATTCGTGAAAGGGCACAATGTTAGCCGAAATAGGAATAAAAAGAATCCGTAATAATAATAACTGGAGGGGAACCCTTTAAGATGAGTACTTCATCTTCCTTGTCTGGACAAGAGTGTCATCAATCACGATTAGTATGAGCCTCAGGGACCTCGTCCCACTAGTAGGGTTGTTGTCCAAGGCAGCCACCTTCGCCTCGTCGTCACTACCAAAGCCGGACATATACCATCCGAGGGAAAACAACCATCTTCCATGTGATCAATGCTTTAGGGTCTCTCTCAGGGACCATGCCCGCCATAAGCTTCGTAATAGACGTGAGGTCGTCATTCTCATCGCATGAGTCAAGTGTAATAATAGGATTCGTAGTCGAAGTTATTTTCGTTCATGGCAAAATATTCCGTACAACACATATATAAATACATTATATATATAATCACTAAGTCTCATGTTATTTTTGTTCTCGTGTTTCACATGTAATTCCTAGTGTTTCGAGTCTATTCCTTATAGACTAAACATGTATTGATCCATATCCGTTACTTATGATTGAGCTCGCATGATAGATCATCATGTTATCGTGACACAATGAAAACCTTTTGTCATTTTTGTCATACTTTTGAAATCATTTGTGTATTGTTATCGACTTTGTTTTCATGTGAGAGCCCTTGGTGATTGTAGACCAAACTTTATAAAAGTTTGTCCCCGGTTCACTACAATCGGAGCTCTGATACCAATCTGTCACACCCTGCTAGTAGCGGAAGCGTATTGTGTGTGACGTAAGAAAGGTAATCATTGCATCCAAATGTATTAATAACATGAACCAACAACGATGCCATAGATATATAGTTTTCAACAAAAGATTACAAGTTTTCAACATAGTTTCCAAGTTCAACAACGCTTGACATAGCATAGTTCTAAGTTATTTTTCACATAACAAAAGATAGTTTTTGACACAAAACATAGTGAGGTTTTGTCCCCTATATACCCATACGAAGTTGGGATATAAAAGACAAACCCTCCCAAAAGAGGCCATCGTTGTCATTTGTTTTCCCGAATCCCATAGTGAATCACCGGCTCAAGACCTGTTTCCTGAAATACATGTAGTTTTAAAAAAATCAACAAAAAGTTGAGCGAGTTCATGCAGTACTTGTTATCATATGAAATCTAGTAATTGTTATCTTGTAATCATGGTATGTTCTGATTCAAACATGGAGTCTGTTAAGGATCTATCAGTGGGTAGCGAGCCCCCTGACATAATGTACCATAAGCAAAATAACCAAACCGAGAACACTTTGTCATCATTGGGATCACAAAAGCACTCCAGGGTATACCATCCAGGAGTGGGGCGTGCCTCAAGCCCAATAGATCTACACCTTTTGCACCTTGGTCACTACGTGATTAATGGTTATTAATGTAGATTCCCTACTTATGCACATTGATCATGCCTCCTACTCCGTAACTAACATACCAATAGTTTTAACATGTATTTCCCCTCGATGTTTTTGAAAACAAAACATTGAAAACCGTGAAAGGAGGGACATGAACTCACTAGTTTGCGTTCCGTGAAATATGATATCGAAGTGAGCGTCCGTACGTGTCAATAACCTACATGTGTACTAATCTCGTTAGACACTAGGTCTTTCGGACCTCGTACAAGTTGTTCATCTTGAATTCTTTATTATGTTTTCGCTTGTCATCATTAGAACAACTTTGTATTTTAGAGCGTTGCTAGTTTACTCGCTCGATTGTTATGTGTATTCATGTGTTCTATGTGTATTGGGCCTAGCCCTAGTTTTCTTGTTATTGGGCCTAGCCCTAGTTTCCTTGTTATTGGGCCTAGCCCAAATCTAATTCTAGTGAGTCCATTAAATATACTCTTGCAATTTTTACCAAAAATTCACCAAGCATGTAACTTAATAAGTTCGTTTTTTTTTCACATGAAAATACTTGGTAATTTTTATAGTTTTCGACTTTCCGGATTCTTGTTTTTGACCACATAGTTATGCGTTCGCTTTAGTGTCTAAAAATATGTTATTTTTAGACTTGACATTGTAGTAACTTGTTTAAGATGTCGATACGCCCAAATTGTCGTCATCAAGTGTTATGTATTTCCGTTTCGGCCATTTTATTTAATTGTCCGACTTTACTAGCATTTCTTGGACCAAGTAGGAACATGTATGTGTATTTATTTTGGTCACCCTTTAGGTATCTAATACATACACATATATAGCACACATTGCAAGCACTTAGCAAGTTTCCGAAAATATATAATTTTTCTTACCAAAAATTATATTTACACATTGTTATATTTTTACCCATTTATTTATGTAAAAGAATAGGTTTAAATTCATGAAACTTATTGAATATTTAAATCTTAAATATTCTCATTAGGGTTTCCAAAATGACGTTTATGTCCACTAATCGCGTTTAACATTGTTTATCACCCTTTAATCCCTCTTTAATCGCGATTAGATTTTTAGAAAAATTCGCCATAGTTCCCCCTAAACTATGACGTTTCCCACGTTACAAAAACGCGTTTAGATCAATAATCAATTTCCAAACATCACTAAACTTATGTTTACATCACTAACCATACTTATTCCCTCAAAGATTCTTATGAGCATTATTTTTCTTAAACTTTCAAGTCTTCAAAGTTAACCATTTATTAAGTTTATTTCTTACATAAACTTAATTGTAAATTGTTTTTCACTTTTAAAGATTCACACATCTTTATGTAGAAATTTCCAAGACTTTTACATAACACTTTTGATAATTAATATCACATAAAATTATTTTATGTCAAAAACCAAGTTCATTAGTGTTGTTAAAAGCCTTTTCACATGATTATTCTTGGTTTAATCTTTCAAGAATCACTAAATCAAGTTTATATATAAATGCTCATAATCTTTGAAGTTGATGATCTTTCTTGATTTAAACATAACCATGTTTAAATCACATATTTATGTTCATCATAATAATATGAACACAAATATAAAATACTACATAAAACTAACAACAAGATCATCATAATTATAAACTTTAAGCTACTAATCTCAACAAAAATAACATAATCAACAAGATCACATGAACATATTAACACTAAACAACATAAATCAACACATAATATATTCATATTTAGTGTTTATTAGCTTTATGTTTAGGGTTTTTGATTATGTTTAACTTTAACTTCAAGATAATCAACTTGTACTTCTATGATTAACTAGTAATAAGAAGCATAAAAATTGTGTTTAGAAGACTCACAATCTTGTAAGTGATTAAACAAGAAGAATAAGAAGAAATAAGCTCCAACCAAGCTCCTAGTGATTCTTCATGTATAAGCCATGTGTTTATAGTCTTGTAGGGTTTAGATTATGTGAAAATGGAATGGTTTAGAAGTGAAAATGAAGGTGATATTGGTTGTTCTTATGGCTGCCGAAAATGAGAGAAGAAAGCAAGGGATTTTTGTTGCAAGTGTGATAAAAATGAAGATAAGTTTAAGTTACAACATCCATACTTCTTTTAGTCAACACTTCTTATCATAAGTCCATACTCAAGACCATAATTGCTTTGAAAATGTTGGACAAATTGGTGAGGCCATGGGGCCCACCAAAAACGTGAGTAGGAGGGGGGGGGGTATGATGCTTATTTTTTTTTATAAAAGCTACCATTTATAAGATATTTTGGTAATTAAGAGGTGTAGGGTGATTAGGGGTTTAATTACGTCGTTAAGGGGTGATTAGTGTTTCGGAACCAAAATTATTATTAACTAGTTCCCTAAACTAGTAAAAATTATGTCTTGATGCTTAAAACGCTTTTCATTTCGTCGTCGGCTCGTTTACGGTACTTTTATGTCGTACCGACAAGAAATTCCGCAAGTTGTTTTCTTGTATTCGAAGGTTGTATGAAATGATTCCGAGTCCCAAATTTAGCTTCACTAGCTCGCTAGATTCTTCGTTTGCTTGCTTCATGACCAAAAATGTCGCCTACTAGTTCGTCGAACCGCTAACGGACTAGTTTAGCGCATAGCGACGTAACGCCGGAAACTTGTGATTATGTATCTTCCGTTGGTATCATCTTATTGTTTTAGTATGTTTTTCACCAATTGACATTATTCCGAAGTCCCGGAAATGCTTTGTTATAAGTTTGGACGCATTAAAAATACCATATTTTAAGCCGAAACAGACATTTTTGAGGTTAGGGCGTTATACCAGAAAGTCTTATATCTTTGCAAGACATGTTTTCACAATAATGTTTTCTTATATAAATGGACTCAGTTATGTTATCCGAGTGTCGTTTTTCAGTGTTTCGGTCTAGTTTCACGGTTTGCTGGCATGAATAGTGTAACCGTGAATAGTGCACGCAGCACTTTCTACCAACACTTCTAGGACATTGTTTGTTTGGTCTCGCCATACGACGAAAACTATCATATGTTTTAGCTTTGTTTTCTTGTCCTAACACTGTTATTCAGTATACGACACAGTTACGAAATTAAATTACGCTAACTGCATGAGATTAAGAAATATAAATAGTGATTAGATTGTACGGAATTACCAATTATTTGCCAGTTGTCACATATGATCATAAGTTAAACATACCCTAAGTATCTTTCACATAGCTTAGAAATAGGCTTTGAGGGGTTCGGTGTGCAAAAATAAACTTATTTGGTCAAACAGGGACTAAAAGCGTCAAAAAGTGCATAAGTTTGCATTTACGCGCATATCTCACGTTCTGAACACATCCGGACATCCAAAAATTTTTGTAATCATTAAAATATTTTATTTTAGTGATTGGAATGCTAAAATTTCATTTGTCGCGCAATTTGGATCGTTTTTCGCGTCCATTTGTGTTTCGTCATAATTAACCGAACAACGAGACCGTACAACCAAACGAACCGACATCCATGATATTTTCAAGCATATTTCATGCCCCCTATACTTTAACTTCATTATGGAGCCTTGAAAATGGGTTAACGGGGCTTAAACGCATCAAAAATCAAGTTTTAAGCATTAGGGGCCTGTTCTGCCAAATTTCAAAAGTTTGCTGGTCTGAGGTCTAGGAGGGGCGCGAAGCCCTTTGTTCCTGTCCTTGCGGCCCACGAAGAACCCCTAGATGTGTAGCAACTGGTTTTCTGCAAACAGCTGCTGATTCATGGGTTTTGGACATGGTTTTCTCATACCTTGAGCTGGTTTTGGACACCCCTAGTATTCTAAATCACTGGGTAACACTTGTAAGGTCCAGATTGAAGCTCAAAACCAAAGAAACGATCCTAACGGTTGTCAAAAATCTATAAATACCCATGAGATTTCATTTCAACACTTGCTCAAATATGAGTTTTCTTCATCTTCTGCACAATAGGAGCTATCCCTTCTGGTTGAAGGCTCCTTTCTTCTTGTTTTCTTATTCTATCTTCAAGCTTTGGACCTCTTGTAAGCTTCTTTCAATCTTTTTATGCATTTCAAGCATAAAAGTCAAACAATGTTTGACTTTCTACTTTGACCAGTCTTTGGTCAACATAAAGTTCGTTTGAACTTTGCAACGTGAGCGTAATCACGATGGTTATAGTCCCTTGTGACTATACCTACTGATTACCACGTTGATTAGGCAAATTGACGAGTCATAGTTTCGGTCAAAATACGTGTTTATGCGTATTTTACAACGAAACTATCTTTAGGTATCAAAACACTTTGTTTTGATATCAAACTTGTTTTCTAACTTAGTTAAACATGTTTTAACATGTTTAAGTCGTCACTTTTAGTCTAGTGCTTATTTAGGGTCGTAAGATAAGCGGTCTAAACCACCCCTTAGACTTTCGAACCCGACCCGTTTGGTCGATCATTAGGATCCGACCAAACACATTTTGTGACCATAGTTGTATAGGGAATAACCTTCCGAGGTTATACCTTATGGTCATTTCATTTAGTTAGTTGTATGATAGGTAATTTATATGCTTTAGGAAAATGACCAAAATGCCCTTTTTGCGCATAACTTCATTTTAAGCATATGTAACTTAAATTTTGTCACATAAACTGATTATTAAACATGTTAGGGCATATAATACTTGTCATAGGACTAGTTAGGCTATTTGTTTGCGCTTTTGCGCAAACGGGTCAAACGCACTTAGGATAGGTTCCGATTTATAATGTAGGCTTTGTTAAACCATATTACATGAGTTCCTATACTCATTTGGTTTACGAAACCTCATTTTATCCGATCTTCCGATATAGGTCCAATTTATTAACGTAGTTACCTATATTAGGTGCCGATTGATTCCGTGATCCTTTTAGCTTTACTTGGTTGTTATTCAAAGACTATTGAGCATTTTCAAGTGAGTACATAGTCCCCTCTTTTACTGTTTTCAATTATTTTGGGGTGATACACATGTGCCTACTTGTTACTTTCTTGCTTTTCCTGCTTTTATATCATATGCTTGCTATGTTCATTAGTACACATATAGTACATGATTTCATCTATGTTTATGCTATGTATGTTTAATTAACTTGCGAGCACATTGATTTTGATGTGTGTAAAATGCAACATATAAATTACATCAAATGAGGCACAAAACTAACCCTTTTTAAGTACTAATGTTGGAAAAAGAGTGTTTTTGTCTTCCTTTTGTATTTTCAGGATTAAAAGAGCTCAAATTCACAAAAGAAGCAAAAAGACAGCTAAATCTAACATAAATACAAGGAAAGGAACATAAGTGGACTGCCCGACCCCTCAACGGCATCTTCCCAAGCAAAATAGAGAAGGCAGAAGACTGAACACGCCCCGTGCTCAGCCAGCACGGGGCCGTGCCCAAGAAGCAGCAGAAAAGACAAATCCATAGAAGCTTCTATTGCCCACCACGGGGCCGTGTCCAGTGAGCACGGGGGGCGTGGCGAAAGTACTGCAGGCGCATTAATAGTAATTGCGAATTACAATTAATGAAGAGAGAGAGTGTCAGACAGGCACGGGGCCGTGTCCAGCGGACACGGGGCCGTGCCCAGCCTTTTGTTCAGCCTATAAATAGGAGTGCTTGGTTTCATTTCAACTCATCCCTTGGCACACCACCTCTCTCACACTTCATCCACCACCCACCACCATCACAACACCATCATCCACCACCATCATCCATTGTCCATCGTAGAGTGTGCGAATCGTCTCGGGATCCAAGATTGATCGTAAGAGTTCTTGACAATCAAGGCCATGTTTGCCTAAGTCTCTTACATCACTTGGTGAAGACAAAGTGTCTAGTATAATACTTTTTATTTCTAATCTTTTGCACTTTTTATTTGGTTTTGTATTAATGACTTTAATAACTAGTTACTTATGTTGAAGGTGATCTTTCCTTATCGTTTGTCCGTGGTGTCTTGGCATTATTTTACTGTCTATATAAAATAAAGGATTTTCACCATTCATATCTCCACGGTCTATATGGAGGTATGTTGGCTACCTGGTCGGGGGTTAAGGGAACGGTTTGGTAAAGGTCTTGCCATTGTTCAGCGTTTAGAGGTCCTGCAATGGACCTGGGTCAAATTTAGTAGGACCTCCTTCAATGCTTCACGGTATTGGATGGCGGGGGTCCAAACTCTTTGATCCCCTCATAAGTTAACTACTATTAATACTATAACCCGGCTATTTAGGACTGTATCCCTGCTGACTCAGACTACTTAGTCGAGGGTAACGTCACCGCCAAAAGCGGGGCCTACCATAATATTGCATTAATAACTTAATTCATTATCTTCCAATAATCCACCCTTTTAGGATTGTATCCTTGCTGACTCAAACTACTAGGGTGAGGGTAACGTCACCTTCAAAAGAGGGGCCTACTACAATAACTAAGATAATCTCTTAATTATGTGCAAAAGTGCGGAAATAATCAAAGGTTATACTAGATACGAGTCGGAACCAAGTGATTCATCTTGTCTATCTGTTTTTACTTTTATTTTTATTTTCAGAATTTTAGTTAGTTTTTATTTTTCTTAGTTTAAAACTTTTTTCTAACCTTTTTATTTTGATTAGACGTTGAGGATAAACCGGTACTAAAAGCTCTTGTGTCCTTGGACGACCTCGGTATCTTACCAACGCTATACTACGCTCACGATGGGTGCACTTGCCCATATGTGTGTTTAGTGTTAGTAAAATATCGTGTTTTATAAATTTAAAACTTGGCTAAAATAAGTGTTAAAGGGGCTTAAAATATACCTAATATATACGACACTTCACCGCACATCAAGTTTTTGGCGCCGTTGCCGGGGACACAAGGATTTTAAGAAAGCTTAAAATCGACGGCCTAATCAGTTTTTCAAAACCTTTTTAAAAGCGCGCACATTTTTCTGCATTTTAGTTTAGTTTTGCATTTACAGTAACCTGTACACGGGGCCGTGTTCACTGAACACGGGGCCGTGCTGCACATTTTCATAAAAACACCCAGTAACAGTAGCTTGAACACGGGCCGTGCTCACTGAACACGCCCCGTGCTCAACGAAATCAGTAACTTTAATTAAAACGCCCAGATACAGTTCCAGAACACGGGGCCGTGCTCACTGAACACGGGGCCGTGTCCAGCCTCTGTTTCCGTTTTTATTTTTGTTTTCTGATCTCGAGACTCAGTTGTGGTCTGCTGAGTGATCCTTATGGATCAATACTCAGGAGGTTACAACTACACCTATGATGAGGATGATTATAGGGGTAATTATTGCACTAATTGTTGTAATGCACGATCGATTCAAAATAATCACTCATATCAACCATCCAATTCATACACCTACTATGAGGAGCCCAGGTACGAGCCATCAACTTCATACACATCCTATGAAGACCAAAGGTATGAACCTCCTCCCTCATACTCATATTTTGATGAACCAAGGTATGAGCCTTCATACTCATACTTTGAGGAACCAAGATATGAGCCACCACCTTCATATGCTTATTACGAGGAACCTTGGCGTGAACAACCCACCTCATATGAGTATTATGAAGAACAAAATTATGAACCTTATCCATCATATGCTTGCAATGAAGAACAATGGTGCGAACCATCGACTTCATATGAGTATTGTGAGGAACAAAGGGTCGAACAACCGGATTCAAGCTTAGAAAACACCGATTCTTTTTCTATAACCGAAGTGACCGATAGGATATTAGAACACATTAGAGTTATCAATCGATGTATAAAAGAAGCTCGCGCAAGGGAAGAGGAGTCCCGCGCAAGAGAAGAATTAAAAAAGGAAGAGATAACCGAAAGTGTAAAAATGGAAGAACAAATAAGTGAAAAACCGACACATGAGTTAAACAACGAAGAAGGTGAGTCCGACAACGTTAACATTCAAGAAGAGTATAATTTTGAAGAAATTAACCTCTTGTCACCTTCTTTCGAAAATCATTGTTTAGTACCCACTCATGCTAAGTTTTTAAAAGAGTTAAACACTAACGCTAAAATTGACGAAACGGTAAGTGTTAAGTTAACTAATGATCAAACGTCACTAATAAAAGAAGACCCATTTGAAATTAACATTACACCGGTTCCGTGTTTCTTTCAAAATTCATTTATTTGTAATGTCACAATCGATAAAGATCTTTGTGTTAACATAATGCCTAACTACATTTTCGAAAAATTAAGTATTAGTGATTTTTCTCCACTTCAAATACCCATTTTCTATCCAATCGGAAAGTAATAAAATCAATTGGTATAGTTGAAGATGTCTTGGTTCAAACAAATCAAATGGTAATCCCAACCGATTTTTTCATCCTCGATGACGCTCCTCTAGTGTTGGGAAGACCATTTGTAAAAACTCACGAAGCTTTGAAAAACCGGAAGTTCAACAATCTACCTCTTCAATTAGGGGCATTTAAAAGAAGTGTCGATCTCGAACGGTCAATGAAATATCCTTTCGGCAATAATGACCCCCTAATTGAAGATGAAGATGAACCACCCGATACAAGTGAAGAGATTGACCACTTTGTTGAAGAAGAGGTCGCCATAGAACAAACTTTTAAAGTTCTTGATCGAAATGAGCAACCAAATAAGGAGTCTCCTAAAGACCCACCACTTGAGCTCAAAGAACTTCCAAAAGGTTTGGAATATGCTTTTCTAGACAAAGATGGTAATTTACCGGTAATTATTTCATCTAAATTAGATAACTTAGAAAAAGAAAAATTAATTAATCTTTTGAAAAAACACAAAAACGCAATAGCTTGGAAACTTGTAGACATAAAAGGAATTAGTCCTTCTATGTGCACACACAAAATTTTGATGAATGATGACTACAAATCGGTCATACAACCACAACGTCGAGTAAATCCAAATGTTCAAGAAGTGGTTAAAAACGAAGTCATCAAATTACTTGACGCCGGACTTATCTATCCTATCTCCGATAGTCCTTGGGTAAGTCCCGTCCAAGTAGTTCCAAAGAAAGGAGGTATGACGGTAATAACTAACGAAAAGAATGAACTAATACCAACGAGAACCGTCACAGGATGGAGAGTATATATAAATTATAGACGATTAAATGAAGCGACAAGAAAGGATCACTTTCCTTTACCTTTCATTGATCAAATGTTAGAAAGATTATCCGGTCATAAATTTTACTGTTTCTTGGATGGTTTTTCAGGTTACTTTCAAATCCCGATAGCACCCGAAGACCAAGAAAAGACAACTTTCACATGCCCCTATGGAACTTTTGCTTATCGACGCATGCCGTTTGGTCTATGTAATGCCCCAGCAACATTCCAACGTTGCATGGTAGCCATCTTCCATGACATGATAGAAAAGACAATGGAAGTCTTCATGGATGACTTTTCTATCTTTGGGGATTCATATGACCAATGCCTCGATAACCTTGAACGAATGCTATCCCGATGTGAGGAAACTAACCTCGCCCTTAATTGGGAAAAATGCCATTTCATGGTAACGGAGGGAATAGTACTCGGTCACAAGATCTCAAGCGAGGGAATGGAGGTGGATCGAGCCAAAATAGATACCATTTCTAGATTACCACCTCCATCCTCCGTACGAGCTATCAGAAGTTTCCTAGGGCATGCCGGATTCTATAGAAGGTTTATCAAAGACTTTTCTAAAATCTCTAGACCTCTAACAAAATTACTTGAAAAAGATGCTCCTTTCATCTTTGACAATGATTGCAATCAAGCATTTCTCACCTTAAAAGAAATGTTGGTCAATGCACCTATCATGATAGCACCTGATTGGAAATTTCCTTTCGAAATCATGTGTGATGCTAGTGACTTTGCAGTTGGAGCTGTCTTGGGACAAAGAAAAGAAAAGCATTTCCACCCGATTTATTATGCTAGTAAAACACTTAATGATGCGCAAGAAAATTACACAACAACTGAAAAAGAGTTACTAGCTGTGGTATTTGCTTTTGATAAATTTCGTTCTTATCTTGTTCTTTCTAAAACTATAGTTTATACAGATCATGCTGCCATCCGATATCTCTTCAAGAAGCAGGACGCAAAACCACGTTTGATTAGGTGGATTCTACTCCTCCAAGAATTTGACATTGAAATCAAGGACAAAAGAGGAGCAGAAAATACCGCAGCAGATCATCTTTCACGCTTAGAAGACCCAGCTTTAGAGGCAACCAGGGACGAGCAAATCAACGAAAAATTTCCAACTGAGTCCCTGGAAATGGTGGAATACAAGGAAGAACCATGGTACGCCGACTATGCTAACTACCTAGCTAGCGGTATAGTCGCAAAAGGGTGGCCACATCATCAAAGAAAAAAATTCTTTGCCACTGTGAAACACTACTTTTGGGAAGATCCATATCTTTTCAAAATGTGTGCCGACCAACTAGTCCGACGATGCGTACATGGTAGTGAAGCACGAAGAATTCTCCGCCATTGTCATGAAGGTCCATACGGAGGACATCATGGTGCTGCTAGTACCGCACGAAAGGTATTTGATTCAGGATTTTATTGGCCAACCATTTACAAAGACGCCCAAAGTCTTGTAAAAACATGTGATGCTTGCCAAAGAACAGGTAATATTTCTTCCAAAAACGAAATGCCACAAAATGGCATTCTTGTTTGTGAAAATTTTGATGTGTGGGGACTCGACTTTATGGGACCTTTCCCACCATCGAAAGGAAACAAATATATACTTGTGGCAGTAGATTACTTGTCTAAATGGGCCGAGGCCGAGGCACTTCCAACAAATGATGGAAGGGTCGTGGTAAGATTTCTGAAAAAATTATTCTCTCGTTTTGGCACACCTAAAGCTTTAATAAGTGATAGAGGTACCCATTTTTGCAACCATCAACTCGAAATTTTTTTTAACAAGATATGGGGTCTATCACCGGGTTTCAACAGCATATCACCCTCAAACAAACGGACAAGCCGAAGTGACTAATAGAGGTTTAAAACGAATACTTGAAAAAACTGTAGGGTTAAATAAAAAGGAATGGGCTGATAAATTAGACGATGCTTTATGGGCTTTTCGAACTGCTTATAAAACAACAATAGGTACAACCCCATATAAGCTAGTTTATGGAAAAAGTTGTCATTTGCCAGTAGAAATTGCACACAAAGCCTACTGGGCAATCAAAAATGTAAACTTGGATTTAGAATTTGCTGGTAAAAATCGATTTTGTCAATTAAATGAATTAGACGAGCTTAGGAATTATGCATACTCAAACTCTGAAATTTATAAGGAAAGAATGAAAAATTTGCATGAAAAACATATTAAACCTAATGAATTTCGGGTAGGAGATCTAGTTCTTTTGTTTAATTCACGACTTCGATTGTTTCCTGGTAAATTAAAGTCTAGGTGGTCAGGACCTTTTTCCATCACCCACATTTTTCCACACGGTGCAGTAGAAATTAAATCTCGAAATGGGCCACCATTTAAAGTCAATGGCCAACGGCTAAAACTCTATCAAGGATTCATTGAGGATGAGGAAGAAGAGATCTCGCTTCAAACGGTGGAAGAATAAAAACATCATGCCTGGTAAGTTACGAACGATTGAGACGACAAAATAAAGCGGTAAGTTTTCTAACCATAGCTTATGGGAAAAAAGGGGCACTCACACGCGCACTTAAAAAAAAAATATATATATTTTGCTCGACACGAGGCCATGTCCGCTGGACACGGGGCCGTGTTCGCGCTGCAGACGGGATAAAACCCCTTTTTCAAAACAGTTTCTTCATTCCACACGCCCCGTTTCCCCACAAAAGCTCTGGTTCCAGGCGATTTTTCGCAAAATTTCGACGTCTCCTATCGATCTAACAACGTCAAGGTATGATTCTATCACTCTTAGTAGTTAGATTAGTTACTTGCATGTAGTTAAAACACCAAAAAATTTGGGGAAAAATCTAGGGTTCTCGAAGTTCATCCGGATCAAACCTCAAATTTTTGTTTAGATCTGTTTGCATTTAGTTAGATTAGTGTTAAGGGAAGTAAATACACTTGTATTGTTCATAGATTCACCAGATTTCTGAAAAAAACCCCAAACCCTTGTTCTTGAACCGAAAAAGATAAAATTGATAGGGTAAATGGGATATTTTGGGAAAAATGGCACTTAGGGTTTCATTTTCGGGGGAAACCGCACCTATTGGACCAAAAATTTTCAAGTTTTCGAAACCGGGTCGAAAAATGGGATTTTTGAGTAACAGACCTCTGGACACGGGGCCGTGTCCGCTGAACACGGGGTCGTGTCCAGGCACTGTTTGCAGTTTCTTTAAAAATCTAATTGTTTCGTGCAATTTTTGGTGTATTCTTTCAGATGGCAAAGTTCACTAGGTTCAATGCAAGGGAGCTTGATGCAAGGACAATGTACTCGATCTCTATGGCACAGTTTGGAGCCATAATAGGGCTATACCAAGAAGAGGAATCGGGAAACGAAGAAAATACCGGAGGATTACGAGACTTGGATGAAAATGAACGACAAGCCGCATGGGCTCAAATCGGTGAAGGAATCTACAACCCTAGTAGCACCAAGAGTACGAAGCTAAGGGATCCGCTCTATCGCTACATTCACAGGCTTCTCACCTACTCTCTAAACCAACGTCACGACAGTAGCGGCGTTGTAGGATTTGCTTGTCCTTCACTGTATCCACAACCGGAAGCCTCTCGATGTTCCATATCTCCTGTTACGAAACATGCATCTCAACCACCTTGCTCGCGCTCCAACGCCTATCTTCTTTGGAGGATGGGTGTACCGTCTTTTCAAACATTACACGCGAATTCCAAGGTCCTTTGAAAGAAGCCCATGGTCGGGACGAGTTGACTACCATATTTTCCGAGCCATGAACTTACTTTAAGAGGCGGAAGACGGAACAGTGAGTTTCCAAAGGACACAAGGTTATGCATGGAACCCACATGAGGCCCTAGTTCTTCACGCGCCACCTCCCCACTACCAGTATCAACCCCATGGTGATCCGGGTCAATCCTCCTCACAAGGAGGCGGTTTTCCTAACTTTCAAAGCTTACATGATCTTATGCAGGAAAACCTCATGTGTACCAGGAACGCCTACAACCTCGCCAACAACACATACCACCGGGTCGGAGCTATTGAACGCAACATCAACGATATACAAGACGATATCGGCAGCATCCGGGAGTATATGGCGGGGCATGGGGATGGAGGTGATGATAGCGATGAGGATATGGAGTAAGGGGTTTGGAGGAGCAGGACCAGGTTGATGGCGAGCCCACAGGTTTAAGTCCCTGTATCTATCGAACAATTGGTGGCCTGCGTGCCAAATGTTGAACAATTTACTTTCCTTGACCGCTTTTACTTTCCGTCTTATTTTTCTTTTTTCTACTTTATGCTTGGAACAATTAACTATGGTAATGTAGGATGTTTGTGTTGCTTGGTGTGGTATTAAGTGATGAAACAGGTACAAACCAAGGCTTGGGGTGCTAAGCCTCAGCACTTATAGGACCAGGATGGAAAAGACGGGAGAAGAAACCTGTTTTTCAGGCTTACAGACTGTCCACACGGGGACGTGTCCAGCCAACACGCCCCCGTGCTCACCTCCCAGACCTGCTGTTTGGATACTGTCCTGCAGATTTTTGTCAGACACGGGGCCGTGCCTAATCAACACGCCCCCGTGTTCAGTTTCTGTAAGTTTTCGTTACTGGCAGTTCACCACGGGGTCGTGTCCAGTGGACACGAGGCCGTGTCCAGACTACCAGTAACATAAATCTTTGTTTTTAACACCATTTTACACATCTAATCAACCTAAAAATTTATTTTTGGGACACATTGAGGACAATGTGTAATTTAAGTGTGGGGGGGATGCTAAAACCTTGAAATTTTGCAAGTCCTAAATACAAGCCTTACACAAAACTCTATTGGAACCGCTAATCACCCCAATTTTTTTTCAAAAATTTCATTTTTTTACTTGTCTAGGTTTAACTCGGGAAATTCAAGTTCTCAAAAAGGTTATATTTTTACGAATTTACAACCGATAGCGTCGTGATAAAAAGAACCAACATAAGAAAATTATAAAAAAGGGCATGACAAGCTTAGTTAAAATTTGATTATATATACTTGGTCACATAAAAACCCATTCCCACAAAAGTGAGTTTTGAGCCTTTATTGAGCATACAAAATTACATCTTTAGACTAAATGCTCATTTTTCGTTTCTTGTGTGAATAGCCGCTTGGTTCTTACGACTCTCGAACTTGCCATGACGATACATTCCCGGTCCTTATCAACTTAAACCCGAGTAAGTAAATGATGGAGGCATTAGGACTAACCCTTTTTATTTCTACACCATTATTTTTCTTTTTCTTTTACCACTTACCCAAAAACCCCCCTAGTTAGCCCCTTTGAGCCTAAACCTTTTCATTTCATAACCCAAACCAAAAACCCTTTTACCCACCAAAACCTTTTTTAATTTTTAACCCTTTGTTTTAGTAACAAGTTCGGTTTTGCGTATGTTCGTTCGAAAAAAAAAAATGTTGTTGATGAAGCAAAGAAAATAAACAAACAAGTTCATCAAAAATAACTTTGTTTGAATAATAGCTTCATCAAAATAAAAGTTACAAAAATAGAAAGTCCTACGAAAACCGACACTTGTTACGCTTTTTCACCCTTTTTCTACTAACCACTAACCACTAACCCAACCACCTACCTTTAACCCAAGCCTAACCCTTCACCCACAAAGTCCTCTTGATATTTACAAAGGTATAAAAGTTAAAAAGGAGGAGGATTGATTGCTTGGCAAGCTTATGGTAGGAATAAGTTCCACGCCGCTCTCGAGTGATTCACTAAAAATACACCTTCGGCCGAGTGTGAGTGATTTCTCCCGTGAGGTATGTGAACTTGTATATAAATTGAATTTTAAAAAAGGCATGTTATGCCCAAATAAGTAATTTCTCCTATGAAACGTTCTAAATAAATCTTTACAAATAGGATTGTAAATAGATAAAAATAAAACCCAAAAAGATCTTGGATTCCCAACACTCTATGATAAGCCAAAACCTTCTCTTCTACCCATTCCATTTGGGAGTGTAAGCCACATATTAAAGAGTTTTGCTTGAGGACAAGCAAAAGTTCAAGTGTGGGGGTATTTGATGTGTGTAAAATGCAACATATAAATTACATCAAATGAGGCACAAAACTAACCCTTTTTAAGTACTAATGTTGGAAAAAGAGTGTTTTTGTCTTCCTTTTGTATTTTCAGGATTAAAAGAGCTCAAATTCACAAAAGAAGCAAAAAGACAGCTAAATCTAACATAAATACAAGGAAAGGAACATAAGTGGACTGCCCGACCCCTCAACGGCATCTTCCCAAGCAAAATAGAGAAGGCAGAAGACTGAACACGCCCCGTGCTCAGCCAGCACGGGGCCGTGCCCAAGAAGCAGCAGAAAAGACAAATCCATAGAAGCTTCTATTGCCCACCACGGGGCCGTGTCCAGTGAGCACGGGGGCGTGGCGAAAGTACTGCAGGCGCATTAATTGTAATTGCGAATTACAATTAATGAAGAGAGAGAGTGTCAGATAGGCACGGGGCCATGTCCAGCGGACACGGGGCCGTGCCCAGCCTTCTGTTCAGCCTATAAATAGGAGTGCTTGGTTTCATTTCAACTCATCCCTTGGCACACCACCTCTCTCACACTTCATCCACCACCCACCACCATCACAACACCATCATCCACCACCATCATCTATTGTCCATCGTAGAGTGTGTGAGTCGTCTCGGGATCCAAGATTGATCGTAAGAGTTCTTGACAATCAAGGCCATGTTTGCCTAAGTCTCTTACATCACTTGGTGAAGACAAAGTGTCTAGTATAATACTTTTTATTTCTAATATTTTGTACTTTTTATTTGGTTTTGTATTAATGACTTTAATAACTAGTTACTTATGTTGAAGGTGATATTTCCTTATCGTTTGTCCGCGGTGTCTTGGCATTATTTTACTGTCTATATAAAATAAAGGATTTTCACCATTCATATCTCCACGGTCTATATGGAGGTATGTTGGCTACCTGGTCGGGGGTTAAGGGAACGGTTTGGTAAAGGTCTTGCCATTGTTCAGCGTTTAGAGGTCCTGAAATGGACCTGGGTCAAATTTAGTAGGACCTCCTTCAATGCTTCACGGTATTGGATGGCGGGGGTCCAAACTCTTTGATCCCCTCATAAGTTAACTACTATTAATACTATAACCCGGCTATTTAGGACTGTATCCCTGCTGACTCAGACTACTTAGTCGAGGGTAACGTCACCGCCAAAAGCGGGGCCTACCATAATATTGCATTAATAACTTAATTCATTATCTTCCAATAATCCACCCTTTTAGGATTGTATCCTTGCTGACTCAAACTACTGGGGTGAGGGTAACGTCACCTTCAAAAGAGGGGCCTACTACAATAACTAAGATAATCTCTTAATTATGTGCAAAAGTGCGGAAATAATCAAAGGTTATACTAGATACGAGTCGGAACCAAGTGATTCATCTTGTCTATCTGTTTTTACTTTTATTTTTATTTTTATTTTCAGCATTTTAGTTAGTTTTTATTTTTCTTAGTTTAAAACTTTTTTCTAACCTTTTTATTTTGATTAGACGTTGAGGATAAACCGGTACTAAAAGCTCTTGTGTCCTTGGACGACCTCGGTATCTTACCAACGCTATACTACGCTCACGATGGGTGCACTTGCCCATATGTGTGTTTAGTGTTAGTAAAATATCGTGTTTTACAAATTTAAAACTTGGCTAAAATAAGTGTTAAAGGGGCTTAAAATATACACCTAATATATACGACACTTTATCGCACATCAATTTCATAAACACATTTGTTTCATATGTTTATTTCAGCATATGTACACATTGATTTACATCACATTTTTGCTACGTATGTTCATTTAGTACATTATTTTCATATAACATGCTTACTTTTGGTATGACATTTGGTTTGTTTAACGGGTCAAAAATACGTTCATTAACATTGATAACGCCGTTCGGTAGTATGTAGTTGTAACATCTGTGCTTGTAATCATTGTGAACAGTTCAATTATCAATAAAGCAATGTTATTTGATCCCAATGTTTGTTTGTTTATGTTTGACATTTTTCATGTTTTGACTTTTATTCAATTTCAAACTCTATATCGCTTTCTGGAGAGTTATACGCAAACTGGTGCGTAAACGTAATCAGTTTAATGCGATAAATACTTCGGAACATCAACATATACTTAACATACCTTAAATAACCTTTACATAACTTAGAAATAAGTTTTGAAGGCTTTGGTATGACAAAAACAAGTTAATTCTCCTACAGGGACTAAATTTGACAAACTGCGAAAATATGCCAATTTGAACTGTAACAGACATTCCATAACATGACCATAAGTTAAACATACCATAAATATCCTTTACATAGCTTATAAATAGGCTTTGAGGGGTTCGGTGTGCTAAAATAAACTTTTGGGTCATTCAGGGACTAAAAGCGTCAAAAAGTGCACAAGTTTGCACTTTCGCGCATAACTTACGTTCTGAATACATCCGGACATCCAAAAATTTATGTAAGCACTAAAATATTTTATTTTAGTGTTTGGCATAAGAAAAATCCATTCGTCGCGCAATTTGGACCGTTTTTGCGTCCGTTACGACTTCCGTCGTAAGTAACCGAACAACGCAATCGTACGTCCAAACGAACCGACCTCCAAGATATTTCTGAACACATTTTAAGTTCCCTATACTTTAACTTCATTTTAGAGCTTTGAAATGTGGTTAACGGGGCTTAAATGTGTCAAAAATGCATCAAATAGCAAGTTTGGAGCTTCAGGGTCCTGTTCTGCCATTTTTGAAAGTATCAGACCTACAAGGTCCTTACGGACCGTAAGGTTCTAAGTCTTACGGTCCGTAAGCAGGGGTCAGACAGCAAAAACTTGTTTAAACAGCTGTTACACTCTCCTAATCCCTTTTGCACTTGCCTCTTCCTGATAATGAGGGGCCAATTTGAGTTACCATAGGGTTGCAACAAGTGTAGGGACAAGATCAAAGCACGTTATTCAAGAAACGATCCTAACGGTGGTCTAAATCCAATAAATACCCAACCCATCACAACTCAAAACCCACTTGAATTCTGATTTTTCTCTAAGTTGGGGTGTTTTATCACTTCATACCTGAGAAATATTTGGAAATCAAAGCTTTTGGGGACCCTTTGTAAGTGTTCCTTCGTTCTTTCATTCTTTTAGCGTTAAAGTCAAACTTTGTTTGACTTTCTGCGTTGACCAGTTTATGGTCAATGTGAAGTTCGTTTGAACTTCATAACGTGAGCGTGATCACGATGGTTATAGTCCCTAGTGACTATACCTACTGATTACCACGTTATCTAGGCTCAGTGACGAGTCGTAGTTTCGGCCAAAATGCGCATTCGTGCGTATTTTGTAACCAAACTACTCTTAGGTATCAAAACCGTTTGTTTTGATACCAAACCTGTTTTCTAAAGTTAGTTAAGCATGTTTTAACATGCTTAGCTCGTCACTTTTAGTTTAGTGCTTATATAGGGTCGTAAGGTAAGCGATCTAAACAATCGCTTATACTTTCGAACCCGACCCGTTTGGTCGATCATTAGGATCCGACCAAACACATTAGGTGACCATAGTATATAGGGAATAACCTTCTGAGGTTATACCTTATGGTCGCTTCGTTTAAGTAGTTGTATGATAGGTAGTTTATATGCCTTAGGTAAATTACCAAAATGCCCTTTTTATGTATAATTGATGTTTAAGCATATGTAACCCAAACTTTTGTCACTTTACTAATTATGCAACAATATTAGACATGTTAAGGCATATTTTACTTGTCATAGGACTAGTTAGGCAGTCCGAACGCGTTTTACGCGAACGACGCGTTAAAGTAGCATAAGCTACCTAAACGGGTCGTAATGGGTCGTAAGCACTTAGGTTAGGTTTCATTTAGTATGTAGGCCTTGTTAAACCATACTACATGAGTTCCCATACTCATTTGGTTTACGAGCCCTCATTCTATCCAATCCTCCGATATAGATCTGGTTTATTAACATAGTTACCTATATTAGGTGCCGTTTGATTCCGTGATCTCTAGCATTGCTTGGTGGTTATCTTAGAACTTCTGAGCAATCTCAAGTGAGTACATAGACCCCTCTTTTACTGTTTTCCAAACTGTTTTGGGGTGAAGCACATGTGCCTACTTGTTACTTTCATGCTTTCCATGTTTTCACATCATATACTTGCTATGTTCGTTAGAACATTTATAGTACATGATTTACATTACATTGTTTTCCTATGTATGTTTACTTAGCATACTTAGTACATTGTTTTACTTTACATTTCTGCTATGTATGTTGACTGAGCATGCTAGCACATTGATTTACATGACTTTTCTGCTTTGTATGTTAACTTAGCATACTTAGCACATTGTTTTCATTTAACATGTTTACAATCGGTATGACATTTGGTTTGTACAAGCGGGACTTATATATGTTCATTAACATTAGCTACGCCGCTCGGTAGTAAGTAGTGGTACCATAGGACTTGACAAATCCCATTCCTGACATCCCGGGTTTGTTTGGATGTAAGGAATGACTGAATCCGAAAACATTTCTTTTGATAACCTTGACTAAAAGGGTTATCCGACTGTCTCAAGGCTTGAATGTATGCGTTAACTTACCACATAAATGTTAGTATCAATAAAACATGCATTTACTTTGCAAAACATAACTTTTTGATATATTCAAAATATTTTGTTTTGTACATTTCTACATTTGGTTTATGTGACAATACTTTACTTACAATACATAACATTTGTTACACATTACTTGACTACATTTGGAATTTTAACATTTGACATGGCTTATACAAGGACTTTTTGACAATTGGTTTAAACATGGACTTTATACATTGGTGGTTTGTTTAAGTGATTTAAGTAACGAGACGTGTGTAATATGATACAAGCATGGTGGATACGCCGCTGGTACTTCCTATATATAAGTGCTTGTATGGTATTACATATCGTAGCGTTATTTGAATCATTTCAATTTAGACATATAACATTTTATACAAATAACATATATTTCACAAGACATTGTTTTACAAACAACTTATTTTATACAACTCATTTTACTTGGTTATTCATTTAACCATGTATTATTCTTTTATGTATACATATCATCTGATCTTATCGCTTTTCAAATGATTTACAAAACAAAACAATTTACAAGGTTCATGACTAAATGTTATTTAACAATTTCTTAAACTTAAGTCATGAATCCTATTTTCACAAACCTATGTATCTCACAGGCATTTTTATGCTGACGTACCTATTTTCACATGTGTTTTCAGGAGCTTTTGCGTAGGATGATGATCGTGACACTAGGGCGGACCTGTGCCTTAGAGACATAAAATGAAGATAGACTTAGTTTAACTATGTTATGTACTCTTTGTGACAACCCTCACCAAAACAGGTATCTGTACAAGATAATTAATATTTAATTAATGCTTAATTACTGTGCTTGCTTGCCATTATGATTAAACTGCTTCTTGATTTCTGATACATTCATGTTCCTGCATCATACTTATTACTGTCACTCCATCTATTACACACAAAACTATGGTGACAAACTTGATGCACAAAAGCACAATAGCTCAATAAGCGGAGAACCAGTAAACATGCTGACATTACCAGCACTAGACAGATACTGTCTCTGAGGCCATTATGTGTGACAACTCGAGTTTCCAAGATTTCCATCTTCGCATTAATTGCACATTAATTGTTTATGCTGTTTGTTACTCGACTTGTTTGTTTCACAACGCTTACATTTGTAAAACGTTAAATCGTATTGCGATTGATAGTTTATAATTGGGGTGCATATTATATTTGAGTATATGATAATAGTGTAAATTGTGTTAATTGGGATTGTATAGTTTATTATGGATCTTTGGCCTAACACCCCTGCTAATATGAAAACACCACCTCCCTTGTGAAATCACCTACTCATGAAAACATCTTGTGTGTTTTCGTCCACTAGTGGACCAACGAAAACAGAGATGGGCCTTGGCCCAGTATTGAGATATTATATGTTTTGATTTTTGAGAGTAAAAGGTTATTCGGAAAACCCTAAGCACCTCTCAACTTCTCTCTCGCTCTTCTTGAAACCGAACAGCAGCCGCGATCGATTCATTGTATCTTCGGCTTGGGTTAGTGATTTACATGTTTAATTTCTTGATTTCGATGTGCTTGAGTAACTGAATATGTAACTGTATGCGAAACATACGATCGGGATTGTTAGGATCGAATGCATAGTATTGGAATGGTTGTAAATTGTGAAAACCCTAGACATAATGATTGTGGATATTTACTTTCTCTGAAGATGCACATGATCTTATAAATGCACATGAGTTCACTGATGATATAGATGGTTTGCATATGACACATGGTTTCAACCTAACATTTAGTCAAACCCACCCAAGATCTAACCAATAATCTCTTGTGGTGGTTTGCAGTTGTCGGCCTTTATAAAAGAACAATATATATATATATATATATTATCGACACACTGCCATGTTTATTGATGATTTGGGGATTTGTAACTGCTGTTGTTGTTGAGGATGATGATACTAACGAAAACACCCCCCCCCACATTTGTTAAACTGGACGAAATCACTAAGGTGATTTCGGCCCATAAGGATTTCGGCCCAAAAGGTGATTTCGGCCCATTGAGGGTTTTCGCCACTTTAGGATTTCGGCCCAGGGGGGATTTCGAATATATAGTGTTTTCGGCTCCTGTGTTGTTATTAATCTGTTAGTTTATTAATTCAGTTAGTTTTTGATTCAGTTAGTTGTCATCTCTGTTAAGTTAGTAAGTTGTTAACTTCTATTGTTTGTTAACCTTGTTAGTTAACTCTCATTATTAGTTTAGCATCTCTGTTATAAATATCAAACCATGTTAAATATGTTAACTCTGTTAGTTCTGATCCAACCATGTTATGGCTCATTAACTATGCTAAAACAGTAACCGTATTAAGTGTGTTATTGGATAATATGCTATAATAAACTATGAAAGACTGTTATGTGAAACAAGAATTGTGCACATGTGATTAACTGTTAGGTGATGTACGATTAACTGCCAAACACACTTTGTGATATTACTGTGATGATAGTTACATGTGAAATATTACGAACGTGAACTGATTGAGTATACGTGCACTATAGGACTTGACTGATTTATTGTGAGCACTTAACTTAGCATACCGAGCAAACTAAGGTGAGTTCACACTCTTACCAAGGCATGGGATTCCCGGGGTTGGGAATGGGTTGATTGATTAATTACGCTTAAGAATTATCGGAATTACATACCATAGGCCTCGGGAGAGGAAGGTTAATGGTAGATACTGCTAGACTAGTGATACATATACTCCTCTTCGCACACACGCCGGGATTGGCCGCGATACTAGAACAATCTTCGCATACATGCCTGGAATGGCCGCGAACTATACTTTAATCTTCGTAAACATGCCTGGAGGGCCGCGATACAAATATACCTAGTCTAGAGAACACATGGGAAACCCCGACTAAACTTCGCAAACATGCCTAGAGGGCCGCGATACCATTACATACGATACATGATTTCTAAACGAACTTACGATTTACGATACCAACACTATAACTGAATAACCAACTGTGAACTCGCTCAACTAGTTGTTGACTCTCTGTTACATGCCTTGCAGGACCATAGGTACTCTTGGAGCTTGCACGGGAGGCGCGGTCGTTGTGGGCACGGATTTTTGGATGTTATGATACACTTTTTGTGACACTTCAACTAAATACTTATGTTGGGTTTTTACATTATTGCTTCCGCTACACACTTGTTTATGTTTGGTTTTGAAAACCCCTATTGTATTGATGAATGACTTTTACTATTTACTTATATGTTCAATATGATTGGTGGCTTGATCCTGGTCAGTCACGCCTCCAAGCGGTGGTACTCCGCGTGTGGATTTTGGGGGTGTGACAGACTGGTATCAGAGCCATTGGTTATAGAGAACTCGGTTTTAATAAGGGGAAAACGTTTTTTTATTAAGACCAGACTATAACCAGAACAGTGCTCAACGATCCACAACGACGCTTCGCCCTATGTGCAAGACTCAACACTCTTGGTAATATGGTACATGTCTTATTGCCTACTTGCTAGAATTGCATAGAACTTTGCTCAGGGTATGCTTAGATTAACGTAACGCTATTGCATGAGAACACTTGTGTGCTTACTCTCTTCTGTCATCGCACTACTCGCGAACCTCTCTCACCTATGTTACATTTGCTATGAAGATCATGGCTGGACGCATTAACATGACACAAGCCCAGTTGACGGCTCTTATTAACGAACGAGTTGCTGCGGCACTTGCAGCCGCGCAAGAAGGAGGTATACCCTGCAGTTGTAACTCACACTAGGATCTTTAGATCCTACACTCCTAAAACAACTCTTGTGCTTAATCTTGTCCTGGTTCTTATACACAACAGGTCAGCACGCTCAGCCACCTGTTTGCACCTTCAAAACTTTCATGGACTGTCGTCCTACTACCTTTAGTGGCACGGAAGGAGCGGTTGGACTCCTCCATTGGTTTGAAAAGCTCGAGTCCGTATTTGAAATGTGTGAATGCCCTGAGGCTCGCAGGGTGAAGTACGCCACTGGTACTCTAGAAGGCATTGCGCTGACTTGGTGGAATGCGCAAGTTCAGATGTTAGGGTTGGCTGTTGCTAACGCCACACCCTGGAATGATTTCAAGGAGTTGATCAAAGAGGAATACTGTAGCCGTGATGACATTCATAAGCTGGAGGTAGAGTTTTACCACTTGAAAATGACGGGGTCAGAAATTGAAGCGTACACCAGAAGATCGAATGAGTTGGCTATTCTGTGTCCTACTATGGTAGACCCTCCCATTAAGCGTATCGAACTGTATCTCAATGGTCGGGTGCCGGAGATTCAAAGTCACGTAACCTCAGCGAATCTTGGCACCATTCAACAGATCGTCAAGTTAGCTCATCGCCTCACCGATCAGGCAGTGGAACAGAACAGGCTGCCTAAACGTATCAGCGCTACTACTACCGCTACCACTCCAGCTACTCCTGCTACTCCCAGTGACAACAAGCGGAAATGGGAAGGGGATTCCAGCAGGGGTTCAGCTACCGTACAGTCTCAAGCACAGCAGCAGCGCAAGACTAGTGATTACCAGAGTCCGAGTCAGCAATCGTCTGGTGGTCAGGGGCAGAGTGGATATCGGGGAATTCACCCACTGTGTAACAGGTGCAACAGACACCACAGTGGTCAGTGTCGTAAAGGCCGCTGTCAGAGATGTCCAAGGGTAGGTCATGAAGCTAAAGATTGCAGGAGCTCAAGGCCTGCGAATCAGAACCAGCAACAACCGCCACCAGCCCCACGAAACCAGCCACAACAGCAACAACAACAAGGAAATAGGGCATGCTTTCAGTGTGGGGCTGAAGGCCACTTCAAGCGGAACTGCCCCCAGTTAAACCAGAATCAGAATAACAACAACAATAATCAGGGCAATGGGAACAACAATGGGGGAAACAACAACAACAATGGTGCTAAGGGTCGTGCATTTGTGATTGGTCAGGGTGATGCAAGGAACGATCCTCATGTGGTTATGGGTAAGTTTCTTCTCGACGACTTTTATGTTACTGTATTATTTGATTCGGGTGCGGATACCAGTTATATGTCTCTGAAAGTTAGTAAAATGCTTAAACGCGCACCAACACTTTTAAACACCAAACATGTCGTAGAGCTAGCTAACGGTAAAAGTCTAGAAGCCACACACATAGTTCAGGGTTGTAATCTTATCCTCGCTGGTCAGACTTTCTCTATCGATCTCATTCCCATAACTCTGAGTAGTTTTGACATCGTCATTGGTATAGATTGGTTATCCCAACAACAAGCAGAGATCCTATGCAAGGAGAAGATCATTCGTATTCTCCGTACTGGCAAAGAACCTCTCGAAGTTCAAGGCGACAAGAGTGGTGTCGTGAGTGGCATCATCTCCTTCTTGAAGGCACAGAAGTGTTTGTGAAAGGGCCACACAGCTATTTTAGCACTCGTTACTGATACATTGACGACAGAGAAGAAGTTAGAGGATATCCCAGTTGTACGTGATTTTCTTCAAGTGTTTCCTGAAGAGTTACCTGGGCTACCGCCCCATCGCCAGGTCGAATTTCAGATCGAGCTAGCTCCAGGAGCAGCACCTATAGCTCGAGCACCTTATCGTTTAGCTCCAACTGAACTGGAAGAACTGTCTAAGCAATTGCAAGAACTCTTGGAAAAGGGTTTCATACGTCCTAGCTCTTCGCCCTGGGGAGCTCCAGTATTATTTGTGAAGAAGAAAGACGGTACCTTTCGTATGTGCATAGATTACCGCGAACTGAACAAGGTGACCGTGAAAAATCGCTATCCACTTCCACGCATCGACGACTTATTCGACCAGTTGCAAGGGTCGAGCTATTACTCGAAGATTGACCTGAGGTCAGGCTATCATCAATTGAGAGTCCGGGACGAGGACGTCTCCAAAACAGCATTCAGAACTCGCTACGGCCATTACGAGTTTTTGGTCATGCCATTCGGGCTAACGAACGCGCCTGCGGTTTTCATGGATCTTATGAACAGGGTGTGCAAACCTTATCTTGACAAGTTTGTTATTGTTTTCATTGATGACATCCTGATCTACTCGAAGAGTCGGGAGGAACACGAGCAGCATTTACGACTCATTTTGGAACTCTTACGAACGGAACAGCTATATGCTAAGTTTTCAAAATGCGACTTCTGGCTTCGTGAAGTCCACTTTCTAGGCCACGTGGTGAACAAGGATGGGATTCATGTCGATCCATCCAAGGTAGATTCGATGAAGAACTGGCCTGCACCTCGCACACCAACCGAAATACACCAATTCTTGGGTTTGGCGGGTTATTACAGACGGTTCATCAAAGACTTCTCAAAGATTGCACAGCCGCTTACATTACTGACACAGAAAGGTGTTGCTTATCGTTGGAGTAATACACAGGAAACAGCATTTCAGCACTTAAAGGATAGACTTTGTAGCGCACCTATCCTCTCCTTGCCTGAAGGCACGGACGATTTTGTAGTCTACTGTGACGC
Organism: Helianthus tuberosus; assembly: GCA_030545235.1. Lineage (NCBI taxonomy): Eukaryota > Viridiplantae > Streptophyta > Magnoliopsida > Asterales > Asteraceae > Helianthus > Helianthus tuberosus. The sequence goes on along the minus strand of CM060451.1, from coordinate 123,817,952 downwards.
ATCTATCCAAGGTCTTGGATGTGTGTTGATGCAGCGGGATAAAGTCATTGCTTATGCTTCGCGCCAACTTAAGATCCACGAACGGAACTACACTACACACGATTTAGAGCTGGGAGCTGTTGTTTTTGCGCTCAAGATATGGCGACATTACCTGTATGGCACTAAGTGCACCATCTACACCGATCACAGGAGTCTCGAACATATCTTCAAGCAGAAAGAATTGAATATGCGACAACGTAGATGGGTTGAACTACTGAACGATTACGAATGTGCTATAAAGTACCATCCGGGCAAAGCCAATGTGGTGGCCGACGCCCTCAGTCGAAAGGATACTACACCTAGGCGTGTACGAGCGTTGCAACTCACTATTCAGTCTAGTCTTCCTTCACAGATACGAGATGCTCAGGTAGAAGCATTGAAACCAGAAAACGTCAGGGCTGAAGCCCTACGCGGCTCAAGGCAACTGTTAGAACAAAAGGCAGACGGCGCCTATTATGTAACCGGACGCATTTGGGTCCCACTCTATGGCAACTTACGCGAGCTTGTAATGGAAGAAGCTCATAAGTCTCGCTACTCAGTACATCCTGGTTCGGATAAGATGTATCACGACCTCAGAACTACATACTGGTGGCCTAGCATGAAAGCTCACATAGCAACTTACGTTAGCAAGTGTTTGACTTGTGCGAGAGTCAAAGCGGAATATCAGAAACCATCAGGCCCACTCCAACAGCCTGAGATACCACAATGGAAATGGGAACAAATTTCCATGGATTTTGTTACTGGCCTACCTAGATCTCAACGTGGGAATGATACTATTTGGGTGATCGTGGATCGACTCACCAAGTCTGCTCACTTCTTGGCTATCAAGGAAACGGATAAGTTCTCCACTCTAGCAGACGTATACCTTAGGGAAGTTGTCTCGAGGCACGGGGTGCCCACCTCTATTATTTCTGATCGTGACGCACGTTTTACTTCAGAACTGTGGCAAGCAATGCACAAATCTTTTGGCTCTCGTTTAGACATGAGCACAGCTTATCATCCTCAGACAGATGGGCAGTCTGAGCGCACTATTCAAACTCTAGAAGACATGCTTCGGGCGTGCGTAATTGACTTTGGCAATGGCTGGGAAAAACATCTGCCACTTGTGGAATTTTCATACAATAACAGTTACCACACCAGCATTAAAGCTGCTCCATTTGAGGCATTGTACGGGCGTAAATGCCGATCACCTCTTTGTTGGGCAGAGGTGGGTGACAGTCAGATCACAGGTCCAGAAATGGTAGATGATACTACTGAAAAGATTGCTCTAATACGACAACGCATGGCGGTAGCTCGTGACCGTCAGAAAGCATACGCCGATAAAGACAGGAAACTACTCGAGTTCCAGGTTGGGGATCGAGCACTACTCAAAGTTTCACCCTGGAAGGGTGTTGTTCGTTTTGGCAAAAAGGGGCAAACTCAATCCACGATACGTTGGACCATTTGAAGTCATTGAGAAAATAGGCAAAGTGGCCTACAGACTGAACTTACCAGCTGAACTCAGTGCAGTTCACAACGTCTTTCACGTGTCGAATCTGAAGAAGTGTCTGTCAGATGAGACCTTCATAGTTCCTTTGAAGGAGCTCACTATCGACGAACAGTTGCATTTCGTCGAGGAACCAGTTGAAATCATGGACCGGGATGTTAAGGTCCTCAAGAACACCAGAATACCTCTTGTTCGAGTTCGTTGGAACTCCCGTCGTGGCCCAGAGTATACCTGGGAACGAGAAGACCAAATGGAACTCAAATATCCCCAGTTGTTCGAAAACAATGCAACTACTACTGAGGCTGAAGCTACTACAAAATTTCGGGATGAAATTCCAAATCAACGGGGGGATGATGTGACACCCCAGGAAAACCAGTAAACAACACAACACAATACAACTAGCTTCCTCAGTAACCATGTGCTAAATTTCGGGACGAAATTTCTTTCAAGTTGGGGATAATGTGACAACTCGAGTTTCCAAGATTTCCATCTTCGCATTAATTGCACATTAATTGTTTATGTTGTTTGTTACTCGACTTTTTTGTTTCACAACGCTTACATTTGTAAAACGTTAAATCGTATTGCGATTGATAGTTTATAATTGGGGTGCATATTATATTTGAGTATATGATAATAGTGTAAATTGTGTTAATTGGGATTGTATAGTTTATTATGGATCTTTGGCCTAACACCCCTGCTAATATGAAAACACCACCTCCCTTGTGAAATCACATACTCATGAAAACATCTTGTGTGTTTTCGTCCACTAGTGGACCAACGAAAACAGAGATGGGCCTTGGCCCAGTATTGAGATATTATATGTTTTGATTTTTGAGAGTAAAAGGTTATTCGGAAAACCCTAAGCACCTCTCAACTTCTCTCTCGCTCTTCTTGAAACCGAACAGCAGCCGCGATCGATTCATTGTATCTTCGGCTTGGGTTAGTGATTTACATGTTTAATTTCTTGATTTCGATGTGCTTGAGTAACTGAATATGTAACTGTATGCAAAACATACGATCAGGATTGTTAGGATCGAATGCATAGTATTGGAATGGTTGTAAATTGTGAAAACCCTAGACATAATGATTGTGGATATTTACTTTCTCTGAAGATACACATGATCTTATAAATGCACATGAGTTCACTGATGATATAGATGGTTTGCATATGACACATGGTTTCAACCTAACATTTAGTCAAACCCACCCAAGATCTAACCAATAATCTCTTGTGGTGGTTTGCAGTTGTCGGCCTTTATAAAAGAACAATATATATATATATATATATATTATCGACACACTGCCATGTTTATTGATGATTTGGGGATTTGTAACTGCTGTTGTTGTTGAGGATGATGATACTAACGAAAACACCCCCCCCACATTTGTTAAACTGGACGAAATCACTAAGGTGATTTCGGCCCATAAGGATTTCGGCCCAAAAGGTGATTTCGGCCCATTGAGGGTTTTCGCCACTTTAGGATTTCGGCCCAGGGGGGATTTCGAATATATAGTGTTTTCGGCTCCTGTGTTGTTATTAATCTGTTAGTTTATTAATTCAGTTAGTTTTTGATTCAGTTAGTTGTCATCTCTGTTAAGTTAGTAAGTTGTTAACTTCTATTGTTTGTTAACCTTGTTAGTTAACTCTCATTATTAGTTTAGCATCTCTGTTATAAATATCAAACCATGTTAAATATGTTAACTCTGTTAGTTCTGATCCAACCATGTTATGGCTCATTAACTATGCTAAAACAGTAACCGTATTAAGTATGTTATTGGATAATATGCTATAATAAACTGTGAAAGACTGTTATGTGAAACAAGAATTGTGCACATGTGATTAACTGTTAGGTGATGTATGATTAACTGCCAAACACACTTTGTGATATTACTGTGATGATAGTTACATGTGAAATATTACGAACGTGAACTGATTGAGTATACGTGCACTATAGGACTTGACTGATTTATTGTGAGCACTTAACTTAGCATACCGAGCAAACTAAGGTGAGTTCACACTCTTACCAAGGCATGGGATTCCCGGGGTTGGGAATGGGTTGATTGATTAATTACGCTTAAGAATTATCGGAATTACATACCATAGGCCTCGGGAGAGGAAGGTTAATGGTAGATACTGCTAGACTAGTGATACATATACTCCTCTTCGCACACACGCCGGGATTGGCCGCAATACTAGAACAATCTTCGCATACATGCCTGGAATGGCCGCGAACTATACTTTAATCTTCGCAAACATGCCTGGAGGGCCGCGATACAAATATACCTAGTCTAGAGAACACATGGGAAACCCCCACTAAACTTTGCAAACATGCCTAGAGGGCCGCGATACCATTACATACGATACATGATTTCTAAACGAACTTACGATTTACGATACGAACACTATAACTGAATAACCAACTGTGAACTCGCTCAACTAGTTGTTGACTCTCTGTTACATGCCTTGCAGGACCATAGGTACTCTTGGAGCTTGCACGGGAGGCGCGGTCGTTGTGGGCACGGATTTTTGGATGTTATGATACACTTTTTGTGACACTTCAACTAAATACTTATGTTGGGTTTTTACATTATTGCTTCCGCTACACACTTGTTTATGTTTGGTTTTGAAAACCCCTATTGTATTGATGAATGACTTTTACTATTTACTTATATGTTCAATATGATTGGTGGCTTGATCCTGGTCAGTCACGCCTCCAAGCGGTGGTACTCCGCGTGTGGATTTTGGGGGTGTGACATTATGAGCCGGGAATAGATTACTACACTGGTAGGGAGTGTAGGGAGGTGAGGATTGTAAAACTGCGTCACTAGGTGATAGTTATAGTGACCGGAAGTGCCTAAAACATACTTAGAATGCAAAATTCTGCACTTTATGCAAAAAGATTCAGCATTTAACATAACTAGTAAAGTGCAAAAACTTGGTAAAATAGTCCTAGACACTTGCCAAAGTGTTGGTAAATCATGGTGTCACTAAAAACAATATTAATGACACTTTAAATACTTATTTAGCACTTTAACGGATTGAAACCGAACAGAATACTGACGACGCCGACAAGTACGAATCTGGTACGAGTAATTTTGTGTTTATAGATTTAGTTTTACAAATTTATCGTGCTCCCGAACGACATAGATCTCAGACGCGAATGAAGAACGCGAAAACAGTAACGCACCGACAAACTACGACGAAACGGAAATATCGCACACGCGCGTTACCTTCGAAACTTAAATATTTTGATATATTTTGTTTCGTAATTAAATTTTAACAATCATAGTCAAAACCGGAGTGAAAAATGCGTCAGCAACGACAAAATAAATATTTATGCGATTTTAAACGCGAAGGCAACAGTACGCGTCGAACACTAAAATTTTCGGCATCACTTTACGCTTTTTTGACCATAATGGCCTACCCTACGACATTTTTAGGACGCTCGGGTTGCGAAAACGGATCTTGTAATAAATACGGGCCATTATAAACACGAGCTTTGGGCTTGTGGGCCTTGGGCCCAAGCCCAAAGCCCATTAGCAAACCTTAAGTATATAAAAGGGGCCTATTCCTTTGATTTTCCATTTGTGCAACCAAATAACAAACACAGACCCACACACACACCTCACGCATCTCTCTCTCTTCCGGCGAACACTCAACCGGCGGAGCCGGCCGGTGCGCGGCGGCGCCGCCGCCGGTGGCGGAGCTCCGGCAGTCCCTTCTCCGGTCACACACCTCCCCTTCACCCTTTATCCTTCTCCGATCTACACCCCCACCCCCTTTTCGATCCTGAAAACGGACCACCACCATCACTAACCGGTGGTGGTGCGGCGGCGCTACAGAGAAAGACGAGAGAGAGAGAGAGAGACTGAAAGAGAGAGACCGAGAGAGATAGAGAACCGGCGGTCGGAGTCTCGGACCGCCGGTCGGTGCTGTTATCCGGTAGTCGGTTCGATTATCCGACCGTTTTTGTTTCTGACTGACGGTTTTCCGACGATGATGTTCACGAGCGGTTGATGGTTTTTGTTCGGGTTCACCACGGTTCAAGCTCAGGTCCCGGTCAGATCTGGATGGTGGTTCGCGGCTCGGGATCGGGTACAGGGCTCCAAAAATTCGAGTCTAGTTCGTGTCTCAGTCAGATTTGGTCTCGGCTCAGGTTAAAATTGGTTCGACTCAGTGCAATCCAGCTCGACTCAGTTCAACTCGGTTTGACTCAGTGTATTTTAGCTCGACTCGGTGCGACCCGGCTCGACCCGGTTAACTCGTTAATCGACTCGGTCAAACTGAGTCAACTCGGTCAACTCAGTGAGTCAAACCTGGTCAACTCAGTTGACCCGGTCAACACAGTCAAACGGTTCGATGCCTCGACACGCGAAGACTCGGTAAAGAATTTAGGACGCGAACACTAATTACGTTAATTACTCCTTATTTTATTACGTGATAACGAGCTCGAACTGATCCATAGTGATTATAGTTTACATTTTTGGAAATATTTAGCAAATTTGATACGTTAAAAGTGAATCTTGTTGAATTTTGAAAACATAACGACAACTTGTGTTGTCGGGGGCGTCCAAAAACAGAGGAAACTCTGCCCATTTTTCGTAAAACTAGCGTGTTCTATTAGAAAACGAGAACTAACGGATTCGAATACTTTTTATAAATCAGACACAAAGCGTACTCATTCTTGACGACATTACATAACTTATAAAGCATGTTTATAACGTTTTGACAAAATCATTTTTACAAGATAACCAAACTTGATGGTTTTTTTTTTAAAATAAATATATTTAGTTATATTTATTTCCAAACAACAACACTTCAGATGCCTTTTATAAATGAAATATAAATTTATGTTTATTTGAAACATCGAAATCTCGAGGGTTTTATAAATATTTATTTTAAACGTCAAGCAACACGGAATTCATTTTATAAAAGTAAATATAGTTTGTATATTTATTTCAATTATCAAACAACTCGAATTTGTTTTACAAAAATAAATATAGTTTGTATATTTATTTCTAACATTAAACGACTCGTACTCTTTTTCAAAAATAAATATAGTTTATATATTTATTTCAAACATCGAATGACTCGATGATTCTTCGATAAAATAAATATAACTTTTTTTATATTTATTACAAACGCCGAAACGGCATAAACGTATACATCGACAAACATCTACAAGACGTGATACATCATACTAGTTTACAATATATTAATTTCATAAAAATATTCGTTACATACACAAACGACTTCTCGGGGCGACAAAGTATAACTTAATCATTTTTATTAAGTTAACAACTTATCGTCAACGATTCGGTAGAGCTCGGTAACACGTAGATTTGTTACCGCATTAATTAGAAACTTATAAGATATTCCGTGTTAGGAATATTGTAGAATGCACGCTAGCAAGTCAAGTTTTGGAAACGACATCACGAAGTCATAAATTAGCTAGCTTTGCACAGGAATATTCAGGTGAGTTCATGTCCCCCTTTTCTCTTAACTGTTTTCAGTTTTTATACTTCGGGGGTGAAATACATGTTATATTGATTACGAATACTTTTATACATGGTATGGTTAGCTTAAGGAGGGTTACTACTTAGATCATGTGAGTGGGTAGGCGGGAACTGGAGGCCATTAATCCTCATTGTAGGACCGAGGGTCGTAAGCGGTAGATCTATCTGGGTGTAGCGAGCCCAACCCCAACCCCAGGCCCAACAGAACGGACCTCGGGGTGACTTTGAGCCCGACGCAAAATCCGCTAGGTTTGAGTCTTCCTACAGCACTTCACACATATCATTGGCTTTGCAACCCAGTGGTGATCTCTTTTTCCTTAATTGCTACATACCAGGGACTTTTATACATACTTACAACATTTTAAAATGTTTGTACATACTCACTTACACATGAACTCGCTCAACTTTATGTTGACTTTTCAAACTACATGTATTTCAGGAAACTAACGGATCTGGCACGGTATGCACGTATTTTCAAGCTACTTTTGAATAAAGAAGTCATCCAGGGTTTAGAAGGTGTAACCTCTTCCTGGACGGGTCACATATCTCTAAACCGAGTATTGTTCAAAGTCTTTTGCTAAGTCTTTATAAACTCAATTAAATCAAGTTAAGGTTTGTAACTTATTTTGTGATTGTTGAGAATGGGATTTTTCTAAACTTTATTAATGGATGAATATCTCATGTTTTTATCATATAGCATTGTTATGATTGTTGCTGTGGTATTAAGAAGTCACACCAAATAAACCCACGCTTCCGCAAAGCCAGGGTGTGACACTCTTTGTTTTCGTGTTTAAGACAATGTTACTCTCTTGTTGATAAATAAAACGTAACTTTAATTTCCATGGTTGTGAAACAATTAATTCTGTTACAACACTCCCCGATGTTTCCGCCACGATTTGATGTTCTACGTGGTCGGGGTGTGACAGAAAAGTTGGTATCAGAGCCAATGGTTATAGGGAATTAGGTTATTAGTAATGCTTTAACCTAGACTATAACTTTCTAGGACCCCAACGCAAGTTGTCTTGTGTTTAGATTTTAAAACATGCACTTCACCTATCCTTAGGTGATAACCACAACGAGAACATCAAGTTCGAATCCGTCTTGAAAACTAATCATCTGATCTAGGATGATTGATTACAAGGTTTTGAACCCTCTGTTATAAGGTTTTGAACCCCCTTTGAATTTTCAAAATCTCGTCAAGGTTTTGGGTTTTAAATAATGTGAACACGTGCAAACTGGAAGGGTGAATGCCTGTACCCTGGGTTTTCTGTCTAAGGCTAGAGTGTTCGTACAAATCCACATAATCGGACCAGTCACTCTTACCTGGGAACTCTTGGGGTGAGTGTTCACTTATAGGTGAGCATGTCTTCGCGATACATTATTTTTGACCCATTTACTTTGATTAGTCACTGTGTGTCGTTTGTTTGCTTTGTGATGCGGACGAATGACCACCTTCTTTGCTTTTGTTGATTTTTGTATCATCTCATTCTTTTCACCCAATCATCTCACTCGTTTCCTTTCATGTTTCCTCTTTTAGAATGCCTCCTCGACGCGAGAACCAGATAGCAAATGCCGAACTGGCAGAAATCATTACGCAGCAAATGGCTGCTGCGTTCCCAAACCTTATTGCTCAATGGAACCAAGCCAACAACAACCACAATGCTCCATGCAATTTCAAGAGTTTTAACTCGGCTAAACCACTCAAGTTTAGTGGTTCTGAGGGAGCAACTGGGCTTCTTCAATGGTTCGAGAGCATTGAGAATACTTTCCGTCATGTTCAGTGTCCTGATAATCGCAAGGTCGAGTTTTCTTCGAGTGTGTTTCAGAAGAGGGCTCTTACGTGGTGGAACGGGGTTATGAGAGACCGGGGTGCAGAAGTTGCTCTAGCACAAACTTGGGCCGAACTTAGGGCCCTTATGATGAGGGAGTTTTGTCCTCGTCATGAACTGCGAGCTTTGGAGAGAGAGTTTGATGACTTGAAACAAGACAGTGGCGAGCACAGGGCGTATACTGATAGGTATGAGGAACTAAGCTTGTTATGCCCAACAATGGTTACCCCACTCGATAAGGCTATCGAAAGGTACATCGATGGTCTACCTTAACTGGTAGTAACCCTACCACAGTCCGTCAGGCGATCGAGTAAGCAGCGACATTGACTGAGTCGCAGGTTCGAAAGGGAAAGCTGCATAAAAAGGGTGACAAGGGTAAGAAGTAGGCGTCTGACAAAGAAGATAGCAAGAAAGGTCAAAAGAAGAAGGGAAAGGATTCTGGTTCCTCAAGGGGGTCTAGGAAGCGAAAGGCTTCCCAAAACTATGCCGTTACTGCACAGGCTCAAGCTGCACCAAATCAGCCTGCGCAACCACCCGCCAAGAGGCCTTATCTTGGCAATGCACCTTTGTGCAACAGGTGTAACGGCCATCACCTACCACATCTCCAATGTCGTCATTGCACTAACTGTGGAAGAAATGGCCATCTTGCCGCTACTTGCCGCATTCCTGCTAACCAAAATCAGGCAGTTCAGAACCAAGCCTAGCAAGTTGCTCAGCGTCTTGCTCAGCAACAGGTCAAGCTGCACGACCTTATTTTCCTCCTGGTTCATGCTACAATTGTGGGGATCTGACCCACTACAGAAACCGATGTCCAAGACTAGCTAACGTAAATCCAAATCAAAATCAGGCTCAGGCTCGATGTCGAGTCTTCAACATGAATGCTCAAGAGGCACAAGCAGATGATAATGTGGTGAACGGTACGTTCTTTATTAATAATCAGCCTGCATCTGTTCTTTTTGATTCGGGTGCCGATAAGAGTTTTGTGTCATTATCTTTTTCTGCCTTTGCTTCGCGTGTCTAGAACAAAACTAGGTAAGCCTTTGACAGTAGAAGTTGCTAGTGGTGAACCCATTGTTCTTGATTCTATTCTTCGCAACTGCCAGTTGAACCTTAACGACCATCTTTTTCCTATTAACCTCATGCCTATGCAACTTGGAAGCTTCGACGTTATTGTGGGTATGGATTGGTTAGCCAAGCATCACGCAGAGGTAGTTTGTTTCGAGAAGATCGTTCGTGTGCCACTTTCGACAGGCGAGATCCTACAGGTTCGTGGTGAGAAACCTGCTGGTGGTCTCAAACTCATGTCTTGTTTTAAAGCTCGGAAGTATCTGCGAAAGAACTATGTAGCCTTTTTGGCACATATTGTAGCAGATAAGGGCAAAGGTAAGTCTATTCAAGATATCCCTGTTGTTCGGGATTATCCTGAAGTATTTCCTGAAGAGTTACCTGGTCTACCTCCAGCACGCCAAGTCGAGTTCCGTATTGATCTCGTACCTGGTGCAAATCCCATTGCCAGAGCTCCATATCGTCTTGCACCGTCTGAGATGCAAGAGTTGTCTAAGCAACTTCAGGAGCTCTCTGACAAAGGCTTTATCCGTCCTAGCTTTTCACCTTGGGGTGCTCCCGTTGTTTTTGTCAAGAAGAAGGATGAATCTTTTAGGATGTGTATCGATTATCGTGAGCTTAACAAGCTTACCATCAAGAATCGACATCCCCTACCTCGCATTGATGATCTCTTTGATCAGTTACAGGGTGCTTCTTATTTTTCGAAGATTGATCTGCGTTCCGGATATCATCAACTTCGTGTGTGTCACACCCCCAAAATCCACAGGCGGAATATCATCGCTTAGAGGCGTGACTGACCAGGATCAAGCCACCAATCATATTGAACATTGTAAGTAATAAATAAAAGTCATTCATCAATACAAAAGGTGTTCAAAACCATAACATAGTTAAGCGTTTAGCGGAAGCATAAATATGTAAACCCAATATAAGTTTAAACGTTTCAAATGTTTAGCATGGCACACAGCTGTCCATGTCCCACAACGACTCCTCTCCACTCCCATGCAAGCTCCATAGATACCTAACGACCTGAAAGGCATGTAACAAAGAGTCAACAACAAAGTTGAGCGAGTTCACAGTTGGTTGTTCAGTAATAAATTCGTTTAATAAATCGTAAGTTCGTTTATAACCATGCCGTGTATTACTAGGCCATTTGTATGTTCATCTAGTGGGGGCTTCCCATGTTGTAAGTTCAATTAGTGAGGGCTTCCCATGTTGTAATTTCCATTAGTGGGGGCTTCCCATGTTGTAAGTTACTAGACTAGTTGTATCCATAAGTATCCTTCCCAATCCGAGGATAGTAGTAAGTATAAGTTTACGTAGGTTTTAAGTAAGTGCCCTTCCCAATCCGAGGATAGTGGGACATAGCGAGTACGTAGATTTAGCGCTGGCGTCCTTCCCAATCCGAGGACGGTAGTACGTAGGTTTTACGTAGGTTTAGTGCTGGTGTCCTTCCCAATCCGAGGACAGTAGTACGTAGGTTTTAGCACAGGCGTCCTTCCCAATCCGAGGACGGTAGTAAGTAGTCTAGTAATGTTGCAAGTATGAGTAGTTATTTAATCCCATTCCCAACCCCGGGAATCCCATGCCTTGGTAAGAGTGTGAACTCACCTTGGTTTGCTCGGTATGCTAAGAATTACACGCTCACAATTTATCAGTTACGGCCTATAATACACACGTATATAAAATCAATTTTCGTTCGTAAAGACTCGCATGAAATGTAATGTCACATGTTGCTTGGCAGTTAAGATCGTGTAACACGTAACAGTTAATCAAATCCACACAATTCATGCTTCACATAAAGGCTTTCCCAGTCCATTCTGACAAGGTTATCCACTAACAGACTCAACAAAAGTAATAGACTTAACAGAGTTAATATACTAACTGAGTTTACTGAACTAACAGAGTTATCATACTAACAGAATTAATAAACTGAGTAAATAAACTAACAGGGTTACTTACTACCAACTTAACAGGGTTAACTAACTAACAAAGTTAACAAGCTAACAAGGTTGATGATCAGATCATTTGACGAAAACCACATCAGGCGAAATCCCCCCTTTGGCGAAAACCCTTTGGGTTTTCGTCGAACTCCAAGTTTGGCGAAAACACATAGTGTTTTCGTCTGGGCCTTGTGTTTTCGTCTGGTAAAGTCTTCGTCCAGTTAGTGATTTCGTCATGTAGGGTTCTCATCATCACATACACAAATCACACAGAACTCTAAATAATCATCTAGCAGTTACACCGAATTCATCATAAAATCATTCAATAGATCATCGATATATTAACATATAATTTACCAAAACATTGCGAGACCAACACCACCATTCAATCGGTAGATCAATTAAAATAATCAAACATGGCCGACAAGTGTAAGTTGATTTCATGTTGCTATTTGACCAACTTATATAGTGGCTGAAAGTCTTATGTTATTGGACCGATTATTTAAGGGGTTGATACACATATTGTGCCACTCACCTATGGTTTGACTAATGAATCCCAGTAGTCACATGCAAGACTTATATCACAACCACGTGCCATTAAGAAAGCATGTGTAATCTCAGAAAGCAATCAGTGATACCATCATTATGTCTAGAATCGATATGCTTGCAACAATCCCTAGGATCCTATAGACACCCATGTTAATCAAGATCACACATATTCAAAATCATCACATGGAGATTCATATACACACGGTGCAGTTAACAATTTGCATACATTTTATATATATATCTTTTCATATATAAAACTAACCGAAGTTAAGAGGACACGATTGAAAGGCTTCGAGTGTGAAGGGGGTCTCCTGTTGCCGTCGCACAACTATGGATAGAGACCTAGGGTTTTCCGAATAAAAGTTCACATAAAGGTTACGAACAATTGTTTATCTAATCACGACTGGGCCAAAGCCCATTTGGTTTTCGTTGACTAGTTAGTGGACGAAAACACATGAAGTGTTTTCGGCCATAGGGTGTTTTCGTAAGGGATGTTTGGCATGTATTCCATTTTATTACTCATACAACCCATATATTAACCAACATACAAGCATATATCAACAAATACACTTATGCTGCACATCAAATATAACATATCAATCATAACACGATATAACGTATTACAAACGTGCACAGTTGCGAACAAACAAGTCGTGTAACAAACAACTTAAACAATTAACGTGCCCTAAATGTGAAGGTGGAAATTTTGGAAACTCGAGTTGTCACATTATCCCCAACTTGAAAGAAATTTCGTCCCGAAATTTAGCATGCGGTAACTGAGGAAGCTAGTTATGTTGCGTTGTTTCCTGGTTTTCCTGGGGTGTCACATCATCCCCCCGTTGATTTGGAATTTCGTCCCGAAATTCTGTAGTAGCTTCAGCCTCAGTAGTGGTTGCACTGTTTCGGAACAACTGGGGATACTTGAGTTTCATTTGATCTTCTCGTTCCCAGGTAAACTCTGGGCCACGACGGGAGTTCCAACGAACTCGAACAAGAGGTATTCTAGTGCGCTTGAGGACCTTAGCATCCCGGTCCGTGATTTCAACTGGTTCCTCGACGAATCGCAACTGATCGTCGATAGTGAGCTCCTTCAAAGGAACTATGAGAGTCTCATCTGACAGACACTTCTTCAGATTCGACACGTGAAAAACGTTGTGAACTGCACTGAGTTCTGCGGGTAGGTTTAGTTTGTAGGCCACTTTGCCTATCTTCTCAATGATTTCAAATGGTCCGACGTATCGCGGATTAAGTTTGCCTTTTTTTCCAAAGCGAACCACACCCTTCCAGGGTGAAACCATGAGTAGCACTCGATCCCCAACTTGGAACTCGAGCGGTTTCCTGCCCCTATCAGCGTAGGCTTTCTGACGGTCGCGAGCTGCCGCCATTCGTTGTCGTATTTGAGCAATCCTTTCTGTTGTGTCTACCACAAGTTCTGGGCCAGTGATCTGACTATCCCCCACCTCTGCCCAACAAAGAGGTGATCGGCATTTACGCCCGTACAATGCCTCAAACGGAGCAGCTTTAATGCTGGTGTGGTAGCTGTTATTGTACGAAAATTCCACAAGTGGCAGATGTTTTTCCCAGCCGTTGCCAAAGTCAATTACACACGCCCGAAGCATGTCTTCTAGAGTTTGAATAGTGCGCTCAGACTGCCCATCCGTCTGAGGGTGATAAGCTGTGCTCATGTCTAATCGTGAGCCGAAGGATTTGTGCATCGCTTGCCAAAGTTCTGAAGTGAAACGTGCATCACGATAGGAAATAATAGAGGTGGGCACCCCGTGCCTCGAAACCACTTCCTTCAAGTAAACGTCTGCTAAAGTAGAGAACTTGTTTGTTTCTTTGATAGCCAAGAAGTATGCAGACTTTGTGAGTCGGTCCACGATCACCCAAATAGTATCGTTACCACGTTGAGACCTAGGCAGGCCAGTAACGGAATCCATGGAAATTTGCTCCCATTTCCATTGTGGTATCTCTGGTTGTTGGAGTAGGCCCGATGGTTTCTGATATTCAGTCTTGACTCTCGCGCAAGTCAAACATTTGGTAACGTAAGTTGCTATGTGAGCTTTCATGCTAGGCCACCAATACGTAGTTTTGAGATCGTGGTACATCTTATCCGAACCAGGATGTACTGAGTAACGAGACTTATGCGCTTCATCCATCACAAGCTCGCGTAAGTTTCCATAGTGTGGGACCCAGATGCGTCCTGTTACGTAATAGGCACCGTCTTCCTTTTGTTCTAACCGTTGCCTTGAACCGTGTAGGGCTTCAGCCCTGACATTTTCTGGTTTCAATGCTTCTAACTGAGCATCTCGTATCTGTGTAGGAAGACTAGACTGAATAGTGAGTTGCAACGCTCATACACGCCTAGGTGTAGTATCCTTTCGACTGAGGGCGTCAGCCACCACATTGGCTTTGCCCGGATGGTACTTTATTGCACATTCGTAATCGTTTAAAAGCTCGACCCATCGACGCTGACGCATGTTCAACTCTTTCTGCTTGAAGATATGCTCGAGACTCCTATGATCGGTATAGATGGTGCACTTGGTACCGTACATGTAATGTCTCCATATCTTGAGCGCAAAAACAACAGCTCCCAGCTCTAAATCGTGTGTAGTGTAATTCGTTCGTGAATCTTAAGTTGGCGCGAAGCATAAGCAATGACTTTATCCCGTTGCATCAACACACATCCAAGACCCTGAATGGATGCATCGCAATAGACCACAAAATCGTCTGTGCCCTCTGGCAATGAAAGAATAGGTGCGCTACAAAGTCTATCCTTTAAGTGCTGGAATGCTGATTCCTGTGTATTACCCCAACGGTAGATAACGCCTATCTGAGTTAGTGAGGTGAGGGGTTGTGCAATCTTGGAGAAGTCTTTGATGAACCTTCTATAATAGCCCGCCAAACCCAAGAACTGGCGGATTTCTGCTGGTGTACGAGGTGCAGGCCAGTTCTTAATCGAGTCTACCTTAGATGGATCAACATGAATCCCATCCTTGTTTACCACGTGGCCTAGAAAGTGGACTTCACGAAGCCAGAAGTCGCATTTTGAAAACTTGGCGTACAGCTGTTCTGCTCGAAGGAGTTCTAAAATGAGTCGTAAATGCTGCTCGTGTTCCTCCAGACTCTTCGAATAGATCAGGATGTCGTCGATGAAAACAATAACGAATTTGTCAAGATAAGGTTTGCACACTCTGTTCATAAGGTCCATGAAGACTGCCAGTGCGTTTGTTAATCCGAATGGCATGACCAGAAACTCGTAATGGCCGTAGCGTGTTCTGAATGCTTTTTTGGAGACGTCCTCGTCCCGGACTCTCAGTTAATGGTAGCCTGACCTCAGATCAGTGTTTGAATAGTAGCTCGACCCTTGCAGCTGGTCGAACAAGTCGTCGATGCGTGGGAGAGGATAGCGATTCTTCACGGTCACCTTGTTCAGTTCGCGGTAATCTATGCACATGCGGAAGGTACCGTCTTTCTTCTTCACAAATAATACTGGAGCTCCCCAGGGCGAAGAGCTAGGACGAATAAAACCCTTATCCAAGAGTTCTTTTAATTGCTTGGACAGTTCTTCCAGTTCGGTTGGAGCTAAGCGATAGGGTGCTCGAGCTATGGGTGCTGCTCCAGGAGCTAGCTCGATCTGAAATTCGACCTGGCGATGAGGCGGTAGCCCATGTAAATCTTCAGGAAACACCTGAGGAAAATCGCGTACTACTGGGATATCCTCGATCTTCTTCTCTTTCGTTGATGCATCAATAACGAGTGCTAACATAGCAGTGTGGCCCTTTCGCAAACACTTATGGGCCTTGAGAAAGGAAATGATGCCTACCACAGCACCACTCTTGTCGCCTTGAATTTCGAGAGGTTCTTTGCCAGAGCGGGGAATACGAACAATCTTCTCTTTGCATAGGATCTCTGCTTGCTGTTGGGATAACCAATCCATTCCAATGACGATGTCGAAACTACCCAGAACTATAGGGATGAGATCGATAGAGAAAGTCTGACCAGCCAAGACGAGATTACAACCCTTAACTATGTGTGTGGCTTCTAAGCTTTTACCATTTGCTATCTCTACAACATGTTTGGTGTTCAAAAGTGTTGGTGCGCATTTAAGCATTTGACTAACTTTTAGAGATACATAACTGGTGTCGGCACCCGAATCAAATAAAACAGTAACATAAAAGTCGTCGAGAAGGAACTTACCCATCACTACGTTAGGATCATTCCTTGCGTCACCCTGACCGATCACGAACGCTCGACCCCTGGCACCATTGTTTCCATCATTGTTTCCCCCGTTGTTGTTCCCATTTCCCTGATTATTGTTGTTATTGTTCTGATTCTGATTTAACTGAGGGCAGTGTCTCTTGTAGTGACCTTCAGCTCCGCACTGAAAGCATCCCTTGTTACCCTGTTGCTGTTGCTGGTTCTGCGGTGTTTGCTGTTGCTGCTGACGATTCTGATATGCAGGTTGTGAGCTCCTGCAATCTTTGGTTTCATGGCCCATCTTGAGACATCTCTGAGAACGTACCTTGTTGCACTAACCACTGTGGTGTCTGTTGCATCTGTTGCACTTTGGGTGATTTCCTCGATATCCACCCTGCCCTTGACTACCAGAAGACTGCTGACTGGGGCTCTGGTAATTATCTGTCTTTCGCTGCTGTGCCTGGGACTGAACCGAAGTTGAACCCTTGCTGGAGGTTCCATCCCATTTTCGCTTGTTGTCACTGGGAGTAGCAGTAGTGATAGCAGTAGTAGTAGCACTGATACGTTTAGGCAGCCTGTTCTGTTCCACTGCCTGGTCTGTGAGACGATGAGCCAACTTGATGATCTGTTGAATGGTGCCTAGATTTGCTGAGGTCACGTGACTTTGAATCTCTGGCACTAGACCCTTGAGATACAGTTCGATACGTTTGATGGGAGGGTCTACCATAGTAGGACACAGAGTAGCCAACTCGTTCGATCTTTTAGTGTATGCTTCAATTTCTGACCCCGTCATCTTTAAGTTGTAAAACTCTACCTCCAGCTTATGAATGTCGTCACGGCTGCAGTATTCTTCTTTGATCAATTCCTTGAAATCGTTCCATGGGGTGGCGTTAGTAGCAACCAACCCCAGCATTTGGACCTGAGCGTTCCACCACGTGAGCGCTATACCCTCAAGAGTACCAGTAGCATATTTCACCCTGCGAGCCTCAGGGCATTCACACATTTCGAAGACTGACTCGAGCTTCTCGAACCAGTGAAGGAGTCCAACTGCCCCTTCAGTGCCACTGAAAGTACTAGGATGACAGTCCATGAAAGTTTTGAACGTGCATGCAGGCTGCTGAGCAAACTGGCCTCCTGCCTGAGCGGCTGCGAGTGCCTCAGCAACTCGTTCATTGATCAAAGCCGTCAACTGGGCTTGAGTTAGGTTAACGTGTCCAGCCATGATCTTCATACCAAAGAAAACATGGGTGAGAAAAGGTTCGCGAAAGTGCGATGACAGAAGAGAGTAAGCACACATGTGTTTTCAATCAATAGTTGTTACGTTTATCTAAGCATACCATGAGCAAAGTTCTATGTAATCTAGCAAGCAGGCAATGCAAACATAACTTATATCACCTAGAATGTCGAGTCTTGCACGTGAAGCGAAGCGTCGTTGTGGATCGTTGAGCACTGTTCAGGTCATAGTCTGGTTTTAACAAAACTTTTTCCCCTTATTAAAACCAAGTTCACTATAACCAATGGCTCTGATACCAATCTGTCACACCCCTAAAATCCACACGCGGAATATCACCGCTTAGAGGCGTGACTGACCAGGATCAAGCCACCAATCATATTGAACATTGTAAGTAATAAATAAAAGTCATTCATCAATATGAAAGGTGTTCAAAACCATAACATAGTTAAGCGTTTAGCGGAAGCATAAATATGTAAACCCAAGTTTAAACGTTTCAAATGTTTAGCATGGCACACAGCTGTCCATGTCCCACAACGACTCCTCTCCACTCCCATGCAAGCTCCATAGATACCTAACGACCTGCAAGGCATGTAACAAAGAGTCAACAACAAAGTTGAGCGAGTTCACAGTTGGTTGTTCAGTAATAAATTCGTTTAATAAATCGTAAGTTCGTTTATAACCATGCCGTGTATTACTAGGCCATTTGTATGTTCATCTAGTGGGGGCTTCCCATGTTGTAAGTTCAATTAGTGAGGGCTTCCCATGTTGTAATTTCCATTAGTGGGGGCTTCCCATGTTGTAAGTTACTAGACTAGTTGTATCCATAAGTATCCTTCCCAATCCGAGGATAGTAGTAAGTATAAGTTTACGTAGGTTTTACGTAAGTGCCCTTCCCAATCCGAGGACAGTGGTACGTAGCGAGTACGTAGATTTAGCGCTGGCGTCCTTCCCAATCCGAGGACGGTAGTATGTAGGTTTTACGTAGGTTTAGTGCTGGTGTCCTTCCCAATCCGAGGACAGTAGTACGTAGGTTTTACGTAGGTTTTAGCACAGGCGTCCTTCCCAATCCAAGGACGGTAGTAAGTAGTCTAGTAATGTTGCAAGTATGAGTAGTTATTTAATCCCATTCCCAACCCCGGGAATCCCATGCCTTGGTAAGAGTGTGAACTCACCTTGGTTTGCTCGGTATGCTAAGAATTACACGCTCACAATTTATCAGTTACGGCCTATAATACACACGTATATAAAATCAATTTTCGTTCGTAAAGACTCGCATGAAATGTAATGTCACATGTTGCTTGGCAGTTAACATCGTGTAACACATAACAGTTAATCAAATCCACACAATTCGTGCTTCACATAAAGGCTTTCTCAGTCCATTCTGACAAGGTTATCCACTAACAGACTCAACAAAAGTAATAGACTTAACAGAGTTAATAT
Source organism: Helianthus tuberosus (assembly GCA_030545235.1). NCBI lineage: Eukaryota > Viridiplantae > Streptophyta > Magnoliopsida > Asterales > Asteraceae > Helianthus > Helianthus tuberosus. The sequence goes on along the minus strand of CM060451.1, from coordinate 123,798,653 downwards.
ACTAACTGAGTTTACTGAACTAACAGAGTTATCATACTAACAGAATTAATAAACTGAGTAAATAAACTAACAGGGTTACTTACTTAACAGAGTTACCAACTTAACAGGGTTAACTAACTAACAAAGTTAACAAGCTAACAAGGTTGATGATCAGATCATTTGACGAAAACCACATCAGGCGAAATCCCCCCTTTGGCGAAAACCCTTTGGGTTTTCGTCGAACTCCAAGTTTGGCGAAAACACATAGTGTTTTCATCGGGGCCTTGTGTTTTCGTCTGGTAAAGTCTTTGTCCAGTTAGTGATTTCGTCATGTAGGGTTCTCATCATCACATACACAAATCACACAGAACTCTAAATAATCATCTAGCAGTTACACCGAATTCATCATAAAATCATTCAATAGATCATCGATATATTAACATATAATTTACCAAAACATTGCGAGACCAACACCACCATTCAATCGGTAGATCAATTAAAATAATCAAACATGGCCGACAAGTGTAAGTTGATTTCATGTTGCTATTTGACCAACTTATATAGTGGCTGCAAGTCTTATGTTATTGGACCGATTATTTAAGGGGTTGATACACATATTGTGCCACTCACCTATGGTTTGACTAATGAATCCCAGTAGTCACATGCAAGCCCTATATCACAACCATGTGCCATTAAGAAAGCATGTGTAATCTCAGAAAGCAATCAGTGATACCATCATTATGTCTAGAATCGATATGCTTGCAATAATCCCTAGGATCCTATAGACACCCATGTTAATCAAGATCACACATATTCAAAATCATCACATGGAGATTCATATACACACGGTTCAGTTAACAATTTGCATACATTTTATATATATATCTTTTCATATATAAAACTAACCGAAGTTAAGAGGACACGATTGAATGGCTTCGAGTGTGAAGGGGGTCTCCTGTTGCCGTCGCACAACTATGGAGAGAGACCTAGGGTTTTCCGAATAAAAGTTCACATAAAGGTTACGAACAATTGTTTATCTAATCACGACTGGGCCAAATCCCATTTGGTTTTCGTTGACTAGTTAATGGATGAAAACACATGAAGTGTTTTCGGCCATAGGGTGTTTTCAATGGGGTGTTTTCGTAAAGGATGTTTGGCATGTGTTCCATTTTATTACTCATACAACCCATATATTAACCAACATACAAGCATATATCAACAAATACACTTATGCTGCACATCAAATATAACATATCAATCACAACACGATATAACGTATTATAAACGTGCACAGTTGCGAACACACAAGTCGTGTAACAAACAACTTAAACAATTAACGTGCCCTAAATGCGAAGGTGGAAATTTTGGAAACTCGAGTTGTCACATTATCCCCAACTTGAAAGAAATTTCGTCCCGAAATTTAGCATGCGGTAACTGATGTGACACCTGTGTCACTTCAACCATCAAACAAATGCCAAACCAATGAAATATTGTATTTCATACATGGGATTTGTAAAAATATGTGTATCGTTTACACATATCAACTCTTGTTCGATTTCAAGCTTTAAATCGCTTTCTGGAGGGTTATACGCGCACTGATGCGGAAATATAACCAGTTTAATGCAACGAACACTCCGGAATAGTGAAATAGGCTTAACATACCTTAAGTAACCTTTACATAACTTAGAAATAAGTTTTGAAGGCTTTGGTATGGCAAAAAATTTAGTTTATTCGCTTACAAGGACTAAACTTGACAAACTGTGAAAGTATGCCAATTTGAACTGTAACAGACATTCCGGAACATGACCATAAGTTAAACACACCTTAAATATCCTTTATATAGCTTAGAAATAGGCTTTGAGGGGTTCGGTGTGCTAAAATAAACTTTTGGTTCATTCAGGGACTAAAAGCGTCAAAAAGTGCACAAGTTTGCATTCTCGCGCATAACTCACGTCCTGAATACATCCGGACATCCAAAAATTTATGTAAGCACTATAATATTTTATTTTAGTGTTTGGCATGAGAAAAATCCATTCGCCACGCATTTTGGATCGTTTTTCGCGCTTATGCGCATTCCGTCGTAATTAAGCGAACATCGCGTTCGTACGACCAAACGAACCATCATCCGGCATATTTTTGAGCATGTTTTGAGTTCCCTATACTTTAACTTCATTTTAGAGCCTTGAAATGAGGTTAACGGGGTTCAAACGCATCGAAAAAGGCCTTAAACACGTGCAGGGACCATTTCTGCCACTTTTGAAACATTTCTGAAACAGGGGGGTGCTAGCGTAGCGCGACTGCCTAATGCCTTTGCAGTAGCGCTACGCGACTGCCTAACCAGACCAGATTAAGTGTATTTAACATCATATTGCAGCTGTTTAATCCTCAACCACACACTCACACTTGTCTAGTCAGCTGATAAGAACCCATTTTTAGTCACCACAACTTTGCAACACATGTACGGGTAGGATTCGAGCACGGTTTCCATGAAACGATCTTAACGGTTACCCGAAAACTATAAATACCCCACCCCCCATTGCTTCAAAACCACTAGAATTTTGATTTGAGAAACTCTAAGTTGAAACCATTGTTTCATACCTGAGATTCTTGAATCGAGATTAGCATTCGGGGACCCTTCGTAAGTATTCTTTCGTTCTTTTATTGCTTTTCGAGTCTGAAAGTCAAACTTTGTTTGACTTTCTGCGTTGACCAGTTTATGGTCAATGCGAAGTTCGTTTGAACTTCTCAACGTGAGTGTAATCACGTTGGTTATAGTCCCTTGGGACTATGCCTACTGATTACCACGTTGTCTAGGGTCGTAGGGTAAGCGATCTAATAAATCACTTATACCTTCGAACCCGACCCATTTGGTCGATCATTAGGATCCGACCAAATACATTAGGTGACCATAGTATATAGGGAATAACCTTCCGAGGTTATACCTTATGGTCGCTTCGTTAAGTAGTTGTATGATAGGTAGTTTATATGCCTTAGGTAAATTACCAGAATACCCTTTTGTATCTATGAACCGTTTGTATCTGTGAACCGTCTGTATCTGTGAACCGTCTATATCTGTGAACCGTTTGTATCTGTGAACCGTTTGTATCTGTGAACCGCGTGAACCGTATTTGACAATACATAAACATTTCTACAATTGTTAAACATTACATCTTGATGGTTTGGTTTGAGTAAGTGATTTAAGTAACGGTGTGTGTGTAATATGATACAAGCATGGTGGATACGCCGCTGGTACTTCCTATATATAAGTGTTTGTATGGTATTACATATCGTAGCGTTATTTAAATCATTTCAGTTTGAGACATATAACATTTTATACAAATAACATACTTTTTACAATACATTGTTTTACAAGCAACTTATCTTATACAAACTCATTTTACAATGGTTATTCATTTAACCATACATTATTCTCTTATTTATACATATCATCTGATCTTATCGTTTTTCAAATGATTTACAAAACAAAGCAAATTACAAGGTTCATGACTAAACATTTTCTCAAACATAAGTCATGAAACCTATTTTCACAAAACCTATGTATCTCACAGGCATTTTTATGCTGACGTACCTATTTTCACATGTGTTTTTCAGGAGCTGTTGCATAAGATGATCAAGATACACATAGGCAGACTTGGGCTTTAGTGACAATAAAAGATGCAAGACTAGTTAATTATGTTGTATTTCTTGTTTGTTAAGACATTGTAACACTTTTAATCAATAAAACGAAACTTCAATTGCCATGGATTTGAAACAATTAATTCTGTTACAACACTCCCCGACGTTTCCGCCACGTTTTATATGTTCTACGTGGTCGGGGTGTGACAGAAAAGATGGTATCAGAGCCAATGGTTATAGGGAATTAGGTTATTAGTAATGCTTTGACCTAGTCTATAACCTTCTTAGGACCCTAACGCGAGTTTACTTGCATTTAGTCATAAAACAATACCGTCACCTATCCTTAGGTGACGACCACAACAAGAACATAATTTTCAAAACCGCTTTGAAAACTAATCATCTATTCTAGGATGATTGATTACAAGGTTTTGAACCCTCTGTTATATGGTTTTGAACCCCTTTGAATTTTCAAAATCTCTTCAAGGTTTTAGGTTTTAAATAATGTGAACACGTGCAAACTGGAAGGGTGAATGCCTGTATTCTGGGTTTTCTGTCTAGGCAAGCACTTCGTATACATCTCATCAGACGCGAGACCAGTTGTGCTTACCTGGGAATTCTTGGGATGAGTGTTCACTTATAGGCGAGCATGTCTTCGCGATACATTATTTTTGACCTATTTACTTTGATTAATCACCGAGGTCGTTTGTTGCTTTGTAGTAACAAACAAATGACCACTACCCTTGCTTTCATCAGATTTGTTTCATCTCATTCTTTTCGTCTAATTCTCTCACTCGTTTCCTTTCATGTTTCCTCTTTTAGAATGCCTCCTCGACGCGAAAGCCAGATAGCGACTGCCGAATTGGCAGAAATCATTGCGCAGCAAATGGCTGCTCAATTCCCAAACCTCTTTGCTCAATGGAATCTAGCCAACAACAACAACAATGGTCCATGCAATTTCAAGAGTTTTAACTCGGCGAAACCACTCAAGTTTAGTGGTTCTGAGGGAGCGACTGGGCTTCTTCAATGGTTCGAGAGCATTGAGAATACTTTCCGCCATGTGCAGTGTCCTGACAATCGCAAGGTCGAGTTTGCTTCGAGTGTGTTCCAGAAGAGAGCCCTTACGTGGTGGAACGGGGTTATGAGAGATCGTGGTGCAGAAGTTGCTCTAGCACAGACATGGGCTGAACTTAGGACCCTTATGATGAAGGAATTCTGTCCTCGTCATGAGATCAGGGCCTTGGAAAGGGAATTCGACAATCTTGAGCAAGACAGCGGTGAGCATCGAGCCTACACGGACCGTTATGAGGAGTTGAGTCTGTTATGCCCAAACATGGTCACGCCTTTGGATAAGGCAATAGAAAAGTACATTGATGGCCTCCCTGACTCAATACAAGACATTGTGACTGGCAGCAACCCTACTACAGTTAGACAGGCCATTGAGCTATCTGCAACCTTGACTGAATCAAAGATCAGGAAAGGTAAACTTTTCCGAAAAGGTGACAAGAAGCCGGTCGAGGAATCGAAACCAATCGAGGAATCAAAGACCATGGATGAACAGACTGGATCCCCTAAAAAGTCAAAGAAGCGAAAGGTTTCTCAGAACTTCGCCATGGTTACTCACAATGATCAAGCCGTCCCCAACCAACCAGCTCAACCCCCTGCTAGGAAGCCATACAATGGAACTGCACCCTTGTGCAACCAATGTAGCCTCCATCATCATGCCAATGTAAAGTGCCGCAAATGCCAAACTTGTGGGCTTATAGGCCATACAGCAAGAGTCTGCCTAGCTGCAGCTGCACCAAACCAAGCTGGCAACAATACCGCTCAAGGTCGTTTTCTACCAGGTTCTTGCTTCAACTGTGGCGAGATGGGTCATTTCCGAAGAAATTGCCCAAAACTTGCTAATGCAAATCCAGCACAGGGATGAGCATCTGACCGAATGAAAGACAACGCTGTTTAGAAATAATCAATCCTTATGTATTATTTTCTTTAGTTGTCAAGGTCCAAGAAACAGTTGTTATCGTTGTTTATAAATAAATCTTTTATATACATTGCAATGTATTTATGTGGTTGCATGTATAAACAACATATCTCTTACAATACCGACAATCAAGGAACCGTATTCCTTAAAGAACAAACTACTCCCAAAATTTTCCCATTCTATGATCTCTTGCATTTCCACGAAATTCCTAAGTACCCGTTTATTCTAAGGAAACGAAGTACAAGGCGCAAGTTACAACACCGGGCGAATACCCAAAGTACCACTATAAATCCTTAATAGGGTACCTAAGGGTATTTCCGTAAATCCTAAAATTGTTGTGTTCCTTAAATTCGACTATTACGTTTCTTTGGAAACAAAATCGAATTTTTGGGAGATCTTCCTATCTCTTCAGATAGATCCCAGAGGACATTGAAGTTCATCGACTGGTTTCCATATCCGTTCTCAATCGATAACAAATTAATAACAAATTAATAACCAAGTTAAACAACTATGTGATTATGTGCTTATGAACATTACAAGACAAACTGTGCGGACTGTGCAAGGAATTACGAAATTATGGATGCATACATAATTATGGAATTTAGTGCACAGAAACCACAGCGAGTTTTGTCATGTGCCTAGAAGTTAACTCTATTCATTTCCATTTCTGAGGAAGCACCCGTTGAAAATGACTCCGTTTGTTCATTTTCGTTTCTGAAGATTTTCCGTTGAGGAAATGGATATCCGTTTGTCTATCATTTTCATTTCCATTTCTGAGGAAGCACCCGTTGAAAATGACTCCGTTTGTTCATTTTCGTTTCTGAAGATTTGTCCGTTGAGGAAATGAATATCCGTTTGATTCTCTTTTTCATTTCCATTTCTGATGAAGCAACCGTTGAAAATGACTCCGTTTGTTCATTTTCGTTTCTGAAGATTTGTCCGTTGAGGAAATGAATATCCGTTTGATTCTCTTTTTCATTTCCATTTCTGATGAAGCAACCGTTGAAAATGACTCCGTTAGTTCATTTTACGTTTCTGAAGATTGTCCATTGAGGAAATGAATCCCCGTTGTTTATTCCTTCATTTCCGCTTCTGAAGAATACTCGTTGAGGAAAATGACTCCGTCTGTTCATTTTCGTTCTAAAGAATGTCCGTTAAGGAAATGACAGGATTATGCCTTACATATCTCTGGTGATTAATTGACACAAAGTCACAAATAGACTCCTACGAATAAATTTCGGGACGAAATTTCCTAAAGTAGGGGAGACTGTGACACCTGTGTCACTTCAACCATCAAAAAAATGCCAAACCAATGAAATATTGTATTTCATACATGGGATTTGTAAAAATATGTGTATCGTTTACACATATCAACTCTTGTTCGATTTCAAGCTTTAAATCGCTTTCTGGAGGGTTATACGCGCACTGATGCGGAAATATAACCAGTTTAATGCAACGAACACTCCGAAATAGTGAAATAGGCTTAACATACCTTAAGTAACCTTTACATAACTTAGAAATAAGTTTTGAAGGCTTTGGTATGGCAAAAAATTTAGTTTATTCGCTTACAAGGACTAAACTTGACAAACTGCGAAAGTATGCCAATTTGAACTGTAACAGACATTCCGGAACATGACCATAAGTTAAACACACCTTAAATATCCTTTATATAGCTTAGAAATAGGCTTTGAGGGGTTCGGTGTGCTAAAATAAACTTTTGGTTCATTCAGGGACTAAAAGCGTCAAAAAGTGCACAAGTTTGCATTCTCGCGCATAACTCACGTCCTGAATACATCCGGACATCCAAAAATTTATGTAAGCACTATAATATTTTATTTTAGTGTTTGGCATGAGAAAAATCCATTCGCCACGCATTTTGGATCGTTTTTCGCGCTTATGCGCATTCCGTCGTAATTAAGCGAACATCGCGTTCGTACGACCAAACGAACCATCATCCGGCATATTTTTGAGCATGTTTTGAGTTCCCTATACTTTAACTTCATTTTAGAGCCTTGAAATGAGGTTAACGGGGTTCAAACGCATCGAAAAAGGCCTTAAACACGTGCAGGGACCATTTCTGCCACTTTTGAAACATTTCTGAAACAGGGGGGTGCTAGCGTAGCGCGACTGCCTAATGCCTTTTCAGTAGCGCTACGCGACTTCCTAACCAGACCAGATTAAGTGTATTTAACATCAGATTGCAGCTGTTTAATCCTCAACCACACACTCACACTTGTCTAGTCAGCTGATAAGAACCCATTTTTAGTCACCACAACTTTGCAACACATGTACGGGTAGGATTCGAGCACGGTTTCCATGAAACGATCTTAACGGTTACCCGAAAACTATAAATACCCCACCCCCCATTGCTTCAAAACCACTAGAATTTTGATTTGAGAAACTCTAAGTTGAAACCATTGTTTCATACCTGAGATTCTTGAATCGAGATTAGCATTCGGGGACCCTTCGTAAGTATTCTTTCGTTCTTTTATTGCTTTTCGAGTCTGAAAGTCAAACTTTGTTTGACTTTCTGCGTTGACCAGTTTATGGTCAATGCGAAGTTCGTTTGAACTTCTCAACGTGAGTGTAATCACGTTGGTTATAGTCCCTTGGGACTATGCCTACTGATTACCACGTTGTCTAGGGTCGTAGGGTAAGCGATCTAATAAATCACTTATACCTTCGAACCCGACCCATTTGGTCGATCATTAGGATCCGACCAAATACATTAGGTGACCATAGTATATAGGGAATAACCTTCCGAGGTTATACCTTATGGTCGCTTCGTTAAGTAGTTGTATGATAGGTAGTTTATATGCCTTAGGTAAATTACCAGAATACCCTTTTCATGTATAATTGGTAATTAAGCCTATGTAACCTAAACTTTTGTCACATAACTGATTATGTAACATGTTTAGGCATATAACACTTGTCATAGGACTAGTTAGGCGGTCCGAACGCGTTTCACGCGAACGACGCGTTAAAGTAGCATAAGCTACCTAAACGGGTCGTAATGGGTCGTAAGCACTTATGTTAGGTTTCATTTAGTATGTAGGCTTTGTTGAACCATATTACACGAGTCTCCATACTCGTTTGGTTTACAAACCCTCATGCTACCCGATCTTCCTATTTAGGTCCGGTTTATTAACATAGTTACCTATATTAGGTGCCGTTTGATTCCGAGATCTCTATCATTATTTGATTGTCACTCCAGGACTACTGAGTAATCTCAAGTGAGTACATAGACCCCTCTTTTACTGTTTTTCCAAACTGTTTTGGGGTGAAACACATGTGCCTACTTGTTACTTTCATGCTTTCCTGTTTTCACATCATATACCCGCTATGTTTGTTAGTACATTATAGTACATGATTTCATTACCTTTCATGCTATGTATGCCCATTATGTGCATACTTAGTACATCGTTTTACATTACATTTTTGAACCGTTTGTAAACATTTGACTATGTGAACCGTTGTAAACATTTGACTATGTGAACCGTTTGTATCTGTGAACCGTTTGTATCTGTGAACCGTCTGTATCTGTGAACCGTCTGTATCTGTGAACCGTTTGTATCTGTGAACCGCGTGAACCGTATTTGACAATACATAAACATTTCTACAATTGTTAAACATTACATCTTGATGGTTTGGTTTGAGTAAGTGATTTAAGTAACGGTGTGTGTGTAATATGATACAAGCATGGTGGATACGCCGCTGGTACTTCCTATATATAAGTGTTTGTATGGTATTACATATCGTAGCGTTATTTAAATCATTTCAGTTTGAGACATATAACATTTTATACAAATAACATACTTTTTACAATACATTGTTTTACAAGCAACTTATCTTATACAAACTCATTTTACAATGGTTATTCATTTAACCATACATTATTCTCTTATTTATACATATCATCTGATCTTATCGTTTTTCAAATGATTTACAAAACAAAGCAAATTACAAGGTTCATGACTAAACATTTTCCCAAACATAAGTCATGAAACCTATTTTCACAAAACCTATGTATCTCACAGGCATTTTTATGCTGACGTACCTATTTTCACATGTGTTTTTCAGGAGCTGTTGCATAAGATGATCAAGATACACATAGGCAGACTTGGGCTTTAGTGACAATAAAAGATGCAAGACTAGTTAATTATGTTGTATTTCTTGTTTGTTAAGACATTGTAACACTTTTAATCAATAAAACGAAACTTCAATTGCCATGGATTTGAAACAATTAATTCTGTTACAACACTCCCCGACATTTCCGCCACGTTTTGTATGTTCAACGTGGTCGGGGTGTGACAACTGAGGAAGCTAGTTATGTTGCGTTGTTTCCTGGTTTTCCTGGGGTGTCACATCATCCCCCCGTTGATTTGGAATTTCGTCCCGAAATTCTGTAGTAGCTTCAGCCTCAGTAGTGGTTGCACTGTTTCCGAACAACTGGGGATACTTGAGTTTCATTTGATCTTCTCGTTCCCAGGTAAACTCTGGGCCACGACGGGAGTTCCAACGAACTCGAACAAGAGGTATTCTAGTGCGCTTGAGGACCTTAACATCCCAGTCTGTGATTTCAACTGGTTCCTCGACGAATCGCAACTGATCGTCGATAGTGAGCTCCTTCAAAGGAACTATGAGAGTCTCATCTGACAGACACTTCTTCAGATTCGACACGTGAAAAACGTTGTGAATTGCACTGAGTTCTGCGGGTAGGTTTACTTTGTAGGCCACTTTGCCTATCTTCTCAATGATTTCAAATGGTCCGACGTATCGCGGATTAAGTTTGCCCCTTTTCCAAAGCGAACCACACCCTTCTAGGGTGAAACCTTGAGTAGCACTCGATCCCCAACTTGGAACTCGAGCGGTTTCCTGCCCCTATCAGCGTAGGCTTTCTGACGGTCGCGAGCTGCCGCCATTCGTTGTCGTATTTGAGCAATCCTTTCTGTTGTGTCTACCACAAGTTCTGGGCCAGTGATCTGACTATCCCCCACCTCTGCCCAACAAAGAGGTGATCGGCATTTACGCCCGTACAATGCCTCAAACGGAGCAGCTTTAATGCTGGTGTGGTAGCTGTTATTGTACGAAAATTCCACAAGTGGCAGATGTTTTTCCCAGCCGTTGCCAAAGTCAATTACACACGCCCGAAGCATGTCTTCTAGAGTTTGAATAGTGCGCTCAGACTGCACATCCGTCTGAGGGTGATAAGCTGTGCTCATGTCTAATCGTGAGCCGAAGGATTTGTGCATCGCTTGCCAAAGTTCTGAAGTGAAACGTGCATCACGATCGGAAATAATAGAGGTGGGCACCCCGTGCCTCGAAACCACTTCCTTCAAGTAAACGTCTGCTAAAGTAGAGAACTTGTTTGTTTCTTTGATAGCCAAGAAGTGTGCAGACTTTGTGAGTCGGTCCACGATCACCCAAATAGTATCGTTACCACGTTGAGATCTAGGCAGGCCAGTAACGAAATCCATGGAAATTTGCTCCCATTTCCATTGTGGTATCTCTGGTTGTTGGAGTAGGCCCGATGGTTTCTGATATTCAGTCTTGACTCTCGCGCAAGTCAAACATTTGCTAACGTAAGTTGCTATGTGAGCTTTCATGCTAGGCCATCAATACGTAGTTCTGAGATCGTGGTACATCTTATCCGAACCAGGATGTACTGAGTAACGAGACTTATGCGCTTCATCCATCACAAGCTCGCGTAAGTTTCCATAGTCTGGGACCCAGATGCGTCCTGTTACGTAATAGGCACCGTCTTCCTTTTGTTCTAACCGTTGCCTTGAACCGCGTAGGGCTTCAGCCCTGACATTTTCTGGTTTCAATGCTTCTACCTGAGCATCTCGTATCTGTGTAGGAAGACTAGACTGAATAGTGAGTTGCAACGCTCGTACTGGACCTGCCCTCATTTTAGAGACAACAGATAAGGTGAAGAAAGTTCATGATAACCTTCAGACAGCTAGATGCCGTCAAAAGAGTTATGCGGACCTAAAATGCAAGCCCTTGGAATTTCAAGTCGGTGATCGCGTATTACTTAAGGTCTCACCTTGGAAAGGTGTGATCAGATTTGGAAAGAAAGGAAAACTTGCACCTAGATACGTTGGACCATTCAAGATCGTCGAAAGAATCGGTAAGGTGGCCTACAGACTTGAGTTACCTCCTGAACTTGGAAATGTTCATCCAACCTTTCACGAGTCCAATCTCAAGAAGTGTTTAGCTGATGAGAACCTCCACATACCACTTGACGAAATTCGTGTTGATAAAACACTGAAATTTGTTGAGAAACCTATGGAAATCATGGAACGTGAAGTCAAGTGGCTCAAACGCAAGCGCATTCCATTGGTCAAAGTTCACTGGGAATCTAAACATGGACCTGAGTTTACTTGGGAACGTGAAGATCAAATGAAGGCGAAGTATCCGCATCTATTCCCCTGAGTTTCCTCTAAATAAATTTCGGGACGAAATTTCCACAAGTAGGGGAGACTGTAATGTCACACCCCCAAAATCCACCGGCGGAGTATCACCGCGTGGAGGCGTGACTGACCAGGATCCAGCCACCAATCATATAGAACAAGCAAGTAAGTAATTATAAAAGTTCAACCAGTACGATTGGTGTCCAAACAAAACATAGTTTAGGTTGCAAGCGGAAGCATAACGTTTAAATCCAAAACATAAGTTTAATTGTCTCAAGGTTCAACATGGCACACAACCATTCATGTCCCACAACGACTCTCTTCCATGCAAGCTCCAGCTAAGTACCTATTGACCTGCATAGCATGTAGTAACGAGTCAACAACAAGTTGAGTGAGTTCACGGTTGGGTGTTTGTTTTAAGTTGTTCTGAAAATAGTTTCCTTTATCTGGCATCCTGCCGTGGGGGTTACCCCATAGTTAAAAATGTGATTTGTTTAACCTAATTACTCTGGCAATCCAGCCGTGGGGGCTACCCCGTGTTAGTTATCTGGCGTTTCGGCCGTGGGGGCTACCCCATGTATACACTAGACTCGTTACCATATCGACTGCTGACTGTAGTCATGTTTATGTGCCCTGAACAGTCAATGTCTATCATCATTGACGTGCCCAGATCCATTAGTTCACGCCCGTCCTCTGCGGCACGGTGTGAGGCTTGTCAGACCTAAATAGCGCTATCTAACTAATGACTCGCTCGCCATTGGCCCGGCGATTAAGTCGATATAAAAAGGAGGGACTTCGTGATAGAGTTTTGGTCTAGTACGAGTTATCTGTCCATGAGGACGAGGAATTACATTCCTGAACCAATACTGTCCTACCCAAGAAAGGACGAGGAATCCGTGTTCCTTAACCCCATTCCCAACCCCTGGGAATCCCATGCTTTATAGAGGGTGTGAACTCACCTTGGTTTGCTCGGCAGATACACAGAAAGGTCAATCAAGTTGTAAGTGGTCAACTACGTCCTAACATAGATACCATTCAAGTCAGGTTCATATCCAAGTAATGCACGTATGTTCTACACGTATACTAGCACGTTACAAATAAGTGTTTCTCATGGCAGTCTAATCAACAGTGCACAACGTACACATTCAACAGTAACACATAAGGCCCATATGTTCGGCCCAACAGTGCAGCCCAAACACCTAGGCCCGTAACAATGCGCAAGTCCAAAACAGTGAGTCTGTACAAATGGTCTCGAGTCGAGACTAGAGATCTCGAGTCGCAATAGTGGGGATCTCGAGTCATGCATGTGCTAGTCGAGACTATACGGTCTCGAGTCGCAACCGGACTCGCAACCATAGTCTCGAGTCATGCTGCTGGTGTGAGGAAGCTGTGGTCTCGAGTCGAGACTAGGGGTTCTCGACTCGCAACCGCTGATCTCGAGTTGGCTTCTAGATGGTCTCGAGTCGAAACCAGGTGTCTCGACTCCCAGCACCTGCTGATCCGCATAGTGTACTAACCAATGGAAATCCGATTTCATGCAACCTTATGTACTATCCATATAAACATGTTTTCTTGTCTAATATTCACCTAAAATGGATCAAACAACTAGTTTTTCAAATATTCAAGACCCATTCATATCATATTCATGTTGTTCTTCATGTATTCAAGTTATTCATCATGATCATTCATCCGAATCCAACTCGAGGCATGCTATACCGGATCTATCTTGTCATTTCCGAAACACTTAAAGCAACTTTTATTCATAAATCATGTTGATATCATGTAACACACTAGTCATATTATCAAGCAAATACCTTCATCATGGATAGCAACAAATCTAAATACCGATTATTCAAGAAAGACATATTCATCATGCATAAAACTTAACAAACCAACATATTATCAAGTCACACCAAGATACATCATCATGCATCATCAACCGATTATTCAAGAACATGCTTGCATACACTCCTTCATTTCTACACAACTTGATTGTCAAAAACATGCATATCCTTCGATAAATAAACATCATTTTATAACAAATAACTATCTTCTATCAAGCAAATATCTTTGTCATAGATAAACAACAATTTCTCATGTATTTGTCATTAATCAATTAAATGAGACACTAACCGGCTAAAGGGTATGAAGGGTGAACTTCCGAATGCCGATTCCAAGCTTGAACCGAAGGTCCTAGTGTTGCCGGTTTGAATCCGAGAGAATGAGAGAGGAGAGATGTTGAGACTTAGGGTTTTAGTGAGAGAGAGGGAGAGTGTGTGTAGGAGAGTGTGTGTTGTCCAAAGAATGGCAAAGTTGGCTAGGAGTATAAGTTATATACTAGCTCTTAAGTTGGTTCACCCTAGTGGGTTTTCGAGTGGGGTGAAGAGGGACATGGCCCAACCGGCCCAACAGTTACACTATTCACTCGAGACCGCATGGTCTCGAGTCGGGTTCTTGTGTCTCGGGTCGCATACATGCAAGCATACATATAAACATAACACATAATCACATAGAATGTTCACTTATATCATTACACCAACAAGTTTACTAGTCACATAATGTTCAAGCATGTAACATCGAGATACAATGAAAGGTTCTAAATTTCGAGTTGTCACATCATCCCCAAGTTGAAAGAAATTTCATCCCGAAATTTGGTAAGCACTCACTGAGGAAGCTACTTAAGTTGTATGGTTTTCACTGGTTTTCCTGGGGCGTCACATCCTCCCCCCGTTGATCTGGAATTTCGTCCCGAAATTCCGTAGCTTCAGCCTCAGTAGTGGTTGTACTGTTTGCGAACAGTTGGGGATACTTTTGTTTCATCCGATCTTCGCGTTCCCAGGTGAACTCTGGGCCGCGACGTGAGTTCCAACGAACTCGAACGAGAGGTATTCTAGTGCTCTTGAGGACCTTAACATCCCGGTCCGTGATTTCAACTGGCTCCTCGACGAATCGTAACTGCTCGTCGATAGTGAGTTCCTTCAGAGGGACTATGTGGGTCTCATCTGACAGACACTTCTTCAGATTCGACACGTGGAAAACGTTGTGAACTGCACCGAGTTCTGCTGGTAAGTTCAGTCTGTAGGCCACCCTGCCTATTTTCTCGATGATTTCGAAAGGTCCAACGTATCGTGGGTTAAGTTTGCCCCGTTTACCAAAACGAACCCCACCCTTCCAGGGTGAAACTTTGTGTAGTACCCGCTCCCCAACCTGGAGCTCAAGTGGTTTCCTGCCCTTATCGGCGTAGACTTTCTGACAGTCACGAGCTGCCGCCATGCGTTGTCGTATTTGAGCAATTCGTTCGGTTGTGTCTACCACATGTTCCGGACCAGTGATTTGACTAGCCCCCACCTCTGCCCAACAAAGAGGTGACCGGCACTTACGCCCGTACAATGCCTCAAACGGAGCAGCTTTAATGCTGGTGTGGTAGCTGTTATTGTACGAGAATTCCACAAGTGGCAGATGCTTTTCTCAGCTGTTGCCAAAGTTGATTACACATGCACGAAGCATGTCTTCTAAGGTTTGAATAGTGCGTTCAGGCTGCCCGTCCGTCTGAGGGTGATACGCTGTGCTCATGTCTAATCTTGAGCCAAAGGATTTGTGCATTGCTTGCCACAGTTCTGAAGTAAAACGTGCATCTCGATCTGAGATAATAGAGGTGGGCACCCCGTGCCTCGAAACAACTTCCTTGACATATACTTCTGCTAGAGTGGAGAATTTATCCGTCTCCTTGATAGCCAAGAAGTGTGCAGACTTTGTGAGTCGATCCACGATTACCCAAATAGTATCGTTACCTCGTTGAGATCTAGGCAGGCCAGTAACGAAATCCATGGAAATTTGCTCCCATTTCCATTGTGGTATCTCTGGTTGTTGGAGTAGGCCTAAGGGTTTCTGGTATTCCGTCTTGACTCTCGCACAAGTCAAACACTTGCTGACGTAAGTTGCTATGTGGGCCTTCATGCTAGGCCACCAATACGTAGTTTTGATATCGTGGTACATCTTATCCGAACCAGGGTGTACCGAGTAGCGAGACTTGTGTGCCTCGTCCATCACAAGCTCTCGTAAGTTGCCATAGAGTGGGACCCAAATACGTCCCGTTATGTAGTAGGCACCGTCTTCCTTCTGTTCTAAGCGTTGCCTTGATCCGCGTAGGGCTTCAGCCCTGACGTTTTCTGGTTTCAATGCTTCTATCTGAGCGTCTCGTATTTGGGAAGGAAGACTAGAATGTATAGTGAGTTGTAAAGCTCGCACGCGCTTAGGCGCGGTGTCCTTTCGACTGAGGGCGTCGGCCACAACATTGGCCTTGCCCGGGTGGTACCTGATCGAGCATTCGTAGTCATTCAGTAGCTCGACCCATCGTCGTTGTCGCATGTTCAGTTCCTTCTACTTGAAGATATGCTCGAGGCTCCTGTGGTCAGTGTAGATGGCGCATTTGGTACCGTACAGGTAATGTCGCCATATCTTAAGTGCAAAAACAACAGCTCCCAGCTCTAAGTCGTGTGTAGTGTAGTTCCTTTCATGATCCTTAAGTTGGCGTGAAGCGTAGGCTATAACTTTATCTCGTTGCATCAATACACAACCAAGACCCTGAATTGATGCGTCGCAGTAGACCACAAAGTCGTCTGCGCCCTCTGGCAATGAAAGGATAGGTGCGCTGCAAAGTCTATCCTTTAAATGCTGAAATGCTAATTCCTGTGCATTTCCCCATCAATAAACAACGCCTTTCTGCGTTAGTGAGGTGAGAGGCTGCGCGATCTTGGAAAAATCCCTAATGAACCTCCTGTAGTAACCCGCCAAACCCAAGAATTGGCGAATTTCCTTTGGTGTACGAGGTGCAGGCCAGTTTTAATTGAGTCTACCTTGGATGGATCAACGTGAATCCCATCCTTGTTTACCACAGGGCCTAGGAAATGGACCTCACGAAGCTAGAAGTCGCATTTCGAGAACTTTGCATAAAGTTGTTCTGTTCGAAGGAGTTCCAACATAAGTCGTAGATGCTGCTCGTGTTCCTCCTGACTCTTAGAATAGATCAGGATGTCGTCGATGAAGACTATAACGAACTTGTCTAGGTAAGGCTTGCACACTCGATTCATCAAGTCCATGAAAATCGCAGGTGCGTTTATCAGCCCAAAAGGCATGACCAAAAACTCATAGTGTCCATAACGAGTTCTAAAAGCTGTTTTGGAGACGTCCTCTTCTCGGACTCTCAGTTGGTGATATCCCGATCTCAAGTCAATCTTTGAATAGTAGCTCGACCCTTGCAGCTGGTCGAACAAGTCATCAATGCGTGGTAGAGGATAACGATTCTTCATCGTCACCTTGTTGAGTTCCCGGTAGTCGATGCACATTCTGAAGGTACCGTCTTTCTTTTTCACGAATAGCACTGGAGCTCCCCAAGGCGATGAGCTTGGACGAATGAAACCTTTATCCAAGAGCTCTTGTAGTTGCGTAGAGAGTTCTTCCAATTCTGATGGAGCTAAACGATACGGTGCACGAGCTACAGGCGCAGCTCCAGGAGCTAGTTCAATCTGAAACTCGACTTGGCGATGAGGCGGAAGACCAGGTAATTCCTCAGGAAATACCTCAGGATAGTCGCGTACAACAGGAAAATCTTCTATCTTCTTCTCTTTCTCCGAGGTGTCAGTAACGAGAGCCAAAATGGCAGTGTGGCCCTTTCGTAAGCACTTCTGGGCCTTGAGGAAAGAGATGACGTTCTCAACAGCACTCCTCTTGTCGCCACGAATCATGAGAGGTTCGCCACCGGAACCAGGAACACGAACAATCTTCTCGTTGCAAAGAATTTCTGCTTGGTGTTGGGATAACCAATCCATCCCAATGACAACGTCGAAACTACCCAAGGCGATAGGAATAAGGTCGATAGAGAAGGTCTGGTCAGCGAGAATAAGTTTACAACCCTTGACTACGTGTGTGGCCTCTAAACTCTTACCATTCGCTAGCTCTACAGTGTGCTTGTTGTTCAAAGGTGTTGGTATACGCGTAAGCATTCGACTAACTTCTAGTGACATGTAGCTAGTATCGGCACCCGAATCAAATAAAACTGTAACATAAAAGTCGTCGAGAAGGAACTTACCCGCCACAACATTGGGGTCGTTCCTTGCTTCACCTTGGCCAATCACGAACGCCCGCCCCCTGGCACCATTGTTGTTGTTGTTCCCATTGTTACCATTCCCCTGGTTGTTGTTATTGTTGTTGTTGTTCTGGTTCCTGTTTAGTTGGGGGCAATCCCTCTTGAAATGGCCTTCAGCTCCACACTGAAAGCACCCTTTGTTATCACCTTGCTGCTGCTGCTGGCGTTGGTTCTGTTGAGCTTGCTGACGATTCTGATTGGCGGGATATAAGCTCCTGCAATCCTTTGCAGCGTGACCTGACTTGTTGCACCGATGACAGTTACCCCTGGTGCATGGCCCGCTGTGGTGCAGGCTGCAGCGATTGCATTTGGGGTGATTCCCCTTGTACCCACCATGACCTTGACCACCAGATGATTGTTGATTAGGGCTCTTGTAGTCATCAGTCCTTCTCTGCTGAGACTGGGACTGAACAGAAGCCGAACCCTTGCTTGAAGCTCCATCCCATTTCCTCTTGTTGTCACTAGGAATATCTGAAGTAGTTGCAGCGCCTATGCGCTTTGGTAACCTGTTCTGCTCCACCGCCTGATCCGTGAGACGGTGAGCCAATTGCACAACTTGCTGGATGGTGGCGAGGTTTGCTGAAGTCACATGACTTTGGATTTCTGGCACTAAGCCCTTGAGAAATAGTTCGATGCGTTTGATGGGAGGATCCACCATTGTAGGGCACAGAATTGCTAGTTCGTTCGATCTCTTCACATAAGCTTCAATCTCTGACCCCGTCATCTTGAGGTTGAAAAACTCCACTTCCAGTTTGTGAATCTCATCACGACTGCAGTATTCTTCCTTGATCATCTCTTTAAAGGTTTCCCATGGGGTGGCGTTGGCTGCAACCAACCCCAGCATTTGAACCTGAGCGTTCAACCATGTGAGGGCTAAACCCTCGAGAGTACCGGTAGCATACTTCACCCTGCGCGCCTCAGGGCATTCACACATTTCGAAGACTGATTCGAGCTTCTCAAACCAGTGGAGGAGACCTACAGCTCCTTCAGTGCCACTAAAAGTAGTGGGTCGGCAGTCCATAAAGTTTTAAAAGTGCACACGGGTGGCTGAGCGTGTTGAACTAGTGTGGGCGAAAGAAAAGACAGAGTTTAACACAAAGTTGGTTCACGAGAGTAGGATCTAAAGATCCTAGAATGAGTTTAAACTGCAGGATATACCTCCTGCGTGTGCAGCTGTAAGTGCCGCAGCAACTCGTTCGTTAATCAGAGCCGTCAACTGGGCTTGAGTCAGGTTAACGCGTCCAGACATGATCTTCATATCAAGAGGAACACGAGTGAGAGGGGTTCGCGAAAATACGATGTCAGAAGAGAGTAAGCACACACGTGTTCAAGCAACAGTAGTTATACTAACCAAGCATACCATGAGCAATGTACTATGTAACTAACAAGTAGGCAATATATACATAGATCATATCACCTAGAATGTCGAGCCTTGCATGTGGAGTGAAGCGTCGTTGTGGACCGTAGAGCACTGTACAGGTTATAGTCTGATTTTAATAAAACTTTTTCCCTTAATTAAAACCAAGTTCTCTATAACCAATGGCTCTGATACCAATCTGTCACACCCCCAAAATCCACCGGCGGAGTATCACCGCGTGGAGGCGTGGCTGACCAGGATCCAGCCACCAATCATATAGAACAAGCAAGTAAGTAATTATAAAAGTTCAACCAGTACGATTGGTGTCCAAACAAAACATAGTTTAGGTTGCAAGCGGAAGCATAATGTTTAAATCCAAAACATAAGTTTAATTGTCTCAAGGTTCAACATGGCACACAACCATTCATGTCCCACAACGACTCTCTTCCATGCAAGCTCCAGCTAAGTACCTATTGACCTGCAAAGCATGTAGTAACGAGTCAACAACAAGTTGAGTGAGTTCACGGTTGTGTGTTTGTTTTAAGTTGTTCTGAAAATAGTTTCCTTTATCTGGCATCCTGCCGTGGGGGTTACCCCATAGTTAAAAACGTGATTTGTTTAACCCAATTACTCTGGCAATCCAGCCGTGGGGGCTACCCCGTGTTAGTTATCTGGCGTTTCGGCCGTGGGGGCTACCCATGTATACACTAGACTCGTTACCATATCGACTGCTGACTGTAGTCATGTTTATGTGCCCTGAACTGTCAATGTCTATCATCATTGACGTGCCCAGATCCATTAGTTCACGCCCGTCCTCTGCGGCACGGTGTGAGGCTTGTCAGACCTAAATAGCGCTATCTAACTAATGACCCGCTCGCCATTGGCCCGGCGATTAAGTCGATATAAAAAGGAGGGACTTCGTGATAGAGTTTTGGTCTAGTACGAGTTATCTGTCCATGAGGACGAGGAATTACATTCCTGAACCAATACTTTCCTACCCAAGAAAGGACGAGGAATCCGTGTTCCTTAACCCCATTCCCAACCCCTGGGAATCCCATGCTTTGTAGAGGGTGTGAACTCACCTTGGTTTGCTCGGCAGATACACAGAAAGGTCAATCAAGTTGTAAGTGGTCAACTACGTCCTAACATAGATACCATTCAAGTCAGGTTCATATCCAAGTAATGCACGTATGTTCTACACGTATACTAGCACGTTACAAATAAGTGTTTCTCATGGCAGTCTAATCAACAGTGCACAACGTACACATTCAACAGTAACACATAAGGCCCATATGTTCGGCCCCACAGTGCAGCCCAAACACCTAGGCCCGTAACAATGCGCAAGTCCAAAACAGTGAGTCTGTGCAAATGGTCTCGAGTCGAGACTAGAGATCTCGAGTCGCAATAGTGGGGATCTCGAGTCATGCATGTGCTAGTCGAGACTATACGGTCTCGAGTCGCAACCGGACTCGCAACCATAGTCTCGAGTCATGCTGCTGGTGTGAGGAAGCTGTGGTCTCGAGTCGAGACTAGGGGTTCTCGACTCGCAACCGCTGATCTCGAGTTGGCTTCTAGATGGTCTCGAGTCGAAACCAGGTGTCTCGACTCCCAGCACCTGCTGATCCGCATAGTGTACTAACCAATGGAAATCCGATTTCATGCAACCTTATGTACTATCCATATAAACATGTTTTCTTGTCTAATATTCACCTAAAATGGATCAAACAACTAGTTTTTCAAATATTCAAGACCCATTCATATCATATTCATGTTGTTCTTCATGTATTCAAGTTATTCATCATGATCATTCATCCGAATCCAACTCGAGGCATGCTATACCGGATCTATCTTGTCATTTCCGAAACACTTAAAGCAACTTTTATTCATAAATCATGTTGATATCATGTAACACACTAGTCATATTATCAAGCAAATACCTTCATCATGGATAGCAACAAATCTAAATACCGATTATTCAAGAAAGACATATTCATCATGCATAAAACTTAACAAACCAACATATTATCAAGTCACACCAAGATACATCATCATGCATCATCAACCGATTATTCAAGAACATGCTTGCATACACTCCTTCATTTCTACACAACTTGATTGTCAAAAACATGCATATCCTTCGATAAATAAACATCATTTTATAACAAATAACTATCTTCTATCAAGCAAATATCTTTGTCATAGATAAACAACAATTTCTCATGTATTTGTCATTAATCAATTAAATGAGACACTAACCGGCTAAAGGGTATGAAGGGTGAACTTCCGAATGCCGATTCCAAGTTTGAACCGAAGGTCCTAGTGTTGCCGGTTTGAATCTGAGAGAATGAGAGAGGAGAGATGTTGAGACTTAGGGTTTTAGTGAGAGAGAGGGAGAGTGTGTGTAGGAGAGTGTGTGTTGTCCAAAGAATGGCAAAGTTGGCTAGGAGTATAAGTTATATACTAGCTCTTAAGTTGGTTCACCCTAGTGGGTTTTCGAGTGGGGTGAAGAGGGACATGGCCCAACCGGCCCAACAGTTACACTATTCACTCGAGACCGCATGGTCTCGAGTCGGGTTCTTGTGTCTCGGGTCGCATACATGCAAGCATACATATAAACATAACACATAATCACATAGAATGTTCACTTATATCATTACACCAACAAGTTTACTAGTCACATAACGTTCAAGCATGTAACATCGAGATACAATGAAAGGTTCTAAATTTCGAGTTGTCACATGTAACATCTGTGCTTGTAATCATTGTGAACAGTTTAATTATCAATAAAACAATGTTATTTGATCCCAATGTTTGTTTGTTTATGTTTGACATTTTTCATGTTTTGACTTTTATTCAATTTCAAACTCTATATCGCTTTCTGGAGAGTTATACGCAAACTGGTGCGTAAACGTAATCAGTTTAATGTGACAAATACTCCGGAACATCAACATATACTTAACATACCTTAAATAACCTTTACATAACTTAGAAATAAGTTTTGAAGGCTTTGGTATGACAAAAACAAGTTAATTCGCCTATAGGGACTAAATTTGACAAACTGGGAAAGTATGCCAATTTGAACTGTAACAGACATTCCGGAACATTACCATAAGTTAAACATACCATAAATATCCTTTACATAGCTTATAAATAGGCTTTGAGGGGTTCGGCGTGCTAAAATAAACTTTTGGTTCATTCAGGGACTAAAAGCGTCAAAAAGTGCACAAGTTTGCACTTTCGCGCATAACTTACGTTCTGAATACATCCGGACATCCAAAAATTTATGTAAGCACTAAAATATTTTATTTTAGTGTTTGGCATAAGAAAAATCCATTCGTCGCGCAATTTGGACCGTTTTTGCGTCCGTTACGACTTCCGTCGTAATTAACCAAACAACGCAATCGTACGGCCAAACGAACCAACATCCGAGATATTTCTGAACACATTTTAAGTTCCCTATACTTTAACTTCATTTTAGAGCTTTGAAATGGGGTTAACGGGGCTTAAACGTGTTAAAAATGCATCAAATAGCAAGTTTGGAGCTTCAGGGGCCTGTTCTGCCATTTTTGAAAGTATCAGACATGCAAGGTCCTTACGGACCGTAAGGTTCTAAGTCTTACGGTCCATAAGCAGGGGTCAGACAGCAGAAACTTGTTTAAACAGCTGTTAACAGCTGTTACACTCTCCTAATCCCTTATGTACTTGCCTCTTCCTGATAATGAGGGGCCAATTTGAGTTACCATAGGGTTGCAACAAGTGTGGGGACAAGATCAAAGCACGTTATTCAAGAAACGATCCTAACAGTGGTCCAAATCCTATAAATACCCAACCCATCACAACTCAAAACCCACTTGAATTCTGATTTTTCTCTAAGTTGGGGAGTTTTATCACTTCATACCTGAGAAATATTTGGAAATCAAAGCTTTCGGGGACCCTTTGTAAGTGTTCCTTCGTTCTTTCATTCTTTTAGTGTTAAAGTCAAAATTTGTTTGACTTTCTGTGTTGACCAGTTTATGGTCAATGCGAAGTTCGTTTGAACTTCATAACGTGAGCGTGATCACGATGGTTATAGTCCCTAGTGGCTATACCTACTGATTACCACGTTATCTAGGCTCAGTGACGAGTCGTAGTTTCGGCCAAAATGCGCATTCGTGCGTATTTTGTAACTAAACTACTCTTAGGTATCAATACCGTTTGTTTTGATACCAAACCTATTTTCTAAACTTAGTTAAGCATGTTTTAACATGCTTAGCTCGTCACTTTTAGTTTAGTGCTTATATAGGGTCGTAAGGTAAGCGATCTAAACAATCGCTTATACTTTCGAACCCGACCCGTTTGGTCGATCATTAGGATCCGACCAAACACATTAGGTGACCATAGTATATAGGGAATAACCTTCCGAGGTTATACCTTATGGTCGCTTCGTTTAAGTAGTTGTATGATAGGTAGTTTATATGCCTTAGGTAAATTACCAAAATGCCCTTTTTATGCATAATTGATGTTTAAGCATATGTAACCCAAACTTTTGTCACTTAACTGATTATGCAACAATATTAGACATGTTAAGGCATATTTTACTTGTCATAGGACTAGTTAGGCAGTCCGAACGCGTTTTACGCGAACGACGCGTTAAAGTAGCATAAGCTACCTAAACGGGTCGTAATGGGTCGTAAGCACTTAGGTTAGGTTTCATTTAGTATGTAGGCCTTGTTAAACCATACTACATGAGTTCCCATACTCATTTGGTTTACGAGCCCTCATTCTATCCAATCCTCCGATATAGGTCCGGTTTATTAACATAGTTACCTATATTAGGGGCCGTTTGATTCCGTGATCTCTAGCATTGCTTGGTGGTTATCTTAGGACTTCTGAGCAATCTTAAGTGAGTACATAGACCCCTCTTTTACTGTTTTCCAAACTGTTTTGGGGTGAAACACATGTGCCTACTCGTTACTTTCATGCTTTCCATGTTTTCACATCATATACTTGCTATGTTCGTTAGTACATTTATAGTACATGATTTACATTACATTGTTTTGCTATGTATGTTTACTTAGCATACTTACTACATTGTTTTACTTTACATTTCTGCTATGTATGTTGACTGAGCATGCTAGCACATTGATTTACATGACTTTTCTGCTTTGTATGTTAACTTAGCATACTTAGCACATTGTTTTCATTTAACATGTTTACAATCGGTATGACATTTGGTTTGTACAAGCGGGACTTATATACGTTCATTAACATTAGCTACACCGCTCGGTAGTAAGTAGTGGTACCATAGGACTTGACAAATCCCATTCCTGACATCCCGGGTTTGTTTGGATGTAAGGAATGACTGAATCCGAAAACATTTCTTTTGATAACCTTGACTAAAAGGGTTATCTGACTGTCTCAAGGCTTGAATGTATGCGTTAACTTACCACATAAATGTTAGTATCAATAAAACATGCATTTACTTTGCAAAACATAACTTTTTGATATATTTAAAATATTTTGTTTTGTACATTTCTACATTTGGTTTATGTGACAATACTTTACTTACAATACATAACATTTGTTACACATTACTTGACTACATTTGGACTTTTGACATTTGACATGGCTTATACAAGGACTTTTTGACAATTGGTTTAAACATGGACTTTATACATTGGTGGTTTGTTTAAGTGATTTAAGTAACGAGACGTGTGTAATATGATACAAGCATGGTGGATACACCGCTGGTACTTCCTATATATAAGTGCTTGTATGGTATTACATATCGTAGCGTTATTTGAATCATTTCAATTTAGACATATAACATTTTATACAAATAACATATCTTTCACAAGACATTGTTTTACAAACAACTTATTTTATACAACTCATTTTACTTGGTTATTCATTTAACCATGTATTATTCTTTTATGTATACATATCATCTGTTCTTATCTCTTTTCAAATGATTTACAAAACAAAACAATTTACAAGGTTCATGACTAAATGTTATTTAACAATTTCTTAAACTTAAGTCATGAATCCTATTTTCACAAACCTATTATCTCACGGGCATTTTTATGCTG
The DNA here is from genome assembly GCA_030545235.1 of Helianthus tuberosus. Classification (NCBI taxonomy): domain Eukaryota; kingdom Viridiplantae; phylum Streptophyta; class Magnoliopsida; order Asterales; family Asteraceae; genus Helianthus; species Helianthus tuberosus. The sequence goes on along the minus strand of CM060451.1, from coordinate 123,773,071 downwards.
GCGTACCTATTTTCACATGTGTTTTCAGGAGCTTTTGCGTAGGATGATGATCGTGACACTAGGGCAGACCTGTGCCTTAGAGACATAAAATGAAGATAGACTTAGTTTAACTATGTTATGTACTCTTTGTTTTCGTGTTTAAGACAATGTTACTCTCTTGTTGATAAATAAAACGTAACTTTAATTTCCATGGTTGTGAAACAATTAATTCCGTTACAACACTCCCCGACGTTTCCGCCACGATTTGATGTTCTACGTGGTCGGGGTGTGACAGTAGTGGTACCATAGGAATTGACAACTCCCGTTCCTGGCTTCCTAGGTTTGTTTGGAAGTAGGGAATGACTAAATCCGATATACATAATTTTGATAAACCTTTAATTTGTTTAAGGGTTTGTCTCCACAGTTGCAAGGCTTGAATGTATGCGTTTAACATTACCACATAAGTGTTTGTATCAGTAAAGCATGGATTTTTGCAAAACATAATTTTTGACTTAAACTATGATTTATTCAAATACATTGTTTTGTACATTTGACCTATGGGGTTGAGTAATACCATTATTCACCATATATTTCATTTGATTATACATAAACATTATACATATGGTTTGAGTAGTTACTTTTTACTTGCCATACATAACATTTGATTATACAAGACATGGTTTACACTTAACAATTGGACATTTGTTTAAACAAGACATTTTGGTGGTTATTGATAAGTGATTTACATAACGAGGCGACGCGTAATATGATAAAAGCATGGTGGATACGCCGCTGGTACTTCCTATATATAAGTGCTTTTATGATATTATATATCGTAGCGTTATTTCAATTATTTCAACAAATACATGATATATTTTATACAAACAACATATTTTCACAAGATATTGTTTTACAAACTACATAACTTATACAAATTCATAATTACTTGGTTATTTATTTAACCAAGCAGTATTCTTTTATATATCATTTGATTTTCTTATCGTTTTTCGTAAGATTTATAAAAGAAAACATTTTCCTAAGGTTCATGACTAATTTCTTGTTAAACCTTTCTTTCAAATACAAGTCATGAATCCTACATCAACAAAACCTATGTATCTCACAGGCATTTTTATGCTGACGTACCTATTTTCACATGTGTTTTCAGGAGCTGATGCATAGGGTTGGTCAAGATACACTTAGGCGGACTTGGGCCTTAGTGACATAAAACGAAGCAAGAATAGTTTAATTATGTTATGTACTCTTTGTTTCCTTTGTTTTAAGAAAATGTAATCCTTTTTATTTCAAATAAAACTAAACTTTAAATACCATGGTTGTGAAACAATAATTCTGCCACTCCACTCCCCGACGATTCCGCCGTGGTTTGTTGTTTTATGCGGTCGGGGTGTGACAAAATGTGTGACAACTCGTATTTCAAACCTTTCTTTTTTACTTTGATGTAACTTGTTTGAACAATATGTGATTACGTGGTTTTAATGGAATGTTTGTTATGTTATGTGATTATGTGTGTAATGTATGTATATAATGTAGCCGCACAACCCTAGCCCAATCGTACAAGCCCATTTGGGCCACACTCTTTGTACTCGAAACCCAAGGGCAACCCATGAAGGGTTCGGCCCACTCCCTTAGTTCGTATAACACCAAGGGTGTTAGCATAAATCCTACACTTTGTCAAAACACACCAAGTTTAGCAAACCCTAAATCTCTCTTCCTCTCTCTCGAAGCCGACGGCCACATCCCTCTTCCTTGAAGACTTTCTTGATTCAGATCATCCTTGTTCTACCTTCCAACTGGTTAGTGTTATATCATTGTTTGATTTTGGTATGATTGATGTTTGTTAAACGAGTGGCTATGTGTTATTTGATGCTTGATGTTTAAAGTGTTATGTTAGTAAAATACTTGATGAACAATCTGTTAGATCATTATCAGGATCGATGAATGCTTTGATGTTGATATGGATAATTAAGAATCGAATGGATGTAATATAATCGGCTGTATGTATGTGTATTTGGACCAATGATATGATCGAGCATGAGGTGTTGTATGATGATTTGAAACCAATGATTTGATAGTCTAATGTATAAGTTATTGTTTATGTTTTGAATATGATTAGGGTTCATAAGAAATTGATGTTAAAAACCCTAGTTTGATCGATTATGGTATGATTGGAAACTGTTATTTGAATCTTGCAAATTAATTGGAATTAGTAAACCGATTGCATGAAATTAGGAAAGTTATAACCGGTCGTACAGGGCTAGTCGCACAAGACCAATCGCACAAGCCGGTCGCACAAGTTAAGTATATTAGGGTACAACAGTTAAAACACCATGTACAACCTCCTAAAGCACAGTCACACAACATCTTGTGGATCGCACAAGGTTGTGCTGATCGCACAAGATGTTGGGCCACGCAACATAATAGGTTATGTTATGCTGTTGGGCCGAACAACCCAAGATCCGATCGCATAAGCTGTTCCGGATCGCACAAGTATAGTTGGATCGCACAAGTTGATTTTCTGTTATTTGTTTGGGCCGTGTGAATGTTGGGTTACATATGTTATTGGGCCGGGTATATTTTGGATAGCACAACCCGTTGTGAGTCGCACAAGTTGTGCTGAACGCATAACAGGTTGGGCCGAATATTATTGGGCTTCAATTGTTGAATCGCACAAGATGATTGGGTCGTTGAACTTGTACGAGCCCAATCATTTGAGTCGCACAAGTTTGGATATGATGTGTACTTGACTGTTAACGTGTTGAATATGTTTGGCATGATCATTACGTGTTGTAACCTGTTATTTTATGTGTAAACCTATGTGCACTACTTGAACCTAGACCTGACTTGTATGGTAACCATGTTAGGACGTGGTTTACCACATATAGCTCAAGTGACCTTTTTGTGTATCTGCCGAGCTAACCTAAGGTGAGTTCACACTATCTACAAGGCATGGGATTCCCGGTGGTTGGGAATGGGTAATTGATTGAAAGGAAACGTACGTATTCTCTTGGTTAGAATTCGTACCTACACCCTTTTAATTGAAGGGTGATAACATTGTTACTAGACCAAAAACTCTATCATTAAGTCCCTCATTTTTTATATCAACTTAATCGCCGGGCCAATGGCGAATGGGGTCATTAGTTAAATAGCGCTATTAGGTTTGACAAGCCTCACACCTTGCCACAGAGGACGGGAGTGGACTAATGGATCTGGGCACGTCAATGATGATAGACATTGACTTAGGGCACCCAACTTTCTCAGTCAGTAGTCGATATGGTAACGGGTCTAGTGGGATATTCATGGGGTAGCCCCCACGGCTAGGATCCAGAGTAAATGGAATGGTTAATCATGTTTTTCAACTATGGGGTAACCCCCACGCCAGGTAAGCCAGCTAAAGAAAACCTAAGTTTTTGAAACAACTTAAAACGAACACCCAATTGTGAACTCGCTCAACTTTGTTGTTGATTCGTTACTATATGCCTTGCAGGTCGTTAGGTTGATAGATGGAGCTTGCACAGGAAAGAGAGGTCGTTGTGGGACATGGAAGGTTGAGTTCCATGTTAAACATTTGAACTTTTAACTTACGTTTTGGTTTTACACTTTATGCTTCCGCTGATAACTTGAACTTGGTTAATTTATTTTGGACACCAATTATATTGTGGTTGGTTTTATATTTACTTTTATACATTGTTCAATATGATTGGTGGCTTGATCCTGGTTATGTCACGCCTCCTGTGGTGATACTCCACTTGTGGAATTTGGGGGTGTCACAGATTGGTATCAGAGTCATTGGTTATAGTGAACTTGGTTTTAAAAAGGGAAAAGCTTTTTGACAAAACCAGACTATAACCTGTACAGTGCTCAACGATCCACAACGACACTTCGCTCCACGTGCAAGACTCAACACTATAGGTAATATGGTTTGTGTTTGTATTGCCTGCTTGATAGTTTAAGTAGTGCATTGATCATGGTATGCTTAGTTAGCGTAACAATTATTACTTGAAACCCTGTGTGCTTGCTCTCTTCTGTCATCTCATACTTACGCACTTTCGCGACACCATTCTCACTTGTGTTTCCTTCGATGTGAAGATCATGAGTGGACGCCTGAACTTGACTCAAGCCCAGCTGACGGCTCTAATCAACGAAGGAGTTGCTGAAGCACTCACAACAGCTCCAGTAGGAGGTATAACCTGCCATTTCGACCTATCCTAGGATGTTTAGATCCTACTCTCACGAACCAACTCTCGTGCTTAACCTTGTCTTTTCTTTCTCGCTCGACTGGTCAGCATGCTCAACCTCCCGTGTGTACGTTCAAGACCTTTATGGACTGTTGACCTAGTACCTTCAGTGGTACAGAAGGAGTTGTAGGTCTCCTCCACTGGTTCGAGAAGATTGAATCTGTCTTCGAAATGTGTGAATGCCCTGTTGCTAGTAGGGTGAAATTTGCTACGGGAACTCTTGAAGGTGTTGCGCTCACTTGGTGGAACGCACAGGTTCAAATGCTGGGGTTGGCCGCTGCTAATGCCACCCCATGGAATGACTTCAAAGATTTGATCAAGGAGGAGTATTGTCATCATGATGACATTCATAAGCTAGAAGTGGAGTTTTACAACCTGAAAATGACGGGGTCAGAAATCGAGGCGTACACGAAGAGATCGAATGAACTAGCTGCCTTGTGTCCTACTATGGTGGATCCTCCCTGCAAACGTATCGAGCTTTACATCAAGGGTCTAGTGTCAGAGATTCAGAGTATGGTAACTTCGGCTAACCTTCTCACGATCCAGCAGGTCATACGATTATCCCACCGTCTCACTGACCAGGCAGTCGAGCAGTAGGGATTGGATTGGTACTGTACCCGTACCCATACCCGTACCGGTACTGAAAATACCAGTACCAAATTTGAACAAAACTGGGTACCAAATACCGTACCGAATATATTGGTACGGTACGAGTACGGGTACGGGTACGGGTATTGGTACGGGTATTTTCGGTAGGGTACCCGCTTTGGTACCACTTTGTTTTTTATATTTTTGTTTTTTTAGCACTCATATATACCATAATACGTAATAAAGCATGATATAAAATTCATTCGTAATCAATAAAACATAGTACCAAAACCAAAACATTATAAATGTCCCAAAATCTTATCAAAATGACTAAAAAACCAACACAAAGAAAGTTATTATTCGTTTAATCCTCAATAATTGCTTTGCATCTTCCCTTTTCCTCTTTCCTTTTGCATGTTTATCGCATCCTCAATTTCTGTTGAAAAAACAATATAGAAAATTAGTTCTTATTATTTAACAACTAAAGAAATAAAAAAAAACTACTATTACGGTGTTACCTATGGCAATATCGTCATCCTTTAAGATATCATTTATGTCATCAATTATTGGTTTTCTCGATTTTCTCACCCAATCTTGAGTGCAAACCAAAGCTTCGACAATGTTAGTTGATAATCTTGTTCTGTATGCGTCTAGTACACGACCACCCGTACTAAAAGCCGACTCAGAGGCAACTGTGGAAATTTGAATGGCCAAAATATCTAACAAAGATACAAAGTTAACATACGTAAATAATGTAACACATAATGTAAAAAATGATTAAAAATTTTTAAAACATTTTACCTCTAGCCATCCGAGACACAATTGGAAATCTAATGGCATTTTGTTTCCACCATGTAAGTATGTCAAACCGCTTCGTAAAATCAACTCGCGGCTCTTGTAGGTACCTCTTTAGCTCAGTTTCTATTGCAACCGAGTTACTTTCTTCCACGTTTAGAAACTCCGCAAAAAAATCATTCCCAACATCAAATTCCACAAGATCTTCGTTACGTACTTCTTGAGTTGTCGAATTATTAACAACGTTATCAAACTTTTCCTTATAAGTCTTAAACAAGCCATGTAACCTATTCTCAATCCCTAATACAATACCCGACACCTTCTTTCCAATGGCTTCTTTAGACATAGGATTTTCTTTCGTTATGTCATACATAATCAACTTTGTAAAACAATGTTCAATAAAATGTAATTTCATCGTAGGGTCCAAAATAACAGCAAAATACATGAAGTCGTTAAGTCTTTCATACTTACCCCAATACTTGTCATATTTATCACGCATTGCACCCGCCATTAAACTAAAATCTGGGTGGATCGCCGAATCACGTAGATGTTTGTCTACATCTAGTATTTCTCTAAAAAATAGGTGAGCTAGGGGCTTTGAGGATGCAGATACAATTTCCGTTTTGATCTTAAATTTTTCAAGAAATTCAATCAATACTTTGCGTACATCAAAATCTAAAGGTTCAGGCACTCTTTCTAAATCACGATGATAGTTATTCTCTTTCAATTCATAAGCAAAAAATACTTCCTTGAGATCCACAGCAATTTTCAGCATCTCATAGGTGGAATTCCACCTAGTAGACATATCACCACATAAAAACTTATCTGGGTCAACATTCAAATCTTTCATGAACTTTCTGAACGTTTTTATTCTTTGTGTCGACTTTCTGATATAACTAATGGCGTTTCTCAAACAATCAACATGACAATTATTTTCCATTAACCCATTTTTCACAATTAGATTCAAAATATGTGCCATGTGTAACAACTGTGCTTGTAATCGCAATGAACAGTTCTATTATCAATAAAACAATGTTATTTGATCACAATGTTTGTTTTGTTATGTTCTACATTTTTCATGTTTTGACTTTTATGTAATTTCAAACTCTACATCACTTTCTGGAGAGTTATACGCAAACTAGTGCGTAAACGTACTCAGTTTAATGCGAGAAATACTCCGGAACATCAACATATACTCAACATACCTTAAATAACCTTTACATAACTTAGAAATAAGTTTTGAAGGCTTTGGTATGTCAAAAACAAGTTAATTCGCTTACAGGGTCTAAAATTGACAAACTGCGAAAGTATGTCAATCTGAACTGTAACGAACATTCCGGAACATAACCATAAGTTAAACACACCTTAAATATCCTTTACATAGCTTAGAAATAGGCTTTGAGGGGTTCGGTGTGCTAAAATAAACTTTTGGGTCATTCAGGGACTAAAAGTGTCAAAAAGTGCACAAGTTTGCATTTTCGCGCATAACTTACGTTCTGAATACATCCGGACATCCAAAAATTTATGTGAGCATGACTATATTATATTTTAGTGTTCGCCATAAGAAAAATCCATTCGTCGCGTCATTTGGATCGTTTTTCGCGCTTATGCGCATTCCGTCGTAATTAAGCGAACATCGCGTTCGTACGACCAAACGAACCATCATCCGACATATTTTTAAACATGTTTCATGTCCACAATGTTTAGGCAACATTTTAGGGCCTTAAAGTTGGCTTTACGGGCCTTAGAAGTGTCGGGAATGGCCTTAAACACGTGCAGGGGCTGAAACTGTCATTTCTGAAACATATATGCAGATCAGAAGCCTCAGGCGGCCCGCATTGTGTTTGGCTGATCCTGAAGCGGGCCGCTTCCCACCTTCTGACCAGATTAAATGTTTTTAATCACAAGTTGCAGCCATTTAATCCTCCACCACATGTTCTAAACTTGCTTAGTCACTAGATAAGGATCATATTTAGCTTCCACAACATTGTGACAAGTGTACGGACTAGATCTTTTCCCCTTTTCCAAGAAACGATCCTAACGGTTCACCGAAAACTATAAATACCCCACCCCCCCTTTGTTCATAATCACTAGAAATTTGAATTGAGAAACTCTAAGTTGAAACATTAGTTTCATACCTGAGATTTTCGAATCAAGTTTAGCATTCGGGGACCCTTCGTAAGTATTCTTTCGTTCTTTTCCTTATTTTTACTGCTTTTCGAGTCAGAAAGTCAAACTTTGTTTGACTTTCAGCGTTGACCAGCTTATGGTCAATGCGAAGTTCGTTTGAACTTCGCAACGTGATTGTAATCACGATGGTCATAGTCCCTTGGGACTATGCCTACTGATTACCACGTTGTCTTGGGTCGTAGGGTAGGCGATCTAATAAATCGCCTATACCTTCGAACCCGACCCAGTTTGGTCGATCATTAGGATCCGACCAAACACATTAGGTGACCATAGTAGGTAGGGAATAACCTTCCGAGGTTATACCCTATGGTCACATCGTTTAAGTAGTTGTATGATAGGTAGTTTATATGCCTTAGGTAAATTACCAGAATACCCTTTTCACGTATAATTGGTAATTAAGCATATGTAACCTAAACCTTTGTCACATAATTGTTTACGTAACATGTTTAGGCATATAACACTTGTCATAGGACTAGTTAGGCGGTCCGAACGCGTTTCACGCGCACGATGCGTTAAAGTAGCGTAAGCTACCTAAACGGATCATAATGGGTCAATAAGACTTAGGTTAAGTTTCATTTAGCATGTAGGCTTTGTTAAACCATATCACGTGAGTTCCGACACTCATTTGGTTTACAAACCCTAATGCTACCCAGTCTTCCGATTAAGGTCCGGTTATTAACATAGTTACCTATATTAGGTGCCGTTTGATTCCGAGATCTATAGCATTATTTGGTGGTTATCTTTATACAACTGAGCAATCTCAAGTGAGTACATAGACCCCTCTTTTACTGTTTTCCAAACTGTTTTGGGGTGAAACACATGTGCCTACTTGTTACTTTCATGCTTTCCTGTTTTCACATCATATACCGGTTATGTTCGTTAGTACATTATAGTACATTGTTTTACATGACATTTCCTGCTAGGTGTGCCCATTGTGTGCATTACTTAGTACATTGTTTTACATGACATTTCCTGCTAGGTGTGCCCATTGTGTGCATTACTTAGTACATCGTTTTACATGACATTTCACGCTATGTATGTTCATTTGATTACATACTTAGTGCATTATTTTCACATGCTTACATTTTGGTATGACATTTGGTTTGTTTACATGGGACAATACATTCATTAACACCGATCATGCCGTTCGTTAGTAGGTAGTGGTACCATAGGAATTGACAACTCCCGTTCCGGACATCCCAGGGAAAGGGGACAGAAAGGAATGACCGAATTCGATGATATATAAGACAGATAGACCTTTAATTTGTTTAAAGGGTTTATCACCACAGTCACAAGGCTTGGATGTATGCATATTTACAATACCGCATAGATGTTCATATTAAATAGTTGCATGCATTTACACAAGACATAGCTTTGATTTAAACCAAGTTTTACTTCAATACTTTGTTTTTGTGCATATGGTTTAGTTTGAGACATTTCACTTGCCATACATGACATTTTGACATAGACATTTGACATGGATATTTGACATAGACATTTGACATGGATATTTGACATAGACATTTGACATGGATATTCGACATAGACATTTGACATGGATATTTGACATAGACATTTGACATGATTTACATTTGACATATAACATGTTTGACAATTGGTTTAAACATAGACTTCTTACATTGGTTGGTTTGGTTTGATTAAGTGATTAAATAACGATGCATGTGTAATATGATACAAGCATGGTGGATACGCCGCTGGTACTTCCTATATATAAGTGTTTGTATTGTATTACATGTCGTAACGTTATTTGAATCATTTCAGTTTGAGACATAGAACATTTTATACAAATAACATACTTTTCACAAGACATTGATTTACAAACAACTTATCTTATACAAACACATTTTTACATGGTTATTTATTTAACCTGACATTTACTTATACATATCATCTGATCTTATTATTTTTCAAATGATTTACAAGACAAAGCAAATTACAAGGTTCATGACTAAACATTTTCTCAAATACAAGTCATGAATCCTATTTTCACAAACCTATGTATCTCACAGGCATTTTTATGCTGACGTACCTATTTTCACATGTGTTTTCAGGTGCTTTTCCATAGGATGTTGATCATGATACTAGGGCGGACCTGTGCCTTAGAAACTTTAAAAGAAGATAGACTATGTTTAATTATGTTCTGAACTCTTAAATTCCTGTTTGAAACAATGTAACACCTCTGTTTTTAAATAAAATACAACTTTGTATGCCATGGTTATGAAACAATTAATTCTGTTACAACACTCCCCGACGTTTCCGCCACGTTTTGTATGTTACACGTGGTCGGGGTGTGACACCATGCACCTAATGTGAAAATGTTTCCCACCATCATACAAATTATGCAACTTTTTCACAAAAAAACCAACTACCTTATCATTACTAGACGCATTATCAAGGGTCATTATCCTAACATTTTTTTATCCCCCAACAATGTATACAATCTAACAGTTCACGAGCTATATCATCTCCCTTGTGACTATCAATGGGCCTAAAGTTGATAATGCGTTTATGCATGACCCAATCATCATCTATAAAATGACCCGTTACAACCATATAGTTGACCCTTTGACACGATGATGTCCATGTATCGGTAGTCAAGTGAATAGTGTTGGTTGGTTTACTCAAATAACACATTAGTTTATTTCTTTCCTCTATGTAATATTTACCAACATCCTTAGATACTTTATATCGAGAGGGCAACCTAAACTTTCCATTTAACGACTTGGTGTACTCAATAAAAGCGGGATTTTCTACAAGTTTGAAAGGTAATTCACCAACGATAAGCAAGTCTAGCAAAGATTTGTTGATTCTAGCCTCATCATGTTTCCAAACACTTACACTCCCCTCCCCATTGGCTTCTTTTTTAAACACTAAATTTTTTTGTTTTTTCTTAGCGATATTTTCGGGAATTAAACGACAAGAAAGTGCGTGTTTTTTAATACCGCTCGTACCGTTTTTTAGAGTATCGGCTTTAATGTCGGATTTACAAGCCTTGCACCTTCCATGCCTCCGTTTAACTCCGTCTCCTTCTTCTAAGTAAACCACTTCATAGAAGTGCCACCACTCGGCCCTCTCTTTGGCAACTTTTTGAGCTTTCGATTTGGGTTCTTCCTCATTTGTCGCTTGTTTTCTTTTTGAACTTGGTTCCGCATTAACGGAATCCAAGTCGTTATCAAGTTGGACAAAACAAGTCTCATCAATATATGTGTCATCCTCCTACACAATAAATACATCAGTAATGAAAAAAAAATACATAAACCTAAAACTTCTAATCAAACCATTAATTAAACAAATCTAACTTACTTGAGTTGATGACTCCGTGATTTTTGATGATGAAGAGTTGGATGTCATTTTGCACTACTTGAGTTAATCAAACCTACTGATATATACAAAAGATTTATCAAACAGATTAAGAAAAGATGTAAATTATATATAATAGATGGTCTTTTATAATTAGTTATTATATTAAGAGATCATATACACATGCATGCAAACTTGGAACTGAAAATAGTTAGAACTGTTTAAAATAAATACACATGTATGGTTTTCTTCTTGCTGAACGAGAACCACTTATACTTCATATTTTCTTTCTTCTTGCTCAATATATGCATGTCTAACATACATGGTTTGTTGTATATTGACTATCGACCACTAAAATAAACCAGAACCACTTTACTTTATCCATGGCTCACACTATTTTGATGCTTAATTGATTCTCAGAATCAACATGAGATAAAAAAAAAGTTTTTAAAACTCTATTTAGGGTTAGTTCTTGATTATACTTAATAAATAACAACCATGATATAAGAACATAAGTGTAATCCTTGATTAAGAAAACTTACAGATGGTTTGTTCTTTCTTGGAATTTCGAGTAGATGAGGAGACTCAAGCTTAAGAAATTCTGATAACACTTGTTTGGACGATGGGAAGATGAAGAATTGAGGATTAGTATTTTTGGCCTTAGAACTTTAGAAGTAATCTATTAAAACGTAAAAAAGTCTTATATTCCCAAGAGTATTAATTGTACGCCTGTGATTAGGTTAGGAGGCCATAAATATGGCAGATATATTATATATGAAAACTTAATTATTTTCAAAAAAAAAAAAAAACTTTTGAAACTCCATATTTAAATATGGTTTCAGTACCCCTTTTTACCTGTACCCGTATCCGTCCCAATACCGAAAGTACCGAATACCGAAGTTAATAAAACTTGGTACCGATACATGTACCGAATATTCAAAATCGGTACGGGTACGGGTACAGGTACGGGTACGGTACGGGTACAGGTACGGGTATTTGGGAAAAAAAGCCCATCCCTATCGAGCAGAACGGGCTGCCAAAAAAGTATTAGTGCTACCACTACATTAGATGCTCCTAGTGACAACAAGCGTAAATGGGATGGAAATTCAAACAAGGGTTCAGCTTCTGTTCATTCTCAGTCTCAGCAGCGAAGGACTGACGACTACAAGAGCCCTGGTCAAAAATCTTCTGGTAACCAAGGTCAGGGTGGGTACAAGGGAAGCCACCCTAAGTGCAATCGATGCAACTTGCACCATAGCGGACCGTGTAGCAAGGGCAACTGTCAGAGATGTAACAAACCAGGTCATGCAGCCAAAGATTGTAGGAGTCTGTATCCTTCAAATCAGAGGCGACAGTAGCAGCAGCAGCCTCCGCAGAACCAGCCTCAACGGCAGCAGCAGAGGGGTAACAATAAAGGATGTTTTCAGTGTGGTGCTGAAGGCCACTTCAAGAGAGACTGCCCCCAGCTAAACCAGAATCAGAACAACAACAATAACAACAACCAGGGAAATGGAAACAACAATGGGGGTAACCATGAAGGCAATGGTGCCATGGTACGTGCTTTTGTGATTGGTCAAGGTGATGCAAGGAACGATCCCAACGTTGTGACGGGTAAGTTCCTACTGGATGATTTCTTCGTTTCTGTTTTATTTGATTCGGGTGCTGATACTAGTTATGTGTCCTTAAAAGTTAGTCAGATGCTTAAGCGTACCCCACTTCCCTTACACACCAAGCATGTTGTAGAACTAGCAAACGGTAAAAGTCTTGAGGCCACGCACATAGTTAAAGGTTGCAATCTCGTTTTAACTGGTCAGACCTTCTCTATCGACCTTATCCCCATCGTTCTTGGTAGCTTCGATATCTTCATTGGGATGGATTGGTTATCCTAACATCGAGCAGAGATCCTTTGCAAGGAGAAAATCGTCCGCATTCCTCGTTCTGGTAAAGAACCTCTCATTATTCGTGGCGACAAGAGTGGTGCTGTTGTGAGCATCATCTCTTTCCTTAAGGCCCAGAAGTGTTTGCGAAAGGGCCACACTGCTATTTTAGCTCTTGTTACTGACACCTCTATGAAGGAAAAGAAGATAGAAGATATTCTGATTGTACGCGACTTCCCTGAGGTATTCCCTGAGGAATTACCTGGTCTTCTGCCTCATCGTTAGGTCGAATTTCAAATCGAGCTAGCCCCTGGAGCAGCGCCTATAGCTCGTGCACCTTATCGCTTAGCCCCATCAGAACTGGAAGAACTGTCTACGCAACTACAAGAACTCTTGGACAAGGGTTTCATTCATCCTAGCTCTTCGCCCTGGGGAGCACCAGTCTTGTTTGTAAAGAAGAAAGACGGTACCTTTCGAATGTGCATTGACTATCGTGAACTCAACAAGGTGACCGTGAAGAACCATTATCCTCTTCCGCGTATTGATGATCTATTCGACCAGTTGCAAGGGTCGAGCTTCTACTCCAAGATAGATCTGAGATCGGGCTATCATCAGCTGAGAGTCCGAGACGAGGACATCTCTAAAATAGCATTCAGGACTCGTTACGGCCACTACGAGTTTCTGGTTATGCCTTTTGGGTTGACAAATGCACCTGCGGTCTTCATGGATCTTATGAACAGAGTGTGCAAACCTTATTTGGATAAGTTCATCATAGTGTTTATCGACGACATTCTAATCTATTCCAAGAATCAGGAGGAACACGAGTGTCATCTATGACTCATTTTGGAACTTCTTCGAACAGAACAACTTTATGCTAAGTTCTCGAAATGTGACTTCTGGCTACGTGAAGTCCATTTTCTAGGCCACGTGGTTAACTAGGATGGGATTCACGTTGATCCATCCAAAGTTGACTCAATCAGGAATTGGCTTGCACCTCGTACACCAACTGAAATCCGTCAATTCTTGGGTTTGGTGGGTTACTACAGAAGGTTCATTAAGGATTTTTTGAAGATTGCGCAGCCTCTTACTGTCCTTATTCAGAAGGGTGTCACCTACCGTTGGGGTGATGCTCAGGAATCCGCATTTCAGTAGCTGAAGTTGAAGCTTTGTAGCGCACCTATTCTCTCATTGCCTGAGGGCACAGACGATTTCGTGGTTTATTGTGACGCGTCAATCCAAGGACTAGGTTGTGTGTTGATGCAACATGAGAAAGTCATTGCTTACGCATCACGACAACTTAAGGTTCACTAAAAGAACTATACTACTCACAACTTGGAATTGGGAGCAGTGGTGTTTTCTCTTAAGATATGGAGACATTACTTATACAGTACCAAGTGCACCATTTACACCGATCACAAGAGTCTCCAACATATCTTCGATCAGAAGGAGTTGAACATGCGACAGCGTCGATGGGTCGAACTTCTTAACGATTATGAATGCGCAATCAGATACCATCCAGGCAAAGCCAATGTTGTGGCTGACGCCCTTAGTCGAAAGGAAACCAAACCTAAGCGTGTATGTGCGTTACAGCTTACCATTCACTCTAGTCTTCCCGCCTAAATTCGTGATGCTCAGGTCGAAGCAGTGAAAGAAGAGAACTTCAGAGCTGAGTCCCTGCGAGGATTGGAGAACGGTTAGAGCTAAAGGAAGACAGTGCTTACTACTTGGCAGGGCGCATCTGGGTTCCATCCTATGGTAATCTACGTGAGCTTGTGATGGATGAAGCTCACAAGTCTCGTTACTCAGTACATCCTGGTTTAGATAAGATGTACCACGATCTCAAGACTAAGTACTGGTGACCCCACATGAAAGCTAATATAGTGACCTATGTTAGTAAATGTTTGACTTGTGCAAGAGTCAAGGTCGAATACCAGAAGCCATCAGGTCTACTTCAACAACCAGAGATCCCTACATGGAAATGGGAGAAAATTTCCATGGACTTCGTTACTGGCTTACCTAGATCTCAACGAGGAAACGATACCATTTGGGTGATAGTGGATCGATTGACCAAGTCTGCACACTTCCTGGCTATAAAGGAAACGGATAAGTTTTCCACTTTAGCAGACATCTACCTGAAGGAAGTTGTCTCGAGGCATGAGGTGCCAACCTCCATCATTTCGGACCGTGATCCACATTTTACCTCTGATTTGTGGTAAGCGATGCACAAATCCTTTGGCTCGCGTCTAGACATGAGCATAACATATCATCCATAGACGGATGGGCAGTCTGAACGCACCATCCAAACTCTTGAAGACATGCTTCGAGCATGTGTTAGTGACTTTGGTAACGGCTGGGAAAGGCATCTACCTTTGGTGGAGTTTTCATATAACAATAGTTACCACAGTAGCATCCAGGCTGCTCCGTTTGAGGCATTGTGTGGATGAAAATGCCGATCACCTTTATGCTGGGCAGAAGTTGGTGACAGCCAAATCACTGGCCCAGAACTCGTCGTCGACATGACAGAAAAGATTGCCCAAATACGACAACGAATGGCGGCAGCTCATGACCGTCAGAAAAGCTATGCTGATAAGCGCAGGAAACCACTCGAGTTCCAGGTTGGGGATCGAGTGCTACTAAAAGTCTCACCTTGGAAAGGTGTGAGTCGTTTGGGTAAACGAGGCAAGCTAAATCCACGTTATGTTGGACCTTTCGAAATCACTGAGAGAATTGGCAAGGTGGCCTATAGACTGAATATACCTGAGGAACTCAATGGAGTTCATAACGTATTCCTTGTGTCAAATCTGAAGAAGTGTCTGTCAGATGAGACCCTCATAGTTCCTCTCAAGGAACTCACCATCGATGATCAGCTGCGATTCGTCGAAGAACCAGTAGAGATTATGGACCGAGATGTTAAGGTTCTCAAGCGTACTAGGATACCCATTGTTCGAGTTAGTTGGAACTCCCGTCGTGGCCCAGAGTTTACCTGGGAACGAGAAGACCAAATGAAAGATAAGTATCCCCAGTTGTTCGAGAAAAGTGAATCCACTACTGAGGCTGAAGCTACTGCGGAATTTCGGGACGGAATTCCAAACCAACGGGGGAAGGATGTGACACCCCAGGAAAACCAGGAAACCACGCAACCTAACTAGCTTCCTCAGTAACTACGTGCTAAATTTCGGGACGAAATTTCTTTCAACTTGGGGATGTTGTGACAACTCGTATTTCAAACCTTTCGTTATAATTTGATGTAACTTGTTTGAAGAATATGTGATTACGTGGTTTTAATGGAATGTTTGTTATGTTATGTGATTATGTGTGTAATGTATGTATATAATGTAGCCGCACAACACTAGCCCAATCGTACAAGCCCATTCGGGCCACACTCTTTGTACTCGAAACCCAAGGACAGCCCATGAAGGGTTCGGCCCACTCCCTTAGTTCGTATAACACCAAGGGTGTTAGCATAAATCCTACACTTTGTCAAAACACACAAAGTTTAGCAAACCCTAAATCTCTCTTCCTCTCTCTCGAAGCCGACGGCCACATCCCTCTTCCTTGAAGACTCTCTTGATTCAGATCATCCTTGTTCTACCTTCTAACCGGTTAGTGTTATATCATTGTTTGATTTTGATACGATTGATGTTTGTTAAACGAGTGGCTATGTGTTATTTGATGCTTGATGTTTAAAGTGTTATGTTAGTAAAATACTTGATGAACAATTTGTTAGATCATTATAAGGATCGATGAATGCTTTGATGTTGATATGGATAATTAAGAACCGGATGGATGTAATATAATCGGCTGTATGTATGTGTATTCGGACCAATGATATGATCGAGCATGAGGTGTTGTATGATGATTTGAAACCAATGTTTTGATAGTCTAATGTATAAGTTATTGTTTATGTTTTGAATATGATTAGGGTTCATAAGAAATTGATGTTAAAAACCCTAGTTTGATCGATTATGGTATGATTGGAAACTGTTATTTGAATCTTGCAAATTAATTGGAATTAGTAAACCGATTGCATGAAATTAGGAAAGTTATAACCGGTCGCACAAGGCTAGTCGCACAAGACCAATCGCACAAGCCGGTCTCACAAGTTAAGTATATTAGGGTACAACAGTTAAAACACCATGTAAAACCTCCTAAAGCACATTCGCACAACATCTTGTGGATCATGGTCATGTCACGCCTCCTGCGGTGATACTCCGCTTGTGGAATTTGGGGGTGTGACAAAATGGAGTTGGGTATTTATAGTATTCTTGAATTAACAAGATCATGCCAAGTGTTTATATGTTGCCCAAGGAAGAATCATAGCCCTATAAGTGTTTGGACAGAAATCAAAGCCTTGGAGGATACATAAAACACCCACAAGATCTCAAAAACCAGGTTTGAAAACAGCAGGAAACAGTTGGGAAGCTGTTTGGAAATTTCTGTGAACTGGAGTCTCTCATGCCTCGTGACCCAGAAGTCCAAATGGGTCGCCCCATGCGAGTCAGTTCAGACAGACTTTCACATTTTGGCAAAACAGGTCCCTGCAGCCTCCAAACTTGTTTTTCGACACGTTTAACCCCCGCTAACCCAACTTTAAGGCTTTATAAGGATGTTAAAACATAGGGGACTTGAAATATGCTTGGAAATATTGTGGATGTCGGTTCGTTCGGTCGTACGGTCGTGTTTTCGGTTAATTACGACGAACATTCGAATGGACGCGAAAACAATCCAAATTACGCAACGAAGGTCATTTTTGCATTCTCATCACTAAAATACAATATATTAATGATTAAAAATTTTTTTGGTTGTGCGTATATGGCTGAATGCAGAATATGCGCGAATTTGCATACTTTCACAGTTTTGACGCTTTTAGTCCCTGTGATCAAATAAGCATATTTTCACATACCGAACCCCTCAAAACATATTATTAAGCTATGTAAAGGGTATTTAGGGTATGTTTAGCTTATGTCACTATTCCGGAGTGTACGTTGCTACGAGAATTGGTAGACTTTTGCAGTTTGACGCAAATAGTCCCTGTGATTGAATAAACTTGTTTTAGCCATACCGAACCCTTCAAAACTTATTTATAAGTTATGTAAAGGTTATTTAGGGTATGTTTAGCTTATGTCACTGTTTCAGAGTGTACGTCGCGTTAAACTGATTACGTTTACGTAATAGTTTGCGTATAACTTTCCAGAATTTGTTTAAGAGTTTAAAATCGAACAAGAATCAAAACGTGCAAATGTCAAACATAAATAAACAAATCTTGGGATCAAAACATGATGTTTCATTGATAATGAAGTTGTTAGAAGTTGTACAATGATCACACAAGCACAATTGTCATAGGTGGGTTACTGTGTAGATCTTGATGCCATCATCTTCTTGAACGGTTGTGATGTAGCAGAACAACATTCCCTTGTAGATGTTCTTACAGACCTCGAGGAAGATAGGGGGAATACAAAATTGCACATTACTTCTCTATTTCAAGACCCATTTTCAATTCGTGTGTGCGGTCGTCAGCCTTGAAGTCGGCAACCCTCTGATTGTATCTCTGAGATTCGAGAGTTACATCATAACACAACAGAAACTTGAATAGTGTATTCGCCCAGGAAGAATTAACCTTGAACACCGCATTAGAACTCTCACAGCGGGAAGTAGTTTTCAGGAGGCATGACATCGGGATTTCTCTGAAGTATGCTGGAACCCAAAACTCCTTGATGTTGAACATATCTCTCAGCCAATCATGATTTTCCAGGCCATACTTTTCTAAAAGCTTCGCCCACCAACGCTCAAATGTTTCAAATTTTATGTAAATGTTCCACATAAGTTTATGCAAGGTTGCTCTGACTTCGGTTTCGTCTTCAATGTCACCTGCGATCTGAATATAAAAAAGCCATCAAGTCTATGAAAAAAATGTCACACCCCGACCGCGTTAAAACAACAAATCGAGGCGGAAACATCGGGGAGTGTCGTAACAGAATCATTGTTTCACAACACATGGATTGAAGAATTGTTTTATTGAATCAAGTTTATTACATTGTCTCGAATATTAAAATCAAAGCATGAAAATATTGTCTTTCATTGTTATTAAGTCACTAAGACCTCGTCCATTCCTATGTGTGCATGCATCATAATCATCGTCAAACATCATCAAACTATGGTACCTAAAACATATGTGAAAATACGTCAGCATAAAAATGCCGGCGAGTACATAGGTTTTGTGAGTATGTTAGATTCATGGCTTTAAGTTCATATTGCAATACCTCGTCCAACTACGGGAGTTGTCGAGTGTGTACCTTGAAAACACAAGAGTTTGATATTGCAGTATGTTTCTATCAACTTTTACAAGTTGATATATGTATAAACCAAAACCATTGTAGCCATAAATCTTAACTAAAAATGTTTGCCTTTGTTAACCAAGTTATAAATCGCTCTCGTAATAAAACTCGTATGGTTTATATCGTTAGGAAAACCTTGTAGTGTGACTTCGTTTTGAAAACATTTGTCCAAGTGATCTAGATAACGCAACGATATGTAATATGTTAAAAGCACTTATATATAGGAAGTACCAGCGGCGTATCCACCATGCTTTTATCACATTACACCCGCCCCGTTACCTAATCACTTACCATAACCCAATCGTTCAATAGTTCAAATAGTTCACATAGATCAAATAGTTCCAATGGTTCAAACAGTTCAAATAGTTCACATAGTTCCAGTGGTTCATTAGTTCACATAGTTCCAGTGGTTCAATAGTTCACATAGATCAATAGTTCCAGTGGTTCATTAGTTCACATAGTTCCAGTGGTTCAATATTTCACATAGATCAATAGTTCCAGTGGTTCAACAGTTCATATAATTGAAATCGTTGTATTCCATATAAACCATAGCATTCATTTTAGAAAACTCGAAATCGTTTGGCACATATGAATCACCCCAAAACAATTGAAAATAGTAAAAGAGGGGAACTATGTACTCACTTGAGATTGCAAGGGATCCTCGATTAAAGTAAACTTACAAGCTTGGGTAATCAAGGAATCAAGTGGCACCTAGTATCGGATCACTAGTTAATAAATCGACACCTAAATCGGAAGATCGGGTAGAATGAGGTCTCGTAAACCAAATGAGTATTGGAACTCATGTGATATGGTTTAACAAAGCCTACATTCTAAATCGGAACCTATCCTAAGTGCTTACGACCCGTTACGACCCATTAAGGTAACTTATGCTACTTTAACGCGTTGTTTGCGCAAATGTGCGTTCGAGACGCCTAACTAGTCCTATGACAAGTATTATATGCCTAAACATGTTTAAATATGTTGCATAATCAGTTTAAGTGACAAAAGTTACGTTACATATGCTAAAAATCCAGTTATGCATGAAAAGGGCATTTTGGTCATTTTCCTAAGGCATATAAACTACCTATCATACAACTAATTAAACTAAGTGACCATAAGGTATAACCTTGGAAGGTTATTCCCTATACAATTATGGTCACAATATATGCTTGGTCGGATCCTAACGATCGACCAAATGGGTCGGGTTCGAAAGTCTAAGCGGTTGTTAAGACCGCTTATCTTACGACCCTATACAAGCACTAGACTAAAAGTGACGAGTTAAACATGTTAAAACATGTTTAACTAAGTTAGAAAACAGGTTTTGATATCAAAACAAAGTGTTTTGATATCCGAAGATAGTTTCATCTCAAAATGCGCATAAATGGTATTTTGACCAAAACTTCGACTCGTCTCTTCGACTAATCAACGTGGTAATCAGTAGGTATAGTCACAAGGGACTATAACAATCGTGATTACGCTCACGTTGCAAAGTTTAAACGAACTTTGTGTTGACCAAAGACTGGTCAAAGCAGAAAGTCAAACACTGTTTGACTTTCATGCTTGAAAAGCATAAACGAGCGAGCACGAAAGATACTTACAAAAGGTCCAAGCAATGAAGAATTTGATCTAAAAATACTCAGGTATGAAGCTAAGGCTTCAACTTAGAGCAAAGTCAGATCAAATGTGAGGAATGCTTGAAAATCAAGTGGGTATTTATAGATTTCTAAGAACTGTTAGGATTGTTTCTCGTAAATCATGCTTTAATCCTAGCAATCCAGGTGTTACCCATAGTTTACAATACAAGGGGAACATTAAAACCATCAAATGGTATCACAAATCAAGGATCAAAACCATCAAAACCAGCTCAAATGACCAGATTCATAGTTTCTGTCTGGAAGTCTGTCACGGGCCGTATAGACTCTCACTGAGTCTTACGCGTCCCTCCTAGACATCTTTCACAGATTGTCAAGTTTAGTCCCTGCAAGTCTAAAACTCAGTTTTTGATGCATTTTTGACATGTTTATGCCCCATTAACCCCATTTTAAGTCTCTACAACGAATTTAAAGTATAGGGAACATGAAATATGCTCAAAAACATCTCGGATGTCGGTTCGTTTGGACGTACGGTTGTGTTGTTCGGTTAATTACGACGAAAACTCGAACGGATACGAAAACGATCTAAATTGCGTGACGAATGGTATTTTTGCATTCCAATCACTAAAATAAAATATTTTAATGATTACAAAAATTTTTGGATGCCCGGATATGTTCAGAACGTAAGATATGCGCGGAAATGCAAACTTATGCACTTTTTGACGCTTTTAGTACATGTTTTATCAAAAAGTTTATTTTCGCATACCAAACCCCTCAAAGCCTATTTCTAAGCTATGTAAAGGATATTTAGGGTATGTACTTATGATCAAGTTTTGGAATGTTCGTTACTATACAAATCGGCATAGTTTCCTCAGTTTGACGCAAATAGTCCATTCGATCGAATAAACTTGTTTTCAACACACCAAACCATCCAAAACTTATTTCTATGTTATGTAAGGGTTATTTAAGGTATGTTAAGCCTATGTCACTGTTCCAGAGTGTTTGTCGCGTTAAACTGATTATGTTTACGCATCAATTCGCGTATAACTTTCTAGAAAGCGATTTAAAGCTCGAAATTGAACAAGAATTGATATGTGCAAATAATACACATATCTATACAAATCACAAGTGTGAAACACAAGATTTAATTTGTTTTATATTTGTATGATTTTCAAAGAGGCACAGATGTCACAGTCTCCCCTACTTTAGGAAATTTCGTCCCGAAATTTATTCATAGGAGTCTGGCTGTAATGTTGTGTTAAACAATCGTCTTGCAGGGGATCTAGGGTGTTATCTATTTGCATAGAGTAACCCATCAAAGATTTCCATGCAAGGCATAACCTTGTCATTCCCCAGTGGATATACTTTGAAGAAAAAATGAACGGATGATTCATTTTCTCCAATGGATTCTTCGTCAGATGTGGGAATGAAAGATGAATAGGTTATTCGTTTCCAATGAGTATTTCTTCAAAAGCGGAAATGAATGGATAATTCATTTTCTCCAATGGATACTTTTATCAGAAATGGAAATGAAGGTATGGATAAGTTGTTCGTTTCTCAATGGTTACTTCTTCATAAGCGAAAACGAATGGATGATTCATTTTCTGCAGTGGATTGCTTCGTCAGAAGTAGAAATGAAGGATTGTCGCAAAGAATATTCATTTCCCCGATGGATTTTTCTTCAGAAGTGAAAATGAATGGATGATTCATTTTCCTCAGTGGATACTTTGTTAGAAGTGGAAACAAAGGATTATTGAGTAAGATATTCATTTCCCCGATGGATATTTCTTCAGAAGCGAAAATAAATGGATGATTCATTTTCCTCAGTGGATACTTCGTCAGAAGTGGAAACGAAGGATTATTGAATAATATATTAATTTCCCCGATGGATTCTTCTTCAGAAGCAATAATGAATGGATGATTCATTTTCCTCAATGGATACTTCTTCAGAAGTGGAAACGAAGGATTATTGAATAAGATATTCATTTCCCCGATGGATTCTTCTTCAGAAGCGAATAAGAATGGATGATTCATTTTCCTCAATGGGTACTTCGTCAAAAGTTGAAATGAAAGTATCGATACATGATTACTCATTCCCCCAATGGATTCTTCTTTTAGAAGTGAAAATGAATGGATAATTCATTTTCCTCAGTGGATACATCATCAGAAGTGGAATGGATTTATTTATTTTCCTCAGTGGATATTTCTTCAGAAGTGAAAATGAATGGATGGTTCATGTTCCTCAGTGGGTACTTCATTAGAAATGAAAATGACAAAATTAATGTAGGATTATTCATTCCCTCATTGGGTATTTCTTTTAGAAGTGAAAATGAATGATCAATTCATTTTCCTCAGTGGATACTTCGTCGGAAATGGAATAAATTTATTCATTTTCCTCAGTGGGTATATCTTCAAAAGCGAAAATGAACGGATGGTTCACTTTCCTCAGTGGGTACTTTATCAGAAATGAAAATGAATTTGTTCATTTTCTTTAGTGGATATTTCTTAGAAGCGAAAATGAATGGATAATTCATTTTCCTCAGGGGTACTTCATCAGAAATGAAAATGAACATGGTTCATGAATAGATTATTCATTTCCCTCAGCGGATATTTCTTTCAGAAGTGAAAAATGAATAGCTAGTTCATTTTTCCTCAGCGGGTACTTCATCAGAAATGGAAATGAATAGAGTTAACTTTAGTTTCTTATTTATGTTGATACATGACAAAACTTGTTGTGGTTTCTGTGCACTAAATTACATAATTATGTATGCATCCATAATTACGTAATTCCTTGCACAGTCCGCACAGTTTGTTTTATAATGTGTAGGGGATAGAGTCGGTCTGTCACACCCTGACTTTTGCGGAAGCGTGATTATTGGTGTGACTTCTTAATACCATTGCATACGATCATAACAACACTATATGATAAAACTAGTAGATGTACATCCATTAATTTGAGTTTAAAAGTAGTACAACATAATTTTCTGAAATGTCGATACCAAATTCAAGTCACAAACCATAACATATTTTAAGGAGTTCAAAAAGACTCAACAAAAGATTTTAAAAACAAACCCGAGTTTTGGACCACGTATCTCGTCCAGGATTAAGATACGTCTCCTAAGCCCTATTGACTTGGATGACATCTTTATTCACAACGCAGCTTAAAAACTCCAACGCCCGCCAGATCCATTTATTAATTTCCTGAAATACATGTAGTTTGACTACCTACAATGGTCTAATGTCTATTAGACGAACGGGTCATGCCTTGTCTTAGTATGTATGTTTTTGAGTTACGATTCTGGTATTATTCCAAGTATAATAATTGTATTTAGTTTTGGAATATTGTTTATACAATATTTCTGTATTAATACTTCTCGAGTATTCGTATTCGTATTTCCTTCCCAAGGATGGGGGTCTTTATATATGTAAATTTGTAGTCTCGAAATTATATTTTAAGTCCCACTTAGCAAAATATATTTAACTTATTTGTCCAAAAATAACGTATTTCCAAAATATATGTATTTTTCCCAAAAATAATATCACCCACCTCTTCCCAGAGGTACCGGGTTCGAGTCTTGGGAGTGGCATATGTCGCCCAAGGTAAGAACTCGGCATGGGGAAGTCACCGCGGAGCTAGCTTGGTCGGGTAGCGGCTCCCGGAGTGAGATCACTCAGGCGGTTGGGAGGAGTGATCTGGATTATTTTACCAAGAAAACATGTGTGAGAGTATTTTCTGGATTATTTCATCAGTTACGTTTTTGCGTATGGTTTTACAATACCAAGCGTGTAACTTAAGTATTTATTTCTTACAATTTTTGGTATTATTTTGGAGTTGTAATGCCATGATAATATGTAAGTTATATTATTTTACCCTAAAATAATATAACTAGTTCACCAAGTAAACAGATATTCACACAAGGGTTTTAGTATAAAATATATATTCTAAATATATATTTATCCACTTTTATTTATGAAAACCAACCTCCGACACTTTGTATTTTGTAACAAAATTTATGGCGATGTTTATATTTGAAACACAAGTTATAAAATATACTTGTAATAATTGTTAGAAAAATATTTTCTAAGTGTTGGGTTTTTAGGAAAATTTCGCCAGAGTTTCCTTTGTAAATGGAGGCGTCCACGCTTACTAGCGTATCATTTTCTTTAACATATAACACGTTAGATCGCTTTCAAATAACCAACCCGACATTTAGGCATGCAAAATACTACTTATATCGTTTCAGTTTTAATACACAAAACTGGCCTGTTTTCGGGTATTTTAATAAAATAGTTATCTTATTCCAAAAATTCCCAAATTCTTACAGAACGTCTTATACGATCCAAATATTATTGTGTCAAATATCGGGGTCCAAATCATCACCGAAGTTTTATAGAAAATCATTTTCCGGACTGAAATCAGATTTATCTTTTTCTGACTGCAGTCCACGGAACAATTTATTTAAAATTCATCGAAAGTCCGATTTACGAAATTCCAGTGAGAGAATTACAAATACATCGGTGGGTCATCTACAGTACAAATTTCATGATCTAAATCTACACAGAACTCAAGTTATGACTGAAAACAGAACGCATATTTTCAGCAGCAAAAATGCAGCTTTAGCTGCTGTTACAAAACGACACCTTAAAAATAGTAAACGAAGTCCAAAAATTATGATTCCAGTGCCATTAGAACCGTATTTCAAAATAACACGTTATAGACTCAAGAAAATCAGTTTTTCGTTAAGTTATGATCTGGTTATAGCCAGTTGAAGGTGGCTGAAAATGCTAACCAGCAAGCTGTTTATAGGGTTATATGTTACTAAAATGCATACCTACGATTACATTCCTTCTAATAACGATTTATATCATAATGTGAGTCTTTTACAGCAGGTTATCACTTATATACCTCAGATTGATCATGTATTATTATCCTTCATCTCATGACCCTTATGTAAAGTTCTTATGTTCATGATCTTGTTTATGTTTTTAGAGTTTCTTAATATTTATCATTCTTTCAACTATTATCCACCAAAAATATGAACAAGATGAAGTTTTAAGGCACTTACTACTAGCACAAGGCTAGGGGAGTTTCAAAGCGTAAAAGTGGCGGATAAAAGAAAATGAGAGCGGTCCTTGAACTTCCGAGAACACCAAGCTTCGTTGAACGCCTCGTAGCACCTAGAAGTACACTTGGATTGCTTGTTTGAAGATCGAAAGTGGGTGATGTGTGGGCTTGGGTGTTTGGCCGAGCTTTGTTTAGAGAGAGAGAGAGGTGCTTTGTTGATGATGAAGATGCTTAAGGAGGAAGGACTTGTGGTTATATAATAGGCCTTTCCAACATCTAATTAACCATTAGATAAAATGCCCCCTAAGTACATGACCATTACATGTAAACAATTAGTAAGAAATCATGGGAGATTTCCCATGTTCCATATCCGGTTAGGGGGGGGGGGGGTATTGGGTTGGGTTTCAATGATTGGTTACATGTCTAGTTAGGGATTTAGTTAGAGTTTAAAGGGTAAACTTGTATGTTGAAGTTTGTTATATAATATAAGGTGTGTTAGGGTGTTCGGGGACCCTAACTAGCTCAGAGAAGTAAAAACAAGGTGTTTGGCAATATTCTTATGTTCCGGGTAATGTCTGGTTGTTTGGTTGGGCGTTGTTCCGTTAAAGTGCTTAATTAATCCGTAAGGTGTCTTTTATATTACCTTTTGTGACACATTAAATTCCCAACACTTTGGAAAATATCTAGGACTATTTTGTCAAGTTTTCGCACATTACTAGCATATTTAAATGCTGAATTTTATTTAAAAGTGCAGAATTTTGCAGTTAAAGTTTGTTTTAGGCACTTCCCGGCACTGTAACTATCACCTAGTGACGCAGTTTTATGGTCCGCACTTCCCTACACACTACCCTAGTGTGATACTTTTATTTTTGACTCATACTGAGCCTCAAAATACAGTATATCTTTGTGCTGGCATTGTCAGCATGTTTTCTGGGTTATCCGTTTAGTGTGCTAACTGCGCTTTGTGCATCAAGTTTGTCACTAAAGTTTGTGTGAAATAAATGGAGTGACAGTATGAAATGTGATGCATATGTATGTATGTAAAAGAAATCAGAAAGCAGTTTAATCACAGTTGTAATCAAGCACAGTCATTAAGCACGAATTAAATATTAATTAATTGTACGGATACCTGTAATTGTGAGGGTTGTCACATTCTCCCCCCGTTAAGAAAATTTCGTCCTCGAAATTTGTACTACCTTAACCCCTTACGGTTTCGTCACACGTGTATGTATATGAATAATACTGAGGTGAGTAACCCAAAACAGAATCAAAACTTTTTCAAGTCAGGCGAATCTAAGGGTATCTATAATCAGAACCCAGCAGTTAAATAATGTGTGTTTTAGGATTTGCTGTCAAAGATACAAGACGTATCGACGTATAGTCTAGTGTAATCTAGTTACAGGGGTTCCACAAAAGTGGAGTTTTGACCAATAGGATCCTCAGACGATCGATTACAATATGCAGACGAGTTTTCCACAGCCCATAGCGTCCGCCATGTGAATTCAAAATCAACAACACACATGTAATAGTAAAATGATCGGTCAACCCTCCAAATAAATGAATGGTAAGGCTTAGTGTGTTGACATTCTTAAGTTTCGAAAGTTCATCGAATGGAATACAAGTGAATCTGGTGTATCCTTGTCTTGATTCGTAGTTGCATCAGAAATGTTTAAATGACAAGCCAACAAAAGTATGTGTAGTTTTGCGTGAAACGGTTGACCATGGTTAGCACAAGCTATAAGTTTGTAATGACGCCACAGGGTGTCGCAATGACATAATTCAATAATAGTGGTGATTGAACAAGTTCACCGTGCTTTAAACCAAACGAAAGTGTACCGAAACAAGCCTGGAGATTTGATTTACACAATGTCATATAGTTTTCAGTTGAATATGGAACATCAAAGAGCCATTGTTTTTCGGTCGAAAGTGAGAAGGCAATAAGTACCGCAAGGCATTCGATTGATCATAAAAGAATCGTTAGGAGGTACATTGTGATATGAAATGAATCTATGTACCTTTGCCTCAACACACAACTGGGTTGAGACTGATTTAATCATGATAAACAAGACAGATTAGGGTAAATTATCAATTTAAATCCATGTATGGAGTGAGTAACCAAATAAGCGCAAGCTTCAATTTTGTGAAAGTATCCCTACAAGGTGTTGTAACCAACAAATGATTTAGTGAAGTCGTAGACCAAACAAGTCTACTACGACTCGAAGCAAAAGAATCTTTGCCAAAGTATTAGAATATGATGCTCTCAATACATCACATGGCGTCTCAAATCAAACATGTGAACTGGATAAGTTCAAGCAATTGAACTTAGTTTCAGCGTAACCCGACAATAAACGTACGTATCAACAAAGGAATCTTGGCATGGTAGCAAAGATAAACCATAAATGTAACTTGAAAGAAAGCGGTTTCCAGAAAATGTGTTGAATTGTTAACAAAAGAGCCAACAATAACAATAATGCAGGTCATTCGAATCATGAATTCAGTAATTAGGTTTAGCGAAATAATATTTGAACTTCAATGAAGCGTTTGAAATGAAACCGCATGCGTAGCAAATGGTGCATGTGTGACAAATAAGATTCCAAGAGAAGGAATAATGAGTATCTGCTAAAATGAAGAAATGACCAGATATCGAAGCAAATGTGTGTTCGCTCTCAGCGAAGAAAATTAACGTGATGCAACTACCATTAATGTGACAACTGGCCCAAACCGGTAATTTCCGTACACATTGATTATTGCTTAATGACTGCAATTAGTGCTTAATTGTCAGCAATATCTGATTACATACTAAACAAGTGAATTCATGCACGTTGTATACTACAAAATATTGTTTTATGCATAAACGAGAGCGTTGCGTCA
Organism: Helianthus tuberosus; assembly: GCA_030545235.1. Taxonomy (NCBI): domain Eukaryota; kingdom Viridiplantae; phylum Streptophyta; class Magnoliopsida; order Asterales; family Asteraceae; genus Helianthus; species Helianthus tuberosus. The sequence goes on along the minus strand of CM060451.1, from coordinate 123,744,205 downwards.
AAATACTAGTAAACTTACCGGTAAGACACATTGTGTCAACAGAACTGCAGAAAGCAGTCAGACAATAGAATTGGAGCCTAGGTGTAGGTCCGACAACAAGAATGCAATAAAACCCAAGAGTACATACAAGGGTTTAATACATATGCAATGCGAAATCAAAATTTAGCACTAAAAAGCACCCGAAACGCACTTTAAGTGCAGAATTTATAAAATTCAGCAATAAATCAGCATTTAGACATATAAATATTATGCATAAATGTCGTTTTATTATCCAGAATATTTCCCTAAGTGTTGGGAATCGATAGTGTTATAAAAAGATACTTATTAAACACTAAAAGGTGCAATTTAGCACTTTAACGAATCGGTATGTAACCGAACAACCGGACCATACCCAGAACATGAAAATATTGTTAATAACATTACTTATCTTTTTCTGAGCCAGTTAGGGTCCCTGAATACCCTAACACCCTTTGTAACGCATGACACACCACTAACCAGGTTAAGCACTTAACTAACTTACTTAACCTAACTAAATTACCTAACTAATGGTTGGAATCGGACTAGGACCCCCCCCCCCCCTTCACTAACCATCCCCAACTAGAGGGGGACATACCTTGTCCTCTAAATTATTATTATAATCCTCTTGTTTAATATCTAGGTGGCATATGAACCCTTGGACAATTAGCTTGAAATTTGTCTATAAGTTAGAAGCTTAACTCAACATATCACACATTATCACAAACATCACACACACCCTCCTCTCTCTCCCAAGGCTTCGGCCGAACATCCCCTTATACATCCATCATATTTTCGGCTTCCATCATCACATTCCAAGATCATTCTAGCATCAAGGATCGCATATAAGGAGTCTTGGTGCAATCGGAAGGCGAAGGACCTCTCTACCTTGCTTTTATCCACCCTATTTGTGCTTAGATTCTTCCCTAGCCTCGAGCTAGTGGTATGTTGCTTAAATCACTCTCTTGAACTATTTTAAAGTGGTTAATATGATTCATAACGGTTAAAACTCGTTAACATACAAGATGACACACAAAAGTCTACTAAAAACACTAAAAATGTTGGTTAAAAGCTCATATGTTGTGTAAAACTTGTAGTAATTGATTTGTGTGATTATTTGGACCCGATCTATGTTGTGGTAGCTCGGATCATCATTTAACCCGGGTGGTCATGATCATGGATCATGACATAAGGTTGTGTTGGAAGTAACAAGGGTTAAATGATGAAACTCTACCACACACGAATCATGAACTTGTGTAAAAGCGATTTAACTTGTGAAATAGTGTTCAAAACTAGTAGATCTACGGATCTACAAGTGGTACTTTCAAAGGACCAAGTGTCCAAGAAATCATATTTTCTAAAGCCGAGTCTTACATGAAAAAGAATGATTTTAGCAAACACACGAGTATGTAAACACTTGTGTAACACAAAGTTTCGACAAAATAACTATTTTTGTAAATTTTGACCGAAAGTTGTAAAGATGTAACTTCTTTAAAAGCAAGACTTTCAAGAAACAAAGTTGATCTATACAAAGATCCACTAAAAATAATGGAAGGATACTACCTATTTTGGAAAAAACCACAAGTTCATGTATTTCTGCGATTATATCTATTTTAACTAGTTGCATATTGTTTATTGTTGAATGAGGAGTTTGTTGACGATTTAAAAGAAAATAAACACATGTTTTGAAACATGGGAAACCTCCATTTTTAGGGGAAACTCTGTCAAAATTTTTATAAATTTTGACACTTAGAAAAATATAAGTTTTTGAGAAACTTATTCCCTAAAAATGTGCTTAAAAGTATTACCAAGGTTTCCCTAATTTTTGATGATAAGAAATGAGGATTTCTTCAAGAATAAAATGGATATAAGTATGTATATTTTTGAGAGAAAAATATATATTATTTTATCACCAACTTTTGTGCTAAGTGTATAAAGTATGTGTTATACGTGCTAGTGTAATTAGACTTAAAAATACACTAAATACTCATGAGGAGCATAAACATAAAAATACACATACAGAATACGAGATACATAATTCGGGTGCGAAGTGCAAAACACAAAAGACTTATATTTATTTTAGAGGAAATAATATAAGTAAGATACGTAGTTAACAATATGAAATATTTTTAACACAACAATACAAATACAAAGAGAGTGACTGTACTTGTGCGACGCAAGTCTAGTGACTAACATTAAGAAAACGCGTATAGGTTACGACGTTAATTAAGCAAATCCGGTGAAGTTTACGACGCAGGAACGCAAAGTTGTGAGTTCATGCTCCCCCTTTTCTCTTAACTGTTTTCAGTTTTATAACTTCGGGGGTGAAATACATGTTACAAATATTACAATGTTTACAAATGGTATGATGGATACAAGAATGATACGAGAAATCGTGTCACGAATAGGGTACCATAAGCACCATTAATCGTGTACATACTTAGACCGCAGAACAAAAGGTTAGATCTAATGGGTTCCGGACAGCCCCACTCTTGGCCACTCTTTTACCAAGCAGTGTTTTTGTGTCTCAGTCGTAAATCGACTACAGAGAAATGCCTATGGTTTGGTGACTTCCTATGTCGTGTCACATGTTAATGGCTTTGCAACCCATTAACACTTGATACATACAGAAATATTTGATTTATACATGAGTACGTGGTGTACACAAAAGACTTGATTTATACAAAATACAAATTATGTTTTCATACAAAGTATACAAACGTGAAATACAAAAATTGCATGAATTCACACCAACTTTATGTTGACGTTTTTCCAAAACTCACATGTATTTCAGGTAACTAGGATGGATGTGCGCGTGGTCTTACTCATGCTCGTGGATGTCGCTTTGTTTATCTTTAAATAAAGTTGTGACTTTTAAGACAATATGTTATCTCGTGTTGTAAACACTTGACATATGTTTTCAGTAATGTAATATTTGAAGATATTTTTGAGCATGTAGTATGTTTACTCTTCGTATGCAATGAGAACCTTTCATGATCACACCTCGTGCTTCCGCCGTAGAAAGGGGTGTGACAGATTGGTATCAGAGCTGCGATTGTAGTGAACCAGGATTCCTTCTCGAGTCTAGTCTACAATCTCTAGGATCCTTTCACGAAAACAATTTTTCAAAGAGTTTTCATTGCATAAAACGTCCCGCGACATCCACTACCTGAAACTGTTCACAAGAGTCTAGAAAAGACACTACGAGACTTAGGGTGCACAGAAGTAGCACCTGTAGTGACTAGAAATTACTTGCAATTATGTGTGATAATTAGCATGTACTAGAAGTAGAATGTCATAAGTATACGTGACCTTACCTGAAAGCGATGGCCTATCTGAAGGAAGAAATACGAGGATGAAACGAACTATGCGGACTGTGCAAGGAGTTACGTAATTATGGATGCATACATAATTATGGAATTCAGTGCACAGAAATCACAGCAAGCCTAGTCACGTATAGATTCCCTCAGTGCAAGCCTACTAAGTACTCTGCTAGAGTAACAATTGTTTGATGTCACTTATGTGGTATATATACCTGTGAATATATATGATACTACTGTCTAGTGTGACGATATCAAACAAATGCCTAACCCTGCTGTGTTATGTTCTGTCAGAACATGGCACCCAGGAAAGCTGTGAATTCTCGCAATGATGATCAACCTCCACCTCCCCCACTGCCAAGAACTGCTGAAGAGCTGAACGCTCTGCTAGAGGAAAGGATCTCCGCTGCTATCGCCCAGTATGAGGCGAACCGAACCCAAGACAGTGGAGGACCAAGCAACGCTAGGCGTAATGGGAATGGAGATTCGTCTGGAGGCAATGCAGCTCAAGGTAACCTTGAGACACTGTACTAAGCATGAGGAAATTTATGAACGGTCTTTGTTTCATTATTTCTTCAATTGCTCACATGTGAATTGGTTGAATCAATTCCAGGCTGCACTTTCAAGCAATTCCTCGACTGCAAGCCGATGAACTATGACGGCACAGGAGGTGCAGTAGCATTTGTGCGCTGGACGGAGAAGACTGAAGCTACTTTCCGCATGAGCAAGTGTGCCGCGGATCAACAAGTCACCTTTGCTACTGGGTTGTTTGTCGATGAAGCTCTGACTTGGTGGAACCTGCAAGCCCAAACTTTGGGTGAGGATGCCGCTTATGGCCTAACTTGGGAGGAACTGAAGGAAAGAATGAGAGAGAAGTACTGCTCTCGTGCGGAACTCCAAAGGCTGGAAACAGAGTTCTGGCACTTGACTATGGAAGGTGCTGACATCAATGGCTACACTCGAAGGTTCCACGATCTGTCAAGAGTGCTTCCCTACATGGTGACTCCTGAATTTAAGCGTGTGGAACGCTACATTTGGGGACTGGCCTCAGAGTTTCGTGGCATGGTGACGTCGGCCAAACCACAAACAATCACCGAGGCTGTAACTCTGGCTGTCAGCCTTACTGAAGACTGTGTTCGGATGAAGAAGCTATCACTGAACCCAACAGAAAACACCGAGACACATGCTGAGTCGTCCGGTGACAAGAAAAGAAAACATGCAAACCTGAATCAAGCAATTCGTAACAAAAAGGGTTTGAACAACAAGAAGCGTGACACTAACCCACCTAGGGAGGCAAAAGCCTTCGCAGCTGCAAATGAGTCTGGGGCTAAGAAATATCAGGGCACTCTGCCCAAATGTAACCGCTGTGACTTTCACCATGTGGGAAACTGTCGCGTTGGAAAATGCGAGAACTGCGGGAAGCCAGGCCACCGTGCCGAAGACTGCTGGGGAAAAGGTATTGGAGGCCGCAATGGCAATGGTAACCGGAATGGTAATGGAGCTGGACGGAACCAAGGATGCTTCAGTTGTGGAAGCAATGATCATTTCATGAAAGACTGCCCGAAGAAAAACAATGCTCCGGCTCGAGCATTTGTGATTGGAGCAAGAGACGCACGCGAGGACCCTAACGTGGTCACCGGTACGTTTCTCATTAACAATCACTTTGCATCCATATTATTCGACACTGGCACCGATTATAGTTTCATGTCTGTGGAATTTAAACGCATACTGGGAATAGAATCTAGTAGATTAGAAATTCCTTATTCCATAGAACTAGCCAATGGTAAACTCGTTGAATCGGGCGAAGTTGTTAGAGGCTGCACACTGAACTTGGTGAACGAAGATTTAGCATCGACCTCCTACCTATTCAATTGGGTAGCTTCGATGTAGTAGTCGGAATGGACTGGTTGTCCAAGAACAAAGCTGAAGTTATTTGCCATGAGAAAATCATTCGCATCCCTTTAGCGAATGGTGAAACTCTCATCGTGCATGGAGAAAAACGAGACGCGCCTCTTCGAATCATCAGTTGCATAAAGGCACGGAAGTGCTTAAGGAAAGGATGTGTCGCTTTCCTAGCACACGTCATAGACAAGAAGGCTGTGGAGCCAAAACTCGAAGACATTCCTGTGGTGAAGGAATTTCCTGATGTGTTCCCTGAAGATCTGCCAGGACTACCTCCGCAACGACAAGTCGAATTCCACATAGACTTGGTTTCAGGAGCCGCTCCTGTAGCCAAGGCTCCATATCGACTTGCACCATCCGAAATGCAAGAATTATCCACACAACTCCAGGAGTTGTTGGATAAAGGATTCATAAGGCCAAGCTTCTCACCCTGGGGAGCTCCAGTATTATTCGTGAAGAAGAAGGATGGAACACTACGGATGTGTATCGATTACAGGGAACTGAACAAGCTCACAATCAAGAATCGGTATCCGCTACCGAGGATTGATGACTTGTTTGATCAACTGCAAGGATCAAGCTACTATTCCAAGATCGACCTTCGATCTGGATACCATCAACTGAGAATCCAAGATGAAAGCGTGCCAAAGACTGCATTCAGAACACGCTCTGGGCACTACGAATTTCTTGTGATGCCCTTTGGATTGACGAACGCGCCAGCGGTCTTTATGGACCTGATGAACCGCGTATGCAAACCATATCTCGATAAATTCGTGATTGTATTTATCGATGATATCCTGATTTACTCGCGAACGAAAGAAGAGCATGAGCAACATCTCAGAACTATTCTGGAACTACTGAAGAAAGAGAAACTTTATGCAAAGTTCTCGAAATGCGAATTCTGGATTCGCGAAGTACAATTTCTTGGTCACGTGGTGAATGAGAAGGGCATTCATGTAGACCCATCCAAGATTGAAGCAATAAAGAATTGGGAAGCTCCCAAGACCCCAACTGAAGTTCGCCAATTTTTGGGCTTAGCGGGCTATTACCGACGATTCATCGAGAATTTCTCAAAAATAGCTCAACCGCTAACGACCCTTACTCAGAAAGACAAGAAGTACGACTGGGGTCACAAACAAGAAGAAGCCTTCCAGTTACTTAAGAGCAAGCTATGCGATGCACCGATACTATCATTACCCGAAGGCACTGAAGACTTCGTGGTATACTGCGACGCCTCACGACAAGGCTTGGGTTGTGTGCTTATGCAACGCCAAAAAGTCATCGCTTACGCTTCAAGACAACTGAAGGTTCACGAGAGAAATTATACCACTCACGACCTGGAGCTGGGTGCAGTGGTATTCGCCTTGAAGATTTGGCGACATTACCTATATGGTACTCGATGTACAATCTTCACGGATCACAAAAGCTTACAACACATATTTGATCAGAAGGAGTTGAATATGCGCCAGCGACGCTGGGTTGAGCTGTTGAACGATTATGACTGTGAGATTAAGTACCATCCTGGAAAGGCAAACGTTGTAGCGGACGCGTTGAGCCGAAAAGAAAGGGTTAAGACCCTAAGGGTTCGAGCATTGGAAATGACGATTCGAACGAACCTCACTGCACGCATTCGAGATGCACAACAAGAAGCTCTTAAAGAAGAGAACCGTAAAGCTGAATCCACGATATATCAGACCATTCAGAATACTGAAGAGAATTGGTACCGTGGCATACAAGTTGGAGTTACCGGAAGAACTTAATGGAGTACATGATACGTTTCATGTATCCAACCTGAAGAAGAGTCCAACACAAGAAAACGTGATCATCCCGATGGATGAAGTGCACATTGATGAAGCCCTCCGATTTACAGAGCAACCCGTTGAGGTTACCGACTGGAAAGTCAACAAGACCAGGAGGAGCAGCGTGAAACTTGTCAAAGTACGTTGGAGCTCTAAGCACGGACCCGAGTACACATGGGAACGTGAAGACCAGTTCAAGAAAAAGTATCCCCACCTATTCAAGAAGACTCCAGCGAGAGTGAGTTCAGCCTGAATTTCGGGACGAAATTCTTTTAACGGGGGGAGACTGTGACAACTGGCCCAAACCGGTAATTTCCATACACATTGATTATTGCTTAATGACTGCAATTAGTGCTTAATTGTCAGCAATATCTGATTACATACTAAACAAGTGAATTCATGCACGTTGTATACTACAAAATATTGCTTTATGCATAAACGAGAGCGTTGCGTCAAAATACTAGTAAACTTACCGGTAAGACACATTGTGTCAACAGAACTGCAGAAAGCAGTCAGACAATAGAATTGGAGCCTAGGTGTAGGTCCGACAACAAGAATGCAATAAAACCCAAGAGTACATACAAGGGTTTAATACATATGCAATGCGAAATCAAAATTTAGCACTAAAAAGCACCCGAAAAGCACTTTAAGTGCAGAATTTATAAAATTCAGCAATAAATCAGCATTTAGACATATAAATATTATGCAGAAATGTCGTTTTATTATCCAGAATATTTCCCTAAGTGTTGGGAATCGATAGTGTTATAAAAAGATACTTATTAAACACTAAAAGGTGCAATTTAGCACTTTAACGAATCGGTATGTAACCGAACAACCGGACCATACCCGGAACATGAAAATATTGTTAATAACATTACTTATCTTTTTCTGAGCCAGTTAGGGTCCCTGAATACCCTAACACCCTTTGTAACGCATGACACACCACTAACCAGGTTAAGCACTTAACTAACTTACTTAACCTAACTAAATTACCTAACTAATGGTTGGAATCGGACTAGGACCCCCCCCCTTCACTAACCGTCCCCAACTAGAGGGGGACATACCTTGTCCTCTAAATTATTATTATAATCCTCTTGTTTAATATCTAGGTGGCATATGAACCCTTGGACAATTAGCTTGAAATTTGTCTATAAGTTAGAAGCTTAACTCAACATATCACACATTATCACAAACATCACACACACCCTCCTCTCTCTCCCAAGGCTTCGGCCGAACATCCCCTTATACATCCATCATATTTTCGGCTTCCATCATCACATTCCAAGATCATTCTAGCATCAAGGATCGCATATAAGGAGTCTTGGTGCAATCGGAAGGCGAAGGACCTCTCTACCTTGCTTTTATCCACCCTATTTGTGCTTAGATTCTTCCCTAGCCTCGAGCTAGTGGTATGTTGCTTAAATCTCTCCCTTGAACTATTTTAAAGTGGTTAATATGATTCATAACGGTTAAAACTCGTTAACATACAAGATGACACACAAAAGTCTACTAAAAACACTAAAAATGTTGGTTAAAAGCTCATATGTTGTGTAAAACTTGTAGTAATTGATTTGTGTGATTATTTGGACCCGATCTATGTTGTGGTAGCTCGGATCGTCATTTAACCCGGGTGGTCATGATCATGGATCATGACATAAGGTTGTGTTGGAAGTAACAAGGGTTAAATGATGAAACTCTACCACACACGAATCATGAACTTGTGTAAAAGCGATTTAACTTGTGAAATAGTGTTCAAAACTAGTAGATCTACGGATCTACAAGTGGTACTTTCAAAGGACCAAGTGTCCAAGAAATCATATTTTCTAAAGCCGAGTCTTACATGAAAAAGAATGATTTTAGCAAACACACGAGTATGTAAACACTTGTGTAACACAAAGTTTCGACAAAATAACTATTTTTGTAAATTTTGACCGGAAGTTGTAAAGATGTAACTTCTTTAAAAGCAAGACTTTCAAGAAACAAAGTTGATCTATACAAAGATCCACTAAAAATAATGGAAGGATACTACCTATTTTGGAAAAAACCACAAGTTCATGTATTTCTGCGATTATATCTATTTTAACTAGTTGCATATTGTTTATTGTTGAATGAGGAGTTTGTTGACGATTTAAAAGAAAATAAACACATGTTTTGAAAACATGGGAAACCTCCATTTTTAGGGGAAACTCTGTCAAAATTTTTATAAATTTTGACACTTAGAAAAATATAAGTTTTTGAGAAACTTATTCCCTAAAAATGTGCTTAAAAGTATTACCAAGGTTTCCCTAATTTTTGATGATAAGAAATGAGGATTTCTTCAAGAATAAAATGGATATAAGTATGTATATTTTTGAGAGAAAAATATATATTATTTTATCACCAACTTTTGTGCTAAGTGTATAAAGTATGTGTTATACGTGCTAGTGTAATTAGACTTAAAAATACACTAAATACTCATGAGGAGCATAAACATAAAAATACACATACAGAATACGAGATACATAATTTAGGTGCGAAGTGCAAAACACAAAAGACTTATATTTATTTTAGAGGAAATAATATAAGTAAGATACGTAGTTAAAAATATGAAATATTTTTAACACAACAATACAAATACAAAGAGAGTGACTGTACTTGTGCGACGCAAGTCTAGTGACTAACATTAAGAAAACGCGTATAGGTTACGACGTTAATTAAGCAAATCCGGTGAAGTTTACGACGCAGGAACGCAAAGTTGTGAGTTCATGCTCCCCCTTTTCTCTTAACTGTTTTCAGTTTTATAACTTCGGGGGTGAAATACATGTTACAAATATTACTATGTTTACAAATGGTATGATGGATACAAGAATGATACGAGAAATCGTGTCACGAATAGGGTACCATAAGCACCATTAATCGTGTACATACTTAGACCGCAGAACAAAAGGTTAGATCTAATGGGTTCCGGGCAGCCCCACTCTTGGCCACTCTTTTACCAAGCAGTGTTTTTGTGTCTCAGTCGTAAATCGACTACAGAGAAATGCCTATGGTTTGGTGACTTCCTATGTCGTGTCACATGTTAATGGCTTTGCAACCCATTAACACTTGATACATACAGAAATATTTGATTTATACATGAGTACGTGGTGTACACAAAAGACTTGATTTATACAAAATACAAATTATGTTTTCATACAAAGTATACAAACGTGAAATACAAAAATTGCATGAATTCACACCAACTTTATGTTGACGTTTTTCCAAAACTCACATGTATTTCAGGTAACTAGGATGGATGTGCGCGTGGTCTTACTCATGCTCGTGGATGTCGCTTTGTTTATCTTTAAATAAAGTTGTGACTTTTAAGACAATATGTTATCTCGTGTTGTAAACACTTGACATATGTTTTCAGTAATGTAATATTTGAAGATATTTTTGAGCATGTAGTATGTTTACTCTTCGTATGCAATGAGAATCTTTCATGATCACACCTCGTGCTTCCGCCGCAGAAAGGGGTGTGACAATTAAGGGGAGTAGAGATGCAAACGTCTACTCGCTAGAAGTAAAAGTAATTCAAGTACTTCCGGTTTGGTCAACGGAACTGGCGTATATGTCAGGTTAATGGTGTCTGCTCGAGTTAACGGATGTGGTTCCTAAGTAACGACCTTTGTGGGTTGGACCTGGTTCCCGATGGTCCTAAGTACATGTTTCCTAGATTCTTGGAGTTCCGTATTTGGTGTAGAATCGTTCTGTGCATCGTGTAGGAAACACCATTCTTATGTACGTTTAAAACAAGTTATCGTCCCACAATTTTCCGGTATACTTTCTTCCTGAATTCACAGCTACTCGATCATCGATCAGTCGGGAAATACTTGTTGGACCCTCGCAGTTAATCAAATAAGCAAGTCGTCAGTTCTTAGCAAGAGTCGCTGACTCTTGTTGGCTAGCTCGTTCGGCTCCTGGTAGTTTGATGTTCATTTGAAAATCATCGTCCTTTTTCTTGATGAGCGGAACTGGGGTTACCCAAAAGGGAATTTTGGTCTGTTACCTTCCTTCTCTATCAATCACTGAGGTTGCACTGTCAGTCCTTGCATCTCCGAAAATGTAAGTCGCTACGATGCATCGACTACAGGTGCGGTGCCTGGAATTAAATCGATGCGAGATTCGACTAATCGTTGAGGAGATGATTCCGGCAAGTCTTCGAGGAAGACTTCAGGATATTCTCTGATCATGGGGGTATCTTCGAGTTTTAGTTCTTCGGCTCCCTTGTCCACAACACGAGCCAAGAAAACAATCCATCCTTTACGCAACAATTTTGTGCCGTCAAGTGATTAGTAATTTGTGGAGGCGTATCCTGCTTCATGAGCCACGATCATTCCTTCGTTCGCCATCGGGATGCGGATATCAATCTCCGCTCGATTGCTTGACAGCTGGTCCATTCTAGTTACCACGTCAAGACTTCTCCTTAACTAGTTCTCACAAGTACTGGATGTCTATCTCACTTACTACTAAAACAAGTATATCCTGAAGCTAAAATTTGATAACAATATCAAATAGCACAGACGCATAACATTGACTATTATGAGGCGTACCGGTGACCATGTTTGGATCCTGGCATGCTTCCCTAGCTCCGGTGTTAGACATTCTCCCCACGATTTTGTTTAATCTCCCTTGGGCAATCTTTCCTAAAGTGCCCCATATCACCGCAGTTATAACATCCCTTACCTTTCTTTCCACGTTTCGTCTCATGCCAACACGTTTCCCTGTTATGCCCCACTTTGCCACAGTTGTCACACTTCCCATTTTTACATCGCCCGGTATGATGTCGTCGACACTTGTCGCATTGAGGTAATTTACCCATGTACTCTTTTCCCTTTTTGACCTTGTTCTTGTTATTTGCCCGATCACCTCCTTGAAATTCACTGAGCTTTCTTTTGTTCTTCTCAGATGTCTCTACTGGAGTTTCCTTTTTCTCGTCCGGGATTGAAAGTCTTCCCAATCTAAGTGCTTCGTTAGTGAGCTCCAGACTTATCATATGTGCAATCATAGTTGTTCGTGGCGTTGATACTATCATCAAGCTCAAGGCTTGAGGTGCCAGTTCCCAAATGGATTGCTCCATTCTCTTCAACTCGGGTTCCACCAGGTACGGAACGACTCGCTACAAATCATAAAGCCTTTGCACGTGCTCCACCACTTTTGGACCTTCCATCTTTAGTTTCCAGAATTCTAATTCCAAGCTGTCACACCTTGACTTTTGCGGAAGCGTGATTATTGGTGTGACTTCTTAATACCATTGCATACGATCATAACAACACTATATGATAAAACTAGTAGATGTACATCCATTAATTTGAGTTTAAAAGTAGTACAACATAATTTTCTGAAATGTCGATACCAAATTCAAGTCACAAACCATAACATATTTTAAGGAGTTCAAAAAGACTCAACAAAAGATTTTAAAAACAAACCCGAGTTTAGGACCACGTATCTCGTCCAGGATTAAGATACGTCTCCTAAGCCCTATTGACTTGGATGACATCTTCTAGGAAGAAGTTCAGGTTAGTTAGATCTCTTCTATTCAGGAAATGTAAATAGTTGTTTGGAAATGATATGTATTTGCACGTATTTAAATCCTCATAACACATATCACGCAACAGCACAAGCAAGTAATCGGAATCATGTTTACTGAAAGTATAACAAACAAACACGTGTATCTAAATCATAGCACATTCCTGTTATATTGGTAGCACGTATTACGATTAAGTTTTCATTAAACAGGTAAGCACATTGCATCATAATCATAGCATGAGCACGTAATTTGGGAATTATGTTTAATGAGAGCATATCAAGTAAGCACGTAGCATTATAATTATAGCACACACATATAGATCAACAATGTGCTTAGCGAAGACATAGCGACTGAGCTTTCGTTAGGTTTTGGCCACAAAGTATCGTCGCATGAGTAATGATGACTGGCTTCTCATTATTCCCTGGCCACAACTGTATCGTCTTCCAAGATGTATCGCATCAACAGGGACACAGGGTCACCCTACCCTCGTCCATTAAATATATTAGTGTATCAAAATTGCGTAGTCAGATGTGGTCTTCAAAAGTCTCCACAACCTCGGCTAATTATTAGTATCTTTACCCCAAATGTAATGCAATCCGCATAATCCAGAAACCAACTATACTGGTGACTGAGGTGGAGGAGGAAAGAAAGGTAAACTGTCAACATGCGTGAACTCCTCCTCAAGCTTGTATATACGTCGAAACAATTAGCTGATCTGCTGCTTGACAGTAAAGAAATGAGCATCAGAATCCTGGGAATGGTGTAATGGCAACGGTCAAGAGCGCAAAAAGGAACCTTGATGTATGTGGCGGATCAAAGTATGCTGGCAATAGACAGGGTGGAGGACGGGGTGTCTTACATAAACTTTTCAGACAATATGCTGTCTTGTGATGTAGACACTTAAATCATGTTTTCGGCTATGTAATGTTTTGCATTTAAAGTTACCAAATGTGGTGTCAGCTCAAGCTCCAACATTCTACGACTCATATCCTCAAACTGTTGTTGATGTTACAGGAGCAACTCATCTCGTGTGTGGTCTCCATAATGTGAGGGATGGTAAGGGTCTAAAATTAGCATAGTGTATTATAGGAACCATCAAATCGGCTCGTCCAGCGATGTAGAGGTGAAAGTAGTAAACGGTGCAGTTTACGAGGTCGTAGAAAATGCTGCTATAGCAAAGGAATCGTTACGCGGGTGCTGACCTGGAGTACCTTCCCGTGGTGCGGGTATGTTTTGAAAGAAAGCGACAGGCACGTCGGTGTAATTGGACGTCGGTCTTCACAGGAGAAAAAAAAGCAATGTCAGCGGTTGTGGGTGCAATATCAAACGTCTCAACTGATAGAGAGATAATTAGATGCGGGTGCTGGGTCGGGTATAAGGGGTGCAATGTCTGGTAATCCAAGGAAACAGGGTCATGATCAAGTAAGGGTGCAGGTTCAGCAGGTGCGACATCGAGCTGCCCCAAAAGGTGCAGAAACTAGCTCAGGAGCAGGCTCTGGGTCGTGTAACGGTGTGGTGCCTTGAGCAGGTAATAGTGCGGCAGTCATGTCATCGTTGTCTGCGTCAGTAGTAGAAAACTGTAATCCGGCTATCTGTAAGGCTGCAGATGTCACAGACTCGAGGGAGTCTGAAATCGAATGTATGCAAGAATCAGAGGGTAGCTTGACAACAGGGGTCTCAAAAGTGAAATTTGTAACAACGTTCTCGTCTAAATTTCTATCATCATGGGCATCAGCAGAAGGACCGTCAATAAATATGTCTACGTCATCATCAATTGCTCGTCGAGTAGCCAACCTTCGGAAGGAGTGTCCACAGGAGGCGCATTATCAAGGATCAGAGCCATAGTGTGCTCACCATCGGGATGCCCAGTGATGAAGTGGTCATGGACTGAAACAAGAGCGACAGAAAGATTCTTGTCAGAGAAACCATCGGCAAGGGCAAAGTATCACCAAAATCTGGTAGCGCGGACGGTTGGAAGTTGTCCTCGTCCTTGGTCAGCATATCAGGATCACTCTCAGTGTCTGACGTAAATGTCTCTGGCGCAGATGCAGTCTCATCGTCTGTGACGGCGGCCGTAGGGTTATCAATGCCTGATAACTTGCCTTCTAAATATTGTGACATGTGTGCCAGTACATAATAGTCATAGCATGTATATCCATAGAAATTATTAACAATTAGTGTATGCAAATACTCACCACATATGCACGTATATCAGTAATCAGCAATTAAGCGTGTAGGTAATGACAATGTAAGCACGTAATCATTCTAGTCTTCCCAGACTATCCCACCCAGTCTCTTAGACTAAATCCCTGGCCTCTAAGACCAATCCTCCCAGTCTCAAAGACTAAATCCTCCCTCAGCCTCTAAGGCTGATCCTCCCTTAGTCTCTAAGACTGATCCTCCCTCAGCCTCTAAGGCTGATCCTCCCTCAGCCTCTAAGGCTGATCCTCCCTCAGTCTCTAAGACTGATCCTTCCTCAGTCTCTAAGACTGAAATATAAACATAAATTCGGAAATGTGTATTTGTTCCTTTTTGTTTGTAAAAATGTTTGTTCCTTGGATCTGGACGTTTTGTGTATGCAATGAAAACATGTGGTGAAAACATTTTCGTGAGAGCCCTAATGATCGTAGTCTAGACTCAAGAAAGAATCTTAGTTCGCTACGACCGAGGCTCTGATACCAAGCTGTCACACCCTGACTTTTGCGGAAGCGTGATTATTGGTGTGACTTCTTAATACCATTGCATACGATCATAACAACACTATATGATTAAACTAGTAGATGTACATCCATTAATTTGAGTTTAAAAGTAGTACAACATAATTTTCTGAAATGTCGATACCAAATTCAAGTCACAAACCATAACATATTTTAAGGAGTTCAAAAAGACTCAACAAAAGATTTTAAAAACAAACCCGAGTTTTGGACCACGTATCTCGTCCAGGATTAAGATACGTCTCCTAAGCCCTATTGACTTGGATGACATCTTTATTCACAACGCAGCTTAAAAACTCCAACGCCCGCCAGATCCATTTATTAATTTCCTGAAATACATGTAGTTTGAAAAATCAACATAAAGTTGAGCGAGTTCATGTAAGAGTGAGTATGTATAAACCTTTGTAATATGTCTGTATGTATGAAAATCCCTGGTATGTAGCAATTAAGGAAAAAGAGATCACCATTGGTTGCAAAGCCAATGATATGTGTGAAGTGATGCAGGAAGACTCAAACCTAGCAGATTTTTACGTCGGGCTCAAAGTCACTCCATGGTCCGTACAGTGGACTCATGAGCTGGGCTCGCTACACCCAAATAGATCTACCTCTCATGACCCTCGGTCCTACAATGTGGATTAATGGCCTCAAGTTCCAGCCTACCCACTCACATGATCTAAGTAGTAAACCCTCTTTAAGCTAACCATACCATGTATAAAAAGTGTCTGTAATTACTGTAACATGTATTCCACCCCCGAAGTATAAAAACTGAAAACAGTTAAGAGAAAAGGGGGACATGAACTCACAGTATTGCGTCTTCGTACTCGTAACCCAAACCTCCGCGGCAATCACGACTACCTACAATGGTCTAATGTCTATTAGACGAACGGGTCGTGCCTTGTCTTAGTATGTATGTTTTTGAGTTACGATTCTGGTATTATTCCAAGTATAATAATTGTATTTAGTTTTGGAATAATTGTTTATACAATATTTCTGTATTAATACTTCTCGAGTATTCGTATTCGTATTCGTATTTCCTTCCCAAGGATAGGGGTCTTTATATATGTAAATTTGTAGTCTCGAAATTATATTTTAAGTCCCACTTAGCAAAATATATTTAACTTATTTGTCCAAAAATAACGTATTTCCAAAATATATGTATTTTTCCCAAAAATAATATATTGTTACTCCTTCAGTTTCCAAAATAATATTTTACCAAGAAAACATGTGTGAGAGTATTTTCTGGATTATTTCATAAGTTACGTTTTTGCGTATGGTTTTACAATACCAAGTGTGTAACTTAAGTATTTATTTCTTACAATTTTTGGTATTATTTTGGAGTTGTAATGCCATGATAATATGTAAGTTATATTATTTTACCCTAAAATAATATAACTATTTCACCAAGTAAACAGATATTAACACAAGCGTTTTAGTATAAAATATATATTCTAAATATATATTTATCCACTTTTATTTATGAAAACCAACCTCCGACACTTTGTATTTTGTAACAAAATTTATGGCGAAGTTTATATTTGAAACACAAGTTATAAAATATACTTGTAATAATTGTTAGAAAAATATTTTCTAAGTGTTGGGTTTTTAGGAAAATTTCGCCAGAGTTTCCTTTGTAAATGGAGGTGTCCACGCTTACTAGCGTATCATTTTCTTTAACATATAACACGTTAGATCGCTTTCAAATAACCAACCCGACATTTAGGCATGCAAAATACTACTTATATCGTTTCAGTTTTAATACACAAAACTGGGCTGTTTTCGGGTATTTTAATAAAATAGTT
This sequence comes from Helianthus tuberosus, assembly GCA_030545235.1. NCBI lineage: Eukaryota > Viridiplantae > Streptophyta > Magnoliopsida > Asterales > Asteraceae > Helianthus > Helianthus tuberosus. Next base: position 123,727,111 of record CM060451.1, on the reverse strand, counting down.
ATCTTATTCCAAAAATTCCCAAATTATTAAAGAATGTCTTATATGATCCAAATATTATTGTGTAAAAATATCAGGGTCCAAATCATCACCGAAGTTTTATAGAAAATCATTTTTCGGACTGAAATCAGATTTATCTTTTTCTGACTGCAGTCCACGGAACAATTTATTTAAAATTCATCGAAAGTCCGATTTACGAAATTCTAGTGAGAGAATTACAAATACATCGGTGGTCATCTACAGTACAAATTTCATGATCTAAATCTACACAGAACTCAAGTTATGACTGAAAACAGAACGCATATTTTCAGCAGCAAAAATGCAGCTTTAGCTTCTGTTACAAAACGACACCTTAAAAATAGTAAACGAAGTCCAAAAATTATGATTCCAGTGCCATTAGAACCGTATTTCATAATAACACGTTATAGACTAAAGAAAATTAGTTTTTCGTTAAGTTATGATCTGGTTACAGCCAGTTGAAGGTGGCTGAAAATGCTAATCAGCAAGCTGTTTGTAGGTTATATGTTACTAAAATGTATACCTACGATTACCATTCCTTCTAATAACGATTTATATCATAATGTGAGTCTTTTACAGCAGGTTATCACTTATATACCTCAGATTGATCATGTATTATTATCCTTCATCTCATGACCCTTATGTAAAGTTCTTAAGTTCATGATCTTGTTTATGTTTTTAGAGTTTCTTAATATTTATCATTCTTTCAACTATTATCCACCAAAAATATGAACAAGATGAAGTTTTAAGGCACTTACTACTAGCACAAGGCTAGGGGAGTTTCAAAGCGTAAAAGTGGCGGATAAAAGAAAACGAGAGCGGTCCTTGAACTTCCGAGAACACCAAGCTTCGTTGAACGCCTCGTAGCACCTAGAAGTACACTTGGATTGCTTGTTTGAAGATCGAAAGTGGGTGATGTGTGGGCTTGGGTGTTCGGCCGAGCTTTGTTTAGAGAGAGAGAGAGAGGTGCTTTGTTGATGATGAAGATGCTTAAGGAGGAAGGACTTGTGGTTATATAATAGGCCTTTCCAACATCTAATTAACCATTAGATAAAATGGCCCCTAAGTACATGACCATTACATTAAACAATTAGTAAGAAATCATGGGAGATTTCCCATGTTCCATATCTGGTTGGGGGGAGGGGGGGGGGGTATGGGGTTGGGTTTCAATGGTTGGTTACATGTCTAGTTAGGATTTAGTTAGAGTTTAAAGGGTAAACTTGTATGTTGAAGTGTGTTATAATAATATAAGGTGTGTTAGGGTGTTCGGGGACCCTAACTAACTCAGAGAAGTAAAAACAAGGTGTTTGGCAATATTCTTATGTTCCGGGTAATGTCCGGTTGTTCGGTTGGGCGTTGTTCCGTTAAAGTGCTTAATTAATCCGTAAGGTGTCTTTTATATTACCTTTTGTGACACATTAAATTCCCAACACTTTGGAAAATATCTAGGACTATTTTGTCAAGTTTTCGCACATTACTAGCATATTTAAATGCTGAATTTTATTTAAAAGTGCAGAATTTTGCAGTTAAAGTTTGTTTTAGGCACTTCCCGGCACTATAACTATCACCTAGTGACGCAGTTTTATGGTCCTCACTTCCCTACACACTACCCTAGTGTGATACTTTTATTTCTGACTCATACTGGGCCTCAAAATACTGTATGTCTTTATGCTGGCATTGTCAGCATGTTTTCTGGGTTATCCGTTTAGTGTGCTAACTACGCTTTGTGCATCAAGTTTGTCACTAAAGTTTGTGTGAAATAAATGGAGTGACAGTATGAAATGTGATGCATATGTGTGTATGTAAAAGAAATCAGAAAGCAGTTTAATCACAGTTGTAATCAAGCACAGTCATTAAGCACAAATTAAATATTAATTAATTGTACGGATACCTGTAATTGTGAGGGTTGTCACACGGTCGAACACATAACGCATAAGCACATAATGGTCACACAATTGTTCACTTGGTTATCAATTCGTTATTAGTTTGTTATTAATTGTTATTATCTTGTTGTCGATTTGTACATGGGCATTTAAAGTATACCAGGAATCCAATCAATGGACTTTAACTAGCACTTTAAACATCCTCAAGAATCTATCTAAAATGATAGGATGATCTTACAAGGATTCGATTTCGTTCACAATGAATCGTAATATTCGTATTAAAGCTCAAGGCTTGAGGTGCCAGTTCCCAAATGGGTGCAGTTCCGTTGTATGGTTTCTTAGCAGGGGTTTGAGCTGGTTGGTTAGGGACAACTTGATCGTTTTGAGCAACCACGCCGAAGTTCTGAGAAGCCTTACGCTTCTTTGACTTCTTGGAGGACTCAGTCTGCTTATCTTTCGGTTTCGTTTCATCAGTTGGTTTCTTGTCCCCTTTTCGGAAAAGTTTACCCTTCCTGATCTGTGATTCAGTCAGGGTAGCGGATATCTCGATGGCCTGTCTAACTGTAGTAGGGTTGCTACCAGTAACAATGTCTTGTACGGAGTCAGGGAGGCCATCAATATACTTTTCAATTGCCTTATCCAAAGGCGTAACCATGGTTGGGCATAGCAGACTTAGCTCCTCATATCGGTCCGTGTAGGCTCGATGCTCACCACTATCTTGCTTAAGATCATCAAATTCCCTTTCCAATGCCCTGATTTCATGACGAGGACATAATTCCTTCATCATTAGAGCTCGAAGCTCTTCCCAGGTTTGAGCCAATGCCACATCGGCACCCCTATCTCTCATCACGCCATTCCACCATGTTAAAGCCCGTTTCTCAAAAACACTAGATGCGAATTCAACCTTTCGTTCATTTGGACACTGAACATGTCTGAATGTGCTTTCTAGACTCTCAAACCATTGTAGGAGCGCAGTTGCTCCTTGAGACCCAGAAAATTTCGATGGCTTAGCTGAATTGAATGTTTTGAAGTTACACTGAGCATTGTTATTGTTGTTATTGTTATTCGCTTGGTTTATCTGGGTAATGAGGTTTGGAATCACAGCAGCCATTTGTTGCATGATTGTGGCTGCGAGGGCAGCATTTTCAGTTTGATCGCGTCTAGGAGGAATTTTCTAAAAAGAAAAAGAAAACACGAGAAACGAGTGAGATTGACAATTAGATAAACAAAAGAGGTATCGAAGATATCAACGAAACATAAGGAAGGCGATCATTCGTTCGTTACCTCGAACAAACAAACGACGCACAATGGCTGAACAAAGTAAATAGGTCCTTATAATGTATCACAAAGATATGCTTTAGCCTATAAGTGGACACTCACCCCAAGAGTTCCTAGGTAAGAGTGACTGGTCCGATTATGTGGATTTGTACGAACACTCTAGCCTTAGACAGAAAACTCGGGATACAGGCACCCACCCTTCCAGATTGCATGTGTTCACATTAATAAGACCCAAACTTTGACGTGATTTTGAAAACTTTGAAGGTTCAAAACCTTATAACAAATCTTCTAAGAAGAGATGATTAGTTTTCAAGTCGGATTCATATTTCGTGTTCTTGTTGTGGCTGTCACCTAAAGATAGGCAACGATATTGTTTTAAGAATAAACACAAGGTAACTTGTGTTAGGGTCCTAGGAAGGTTATAGTCTAGGTCAAAGCATTACTAATAACCTAATTCCCTATAACCATGAGCTCTGATACCAACTTTTCTGTCACACCCCGACCGCGTTAAAACAACAAACCGCGGCGGAAACGTCGGGGAGTGTCGTAACAGAATCATTGTTTCACAACACGTGGATTGAAGTTTTGTTTTATTGAATCAAGTTTATTACATTGTCTCGAATATTAAAATCAAAGCATGAACATATTGTCTTTCATTGTTATTAAGTCACTAAGGCCTCGTCCATCCCTATGTGTGCATGCATCATAATCATTGTCAAACATCATCAAACTATGGTACCTAAAACATATGTGAAAATACCGGCGAGTACATAGGTTTTGTGAGTATGTTAGATTCATGGCTTTAAGTTCATATTGCAATACCTCGTCCAACTATGGGAGTTGTCGAGTGTGTACCTTGAAAACAAAAGAGTTTGATATTGCAGTATGTTTCTATCAACTTTTACAAGTTGATATATGTATAAACCAAAACCATTGTAGCCATAAATCTTAACTAAAAACGTTTGTCTTTGTTAACCAAGTTATAAATCGCTCTCGTAATAAAACTCGTATGGTTTATATCATTAGGAAAACCTTGTAGTGTAACTTCGTTTTGAAAACATTTGTCCAAGTGATCTAGATAACGCAACGATATGTAATATGTTAAAAGCACTTATATATAGGAAGTACCAGCGGCGTATCCACCATGCTTTTATCACATTACACCCGCCCCGTTACCTAATCACTTACCATAACCCAATCGTTCAATAGTTCAAATAGTTCACATAGATCAAATAGTTCCAATGGTTCAAACAGTTCAAATAGTTCACATAGTTCCAGTGGTTCATTAGTTCACATAGTTCCAGTGGTTCAATAGTTCACATAGATCAATAGTTCCAGTGGTTCATTAGTTCACATAGTTCCAGTGGTTCAATAGTTCACATAGATCAATAGTTCCAGTGGTTCAACAGTTCATATAATTGAAATCGTTGTATTCAATATAAACCATAGCATTCATTTTAGAAAACTCGAAATCGTTTGGCACATATGAATCACCCCAAAACAATTGAAAATAGTAAAAGAGGGGAACTATGTACTCACTTGAGATTGCAAGGGATCCTCGATTAAAGTAAACTAACAAGCTCGGGTAATCAAGGAATCAAGTGGCACCTAGTATCGGATCACTAGTTAATAAATCGACACCTAAATCGGAAGATCGGGTAGAATGAGGTCTCGTAAACCAAATGAGTATTGGAACTCATGTGATATGGTTTAACAAAGCCTACGTTCTAAATCGGAACCTATCCTAAGTGCTTACGACCCGTTACGACCCATTAAGGTAGCTTATGCTACTTTAACGCGTTGTTTGCGCAAATGTGCGTTCGAGACGCCTAACTAGTCCTATGACAAGTATTATATGCCTAAACATGTTTAAATATGTTGCATAATCAGTTTAAGTGACAAAAGTTACGTTACATATGCTTAAAATCCAATTATGCATGAAAAAGGCATTTTGGTCATTTACCTAAGGCATATAAACTACCTATCATACAACTAATTAAACTAAGTGACCTGTGACCATAAGGTATAACCTCGGAAGGTTATTCCCTATACAATTATGGTCACAATATATGCTTGGTCGGATCCTAACGATCGACCAAACGGGTCGGGTTCGAAAGTCTAAGCGGTTGTTAAGACCGCTTATCTTACGACCCTATATAAGCACTAGACTAAAAGTGACGAGTTAAACATGTTAAAACATGTTTAACTAAGTTAGAAAACAGGTTTTGATATCAAAACAAAGTGTTTTGATATCCGAAGATAGTTTCATCTCAAAATGCGCATAAATGGCATTTTGACCGAAACGTTGACTCGTCACTTTGACTAATCAACGTGGTAATTAGTAGGTTTAGTCACAAGGGACTATAACCATCGTGATTACGCTCACGTTGCAAAGTTCAAACGAACTTTGTGTTGACCAAAGACTTGTCAAAGCAAAAAGTCAAACACTGTTTGACTTTCATGCTTGAAAAGCATAAACGAGCACGAAAGATACTTACAAAAGGTCCAAGCAATGAAGAATTTGATCTAAAAATACTCAGGTATGAAGCTAAGGCTTCAACTTAGAGCAAAGTCAGATCAAACGTGAGGAATGCTTGAAAATCAAGTGGGTATTTATAGATTTCTAAGAACCGTTAGGATTGTTTATCGTAATTCGTGCTTTAATCCTAGCCATCCAAGTGTTACCGATAGTTTATAATACAAGGGGAACATTAAAACCATCAAATGGTATCACAAATCAGGGATCAAAACCATCAAAACCAGCTCAAATGACCAGATTCATAGTTTCTGTCTGGCAGTCTGTCGCGGGCCGCGTAGACTCTCACTGAGTCTTACGCGCCCCTCCTAGACATCTTTCACAGATTGTCAAGTTTAGTCCCTGCAAGTCCAAAACTCAGTTTTTGATGCATTTTTGATATGTTTATGCCCCGTTAACCCCATTTTAAGTCTCTACAACGAATTTAAAGTATAGGGAACATGAAATATGCTCAAAAACATCTCGGATGTCGGTTCGTTTGGTCGTACAGTTGCGTTGTTCGGTTAATTACGACGAAAACTCGAACGGACGCGAAAACGATCCAAATTGCGCGACGAATGGTATTTTTGCATTCTAATCACTAAAATAAAATATTTTAATGATTATAAAAATTTTTGGATGCCCGGATATGTTCAGAACGTAAGATATGCGCGAAAATGCAAACTTATGCACTTTTTGACACTTTTAGTCCCTGTTTGATCAAAAAGTTTATTTTCGCATACCAAACCCCTCAAAGCCTATTTCTAAGCTATGTAAAGGATATTTAGGGTATGTTTAACTTATGATCAAGTTCCGGAATGTTCGTTACTATACAAATCGGCATAGTTTCGCAGTTTGACGCAAATAGTCCCTACGATCGAATAAACTTGTTTTCAACACACCAAACCACCCAAAACTTATTTCTAAGATATGTAAGGGTTATTTAAGGTATGTTAAGCCTATTTCACTGTTCCGGAGTGTTTGTCGCGTTAAACTAATTATGTTTACGCATCAGTTCGCGTATAACTTTCTAGAAAGCGATTTAAAGCTCGAAATTGAACAAGAATTGATATGTGCAAATAATACACATATATAACATATCCCAAGTGTAAAACACAATATTTCATTGGTTTTGTATTCGTATGATGGTTGAAGAGGCACAGATGTCACAAAAAACGTTCGAAACAAGTTGATGTAAATGTTCTGCACAGAGTTTATGCAAGGTATTTAAGAGTTAGGCAAGGGGGAAACAATTACAACGCATGATTGGACAGTCGTCACGTTTTTGGATGAGAATTATACCTTGGATGGCATGTTCTTCATTATGTGCCACACGCACAGTCGATGAAGGGACCCCGTGTAAACAACACTAACAGCTTGCCTCATAGTCGAGTCTTGGTCAGTTAACACAAGAGTAGGCTGCTTGTTGTACGCTTCAAGGAATGACCTTAGCAACCAACTGTAAGCCTCTATGGTTTCGCAGAACAAAAGCCCCACTCCAAATGTCACGAACCTTTTGTTGTTGTCCACTCTGGTAAAGGGGACGAAAATAAGATTGTACCAGTATGATACGCAACGGGTCATTTTCAATTTTTTTGACTAAAATTAAAAAAACAAAACATATTTTTTTTTACAAAATTAAAAAAAACAAATGTTGCGGCGATAAAATGCTGAAATACTATAAATGGGCAATTATAATTAACTGTTTGTTTGGTATATGGCGTTGAACGCAATAACATCACCATACGCTTGTTAGTTGAGCTTAGCAATACTGTCCGCCCAGAACATGTGGCGTAGCTCCCCGTTCTCCACGCTATATTTGAAAGTGTAGTTAGGTAAATGGCCGACCCGGTCTTTCATCTTGTCGATAACTAGCTGCGCATCCCTGTCACCGATAAACATGTGAAGTCTTCGCGAAAAATTCTTGTAATCTTCTGCCATGCCCTTAAAATTGTGATACCCGCCCTTCAAACTTACTTGGAGTTTGTGGGCCACCGAGGGTCCAACCTTGTTAAGGCTAACTCGATGGCTGAAATCTTTTGATGAAAAATCAAGTCTCCGTCCTTTTTTTGTGAGATCTCTATTATACGAGGGAACCATCGGATGATTGTGATGTTCTTCAAAGTGGTACAATGTCACACCCCAACCGATGGCGGAAATATCGGGGAGCGGCACTAGGCAAACAAGATTGCTCAAGAGAATCCATAACAACTATTCGTTACCAATATTTTTAAAGGTTCATCATCCCATACTAACGAACAAATATTCAACAAGTAATTATTAAAGATAACGAGTTTCTCTCAAACAAAACAAGTCCGGCAACCTAGATTTCTATTAGTGTAGTTTCTAGACTGCCTATCTTGATTCCGTAAAAGATTTCATCAACCTGTCACATACGTTAAAATAAAGTCAATACATAAAATGTAAAGGTGAGCACACAAGTTTGCATAGAATATAGTAGTAAAAGCTTTTACGCATAACCAGCATGTAACATGTAACGGGCGAAGCATGTAACTATCGAACAATGTTCACAACTTAACGACGAGACTGCGTTGTAGAATATGCACGACACATGTTCAGTGAACACGTGAAGTAAAGTGATGTGATCCCTAGCAACCCCTGTCCACGATAGGTGCTGAGTCCAAACTATAGTACAATCGTTGCTAGAGGCGGTATAGTGTAACACTGATAAGCATAGTACAAGCATTCATTGTGACATCTATGCCTCTATGACCATCATACAAATACAAATCCAATGAAATATTGTGTTTCATTCTTGGGATTTGTACAATATCATGTGACCTTCACACATATTAATTCTAGTTCGATTTCAAGCTCTAAATCGCTTTCTGGGAAGTTATACGCAAACTGATGCATAAACGCAATCAGTTTAACACGAAAAACAATCCGGAACAGTGAATTAGGCTTAACATACCTTAAATACCCTTTACATAACTTAGAAATAAGTTTTGAAGGGTTTGGTGTGCCAAAAACATGTTTATGCGATCACAGGGACTATTTGCGACAAACTGCAAAAGTCTGCCGATTCGTATAGCAACACATTCTTGAACAAGATCATAAGCTAAACATACCCTAAATATCCTTTACATAGCTTAGAAATAAACTTTGAGGGGTTCGGTATGCGAAAATGCGCTTATTTGATCAGTAGGGACAAAAAGCGTCAAAAAGTGCATAAGTTTGCATTTACGCACATATCATATGTTCTGAACATATCTGGACATCCAAAAATTTTTGAAATCATTAAAATATTTTATTTTAGTGATAGGAATGCAAAAATTCCATTCGTCGCGCAATTTGGGTCGTTTGCGCGTTCGTTACGATTCCATGGTAATTAACCGAAAACCGCAACCGTACGGCCAAACGAACCGACATCCGTAACATTTTTGATCATAATTCAAGTTGAATATACTTTAACTTCATCATGGAGCTTGAAAATGGGCTTGACGGGTGTTAGAAGTTCCAAAGCGCGACAAACCAAGCTTAGGGACTAAAACTGCCAAACTACGAAAGTGGCTGGTCTGCAAGGTCCATACGGACACCGTATGGACCAATGCTTACAGTCCGTAAGCTAGTGCCAGCTCCACAAAAATCAGAATCTTCTATTTCAGCTTCTTTCCTGGTTTTAATCCCTGGTTTCTTCATGTTGTGGGCTGGTTTGTGTGTTTAGCAAGTTGCCCAATCATTGTTTAACAAGTGTAAGGTCAAGATCAAGCCTAAAAACACATGGAATGATCTTATGGCTTCTTGATTTCTATAAATAGCCATGGGTTTCAACCTTCATTCCTTGCTCATTTGCTCTTTATCTCAAATCTGCTCTAAGTTGAAGCTCTCACACTTGTTGAAGGCTTCATACCTGAGTTTTCTTCCAAGCTTGGACCCTTTGTAAGTGATCTTTCATGCTTGGTTATGTATTTCAAGCAAGAAAGTCATACAGTGTTTGACTTTCAGCTTTGACCATGAATTGGTCAAGACAAAGTTCGTTTGAACTTTGCAACGTGAGCGTAATCACAATGGTTATAGTTCCTTGCGACTATACCTACTGATTACCACGTTGATTAGTCAAAGTAACGAGTCAAAGTTTCGGTCAAAATGCACGATTATGTGCATTTTGCGACGAAACTATTTTCGGGTATCAAAACACTTTGTTTTGATATCAAATCAGTTTTCGAACTTAGTTACACATGTTTTAACATGTTTAACTCGTCACTTTTAGTCTAATGCTTGTATAGGGTCGTAAGATAAGCGGTCTTAACAACCGTTTAGACTTTAGAACCCGACCCGTTTGGTCGATCGTTAGGATCCGACTAAACATATTTTGTGACCATAGTTGTATAGGGAATAACCTTCCGAGGTTATACCTTATGGTCACTTAGTTTAATTAGTTGTATGATAGGTAGTTTATATGCCTTAGGAAAATGACCAAAAATGCCCTTTTCATGCATAATTTGAATTTATGCATATGTAACATAATTTTTTACACTTAAACTGATTATGCAATATTATTTAACATGTTAGGGCATATAATACTTGTCATAGGACTAGTTAGGCTATCCGAACGCACTTTTGCGCAAATGTTTCGTTAAAGTAGCGTAGACTACATTAACGGGTCATAACGGGTCATAAGCACTTAGGATAGGTTCCAAATGTAGACCTTGTTAAACCATATCACATAAGTTCCAATACTCATTTGGTTTACGAGACCTCATTCTACCCGATCTCTCGATTTAGGTACCGATTATTTAACATAGTAATTCCATACTAGGTGCCACTTGATTCCTTGATTTCCGAGCTTTGTTAGGACACTTAATCAAGGATATTTGCAATCTCATGTGAGTACATAGTGCCCTCTTTTATGTTTTCAAATGTTTTGGGGTGATTCATATGTGCCTATACACTATTTTCATGATTTCAAGCTATATGTTTTCACATGCATAGTACTTACCTTTTGACGAATTGAAGGATTATCTATGGTTTAAACACAGATTTTCAAAGTTTGTAAAACTATTTGTTGGTTCATATTTTTACTTATACATTCATTAAGAATGATCAAGCCGATTGGTAGTACGATATAGCGCTATAGGACTAGACACCCCATTCCTGTTGTATGGAATGTCAGAAACCAAAGTTTTAACCAAATAGAATTGCCTTTGTGGTATTTCTATAGTCTCCAAAGTGTAGTTTGATGCACTAGGTTTGAATGTATTACCAAATCGCGATATATGGTATATTTCGATATACTATCAACGTGATACTGTTTTGCTAAAGCATAGTTTGATATGCTATTGTTTACTAAAGTATAATTTGATATACTACCAAATTATGATTTAGGTATATTTCGATATACTACCAACGTGATACTGTTTTACTAAAGTATAATTTGATATACTACAGAATCTGTTATTTCACAAATTAAAGTATATTTTGATATACTACCAAAGCATAGTTGATATGCTATCTTCAAACCAAAGCATAGCTTAAGATGTTATTTACAAAACCAAAGTATAATTTGATATACTACCGATGATTTTATCCTTAATCTAAATTATACTTGTGATATACTACCAAATCTATTAATTCAGAAACCAAAGTATATTTTGATATACTATCTGGGGTAAATTACACTTTTCGTCCTTTATGTTTGTAGTGGGTTGCAATAGGTAACCTTTAACTTCAATAATTACAGGCACAATCCTTTATTTGTAAAACTCATTACACCTTACGTCCTTTGACCCCAACCTGGTTAAAATTTTCAGTTAAATATGTCATGTGCAAGGCACATGTGGATACTTTTGTAATTTTAGTTATTTAACCTAAGATTTTAAAACTAAATAAAAATGAATATAACAAACCTGTCTTACTCTTCTCTATCACTCTTCTTTTTCAATCAAACCCCAACCACATCATATTCAACCTACTCCGGTGAACTCAGGCAGTAACCCGACGACCAACGACATCTCTAGCGGCGATTGAAGGAGGTGGATGGTGTTGTTCATAAGCTGAAACAACCGCATCTCCGGAGGTGGCTGGTGTTGTTCATAAACTGAAACAACCGCATCTCCGCGCGGCAGCTTGGTTTAGATCTGGCAGTAGGTCGGTCGATTGAAGGCGGTGACCGGTGTGATTCATAAACTGAAACAGCCGCATCTCCGGCGGCAGCTTGGTTTAGATCTGGCATTAGGTTGGTCAACGACGGAGATAAACTTGTAAACGGTTTCTGGCTAACCCAAGTAAGTCTATGGGACTTTGGTTTTGGTTAAATTCATGAGTATTGCTTCTTTGTTGTTGGATTTTACTAATTTTAATTAGGACACATAAGTGCTCCTGATCAATTTTGCTTCTTGCGTTATTACTGTTGGGGCTTACTGTGTTTTTATGAATTTGTTTGCTAACAATTACCAAAGAGATTTTACTCACTTGTAGATGAAAAGGGTGGTGCTATGGTAGTGGTGGAGGGTGCTAGAGAGAGAAAGTTGGAAGGTTGATTTAGGGCCAAATCTTAAGCCAGTGATTACTGGCGAAAGTGGTGGTGCTATGGCGTAGAACAATAACTACCATGATTACAGTGGTTTGTCGGAGTTTTGAGGTGGTGGTGGTTGATGGTGGTGGGTTGGTGGTGAGGGCAAGTAGAGAAGAAGAACAATAAAAAAAAGATATGACTGTAATTTGTATTCTTTTAAATAAAAGGGTAAGGTAAAATTACTGAAATACCGTCATGTGCCTTGCACATGCCATATCTAATTGAAAATTTTAACCAGGTTATGGATAAAGGATGTAAAGTGTAACTGGTTTTACAAATAAAGGACTGTGTCTGTAATTATTGAAGTTAAAGGTTATCCATTGCAACCCGCTACAAACATAAAGGACGAAAAGTGTAATTTACCCTACTATCTGTTTAACTATTTTATAACTAAAGTATATTTAGATATACTACTCATCCGATTATCTCAAAACCAAAGTATATTCTTGTATATACTACAAACCTTTTTATCAAAACAATGTGTTTAGAAACTAAAACTATTTACAAGGATTCATGGCTATTTTTGTAAACATAAAACCTTTTTCTTGTGTTACCCAAAGCCATGAATCTAATTCACAAAACCTATGTTACTCACAGGCATTTTTATGCTGACGTTTTACTTTCACATATGTTTCAGGTGCTACTATGTGATGATTGTTGATGCATGCTACACATAGGATGGACTCGTGCCTTAGCGACTTTAAAACTTGAAAGACAATTATTTGTATTTATCTGATTTGTAATAAAACAATGAATTCATTAATGAAATAAAACAAATCTTTAATCACCATGTGGTGTGAAACAATGATTCTGTTACGACACTCCCCGACGTTTCCGCCGCGGTTTGTTGTTTTACACGGTCAGGGTGTGACCAAAAAGTTGGTATCAGAGCTCATGGTTATAGGGAATTAGGTTGTTAGTAATGCTTTGACCTAGACTATAACCTTCCTAGGACCCTAACACAAGTTATCTTGTGTTTAGACCTTAAAACAAAACCGTCACCTATCTTTAGGTAATTACCAAAACAAGAACACCAATTACAAATCCGTTTTGAAAACTAATCATCTATTCTTAGATGATTTATTATAAGGTTTTGAACCTTCAAAGTTTTCAAAATCTCGTCAAAGTTTGGGTCTATATAATGTGAACACGTGCAATCTGGAAGGGTGGGTGCCATGGCAGCCTTAATCACTCAGCAAATCGCTGCTGTACTCCCAAACTTGATAACCCAGATAAACCAAGCAAACAACAACAATAACAATAATACACCCGATCCGTGCAACTATAAACAGTTCAACTCAGCTAAGCCACTCACATTTACTGGGACTGAAGGGGCCACTGGGCTCCTACAATGGTTTGAGAGTCTCGAAAGCACGTTTCGTCATGTACAATGCCCAAACGAGCGAAAGGTTGAGTTTGCATCAAGTGTATTCCAGAAAAGAGCACTTACATGGTGGAACGGTATAATGAGGGATAGGGGTGCCGATGTGGCAATGGCACAAACCTGGGAAGAGCTTCGAGCTCTAATGATGAAGGAATTCTGTCCTCGTCATAAACTTAGGGCATTGGAAAGGGAATTCGATGATCTTAAGCAAGACAGTGGTGAACATCGAGCCTACACTGATCGTTATGAAGAACTGGGCCTGTTATTGTCACACCCCGACCGCGTAAAACAACAAATCACGGCGGAAATGACGGGGAGTGGAGTAACAGAATCATTGTTTCACAACACATGGAATTTAAAGTTTGGTTTCATTAATTAAAATGTTTACATTGTCTAGGAATTTACAGAAACATAACATGAATTAAACTTTCTTTCATAGTTAAAAGTCACTAAGGCCCAGGTCCGCCTAAGTGTGTCACGAACATCATCATGCAATAGCTCCTGAAACACATGTGAAAATAGGTACGTCCGCATAAAAATGCCTGTGAGATACATAGGTTTTGTTGTTGTAGGATTCATGACTTGTAAGTGAAAAGAAATGTTTAAACAAAAGGTAGTCATGAATCTTATAAAAACGTTTTCTTTTATAAAATCTTATAAAATTCAATATGAAAATCAGATGTTATAAAAGAATAATGCATGGTTAAATAAATAACCAAGTAAAAATGATTTTGTATAAGATATGTCATTTGTAAAACAATGTCTTGTATAAATATGTCGTTTGTATAAAATGTATCATGTCTTTGTTTCTGTCAAAGTGGTTTAGATAACGCTGCGATATGTAATATCATAAAAGCACTTATATATAGGAAGTACCAGCGGTGTATCCACCATGCTTTTATCATATTACACACGCCTCGTTATTAAAATCACTTACCAAATAAACCACCAAAATATCTTGTCAAACCAATGCCAGATAACAACGAATGTCTTGTATGTTGAATAAAATAATTTACTCAACCCCATAGGTAAAACGTTATGTATGGTGAGTAAAAGAATTTACTCAACCCATAGGTAAAGTGTCGATGTAGAATCAAATATCATATGAAGCCATGTACTAAGTATGCTAAATAAACATACGAAGCAGAAATGTAGTGTAAATCAACGCGCTAGCATGCTAAGTAAACATACATAGCAAGGCATAAATGAAATCATTTACTATATGTGTACTAATGAACATAGCAAGTATATGTCATGAAAGCACGAAAAAGTACGAAGTAACAAGTAGGCACATGTGTATCACCCCAAAATATTTGAAAACAGTAAAAGAGGGGACTATGTACTCACTTGATATTTCTTAGTAGTCTTGAAATAACAATCAAATAACGCTTGAAGGATCACAGAATCAATCGGCACCTAATATAGGTAACTATGTTAATAAACCGGACCTAAATCGGGAGATCGGATAGAATGAGGTCTTGTAAACTAAATGAGTATTGGAACTCATATGATATGGTTTAACAAAGACTACATTCTAAAACAGAACATATCCTAAGTGCTTATGACCCGTTACGACTCGTTAAGGTAGTTTACGCTATTTTAACATGTCATTCGCGCAAAGCGCGTTCGGACCGCCTAACTAGTCCTATGAAAAGTATTATATGCCTTAACATGTCTAATAACATTGCATAATTAGTTTAGATGTCAAAATTTAGGTTACATATGCTTAAAATGAAGTTATGCGTAAAAAGGGCATTTTGGTCATTTTCCTAAGGCATATAAACTACCTATCATACAACTAACTAAACGAAGTGACCATAAGGTATAAACTCAGAAGGTTATTCCCTATACAACTATGGTCACAAAATATGTTTGGTCGGATCCAAAAGATCGACCAAATGGGTCGGGTTCGAAAGTCTAAGCGGTTGTTTAGACCGCTTAACTTACGACCCTAAATAAGCACTAAACTAAGAGTGACGAGTTAAACATGTTAAAACATGTTTAACTAAGTTAGAAAACAAGTTTGATATCAAAACAAAGGGTTTTGATACCCAAAAATAGCTTCGTTGCAAAATACGCATAAATACGTATTTTGACCGAAACTTTGACTCATCACTACGCCTAATCAACGTGGTAATCAGTAGGTATAGTCACAAGGGACTATAACCATCATGATTATGCTCACGTTGCAAAGTTCAAACGAACTTTGTGTTGACCAATTCATGGTCAAAGCAGAAAGTCAAACACTGTTTGACTTTCATGCTTGAAAAGCATAAACAAGCATGAAAGAAGCTTACAAATGGTCCAAGCTAGGAAGAATTGATCTAAAAATACTCAAGTATGAAGCCTTCAACAATGTGAGAGCTCCAACTTAGAGTATATCAGATCAATGTGCAAGGAACAAGAATGAACTTGATGGGTATTTATAGAAAGCTAGAATTAACAAGATCATTACAAGTGTTTTTGCAAGGATCAAGGTATGATCTTGGCCATACACATGTGGCCTATGATTCCTAATACAAGAGGAGTCAAAAAACAAGTCCATTGTATCCAAAATCTATGGTTAAAAACCATGAGAACAGGCTGTTAGGCCAAATTCACTGAATCTGCCAGCTCCCTCGGTCGCGCTCTGCGTAGCCAGACCCTCAGGCTTTCGCGCCCCGCGAGGAATGTTTCAATAATTGGCAGTTTTGGTCCCTGCCAGCAATATACTTAGTTTTTGATGCTTTTAAGCCCCGTTAACCCCATTTCAAAGCTCTACAATGAAGTTAAAGCATAAGGAACATAAAATATGCTTGATAAGATCTCGGATGTCGGTTCGTTTGGCCGTACGATGTGACAACTTGTATTTCAGAACCCATCTTTGTGTTTAGTGTAACGTATGTGAACTTTGTGTGATTATCTGATAGGTTGGTTTAATGAATGATTATGAGCTTGGAAATGTGCTATGTGAATGTTTTGCATTTATGTGTGTAATTTAAAACCTTGTCGCACAAGTTGTTAACATCTTGTTTACTTGTACTCGGCCCAAACCCATCTGAAGACAGCCCAAGGCTGGGCCCGATCCTATCATTCTTGTATAACACCATGTGGGTGAGGAGTAACCCTCATTCTTTCCTAATCACAAAATAAACATCAAACCCTAATTCTCCTAGTTCTCTCTCTCCCAATTCGACGGGAGTAACTTCCTATCTCGAAGCTTTTCTTGGTTCCATCACTCGATCCGGTTAGTGTTATATCGTTTTTTGATTTTTCTAAATGATCGATACTTGTTGAATGATTGGCAACATGCCTACTTGATGTTTGATGCCTAGGGTTTATGTTAGTAAAAAAATTCTTGATGAACAACTTGTGACATCCAACTGTTAGAATTGATTAAGATGAATGCATGATGTGGTCGATGATGATCTAGGACTGATTAACATTGGAATCTTTGATATGGTCATAAACATAAAACTGATTTGAACAATAATGAATTGTTAATAGGCATGATAACCAAATAATGAACTAAGGCTGTTATACACTAGGGTTTTGATCGAGTCTTCAACGAATCAGTTTTGTGATTTGGTTTGTGTTGAATGTGTGTGGTATTATCATTACTTGTGAAATAAGTTAGAAGGTTAATTGAATGTTAACTGTTATTTTCGGTAGTCAAGATTCATGCAAATCAGTGAGGGTGATTAATTAGTTGGATTGAAAATGGTATGGTGTAACAATTTGCATGATTTAAGGAAAACAATAATCAATCGCACAAGTCCTAATCACACACCTAGAATCGCACAACAGTATTGGAATCGCACAAGGAAGTGCAGTCGCACAAGTCAGTTCCAGTCGCACAAATGCAGCCCGGCCGCACAAGGCTCACTATTGGTGGATCGCGCTATTGGGCCAAACCTGTCTGGGCCGAGTGTTATGATTGGACCGCACATACCAATTGCACAGCCCAAAGACCAATCGCACAAATGACACTGATCGCATAAGATTATATGAATTGCATGATCGCTCAAGACCTTGTGGATCGCACAAGGTTGTGTCGATCGCACAAGCCTTGGGCCACACACAAACGTTTGGACAGTTGGGCCTCAAAGCCCAATCCTAATCGCACAAGGACTGGTCAGTCGTACAAGACCATCCGGACCGCACAAGACTTATGTTTACTTGTTGGGCCGTATACATGTTGGACTGATATGTTATTGGGCCGGGTATCCTTGGGCTTCAACGGGTGAGTCGCACAAGGCTGTTAGACTTGTGCGAGCCCAATCTTATGACTCGCACAAGCCCGGATATGTTATGTACTTGACTGTTTATGTGTTGCCATGATCAATACGTGCTCGTAACCTGTTAACTTGTGTGAAACTTATGTGCACTACTTGAAACCAATACCTGACTTGTATGGTAACCATGTTAGGACGTGGTTGACCACATATAGCTCAAGTAACCTTTTCGTGTATCTGCCGAGCAAACCAAGGTGAGTTCACACTCTTTCCAAGGCATGGGATTCCCAAGGGTTGGGAATGGGTTAATGATTTAAACGGTAACTACAACCATCCTCCGTGAGTGGGATGCCAAGATTACACACTGGACCAAACCTCTATCATTGAAGTCCCTCATTTATATCGACTTAATCGCCGAGGCCTATGGCGAGCGGCTCATTAGTTAATAGCGCTATTAGGTTTAACAAACCTCACACCGTGTCGTTCGAACGGGCGTGTACTAATGGACTATGTGCAAAGGGTCAATGCTGATAGACATTGACTTAGGGCACCACTTACATTTTCGTAGTAGTCGATACGCACGGTCTAGTAACACATGGGAAGCCCCCACTAATCTTCGCAAACATGTCTGGAGACCGCGATACGAATTGATACGATACATGGTTTACAAAATGAACACATGATTTACGAAACGAATGCTATAACTAAACAACCAACTGTGAACTCGCTCAACTTTGTTGTTGATTCGTTGTTACATACCTTGCAGGCCTTTAGGTGCATATCATTGGAACTTGCTGTCTGGGAAGCTGGAGTGGTCATGGGTCGAGATACATGGAAACACTATACAAGACTAATGGCGTTTACATGTGGTTAATAAACACTTAGCGAATAATTTATGCTTCCGCTGTATACTATGAATTATATTGTAATGTTGTAACATTTTATATTAATAAATGAAATCTTTATTTAAATACAACTATGAGTTCAATGTGATTAGTGGTTAGATCCTGGTCAGTCATGCCTCCAGCGGTGATACTCCGCATATGGTACTTTGGGGGTGTGACAGATTGGTATCAAAGCCATTGGTTATAGTGAACTTGGTTTTAGAAAGGGGAAAAATGTTTTTGTAAAACCAGACTATAACCGAACAGTTCTGAAAACGTGAATACGACCATGACACTCAGCTCCAGATTGCAAGGTTCGTCTCTCGTATACTCATTGCACTGCATAACTAGTGAACACTTACGTATGTTATTGCCTGTGATTGCACGTTTAGCACAACAATATGAGTTAGGGTATAACTTGCATGAGCTATGTTACTGATAGGGTGGTATTTCCCTAAACCTTCATGACTTACGCTTCGTGATGCTCTTTGTTTGCTACTTGAGTTTGAGGAACCATTTGACATGAGTTAAGAGGAGCTGAGATGAGCATGCAAATGACAATATTATTGTGGGTGCACACATAATAATAGTGTGGGGTGCATGCGAGTCCCAGTGAGCCTTACCAAGTGGAAAATGGGTTCCGTTCCGTTATTGGGTCGATAGAAACATAACAAACCTATAGGGGTCATAGTAGTGACTGTCCCCTACTCGAACGTGAACTTTTCATTCCTCCCTGGATCCTTTCGAATCTCGATGCTATCAAGTGTTACCCGAACACCCATCTGCACACCTAGCAAACCATGTGGAATGTTAGGTGCTTATACGAACGTCCCTGTGTTGAATGACGCAGCATCGAATGATTGATCAATACCTTTCCTACTCCACTTCGTTTGCTGGAACTCATGTAGTGACGTCTTAGATCCTGAAGTGTGATCACTTCTGCAACACTCCCACAACATACTGTGTACTACTTGAACAACTTGAAACATCGATGGACAGGAGGTTGAGCGTGGTACTATACCGGCCTCAGAACTTTGACGACCCTGATTACCGGCAGTGAGAATCAGTGAATTAGCTTCAACCGAATCCTTAACCCTTGTCAGCGACTCATGGGAGTCAACTCTTACGAATTAATCAGGACATGAACTATGGCAATCGACTATAACACGGAATGTGTAATTGCCAGCACGGTGAGTAGTACCTAGGACGTAGCTCAGAATGCGGAAAGATGGACCTTGATGGCGTATGATCGTAGAGCTTCGTTTCGAGCAACGACATTGGGAGCAGTAGTCACAGCGACAACAAGGTATTCGTAACCCTAGCCTACAGTAAAGAAATAAAAGTGACTACAACATGGATTGGCCGTGATTAAGTTAAGAAGACAAAGACCAAAGGAACAACGACAACACTTGAGATACTTGTAATGAAAACAGTAACACTAGGAATGATGCTCATGGAAGGGCATTTAGAATTGGCATGGGCGACGCCAGCATTTTAGTAGTATGGTAGCTAGTATGAGCAGCTGATCGTTTCGTCTTAGCTCTGACAGACCCTGATGCTCTTTGAATCTGAACCTGCCGTGGAATCGGCTGACGACAACACAATTGACATTTCGTATGCTAGTTGGGATGCAAATTCGACCTTGTGGGACAAGCGACCGACATTGATCTTCCTTCTGCTATCTTTAATGGTTTGAAGCTGTAGTTAGGATGGATTGGTAATCCATACATCACGCAGATATACCATGTGAGGAGAAAAATTCGCGTACCCCTCTCCCCAGTGGAGAATCATCATATGTTTCAAAGTATCAGAAATGTGTGAGGTTAGCGTTGATTCTGCAATGAAAGTTTAGAAGTGTCCATGGAAGGATTACCCCACTATGTTAGCGCTTATTATTGATGTTTAGGTTGAGGAAAAGAGGATCAAGTATCCACCCTTTGTCTGTGATTTCTACCTATGTGCTACCAGAAGAACTATCAGATGTACCCTCACATCGTCCGGAGGAGTATCAGATCAGTATCAGGTCAGAGGCAGCCCTGATTACTCATACTCTTATTGTCCTGCACCAGGAGAGTTGCAAGAAGTGTAGTAATCAACTACAGGGATTCTTGAACAGGAATTTTGTGAAACTAACTTTTCTCTTTGGGGGAGCCCCAGCTAGATCCATAAATTTTCCTAGGTGTACCGATTATCGAGAACTTAGTAAGGTGGCAGTTAAGAACCACTTGCCTCAACCATGTATTAGTAACCTGTTGACCCGCTGCGAAGATCAAACCCCATTCGAAAATTTACTAACGAGTGAGCTATCATCAGATGGAAGTTAAAGGGGGAGCATGTTCCTACAACAGCATGTCGAACGCGACGCAGCCATTTCAACTTTGTATACCATGATCATTGAATTGAACAACACACCAGCAGCTTCAGGGATCACATGAATCGGCCGTAATTATTGACGACATTCTGAATCATGACCAGGAGAAAGGAACACCATGGGTGGCATATGTATTCTGTTTCAGCACTTTCGTGGGAGGAGCCATTACGAACGAAGTCATGCATTTTGATCAGGTGACCAATGGAGCGGGAATACTCGTGGATCTCGCTGAGATGCATCTTGTTAGAAACTGATCGACATCAAAGATTCCTTAGGGGATGTGGCAATTCCTTGGTTTCACTAGATACTAACGCAGATTACCCACAGGATTTTCAAAGGTCACACAGCTTAACTCCTTTTAGCACAGTAGGGTACTGTGTTCGTGAAAGACGAAACAGGAGGACGTCTTTTCAGCTTTCGAGTTCCAACTCTGCAATGCATCGAGCGTCGTCTTTACCCGAGGGTGCGGGTGATTTAGTGGTAAACCACGACGGCCAGTGATGAATTACGTGATGGAGTTGCAAGAAGGAACTGCAAGACACACGATTGACAGTGAAAACCGTGGCTTTGGGATTTTAGATGGAGGCATTACTTGGACGGTACCAGATGCGTTATTTAGACCGATCACAAGGGCCTCCCGTGTACTTTGGCTTCGACAGAACTAAATCAGTTAATGGCATCGCTGGAGGGAACTTTACAATGGTAAAACCTGATTATGTACGAGCTTTGCAGGCCATTATTGACTCTAACTTACCTGAGCAGACTCGCTCTGCTTGAAGGAAGAGGAATTTTCAAGTTGAACCCATGCGGGGCATGGAGAAGCAACCTTTGATAGGCCGGACGTTACTTGTTACCGCATGGAACGAACACGGACCTCACTAAATGACTACTATAGGGAACTCGTGTTGAGCAAGGCACATCAACCTCGATATTCTAGTCATCTGGGTTTTGATAAGAGATGCTAGGATCTATAAACCTTGTACTGGTTATCGGACATGAAGGTCTACCTGGCTAGGTATGGGAATGATGTTTGACTTGTGGAAAAGTCAAAGTGAAGTGTTACAACCAGAAACACCTATATCAAAAGTGAAAACAGACTGCCATGGACATTGGTCGCTAGTCTACTTACAATTCGAAACAGAAACAATATCAGCTGGATGATTGTTTCACGTAATCAGCACACTTTCTAGCCAGCGAAGAAACGGATAAGTTTCCCACACTTGCAGTCATCTTCCTGAAAGAAGTGGTTGCTAGGCACGGGGTGCCAACCTCCATTATCTCTGATCGCGACACATGAATTACATCTGATTTGTGGCAAGCGATGCACAAATCCTTTGGCTAACGTCTAGACATGAGCACAGCATATGCTCCATAGACGGATGGGCAGACTGAACGCGCCATCCAAACCCTAGATGACATGCTTCGAACATGTGAAATTGACATGGGTAACGACTGAGAAAGACACCTCACGTTAGTTGAGTTTTTGTATAACAACAGCTACCACACCAGCATCCAGGCTGCTCCGTTTGAGGCACTGTATGGACGTAAATACCGTTCACCTTGTTGTTGGGCAAAAGTTGGCAACAGCCAAATCACTGGCCCAGATCTTGTGGTAGACACAATTGAGAAGATTGCTCGGATACAGAAACGGATGACGGCAGCTCGTGACCGTCTGAAAAGCTACGCTGATAAGCGCAGGAAACCACTCGAGTTTCAGGTTCGGAATCGAGTGCTACTCAAAGCCTCACCTTGGAAAGGTGTTGTTAGTTTTGGCAAACGAGACAAACTTAACCCGCGATGCGTTGGGCCATTCGAAATCATAGAGAAAATAGGCAGAGTGGCCTACAAACTAAACCTACCCACAGAACTCAGTGGAATTCACAACGTATTCCATGTGTCGAATCCGAAGAAGTGTCTGTCAGAGGAGACTCTTACAGTTCCTTTCAAGGAGCTCACCGTCGACAAGCAGATGCGATTTATCGAAGAACCAGTGGAAATCTTGGACCGGGAGGTCAAGATTCTCAAACGTACTAAGATACCCATTGTTCGAGTTCGTTGAAACTCCCGTCATGGCGCAGAGTTTACCTGGGAACGAGAAAACCTAATGAAACACAAGTATCCCCAGTTTCTCGATAAAAGTGAAACCACTACTGAGGCTGAAGCTACTGCGGAATTTCGGGACGAAATTCCAAACCAACGGGGGAAGGATGTGGCACCCCAGGAAAACCAGGAACCATGCAACTTAACTAGCTTCCTCAGTGAGTACGTGCTAAATTTCGGGACGAAATTTCTTTCAACTTGGGGATAATGTGACAACTCGTATTTCAGAACCCATCTTTGTGTTTAGTGTAACGTATGTGAACTTTGTGTGATTATCTGATAGGTTGGTTTAATGAATGATTATGAGCTTGGAAATGTGCTATGTGATTGTTGTGCGTTTGTGTGTGTAATTTAAAACCTTGTCGCACAAGTTGTTAACATCTTGTTTACTTGTACTTGGCCCAAACCCATCCGAAGACAGCCCAAGGCTGGGCCCGATCCTATCATTCTTGTATAACACCATGTGGGTGAGGAGTAACCCTCATTCTTTCCTAATCACAAAATAAACATCAAACCCTAATTCTCCTAGTTCTCTCTCTCCCAACTCGACGGCAATAACTTCCTATCTCGAAGCTTTTCTTGGTTAGTGTTATATCGTTGTTTAATTTTTCTAAATGATCGATACTTGTTGAATGATTGGCAACATGCCTACTTGATGTTTGATGCCTAGGGTTTATGTTAGTAAAAAAATTCTTGATGAACAACTTGTGACATCCAACTGTTAGAATTGATTAAGATGAATGCATGATGTGGTCGATGATGATCTAGGACTGATTAACATTGGAATCTTTGATATGGTCATAAACATAAAACTGATTTGAACAATAATGAATTGTTAATAGGCATGATAACCGAATAATGAACTAAGGCTGTTACACACTAGGGTTTTGATCGAGTCTTCAACGAATCAGTTTTGTGATTTGGTTTGTGTTGAATGTGTGTGGTATTATCATTACTTGTGAAATAAGTTAGAAGGTTAATTGAATGTTAACTGTTAATTTTCGGTAGTCAAGATTCATGCAAATCAGTGAGGGTGATTAATTAGTTGGATTGAAAATGGTATGGTGTAACAATTTGCATGATTTAAGGAAAACAATAATCAATCGCACAAGTCCTAATCACACACCTAGAGTCGCACAACAGTATTGGAATCGCACAAGGAAGTGCAGTCGCACAAGTCAGTTCCAGTCGCACAAGTGCAGCCCGGCCGCACAAGGCTCACTATTGGTGGATCACGCTATTGGGACAAACCTGTCTGGGCCGAGTGTTATGATTGGATCGCACATACCAATTGCACAACCCAAAGACCAATCGCACAAATGACACTGATCGCACAAGATTATATAAATTGCATGATCGCTCAAGACCTTGTGGATCGCACAAGGTTGTGTCGATCGCACAAGGCATGGGCCACACACGGACGTTTGGACAGTTGGGCCTCAAAGCCCAATCCCAATCGCACAAGGACTGGTCAGTCGCACAAGACCATCCGGACCGCACAAGACTTATGTTTACTTGTTGGGCCGTATACATGTTGGACTGATATGTTATTGGGCCGGGTATCCTTGGGCTTCTACGGGTGAGTCGCACAAGGCTGTTAGACTTGTGCGAGCCCAATCTTTTGACTCGCACAAGCCCGGATATGTTATGTACTTGACTGTTTATGTGTTGCCATGATCAATACGTGCTCGTAACCTGTTAACTTGTGTGAAACTTATGTGTACTACTTGAAACCAATACCTGACTTGTATGGTAACCATGTTAGGACGTGGTTGACCACATATAGCTTAAGTAACCTTTTCGTGTATCTGCCGAGCAAACCAAGGTGAGTTCACACTCTTACCAAGGCATGGGATTCCCAAGGGTTGGGAATGGGTTAATGATTTAAACGGTAACTACAACCATCCTCCGTGAGTAGGATGCCAAGATTACACACTGGACCAAACCTCTATCATTGAAGTCCCTCATTTATATCGACTTAATCGCTGAGGCCTATGGCGAGCGGTTCATTAGTTAATAGCGCTATTAGGTTTAACAAACCTCACACCGTGTCGTTTGAATGGGAGTGTACTAATGGACTATGGGCAAAGGGTCAATGCTGATAGACATTGACTTAGGGCACCACTTACATTTTCATAGTAGTCGATACGCACGGTCTAGTAACACATGGGAAGCCCCCACTAATCTTCGCAAACATGTCTGGGAGACCGCGATACGAATTGATACGATACATGGTTTACAAAATGAACACATGATTTACGAAACGAATGCTATAACTAAACAACCAACTGTGAACTCGCTCAACTTTGTTGTTGATTCGTTGTTACATGCCTTGCAGGCCTTTAGGTGCATATCATTGGAACTTGCTGTCTGGGAAGCTGGAGTGGTCATGGGTTGAGATACATGGAAACACTATACAAGACTAATGGCGTTTACATGTGGTTAATAAACACTTAACGAATAATTTATGATTCCGCTGTATACTATGAATTATATTGTAACGTTGTAACATTTTATGTTAATAAATGAAATCTTTATTTAAATACAACTATGAGTTCAATGTGATTGGTGGTTAGATCCTGGTCAGTCATGCCTCCAGCGGTGATACTCCGCATGTGGTACTTTGGGGGTGTGACATACGATCACGTTATTCGGTTAATTACGACGAAACATGAACGGACGCGAAAAACGATTCAAATTACGCGAAGAATGGTATATTAGCATTCCAATCACTAATATAAAATATTTTAGTGACTAAAAAAATTTTTGGATGTCCGGATATGTTTAGAACGTACGATATGCGCGTAAATGCAAACTTATGCACTTTTTGACGCTTTTAGTCCCTATTGATCAAATAAGCGTATTTTCGCATTACGAACCCCTCAAAGCCTATTTCTAAGCTATGTAAAGAATATTTAGGGTATTTTTAGCTTATGATCAAGTTCCGAAATGTTCGTCACAGTACGAATCGGCAGATTTTCGCAGTTTGTCGTAAATAGTCCCTGTGATCGAATAAACTTGATTTTGACACACCAAACCCTCCAAAACTTATTTCTAAGTTATGTAAAGGTTATTTAAAATATGTTAAGACTATGTCACTATTTTGGAGTGTTTGTCGTGTTAAACTGATTACGTTTATGCGTCAGTTCGCGTATAACTTTCAAGAAAGCGATTTAGAGCTCGAATTCGAACGAGAATTGATATGTGTAAAGGTCACATGTATTTGTACAACATCCAATATTGAAACATAAGATTTCATTGGATTCGTACTTGTATGATGGTCGTAGAGGCACAGATGTCACAGTTATATCCTACCATGGTTACGCCTTTGGATAAGGCGATTGAAAAGTACATCGATGGCCTCCTTGACCCAGTTCAGGACATTGTTACCGGTAGTAACCCAACCACAGTTAGGCAGGCTATTGAATTATCTGCTACCCTGACCGAATCACAGATCAGGAAGGGTAAACTTTTCCGAAAAGGTGACCAGAAACCATCTGACAAGTCTGCGCAAGAAAAACCAAAGGATAAACAGACTGAGTCCTCCAAGAAGTTGAATAAGCGTAAGGCCTCACAAAACTTCGCAGTAGTTGCTCAGAATAATCAGGTTGCACCAAACCAGCCAGCACAACCTCGTGCTAGGAAAAACTATGTTGGTACTGCACCTTTGTGCAACAAATGCAACCGTCATCATCTGGATCAAACACCGTGCCACAAATGTACCCACTGTGGGCGATTGGGACATTTGGTCAATACATGTCGTCATGCTATCCAAAACCAAGTTGCTGTAAATCCTGCTGCTGCTCAAGCACCATATCCACCTGGATCGTGCTACAACTGTGGTGATCTTATTCACTATCGGAACAATTGTCCAAGGCTTGTTAATGCAAATCCAGCACGTGGAGGAGCATTTAACATAAACGAGGCAAACACAAATGACAATGCAGCAGTGAACAATTAGACTTTTGTATTTTTTTTTTTTGTTATTACCTATGACGCTTGAAACCTTTCAGTTGGTACATAAATAAGATTTGTTATTTCAAATTTTAATAACGAAACTGATACGTTTGTGTGTATGTGTGACATACCCCTACAATACCGACACCAAGGAACCGTGTTCCTTACAAAACAAACTACCATGTGGTTCTTCCATTTTTATGATCACTCGTGATCTCCCCGAGAATCCTAAGTACTCGTTTCTTTTGAGAAACAAAGTACAATGTACAAGTTACAAATTCTTAAATAGATACTTGAAGTACCACTTCAAATCCTTGATTTGATATCTAAAGGTACTTTCATAAGTCCTTAATTGGACCTATGCTATATGACTATGTACACTATTATCAACAACATTTTGCTTCATGTGTTGACTTAACATGCCTAGCACATTGATTTCAAGGACCCTTTTTGCAGCATATGCTGACTTAGCATATCTAGGACCTTGATTTCATGAACACTTCACTTCGTATGTTGACTTAACATATTTAGTACATGGATTTCAAAACATTTTCACTACTCAAATTCCAAATCCTTATAGGATCATCCTATCTTTATAATTAGATCCTTGTGGATGTTCAAAACGCAAAATCAAAATCCTTAATTAGATTCTTTGTGTGCTTCAATACATATGTTACGATTCCTTGAGATAAAACCAAATCCTTGTAAGATCTTTCTATCTTCATAGTTAGATTCTTAAGGATGTTTAAAGTACTAATTGAAGTCCTTGCTTTGGATTCCTGGTGTACTTTAAATAAATATATACAAGTTAATGAACAAACTAATAACCAGGATGATGACTATGCGACTATGTGATTATGTGTTTATATGTAATTCTAATACTCGCTATCTAAATCCTTGTAGAATTTTCCGTATTTTCATATGTTAGATTCTCAAAAGGATACTCAAGGTACTATCTTAAATCCTTAAGGGGCTTATCTATGCAAATAGTAAGACCCTTGGATTCCAAAGTGCTATTTCAAAGCAATTATTTAATTCGAAGTTAAAGAGACCCTTTGGTAGTCTATTTAAAGAGATCGCACGTCGGTCTAGTTAAAGAGACCATGTGTTGATCTAGTTAAAAAGATCGTTCGTTGATCTAGTTAAAGAGATCCTTTGGTGGCCTAGTCAAGTTATTTCATGTTTGTTCGATTGATTTTTCCCCTACACATTATAAAATGAACTGTGCGGACTGTGCAAGGAATTACGTAATTATGGATGCATACATAATTATGGAATTCAGTGCACAGAAACCACATCAAGTTTTGTCATGTGTTAAGACCTATAGTGATAAGAATAAGGAAATGGGAACAATGTAAAAAGGGCATGGTGGATACGCCGCTGGTACTTCCTATATATAAGTGTTCCTTATTACATTGCGAGCGTAACGTTATTTAAATTACTCGAAGTCCTGGACCTTGACCAATGTTATTTTATCTTACAATCTCCGACTCCTATTTCGAACACACACAAGTTTCCTATAATAGTCTTCATAGGAAACATTTTTCTATCCATTGTTCGAAACTCCATATTTTTGTTGCAACAACGACATCACTTTGACATTAACATGGTGCTCTTGAGTTTCGGTATGATCATACATCTATTATTTTGGAATGAAGTTTAAATCTTCGAATCTGAACTCATCCTTATAAACAACAGACTAATACAATTAACAAATTCGCTAAAAATCCAAACGTGGCCCAGAGTTTTACTTAGGGAACAGAGGATTCATTCGAAAGCAAAACAATCACATCTATTTTCACAAGTTTCCTCTAAAATTAAATTTCGGGACGAAATTTCCTAAAGTATGGGAGACTGTGACATCTATGCCTCTACGACCATCATACAAATACAAATCCAATGAAATCTTGTGTTTCATTCTTGGGATTTGTTCAATTTCATGTGACATTCACACATATTAATTCTAGTTCGATTTCAAGCTCTAAATCGCTTTCTGAGAAGTTATACGCAAATTGCTGCATAAACGCAATCAGTTTAACGTGACAAACACTCCAGAATAGTGACTTAGGCTTAACATACCTTAAATACCCTTTACATAACTTAGAAATAAGTTTTGAAGGGTTTGGTGTGCCAAAAACAAGTTTATGCGATCATAGGGACTATTTGCGACGAACTGTGAAAGTCTGCCGATTCGTATAGCAACACACATTCCGGAACAAGATCATAACCCTAAATATCCTTTACATAGCTTAGAAATAAGCTTTGAGGGGTTCGGTATGCGAAAATGCGCTTATTTGATCAATAGGGACTAAAAGCGTCAAAAAGTGCATAAGTTTGCATTTACGCGCATATCTTACGTTCTGAACATATCCGGACATCCAAAAATTTTTGTAATCATTAAAATATTTTATTTTAGTGATAGGAATGAAAAAAATACCATTCGTCGTGCAATTTGGGTCGTTTACGCGTTCGTTACGATTCCGTCATAATTAACAGAAAACTGCAACCGTACGGCCAAACGAACCGACATCCGTAATATTTTTGAGCATAATTCAAGTTGAATATACTTTAACTTCATCATGGAGCTTGAAAATGGGCTTGACGGGTGTTAGAAGTGCCAAAACATGACAAACCAAGCTTAGGGACTAAAACTGCCAAACTGCGAAAGTGGCTGGTCTGCAAGGTCCATACGGACTGTATGGACCAATGTTTATGGTCCGTAAGCTAGTGCCAGCTCCACAAAAATCAAAATCTTCTATTTCAGCTGTTGTCCTGGTTTTAATCCCTGGTTTCTTCATGTTGTGGGCTGGTTTGTGTGTTTAGCAAGTTGCCCAATCATTGTTTAACAAGTGTAAGGTCAAGATCAAGCCTAAAAACACATGGAATGATCTTATGGCTTCTTGATTTCTATAAATAGCCATGGGTTTCAACCTTCATTCCTTGCTCATTTGCTCTTTATCTCAAATCTGCTCTAAGTTGAAGCTCTCACACTTGTTGAAGGCTTCATACCTGAGGTTTCTTTGTTTTCTTCCAAGCTTGGACCCTTTGTAAGTGATCTTTCATGCTTGGTTATGTATTTCAAGCAAGAAAGTCAAATAGTGTTTGATGTTCAGCTTTGACCATGAATTGGTCAAGACAAAGTTCGTTTGAACTTTGCAACGTGAGCGTAATCACGATGGTTATAGTTCCTTGTGACTATACCTACTGATTACCACGTTGATTAGTCAAAGTGACGAGTCAAAGTTTCGGTCAAAATTCATGATTATGTGCATTTTGCGACGAAACTATTTTCGGGTATCAAAACACTTTGTTTTGATATCAAATCAGTTTTCTAACTTAGTTAAACATGTTTTGACATGTTTAACTCGTCACTTTTAGTCTTGTGCTTGTATAGGGTCGTAAGATAAGCGGTCTTAACAACCGCTTAGACTTTAGAACCCGACCCGTTTGGTCGATCGTTAGGATCCGACTAAACATATTTTGTGACCATAGTTGTATTGGGAATAACCTTCCAAGGTTATACCTTATGGTCACTTAGTTTAATTAGTTGTATGATAGGTAGTTTTTATGGCTTAGGAAAATGACCAAAAATGCCCTTTTCATGCATAATTTGAATTTAAGCATATGTAACGTAATTTTTGACACTTAAACTGATTATGCAATATTATTTAACATGTTAGGGCATATAATACTTGTCATAGGACTAGTTAGGCTATCAGAACGCGCTTTTGCGCAAATGACGCGTTAAAGTAGCGTAGACTACATTAACGGGTCATAACGGGTCATAAGCACTTAGGATAGGTTCCAAATCAGAATGTAGACCTTGTTAAATCATATCACATGAGTTCCAATACTCATTTGGTTTACGAGACCTCATTCTACCCGATCTCTCGATTTAGGTACCGATTATTTAACATAGTAATTCCATACTAGGTGCCACTTGATTCCTTGATTTCCGAGCTTTGTTAGGACACTTAATCAAGGATATTTGCAATCTCATGTGAGTACATAGTCCCCTCTTTTATGTTTTCAAATGTTTTGGGGTGATTCATATGTGCCTATACACTATTTTCATGATTTCAAGCTATATGTTTTCACATGCATAGTACTTACCTTTTGACGAATTGAACGATTATCTATGGTTTAAACACTGATTTTCAAAGTTTGTAAAACTATTTGTTGGTTCATATTTTTACTTATACATTCATTAACAATAATCAAGCCGATTGGTAGTACGATATAGCGCTATAGGACTAGACACCCCATTCCTGTTGTATGGAATGTCAGAAACCAAAGTTTTAACCAAATAGAATTGTCTTTGTGGTATTTCTATAGTCTCCAAAGTGTAGTTTGATGCACTAGGTTTGAATATATTACCAAATCGTGATATATGGTATATTTCGATATACTAACAACGTGATACTGTTTTGCTAAAGCATAGTTTAATATGCTATTGTTTACTAAAGTATAATTTGATATACTACCAAATCATGATTTAGGTATATTTCGATATACTACCAACGTGATACTGTTTTACTAAAGTATAATTTGATATACTACCGAATCTGTTATTTCACAAACTAAAGTATATTTTGATATACTACCAAAGCATAGTTGATATGCTATCTTCAAACCAAAGCATAGTTTAAGATGCTATTTACAAAACCAAAATATAATTTGATATACGACCGATGATTTTATCCTTAATCTAAAGTATACTTGTGATATACTACAAAATCTATTAATTCAAAAACTAAAGTATATTTTGATATTCTATCTGTTTAACTATTTTATAACTAAAGTATATTTCGATATACTACTCATCCGATTATCTCAAAACCAAAGTATATTTTTGTATATACTACAAACCTTTTTATCAAAACAATGTGTTTTGAAACCAAACTATTTACTAGGATTCATGGCTATTTTTGTAAACATAAAACCTTTTTCTTGTGTTACCCAAAGCCATGAATCAAATTCACAAAACCTATGTTACTCACAGGCATTTTTATGCTGATGTTTTACTTTCACATATGTTTCAGGTGCTACTATGTGATGATTGTTGATGCATGCTACACATAGGATGGACTCGTGCCTTAGCGACTTTAAAACTTGAAAGACAATTATTTGTATTTATCTGATTTGTAATAAAAAACAATGAATTCATTAATGGAATAAAACAAATCTTTAATCACCATGTGTTGTGAAACAATGATTCTGTTATGACACTCCCCGACGTTTCTGCCGCGGTTTGTTGTTTTACGCGGTTGGGGTGTGACATTCAATGATCACGAATAGCATGCGGGGTCGGTTATCGTTGTAAAGTGTTTGCGTTGTGTGTTGTCTTTTGATACAGAACGTATGTAACACCCAAAAGTGCGTTAAATGAAAATGGGTTCGAGTATACTCACTGTGTGTGTTTATCAAGTAAACACAGACTTGATTGGATTGAAGGGAGCGCGTTGAGTTAGCCTGTGAACAGAAGCATAAGTCTTTGAGCAGAGCATTGAACAGTGCGTAAACAGAGTGTCGGATGGTTGAGTGCTCGAATGGTGATCCGAACGAATGGGTATAACCCATCCGAACGGATGGTCATCCGGACGGATGGTCATCCAGGCGGATGACCATTCGAAAGGATGGCCATTCGAATGAGTGTGTTTGTTTGTAAATCGTTAAAATTCAAAGTCCAATTAAAAGCGTTTAAACAATAGATAATAAAATGTCAGGTCATCCAAGCGAATGGTCATCCGATCAGATGGCCATTCGAGTGAGAAGTCCGTTATTTGAAAATTTTACAAGTTTTTCAATAAAAAATTTGAGGTTTAAAGGAGATGGCGTGACGACGTGTCAAACAACGGGAATACACCAAGCCTTGCTCATTCGATCGGATGGTCTCAACCCATTCGGTTAAACTTACTGTTCTTGATGAAGATCCATGTTTAACCCGTTAATCGGTCATCTCTCTTGTGGAAACCCGTTTTCAAGCCGGCTCTCAACTAAGGAAGGAGTAGAGAGTCTGAATGAGTCCAGATTCCATCTGTTTTGAGTGGAAAAGTGAAGAAAAGTTCAAATTAGATGAAATGGTGTTGAAATCTTGTTGTGTTTAAGTTGAAGAGTGTGAAATCGTTCAGATCTAGAACCATTCTTGATCAAATGGCGTTCCTTTACAATTTGCCGGAGCACAACGGGTGGAAACCACCTTCAAGAGGTCCAAATCAGTGATTTTAGGAAAAAAGTTAGTGTTTGTGTGTGATTTTGATGAAGAAGATGATGTAGAAGTGATTAGAGATGATAACTGTACAAGATTTATGGAGAAATACTTATGAAATAGTCTTGAATCATGATCAAAAGTGTCTGAGAGCGACTTGAGTGCATGTGAGCGGATGGAAGTGTCAAATCAGAGAAAGGAGGGTGTACGGCGATATTTATAGAGTGAGAGTGGAGAGTTAAGTCAGTGCGCGATGTAGTGTTCCGTCGGATGGCCGTCCGGTCGAATGGCCATCCGGTCGGATGGTCATCCGTGCGGATGTCCATTCGGACAGCCGGGTTGCGTTTGTTGGTTTTTCAACTTTCGTTTCGTGCATTAAGCGTTGCGTTGCGAGTGAGTGTTTGAGCGTATAAGCTTTGCGTTGATAACCACATAACATGTAAACATATAATCACACACATAACATAAATAAGTTCGCGTTTCGAGTTTGCTTTTAGTCTAAACAAGCGACGTAAAATGCAATAACATGTGTTTAAATAGTAAGCGTTATAAAATAGTATTCGAATGCGATAACTACGTTTTGAATAAGTGTTGTAATATGCGTTTGAAAATGCGTTGAAAGTATAGTTTAAACCCTTAGCATTAATCGAAATCTCGGGAGTACAAGCGTTTACGAGTGAAAGACAATGACAAGTAATGACCCGTAAAGTCGGGTTGTTACAGCCTCCCCTACTTTAGGAAATTTCGTCCCGAAATTGAGGGTCAGGCGTAACAAAGAGTTGTGGGTATTTAGCTTTCATATCACTTTCAAGTTCCTAAGTGAACTTGGTGCCGCGTTTGCCTTCCTAGAAAACCTTCACTATAGGAATGCGAGAGCGTCGAAGTTTCTTGGTCTCTCGATCCATGATTTCTACTGGCTTTTCCACAAAGTGTAGGGTTTCGTTTATTTGCAAATCTTCAAGTGGCACCTGAAGATTTTCTTCAGCTAGGCACTTTTTGAGGTTTGAGATGTGGAAAGTTGGATGTACGTTGCTGAGTTCTTCCGATAATTCGAGTCGGTAGGCTACTTTGCCAATTCTTTCCAGAATCTTAAAGGGACCCACGTATCATGGTGCTAGCTTTCATTTCTTGCTGAATCGGATCACCCCCTTCCAAGGCAAAACCTTTAGGAGTACGTGATCACCAACTTCAAACTCAAGGGGCTTGCGGCGTTTATCGGAGTAACTCTTTTGACGACTCCGAGCTTTCAACAGATTATCTCGTATTTGGAGGATCTTGTAAGTCGTTTCTTGTAATAACTCAGGACCGGTGATTTGAGCGTCTCCGATCTCGTGCCATACAATAGGCGATAGACATTTTCTACCATATAATGCCTCAAAGGGTGCCATTTGAATACTAGTGTGATAACTGCTGTTCTACGAGAATTCTACTAAAGGTAAATGCGAATGCGAATCCCAATTACCACCAAAATCTATAATACATGAGCGAAGCATGTCTTCAAAGGCGCGGATCATGGGCTCAGTCTGACCGTCGATCTGGGGATGGAATGCGGTACTGAGATTAAGAGTAGTACCGAGAGCGGACTGGAATGTCTCCCAGAGACGCGAGGTAAATCGACCATCGCGGTCAGAGATGATGTCACGAGGGGTCCCATGTCGACAAATGACTTCGTCGATATAGATTCGTGCTAATCGTTCTACCTTGAAGTCTTCTCGTATCGGTAAGAAGTGAGCGGATTTCGTAAGACAATCAACGATAACCCAAATGCTATCGTGACTTGATGGTATGCGAGGGAGTTTCATAATGAAGTCCATAGCTATACTCTCCCATTTCCACATCGGGTTCTCGGTTATTCGAGTAAGCCAGAGGGTCGTTGATGTTCGGACTTAACTTTCGAGCAAGTTAGGTACTTTGAGACATAGAGAGCAATATCCTTCTTTATTCCCGGCCACCAATACCTGGCACGGAGGTCCTGGTACATCTTGTCGGCACCGGGGTGAATGGAATATCGGGATTTATGGGCTTCGGTTAGCAAAATCTCTCGGAGATTATTGCAACTAGGTATCTAGATTCGGTCGAGATAGTGAAAAATACCATTTGGTTTATTCACTAGTTGGTTTTCGGTTCTAAAGATTCTTTCTTCCTTCAAGGTGGTCTCGGTAAAACTAGCGTGTTGAGCGTCGCGAATGAGAGCTTCGAGGTTGTGTTGGGCTTGGATATTACGAACACTATGTAAATAGCTTCATCGGCTAAGAGCGTCGACCACGACATTCGCTTTGCCAGGATGGTAGCGAATCTCGCAGTCATAGTCGTTGAGTAACTCAACCCATCGTCGCTGACGCATATTCAGTTCCTTTTGGTTAAATATTTGTTGCAGGCTCTTATGGTCGGTGAAGACCGTACACTTGGTACCATAAAGGTAGTGTCGCCAAATCTTCAACGCAAAAACAACTGCACCGATTTCGAGATAGTGGGTTGTGTAGTTCTTCTCATGGACCTTGAGTTGGCGAGACGCGTACGCTATAACCTTGTCTCGTTGTATACGAACACAACCAAGACCTAGGTTAGAGGCATTGCAGTGAACAACAAAGTCGTTGTTTCCATCGGGTAGCGCGAGTACGGGAGCGTTACAAAGCATACGCTTGAGAGTTTGAAAGGCATCCTCTTGTTCGGTTCCACAAACGAAAGGCTTGTCTTTATGCGTTAGAGAGGTGAGAGGAACGGCGATTTTAGAGAAATCAGTGATAAATCGACAGTAATAACCCGCCAATCCGAGGAAAGAACGAACTTCGGACGGGGTTTTCGGCGTAATCCAACTCTTAACTGCTTCAATCTTCACGGGATCGACATGAATACCTTGACTGTTGACGATGTGACCGAGAAATTGAACCTCCTCGAGCCAAAATTCACACTTGGAGAACTTGGCATAGAGGCGATTTCCTTGGAGAAGCTCGAGAACTAAACGAAGATGTTGCGCATGTTCGGCTCTCGATTTCGAATAGATAAGGATATCATTGATAAACACTATAATGAAGTGATTAAGGAAAGGTTTACACACACGGTTCATCAAATCCATGAAGACCGCAGGTGCGCTTAAGAGATCAAAAGGCATGACCACGAATTCATAATGGCCATAGCAGGTATGAAAAGCGGTTTTAGGGATGTCTTGCTTCTAAATGCGTAGTTGATGGTAACCAGAACGTAGATCAATTTTAGAGAAACATGTAGAGCCTTGTAGTTGATCAAATAAATCGTCAATTAGGGGTAGAGGGAAACGATTCTTGATAGTGAGCTTGTTGAGTTCCCTATAGTCGATGCATATTCGGAACGATCCATCCTTCTTTTTCACGAAAAGGACAGGTGCACCCTATGGAGATGTGCTAGGGCGTATGAAGCCTTTATCAAGTAACTCCTGGAGTTGACTAGAAAGTTCACGCATTTCAGACGGTGCGAGGCAATAAGGGGCTTTAGCGACAGGGTTAGCTCCAGGAATGAGGTCAATACGAAAATCGATATCACGAGTCGGGGGTAGACCGGGTAAATCGTCAGGAAAGACATTAGGAAAATCACGAACCACAAGTACCTTTTCCATCGGCTTCTTTTCCTTCTCCGCTACTATGATGTGAGCTAAGAAAGCCAAGTATTCCTTGCGGAGATACTTGCTTTCCTGGATACACGACATAAGGTTCAGTTCTTTCGAGGATACTTCGCCATATACACGGAGTTGATCACTGTTTGAAAGAGAGAAACGAATCATCTTTTTGAAACAAATGACCTCGGCATGATTTTCACGAAGAAAATCCATACCTACTATGACATCGAAACTACCACGTTGCATCGGGATAAGATCGATCGGGAAAACGTGATTGTTGAGTTCGAGGGTACAATCACGGAGAACGTAACTGACGGTGACGGTTCTTCCGGTGGCAATTTCTATGTCGAACGTCGTTGGGAGGTTAGCGCGTTTACGTTTTAGGAGCTTATCGAATTCAAACGACACAAAACAGTTATCGACTCCAGTATCAAATAAACACGAAGCATAAAAACCGTTAACAAGGAACGTACCACTGACAACTTTGTTATCATTCTGAGCCTTGCGGACATTGATATTAAAAGTTCTTCCGTGGGCTGCTTGCTGTGGTTGCTGCTACTGCTGCTAAGGCTGCGGCTACTGTGGTTGTTGTTGTTGTTGCTGCTGCGGTTCCTGTTTCACAACGCGGAGAGGGCAGGCATTAGAAAAATGATTCGGGTCACCACAGGAGTAGCAAGCTCATGCATGAACAGCGGGCGTGTAACACCTCGTAAAATCGTGTCCAATTATGTGAAGACACGTGTGCTAAACCCTAAACATGTGCAAGATTGAATTACAAGGACTAAAGTTGACAAACAATGAAAATATGTATGCAGAGGGACTAAAAGTGACAACATACTAAACTTGTGCCTCTGATTGTCCACACACGATGAACATATTCTTAAGCGAATAAATGTTCGGGCGTAAGAAGACGTTTGTGAAAGAAATCGAAAGTTTACAAGACAAAGGGGTTAAATGTGTCAACATGTTAATTCTTACCTCTGAGTGACATTTTAACGTACCCGGGGCTTTGAAATATTTGATTATACTCTCAAGAATGCTTGATAATGAATTCACAAGGTTTCGGTATCATTATGTGATAATTATGCAAAATATCAAGAAGATGGGTTAAAAGCGTAAACATGTTCAAATTAACCTCTGAGTGACGTTTACACGAAATCCGAAGCTTAACAATACTTGATTTCACTCCCGAGAATAATTATAATCCATCTCAAAGGTCATTTGTGCTAAATATATACCTTAAAGTGCTTTAGAGGGGTTGGGGTTAAATATGTTGAAAATGGAAGTATTTAAGGGTTTTGGAAGACCATGGACCAAAGCTGCCAACTTGGAAACTTGAAATGAGGGCTCACGGTATAACAACCCTCCTGAATTTATTTGACACCCTAATATATATTAAAATATTTCCATATGTCTTAAAATACACCCCGTATGTCAAAACCGACCCCAAAATACGATATAGCATTAAAAATAAAATAAAAATCAAGATTTTATGTCGCTCGCGGGCCGCGTAGACCCTTTAAGGATCTTACGCGGGGCGCGACAGCTCCAAGACAGGGCGACACCCGGTGCTGCCATGTGTCGTCATCGTGTCGAGGCTTAGCCTCATCTTACGCGGGCCGCGAGGAAACCAAAATCAGGCCCTATATAAGGAGGGCATCGGGCCTTTAGTCAGTTCGTTCATTTTTCGACTCTCTCTCGAATTTCTTATAGTAGGCACTATACTCGGGTATAGTATCCCCCTAATTAACGAAGTTCTGCCCCGATGTAAGTATTATAACCCTGGTTACGTATTAGATACGATGCCCGATTGATCCAGGGTTCCGTAACGGCTGTCGAGGTTCTGCCCGACGTAGTCGTTGGAATGCCGTCTCGGGGAGGGTATAACTAATGTAAATATAAAGGGTTATTATACTAACGCGTGTGCATTGTGTAAATTATAGATAATCACCAGGAAACCTTAGAAGAAATCTAAGACAGTAATGTGAGTAATCTCATTTTTGTAAACTGTTTTTACAAAACTTTAAATATTTTATAATGCGATTAAGCAGTGATTGAGTCTTTGTAGTTCTTCAATTACTGCCGGTATGTTGGGGTTTTGTATACAAAATGTGGAACACGTTACCATTGGACAACGAGTTAGCCAATGTGTAATATGACCCACCAGCCAGGATTGACAATACTGAATGAGTAATTGTGTATAAATAAACAATATGATAGCTCTCAATACTGTTAAAGGATAAAACTCTTCTTGATTAACCTGGGATTCACTCACCAGTATTTCCCACTGATAAAATGTTTTAAACGCGTTTCAGGTAACAAAATGTGAAAGCCAACTAGAAGCCAGCTGGACAACACTGAAAGCTTGGAAAAGTGGCTATAAAAAGTTACCTAAATAAAAGAAGATGTTTTATTCAATAAAATAGGGATTTTCCCTATAAAATGTTTGTAATGAAAACTTGGGTTTTATCCCAATATGTTTAATACTATAAAAGTGTGGTATTTACTCTGATAAACATTTCCTAACTACGGTCCTGATGAAAATTCCGCTGCCAAATTGATAAACAAATCGATACCACCAAAACTGGTATCGCGGCCGCCCGTTCCCAGGACAGATAGGGGGCGGGGGTTGCGACAGATGGTGGTATCAGAACTAAGCCACTGATTCAGCCACAGAAGTGTTCTGCTGACACCGAAATATTATTCAAATTGTTAGGAAATTAATTATGAAAATACGTGCATAATTGTATTTTATTGTTGTGTGTTATTTGACTATTTGTTAGTTTACAGTATGAGTGATCAAGGACCCTGAGACGCGTATCGTCAGTTGTCCGATTCACCTAGGAGTGAAGGTACTTCTTCACAGCCTGCCTTCTCTGGGTATGCTACTGATAATGAAGAAGGGATTTTTGTCTTTAAGGCTCAGTCTGAAGAGCCAGTACCTTAGAAAAAGAGAGGATGGTTCAGTAAGGGAGCATTCGAGCATAGGAAAAGAATGCGAAAGTTGCAACAGCAGAGAGTCCTAGCAGCCGCTAAGCGAGAGTCAGATGCCCATACACAGGATATGCTTAATAGAAGCTTAGCCA
Source organism: Helianthus tuberosus (assembly GCA_030545235.1). NCBI lineage: Eukaryota > Viridiplantae > Streptophyta > Magnoliopsida > Asterales > Asteraceae > Helianthus > Helianthus tuberosus. The sequence continues at coordinate 123,687,086 of CM060451.1, read as the reverse complement.
ATTTTCATATCCTAGCAACAACAGCTGCCGACCCAAACCTGGAACAACTAGTAGCCCTACAACCCTTTCCTTTGTTCCCCACTCAGCCGATGGAGATAGAAGACAACCCCGAAAATCAAGTCCAAATGCATGATTTCAACCCTGAGGAGATACCTAGGATACCAGCCCCTAATCCCTTAGACCCAGATTATGATCCATGGTTCGATGATCATAGGGATTATGTGCCACGCTACCACCTAAACGACGAACCCATGCCGAACTTAGCAGCCTATCCAGGTCTGGACCCTCTAGATCCCTACTACTACGATAACGATGAATACATTACAGAGATCTTAGAGAATCCGTACCCTCAGGAGGATCCCATGCCCCAGTACCCAGACCCAGTACCAGCACCTGCACCCCCAATGAGTGCATAGAATGTGCATGAGCTTCGAACTTTCGGAGAAGAGATTTTAGAGAGTAGCGAGAGGATGAGGCAGGTAGGAGAACGACTCGTCTGGAAGTACAACGAGCGCAATATGGATTACTGGATGAATCCAGATCAGTGAAGGTGATGGTGGAGTTGGTAATAATAATAATATAATAATATATAATATGTTTGTATGAAAAAAAATATAATATATATATATATATATATATGTATAATAATATCAATATATGTTGTAGTATAGACCACTTTGTGGTTAGCGATGCATAGTAGTGTTGTAATTTTAATTCCAGTCTTAGTGTGTATTTGATGCATACTATAATAGAAAAGAGTAAGTCGCAATGCTCGACGCTTTTGACCAATATGTGTGTTGTATGATTGTTGCCTAAATTATTAATTATTTGGTGATATTAATAATTGGCAAATGTTTAAAATTCAGACGGACGACGAAGTAAACCAGGAAAACCAGAATAATGATAACCAGAGTAACATTAACCTGGATAATGATAACCCGAACAACAACAATAATGGAAACCAAGTAGGTAACAATGCCATGCAACATATAGTGGCACAAGGGATAATAGATGCGATGCCATATATTATCAAAACGGTTAGGGAAGCGGAAAATAAAAGTAAACATGATAGCAAACGACCTTCTGAACCTGAAAACAGCGTGAACAATGGACCCGTACTTCAAGTGCCCATTCCCAAAAGAAGAAGAACCGTGTCTTACGGTTGTTCTTATAAAGAATTATGGTCTTATAAACCAATGGAATTCTCGGGCAATGAAGGGGCCGTTGCATCTCTACGCTGGATAGAAAAGACTGAGGCAGTCTTAAGAATAAGTAAATGTGCGGAAGAGGATAAGATAATGTTTGCTTCCAATTTGTTAAAAAATTCATCACTAGAATGGTGGAACACTATCCTCCAGTCTAGGGGAAGTAATAGAACTTACAATATGGAATGGGAGGAGTTTAAAAACATGGTAGAAAGGAAATTATGCCCTCCTAATGAAAAGAAACAGATAGCAGACAAATTTCTAAACCTTAGGATGATTGGGGTAGATAGTAAGGGTTATACTACATTATTCTTTGAATATGCCTGAATAGTACCAACCCTTGCTTCACCTGAACTAGTATTAATATCCCATTACATCTGGGGATTAATTGGAGAGATTAGACATGTAGTCAAGGCAGCTAGACCTCAAACCATAGAAGAAGCTGTAGAACTAGCAAACACCTTGACAGATGAATTAGTCCGTACACGAGAAGAGGATCAAAGGAGGAACCTAACCCAGAAGCTTACCCAAGAATTCCGTTCTGGAAATTCTAACCGTGGGAGAAATGTAGGTTCTACCTCTGCACCCTACTGTAAGTATTGCAAAAGGAAGCATTCAGGAAGATGCTCCATATACTGTAACTTTCGCAAAATATCCGGACACAAGGAGGTAGATTGCAGGAAAAAGCCTAACAATAGGATATGCTACAACTGCGGAGAACAATGTCATATCAAGCCTAACTGTCCAAAAAATAGCTCCATCCACGAACACCAAGACTACTAAAAATGCTAGAGCATTTGTTCTGACTGCAGAAGAAGCAAAGATGATCCCGGATGTGTTCACCAATACGTTTTTAGTTAATGATGTTTTTGCTAAAGTATTATTTGACTCTGGTGCGAACCAAAGTTTTATTAATACTTCATTTTGCAAACTTCTTAATCAATCATTAACTAAACTCCACAAGAATGTCTAGTAGAGACAGCAAATGGGGAAACCATTAAGATTTCTGAAATCCTGCAGGGAGCAAGAAAAGAAATTTTAAATCAGAAATTTATTGCAAACCTTTACCCAATGAAATTGGCAGGATTTGATGTTGTGTTAGGATTGGATTGGTTAATAGCCAATAAAGCCAGTATTTTATGTGATCAAAAGTCAATTCAAGTAAATTCACCAAGGAGTGAAAATATCACAATTAAAGGAAATAAAACCTCTAAATCCACAAAATTCATCTCTGTGATGAGAACGGTAAGTTATATAAGGAAAGGATCATTAGTGTATTTGATTTCTATAATCACTAACACTAAAGGAAAAGAATTAAAGGATATTCCAGTAGTATCCCAGTTTTCATATGTATTTCCAGAAGAGCTACCAGGACAACCTCCAGACAGGGAAGTTGAATTCAGAATCCACTTAATACCAGGAACCGTACCAATTGCCAAAGCACCTTACCGTTTGGCACTCGCAAAAATGCAAGAGCTGAAGAAACAATTAGATGAATTATTGGAGAAGGGATTCATACAGCCAAGCTCATCGCCATGGGGAGCACCGATTTTATTTGTCAACAAGAAGGACGGATCAATGCGTATGTGCATTGACTACCGTGAATTGAACAAGGTCACGATTAAGAATCGGTATCCATTACCAAGAATAGATGATCTGTTTGATCAATTCCAAGGAGCACGATTTTTCTCTAAAATCGATTTAAGGTCAGGATATCATCAATTAAAGGTACAGGAAGAGGATATTCCTAACACCGCTTTTAGAACAAGGTATGGCCATTATGAATTTACTGTCATGCCATTTGGTTTAACCAATGCCCCAGCTACATTTATGGACATGATGAACCGAATATGTAAGCCGTATTTGGATAAATTCATAATTGTCTTTATAGATGATATTCTTATTTATTCTAAAAGTAAAGAGGAACATGCAGCCCATCTGCACGCACTTCTAAGTTTACTGAGAAAAGAAAAGCTTTATGCTAAGTTTTTGAAGTGTGAGTTTTGGTTAGAACAGGTACAGTTTCTTGGACATCTAGTTAATCATGAAGGAATTCATGTAGATCCCACCAAGATCGAGGCAATTACCAAGTGGAAAACCCCTGAGTCACCAACCGAGGTTAGAAGTTTCTTAGGATTAGCCGGTTATTATAGAAGGTTTATTCGAGATTTTTCTAGAATAGCCATTCCCTTAACTAAGTTAACCTGTAAATCCGTTAAGTTTTAATGGGGACCAAAACAAGAAGAAGCATTTAGAATTCTTAACCAAAGATTAACCCATGCACCCATACTAGCGTTACCAGAAGGAACTGAAGATTTTGTAATCTATTGTGACGCTTCTAAGTTAGGTTATGGATGTGTGTTAATGCAACGTCAAAAGGTTATAGCTTACCGCTTCTAGACAACTTAAGAATCATGAAGAGAATTATTCAACCCATGATCTAGAGTTAGGAGCTATAATTTTTGCCCTTAAAATTTGGAGACATTACCTTTATGGTAGTAAGTTTACCATATTCACCGACCATAAGAGTTTAAGGTATGTTTTTGGGCAAAAGGAGTTGAATATGAGACAAAGACGCTGGATGGAGATACTTAGTGATTTTGACTATAATATCCAGTATCATGCAGGAAAGGTGTAACCATCTTGGTTTTCGCACTTGTATTTGTTTTGACTTGCATTGTAACAATTATCGTATTTGGAATGAAACTTATTTGATCCTACTTGCTTTGTGCTCATACCGATACAAACACGTGAAACAATTTCAAATTTGTTGAGTTTTTATGCTATTAAACACGGTTACATAAACTATAAGGGTTTATTGTGACTACTTGTGAAACTACTAGTTAAGGGACCTATTTGACATTCTTTAAAACCTGCTTGAAATCTATTACTTTTTAAGTTCAAGGACTAAAACTGCAATTATTTGAAAGTACAAATCCAGGGACTAAATTGTCATTTTTGAAACTATATAAATACAAGGGTTAAAGTGCAATTATTTCAAACTACAAGTATAGGGTTCTTTTTGTAATTTTTGAAACTTATTTTATAAAAGAAATATATAAATTGTTTTAAAAAGTCTAGGGTTCATTTGGCCATTTTCTTAAACTTAAACTGTAGGGACCAAAACTGTTATTTTTAAACTTATATAAACTGAAAACCCTAACTGTGTTAGTCCTTTTATAAAGGTTTCCTTCTTTAAACATTAACTCAGTTAGCCTACTTAACTGAACAGTACAGGGACTATTTGTGACAATTTTCAAAACTACAGGGACTATTTTTGTAAAAACTGAAACTTCAGGAGCCAAAGTGTAAATATTTCAAAAATCTATCAAAAAGGAGGTTCTTCTTTAAAGAACCGGCCCTTGCAAGGATCGAACTCGTGACCTCTCGGTTAGAACCGCAACGCCTTAACCAGTTTATCCTCCTACTAGGAGCTGTTAGAATATGAAACTATAATATACTTATATACACATTAGGAATTAAATATAATAAATCAAATCGAACACAGATCAGTTGCCCATCTTCGACCCATTTCGAATTGTTTAACACCTTTTGATCTGTCCAGAACGTCCCCAACCCATTGCCAACCCAATTCGCACTTCAATTCGACACATTTTCGTGCTAAATTACTGTAAAAAAACGAACTTTTTATTTAAAAATCAAAACAGATCGAATCCACTATGAATTGTTGGATCTGAGATCGAATTGGAATGCTATTTAAATCCCTCAGACTCCCACGAACCTCTTACACCCTTCACAATCCACCAAAACTTCGTATTTAGTCAAAACAGAAACCTGCAACTTGCCGGAACAGTGCCAGTCGCCGGAGTTTGTCGTTTCACCGATTCACATGGTACCGGTCAGTTCAATCTTTGCCAATTTAATTGTTTTCGGTTATACAATGTGTACTGATGTTCAATTTAACTTAAAACTTGAATTTGATCGACAATTGAAAGGGTTTGACCTTTCTGTTTGACTCTGATTGTATAATTGGGGAAGATGACCTATTTCATTTCTGTATTTATTTTAATTAAACTAAACTTATAAACAACCACCAGGCCTAGCCCAGTGGTTGTGTGTGTTGTTTTCTAATCAGTTGACCCGGGTTCGAATCCGGGGACAACCAATCATTTTTATTTCTTTTATTTTTAATATTTTTAACATTTCAATAATTTTTATAACATTATTAGACGCTATTACTTTTATTAAAAATATAAAGTTAGTCGATTTATTTATAAAACTACTTTTTATGATATTAAAACAGTTTATTATTAAATAAATCATAATAAATCAATTTTTAGGAAATAAATACTGAAATTTTCAGATTAATTATTTTAAATGGTTAACTTTACAAAAATAATGATTTTACTGATATTTTATATAATTTTGATATTTATATAATTAAATCAGTTTTATTACTTATAAATATAGTTTAATTTAATGTATTTAAATTATATAACTATATAAATTTTCTCCAAAATTATTTTTATTTCAAAACATGCATTATTCTGAGTTCATATAAATTTAGAATCTGAATTTTTATTATATTAAATTATTTAGATAATTAAATTTATATAAACTTATTTAATGATATTTTAACCACTTTAATTCATTTTATTTATTTAAAATGATTCCAAGGCCATAATAATTATTTTAAGTGAGTGATATTCAATTTCAATAATTAAAAATGTTATTTTTAATTATTCAGATTTAATATCATTATTTTGATAATTAGTTATATAATTATCATATTAATTCTTTCAAACAAAATATTTATCAATTATCAAATAATATATATTTTAAACCATCTAAATTAATTTATAATTTTTATAAATTAATAATATCACTTGTAAAATATTTTGGTCATAATCAATTATTTAACTATATTATTTAATTATACTAGTTAAATATATTTGATTTATTATTACAAATGTTATATTAAATCAATTATATATTTTTGCAATTATTTTATTTATGTTAAATAAATATTTTTCATAAATAATTTCTTTATATCATATTCATTTTTCAAGTCCTCTTGTTAGGTTATCCAAACCACATAGTTACCGTTTAGACAAAACCCTACCGAATCCTATAGATTTAGGATTTCCACTTATTCGATTAAACATTATTGTTGATACACATTCTATATTGTTGCATGTTCAATCAATTAGAGTGACGTGGAATCTTGTTTCCAAAAACTCTTACAATTGCATACGTGTTTGGACTTACCGCAATCAAGGTGAGTTCATAGTCCCTTTTTACATTATTTTTGGGATGAAACATATGATACAATGTGATACAAACTTATTTGCTATTTGTGGATATCCCGATTGTCCTTGCATTTGCTTAATACTTGTTGTTGTTGCTTTAACGCGTTTACGTTCATTAACTTGCAAAAGCCCAACGGTTATATTATAGCGCTATAGGTGTGACGCCCCATCTCACTTCCAGTGAAACTATTTGTTGCAATTGTTGTTGTTGATACTCATGTGAAACTTTTTGGAAGTGTGGTGATAGACCCGTGTTACGTCATAACGAAGGTTTGAATGTACCACCAAGTGACTACTTGTATTACTCTTTTGCTTAAAGACATATCACATGCCACAGTGTTAAACCATTTTCATATCACATCGTTATTTTTGCCTATCAAAACCTATGAATTCACTCAACCGTTTGTTGACCCAATATTTTTCTAACATATGTTTCAGGTGACAATATTTGATGCTATGATTTGCAAGAATATTTTATATAGGATTGATCAAGATTTATGCCTTAGATTAAATCCGAATCTATCATTTGTGAAACAATTTGTTATGATGTATTTTGTTTATGTACTCTTATTTACTCGGATGTGAATGCAATCTCTTTAATCGAATTTAAACTATATTTCAACTTAATTTAATCATCATGTGCTCAAATGCATTCTGCCCTGTTTCGTGATGCCCTTGACTTTTCCGCCTCCGGTCAGGGTGTCACAAAAGGCAAATGTAGTAGCTGATGCTTTAAGTCGAAAGTATCACGAAAAGCCAAAAAGAGTACGTTCTCTTAAATTAAATCTGCAGGTAGATTTAAATGAACAGATTAGAAAAGCACAAGAATCAGTAATCAAGGATGATACTGAGAAACTGAAAGGAATGATTAAGGAATTAGAACAAGGAATAAATGGAATTTGGAGATTCCAGAAGAAAAGAATGTCGATACCTAAATTAGGAAACCTACGCCACCGTATATTAAAAGAAGCCCATAAGTCTAAGTATACGATGCATCCTGGAAGTGATAAGATGTATCAGGACTTAAGAAAGAATTTCTAGTGGATAGGAATGAAAAAGGATATAGCAGCATATGTTGCAAAATGCTTAACCTGTTCACAATTCAAAACTGAACATCAGAAACCCTCAGGTTTATTGCAACAGTTAGAAATGGTAGTATGGAAATGGGAATTAATAACAATGGATTTTGTTACCAAATTACCTAAAACAAGAAAAGGTAATGATACAATCTGGGTGATTGTAGACAGGCAAACCAAGTCAACCCATTTCCTACCAATGAAAGAAACTTTCAGTATGGAACAGTTAGCTAAATTATATGTAAATGAAATAGTTTCATTACATGGAATTCCTCTATCAATTGTTTCTGACAGAGATAGTCGTTTTACCTCTCATTTTTGGACAAGTTTCCAAAAAGCAATGGGAACCAAGTTGAATCTAAGCATCGCTTATCATCCTCAAACGGACGGACAAAGCGAAAGGACAATTCAGACAATGGAAGATATGCTTAGAGCTTGTGTAATTGATTTCGGAGGTAATTGGGACGATCATTTACCATTGATAGAATTTTCTTATAATAACAGTTATCACACAAGTATCAATGCTGCACCATTCGAAGCACTTTATGGACGAAAGTGTCGTACGCCAGTCTGTTGGGCAGAAATTGGAGAAACACAACTATCTGGACCTGAGATAGTCCAAGAAACAACAGACAAGATTATTCAAGTCAAGGAACGACTAAAAGCAGCACGTGATCGACAAAAGAGTTATGCTGATAACCGACGAAAGCCCTTGGAATTTCAAGTGGAGATAAAGTGTTATTGAAAGTCTCTCCTTGGAACGGAGTGGTAAGATTCATCAAAAGAGGAAAGCTAAGCCCCATGTATGTTGGACCTTTTGAGATTATTAGAAGAATAGGACCTGTAGCCTATCAGCTACAACTGCCAGAGGAAATGGCAGGAATACATGATGTATTTCATGTATCTAATCTCAAGAAATGTTTAGCTGATGAATCACTAGTAGTACCTCTTAAGGATATAGAGGTCAATGAACACTTAAAATTTGTAGAAAGACCTCTACAGATTGAAGACAGGAAAGTTAAGAACCTCAAGCACAAGAGAATAGTTCTGGTCAAAGTGAAGTGGGACTCCAAAAGAGGACCAGAATACACAAGGGAGCTTGAATCAGAAATGCAAAGGAAATATCCGCACCTATTCCAGTAGATCTCGAGGACGAGCTCTAAAACAAGGTGGGGAGGATATAACAACCCTCCTGAATTTATCTGACGCCCTAATATATATTAAAATATTCCCATATGTCTTAAAATACACCCCGTATGTGAAAACCGAGCCCAAAATACGATATAGCATTAAAAATAAAATAAAAATCAAGATTTTATGTCGCTCGCGGGCCGCGTAGACCCTTTAAGGATCTTACACGGGGCGCGACAGCTCCAAGACGGGGCGACGCCCGGTGCTGCCACGTGTCGTCATCGTGTCGAGGCTAAGATGCTGACCAGTCAAAGCTATGCCGCAGATCCCCTACTACGCGGGCCGCGTAGGCCTTAGCCTCATCTTACGCGGGCCGCGAGGAAACCAAAATCAGGCCCTATATAAGGAGGGCATCGGGCCTTCAGTCAGTTCGTTCATTTCTCGACTTTCTCTCTCGAATTTCTTATAGTAGGCACTATACTCGGGTGTAATATCCCCCTAATTAACGAAGTTCTACCCCGATGTAAGTATTATAACCCCGGTTACGTATTAGATACGCTGCCCGATTGATCCAGGGTTCCGTAACGGCTGTCGAGATTCTGCCCGACGTAGTCGTTGGAATGTCGTCTCGGGGAGGGTATAACTAATGTAAATTTTAAAGGGTTATTATACTAACGTGTGTGCATTGTGTAAATTATAGATAATCACTAGGAAACCTTAGAAGAAATCTAAGACAACAATGTGAGTAATCTCCTTTTTGTAAACTGTTTTTACAAAACTTTAAATATTTTATAATGCAATTAAGCAGTGATTGAGTCTTTGTAGTTCTTCAATTACTGCCGGTATGTTGGGGTTTTATATACAAAATGTGGACACGTTATCATTGGACAACGAGTTAGCCAATGTGTAATATGACCCACCAGTCAAGATTGACAATACTGAATGAGTAATTGTGTAGAAATAAACAATATGATAGCTCTCAATACTGTTAAAGGATAAAACTCTTCTTGATTAAATTGGGATTCACTCACCAGTATTTCCCACTGACAAAATGTTTTAAACGCGTTTCAGGTAACAAAATGTGAAAGCCAACTAGAAGCCAGCTGGACAGCACTGAAGGCTTGGAAAAGTGGCTATAAAAAGTTACCTAAATAAAAGAAGATGTTTTATTCATTAAAATAGGGATTTTCCCTATAAAAATGTTTGTAATGAAAACTTGGGTTTTATCCCAATATGTTTAATACTATAAAAGTGTGGTATTTACTCTGATAAACATTTCCTAACTACGGTCCTGATGAAAATTCCGCTGCCAAATTGATAAACAAAACGATACCACCAAAACTGGTCTCGCGGCCGCCCGTTTCCGGGACAGATAGGGGGCAGGGGTTGCGACACACGGGGCGTGACCACACACCCCCCTTTTGCTGTCGCGCGATGCGACGGGTCCAATCTGACAGACTCTTGTTGGCATCTGCAGGTTGTCTTCTTTCTTGAGCTCCAAACAAACCTTGATCGAATTCTATGAGCTTTTGATGGTTTTTAATACTACTTTTGACACCTGTGATCATCCCTGAACCTCCCTAACATATGGCATGATCAAAGGTCACTCCCTTCAACTATAAATAGGCCCTTTGGGCAGCCACATTTCCTTGCTCATTCAAAACATTCACTCTTTTCTCATTGCTTGAGCTTTCTTGAGCATTCTCTGGGATTCCTAATCAAGAGGGAAGCCCACCATAGTTCAAATTTCGTGCAAGGACCTTTTGTAAGTGTCGTTAGCCTCTATAGTTTGGTTTTTATATGTTTAAATACCAAAAGTCAAAGTTGTCGTAATAACGCTTTGACTTTCGGTTTAGACCTAAATGGTCCAGCCATTGTTCGAGGCGAATATGGCTACGTGATCATAATTAGGTAGGTGTTAATCCCTCAAAAGGGCACCTCCTAATTATCACGTTTACTTAGTTAATTGTCGGGTCAAAGTAACTAGTCAAAAAGTCAAACTAGTCAGATTTTCAAATAATATTAAAACTGATAATGTAGAAGTTATGAATCATGTGTGTCACTTAAATAACTTGGTAAATATTATTAGAACATGTCTAAACATGTTCAACCCGACAATTCTAAGTTTAAGCTCGGTTCATAACCGAAAGTCGCAAAAGCTTGACTTTTGCTTTGACTTTCAGTTCTGACCCGATTAAGCTTAATTCTTCTATGTTTTAAGCTTCCATTATGACCATATAATGTTGTAGTATAACTCTCTGAAGTTATATTACATGGTCATTTGGAAATTCTGAATTCTATGCATGTTTCCATTATTATGCCTTAATATTTACCAATATGCCCTTATGGTCTAAAAATGAGATTTTTGAATATATGAACATACAAATAAGTTAAGTACTGATAATAAACATGTCTAAATTATTTTGACATTATATTCTGGTCTCAAATTGATGTTATGCATAATATCGTAAATTTAGCTTTTATCAGGTCTAAATTACCCTTTTACGCATGAATCATGTTTAAACATAAATTTTGACCCAAAACTCTTAACCTACTGGTATGATATCATTTTTATGAATTTTTGGAATGATGGGTCAGATTAGATACTGACCTTAACATTGAGTTCTTGTATAGATTATATAATTGACGATAATGCCCTTTTTGCAAATAAAATGTGATTTACATATGATTAACATGCCAAACCTTTCCTACTGATCTAATGTGAAAAATAAAATATTTTAACCATCCAAGGCTGGTCAAAATCTCATAATCACATAAACTTCACAAATATTGTCAATTATCGATTTTTACGCTAATTAGGTGCATAGTATGATTTAAAACCATATTTAGCACCCAAGACTTGTTACCTAATGAATTTATAAATAATTTTTAATATTTTTACAGTAGGTATAAGTCATGAACTCAGACTTACAATTATGTCCTTAAAAGCATATGTAAAATGACCAAAATACCCTTTCGGGGCATAGTTTGGTCACAAATGGTAAACCACACATATGTATGATATCCTACCATTTTAACATCATAAAATAAATATTTTTACAGAATGTTTTTTACCAGAACTTCAGTTTACCTATAAACCTCTTTTATAAATCTCAAAATGACCAAAATGCCCTTACGGGACTTAATTCGGTTTTAAATTGTTTTTGGGCATATATGTTAACATCTTACTGATGTCTTAACATATTTTAAGCATAATAATTTATGGGACTTGTATATGGTTCATTCGGTTACCCGTTATGCTTATGCGTGTTCGGTTCGGTTTATGTAACTAGTTTGCATAAATTAGCCAAAACGGGTTTAACCTTATCATCTGAACTTCAAAATCCAGAATATGTTTAGTTTACCCATATTATACAAGTGTTCAAACTTGTCGGGTCTAAATCACATTCCACTCCGGTCTCCGCTTAATCTAGCATTTCGAACAGTAAAGTATCTTTAAAACTAACCGGTCAAAGTCTTTGACTTAAATAAGACCCGTTAGTATCCTAATAGGTTAATAAAACCTTACTTACAGATTAAGTAGCTTCGGTAGAAGATATTTACATAAGGTCTTAAGAATATACGGTTGAGTAGCACTTTCTTGCATACTAACTCAGGTAAATACTTTTAACATATTTTCCTTGTACGGGCTTGGGATACGGTAAATTATTACCGCTTGGTCGGGTATGAGATTATTTAGTCAGATTGTGATTTAATAAATCCGCATAACCCATTTTAAGTTGTATTGTTTGATAACATAAGCATTGGGGGTTAACGACTGTGTCCTGGATATCCTCGGCTCATTTAAATTATTAATGGCCACGACCTATGCACGGGGTGTAGGCATACACCTGACAGATGCAAATGCTAAATATTAAATAACCCACATGTTGGGAATAACTCCTTTGTGGGTTTTATAAGTGGTGAGTCGGTTAATCATGACCGGCTTCCAAACCGGCCCCAATTGTATGACAAACACGTAAATTTGTATACAAGATTTTAATAAAGATTGTCCCAAGTTATAAATGATTTTGTGCCTTATGCGCCTAAACCAATTTTTATAAACTCTTCAACTGAGTCGGTTAATTGTATTTACCAGTGAAAAATGACGTATTTTCCAAAGACTAAGTGACATGTACCTCTCGAAACTAGGCTGGAGCTACTTGGTTTCAATTAAGAGGATCTTACAAATCCTTAGATGCCTGAAGTCTGTTAAACTCAGTTTTATGTATTTGATTTTATGATCCGCATGTGGATCTCTATTACAATCAGTCTGTATATTCTTTTGTTTTGAACTTTCGGACACTATGGATTGTAATAGTAATTAATCTACCAAGCCTTCCGCTGTGCTATAATTGTGTTAATTGTCTATGATGATATCAACTACGTCACGATACTCCCCACCAGGCCCACCGGAAATATGTGGAAATATCGGGGTGTGACAGGGCGCAGGAGCTGCTTGGTTACCCTGGAGAGCAAGGGGTTGAGCTGGTGGTGCTGGAGGAGCTTGAGCAGCTTGTTGACGCGGGCCTGAACGGCAGTGAGCAGTAAAGTGCCCACAGATGTTCCAGTTGGCACAAAAACAATAATTCACCCCTACAGTGTGATGGTAGGTGCAAGTTGGGCATAGAGGATGAACACCAGTATACGTGTGCTTAGCAGGCGGTGCGTTAGTAACAGGTGCTTGGCGGTTCTGGTTGCTGGGTTGTACGGGGACAACGTTGAGAGGAGCGGCGGTAGTAGCATAGTTCTTGTTGTTGTTACCCTTTCGCTTGCGATTCTGACGTGAAGACTTTGAAACTTGTGATGCTGCAGTGTCGGTAGCGGGAGTAGCAGTTGCTTGATTGAGGCTCTTGGTTGAGGTTTTGAAATACCCAGCTAAGACTCGCTTATCGTTGATCTCAGCTGCGAGTTGGTAGGTTTCCTCAATAGTAGCAGGTTTTGCAGCTTGAACAAAATCAGCTACACAGTCGGGTAGAGCTCGAATGTATTTCTTGATTGTCATATCAGGTGTTGCCACCTGACTAGGACAGATAATACTGAGCTGCTTGAAGCGAGCGATGAGACTAGCGTTGTCACCTCTGCCATGTTTGATATGCCAGAATTCATTCTCCAGCTTTTGAACCTCATGAGGAGGATAGAACTCTTTCATCATAAGCTCCCTGAGTTCTTCCCATGATAGGCCATAAGATGCATCATTAGCGCGCCTGTTGCGCTCAGCAGTCCACCAATCCAGAGCCCTGGACTGAAAGACTCCAGTAGCATTAACAGTACGCAGATTTTCTGGGCACCCGCTTTGCCTAAAGGTGACTTCGATAGAGTCAAACCACTGGAACATAGCACTGGGTCCGTCTTCACCAGTGAAGTTAGTAGGACCGCAGGCCTTGAATTGCTTAAAGCTAAAAGGCGCTTTTGGAGAGTCGCTCTTTGATTCAACAGAGGACTTGCTGCTGACCTCATTGATCTCACTGACAATCTGAGGTATGACTTTAGCCATTTCCTTGGCTACCAGTGAAGCGATACGCTTGTCAGCATGGTTTCGGTGGGCAGCACGTTGAGTATGAGAACCAAATGAAGACATTGTCGAGTGCAGGTTCTACAGCGACATCGTCATATGATTTAGACGAGATTCGATTATATCGGGTTTAGTTTGAAAAGTTTAGCGTTCGTAAAAACATCCTCTATTATTATTATTATTATTATTACTCCATAAAGCTCAGGAACACGTAGGCACATAAACACATAGACACGTAGGCACACATACCACGTAAGCACGTATACACATAAGCAGGTAAGCACGTATGAGCATGTAATCCACGTAAGCACATATTTTGCACGTAATCACCTACATATTTTGCACGTATTCACCTATATATTTTGCACGTATTCACCTTTCAAAACCCGATCTCTAGTTTGTGTGTAGCGTGTGCGAGAGTTGCGAGAGATAGCGAGTAGCGTTGCGAGGGGTATAGCGTACGAGAGTTCTTAGTTTTTCTGCGATTAGTTAGTGTTTGAGATTCGGTAGCTGTGCGAGTTGTGTGCGTTTAGAAATGCGAGGAGCAGAAAAGCGTATAATCTCCAAAATCGAAGCATATAAACATATAAACACATAAAATCAATAAATGCGTAAAATCGGCAATTGCAGGCTTCGTATAAAATAGAGTGTGCGCCTTTGGTGTTAGGCGTCGACTACCTACAGTTATCCAATTATTCGCAATGACCTCGAGTACACGCTTTGTCCTAATAGACTGTGCTCTCACCGAAACACGGTGAACAACACTCATCCTTCCAGTTACTACGCGACTCGATTTATTGGAACAATCGAGACTTTGGTGTGATTTGTAAAATCGAAGTAGGGAGTGGAACTGGTCATTAAGATGCTGGTTTCACCCCTAACTTAACAACTTCATTCCTATAAGTGTGGAAAAACCACGAGATAGAGATGGAGAATTTCTTCGAGATATGGATGTCACTCCTAACCCAACGAAGATTCTCGTGCTGAGAGTAAAATAAGGCGTAGAGTGAGTGATCTTATCGAGAGTTCTTGGTTTTCACACCTAATCTCGACCCAATCACTCGGTTGTGTTATGCGAGTGTTTTCGAAAACGTGTGTATTATGTCAGCCTTAGGAAAGGCAAAAATAGTTTTTGACCTTAGGAAAGGTCGCCTTTGTGCGAAGCTGTAGTATGCGGGTCCGCACGAAGATATAGTTTTCGCGAGTTCGAACGAGAGTATCAAAAGTAGGTTCGTAGGAAACCCCTACTGGGTCTGCACGAATGGTCTGTTGGTACTTAACTATAGACTAGGTCAACCCTAGATGACTTGACCTAATTCCCTATAGTTATGGCTCTGATACCAATCTGTCACACCCCAACCGATGGCAGAAATATCGGGGCGCGGCACTAGGCGAACCAGATTGCTCAAGAGAATCCGTAACAACTATTCGTTACCAATATTTTTAAAGGTTCTTCATCCCATACTAACGAACAAATATTCAACAAGTAATTATTACAGATAACGAGTTTCTCTCAAACAAAACAAGTCCGATAACCTAGATTCCTATTAGTGTAGTTTCTAGACTGCCTATCTTGATTCCACAAAAGATTTCATCAACCTGTCACATACGTTAAAATAAAGTCAATACATAAAATGTAAAGGTGAGTACACAAGTTTGCATAGCATATAGTAGTAAAAGCGTTTACGCATAACCAGCATGTAACACGTAACGGGCGAAGCATGTAACTATCGAACAATGTTCACAACTTAACCATGAGACTGTGTTGTAGAGAATGCGTGACACATGTTCAGCGAATACGTGAAGTAAAGTGATGTGATCCCTAGCAACCCCTGTCCACGACAGGTGCAGAGTCCAAACTATAGTACTAGCGTTGCTAGAGGCAGTATAGTGTAACACTGTATAAGCATAGTACAAGCATTCATAGATCACGTATAGCATGCGGGGGCGGTTAGCGTTGTAAAGTGTTTGTATTGTGTGTTGTGTTTTGATATAGAACGTATGTAACACCCAAAAGTGCGTTAAACGAAAATGTGTTTGAGTATACTCATTGTGTGTGTTTATCAAGTAAACACAGACTTGATTGGATTGAAGGGAGCACGTTGAGTTAGCCTATGAACAGAAGCATATGTCTTTGAGCAGAGCGTTGAATAGTGCATAAACAGATGGTCATCTGGGCGGATGACCATTCGAATGGATAGCCATTCGAATAAGTGTGTTTGTTTGTAAATCGTTAAAATTCGAAGTCCAATTAAAATCATTTATGTCGCAGCCCCTGACCCCTACCCCGAGAGCGGGTGGCTGTGAGGACAGTATAAGTGGTATCGGTGTTATAAATTTGGCAGCGGAATACATCAGGACCGTAGTTAGGAAATAGTTTATCAGAGTTAAAACACCAAACTTTTATAAATAATAAATACATGGGAAAACCCAAGTTTCCATTACAATATGTTTATAGGGATAAACCCTAATTTATTAAAATAAAACTTCATTCTTGTTTAGGTAACTTTTATAGACACTTTTCCAAACCTTTAGTGCTCTCCAGCTGGCTTCTATTTGGCTTTCACATTTTGTTACATGAAACGCGTTTTAAAAAGTTTTATCGGCAAGAAATACTGGTGAGTGAATCCCAGTTTAAACAAAACATGCTTTTATATCTTTACAGTATTGAGAGCGATTACAATGTTTTTATCTATCCAATTACCACCCACGGTACTGTCAATCCTGACTTGTGGTCATGCTACTACTCACAGTGTAGTAACAAGTAATGTATACAAAACCCCAACATACCGACAGTAATTGTAGAACACATAGACTCAATCACTGTTAATTACAATTGAAAACAATTTAGGTTTGTAAAAACAGTTTCCAAAAAGGGGAACAACTCACATTGCTATTTTAGATAATACTATTGCTTTCTAGTGACTTCCTGGTTATAATCTATTAAAATAACAATGCACACGTGTTAGTAAGATAACCCAATTTACATTAGCTATACTCCCCGAGATAGAACTCCAACGACTAAGTCAGACAGAGCCTTGACTTGCGTTACGGAGCTCTAGATCAATCGGGCAGAGTAACCAATATGTAACCGGGGATTATAATACTTACAACGAGGCAGAGCTTTGCTTTCTAGGGGTATAATACCCGTTAATATTTGCACTATATTGTCTGAGAGAGAAAAAGAAATGAGCGTCGAACAAATGAGGTTGAACGCCTCTTTTATAGGCTGGAACAGGGGGGGGGGGGGGGCTCGCGGCCCGCGACGCCCCCTTGTTCATCTCTCGTGTCCCGCGAGGCCCTATACTAAGGTTGTAGGGTTGACGAATCAACGGTATAGGTTCAACGCGCCAGGGACACCTGGCAGCCAGAGGGCTCGCCTGGTGTCACTCCGTTGCGGCCCCCGACGGCCTGCCTTAACCTTGTCGCGCCCTGCGAGCGACCTAAAATTTTGCTTTTATTTGACTTTTATTAATATAAAGGTATTTCAGGTCCGTTTTTCGTATACGGGGTGTACTTTAGGACATGTAGGAGTGTTTTAATGGTTTTGGGAGAGTTGTTATATCCTCCCCACCTTGTTTTAGATCTCGTCCTCGAGGTCTACTGGAGTAGGTGTGGATATTTTTTCTGCATCTCGGACTCGAGCTCCCAAGTGTACTCTGGTCCTCTTCTGGAATCCCATTTCAGTTTGACCAGAACTAATCTTTTGTGTTTGAGATTCTTGATCTTTCTATCTTCAATCTGTAGGGGTTTCTCTACAAACTTAAGTTTCTCATTTACCTCTATGTCCTTAAGAGGTACCACTAATGATTCATCTCCTAAGCACTTCTTGAGATTACATACATGAAATACATCATGTATTCCTGCCATTTCCTCTGGCAGTTGTAGCTGGTAAGCTACTGGTCCTATTCTTCTAATAATCTCAAAAGGTCTAATATACCTGGGGCTTAACTTTCCTTTCTTTATGAATCTGACTGTCACACCCCGACCACGTAGAACATACAAAACGTGGCGGAAACATCGGGGAGTGTAGTAACAGAATTAATGTTTCACAACCATGGAAATTTAAGTTTCATTTTATTGATTAAAAGTGTTACAATGCCTTAATCAAACAAGGAAATACAACATAATTAACTAGTCTTGCATCTTTTATTGTCACTAAAGCCCAAGTCTGCCTATGTGTGTCTTGATCATTTTATGCAACAGTTCCTGAAAAACACATGTGAAAATAGGTACGTCAGCATAAAAATGCCTGTGAGATACATAGGTTTTATGAAAATAAGATTCATGACTTATGTTTGAGAAAATGTTTAGTCATGAACCTTGTTATTTGCTTTGTCTTTTAAATCATTTGAAAAACGATAAGATCAGATGATAAGTATAAATAGATGTAAGGTGAAATGAATAACCAAGTAAAATATGTTTGCATAAGATGAGTTGTTTATAAATCAATGTCTTGTGAAAAGTATGTTATTTGTATGAAATGTTCTATGTCTCAAACTGAAATGATTCAAATAACGTTACGACATGTAGTACCATACAAACACTTATATATAGGAAGTACCAGCGGTGTATCCACCATGCTTGTATCATATTACACACGCATCGTTACTTAATCACTTAATCAAACCAAACCAAACCAAACAATGTAAAATGTTCATGTCAAGATGTAAATCATGTCAAAATGTCTATGTCAAATATCCATGTCAAATGTCTATGTCAAATATCCATGTCAAATGTCTATGTCAAAAGGTCATGTATGGCAAGTGAAAGGTCTCAACTAAACCATATGCACAAAAACAAAGTATTGAAGTAAAACTTGGTTTAAATCAAAGCTATGTTTTGTGTAAATGCATGCAAATATTTAATATGAACATTTATGCCGTATTGTGAAAATGCATACATCCAAGCCTTGCGACTGTGGTGATAAACCCTTTAAACAAATTAAAGGTCTATCTGTCTTATATCAACGAATTCGGTCATTCCTTTCATCCCCTTTCCCTGGGACGTCCGGAACGGGAGTTGTCAATTCCTATGGTACCACTACCTACTAACGAACGGCATGATCGGTGTTAATGAATGTATTGTCCCATGTAAACAAACCAAATGTCATACCAAAATGTAAGCATGTGATGAAAACAATGTACTAAGTATGCACGCAATGGACATACATAGCATAAAATGTAAATGTAAAACGATGTACTAAGTATGAACTAAATGGACATACATAGCATAAAACACAATGAGATCATGTACTATAATGTACTAACGAACATAGCAGGTATATGATGTGAAAACATGTAAAGCATGAAAGTAACAAGTAGGCACATGTGTTCCACCCCAAAACAGTTTGGAAAACAGTAAAAGAGGGGTCTATGTACTCACTTGAGATTGCTCAGATGTCTAAAGATAGTCACCAAGCAATGCAAGAGATCTCGGAATCAAACGGCACCTAGTATAGGTAACTATGTTAATAACCGGACCTTAATCGGATGATTGGATAGCATTAGGGTTTGTAAACCAAATGAGTGTAGGAACTCACATGATATGGTTTAACCAAGCCTACATGCTAAATGAAACTTAACCTAAGTCTTATTGACCCATTATGATCCGTTTAGGTAGCTTACGCTACTTTAACGTATCGTGCGCGTGAAACGCGTTCGGACCGCCTAACTAGTCCTATGACAAGTGTTATATGCCTTAAACATGTTACATAATCAGTTACGTGACAAAAGTTTAGGTTACATATGCTAAATTACCAATTATGTATGAAAAGGGTATTCTGGTAATTTACCTAAGGCATATAAACTACCTATCATACAACTACTTAAACGATGTGACCATAGGGTATAACCTTGGAAGGTTATTCCCTACCTACTATGGTCACCTAATGTATTTGGTCGGATCCTAATGATCGACCAAACTGGGTCGGGTTCGAAGGTATAAGCGATTTATTAGATCGCTTACCCTACGACCCTAGACAACGTGGTAATCAGTAGGCATAGTCCCAAGGGACTATGACCATCGTGATTACAATCACGTTGCGAAGTTCTAACGAACTTCGCATTGACCATTACTGGTCAATGCTGAAAGTCAAACAAAGTTTGACTTTCTGACTCGAAAAGCAGTAAAAATAAGGAAAAGAACGAAAGAATACTTACGAAGGGTCCCCGAATGCTAACCCAGATCAAAATAGCTCAGGTATGAAACGAAGGTTCCAACTTAGAGCCCAAATGATCAGATTTGTGGGTTTTTAAGCCAAAGGGGGGTGGGTATTTATAGAAAAAGTAGAACCGCTAGGATCGTTTCTTGGAAAACGTGCCTTAATCCCATCCGTACATGTGTTGAAATGTCATGGTGTTTAAATTCCATCCACACATGTGTTGAAATGTCATGGTGTTTAGGTGTTTAAATTCCATCCACACATGTGTTGAAATGTCATGGTGTTTAGGTGTTTAAATTCCATCCACACATGTGTTGAAATGTCATGGTGTTTAGGTGTTTAAATTCCATCCACACATGTGTTGCAAAGTTATGGTGTTTAGGTGTTTAAATTCCATCCATACATGTGTTGAAATGTCATGGTGTTTAGGTGTTTAAATTCCATCCATACATGTGTTGCAAAGTTATGGTGTTTAGAATGTGTGGTTGTGAATTAAACAACGGCTAATACATCGAATCTGGTCCCGAATGCGAAAAACGATCCAAATGACATGACGAATGGATTTTTCTTATGGCGAACACTAAAATAAAATATTTTAGTGCTTACATAAATTTTTGGATGTCCGGATGTATTCAGAACGTAAGTTATGCGCGAAAATGCAAACTTGTGCACTTTTTTGACACTTTTAGTCCCTGAATGACACAAAAGTTTATTTTAGCACACCGAACCCCTCAAAGCCTATTTCTAAGCTATGTAAAGGATATTTATGGTATGTTTAACTTATGGTCATGTTCCGGAATGTCTGTTACAGTTCAAATTGGCATACTTTCGTAGTTTGTCAACTTTAGTCTCTGTAAGCGAATTAACTTGGTTTTGCCATACCAAAGCCTTCAAAACTTATTTCTAAGTTATGTAAAGGTTATTTAAGGTATGTTAAGCCTATTTCACTATTCCGGAGTGTTTGTTGCATTAAACTGGTTATATCTACGCATCGGTGCGCGTATAACCTTCCAGAAAGTGAATTTAGAGTTTGGAATTGAACGAGAATTGATATGTGCAAAATGATACACATATTTTTACAAATCCCAAGTATGAAATATAATATTTCATTGGTTCGGTATTTGTTTGATGGCCGTGGAGGCACAGGTGTTACAGTCTCCCCTACTTTAGGAGATTTCGTCCCGAAATTTATTTAGAGGAAACTTGTGAGAGTTTAAAACATGAAGTTGAAAAGATCAAACAACATTGGTTAGGGTTCTTGAACTTCTAGTAACCTTAATAACATTATGTTTGCAATGTAAGAGGGACACTTATATACAAGTATATGAAGCGTCATTGGTGCGTCCACCATGCCTCCATTCCATCGTTCTCATTTTGTTATTGTTGTCACTATCGGTTCCTTCACATAGTAAATCTTACTGGATTTCTGTGCACTAAATTTCATAATTATGTGCGCATCCATAATTAGAGAATTCCTTGCACAGTTCTCACAGTCTATTTTATAATGTGTAGGGTAAAACCAAATGAACAATCCTGTGATGAGCGTGACTTAGACCGCCATAGAGTCCTTTAGACTAAATCAATAAATGATTTAAATAGACTATCAAGGAGTCTGTCCAGCTACATCACTAGATGTCGTTCTTTAACCAAATTGTGGATCAATCTTTTTGATTAGACCACTAAAGGGTCTCTAATGAATCATGGAGCAGTACTATATAATCCAAGGGTCTTAACTATTACATAGAAGCCCATTAAGGATTTAAGGTAGTACCTTTTGAATATCCTGCTACGAATCTCTCATATGAAGATATGAAAGATCCTGCGAGGATTTGGATAACGAATATCCAGAGTATTAAAACACAAAAATGCATAAAAGAAAACATAAGATGAATTAACACATAGTCACATAACCACAAAATTGTTTAACTAGAAGTTTGTTCTGCTAACAGAGTACATGTATTTAAAGCACACTAGGAATCCATCTCGTGGATTTCATTTGGTACTTTAAATATTAACAAGAATCTAACTATAAAGATAGCAAGATTTCTAAAAGAAAAATTCGATTTCGATTTTAAGGAACCGAAATGTTCGAATTTAGGTATAAAAGGAATCCAATTAAGGACTCTGATTTGAATGATGATCATCCACAAGGGTCTCAATATGAAGATAAAAAGATCCCATATGGATTTTAGAAGTTGAAGATCTTTTGAAACCTTGCACTGGATGTGCTTATGTCAAAACATCAAGTAAAAATGCTTTACGAAGTTGAGATGCCAGATATGCCAAGGCGACATATGAAGCAGAATTTGAAGGTTAAATCACTGTATGAGGAAAATATTTTTGAAAACTGTGCATGGGGTTCTTTTAAAAAAAATGTGTTTAACGTTTTTGAAACCTTATATATAATACTTTTGAAATCATAAAGTAGGTGTATTAGATAGATATATTTTACAAAGATGTTTTAAAACTATGCAAGACAAATTTTGAAATTATGTATAAGGTTTTTGAAAGACATGAATGATGCTTTTCGAAATCATGCACTTGATAAGAAAATGTATTGTGTTAATATTGTCTTCAGACTATATAAAATATTTTGAAATTTGAAAGGTTGGTTTTGATAACATGGCCAATGTTTTTGAAATAACATAGACAATGTATTTAAAAAAATTTGTTTTCAAACTATATGAAATGTTTTTAGATCATGAAGATTGTTTTGAAATACTTGTACTGTGTATGTTGAAAAAAAAAATCAAAACGTAATGGGTATGAGATTTGAAAATACCCTTAGTTATTTAACCAAGGATTTCAAAGGTAAAGATGTGCTGAAGCATGATTACTCATAATGTCACTAAATTTTCTGTACTTCGTATCTTAAAATGAAACGAGTACTTAAAATTTTCGAGGGACTCATGAGCGATCATTTGAAAGAGAGAACCACAAGAGTAGTTTGTAAGGAACATAGTGCAGGTATTATAGGGAAAAGCCATAAACACATGTAATGATACTTGTATATCAGAATTGTGAACAACAACTTTTATTTATGAACAAGACATATTGTTTCACAATACACGAAAACAAAAGAAACAAAGGCATTAGACAGCACATCCTTTGTTTAGCCGAATGCTCATCCGAGGGTTGGATTTGCACTGACTATCTTCGGGCAGTTGTTCTTGAAATGGCTCGTATCACCACAGTTGTAGCAAGTACCACGCGGGAAACGAGCTTGAGTAGGGTTGACTTGGAGTTGGATAGCAGCAAGATTTGCAACAGCTTTGTTCTGGATAGCAAAGCGGCATGTGTTGACCAAATGTCCCCTCCGTCCACAGTAGGTACATTTGGAGCAGGGTATGAGGTTTGAATGATGACGGTTGCATCGCTTGCACCTAGGAGCAGTTCCTAAGTACGGCTTCCTAGCTGGTGGCCTTGCCACTTGGCTAGGTCCAGCTTGATTAGGTGTAACCGCTGCGAGTTTCCTCGAAGCCTTACGCTTCCTTGATGTTGGTGCAAGCCTGACTTCTGCTTCCTTTGGTGGCTCTTGAGTGGCTTCATTGTCGAGACGAGAGACTTCATTATTGAGACGAGCCATGGCAATACCTAAATCCACAGTCCTCTGAATCACTTCGCCAATTTGCTGGACAAATTTGGCTGTTCGCTCGGGCATTTGACCAGTGCCAAGAGGAATAGACATTCTAGAAGAAAATGAAAGACAGAGGAAGAAACGAGTGAAAGGTTATTGGATAATCAATACAGAATGGTAACGAATGAAAATTGTGATCATTTGTTTGTTACCTAAGGCAAACAAATGAGATGGTGACAAATCAAAGTAAATGGGTTAAAAATAATGTATCGCGAAGACATGCTCGCCTATAAGTGAACACTCATCCCAAGAATTCCCAGGTAAGCACAACTGGTCTCGCGTCTGATGAGATGTATACGAAGTGCTTGCCTAGCCAGAAAACCCAGAATACAGGCATTCACCCTTCCAGTTTGCACGTGTTCACATTATTTAAAACCCAAAACCTTGATGAGATTTTGAAAACTCAAAGGGGTTCAAAACCATATAATAGAGAGTTCAAAACCTTACAATAGAGGGTTCAAAACCTAGAAATCAATCATCCTAGAACAGATGATTAGTTTTCAAAGCGGTTTTGAAATTCATGTTCTTGTTGTGGTTGTCGCCTAAGGATAGGTGACAGTATTGTTTTATGACTAAACGCAAGTAAACTCGCGTTAGGGTCCTAAGAAGGTTATAGACTAGGTCAAAGCATTACTAATTACTAATAACCTAATTCCCTATAACCATTGGCTCTGATACCATCTTTTCTGTCACACCCCGACCACGTAGAACATACAAAACGTGGCGGAAACATCGGGGAGTGTAGTAACAGAATTAATGTTTCACAACCATGGAAATTTAAGTTTCGTTTTATTGATTAAAAGTGTTACAATGCCTTAATCAAACAAGGAAATACAACATAATTAACTAGTCTTGCATCTTTTATTGTCACTAAAGCCCAAGTCTGCCTATGTGTGTCTTGATCATTTTATGCAACAGTTCCTGAAAAACACATGTGAAAATAGGTACGTCAGCATAAAAATGCCTGTGAGATACATAGGTTTTATGAAAATAAGATTCATGACTTATGTTTGAGAAAATGTTTAGTCATGAACCTTGTTATTTGCTTTGTCTTTTAAATCATTTGAAAAACGATAAGATCAGATGATAAGTATAAATAGATGTAAGGTGAAATGAATAACCAAGTAAAATATGTTTGCATAAGATGAGTTGTTTATAAATCAATGTCTTGTGAAAAGTATGTTATTTGTATGAAATGTTCTATGTCTCAAACTGAAATGATTCAAATAACGTTACGACATGTAGTACCATACAAACACTTATATATAGGAAGTACCAGCGGCGTATCCACCATGCTTGTATCATATTACACACGCATCGTTACTTAATCACTTAATCAAACCAAACCAAACAATGTAAAATGTTCATGTCAAGATGTAAATCATGTCAAAATGTCTATGTCAAATATCCATGTTAAATGTCTATGTCAAATATCCATGTCAAATGTCTATGTCAAATATCCATGTCAAATGTCTATGTCAAAAGGTCATGTATGGCAAGTGAAAGGTCTCAACTAAACCATATGCACAAAAACAAAGTATTGAAGTAAAACTTGGTTTAAATCAAAGCTATGTTTTGTGTAAATGCATGCAAATATTTAATATGAACATTTATGCGGTATTGTGAAAATGCATACATCCAAGCCTTGCGACTGTGGTGATAAACCCTTTAAACAAATTAAAGGTCTATCTGTCTTATATCAACGAATTCGGTCATTCCTTTCATCCCCTTTCCCTGGGACGTCCGGAACGGGAGTTGTCAATTCCTATGGTACCACTACCTACTAACGAACGGCATGATCGGTGTTAATGAATGTATTGTCCCATGTAAACAAACCAAATGTCATACCAAAATGTAAGCATGTGATGAAAACAATGTACTAAGTATGCACGCAATGGACATACATAGCATAAAATGTAAATGTAAAACGATGTACTAAGTATGAACTAAATGGACATACATAGCATAAAACACAATGAGATCATGTACTATAATGTACTAACGAACATAGCAGGTATATGATGTGAAAACATGTAAAGCATGAAAGTAACAAGTAGGCACATGTGTTCCACCCCAAAACAGTTTGGAAAACAGTAAAAGAGGGGTCTATGTACTCACTTGAGATTGCTCAGATGTCTAAAGATAGTCACCAAGCAATGCAAGAGATCTCGGAATCAAACAGCACCTAGTATAGGTAACTATGTTAATAACCGGACCTTAATCGGATGATTGGATAGCATTAGGGTTTGTAAACCAAATGAGTGTAGGAACTCACATGATATGGTTTAACCAAGCCTACATGCTAAATGAAACTTAACCTAAGTCTTATTGACCCATTATGATCCGTTTAGGTAGCTTACGCTACTTTAACGTATCGTGCGCGTGAAACGCGTTCGGACCGCCTAACTAGTCCTATGACAAGTGTTATATGCCTTAAACATGTTACATAATCAGTTACGTGACAAAAGTTTAGGTTACATATGCTAAATTACCAATTATGTATGAAAAGGGTATTCTGGTAATTTACCTAAGGCATATAAACTACCTATCATACAACTACTTAAACGATGTGACCATAGGGTATAACCTTGGAAGGTTATTCCCTACCTACTATGGTCACCTAATGTATTTGGTCGGATCCTAATGATCGACCAAACTGGGTCGGGTTCGAAGGTATAAGCGATTTATTAGATCGCTTACCCTACGACCCTAGACAACATGGTAATCAGTAGGCATAGTCCCAAGGGACTATGACCATCGTGATTACAATCACGTTGCGAAGTTCTAACAAACTTCGCATTGACCATTACTGGTCAATGCTGAAAGTCAAACAAAGTTTGACTTTCTGACTCGAAAAGCAGTAAAAATAAGGAAAAGAACGAAAGAATACTTACGAAGGGTCCCCGAATGCTAACCCAGATCAAAATAGCTCAGGTATGAAACGAAGGTTCCAACTTAGAGCCCAAATGATCAGATTTGTGGGTTTTTAAGCCAAAGGGGGGTGGGTATTTATAGAAAAAGTAGAACCGCTAGGATCGTTTCTTGGAAAACGTGCCTTAATCCCATCCGTACATGTGTTGAAATGTCATGGTGTTTAAATTCCATCCACACATGTGTTGAAATGTCATGGTGTTTAGGTGTTTAAATTCCATCCACACATGTGTTGAAATGTCATGGTGTTTAGGTGTTTAAATTCCATCCACACATGTGTTGAAATGTCATGGTGTTTAGGTGTTTAAATTCCATCCACACATGTGTTGCAAAGTTATGGTGTTTAGGTGTTTAAATTCCATCCATACATGTGTTGAAATGTCATGGTGTTTAGGTGTTTAAATTCCATCCATACATGTGTTGCAAAGTTATGGTGTTTAGAATGTGTGGTTGTGAATTAAACAACGGCTAATACATCGAATCTGGTCCCGAATGCGAAAAACGATCCAAATGACATGACGAATGGATTTTTCTTATGGCGAACACTAAAATAAAATATTTTAGTGCTTACATAAATTTTTGGATGTCCGGATGTATTCAGAACGTAAGTTATGCGCGAAAATGCAAACTTGTGCACTTTTTTGACACTTTTAGTCCCTGAATGACACAAAAGTTTATTTTAGCACACCGAACCCCTCAAAGCCTATTTCTAAGCTATGTAAAGGATATTTATGGTATGTTTAACTTATGGTCATGTTCCGGAATGTCTGTTACAGTTCAAATTGGCATACTTTCGTAGTTTGTCAACTTTAGTCTCTGTAAGCGAATTAACTTAGTTTTGCCATACCAAAGCCTTCAAAACTTATTTCTAAGTTATGTAAAGGTTATTTAAGGTATGTTAAGCCTATTTCACTATTCCGGAGTGTTTGTTGCATTAAACTGGTTATATCTACGCATCGGTGCGCGTATAACCTTCCAGAAAGTGAATTTAGAGTTTGGAATTGAACGAGAATTGATATGTGCAAAATGATACACATATTTTTACAAATCCCAAGTATGAAATATAATATTTCATTGGTTCGGTATTTGTTTGATGGCCGTGGAGGCACAGGTGTTACAGTGACCACTCCTTTCCATGGAGAAACTTTTAATAACACTTTATCCCCTACTTGAAATTCCAACGGTTTTCGCCTGTTATCAGCATAACTCTTTTGGCGATCGCGTGCTGCTTTTAGTCTTTGCTTGACTTGAATAATCTTGTCTGTTGTCTCTTATACTATCTCTAGTCCAGACAGTTGCTTTTCTCCAATTTCTTCCCAACAGACTGGAGTTTGGCACCTTCGTCCATAAAGTACTTCAAATGGTGCAGCATTGATAATGGTATGATAGTTGTTATTGTAGGAAAATTCTATTAATGGTAAACGATCGTCCCAATTTCCTCCAAAATCAATTACACAAGCTCTAAGCATATCTTCCATTGTTTGAATCGTTCTTTCGCTTTGTCCGTCCATTTGAGGATGATAAGCTGTGCTTAGATTTAACTTGGTTCCCATTGCTTTTTGGAAACTAGTCCAAAAATGAGAAGTAAAACGGCTATCTGTATCAGAAACAATAGATAAAGGAATTCCATGTAATGAAACTATTTCATTTACATATAATTTGGCTAGTTGTTCCATACTGAAAGTTTCCTTCATTGGTAGAAATGAGCAGACTTGGTTAATCTATCTACAATCACCCAAATTGTATCCTTTCCTTTTCGTGTCTTGGGTAATTTAGTAACAAAGTCCATTGTTATTAATTCCCATTTATGTGACAACTGTGTTCTGTAATCGATGTACAATGTAAAACAATGTTAATTATCAATAAAACAATGTGCTTTGGTGTTAATATATGTGTTTTGATGTTATTATGTGTGTAATTGTGTTAGATGATTTTACAATTTGATTCAATTCTGATTTCAAGCTTTAAATCGCTTTCTGGAAGGTTATACGCGCACTAATGCGTAAATATAACCAGTTTTGTCACACCCCGACCGCGTAAAACAACAAACCGCGGCGGAAACATCGGGGCGTGTCGTAACAGAATAAATTGTTTCATAACCATGGCATACAAAGTTGTATTTTATTTATTAAACAAGGATGTTACATTGTCTTGAACAGGAATACAGAGTCTATAACATAATTAAACATAGTCTAGCTCCATTTTATGTCTCTAAGGCACAGGTCCGCCCTAGAATCATGATCAACATCCTACGGAAAAGCTCCTGAAAACACATGTGAAAATAGGTACATCAGCATAAAAATGCCTGTGAGATACATAGGTTTGTGAAAATAGGATTCATGACTTGTATTTGAGAAAATGTTTAGTCATGAACCTTGTAATTTGCTTTGTCTTGTAAATCATTTGAAAAACGATAAGATCAGTTGATATGTAAGTAAATGTAAGGTTAAATGAATAACCATGTAAAAATGAATTTGTGTAAGATAAATTGGTTGTAAAACAATGTCTTATGAAAAGTATGTTATTTGTATAAAATGTTATATGTATCAAACTGAAATGATTCAAATAACGTTACGCTATGTAATATTATACAAACATTTATATATAGGAAGTACCAGCGGCGTATCCACCATGTTTGTATCATATTACACACGTATCGTTACTTAATCACTTAATCAAACCAAACCATTCAAGATGTAAAATGTTCATGTACAAACCAATTGTCAAGTGTTATTGTGTAAACCATATCAAAATGTCTATGTCCAATGTAAACCACCAAATGTGTATATCAATGTCAAATTGTTTATGTTCAATGTGGATCAGGTAATGTGTAACCAAGATGTCATGTATGGTAGTGAAATATATATATCAACTAAACCATATGTAAAATGCACAAAAACAAGGTATTGAAGTAAAACATAGTTTAAATCAAAGTTATGTTTTGTGTAACAAATGCATGCTATACTGATACAAACATTTATGCGGTATTGTTAAAATGCATACATCCAAGCCTTGAGACTGTGGCGATAAACCCTTAAACAAATTAAAGGTTTATCTAAGTTATGTATATCGAATTCGGTCATTCCTTTCATCCCCTTTCCCTGGGATGTCCGGAACGGGAGTTGTCAATTCCTATGGTACCACTACCTACTAACGAATGGCATGATCAATGTTAATGAATGTATTGTTCCATGTTAAACAAACCAAATGTCCTACCAAAAATGTAAGCATGTGAAAACAATGCACTAAGTATGTAATCAAATGAACATACGTAGCGTGAAATGTAATGTAAAACGATGTACTAAGTAATGCACACAATGGGCACACCTAGCATGAAATGTAATGTAAAACAATGTACCAAGTAATGCACACAATGGGCACACCTAGCATGAAATGTAATGTAAAACAATGTACCAAGTAATGCACACAATGGGCACACCTAGCATGAAATGTAATGTAAAACAATGTACCAAGTAATGCACACAATGGGCACACCTAGCATGAAATGTAATGTAAAACAATGTACTAAGTAATGCACACAATGGGCACACCTAGCATAAGATGTAATGAAATCATGTACTATAATGTACTAACGAACATAGCATGTATATGATGTGAAAACAGGAAAGCATGAAAGTAACAAGTAGGCACATGTGTTCCACCCCAAAACAGTTTGGAAAACAGTAAAAGAGGGGTCTATGTACTCACTTGATATTGCTCAGATGTCTTAAGATAATCACCAAGTAATGCTAGAGATCTCGGAATCAAACGGCACCTAATATAGGTAACTATGTTAATAACCGGACCTTAATCGGATGATTGGATAGAATGAGGTTTCGTAAACCAAACGAGTGTAGAGACTCGTGTCATTTGGTTTAACAAAGCCTACATACTAAATGAAACCTAACATAAATGTTTACGACCCATTACGACCCGTTTAGGAAGCTTATGCTACTTTAACGCGTCGTGCGCGTGAAACGCGTTCGGACCGCCTAACTAGCCCTATGACAAGTGTTATATGCCTAAACATGTTACATAATCAGTTAAGTGACAAAGGTTTAGGTTACATATGCTTAATTACCAATTATACATGAAAAGGGTATTCTGGTAATTTACCTAAGGCATATAAACTACCTATCATACAATTACTTAAACGATGTGACCATAGGGTATAACCTCGGAAGGTTATTCCCTACACTATGGTCACCTAATGTATTTGGTCGGATCCTAATGATCGACCAAACTGGGTCGGGTTCGAAGGTATAAGCGATTGATCAGATCGCTTACCCTACGACCCTAGACAACGTGGTAATCAGTAGGCATAGTCCCAAGGGACTATGACCATCGTGATTACAATCACGTTGCGAAGTTCAAACGAACTTCGCATTGTCCATTACTGGTCAACGCTGAAAGTCAAACAAAGTTTGACTTTCTGACTCGAAAAGCAGTAAAAATAAGGAAAAGAACGAAAGAATACTTACGAAGGGTCCCCGAATGCTAATCGTGATTAAAATAACTCAGGTATGAAACAATGGTTCCAACTTAGAGTCACTTAGATCAGATTCTAGTGGTTTTTAAGCAATGGGGGGTGGGGTATTTATAGTTTTCGGGTAACCGTTAAGATCGTTTGTTGAATATCGTGCCTTAATCCAAGCCGTACAAGTGTCGGAAACTCATGGTGGCTAAAAATGATGTTTATCAGCTGATTAGGCAAGTGGGAAAGGTGTGGTTGTGGTTAAAACAGGTGTAATCCGCTGACTGTTCGATCTTATCAGTTCTGCAGGTGCCTTACGGACCGTAAGGTATAGCTTACGGTCCGTAAGCTAGTAAGTTTGGCAGAATGGCAGATTTGGTCCCTGTAGTGTAAAAAGCTCATTTTCGACACGTTTAAGGCCCGTTAACCTCATTTCAAAGATCTAAAATGAAGTTAAAGTATAGGAAACTTAAAATATGCTCAAAAATATCTCGGATGTCGGTTCGTTTAGCCGTACGGTTGCGATGTTCGGTTAATTACGACGGAATACGCATAAGCGCGAAAAACGAACCAAATGACGCGACGAATGGATTTTTCTTAAGGCGAACACTAAAATATAATATAGTCATGCTCACATAAATTTTTGGTTGTCCGGATGTATTCAGAACGTAAGTTATGCGCGAAAATGCAAACTTGTGCACTTTTTGACACTTTTGGTCCCTGAATGACCCAAAAGTTTATTTTAGCACACCGAACCCCTCAAAGCCTATTTCTAAGCTATGTAAAGGATATTTAAGGTGTGTTTAACTTATGGTTATGTTCCGGAATGTTCGTTACAGTTCAAATTGGCATACTTTCGCAGTTTGTCAATTTTAGACCCTGTAAGCGAATTAACTTGTTTTTGCCATACCAAAGCCTTCAAAACTTATTTCTAAGTTATTTAAAGGTTATTTAAGGTATGTTGAGTATATGTTGATGTTCCGGAGTATTTCTCGCATTAAACTGAGTACGTTTACGCACTAGTTTGCGTATAACTCTCCAGAAAGCGATATAGAGTTTGAAATTGATCAAAAGTCAAAACATGAAAAATGTAAAACATAACAAAACAAACATTGTGATCAAATAACATTGTTTTATTGATAACAGAACTGTTCATAGTGATTACAAGCACAGTTGTTACAGTCTCCCCTACTTGTGGAAATTTCGTCCCGAAATTTATTTAGAGGAAACTCGTGGAAAAAGATGTGGATATTTCGCCTTCATTTGATCTTCGCGTTCCCAAGTAAACTCAGGTCCACGTTTAGCTTCCCAGCGAACTTTGACCAAAGGAATGCGCTTGCGTTTAAGCCACTTGACTTCACGTTCCATGATTTCCACTGGTTTCTCAACAAATTTCAGTGTTTTGCCAACACGAATTTCGTCAAGCGGTATGGAGAAGTTCTCATCAGCTGAACACTTCTTGAGATTAGACACGTGAAAAGTTGGATGAACATTTCCAAGTTCAGGAGGTAACTCAAGTCTGTAGGCTACCTTTCCGATTCTTTCGACGATCTTGAATGGTCCAACGTATCTAGGTGCAAGTTTTCCTTTCTTTCCAAATCTGATCACACCTTTCCAAGGTGAGACCTTAAGTAATACTCGATCACCGACTTGAAATTCCAAGGCTTTGCGTTTTGGATCCGCGTAAATCTTCTGACGGCTTCTAGCTGCCTGAAGGTTATCACGAACTTTCTTGACCTTGTCAGTTGTCTCTAAAATGAGGGCAGGTCCAGTAAGTTGAGCCTTGCCAATCTCATTCCAGCAGACTGGTGAACGACATTTTCGACCATAGAGAGCCTCGAAAGGAGCCATTTTGATGCTAGTGTGATAACTGTTGTTGTAGGAGAATTCAATCAATTTAAGATGTGAATCCCAGCTACCACCAAAATCGATCACACAAGCTCTAAGCATATCCTCCAGAGTCTGGATTGTTCTCTCAGATTGACCATCCGTTTGCGGATGATAAGCTGTGCTCAGATTAAGTTGGGTCCCCATAGCAGATTGCATGGTTCTCCAAAAATGAGAAGTGAAACGAGCATCTCTGTCAGAAATGATGTTCAACGGAACACCATGTCGAGCTACAATTTCATCCACATAAATTTGAGCAAGTCTGTCAGCAGAAAAATCCTCACGGATTGGCAAGAAATGTGCTGACTTTGTAAGACGATCAACGACTACCCAGATGGCATCATGACCTTTCTTTGTGCGCGGGAGTTTGGTAACAAGATCCATAGTAATGTTTTCCCATTTCCAAACTGGGATCTCTGGTTGCTCCAATAAACCAGAAGGACGCTGATGTTCAGCCTTAACCTTAAGACAAGTAAGGCATTTTGATACGTATAAGGCAATGTCTTTCTTCATACCAGGCCACCAATAGTGAGTACGAAGATCCTTATACATCTTATCTGAGCCCGGATGAATAGAATAACGAGACTTATGGGCTTCATCCATAAACAAGGTACGAAGATCATCTAGGCTTGGGACCCACAAACGGTCCATGAAGTAATATGATCCATTGTCCTTCAGTTCCAGAGCAGGTGTTATGTGATAGGGAAATTCCTTATCCATCAATCCTTGTGAAACACAAGATTGTTGAGCTTGAGAAATGCGTGCTTGAATATCGGATCGAGCTTGAATAACAGATTGAACACGTACACAATGAAGCTTAGTACGTTCCTTACGACTCAATGCATCAGCTACGACATTCGCCTTACCAGGATGGTAGCGAATTTCGCAGTCATAGTCGTTTAAAAGCTCAACCCAACGTCGCTGTCTCATGTTGAGTTCTTGCTGGTTGAAGATATGCTGAAGACTTTTGTGGTCAGTGAAAACCACACATTTTGTACCGTACAAATAGTGTCTCCAGATTTTGAGAGCAAAGACAACTGCACCCAACTCAAGATCATGAGTGGTGTAGTTCTTCTCATGTATCTTCAACTGCCTCGATGCATAAGCTATGACTTTGTTCCTTTGCATAAGAACACAGCCAAGACCCAATTTCGATGCATCACAATACACAACAAAATCATCATCACCCTCAGGCAATGATAGAACAGGCGCATCGCAAAGCTTCAGCTTCAGGTGTTGAAAAGCTTCCTCTTGTTTGTTTCCCCAATAAAAGGGCATTTTCTTCTGAGTTAGAGCAGTTAAAGGAACTGCAATCTTTGAGAAGTTTTCTATGAAGCGGCGATAATAACCCGCTAGACCAAGAAAAGAACGAACTTCAGTAGGAGTAGTAGGCGTATCCCAATCCTTAATCGCACTGATCTTGGAGGGATCTACATGAATACCTCGTTCGTTGATAACATGCCCCAAAAATTGAACTTCTTTAAGCCAAAATTCGCACTTGGAGAATTTGGCGAAAAGTTGCTCTTTCTTTAGGAGTTCTAGAGTAAGACGAAGATGTTGCTCGTGATCAGCTCGCGTCTTAGAGTAAATCAAGATATCGTCAATAAAAACAATGACGAACTGATCCAAATAAGGTTTACAGACCCTATTCATTAGGTCCATGAAAACAGCAGGAGCATTAGTCAAACCGAATGGCATGACTGTGAATTCATAATGCCCATATCTAGTACGGAATGCTGTCTTGGGAATATCTTCTTCTTGCACGCGAAGTTGATGATACCCGAAACGTAGATCAATCTTCGAGAAATAGGAAGCGCCTTGTAACTGATCAAAAAGGTCGTCTATGCGAGGTAAGGGATATCGATTCTTGATGGTAAGCTTGTTAAGCTCACGATAATCGATACACATCCTAAAGGATCCATCCTTCTTCTTTACAAAAAGAACGGGAGCACCCCAGGGTGAAAAGCTAGGACGGATAAAGCCTTTGTCAGAGAGTTCCTGAAGCTGTTTAGACAACTCTTGCATCTCAGACGGTGCAAGACGATATGGAGCTCTGGCAATGGGATTTGCACCTGGTACGAGATCAATGCGGAACTCGACTTGGCGTGCTGGAGGCAGACCAGGTAAATCTTCAGGGAAAACTTCAGAATAATCCCGAACGACAGGAATATCTGAAATAGACTTACCCTTGCCCTTATCTTCTGTAACATGTGCTAAGAAAGCCACATAGTTCTTCTGCAGATACTTCCGAGCTTTAAAACATGACATGAGTTTGAGACCAACGGTAGGCTTCTCACCTTGAACCTGCAGGATCTCGCATGTCGAAAGCGGCACATGAACAATCTTCTCGGAACAAACTATCTCTGCGTGATGTTTGGATAACCAATCCATTCCCACAATAACGTCGAAGCTTCCGAGTTGCATAGGCGCGAGGTCAATAGGATAAAGATGGTCATTAAGGTTCAATTGGCAGTTGCGTAGAACAGAATTAAGAACAATGGGTTCACCACTAGCAACTTCTACTGTCAAAGATTTGCCTAGTTTCGTTCTAGACACGCGAAGCATTTGCTCAAAAGACAAAGACACGAAACTCTTATCGGCACCAGAATCGAAAAGAACAGATGCAGGCTGATTATTAATAAAGAACGTACCGTTCACCACATTATCGTCAGCCTGTGCCTCTTGGGCATTCATGTTAAAGACTCGGCCTCGAGCCGGAGCCTGATTCTGGTTCTGGTTCTGGTTCTGGTTCGCCAGTCTTGGGCACCGATTCCTATAGTGGGTCAGATCCCCACAATTGTAACAAGCACCTGGTGGGTATTGTGGTCGTGCAGCTTGACCCTGTTGCGGAGCAGGAGGCTGAGCAACTTGTTGAGCCGGGTACTGAACTGCCCGGTTCTGAGCAAACCGACAAACATCGGCAAGATGACCTGACTTCCCACAGCTAGTACAGAAACGGCACTGATGTTGCGGCTGATGGTGACTGTTGCACCTATTGCACAAAGGGGCATTCCCTGTATAAGGTTTCTTCGCTGGAGGCTGTGCAGGTTGGTTGGGAGCTGCCTGATTAGCTTGGGCGGTGACAGCAAAATTTTGGGAAGCCTTACGCTTCCTTGACCTCTTCGAAGAACCAGAGTTCTTTCCATTCAAGTTTTGACCTTTCTTGCTATCACCCTTGTCAGCCGACTGTTTCTTGCCCTTGTCACCCTTCCTGTGTAACTTGTTTTTCCGGATCTGCGACTCAGTCAGTGTCGCTGATAACTCGATTGCCTGACGGAGTGTGGCAGGGTTACTACCAGTAAGGATGTCTTGTACCGAGTCAGGTAGGCCGTCGATGTATCTCTCGATAGCCTTGTCGAGTGGGGTAACCATAGTCGGGCAAAGCAAACTCAACTCTTCAAACCGATCAGTATAAGCCCTGTGCTCACCACTATCTTGCTTCAAATCATCAAATTCCTTCTCCAAAGCTCGTTGCTCATGACGAGGACAGAATTCCCTCATCATAAGGGCTCTAAGTTCAGCCCAAGTCTGTGCAAGAGCAACTTCTGCACCCCTATCCCTCATAACCCCGTTCCACCATGTCAAAGCCCTCTTCTGAAATACGCTCGAAGCAAACTCAACTTTGCGATTATCCGGACACTGCACGTGGCGGAAAGTATTCTCACTGCTCTCAAACCACTGAAGAAGCCCAGTCGCTCCCTCAGAACCACTAAACTTGAGTGGTTTAGCCTGATTAAAATCCTTGTATTTGCATGGAACATTGTTGTTGTTGTTATTGTTGGCTTGGTTCCATTGAGCAAAGAGATTTGGGAATTGGGCAGCCATCTGCTGCGCAATAATTTCTGCCAGTTCGGCAGTTGCTATCAGATTGTCGCGTCGAGGAGGCATTCTAAAAGAGGAAAACATGAAAGGAAACGAGCGAGATGATTGGATGAAAAGAATGAGATGATAAAAACAAGAATTGCAAACAGCATAGATGGTGGTCATTCGTCCGTATCACAAAGCAAACAAACGACACACAGTGACTAATCAAAGTAAATGGATCAAAAATAATGTATAATGAAGACATGCTCGCCTATAAGTGAACACTCATCCCAAGAATTCCCAGGTAAGCACAACTGGTCTCGCGTCTGGTTGAGATGTATACGAAGTGCTTGCCTAGACAGAAAACTCAGAATACAGGCATTCACCCTTCCAGTTTGCACGTGTTCACATTATTTAAAACCCAAAACTTTTGATGAGATTTTGAAAATTTGAAGGCACAAGGCTAAAAACCAAACTAAAAGGGTTCAAAACCATATAAAAGAGAGTTCAAAACCTTACAATAGAGGGTTCAAAACCTTGTAAAAATTTATTCAAAAACAGATGATTGTTTTTCAAAAATCGTTTCGGAAAAATTTTGGTTCTTGTTTTGATAATCACCTAAGGATAGGTGATGTACATGTTTTAAGATCTAAACACAACTAATTTGTGTTAGGGTCCTAGAAAAGTTATAGTCTAGGTCAAAGCATTACTAATAACCTAATTCCCTATAACCATTGGCTCTGATACCAACTCTTCTGTCACACCCCGACCGCGTAAAACAACAAACCGCGGCGGAAACATCGGGGCGTGTCGTAACAGAATAAATTGTTTCATAACCATGGCATACAAAGTTGTATTTTATTTATTAAACAAGGATGTTACATTGTCTTGAACAGGAATACAGAGTTTATAACATAATTAAACATAGTCTAGCTCCATTTTATGTCTCTAAGGCACAGGTCCGCCCTAGAATCATGATCAACATCCTACGGAAAAGCTCCTGAAAACACATGTGAAAATAGGTACATCAGCATAAAAATGCCTGTGAGATACATAGGTTTGTGAAAATAGGATTCATGACTTGTATTTGAGAAAATGTTTAGTCATGAACCTTGTAATTTGCTTTGTCTTGTAAATCATTTGAAAAACGATAAGATCAGTTGATATGTAAGTAAATGTAAGGTTAAATGAATAACCATGTAAAAATGAATTTGTGTAAGATAAATTGGTTGTAAAACAATGTCTTTTGAAAAGTATGTTATTTGTATAAAATGTTATATGTATCAAACTGAAATGATTCAAATAACGTTACGCTATGTAATATTATACAAACATTTATATATAGGAAGTACCAGCGGCGTATCCACCATGTTTGTATCATATTACACACGTATCGTTACTTAATCACTTAATCAAACCAAACCATTCAAGATGTAAAATGTTCATGTACAAACCAATTGTCAAGTGTTATTGTGTAAACCATATCAAAATGTCTATGTCCAATGTAAACCACCAAATGTGTATATCAATGTCAAATTGTTTATGTTCAATGTGGATCAGGTAATGTGTAACCAAGATGTCATGTATGGTAGTGAAATATATATATCAACTAAACCATATGTAAAATGCACAAAAACAAGGTATTGAAGTAAAACATAGTTTAAATCAAAGTTATGTTTTGTGTAACAAATGCATGCTATACTGATACAAACATTTATGCGGTATTGTTAAAATGCATACATCCAAGCCTTGAGACTGTGGCGATAAACCCTTAAACAAATTAAAGGTTTATCTAAGTTATGTATATCGAATTCGGTCATTCCTTTCATCCCCTTTCCCTGGGATGTCCGGAACGGGAGTTGTCAATTCCTATGGTACCACTACCTACTAACGAATGGCATGATCAATGTCAATGAATGTATTGTTCCATGTTAAACAAACCAAATGTCCTACCAAAAATGTAAGCATGTGAAAACAATGCACTAATGTCACACCCCGACCGCGTAAAACAACAAATCGCGGCGGAAACATCGAGGCGTGTTGCAACAGAATTAATGTTTCATAACCATGGATACCAAAAAGTGTTTCGTTTTATTAAACATTGAATAATTACATCGTCTTGAAATCTAAATACACAAATTAAACATAGTCTATCATTGTTATTGAGTCACTAAGGCCTTGTCCAGTCCTATATGAGCATGCATCTTATCAAACGATATCATCCAACAATACCTGAAACATATGTGAAAACGAGGTCAGCAAAGAAATGCTGGCGAGTACATAGGTTTTGTGAAAATAAGATTCATGACTTCTGTTTAAGAAAATGTTTAGTCATGAACCTTGTAATTTGCTTTGTCTTTGTAAATCATTTGAAAAATAATAAGTTTGGATGATATGTATAATAAGAGAATAATGCATGATTAAATGAATAACCATGTAAAATGAGTTTGTATAAGATAAGTTGTTTGTAAATAAATGTCTTGTGAAAAGTATGTTACTTGTATAAAATGTTCTATGTCTCGAGCTGAAATGATTCAAATAACGCTACGATATGTAATACCATACAAACACTTATATATAGGAAGTACCAGCGGCGTATCCACCATGTTTGTATCATATTACACACGCATCGCTACTTAATCACTTAATCAAACCAAACCACCAAAGTAATGTTCATGCCCAAATGTAAATCATGTAATATGTTTAACCAAAATGATATGTATGGCTAGTGAAATGCATCAACTAAACCATAGATGAAATGCACAAAACAAAGTATTGAAGTAAAACTTGGTTTAAATCAATACTATGTTTCGTGGAAATGCATGATCAAATGTAAATCATGTCCAGATGTTTACCCAATCGTTACCCATTCGTTCAAATCGTCCTTGTTTTAATTGTTCAAATCGTCCTTGTTTTAATCGTTCTTAACAAACCCTTACCAAAGGGTAAGTTAATATTTTAATTGTGAAACTACTTAATGGTCGATCTCTAATAACATTCAAACCTTCTTGACTCGTTCCTCGTTCCATCTCGCTCCATCTCGCTCTCGCTCTCGTTCTTAACAAACCCTTACCAAAGGATAAGTTAATAATTACAGATTCAGTCGCTACCCACAACCCCCACACATAACAATGGGTGCAGTAAATAACGGGATTTGTCAGATCCTATGGTACCATAACCTAATACTGGTCGGCTTGATCATTGCTAATGAATGTCATCGGTCATGTAAACTACAACCAACAAGTTTGTTCACTTTTTGAAATTGTTATTAGTTTTTGAAATCATTGTATTCGTTCTTGAAATCATTGTTATTGTTCTTGAAACCACATTGTAATTGTTATTGTAATCGTTCTTGAAATCACATTGTAATTGTTATTGTAATCATTGATAAAACATTTAGCACATATGAGTCACCCCAAAATAGTTGAAAACAGTAAAAGAGGGGAATAATGTACTCGCCTGGGAGTGCTTAGGAGTCTTGAACAACTACCAAGTAAGCTAGAGGAGTCCCGGAAATCAAACGGCACCTAATATAGGTAACTATGTTAATTAACCGGACCTAAATCGGAAGATTGGGTAGCATTAGGGTTTGTAAACCAAATGAGTGTAGGAACTCATATGATATGGTTTAACAAAGCCTACATGCTAAATGAAACTTAACCTAAGTGTCTACGACCCATTACGACCCGTTTAGGAAGCTTATGCTACTTTAACGCGTCGTTCGCGTGAAACGCGTTTGGACCGCCTAACTAGCCCTATGACAAGTGTTATATGCCTAATCATGTTACATAATCAGTTATGTGACAAAGGTTTAGGTTACATATGCTTAATTACCAATTATACATGAAAAGGGTATTCTGGTAATTTACCTAAGGCATATAAACTACCTATCATACAACTACTTAAACGATGTGACCATAGGGTATAACCTCGGAAGGTTATTCCCTACCTACTATGGTCACCTAATGTATTTGGTCGGATCCTAATGATCGACCAAATGGGTCGAGTTCGAAGGTATAGGCGATTTATCAGATCGCCTACCCTACGACTCTAGACAACGTGGTAATCAGTGGGCATAGTCCCAAGGGACTACGACCAACGTGATTACACTCACGTTGCGAAGTTCAAACGAACTTCGCATTGACCATTACTGGTCAACGCTGAAAGTCAAACAAAGTTTGACTTTCTGACTCGAAAAGCAGTAAAATAAGGAAAAGAACGAAAGAATACTAACCCAGGGTCCCCGAATGCTAATCCCGACTTCAAGAACTCAGGTATGAAACAATGGTTTCAACTTAGAGCTCTCAAAATCAGAATTCTTGTAAGAAATGCAATGGGGTGGATGGGTATATATAGTTTTCAGTGAACCGTTAAGATCGTTTGTCGAATATCGTGCCACGATCCAAGCCGAACACTTGTCACAATGTTGTGGTGGCTAAAATCTTGATCTTATCTGCTGATTAGGCAAGTTTAAACATGTGGTGTAGGATTAATCAGCTGCAACTTGTGTTAGAAACACTTAATCTGGTCAGATCAGTCACTCGCGTAGCGCTAGTGCAAAGGCCTTTGCAGTCGCGCTACGCTAGCACTCCACCTGATCAGAAAAGTTACAGAAATGGCAGAAATGGTCCCTGCACATGTTTAAGCCCTTTTTCGATGCGTTTGAACCCCGCTAACCTCATTTTAAGGCTCTAAAATGAAGTTAAAGTATAGGGAACTCAAAACATGCTCAAAAATATGCCGGATGATGGTTCGTTTGGTCGTACGAACGCGATGTTCGCTTAATTACGACGGAATGCGCATAAGCGCGAAAAACGATCCAAATGACGAAACGAATGGATTTTTCTTAAGGCGAACACTTAAATATAATGTAGTCATGCTTACATAAATTTTTAGATGTCCGGATGTATTCAGAACGTAAGTTATGCTCGAAAATGCAAACTTGTGCACTTTTTGACACTTTTAGTCCCTGAATGACACAAAAGTTTATTTTAGCATACCGAACACCTCAAAGCCTATTTCTAAGCTATGTAAAGGATATTTATGGTATGTTTAACTTATGGTCATGTTCCGGAATGTCTGTTACAGTTCAAATTGGCATACTTTCGCAGTTTGTCAACTTTAGTCCCTGTAAGCGATTTAACTTGATTTTGCCATACCAAAGCCTTCAAAACTTATTTCTAAGTTATGTAAAGGTTATTTAAGGTATGTTAAGCCTATTTCACTATTCCGGAGTGTTTGTTGCATTAAACTGGTTATATTTACGCATCGGTGCGCGTATAACCTTCCAGAAAGCGATTTAGAGTTTGAAATTGAACAAGAGTTGATATGTGTAAACGATACACATATTTTTACAAATCCCAAGTATGAAATACAATATTTCATTGGTTCGGTATTTGTTTGATGGCCGTGAAGGCACAGGTGTTACAGTCTCCCCTACTTTAGGAAATTTCATCCCGAAATTTATTTAGAGGAAACTTGTGAGAGCTTGAAAATATGAAGTTGAAAAGATCAAACAACATTGGTTAGGGTTCTGAACTTCTAGTAACCTTTAATAACATCATGCTTTCAATGTAAGAGGGATACTTATATACAAGTATATGAAGCGTCGTTGGTGCGTCCACCGTACCTCCATTACATTGTTCTCATTCCGTTATTGTTGTCACTATCGGTTCTTACACATAATAAATCTTACTGGGTTTCCGTGCACTAAATTTCATAATTATGTACGCGTCCATAATCAGACAATTCCTTGCACAGTTCACACAGTCTATTTTATAATGTATAGGGGAAAACCAAATGAACAATCCTGTGATGAGTGTGACTAGACCGCCATAGAGTCCCGTAGACTAAATCAATAAATGATCTAAATAGACTATCAAGGAGTCTGTCCAGCTACATCACTAGATGTCATTCTTTAACCAAATTGTGAATCAATCCTTTTGACTAGACCACCAAAAGGGTCTCTCATGAATCATGGAGTGGTACTATATAATCCAAGGGTCTTAACTACCAGGTAGAAGCCCATACGAATTTAAGGTAGTACCTTTTGAATATCCTACTATGAATCTCTCATATGAAGATATGAAATATTCTATGAGGATTAGGAATTTCGTAACACACAAAAACATAGAAGAGAACACATAAACACATAGTCACATAACCACAAAATTGTTCGTTAATTTGTCTTGTAAATTGCGTACATGCATTTAAAGCACACTAGGAATCCATTCCGTGGATTTCATTTGGTACTTTAAACGTTATCAAGAATCCAACTATAAAGATAGAAAGATTCAAAAAGAAAATTCGATTTCGATTACTAGGAACCGAAGTGTTCGAATTAAGGTACATAAGGAATCCAATTAAGGACTCTGATTTGAACGATAATCATCCACAAGGATCTAATTGTAAAGATAAAAAGATCCCATATGATTTTTAGAAGTTGAAGATGTTTTGAAACCTTGCACTGGATGTGCTTAGGTCAAAACATGATGTAAAATGCTTATGAAGTTGAGATGCTTGATATGTCAAGGCGACATATGAAGCAGAATTTTGAAGGTTAAGTCAATGTATGAGGAAAATATTTTTGAAAACTATGCATGGGAAAAAAAATGTTTTTGGAACCTTATATATAATATTTTGAAAATCATAAAGTAGGTGTACTAGGTAAGTATATTTATAAAAATGTTTTAAAATCATGCGTGATGAATTTTGAAATTATGTATAAGGTTTTTGAAAGATATGAATGATGCTTTTCGAAATCATGCACTTGATCAGAAAATGTATTGTGTTAATATTGTCTTCAGACTATATGAAATATTTTGAAAATAGAAAGGTTGGTTTTGATAACATGGCCAATGTTTTTGAAATAACATAGACAATGCATCTAGAAAATTTGTTTTCAAACTATATGAAATATTTTGAGATCATGAAGATTGTTTTGAAATACTGGTACTGTGTATGTTGAAAAATCAAAACGTAATGGGTATGAGATTTGAAAATACCCTTAGTTATCTAACCAAGGATTTAAAGGCACAAATGTGCGAAAAGCACGATTACTCATAATGTCACTTAATTTTTTCTGTACTTTGTTTCTTAGAGTGAAATGAGTACTTAAAATTTTCGAGGGAATCATGAGCAATCATTTGAAAGAGAGAATCACAAGAGTAATTTGTAAGGTACTTAATTCCTTGATGTAGGTATCATAGGAAAAGCCATACACACCTAGCAGGGGTTAAGCTGGTTGGTTGGGGACGGCTTTTCCATTGTGAGCGACCATGGCGAAGTTCTGAGAAGCCTTTCGCTTCTTGGACTTCTTAGGGAATCGTTCATCCATGGTCTTTGATTCCTCGATTGGTTTCTCGGCCGGTGGTGTTGTCGCCTGACTAGGTCCTGCCTGTCTCGGTGATTCTTGAGTGGCTTCATCCTGGAGATGATACATCGCCTATTCGCTGAGCGAATTTGGCTGCTTGCTCAGATATCTGGGCGTCATCGTGATGAAGAGACATTCTCGAAGAAAAAGAAAGGCATAGGGAGAAACAGGCGAAAGATAGTCAAAAGAGAATGACAACGCATGAAGGTTGTGACCATTTGTTTGTTACCAAAGGCAAACAAATGAGACAGTGACTAATC
Organism: Helianthus tuberosus; assembly: GCA_030545235.1. Classification (NCBI taxonomy): domain Eukaryota; kingdom Viridiplantae; phylum Streptophyta; class Magnoliopsida; order Asterales; family Asteraceae; genus Helianthus; species Helianthus tuberosus. The sequence goes on along the minus strand of CM060451.1, from coordinate 123,642,361 downwards.
AAAGTAGGCGGATCATATTAATGTATCACTGAAGACATGCTCGCCTATAAGTGAACACTCATCCCAAGAATTCCCAGGTAAGCACAACTGGTCTCGCGTCTGATGAGATATATACGAAGTGCTTGCCTAGCCAGAAAACCCAGAATACAGGCATTCACCCTTCCAGTTTGCACGTGTTCACATTATATGACCCAAACTTTGACGAGATTTTGAAAATTCAAAGGGGTTCAAAACCATATAACAGAGGGTTCAAAACCTTGTAATAAATCATCCTAGAACAGATGATTAGTTTTCAAAGCGGTTTTGATATTTATGTTCTTGTTGTGGTTGTCACCTAAGGATAGGTGACAGTATTGTTTTATGACTAAACGCAAGTAAACTCGCGTTAGGGTCCTAAGAAGGTTATAGACTAGGTCAAAGCATTACTAATTACTAATAACCTAATTCCCTATAACCATTGGCTCTGATACCATCTTTTCTGTCACACCCCGACCGCGTAAAACAACAAATCGCGGCGGAAACATCGAGGCGTGTTGCAACAGAATTAATGTTTCATAACCATGGATACCAAAAAGTGTTTCGTTTTATTAAACATTGAATAATTACATCGTCTTGAAATCTAAATACACAAATTAAACATAGTCTATCATTGTTATTGAGTCACTAAGGCCTTGTCCAGTCCTATATGAGCATGCATCTTATCAAACGATATCATCCAACAATACCTGAAACATATGTGAAAACGAGGTCAGCAAAGAAATGCTGGCGAGTACATAGGTTTTGTGAAAATAAGATTCATGACTTCTGTTTAAGAAAATGTTTAGTCATGAACCTTGTAATTTGCTTTGTCTTTGTAAATCATTTGAAAAATAATAAGTTTGGATGATATGTATAATAAGAGAATAATGCATGATTAAATGAATAACCATGTAAAATGAGTTTGTATAAGATAAGTTGTTTGTAAATAAATGTCTTGTGAAAAGTATGTTACTTGTATAAAATGTTCTATGTCTCGAGCTGAAATGATTCAAATAACGCTACGATATGTAATACCATACAAACACTTATATATAGGAAGTACCAACGGCGTATCCACCATGTTTGTATCATATTACACACGCATCGCTACTTAATCACTTAATCAAACCAAACCACCAAAGTAATGTTCATGCCCAAATGTAAATCATGTAATATGTTTAACCAAAATGATATGTATGGCTAGTGAAATGCATCAACTAAACCATAGATGAAATGCACAAAACAAAGTATTGAAGTAAAACTTGGTTTAAATCAATACTATGTTTCGTGGAAATGCATGATCAAATGTAAATCATGTCCAGATGTTTACCCAATCGTTACCCATTCGTTCAAATCGTCCTTGTTTTAATTGTTCAAATCGTCCTTGTTTTAATCGTTCTTAACAAACCCTTACCAAAGGGTAAGTTAATATTTTAATTGTGAAACTACTTAATGGTCGATCTCTAATAACATTCAAACCTTCTTGACTCGTTCCTCGTTCCATCTCGCTCCATCTCGCTCTCGCTCTCGTTCTTAACAAACCCTTACCAAAGGATAAGTTAATAATTACAGATTCAGTCGCTACCCACAACCCCCACACATAACAATGGGTGCAGTAAATAACGGGATTTGTCAGATCCTATGGTACCATAACCTAATACTGGTCGGCTTGATCATTGCTAATGAATGTCATCGGTCATGTAAACTACAACCAACAAGTTTGTTCACTTTTTGAAATTGTTATTAGTTTTTGAAATCATTGTATTCGTTCTTGAAATCATTGTTATTGTTCTTGAAACCACATTGTAATTGTTATTGTAATCGTTCTTGAAATCACATTGTAATTGTTATTGTAATCATTGATAAAACATTTAGCACATATGAGTCACCCCAAAATAGTTGAAAACAGTAAAAGAGGGGAATAATGTACTCGCCTGGGAGTGCTTAGGAGTCTTGAACAACTACCAAGTAAGCTAGAGGAGTCCCGGAAATCAAACGGCACCTAATATAGGTAACTATGTTAATTAACCGGACCTAAATCGGAAGATTGGGTAGCATTAGGGTTTGTAAACCAAATGAGTGTAGGAACTCATATGATATGGTTTAACAAAGCCTACATGCTAAATGAAACTTAACCTAAGTGTCTACGACCCATTACGACCCGTTTAGGAAGCTTATGCTACTTTAACGCGTCGTTCGCGTGAAACGCGTTTGGACCGCCTAACTAGCCCTATGACAAGTGTTATATGCCTAATCATGTTACATAATCAGTTATGTGACAAAGGTTTAGGTTACATATGCTTAATTACCAATTATACATGAAAAGGGTATTCTGGTAATTTACCTAAGGCATATAAACTACCTATCATACAACTACTTAAACGATGTGACCATAGGGTATAACCTCGGAAGGTTATTCCCTACCTACTATGGTCACCTAATGTATTTGGTCGGATCCTAATGATCGACCAAATGGGTCGAGTTCGAAGGTATAGGCGATTTATCAGATCGCCTACCCTACGACTCTAGACAACGTGGTAATCAGTGGGCATAGTCCCAAGGGACTACGACCAACGTGATTACACTCACGTTGCGAAGTTCAAACGAACTTCGCATTGACCATTACTGGTCAACGCTGAAAGTCAAACAAAGTTTGACTTTCTGACTCGAAAAGCAGTAAAATAAGGAAAAGAACGAAAGAATACTAACCCAGGGTCCCCGAATGCTAATCCCGACTTCAAGAACTCAGGTATGAAACAATGGTTTCAACTTAGAGCTCTCAAAATCAGAATTCTTGTAAGAAATGCAATGGGGTGGATGGGTATATATAGTTTTCAGTGAACCGTTAAGATCGTTTGTCGAATATCGTGCCACGATCCAAGCCGAACACTTGTCACAATGTTGTGGTGGCTAAAATCTTGATCTTATCTGCTGATTAGGCAAGTTTAAACATGTGGTGTAGGATTAATCAGCTGCAACTTGTGTTAGAAACACTTAATCTGGTCAGATCAGTCACTCGCGTAGCGCTAGTGCAAAGGCCTTTGCAGTCGCGCTACGCTAGCACTCCACCTGATCAGAAAAGTTACAGAAATGGCAGAAATGGTCCCTGCACATGTTTAAGCCCTTTTTCGATGCGTTTGAACCCCGCTAACCTCATTTTAAGGCTCTAAAATGAAGTTAAAGTATAGGGAACTCAAAACATGCTCAAAAATATGCCGGATGATGGTTCGTTTGGTCGTACGAACGCGATGTTCGCTTAATTACGACGGAATGCGCATAAGCGCGAAAAACGATCCAAATGACGAAACGAATGGATTTTTCTTAAGGCGAACACTTAAATATAATGTAGTCATGCTTACATAAATTTTTAGATGTCCGGATGTATTCAGAACGTAAGTTATGCTCGAAAATGCAAACTTGTGCACTTTTTGACACTTTTAGTCCCTGAATGACACAAAAGTTTATTTTAGCATACCGAACACCTCAAAGCCTATTTCTAAGCTATGTAAAGGATATTTATGGTATGTTTAACTTATGGTCATGTTCCGGAATGTCTGTTACAGTTCAAATTGGCATACTTTCGCAGTTTGTCAACTTTAGTCCCTGTAAGCGATTTAACTTGATTTTGCCATACCAAAGCCTTCAAAACTTATTTCTAAGTTATGTAAAGGTTATTTAAGGTATGTTAAGCCTATTTCACTATTCCGGAGTGTTTGTTGCATTAAACTGGTTATATTTACGCATCGGTGCGCGTATAACCTTCCAGAAAGCGATTTAGAGTTTGAAATTGAACAAGAGTTGATATGTGTAAACGATACACATATTTTTACAAATCCCAAGTATGAAATACAATATTTCATTGGTTCGGTATTTGTTTGATGGCCGTGAAGGCACAGGTGTTACAGTCTCCCCTACTTTAGGAAATTTCGTCCCGAAATTTATTTAGAGGAAACTTGTGAGAGCTTGAAAATATGAAGTTGAAAAGATCAAACAACATTGGTTAGGGTTCTGAACTTCTAGTAACCTTTAATAACATCATGCTTTCAATGTAAGAGGGATACTTATATACAAGTATATGAAGCGTCGTTGGTGCGTCCACCGTACCTCCATTACATTGTTCTCATTCCGTTATTGTTGTCACTATCGGTTCTTACACATAATAAATCTTACTGGGTTTCCGTGCACTAAATTTCATAATTATGTACGCGTCCATAATCAGACAATTCCTTGCACAGTTCACACAGTCTATTTTATAATGTATAGGGGAAAACCAAATGAACAATCCTGTGATGAGTGTGACTAGACCGCCATAGAGTCCCGTAGACTAAATCAATAAATGATCTAAATAGACTATCAAGGAGTCTGTCCAGCTACATCACTAGATGTCATTCTTTAACCAAATTGTGAATCAATCCTTTTGACTAGACCACCAAAAGGGACTATGACCATCGTGATTACAATCACGTTGCGAAGTTCAAACGAACTTCGCATTGTCCATTACTGGTCAACGCTGAAAGTCAAACAAAGTTTGACTTTCTGACTCGAAAAGCAGTAAAAATAAGGAAAAGAACGAAAGAATACTTACGAAGGGTCCCCGAATGCTAATCGTGATTAAAATAACTCAGGTATGAAACAATGGTTCCAACTTAGAGTCACTTAGATCAGATTCTAGTGGTTTTTAAGCAATGGGGGGTGGGGTATTTATAGTTTTCGGGTAACCGTTAAGATCGTTTGTTGAATATCGTGCCTTAATCCAAGCCGTACAAGTGTCGGAAACTCATGGTGGCTAAAAATGATGTTTATCAGCTGATTAGGCAAGTGGGAAAGGTGTGGTTGTGGTTAAAACAGGTGTAATCCGCTGACTGTTCGATCTTATCAGTTCTGCAGGTGCCTTACGGACCGTAAGGTATAGCTTACGGTCCGTAAGCTAGTAAGTTTGGCAGAATGGCAGATTTGGTCCCTGTAGTGTAAAAAGCTCATTTTCGACACGTTTAAGGCCCGTTAACCTCATTTCAAAGATCTAAAATGAAGTTAAAGTATAGGAAACTTAAAATATGCTCAAAAATATCTCGGATGTCGGTTCGTTTAGCCGTACGGTTGCGATGTTCGGTTAATTACGACGGAATACGCATAAGCGCGAAAAACGAACCAAATGACGCGACGAATGGATTTTTCTTAAGGCGAACACTAAAATATAATATAGTCATGCTCACATAAATTTTTGGTTGTCCGGATGTATTCAGAACGTAAGTTATGCGCGAAAATGCAAACTTGTGCACTTTTTGACACTTTTGGTCCCTGAATGACCCAAAAGTTTATTTTAGCACACCGAACCCCTCAAAGCCTATTTCTAAGCTATGTAAAGGATATTTAAGGTGTGTTTAACTTATGGTTATGTTCCGGAATGTTCGTTACAGGCATACTTTCGCAGTTTGTCAATTTTAGACCCTGTAAGCGAATTAACTTGTTTTTGCCATACCAAAGCCTTCAAAACTTATTTCTAAGTTATTTAAAGGTTATTTAAGGTATGTTGAGTATATGTTGATGTTCCGGAGTATTTCTCGCATTAAACTGAGTACGTTTACGCACTAGTTTACGTATAACTCTCCAGAAAGCGATATAGAGTTTGAAATTGATCAAAAGTCAAAACATGAAAAATGTAAAACATAACAAAACAAACATTGTGATCAAATAACATTGTTTTATTGATAACAGAACTGTTCATAGTGATTACAAGCACAGTTGTTACAAGTTTAATGCAACAAACACTCCGGAATAGTGAAATAGGCTTAACATACCTTAAATAACCTCCACATAACTTAGAAATAAGTTTTGGATGGTTTGGTGTGTTGAAATCAAGTTTATTCGCTTACGGGGACTAATTTCGACAAACTGCGAAAGTATGCCGATTTGTACTGTAACGAACATTCCGGAACATGACCATAAGTTAAACATACCCTAAATATCCTTTACATAGCTTAGAAATAGGCTTTGAGGGGTTCGGTGTGCTAAAATAAACTTTTTGGTCATTCAGGGACTAAAAGCGTCAAAAAGTGCATATGTTTGTATTTTCGCGCATATCTTTCGTTCTGAATATATCCGGACATCCAAAACTTTATGTAATCATTAAAATATTTTATTTTAGTGATTGGCATGATAAAATTCCATTCGTCACGTAATTTGGATCGTTTTTCGCATTTCGTTCGTGTTTCGTCGTAATTAACTGAACAACGCAACCGTACGACCAAACGAACCGACATCCGAGATATTTTTGAGCATGTTTCATGTTCCCTATACTTTAACTTCATTTTAGAGACTTGAAATGGGATTAACGGGGCTTAAACGTGTCAAAAATGCATCAAAAACCATGTTTTGCACATTCAGGGACCAAAATTGACATTCTGCCATAGTTATCTTAGGAAGGGACCAAAATGAAAAATCTAAATTCCAGCTTGTTCCAGCTGTTCCCCTCATTTGCACATGGTTTTAATGAAACTATGGGCTCCCATGGTTTCACAAAACCATGGGCACATGTGTACGGATGAGATCGAAGCTCGTTTTACGATGAACGATCCTAACGGTTCTAGATTTCCTATATATACCCACCTCCTTTCACTTGCAAAACCCACATTGATCTGATTTTGGCTCTCTAAGTTGAAGTTTATGCTTCATACCTGAGAGTAAATCGGATCATAGCTTGCGGGGACCTTTTGTAAGTATTCTTTCGTTCTTTTATCGCTTTTCAAGTCTGAAAGTCAAACTGCGTTTGACTTTCTGCATTGACCAGTTTATGGTCAATGCGAAGTTCGTTTGAACTTCATAACATGAGCGTAATCACGATGGTTATAGTCCCTAGTGACTATACCTACTGATTACCACGTTATCTAGGTGTAGTGACGAGTCGTAGTTTCGGCCAAAATGCGCATTCTTGCGTATTTTGTAACCAAACTACTTATAGGTATCAAAACCGTTTGTTTTGATACCAAACCTATTTTCTAACTTAGTTAAACAAGTTTCGACATGTTTAGCTCGTTACTTTTTAGATTAGTGCTTGTGTAGAGTCGTAAGTCAAGCGGACTAAACACCCGCTTAGACTTTCGAACTCGACCCGTTTGGTCGATCATTAGGATCCGACCAAACATGTTTAGTGACCATAGTTGCATAGGGAATAACCTTCCGAGGTTATACCTTATGGTCACTTAGGTTAATTAGTTGTATGATAGGTAATTTATATGCCTTAGGTAAATGACCAAAATGCCCTTTTCATACATAACTGGTAATTAAGCATATGAAACATAAACTTTTGTCACGTAACTGATTATGTAACATATTTAAACATGTTTAGGCATATAATACTTGTCATAGGACTAGTTAGATGTCTCGAACGCACATTTGCGCGCACGACGCGTTAAAGTAGCGTAAGCTACCTTAATGGATCATAATGGGTCGAAAGCACTTAGGATAGGTTTCAATTTAGGATGCAGGCTTTGTTAAACCATATCACATGAGTTACAACACTCATTTGGTTTACAAGACCTCATTCTATCCGATCTTCCGGTTTAGGTGTCTATTGTTTGACTGGTGATTCGATTACTAGGTGCTACTTGATTTCTCTGGTTTACTTGAGTTTGTTGAAGTTCTATTGATTGAGGATACTTTGCACTACATATGAGTACATAGTTCCCCTATTTTACTGTTTTAAATTGTTTTGGGGTGATTCATATGTACAAAAATGATTTCAAGGTTTAAACAATGATTTCAAAAACAATTAAGATGGTTTATACAAAACTAATAACCATTTCAATAAAGTGAACAAACTTTTTGGTTGTAGTTACATAACAAATGACATTCATTAGCATTGATCAAGCCGATCAGTATTAGGTTATGGTACCATAGGATCTGACAAATACCGTTATCTTACTGCACCCATGGTTATGTGTGGGGGTTGTGGGTAACGACTGAATCTGATGATAGTTAACTTACCCTTTGGTGGTTTGTTAAAGCGAGAAGCGAGAAGCGAGATAGTCGAGTCATGAAGGTTTGAATGTTGTTAGCGAGACGACCAAGAATAGTTTTCACAATTAAAACGAGGATGATTTAAACGATTTTAAACAAGTTAACGATTTGAAAATGATTTGAACAAGTTAAACGAATTGGATAACGATGGGTTTTCGGTTAAGTGTTTAGATAACGGGACGGGTGTAATATGCTGAAAACATGGTAGATACGTCGCTGGTACTTCTTATATATAAGTGTTTTCAACATATTACATACCGTGGCGTTATTTAGTTCACTTGGGTAAACGATTTTGAAACGATGTCACATAACAATGTTTTCAAAAAAATATAAACCATACGAGTTTTTAACGAGTTTTTACAAGATGTTTTACAAGTTGGTTTACTAAAACAAATGTTTTGGGGTTAAGAATCATGGCTATGAGATTTTACAAACTATAACCCACTTGATTGGAGTTGGTTAAATATGTTGCAATACACTTTTTAAAACAAGGTTTGTATTTTGACTCTTGTAGTCTAATAAAGTACTGCAACATATAAACGAGCCATGATTCCGATACTCTTATAAAACCTATGTACTCGCCTGCATTTCGTTGCTGACTTTGTTTTTACATATGTTTCAGGTGATGTTGCTTGATTGATTTCTAGGATGCATGCGTCACATAGGATCTGGACGAGGCCTTAGTGACATAATAACAGTGATAGTCGATGTGAAACTTGTTTGTTATGTGTTAAGACAATGTAAATGTTTAATTCTATCAATAAAACAAAACTCTTATTATATCCATGGTTATGAAACAATAATTCTGTTACAACACTCCCCGACGTTTCCGCCACGGTTTGTTGTCCTACGTGGTCGGGGTGTGACAATTTTCATATTGGCATTTCTAGTTGCTGCAATAATCCTGATGGTTTCTGATGTTCAGCCTTAACCTGTGAACAGGTTAGACACTTGGCAACATAGGTTGCTATATTCTTTTTCATTCCTATCCACCAGAAATTCTTTCTTAAGTATTGATACATCTTCATTACCAGGATGTATCGTATACTTAGACTTATAGGCTTCTTCTAAAATTTGGTGGCGTAGGTTTCCTTGTTTGGGTATCTAGATTCTTTTCTTATGGAATCTCCAAATTCCATCTGTTCCTTGTTCCAATTCCTTAATTATTCCTTTTTATTTTTTAGTATCGTCCTTGATTACTGATTCCTGTATTTCTCTAATTTGCTCATTTAAATCTATCTGCAGATTTAATTTGAGAGAACGTACTCTTCTTAGATTCTCATGATACTTTCGACTTAAAGCATCAGCTACTACATTAGCCTTTCCTGCATGATACTGGATATTACAGTCATAATCACTAAGAATTTATATCCATCGTCTCTGTCTCATATTTAACTCCCTTTGCCCGAAAACATATCCTAAACTCTTATGGTCGGTGAAAATAGTAAACTTGCTACCGTAAAGATAGTGTCTCCAAATTTTAAGGGCAAAAATTATGGCTCCTAATTCTAGATCATGGGTTGTATAATTCTATTCATGATTCTTAAGTTGTCTAGAGGCATAGGCTATAACCTTTTGACGCTGCATCAACACACATCCATAACCTAACTTAGAAGCATCACAATAGACTATAAGGTCTTCAGTTCCTTCTGGTAATGCTAGTATGGGTGCGTTGGTTAATCTTTGCTTAAGAATCCTAAAGGCTTCTTCTTGTTTTGGTCCCCATTCAAACTTAACTGATTTGCAAGTCAGTTTTGTTAAGGGAATGGCTATTCTAGAAAAATCTTAGATAAACCATCTATAATAACCTGCTAGTCCGAGAAAACTTCTCACTTCCGTTGGTGATTCAGGGACTTTCCATTTCGTAATCGCCTCGATTTTTGTGGGATCCACATGAATTCCTTCATGATTCACCAGGTGTCCAAGAAATTGCACTTCTTGTAACCAAAATTCACATTTGGAGAATTTAGCATAAAGCTTCTCCTTTCTCAGCAAATTCAGAAGTGTAAACAAATGCTCTGCATGCTCTTCTTTACGCTTAGAGTAAATGAGAATATCATCTATAAAGACAATTATGAATTTATCCAGATATGGTTTACATATTATGTTCATCATGTCCATAAATGCAGCTGGGGCATTGGTTAAACCGAATGGCATGACTGTAAATTCATAATGACCATACCTTGTCCTGAAAGCAGTTTTAGGAATATCCTCTTCCTGTACTTTCAGTTGATGATATCTTGAGCGTAAATCGATCTTAGAAAAGAATCGAGCTCCTTGAAGTTGATCAAACAGATCATCGATTCTCGGTAGTGGGTACCGATCTTTAACCGTGACCTTGTTCAGTTCTCGGTAATCAATGCACATACGCATTGATCCATCCTTCTTCTTGACAAACAAGATTGGTGCTCCCCATGGTGATGAACTAGGTTGTATGAAATCTTTCTCCAGAAGTTCGTCCAATTGTTTCTTCAGTTCTTGCATCTCTGCTGGTGCTAAATGGTAAGGTGCCTTGGTAATCGATGCTGTCCTTGGTAGTAGGTGAATTCTAAATTCAACCTCCCTATCTGGTGGCAGTCCAGGTAATTCTTCTGGAAAAACATCAGAGAATTGAGATACTACGGGAATATCTTTCAATTCTTTTCCAGTCTAGGTAATTCTTCTGGAAAAACATCTGAGAATTGAGATACTACGGGAATATCTTTCAATTCTTTTCCTTTAGTGTTAATGATTATGGAAATCATATACACTAGTGATCCTTTCCTGGCATAGCTTGCCGTTTTAATCACAGAGATGAATTTTGTGGATCTGGTTGGCTTATCTCCTTTAATTGTGATCTTTTTACCTTTTGGTGAATTTACTTGTACTGACTTTTGATCACATAGAATGCTGGCGTGATTGGCTACCAACCAATCCATTCCTAATATGATATCAAATCCAGCCAGATTCATTGGGTAAAGGTTAGTAATAAAATTATGGTTTAATATTTCTATTCTTGCTCCCTGCAAGATTTCAGTGATCTTAATGGATTCTCCATTTGCCTTTTCTACCAGACATTCTTGTTGAAGTTTAGTTAATGGTTGATTGAGAAGTTTGCAGAACGAAGTATTAATAAAACTTTGGTTCGCACCAGAGTCAAATAATACTTTAGCAAAAATATCATTAACTAAAAACGTACCAGCAATCACATCCGGAATCATCTTGGCTTCTTCGGCAGTCTAACAAATGCTCTGGCATTCTTAGTAGTTTTGTTGTTTGTGGCTGGAGCTAGTTTCAGACAGTTCGGTTTGATATGCCCAGTCTCTCCACAGTTGAAGCATAGCTTATTGCTGGGTTTCTTCCTGCAGTCTTCTTCCTTGTGTCCAGATATTTTGCAAAAGTTGCAGTATATGGAACATCTTCCCGAATGCTTCTTCTTGAAGTATTTACAGTAAGGTGCAGAAGTAGAACCTGTATTTTTCCCACGGCTGGAATTACCGTAGCGAAATTCCTGGGTAAGTTTTTAGGCTAGGTTCTTTCTCTGGTTTTCTTCTTGCGTATGCACCAGTTCATCGGTCAAGGTATTGGCTAGTTCTACAGCTTCTTCTTTGGTTTGTGGTTTAGCCGCCTTGACTACGTGTATAATTTCACAGATTAATCCCCAGATGTAACGGGAGATTAATACTGGTTCTGGTGAGGCTAGGGTTGGCACTATTCTAGCATATTCGAAGAATATGGTAGTGTAACCCTTGCAGTCTATTCCAGTCATTCTAAGGTTTAAAAACTTATTAGCGATTTGTTCTCTTTCATGAGGAGGACAAAATTTCCTTTCAACCATGTTCTTAAAATCGGTCCATTCCATATTATAAACTTTGTCACTTCCCCTAGACTGGAGAATAGTATTCCACCATTCTAAGGTTGCATTCTTAAAAAGATTAGAAGCAAACATAATCTTATCTTCCTCTGCACATTTACTTATTTTTAAGACTGCCTCTGTCTTTTCTATCCAACATACAACTGCAATGGCTCCTTCATTGCCAGAGAATTCTATTGGTTTGCAAGACCAGAATTCTTTGTAAGAACAACCATATTACATGGTTCTTCTTCTTTTTGGAATAGGAAATTGGAGTAGCGGTCCATTATTCACGCTGTGACTGGGTTCAAAAGTTGGTCGTTTACTACCACTGTTAGTTTTATTATTTTCTGCTTCTTTTACAGTCTTGATGATATATGGCATAGCGTATATGATACCTTGTGCTACTATGTCACACCCTGGCTTTGCAGAAGCATGGGTTTATTTGGTGTGACTTCTTAATACCATAGCTTAATCATAACAAAGCTATATGAAAATAAAACCATGCAGATCATCCATTGATTTAAGTTTAAAAAGTAACATACCACAACATTGTCTTAAAGCGTTGACTCATGCAACGGAAGTTACAACCTAATAACATAAAAACATTGTTTGAAAGACACAACCACAAATTTAAGATAGACGTAGTTTAAGAACTGTGACTCGTCCAGGTAAAAGCCACAACCCCTAAACTTGGATGATCCCATAACTCTAACGCAGCGAGAAAACGTAGCATACCGTGCCAGATCCTTAGTTCCCTGAAATACATGTAAGTTGGAAAAATCAACAAAAATTGTTGAGCGAGTTCATGTGTAAGTGAGTAAGTAAAACCTTTGTAAGTATAAAAATCCCTGGTATGTAGCAAATAAGGAAATAGAGATCACCAATGGTTTGCAAGGCCATTGATATGTGTGAAGTGCAAGTAGGAAGACTCAAACCTAGCAGATTTATGCGTCGGGCACAAAGTCACCCCGAGGTCCGTTCTGTTGGGCCTGGAGTTGGGCTCGCTACACCCAGATAGATCTACCGCTACTGTCCCTCGGTCCTACAATGAGGATTAATGGCCTCAAGTTGCGCCTACCCACTCACATGATCTAAGTAGTAACCCTCCTTACGCTAACCATACCATGTAAAAAGTACTCGTAATCATAGTAACATGTATTTCACCCCCGCAGTTTAGAAAACTGAAAACAGTTAAGAGAAAAGGGGGACATGAACTCACTGTAGTGCGTCCACGATAACAGCAACTCAAAACTCGGTCTGTAACACGACACCTACACGTACTAATATCTATTAGACGAACGGGCCGTGCCTTGGCTTAGTATTTAGGGTTTCGAGTTATGTTTCTTAATGTTATGCGTTGTCAAAATAATAATAATTATTTTGACTTAAACGAAGAATAGTTAGGTAACTATTCCGTATCCACACTTTTCAAGTATCATGTATTCGGTGACTTAGAGTATTGACGATAAAAATATATATTTAAGTCTCATTTCCGATACTTTAAAGTTTGGTGTCAAAACTCATGGCGAGGTTTACTTCCAAGAAATAAAGTTAAACATACTCGTTAGAAAAAATAATTTTTCTAAGTCTTGGGATTTTTAGAAAAATTTGCCAGAGTTTCCCCTAAAAACAGGGGTGCCCGTGCTAATACGCACATCGTTTTCTTTTTGAAATCAAACCATGATCATCAACAATCAACCCTTACATTCTGTCACGCAAAATACTACCTTTGTCGTTTCAGTTTTAATATATGAAAACTGGACTGTTTTCGGATATTTAAATAAAATACTTAACCTATTTCAAAAATTCCCAAATTTTTACAGAACGTCTTAAACGAACCATAATTTATTGTGTAAAAATATCGGTGTCCAGTTCGTTAACAGTGATTTATAGAAAATCGTTTACCGGACTGCAATCAGATTTACTACATTCTGATTGCAGTTTACGGAATAATTCGTCTAAAATTCCTCGGAAGTCCGTTTGACAAAATTCCAGTTCGAGGGTCACAAGTACATCAGTGACCATCTATGGTATGAATTTTTGGGGCTGGTTCAATTCAGGTTTTAAGTTGTGACCGAAAACGTACAGCCTATTTTACTGCAGTAAAACTCAGCCTTAGCTGCTGTCATGAAAACAGACTTTTAAAATAGTAAACGACCTTAAAAAAATAAGATTCCAGCGCCATTTTCTTCGTTTTTCGAAAAGACACAATTTAGGCTTTAGAAATTCCGTTTTATTAGTTATTAAAGTCTGTTTACAGCCTGTTGAAGATGGCTGAAAAAGTAACTCAGCATGTTATTTACGTCTTAAATGTTACTAAATCGTGTTAATAAGTGTCCGAACAACCGATTTTTTCGAGAAAACAATGGTTAAACATCAAGTATGATTTAACCAACCCTCAAACCAACAAGATTCCGCTTCATGTTTCAGACATAAGTAAACTTTTATGTAACTTTTATATTCTTTACTATTGTTTAACATCTTCTAGTCTTTTTGATCTTTAGTGATTTAAACAACAACACATCATACTACATATCATAAATTTGAACAAGATGGAACAAAGTGTAAAGAAACTTACTACTAGCACTAGGCTAGGGTAGAGATTCTAGTGTGAAAAAGATGAGGAATTGATGGTGAAAAAGACTAGAACAAGTTCCTTTGATGGTCCTTCAAGATGCACCTTCCATGGTTCACCTTAAAGCTTTGAATGGCACATAATGTGAAGAAGATGGAGATGTTTAAGTGAGGGTGGTGGTTTTGGTTGTGTGTAACCGTGAGAGGGAGAGAAGGTAAGGATGGAATGTGATCTCTTGAGTTATGATGACAAATATTATGTGCCATGCTTCTTATAATCCACTCCACATATTATGTTTAGTCCAACAAGCAAAAATCTAATAAACAATCAAATATAATCTTGCCAATATATATGAAGTATGGAGAGAATGATATGTGGGGTCCCATGGGGACTAAAATCGTTGGGGGGGGGGGGGGGGGGGGGGGCTTTGATGTAAATATTTCCCAACTAGAAAGTAAGTATTAGAAGGATATGTTTAGTTAGTAACTTTTTAGCGGGTGTTATGGCATACGGGGATCATGACTAGCCAAAAGTAATAAAACAAAATGTCTGACAAACATTTAGTGTCCCGGGTAATGTCCGGTTATACGATTAAATACCGTTCCGTTAAAATGTTTAATTATGCCGAAAAAGGTCCTTTATGTATATTTTTGTAACATAAATTATTCCAGGCACTTAGGAAAGTATATAGGACCATTCTGCCATGTTTTTGCATTTTACTAATGTCACACCCCGACCACGTAGAACAACAAAACGTGGCGGAAAACGTCGGGGAGTGTTGTAACAGAATCATTGTTTCATAACACATGGAAATTGAACATTGTTTTATTGATTAAAGTAGTTACAATGTCTTGACAATCAAAGAAACATAACATAAATAACTAGTCTTGCATCTTTTATTGTCGCTAAGGCCCAAGTCTGCCTAAGTGTATCTTGATAAATCCTATGCATCATATCCTGAAGCACATGTGAAAATAGGTACGTCAGCATAAAAATGCCTGTGAGATACATAGGTTTATGAAAATAGGATTCATGACTTATTGTTTAAGAAAATGTTTAGTCATGAACCTTGTAATTTGATTTGTCTTGTAAATCATTTGAAAAACGATAAGATCAGATGATATGTATAAATAAGAGAATAATGTATGGTTAAATGAATAACCATGTAAAATGAGTTTGTATAAGATAAGTTGTTTGTAAAAGAATGTCTTGTGAAAAGTATGTTATGAGTATAAAATGTTATATATCTTAAATTGAAATGATTCAAATAACGCTACGATATGTAATACCATACAAACACTTATATATAGGAAGTACCAGCGGCGTATCCACCATGCTTGTATCATATTACACACGCACCGTTACTCAAATCACTTACCCAAACAAACCACCAATGTAAGATGTCTATGTTTAAACCAATTGCCAAACGTATTGAATAATATGTCAAAAATGTTTATGTCAATATGTAAATCATGTAATGTGTAACCAATGTCAATAATGTTCATGAGTCAAATGTAAATCATGTAATGTGTAACCAAAATGATCTGTATGGCTAGTGAAATGTATCAACTAAACCATATGCACAAAAACAAAGTATTGAAGTAAAACATGGTTTAAATCAAAGCTATGTTTTGTGGAAATGCATGCTATACTGATACGAACATCTATGCGGTGTTGTGAAAATGCATACATCCAAGCCTTGAGACTGTGGCGATAAACCCTTAAACAATTTAAAGGTTTATCTAACTTATGTATATCGAATTCGGTCATTCCTTCCAATCCACACCAACCCAGGATTTCAGGAACGGGAGTTGTCAATTCCTATGGTACCACTACCTACTAACGAACGGCGTAGCTAATGTTAATGAATGTATTGTTCCATTGTAAACAACCCAAATGTCATAACAACATGTAAGCATGTGATGAAAACACTGTACTAAGTATGTAACCAACGGACATACATAGCATAAAATGTAAATGTAAAACAATGTACTAAGTATGCACACAATGGCACACATAGCATAAAATGTAATGTAAAACAATGAAATCATGTACTATAAATGTACTAATGAACATAGCAAGTATATGATGTGAAAGCAGGAAAGCATGAAAGTAACAAGTAGGCACATGTGTTTCACCCCAAAATGTTTGGAAAACAGTAAAAGAGGGGTCTATGTACTCACTTGAGATTGCCCAGAAGTCCTAGGATAACCACCAAGCAATGCTAGAGATCACGGAATCAAACGGCACCTAATATAGGTAACTATGTTAATAAACCGGACCTAAATCGGAGGATCGGATAGAATGATGGTTCGTAAACCAAACGAGTATAGAGACTCGTGTCATATGGTTTAACAAAGCCTACATACTAAATGAAACCTAACATAAGTGCTTACGACCCATTACGACCGGTTTAGGTAGCTTATGCTACTTTAACGCGTCGTTCGCGTGAAACGCGTTCGGATCGCCTAACTAGTCCTATGACAAGTGTTATATGCCTAAACATGTTACATAATCAGTTATGTGACAAAAGTTTAGGTTACATATGCTTAATTACCAATTATACATGAAAAGGGTATTCTGGTAATTTACCTAAGGCACATAAACTACCTATCATACAACTACTTAAACGAAGCGACCATAAGGTATAACCTCGGAAGTTTATTCCCTATATACTATGGTCACCTAATGTGTTTGGTCGGATCCTAATGATCGACCAAATGGGTCGGGTTCGAAGGTATAAGCGATTTATTAGATCGCTTACCCTACGACCCTAGACAACGTGGTAATCAGTAGGCATAGTCCTAAGGGACTATAACCAACGTGATTACACTCACGTTGCGAAGTTCAAACGAACTTCGCATTGACCATAAACTGGTCAACGCAGAAAGTCAAACAAAGTTTGACTTTCAGAATCGAAAAGACTCGAAAAGCAATAAAAGAATGAAGGAATACTTACGAAGGGTCCCCGAATGCTAACCTCAATCCAAGTAGCTCAGGTATGAAACAATGGTTTCAACTTAGAGCTTCTCAAATCAAGATTCTAGTGGTTTTTGCAAGAAGTGGGGTGGGGTATTTATAGTGTTTCCCAAACCATTAGGATCGTTTCTTAGAAAACGTGATTCGATCTTGGCCATACACTTGCACCCATGGTATTGTAATACCATGTGCATCAAAAACCAGCCCATAGTATTGAGAAAAACCATGTGCAAGGGTGGAACGGACCAGATTCGATGTTTCTGCATGTTTTCTGCTGTCAGGGGGCTGATGCGGCCTGCTTCAGGATCAGACAAAGCTCAGGCGGGCCGCCTGGAGCTTCTGATCAGAAAATAAGTTTCAAAAGTGACAGTTTCAGCCCCTGCACGTGTTTAAGGCCATTTCCGACACTTCTAAGGCCCGTAAAGCCAACTTTAAGGCCCTAAAATGATGCCTAAACATTGTGGACATGAAACATGCTCAAAAATATGTCGGATGTCAGTTCGTTTGGTCGTACGAACGCGATGTTCGCTTAATTACGACGGAATGCGCATAAGCGCGAAAAACGATTCAAATTGCGCGACGAATGGATTTTTCTCATGCCAAACACTAAAATAAAATGTTTTAGTGCTTAAATAAATTTTTGGATGTCCGGATGTATTCAGAACGTAAGTTATGCGCGAAAATGCAAACTTGTGCACTTTTTAACGCTTTTAGTCCCTGAATGACCCAAAAGTTTATTTTAGCACACCGAACCCCTCAAAGCCTATTTCTAAGCTATGTAAAGGATATTTATGGTATTTTTAACTTATGGCCATGTTCCGGAATGTTTGTTACAGTTCAAATTGGCATACTTTCGCAGTTTGTCAACTTTAGTCCCTGTAAGCGATTTAACTTGATTTTGCCATACCAAAGCCTTCGAAACTTATTTCTAAGTTATGTAAAGGTTATTTAAGGTATGTTAAGACTATTTCACTATTCCGGAGTGTTCGTTGCATTAAACTGGTTATATTTACGCATCGGTGCGCGTATAACCTTCCAGAAAGCGATTTAGAGTTTGGAATCGAACAAGAATTGATATGTGCAAATGATACACATATTTATACAAATCCTAAGTATGAAATACAATATTTAATTGGTTCGGTATTTGTTTGATGGCCGTGGAGGCACAGGTGTTACTGTCTCCCCTACTTTAGGAAATTTCGTCCCGAAATTTATTTAGAGGAAACTTGTGAGAGTTTAAAACATGAAGTTGAAAAGATCGAACAACATTGGTTAGGGTTCTGAACTTCTAGTAACCTTAATAACATTATGCTTGCAATGTAAGAGGGATACTTATATACAAGTATATGAAGCGTCATTGGTGCGTCCACCATGCCTCCATTACATCGTTCTCATTTTGTTATTGTTGTCACTATCGGTTCTTACACATAATAAACCTTACTGGGTTTCTGTGCACTAAATTTCATAATTATGTACGCGTCCATAATCAGACAATTCCTTGCACAGTTCACACAGTCTATTTTATAATGTGTAAGGTAAAACCAAATGAACAATCCTGTGATGAGTGTGACTAGACCGCCATAGAGTCCTTCTAATTAAATCAATATATGATCTAAATAGACTATTAGGGAGTCTGTTCAGCTACATCACTAGATGTCGTTCTTTAACCAAATTGTGAATCAATCTTTTTGACTAGACCACTAAAAGGGTCTCTTATGAATCATGGAGTGGTACTATATAATCCAAGGGTCTTAACTCTTACATAGAAGCCCATTAAGGATTTAAGGTAGCACCTTTTGACTACCCTGCTACGAATCCCTCATATGGAGATATGAAAGATCCTGCGAGGATTTGGATAACGAATATCCAGAGTATAAAAACACAAAATGCATAAAAGAAAACATAAGATGAATAAACACATAGTCGTATAACCACAAAGATTGTTTATTTGTTAATTTGTTTTGTTTGACAGAGCACATGCATTTAAAGTACAATAGGAATCCATCTCGTGGATTTCATTTGGCACTTTAAACATTTACAAGAATCTATCTATAGAAAGATTTTTAAAAGAGAAATTCGATTTCGATTATAAGGAACCGAAATGTTCGAATTTAGGTACATAAGGAATCCAATTAAGGACTCTGATTTGAATGATGATCATCCACAAGGGTCTAAATGTGAAGATAAAAAGATCCCATATGGATTTTAGGAGTTGAAGATGTTTTGAAACCTTGCACTGGACGTGCTTATGTCAAAATATGAAGTAAAAATGCTTTACGAAGTTGAGATGCTAGATATGCCAAGGCAACATATGAAGCAGAATTTGAAGGTTAAGTAAATGTATGAGGAAAATATTTTTGAAAACTATGCATGAGGTTCTAAAAAAATGTGTTCAATGTTTTTGAAACCTTATATATAATACATTTGAAATTATAAAGTAGGTGTACTAGGTAAGTATATTTATAAAAATGTTTTAAAATCATGCGAGATGAATTTTGAAATTATGTATAAGGTTTTTGAAAACCATGAATGATACTTTTCGAAATCATGCACTTGATAAGAAAATGTACTGTGTTAATATTGCCTTCAGACTATATGAAATATTTTGAAATTAGGAAGGTTGGTTTTGATAACATGGCCAATGTTTTTGAAATAACATAGACAATGCATTTTAAAAAAAAATGTTTTCAAACTATATGAAATGTTTTGAGATCATGAAGATTGTTTTTGAAATACTTGTACTGTATATGTTGAAAAATCAAAACATAATGGGTATGAGATTTGGAAATACCCTTAGTTATCTAACCAAGGATTTAATGGCACAGATGTGTAAAAAGCACGATTACTCATAATTTCACTTTATTTCATGTACTTCGTTTCTTAGAATGAAACGAGTACTTAAAATTTTTGGGGGAATCATGAGCGATCATTTGAAAGGGAGAATCACAAGAGTAGTTTGTAAGGAACATAGTTCCTTGATGTAGGTATCATATGAAAAGTCATACACACATGTAACTACACTTGTACATCAGACTTTGTGAACAATAATTTATTTATGAACAAAACAGATTGTTTCACATTACAAGAAAACAAAAGAAACAAAGGCATAAGACAGCAACATCCTTTATTCAGCCAATTGCTCATCCACGGGTGGGATTTGCACTGACAATCTTCGGGCAGTTGTTCCTGTAATGGCTCGTCTCGCCACAGTTGTAGCAAGTACCAGGCGGAAAACGAGCTTGAGTAGGGTTGACTTGGGGTTGATTTGGACCACCTTGGTTCGGGTTATATCGACAAGTACTTGCCAGATGACCAACTCATCCACATGATACACACAGATGACACTGTAAGTGAGCTAGGTGATGCCCCTTACATTTGTTGCATAATGGTGCTGTTCCCTTGTATTGCTTCTTAGCAGGTGGTGTTGCCACCCGGATGGGTCCTGTTTGATTTGGTACTGCTGTAGTTGGGCAAACCCTTGCCGTATGACCTATAAGTCCACAAATTTGGCAATTGCGGCACTTCACATTAGCATGATGATGAAGGCTACATTGGTTGCACAAGGGTGAAGTTCCATTGTATGGCTTCCTAGCTGGTGGCCTTGCCACATGGCTAGGTCTTGCTTGATTAGGTGTAACCGCTGCGGGTTTCCTTGAAGCCTTACGCTTCCTTGATTTTGGTGCTGGCTTGACTTCTGCTTCCTTTGGTGACTCTTGAGTGGCTTCATTGTTGAGACGAGAGGCTTCATTGTTCAGACGAGAGGCTTCATTGTTGAGACGAGACATGGCAATGCCTAAATCCACAGACTTCAGAATCACTTCGCCTATTTGTTGGGCAAATTTAGCTGTTTGCTCGGACATTTGACCGTCGCTGAGAGGAAGAGACATTCTAGAAGAAAATGAAAGACATAGGAAGAAACAAGTGAAAGGTTATCGGGTAAACAATGCAGAATGGTAATGCATAAGAATTTGCGATCATTTGTTTGTTATCTAAGGCAAACAAATGAGACAGTGACAAATCAAAGTAAATGGGTCAAAAAAATAATGTATCGCGAAGACATGCTCGCCTATAAGTGAACACTCATCCCAAGAATTCCCAGGTAAGCACAACTGGTCTCGCGTCTGATGAGATGTATACGAAGTGCTTGCCTAGACAGAAAACCCGGAATACAGGCATTCACCCTTCCAGTTTGCACGTGTTCACATTATTTAAAACCCAAAACCTTGACGAGATTTTGAAAATTCAAAGGGGTTCAAAACCATATAACAGAGAGTTCAAAACCATACAATAGAGGGTTCAAAACCTAGTAATCAATCATCCTAGAACAGATGATTAGTTTTCAAAGCGGTTTGGAAATTTATGTTCTCGTTGAGGTCGTCGCCTAAGGATAGGTGACGGTATCGTTTTATGACTAAACGCAAGTAAACTCGCGTTAGGGTCCTAGGAAGGTTATAGACTAGGTCAAAGTATTACTAATAACCTAATTCCCTGTAACCATGGGCTCTGATACCAACTTTTCTGTCACACCCCGACCATGTAGAACAACAAAACGTGGCGGAAAACGTCGGGGAGTGTTGTAACAGAATCATTGTTTCATAACACATGGAAATTGAAATATTGTTTTATTGATTAAAGTAGTTACAATGTCTTGACAATCAAAGAAACATAACATAAATAACTAGTCTTGCATCTTTTATTGTCGCTAAGGCCCAAGTCCGCCTAAGTGTATCTTGATAAATCCTATGCATCATATCCTGAAACACATGTGAAAATAGGTACGTCGGCATAAAAATGCCTGTGAGATACATAGGTTTATGAAAATAGGATTCATGACTTATTGTTTAAGAAAATGTTTAGTCATGAACCTTGTAATTTGATTTGTCTTGTAAATCATTTGAAAAACGATAAGATCAGATGATATGTATAAATAAGAGAATAATGTATGGTTAAATGAATAACCATGTAAAATGAGTTTGTATAAGATAAGTTGTTTGTAAAAGAATGTCTTGTGAAAAGTATGTTATGTGTATAAAATGTTATATATCTTAAATTGAAATGATTCAAATAACGCTACGATATGTAATACCATACAAACACTTATATATAGGAAGTACCAGCGGCGTATCCACCATGCTTGTATCATATTACACACGCACCGTTACTCAAATCACTTACCCAAACAAACCACCAATGTAAGATGTCTATGTTTAAACCAATTGCCAAACGTATTGAATAATATGTCAAAAATGTTTATGTCAATATGTAAATCATGTAATGTGTAACCAATGTCAATAATGTTCATGTGTCAAATGTAAATCATGTAATGTGTAACCAAAACGATCTGTATGGCTAGTGAAATGTATCAACTAAACCATATGCACAAAAACAAAGTATTGAAGTAAAACATGGTTTAAATCAAAGCTATGTTTTGTGGAAATGCATGCTATACTGATACGAACATCTATGCGGTGTTGTGAAAATGCATACATCCAAGCCTTGAGACTGTGGCGATAAACCCTTAAACAATTTAAAGGTTTATCTAACTTATGTATATCGAATTCGGTCATTCCTTCCAATCCACACCAGCCCAGGATTTCAGGAACGGGAGTTGTCAATTCCTATGGTACCAATACCTACTAACGAACGGCGTAGCTAATGTTAATGAATGTATTGTTCCATTGTAAACAACCCAAATGTCATAACAACATGTAAGCATGTGATGAAAACACTGTACTAAGTATGTAACCAACGGACATACATAGCATAAAATGTAAATGTAAAACAATGGACTAGGTATGCACACAATGGCACACATAGCATAAAATGTAATGTAAAACAATGAAATCATGTACTGTAAATGTACTAATGAACATAGCAAGTATATGATGTGACAAAGTAACAAGTAGGCACATGTGTTTCACCCCAAAATGTTTGGAAAACAGTAAAAGAGGGGTCTATGTACTCACTTGAGATTGCCCAGAAGTCCTAGGATAACCACCAAGCAATGCTAGAGATCACGGAATCAAACGGCACCTAATATAGGTAACTATGTTAATAAACCGGACCTAAATCGGAGGATCTGATAGAATGATGGTTCGTAAACCAAACGAGTATAGAGACTCGTGTCATATGGTTTAACAAAGCCTACATACTAAATGAAACCTAACATAAGTGCTTACGACCCATTACGACCCGTTTAGGTAGCTTATGCTACTTAAACGCGTCGTTCGCGTGAAACGCCTTCGGACCGCCTAACTAGTCCTATGACAAGTGTTATATGCCTAAACATGTTACATAATCAGTTATGTGACAAAAGTTTAGGTTACATATGCTTAATTACCAATTATACATGAAAAGGGTATTCTGGTAATTTACCTAAGGCACATAAACTACCTATCATACAACTACTTAAATGAAGCGACCATAAGGTATAACCTCGGAAGGTTATTCCCTATATACTATGGTCACCTAATGTGTTTGGTCGGATCCTAATGATCGACCAAATGGGTCGGGTTCGAAGGTATAAGCGATTTGTTAGATCGCTTACCCTACGACCCTAGACAACGTGGTAATCAATAAGCATAGTCCCAAGGGACTATAACCAACGTGATTACACTCACGTTGCAAAGTTCAAACGAACTTCGCATTGACCATAAACCGGTCAACGCAGAAACTCAAAACAAAGTTTGACTTTCAGAATCGAAAAGACTCGAAAAGCAATAAAAGAATGAAGGAATACTTACGAAGGGTCCCTGAATGCTAACCTCGATCCAAGTAGCTCAGGTATGAAACAATGGTTTCAACTTAGAGCTTCTCAAATCAAGATTCTAGTGGTTTTTGCAAGAAGTGGAGTGGGGTATTTATAGTGTTTCCCGAACCGTTAGGATCGTTTCTTGGAAAACGTGATTCGATCTTGGCCATACACTTGCACCCATGGTATTGTAATACCATGTGCATCAAAAACCAGCCCATAGTATTGAGAAAAACCATGTGCAAGGGTGGAACGGACCAGATTCGATGTTTCTGCATGTTTTCTGCTGTCAGGGGGCTGATGCGGCCCGCTTCAGGATCAGACAAAGCTCAGGCGGGCCGCCTGGAGCTTCTGATCAGAAAATAAGTTTCAAAAGTGACAGTTTCAGCCCCTGCACGTGTTTAAGGCCATTTCCGACACTTCTAAGGCCCGTAAAGCCAATTTTAAGGCCCTAAAATGATGCCTAAACATTGTGGACATGAAACATGCTCAAAAATATGTCAGATGTCAGTTCGTTTGGTCGTACGAACGCGATGTTCGCTTAATTACGACGGAATGCGCATAAGCGCGAAAAACGATCCAAATTGCGCGACGAATGGATTTTTCTCATGCCAAACACTAAAATAAAATGTTTTAGTGCTTACATAATTTTTTGGATGTCCGGATGTATTCAGAACGTAAGTTATGCGCGAAAATGCAAACTTGTGCACTTTTTAACGCTTTTAGTCCCTGAATGACCCAAAAGTTTATTTTAGCACACCGAACCCCTCAAAGCATATTTCTAAGCTATGTAAAGGATATTTATGGTATTTTTAACTTATGGCCATGTTCCGGAATGTTTGTTACAGTTCAAATTGGCATACTTTCGCAGTTTGTCAACTTTAGTCCCTGTAAGCGATTTAACTTGATTTTGCCATACCAAAGCCTTCGAAACTTATTTCTAAGTTATGTAAAGGTTATTTAAGGTATGTTAAGCCTATTTCACTATTCCGGAGTGTTCGTTGCATTAAACTGGTTATATTTACGCATCGGTGCGCGTATAACCTTCCAGAAAGCGATTTAGAGTTTGGAATCGAACAAGAATTGATATGTGCAAATGATACACATATTTATACAAATCCTAAGTATGAAATACAATATTTCATTGGTTTGGTATTTGTTTGATGGCCGTGGAGGCACAGGTGTTACAACTAATAAATTAAAATGCTGAATTTTATAAAAGAAAGCAGAATTTTGCATTTAACGTGTGTTTTAGGCACATCCGGTCACTATAACTATCACCTAGTGACGCAGTTCTACAACCCTCATATCCCTACACTCTCTACTAGTGTAGTAAACTATTCCCGGCTCATACTGGCCTTAGAGGCAGTGTCTGCCTGGTGCTGGCTATGTCAGCACGTTTACTGGGTTATCCGTTCATTGTGTTACTGTGCTTTTGTGCATCAAGGTTGTCACTAAGGTTTGTGTGTAAATAATAGAGTGACAGTAATAAAGTATGATGCATGAACATGTATATATCAGAATTCAAGTAGCAGTTTAACCACAGTTGCAAGCAAGCACAGTAATTAAGCAGTAATTAAATATTAATTAGTTCGTACGGATACCTGGTTTGGTGAGGGTTGTCACATTCTCCCCCAGTTAAAGAAATTTCGTCTCGAAATTTAAGTTCTGCTTCTATCTGCAGGGGTCTTGGGAAATAAGTGGGGGTACTTTTCTTTCATTCGGTCCTCACGCTCCCAGGTGTATTCAGGCCCATGCCTAGCATTCCAACGAACTTTGACGAGTTTGACACTGCTCCTGCGAGTTTTGTTAACTTTCCAATCCGTGACCTCAACAGGTTCTTCAGTGAAGTGGAGCGTGTCGTCGATATGAACTTCGTCAGCAGGAATGATCACTGTATCTTGTGTTGGACTTTTTCTTAAATTGGATACATGGAATGTATCGTGAACACCATGGAGTTCAGCAGGTAGGTCCAACTTGTAGGCTACAAACCCAATCCTTTGCAGGATTCTGAAAGGGCCAATGTAACGCGGATTCAACTTCCCACGCTTTCCGAAGCGTGCCACACCCTTCCAGGGTGAAACTTTCAATAAAACCATATCTCCAACTTGGAATTCCAAATGTTTCCGGTTTGGATCTACATAGGCTTTCTGTCTGTCGCGAGACGCTTCGATGCGTTTTCGAATCTGCGCAATCTTGTCTGTCGTCTCTTGGACGATTTCGGGACCAACAAGCTGCCTATCACCTGCGTCAGCCCAGCATAGGGGTGATCGACACTTGCGTCCGTAAAGAGCTTCAAATGGCGCGGCTCCAATACTGGTGTGGTAGCTGTTGTTGTATGAGAATTCGGCCAATGGTAAATGCTTATTCCAGCTACCACCAAGATCCATTACACATGCTCTCAGCATATCCTCCAATGTCTGAATAGTTCTTTCACTTTGGCCATCAGTTTGCGGATGGAATGCAGTGCTCAGATTCAACTGTGAGCCAAAAGCTTCTTGGAAGGATTGCCAAATCCTTGATACAAATCTCCCATCTCTATCAGAGATGATCGAGAGAGGCACTCCATGACGTGCAACGATCTCTCGCATATAAATTTCCGCAAGTTTACTCGTATTGTCCTTCTCTTTGATTGGCAAGAAGTGCGCGGACTTTGTTAGGCGGTCAACTATCACCCAAATAGTATCATGACATCTGGGCGTCTTGGGCAGTTTCGTTATAAAATCCATTGAAATTTGTTCCCATTTCCACTTGGGAATTTCAGGTTGTTGCAGAAGTCCTGAAGGCTTCTGGTATTCAGCTTTTACCTTGGCGCACGTTAAACACTTGCTCACATAAACAGCAACGTCGCCCTTCATCCTGGGCCACCAATAACAATCCTTAAGATCCTGGTACATCTTATCCGCACCGGGATGAATAGAGTACCGTGATTTGTGTGCCTCATCAAAAAATAACTTCTCTCAAACCACCAAATAGAGGAACCCAAATCCTTTTCATAAAACATAACGTTCCTTCCTCGTTTGGTACTAATTGCTTCTCCATCCCACGGAGATATTCTTCTTCAAGGTTTCTTTCCTTAAGAGCTTCTTTCTGCGCGGCACGAATGCGCAGGGAAAGATCTGTCTGGATAACCATCTCCAAAGCCCCAACCCTTATGGGCTTGATCCTTTCTTTACGACTTAGGGCATCGGCGACCACATTCGCCTTCGCCTTCCCTGGATGGTACTTTATCTCGCAGTCGTAATCGTTCAACAATTCGACCCAACGTCTTTCTCTCATATTCAGCTCTTTCTGGTTGAATATGTGCTATAAACTCTTGTGGTCAGTGAAAATTGTACACTTTGTACCATACAAATAATGTCTCCAGATTTTCAGCGCAAACACCACTGCGCCTAGTTCTAAATCATGCGTGGTATAATTCCTTTCATGAACTTTCAACTGGCGTGACGCGTAAGCTATAACTTTCTAGCGTTGCATCAACATGCAACCCAATCCTTGACGTGAGGCGTCACAGTATACCACGAAATCATCTGTACCCTCTGGTAGTGCTAAGATCGGCCCATCACAAAGTTTGTTCTTCAATAACTGAAACGCTTCTTCCTGTTTGATTTCCCAATCAAACTTCTTATCCTTCTGTGTGAGCGCGGTAAGGGGTTGAGCGATTTTAGAAAAATCCTCAATGAATCTTCGATAATAGCCAGCCAAACCTAAGAACTGGCGAATCTCGGTCGGCGTCTTTGGAGTCTCCCAGCTCTTTATCGCCTCGATCTTTGTGGGATCAACATGGATTCCATCCCCATTCACTACATGTCCAAGGAATTGGACTTCACGTAGCCAAAACTCACACTCGGAGAACTTGGCATATAACTGTTCCTTTTTCAGCAATTCCAAAATAGCCCTTAAGTGTTGTTTGTGTTCAGCCTTTGTCTTTGAATAAATCAAAATATCATCGATGAATACAATTACGAACTTATCGAGATACGGCTTGCAGACTCGGTTCATTAGGTCCATAAAAACAGCAGGCGCGTTGGTTAGCCCAAACGGCATAACTAGGAACTCGTAATGTCCATAACGAGTTCTGAAGGCTGTTTTCGGGATACTCTCCTCTTGTATCCTTAACTGATGGTATCCAGATCGAAGATCGATCTTTGAATAAAAGCTTGAACCTTGGAGTTGATCGAATAAATCATCGATTCTTGGCAGAGGGTACCTATTCTTGATAGTCAACTTGTTCAACTCCCGGTAGTCAATACACATACGAAAACTATCGTCTTTCTTTTTGACAAATAAAACTGGAGCTCCCCAAGGTGAGAAGCTTGGTCGGATGAATCCTTTGTCAAGTAACTCCTGGAGTTGGGTCAACAACTCCTGCATCTCTGACGGTGCAAGTCTATAAGGTGCCCTAGTTACAGGCGCGACGCCTGGAACTAAGTCAATGTGAAATTCTACTTGCCTTTGGGGTGGAAATCCTGGCAAGTCATCTGGAAAGACTTCAGGATATTCCCTCACGATAGGGATGTCTTCGATTTTCGGCTCAGTAGCTTTCTTATCCACGATGTGTGCCAGGAAGGCAGCACATCCCTTTTGTAAACATTTACGAGCTTTCAGGCAACTGATAATTCTTAAAGGCGTATCCCGCTTCTCCCCATGAACCACAATTGTTTCTCCATCTTCAGTTGGGATACGAACGACCTTTTCGTGACAAACAATCTCAGCCTTGTTGCCTGATAACCAATCCATTCCTATTAGCACGTCGAAGCTCCCCAGCTGGACTGGTAGTAGATCCAAAGTAAACTCACGCTCTCCCAACTCGATCACACAACCTCTGACCACTTCATTGGCTTCTACTAACTTTCCATTAGCCAATTCAATTGAGTAAGGAATATCTAATTTACTAGCGGCTAAACCAAGCATATTCTTAAACTCTAACGATACGAAGCTATAGTCGGCACCAGTGTCAAACAAAATAGATGCAAAAGTTTTGGTTAATAGAGAACGTACCAGTAATCACGCCTGGATCCTGGCATGCTTCACAAGCTCCGATGTTGGAAGATCCTTCATGGTCTTGGTTAACCTCCCTTGGGCAATCCTTCCCAAGGTGCCCCCTATCACCACTTCCGTCCTGATAGTTACTGTGGTTGTTGTTTACTTCATGTTTTCCACTACCATCTTGACCTTGATTTCCACATTTCTTCCGGCGGTAACACTCCTCCTTGTAGTGTCCCACCCTGCCACAGTTATCACACTTTCCATTTTTGCATGCCCCGATATGATGGCGCGGGCATTCTTCGCACTTAGGTAGTTTACCCCTGTACCCCCTTTCCTTTTTGGCCTTGTTCTTGTTATTTGCCCGATTACCTCCTTGAAATTCACTGAGCTTTCTTTTGTTCTTCTCGGATGTCTCCCCTGGAGTTTCCTTCTTCTTGTCGGGGTTTGCAAGTTTTTCTAGTCTCATTGCTTCTGTAACGAGTGCCAAACCCATTTTGCTTGCAGCAATAGTTGTTGGTGGCGTAGATGCTGTCATCAAGCTCAAGACTTGTGGTGCCAGTTCCCAAATGAACTGTCCCAATTTCCTCATTTCTGGTTCCGCTAAGTATGGAACAACTCGTGCCAAGTCATGAAGTCTTTGCATGTATCCCAACATTTTTGGACCTTCCATCATCAGGCTCTGGAATTCCCCTTCCAACTTCTGGGTTTTCGCTTGGGAGCAATACTTCTTATGCATCATTCCCGTCAGTTCATCCCATGATAATGCGTATGCTGCGGTTTCGCCCTTTATTTGAACCTGAAGGTTCCACCATAGTCGAGCTCCATCTTGGAACATCTCAGAGACGTATGGGACTTGTTGTTCTGGCGTACAACCACTCATTCGAAAGATGGAATCCATACTTTCAATCCATTTCACAAAAGCTATGGCACCTCCAGTGCCTTCGAACTTCGGAGGCTTGTAGTTGAGGAAGTGCCAGTAGGGACAACCGTTATTTTCTGAGGTACCTCTGCTAGGTTCAGAGTGTAGGGCCTCGTGCTGTGCTATAGCTGCAGCAATTATCTCTTGAAGTTCTGCCTCCGAGGTGGGCATGCGCATTTCGCGTTTCGGTGGCATCTTCTAAAAGATGGTTCACGTAAGTTAGGTCATAGCAAGTAAAGTGTGCGTATATAACGATAGTAATAATACATAACATCTCATGTTAAAATAAACCAAACACACAACATCTCATGTTATAGAACATAAACAATCAATCACACAACATCCCATGTTATAAATATATCAACCACACAACATCCCATGTTATAGAATATAAATAATCAATCAAACATCACATATGATGAGAATACCGTGATTGCATTGCCATAAATCAAGACCACAGGGTAAAGTGTACAAGTACATAACTGTAACATACAACATCAACGACTAAGGGCTACATCACCCCGGTCCAAAATATCAAATCAGTGTCAACATATCCAATATACATAACAACAAAAGTCAGGATTAATATGTAGTCTCCCAAAAGCTGTGCAATCTGTGCAATCGCCGTTTTCTCAACAAAAGTCCACTCGTGTCATACAAAATAGCCCTATGCTGATGGCGGTGGAGGAGGGGGAAAATGAGAATAGAATAAACGGCGCATGTGGAGCCAATCCTCCTCCATGGCTCGGTGAGAACGTAACAAGAAAGCTATCTGCTGCTCCTGTGTCCAAAAACGTGCAGCAGAGTCTGGAGATAACGGTCGAGGGGGATGCGATATCGCAGGGTGAGGAGGGCACTGGCATGAAGGTCTCTGAGCTCTCTCGAGCTCCTGCACGTGTCGAGTAAGTGCCTCCTGCTGGACCATGAACGAAACAAGGACATCCTCTACAGTATAACCCTTGTGAAAAGGATGATAGGGATCGGTCGGTGGCATGATGGGTGGTGATGTCCAAAGAAAAGGCTCACTAGCTGGAGTGAAAGGTGGCACAGTAAACGGTGGAACAGGGGGAACAGCAGTAGAAAACTGTGGTATGTCCGGGACAGATATCGGCACATGGCCAATGGGGTGAGTCGAGGAACCCTCTCCAGGTCGTGCTGGAGGTGTGTACTGTACGAACGAAAAAGGGAAATCCATGTGACGTGCACCAGCGGTATGTGGGGGAAAAGGTGGGATATCAGTGGGTGCTGAAATGGGTGTCAAAACGGGGGCTATAGGTGCCACGAAAGGTGGGGGCTCATCATCATCATCATCGTCCTCTATCCACCCATTCTAGGTGTGCGCATACTGAGGGTCGACATGAGCCGCAAAGAGTGCATGGTCGGGCTCTAGAGGCATCGGGTCAGGAAAAGGAGCAACAACATCAGGCTCAGCGGGTATATCAGCAATGTGAGGGGCAACAACCTGTGCATCAACAGCATGCTCATCCCCCAATAGTGGAGCAACAAAAGGATGATCATCGATCGGTACATCAGCAATCAAAGGATCAACAATGGGTATATCGGCATGAATAGGGTCATGCTCGAACACGGGGTCTGGAGCAACTACCGGCTCGGGGGCCACAGCAGGCTCCGGGTCGTCAAATTCCATCTCAAAATCTGCGGGGTCAGCAAACGCAGGGTCAACTGGGTCAACAGGGTCCTCCATAGGCTGATCCAGGTGTATAAACTCAACCTCCTGGTCTGGATCATAACCAGGTGGAAAAACGGGGTCAGAATCCGCATCAATGTCATAATCAATAGCAAAACTCGGGGCAGGGGCAGGTGCAGCAGATGACGCCCTATCGGGGTCTGAATCATGAGAATAGTGCTGCGCACCCTGCGTATGCGACGGTGCAGAGGCCACAGACTCGAAAGAGTCTGGGACAGGTGAATGGGCAGGTGACTCCTCAGCAGGAGCATCTGCGAGTAGCAAAAGATCGTCGGCAGCTAATAGGGCCTCGCCCTCAACGTCATCCTCCAGTGGCTCATCGTCAAACAAATCGACGTCGTCGTCAACGACTACGTCTAGAGGCATATCAAGAATGGGGTACATGGCAAGGGGTACGGGAGCAGGGATCTCCACAAGCGGCAAATCCCCAGCGATGGGGCCATCAGCGGGCTCAATCACGGCATCGGGTAGTGCAAACGGCTGGAAATCATCGTCGTCTGTACTAGTGGTGTCCGAAGTGTACACCTCTCGCTCTGATGACTCCC
Source organism: Helianthus tuberosus (assembly GCA_030545235.1). NCBI lineage: Eukaryota > Viridiplantae > Streptophyta > Magnoliopsida > Asterales > Asteraceae > Helianthus > Helianthus tuberosus. Next base: position 123,610,026 of record CM060451.1, on the reverse strand, counting down.
GGTCGTCTGATACAATGTGCATAGGGTCAGTAGTGTCCGACCCTCCTGTGCCAGATGAATCCATGGTGTCTGTAACACAAACACAAATATGCACAAATAATCAATCATATAGTCAGATAAACACATTAGTCACCAATAAGCAATCAAATAGCTCTCCTAGTCCCACTAGCCTCCCAGCCTCCCAGACTGACTCCCTAGTCCCACTAGCCTCCCAGCCTCCCAGACTGCTCTTCCTAGTCCCACTAGCCTCCCAGCCTCCCAGACTGCTCTTCCTAGTCCCACTAGCCTCCCAGCCTCCTAGACTGACTCCCTAGTCCCACTAGACAACTACCTCGGCCTCCCAGACCGAGCCTCAGCCTCCCAGACCGAGCCTATAACTAACAAATAAAATGTGCTCAACATTTGTTTGTAAAAACATTTTGGATCTGGACTTAAGTGGTAAGCAGTGTAAAAATGTTTTTGTGAGAGCCCTAGTGATCATAGTCTAGACTCGAGAAGGAATCCTAGTTCGCTATGACCAGAGCTCTGATACCAAGCTGTCACACCCTGGCTTTGCGGAAGCGTCGGTTTATTTGGTGTGACTTCTTAATACCATAGCTTAATCATAACAAAGCTATATGAAAATAAAACCATGCAGATCATCCATTGATTTAAGTTTGAAAAGTAACATACCACAACATTGTCTTAAAGCGTTGACTCATGCAACGGAAGTTACAACCTAATAACATAAAAACATTGTTTGAAAGACACAACCACAAATTTAAGATAGACGTAGTTTAAGAACTGTGACTCGTCCAGGTAAAAGCCACAACCCCTAAACTTGGATGATCCCATAACTCTAACGCGGCGAGAAAACGTAGCATACCGTGCCAGATCCTTAGTTCCCTGAAATACATGTAAGTTGGAAAAATCAACAAAAATTGTTGAGCGAGTTCATGTGTAAGTGAGTAAGTAAAACCTTTGTAAGTATAAAAATCCCTGGTATGTAGCAAATAAGGAAATAGAGATCACCAATGGTTTGCAAGGCCATTGATATGTGTGAAGTGCAAGTAGGAAGACTCAAACCTAGCAGATTTATGCGTTGGGCACAAAGTCACCCCGAGGTCCGTTCTGTTGGGCCTGGAGTTGGGCTCGCTACACCCAGATAGATCTACCGCTACTGTCCCTCGGTCCTACAATGAGGATTAATGGCCTCAAGTTGCGCCTACCCACTCACATGATCTAAGTAGTAACCCTCCTTACGCTAACCATACCATGTAAAAAGTATTCGTAATCATAGTAACATGTATTTCACCCCCGCAGTTTAGAAAACTAAAAACAGTTAAGAGAAAAGGGGGACATGAACTCACTGTAGTGCGTCCTCGATAACAGCAACTCAAAACTCGGTCTGCAACACGACACCTACACGTACTAATATCTATTAGACGAACGGGCCGTGCCTTGGCTTAGTATTTAGGGTTTCGAGTTATGTTTCTTAATGTTATGCATTGTCAAAATAATAATAATTATTTTGACTTAAACGAAGAATAGTTAGGTAACTATTCCGTATTCACACTTTTCAAGTATCATGTATTCGGTGACTTAGAGTATTGACGATAAAAATATATATTTAAGTCTCATTTCCGATACTTTGAAGTTTGGTGTCAAAACTCATGGCGAGGTTTACTTCCGAGAAATAAAGTTAAACATACTCGTTAGAAAAAATAATTTTTCTAAGTCTTGGGATTTTTAGAAAAATTCGCCAGAGTTTCCCCTAAAAACAGGGGTGCCCGTGCTAATACGCACATCGTTTTCTTTTTGAAATCAAACCATGATCATCAACAATCAACCCTTACATTCTGTCACGCAAAATACTACCTTTGTCGTTTCAGTTTTAATATATGAAAACTGGACTGTTTTCGGATATTTAAATAAAATAATTAACCTATTTAAAAAATTCCCAAATTTTACAGAACGTCTTAAACGAACCAAAATTTATTGTGTAAAAATATCGGTGTCCAGTTCGTTAACAGTGATTTATAGAAAATCGTTTACCGGACTGCAATCAGATTTACTACATTCTGATTGCAGTTTACGGAATAATTCGTCTAAAATTCCTCGGAAGTCCGTTTGACAAAATTCCAGTTCGAGGGTCACAAGTACATCAGTGACCATCTATGGTATGAATTTTTGGGGCTGGTTCAATTCAGGTTTAAAGTTGTGACCGAAAACGTACAGCCTATTTTACTGCAGTAAAACTCAGCCTTAGTTGCTGTCATGAAAACAGACTTTTAAAATAGTAAACAACCTTAAAAAAATACGATTCCAGCGCCATTTTCTTCGTTTTTCGAAAAGACACAATTTAGGCTTCAGAAATTCCGTTTTTCGAGTTATTAAAGTCTGTTTACAGCCTGTTGAAGATGACTGAAAAAGTAACTCAGCATGTTATTTACGTCTTAAATGTTACAAAATCGTGTTAATAAGTGTCCGAACAACCGATTTTTTGGAGAAAACAACGGTTAAACATCAAGTATGATTTAACCAACCCTCAAACCAACAAGATTCCGCTTCATGTTTCAGACATAAGTAAACTTTTATGTAACTTTTATATTCTTTACTATTGTTTAACATCTTCTAGTCTTTTTGATCTTTAGTGATTTAAACAACAACACATCATACTACATATCATAAATTTGAACAAGATGGAACAAAGTGTAAAGAAACTTACTACTAGCACTAGGCTAGGGTAGAGATTCTAGTGTGAAAAAGATGAGGAATTGATGGTGAAAAAGACTAGAACAAGTTCCTTTGATGGTCCTTCAAGATGCACCTTCCATGGTTCACCTTAAAGCTTTGAATGGCACATAATATGAAGAAGATGGAGATGTTTAAGTGAGGGTGGTGGTTTCGGTTGTGTGTAACCGTGAGAGGGATAGAAGGTAAGGATGGAATGTGATCTCTTGAGTTATGATGACAAATATTATGTGCCATGCTTCTTATAATCCACTCCACATATTATGTTTAGTCCAACAAGCAAAAATCTAATAAACAATCAAATATAATCTTGCCAATATATATGAAGTATGGAGAGAATGATATGTGGGGTCCCATGGGGACTAAAATCGTTTGGGGGGGGGGGGGGGGGGGGGGCTTTGATGTAAATATTTCCCAACTAGAAAGTAAGTATTAGAATGATATGTTTAGTTAGTAACTTTTTAGCGGGTGTTATGGCATACGGGGATCATGACTAGCCAAAAGTAATAAAACAAAATGTCTGACAAACATTTTGTGTCCCGGGTAATGTCCGGTTATACGATTAAATACCGTTCCGTTAAAACGTTTAATTATGCCGAAAAAGGTCCTTTATGTATATTTTTGTAACATAAATTATTCCCGGCACTTAGGAAAGTATACAGGACCATTCTGCCATGTTTTTTCATTTTACTAATAAATTAAAATGCTGAATTTTATAAAAGAATGCAGAATTTTGCATTTAACGTGTGTTTTAGGCACATCCGGTCACTATAACTATCACCTAGTGACGCAGTTCTACAACCCTCATATCCCTACACTCTCTACTAGTGTAGTAAACTATTCACAGCTCATACTGGCCTTAGAGGCAGTGTCTGCCTGGTGCTGGCTATGTCAGCACGTTTACTGGGTTATCCGTTCATTGTGCTACTGTGCTTTTGTGCATCAAGGTTGTCACTAAGGTTTGTGTGTAAATAATAGAGTGACAGTAATAAAGTATGATGCATGAACATGTATATATCAGAATTCAAGTAGCAGTTTAACCACAGTTGCAAGCAAGCACAGTAATTAAGCAGTAATTAAATATTAATTAGTTCGTACGGATACCTGGTTTGGTGAGGGTTGTCACATACTATATGTTGGATGGCACCGTTATCTAATTGGTTTCCATTATTATCATTATTCTGGTTTTCCTAATTTACTTCGTTGTCCATCTGGATTATAAAAATTTATCAGGTATTAATACCACAGAATGAGATTTAACGTAAACAATCACGCAAACAATTTGATCAAAATCGTCGAGCATTGCGACTTTTACTCTTTTCATATATATATCTATTACAATCTACAATGGAAATTTAAACACAGTACTAGTTATGCATCGCTAGATATTAAGTTATCTATTTTAGTTGATTTGATATATATATATATATATATATATACTTTCTTCAACTACACGCATTTATATATATATATATATATATATATATATATATTTATATATCATTACTATTTTTATTATTACTAGGGGTTGTTCCAGAAATGCATTTCTCGCTCGTCGTATTTCCACAGGAGCTTTTCTCCTATTTGTTTTATCCTCTCTCTTTCTTCCACTAATTCCTCACCAAATGTGCGGAGTTCCTGCACATTTTCTTCACTCATAGATGGCAGTGGTGCGGGTACTGGGTCAGGGTACTGAGGTATAGGTTCTCCATATAGGTACGGGTTGTTTAATATCTCCTGAACATACTGATCGACATTCCAATATGGATCTAAAGGATTAAGGTTGGTATATTGTGCTATGGGGTTTGGTATCGGTTCTCCCTATGGATAGAGTTCCTGGTAATCCCTTTGGTCATCCTCCCATGGATCATACTGTAACAACCCTTGGTAAAACTGACACTCTCGATAATATTTATGATACTCTAAATATATTTTAGAATGTCCCAATATGTCTTTTAATACACCCCGTATGTGAAAACCGAGCCCGAAATATGTGATAACATTTAAAATAAATAAAAATCTGAAAACAGTAAGTTGAGGCGGGCCGCATAGACCCACCTCAACCAGTTACGCGGGCGGTATCAGGGTTTAAACCTGATATCGTTGATTCCTTTAGTTCAAACGGGCCGCGTAAGACCTCGTTTAGGTAAACGCGGGCCGCGTGAGATCGAAATGGTGGCGCAGCCCGGTGATGACACGTGTCATCATCGTGGCGAAGCTAGGTAGTGACCCGGATCAGCTATACTCTGACCGTGTGTTGACGCGGGCCGCGTAAGGCTTCGCCTTACCTTACGCGGGCCGCCTGAAAGTCGAAATCAGCAAGTATAAATAGAACGCATCAGTTTTCAGTTTTCGTCGCTCACAATCTCAATTCTCAATCACAATTTCTGTAGTAGGCTTATAATACACGGATATTATACCCCTAATTAGCGAGGTTCTGCTCCGTTGTAAGTATTATAACCCCAGTTTCCTAATAGTTACGCTGCCCGATTGATTTAGGGTTCCGTAACAACTGTCGTGGTTCTGCCCGACGTAGTTGTTGGAATGCCGTCTCGGGGAGGGTATCATTTATATTTTCAAAGGGTTATGGTACTAATCAATGTACATTTGTATAAATTATAGATTATATCCAGGAAACCCTTACGCGAAGTCTAAGATAGTAATGTGAGTTTATCCTCTTTTTATTAATCTTTTTGGTAATATTTTACCAAACCTTAAATGTTTTACTATGAAATTTAGCAGTGATTGAGTCTTTGTAGTTCTTCAATTACTGCCGGTATGTTGGGGTTTTGTATACAAAATGTACTACACTGTGAGTAGTAAGTCGTGGATGACAATACGTTACCATTGGACAATGAGTTAGCCAATGTGTAATATGACCCACAAGTCAGTGGATTGACAGTACTAAATGGAGTAATTGTGTAGACATAAACAATGTGATCGCTCTCAATACTGTTCACTATGACTTTTATTTAAACTTGATTAAACTGGGATTCACTCACCAGTATTTCCGACTGACAAATGTTTTTAAAACACGTTTCAGGTAACCCAATGTGACAGCCAATTAGTAAAAAGACAGCTGGAGAGCACTGAAGGCTTGGGAAAATGTAGCTATAAAAGTTACCAAATAAACGATGTTTTAAATTCAATAAAATAGGGTTTGTCCCTATAAATGCATTGTAATAAGAAACTTGGGTTTTGCCCATGTGTTTATTAATATCAAGTATGGTGGTTTTACTCTGATAAACATTTTCTAACTACGGTCCTGATGTAAATTCCGCTGCAAGATTAAATCCCTGATACCACCAAAACTCTGAGCTCGCGTCCGCCCGTTCCCGGGAATCAGGGATCGGGGGTTGCGACAGAAGGTGGTATCAGAGCCTAGCCACTGGTCTGAGCCATAGAAGTGTTCAGCTGACACTTAAATTCTATATCTTGTGTTAGGAAATAAATTATGGAAATACGTGCATAACTGTATTTATTTGTTATGTGTTATTTGACTATTTGTTAGTTTACAGTATGAGTGATCAAGGACCCTCAGACGTGAGTCGTCAGTTGTCTGATTCCCCTAAGAGTGAAGGTACTTCTTCACAGCCTGTCGTTTCTGGGTATTCTGCTGATCAGGAAGAAGGAGTGTTTGCTTTTAAAGCTCAGTCAGAAGAGCCATTCCCTCATAAGAAACGAGGATGGTTCAGTAAGGAAGCTTTTGTTCGTAGGAAGAGAATGCGAAAGTTGCAATAGCAAAGAGTTCTAGCAGCTGCTAAGCGTAGAACAGATGCCCATACATAGGATATGCTTAATAGAAACTTAGCTAATTTTCATATCTTAGCTACAACTGCTGCTGACCCAAGTCTGGAACAACTAGTAGCCCCACAACCACAAAACCCAGATCAACCCATGTAGATAGAAAATCCTAAAAACCAGGTGGAGATGCATGACTTTAACCCAGAAGAAATCCCTAGGGTACCTGCACCAAACCCTCTAGACCCAAATTACGACCCCTGGTGGGACGATAATAGGGACTTTGTGCTACGTTACCCTATTTATGAAGACACTCATACAGAACATAGAAGCCTACCCAGGTATGGACCCTTTAGATCCCTATTACCAAGATGAATATGTTAGGGAAATTTTAGAAGATCCTTACCGATTTCAGGCACTTTCACCCCCATATCAGGAACCCGCACCCCAGATTCCAAACCCAGTCCGAGAACCTGCACCCCCAATGAGTGCAGAAAACGTCCAAGAACTTAGGACTTTTGGGGAGGAAATTTTAGAAAGCAGTGAGAGAATGCGTCAGGTGGGAGAGCATCTCGTATGGAAATACGATGAGCGCAATATGGATTTTTGGATAAATCCATATCCATGAATGTGAGAATGGAGGAAATGGTAGTAGTAATAATAATAAAATAAAAATAAAATAAATATATGTGTACGGATGCATATTACTATTAGTGTAATTTTCTTTCTGTTGGTATTGTAATCTTTATTTCTGTACTAGTGTGTAATAGACGCATAGTATATGAAAATAGAGTACAAGTCGCAATGATCGACGTTTTTGGCTAAATTGCGTGTCATGTGATTAACTATATTAAGATATTATTTGTAATATTAATATGGGATAAATGTTTAAAATTCAGATGGCCGACGAAGGAAACCAAGGAAATCTGAATAACGATAACCAGAGTAACATTAACGTGGTTAATGAAAATCCGAGTATCAATAACAATGGAAACCAAGTGGATAATAGTGCTATCCAACACATAGTGGCACAAGGAATTATAGATGCAATGCCATTTATTCTTCAAACTATTAAAGATGCTGATAATAAAAGTAAGCATAGCAGTAAGCGACCAAGTGAACCAGAACATAGCGTGAACAATGAACCTATACTTCAAATGCCCATTCCCAAAAGAAGAAGAACCATGCCTTACGGTTGTTCTTATAAGGAATTCTGGTCTTGTAAACCAATGGAATTCTCGAGCAACGAAGGGGCCATTGCAACCCTACGCTGGATAGAAAAGACTGAGGCAGTCTTAAGGATAAGCAAATGTGCTGAAGAAGATAAAATATTGTTTGCTTCTAATCTGTTTAAGAATGCAGCACTAGAATGGTGGAACACTATCCTCAAAACAAAAGGAAGTGAGAGAACCTATAATATGGAATGGGAAGAATTTAAGGACAAGGTAGAAAGGAAATTCTGCCCACCTAATGAAAAAGAACAGATAGCAAACAAATTCCTAAACCTTAGGATGACTGGTGTGGATAACAAAGGGTACACTAAGTTATTTTTCGAATATGCTAGAATAGTGCCAACTCTTGCTTCACCAGAACCAGTGTTAATCTCTCGTTATATTTGGGGATTAATTGGGGAGATAAGACACGTAGTCAAGGCAGCTAGACCTCAAACCATAGAAGAAGCTGTAGAACTAGCCAATACCTTGACTGATGAGTTAATCCGTACCCGAGAAGAGGATCAGAGGAGGAACTTAACCCAAAGGCTTACACAAGAATTTCGTTCCGGAAATTTCAATCGTAGGAATATGGGTTCTACCTCTGCACCCTACTGCAAGGTCTGCAAGAAAAAGCATTCGAGAAAATGCTCCACTCTCTGCAATTATTGCAAGATGCCAGGACACAAGGAAGAAAATTGCAGGAAGAAATCCAGTAATGGATTATGCTACAACTGTGGAGAAAAAGGTCATATCAGGCCAAACTGCCCAAAATTAGCTCCAGCTCCAGAAAACAAGAATACTAAAAATGCTAGAGCATTTGTTTTGACTGCAGATGAAGCCAAGATGATTCCAGATGTCATAGCTGGTATATTTTTAGTTAATGATGTTTTTGCTAAAGTATTATTTGACTCTGGTACAAACCAAAGTTTTATTAATACATCATTTTGCAAAATTTTAAATCAGTCATTAACTAAACTACCGCTAGAATGCTTAGTAGAGACAGCCAATGGAGAAACCGTTAGGATTTCTGAAATCTTGCAGGGAGCAAGAATAGAAATTTTAAATCAGAAATTTATTGCAAACCTTTATCCCATGAATCTGGTAGGATTCGATGTTGTTTTAGGAATGGATTGGTTAATAGCCAATAAAGCCAGTATTTTATGTGATCAAAAGTTAATTCAAGTAAATTCACCAAAAGGTAAAACGATCACAATTAAAGGAGATAAACCCTCTAGGTCCACTAAGTTTATCTCTGTGATGAAAACTGCAAGTTCTATAAGAAAAGGTTCTATAGTGTATTTGATTTCCATAATCACTAACACTAAAGGAAAAGAACTAAAAGATATTCCAGTAGTATCTCAGTTTCAGATGTATTTCCAGAAGAATTGCCAGGATAACCTCCAAATAGAGAAGTGGAATTCAGAATCCATTTAATACCAGGAACAGCACTGATTGCCAAAGCACATTACCGTTTGGCACCCGCAGAAATGCAAGAATTAAAGAAACAATTAGATGAATTGTTGGAGAAAGGATTCATACAGCCAAGTTCGTCGCCATGGGGAGCGCCGATACTGTTTGTTAAAAAGAAAGACGGATCAATGCGTATGTGCATTGACTACCGTGAACTGAACAAAGTCACGATTAAGAATCGGTATCCATTACCGAGAATCGATGATCTGTTTGATCAACTGCAAGGAGCTCGATTTTTCTCTAAAATCGATTTAAGGTCAGGATATCATCCATTAAAGGTACAGGAAGAGGACATTCCTAAGACCGCATTTAGAACAAGGTATGGCCATTATGAATTTACTGTCATGCCATTTGGTTTAACTAATGTCCCAGCTGCATTTATGGATATGATGAACCGAATATGTAAGCCATATTTGGATAAATTCATAATTGTTTTCATAGATGATATTCTAATTTATTCTAAGAATAAAGAAGATCATGCAAAACATTTGCACGCACTTTTAAGTTAATTAAGAAAGGAAACGCTTTATGCTAAGTTTTCAAAGTGCGAATTTTGGTTAGAACAAGTACAATTCCTTGGACACCTAGTCAATCATGAAGGAATTCATGTAGATCCAACAAAGATTGAGGCAATTACTAAATGGAAAACCCCTGAATCACCAACCGAGGTTAGAAGTTTCTTAGGATTGGCCGGTTATTATAGAAGATTTATTAAAGATTTCTCTAGAATAGCCATTCCCTTAACTAAGTTAACCTGTAAATCTGTTAGTTTGAATGGGGATTAAAACAAGAAGAAGCATTTAGAAGTCTTAAGCAAAGATTAACCCATACACCCATACTAGCATTACCAGAAGGAACTGAAGACTTCGTAGTCTATTGTGATTGTTCTAGATTAGGTTATGGATGTGTATTAATGCAACGACAAAAGGTTATAGCTTACGCATCAAGACAACTTAAGAATCATGAAGAGAATTACTCAACTCATGATTTAGAATTTGGAGCTATAGTCTTTGCTCTTAAGATTTGGAGACATTACCTTTATGGTAGTAAGTTTACCATATTTACTGATCACAAAAGTTTAAGGTATGTTTTCGGGCAGAAAGAATTGAATATGAGACAAAGACGCTGGATGGAATTGCTTAGTGATTATGATTGTGATATCCAGTATCATGAATGAAAAGCAAATATAGTGGCAGATGCTTTAAGCCGAAAGTATCATGAAAAGCCAAAAAGGGTACGTTCTCTTAAATTAAATCTGCAAGTAGATTTAAATGATCAGATAAGAGAAGCACAAGATTCAGTAATCAAGGATGATTCTGAAAAATTAAAAGGTATGCTAAAAGAAGTGGAACAAGGAACAGATGGAATTTGGAGATTCCATGAAATAAGAATGTGGATACCTAAATTAGGAAACCTGCGTCATCGTATACTAGAAGAAGCCCATAAGTCTAAGTATACAATGCATCCAGGAAGTGACAAAATGTACCAGGATTTAAGGAAAAATTTCTGGTGGATAGGAATTAAAAAGGACATAGCAGCCTATGTTTCTAAATGTTTAACTTGTTCACAAGTTAAAGCTGAACACCAGAAACCCTCAGGTTTGTTACAGCAATTAGAAATGCCAGTATGGAAATGGGAATTAATAACAATGGATTTTGTTACTAAATTACCCAAAGCTAAGAAAGGAAATGATACAATCTGGGTGATTGTAGATAGGCTAACCAAGTCAGCTCATTTCCTACCAATGAGAGAAACTTTCAGTATGGAACAATTAGCTAAATTATATGTAAATGAAATTGTTTCTTTACATGGAATTCCTTTATCAATTGTTTCTGATAGGGATAGTCGATTTACCTCTCATTTTTGGTCAAGTTTCCAAAAGGCAATGGGAACCAAATTAAAGCTAAGCACAAAACGGATGGACAAAGTGAAAGGACAATTCAGACAATGGAAGACATGCTTAGAGCTTGTGTAATCGATTTCGGAGGTAATTGGGACAATCACTTACCTTTAATAGAATTTTCTTATAATAATAGCTATCACACAAGTATCAATGCTGCACCATTCGAAGCACTTTATGGACGAAAGTGCCGAACCCCAGTCTGTTGGGCAGAAATTGGGGAAAAGCAACTATCTGGACCTGAGATAGTGCAGGAAACAACTGACAAGATTATGCAAGTAAAGTAGCACGTGATCGACAGAAGAGCTATGCTGATAACCGACGCAAACCGTTGGAATTTCAAGCAGGAGATAAAGTATTGTTAATAGTCTCTCCTTGGAAAGGAATAGTAAGATTCATCAAACGGGGAAAGTTATGTCCCAGGTATGTTGGACCTTTTAAGATTATTAGAAAAATAGGACCTGTAGCCTATCAGCTACAACTGCCAGAGGAAATGGCAGGAATACATGATGTGTTTCATGTATCTAATCTCAAAAAGTGTTTAGCTGATGAATCACTAATAGTACCTCTTAAGGATATAGAGGTAAATGAACAACTCAAGTTTGTAGAAAGGCCTCTACAGATTGAAGACAGGAAAGTCAAGAATCTCAAACATAAGAGACTAGTTCTAGTCAAAGTAAAGTGGGACTCCAAAAGAGGACCTGAATACACATGGGAGCTTGAGTCAGAAATGCAAAGAAAATATCCGCACTAATTCCAGTAGATCTCGATGACGAGCTCTAAAATAAGGTGGGGAGAATGTAACAACCCTCGGTAAAACTGACACTCTCGATAATATTTACGATACTCTAAATATATTTTAGAATGTCCCAATATGTCTTTTAATACACCCCGTATGTGAAAACCCCGAAATATGTTATAACATTTAAAATAAATAAAAATCTGAAAACAGTAAGTTGAGGCGGGCCGCGTAGACCCACCTCAACCAGTTACGCGGGCGGTATCAGGGTTTAAACCTGATATCGTTGATTCCTTTAGTTCAAACGGGCCGCGTAAGACCTCGTTTAGGTTAACGCGGGCCGCGTGAGATCGAAATGGTGGCGCAGCCCGGTGATGACACGTGTCATCATCGTGGCGAAGCTAGGTAGTGACCCGGATCAGCTATACTTTGACCGTGTGTTGACGCGGGCCGTGTAAGGCTTCGCCTTACCTTACGCGGGCCGCCTGAAAGTCGAAATCAGCAAGTATAAATAGAACGCATCAGTTTTCATTTTCCGTCGCTCACAATCTCAATTCTCAATCACAATTTCTGTAGTAGGCTTATAATACACGGGTATTATACCCCTAATTAGCGAGGTTCTGCTCCGTTGTAAGTATTATAACCCCAGTTTCGTAATAGTTACGCTGCCCGATTGATTTAGGGTTCCGTAACAACTGTCGTGGTTCTGCCCGACGTAGTTGTTGGAATGCCGTCTCGGGGAGGGTATCATTTATATTTTCAAAGGGCTATGGTACTAATCAATGTACATTTGTATGAATTATAGATTATATCCAGGAAACCCTTACGCGAAGTCTAAGATAGCAATATGAGTTTACCCTCTTTTTGTTAATCTTTTTGGTAATATTTTACCAAACCTTAAATGTTTTACTATGAAATTTAGCAGTGATTGAGTCTTTGTAGTTCTTCAATTACTGCCGGTATGTTGGGGTTTTGTATACAAAATGTACTACACTGTGAGTAGTAAGTCGTGGATGACAATACGTTACCATTGGACAATGAGTTAGCCAATGTGTAATATGACCCACAAGTCAGTGGATTGACAGTACTAAATGGAGTAATTGTATAGACATAAACAATGTGATCGCTCTCAATACTGTTCACTGTGACTTTTATTTAAACTTGATTAAACTGGGATTCACTCACCAGTATTTCCGACTGACAAATGTTTTTAAAACACGTTTCAGGTAACCCAATGTGACAGCCAATTAGTAAAAAGCCAGCTGGAGAGCACTGAAGGCTTGGGAAAATGTGGCTATAAAAGTTACCAAATAAACGATGTTTTAAATTCAATAAAATAGGGTTTGTCCCTATAAATGTATTGTAATAAGAAACTTGGGTTTTGCCCATGTGTTTATTAATATCAAGTATGGTGGTTTTACTCTGATAAACATTTCCTAACTACGGTCCTGATGTAAATTCCGCTGCAAGATTAAATCCCTGATACCACAAAAACTCTGAGCTCGCGTCCGCCCGTTCCCGGGAATCAGGGATCGGGGGTTGCGACACATACATTAGTGGATTAGGCGCTGGGATTCTAGGTATCTCGTTAGGGTCAAATGCTGGTATGGGAATTTGGTCTCCTTGGTTAAGTTCTATCTCCATTGGTTGGGTTGGGAACAGTGGCAATAGCTGTGGTGCAATTATTTTGTCTAGGTTTAGATCTGCTGCAGTGGTGGCTAGTATATGAAAGTTTGCTAACCGCCTATTAACCATTTCTTGGGTCTGGCATTGACTTCCCTATTGGCTGCTGCCAATGCTCTTTGTTGTTGTAACTTTCTCATTCGCTTTCTCCTCTCATGTGCTCCCCGACTGAACCATCCTCTCTTTTTCGAAGGGAATGGTTCTTCGGATTGCGCCTTAAGAATGAAGATTCCTTCTTCAGTGTCAGCAGAATACCCCAAAGGAGTAGGCTTTGATGAAGTTCCTTCACTTTTGGGGGAACTAGCTTGGTGACGATAGGCGTCAGACGTACTTTGCTCACTTATACTGTAAACTAACAGATTGTCAAATAACACAAAACAATAATATACATATATACAGGTAATTACATAGGTTATTTCCTAACATAATTAATAAAAATTTTGGTGTCAGCAGAACACTTCTGTGGCTTAAACTAGTGGCTGTAGCTCTGATACCACTCTTTGTCGCAGCCACCGACCCCTACCCCGAGAGCGGGCGGCCGCGAGAACAGTATCTGTGGTATCGGTGTTTATAAATTTGGTAGCGGAATACATCAGGACCGTAGTTAGGAAATAGTTTATCAGAGTTAAAACACCAAACTTTTATAAATAATAAATAGATGGGAAAAACCCAAGTTTATCATAGGTAACTTTTATAGCCATTTTCCAAGCCTTCAGTGCTCTCCAGCTGGCTTCTATTTGGCTTTCACATTTCATTACCTGAAACGCGTTTTAAAAAGTTTTATCAGCAAGAAATATTGGTGAGTGAATCCCAGTTTAATTAAAACATGCTTTTATATCTTTACAGTATTGAGAGCGATTACAATGTTTTTATCTATCCAATTACCACCCACGGTACTGTCAATCCTGACTTGTGGTCATGTCCCAGTGGCCAGCCTCACCCACCTCTTCCCAGAGGACCCGGGTTCGAATCCTGTCAGGTGCAAAAACTACAGGCTTTCGCTCCCGGTGGGTATTAACCGCCAGGCAGCTATGGGGCTAAGCTAGCTTGTGGAGTGGGATCACTCCAGCGGTTGGGAAGACCGTGCAATATCCCCCCCCCCCCCCCACAGTGTAGTAACAAGTAATGTATACAAAACCCCAACATACCGACAATAATTGTAGAACACATAGACTCAATCACTGTTAATTACAATTAAAAACAATTGAGGTTTTGTAAAAACAGTTTACAAAAAGGGGAACGACTCACATTGCTATTTTAGATAATACTACTGCTTTCTGGTGACTTCCTGGTTATAATCTATTAAAATAACAATGCACACGTGTTAGTAAGATAACCCAATTTACATTAGCTATACCCCCCGAGCTATACCCCCTGAGACAGAACTCCAACGACTGAGTTAGGTAGAGCCTTGACATGCGTTACGGAGCTCTAGATTAATCGGGCAGAGTAATCAATACGTAACTAGGGGTTATAATACTTACAACGAGGCAGAGCTTCGTTTTTTAGGGGTGTAATACCCGTTAATATTTGCACTATATTGTCTGAGAGAGAAAAAGAATTGAGCGTCGAATAACTGAGGTTGAACGCCTCTTTTATAGGCTGGAACAGGGACGGTTCGTGGCCCGCGACGCTCCCCTTGTTCATCTCTCGTGGCCCGCGAGGCCCTAGACTAGGGTTGTAGGGTTGATGAATCAACGGTAAGGTTCAACATGCCAGGGACACGTGGCAGCCGAAGGGCTCGCCTGGTGTCACTTCATCGCGGCCTGCGACGGCCTGCCTTAACCTTGTCGCGCCCCGCGAGCGACTTAAAATTTTGATTTTATTTGATTTTTATTAATATAAAGGTAATTCAGGTCCGTTTTTCGTATACGGTGTGTATTTTAGGACATGTAGGAGTGTTTTAATGCTTTTGGGAGAGTTGTTATAGTTTAAACAGTAGATAATAAAATGTCAGGTCATCCAAGCGGATGGTCATCTGATCGGATGGCCATTCGAGTGAGAAGTCCGTTATTTGAAAATTTTACAAGTTTTTCAATAAAAATTTAAAGTTTAACGGAGACGGCGTGACGACGTGTCAAACAACGGAAATACACCAAGCCTAGCTCATTCAATCGGATGGTCTCAGCCCATTCGGTCAAACTTACTGTTCTTGATGAAGATCCATGTTCAACCCGTTAATCGGTCATCTCTCCGGTGGAAACCCGTTTTCAAGCCGGCTCTCCACTAAGGAACGAGTAGAGAGTCTGAATGAGTCTAGATTCCATCAGTTTTGAGTAGAAAAGTGAAAAAAAAGTTCAAAACAGATGAAATGGTGTTGAAATATTGTTGTGTTTAAGTTGAAGAGTGTGAAATCGTTTAGATCTAGAACCATTCTCGATCAAATGGTGTTCCTTTACCGTTTGCCGGAGCAAAACGGGTGGAAACCACCTTCAAGAGATCCAAATCAGTGATTTCAGGGAAAAAGTTAGTGTTTGTGTGTGATTTTGATGACGAAGATGATGTAGAAGTGATTAGAGATGATGATTGTACAAGATTTGTGGAGAAATACTTACGAAATAGTCTTGAATCGTGATCAAAAGTGTCTGAGAGCGATTTGAGTGCGTGTGAGCGGATGGAAGTGTCAAATCAGAGAAAGGAGGGTGTACGACGGTATTTATAGAGTAAGAGTGGAGAGTTAAGTCGGTGCGCGATGTAGTGTTCGGTCGGATGGCCGTCCGGTCGAATAGCCATCCGGTCGGATGGTCATCCGGGCGGATGTCCATTCGATCGGATGTCCATTCGGACAGCCGGGTTGCGTTCGTTAGTTTTTCAACTTTCGTTTCGTGCATTAAGCGTTGTGTTGCGTTTAATCGAGTTGTGAGTGAATGTTTGAGTGTATAAGCGTTGCGTTGATAACCACATAACATGTAAACAAATAATCACACAAATAACACACACATAACATAAATAAGTCCATGTTTCGAGTTTGCGTTGAGTTTGCATTTAGTATAAACAAGCGATGTAAAATGCAATAATATGCGTTTAAATAGTAAGCGTTATAAAATAGTGTTCGAATGTGATAACTGTGTTTTGAATAAGCGTTGTAATATACGTTTGAAAATGCATTGAAAGTATAGTTTAAACCCTTAGCGTTAATAGAAATCTCGGGAGTACAAGCGTTTACGAGTGAAAGACAATGCAAAGTAATGACCCGTAAAGTCGGGTTGTTACATACAACACCCACGTTTGCGAGAGCTGAAGAAACTTGACACGGATACAAGCTTTGCAGTCGCAAACCCGGAATGTGGACTGCCTAATCTTTAAAGAAGTCTTATCCAGCGTGTCAAACTTCCTTTTCAGCTGTGGTTTTCCATGGTTTGCGCACAAAAGGTAACGATGCGTGATGGCTCCACGCTTCCTCTTAACGGTTCTGATCCTAATCGAAAACCCGCACTTCTCAGCGTACCTATCATACATCTCAACTACGTCCTGCCATTTCTGGAATACGGCAGTCAGTTGTGGCCTAAGGTGGAGTGGGGCATACAACGTCCAGTAACGCGTGTCGTTGGGGGTGAACTAGGAAGGGCATTCCTCTTCGCATTGCTGGCTACGCTCTACATGTCAAAAACCCAAAAAACATACAGATCATTACACCTTTAGAATGAAAAATAGCTTTGTAGCAACTAAAAGTAAGAAATTGCATTCAACTTTTTTCGGTTTTTTTTTCGCATCACACCATGATATATTTTTAAAATGTAAACTCAGAGACAAAAAAAAGAGAAAAGCATGTTTTAATTTAGTTGGAAAAACTGAACAAAGACAGAGTGGTTGAAAAAATGCAACCCTTAAAACAATCTTAAAGTAACTCGACCACTACAAAAAAACACATCAACATTAACGAGTAGAACTATTAACCTAATTTATCCATCTAGGGGGTTTACAACACAGATGACAAAAACATGATAACTTTCGCGAGTAAAATTTGTTTACCTATGTTCACAATCTAGGGTTTTTAATGACCAGAACTTCAAAACAGAAATCACAAAAAAGAAATTTAAAACAAATAACGATGTTTGACAGAGATATATTACCGTTTTCATTGACTTGAATCACTGGGTTTGAAGGAGTACTGAATGAGAATGAAGATGAGCCATGTTCAACATTCACCAGGGTGGGTGCTTTAGGTGATATTTGGCTGCTAACAAGCCTTCGAGTTTGGTCGAAGATCGAATCGTCTACTGTTGTTCCAAGAAAGTGATGAAGACCGGAGAACATAGTATCTCCGATAGGATGGCCATCATCGGCGAAGGGGGGGGGACCTCTGAGACATGGTGTGAGTTGTAGGTTGATGGAATAGTGTGGTATGAGATAACTGCAAAGAAGAAGGTGTATCTTCGGCGAGATCGCCGTCACCAGCGTTGGGTTGGCTCTGAGACATGGGGTGAGTTGTTTGAGGGTAGATGAGCATGGGTTGTGATATAATGCAGAGAAGAAGGAAGCATCGAATATATTAAGGGAAATGGGAGGAAAATCTGTATTGGGATTGTTTATTGAAAGAGTGTTTCTCTAATCATCCTACTTGTCTTTATCAAAGTAAAATTATAGCTGATTGAAAAGTGATTAGGGAACAGAGCAACAGTCCCCTATAAAAAAAGAGATACCACCTCCAGTTGTAAGAACCATGAGAACCAGTCTCCACCAATCATATTTTGCCAACAAAAAGGGTAGTTTGGTCATTTACCCAAATGTCAAATCTCACCCTCTCTCTTTATTTAAATTTCACCCTCTCTCTCTTCCTTTTAAATCTCACCCTCTCTCTCTTCATTTAAATATCACCGTCTCTCTCTTCCTTTTAAATCTTCACCCTGTGTCTTCTTCCTCATTTGTTTCCACCACCATGTTCATCTTCGATGAGAGAGAAGGGGAACCTGCCAACAACCTGAAACAAATCCGATCTACCTCAATCACCCCCTCCCTCCGGTGAATACCTGCCAACAACCTGAAACAAATCCGACCACCACCAACTCTTGGTGGCAGCGGAGAATAGCAGTAGCAACATCGTCACCATGGCGGCGGCGACGAACAGAGAGACAGAGAAGTGAGAGAGAGAGAGATCAGGAGCGAGAAGTGAGAGAGAGAGAGAGAGAGAGAGGAGTCAGAGAAGACGGTGGATGGCAGTAGCGCCGCCGCTCACGACGGCGGCAGTAGAGACACAGCCGGCGACGGTCCAGGTTGTTCCGACTAGTGTCAAGGTAACCCCCCCTCTCGCTTCCTTTTACCGTACTGAAGTCGGATGATAATGAATCAGGATGATGATGCTGTTTTTTTTATATTTGATTGATGCTGATGGAGTCGGTGGTGGCCGACGATGGCAGCCGGCGAGGCAGTGGCACGACAGTGACGGTGGATGATAGGTGAATTTATGTGTCGTTAACTGATTGGTGAATTTATGTGTCGTTATTTGGGGGAAATGTTGAACGTGTGGAATGTTTTGTAGAGATTTGGGTTAATTAACCTTTTTCCGTTTATGCTCTGTTTCTTTCTTTCTTTCTTTCTGGAAGATGTTGAATGGACAGTATGGTTTAATTTGATGAAATTATGCAACAAAAGGATTGAAAATGCTGCTTAGGTGGATTCAAGAATCAATTTTGATAAGCTGACCCTCCTGATAATTACTACACAGTGGGAAAACATTGTAGATTAATTACACAAATTGTCCCTAGATCAAGAAAAAAATTGATTACGTAGTAGTGGGTTTTTATTTTTTCCCCCAGTCGATGATGATAGCAATCTATCTTAGACACCTACCGAGTTGCGATTTCTGGGTGCGTTCGTTTTTGTGTAAAGAAGGTTTTGTAAAAAAAAAAGTTAAAACCATAAACTTTTTAACGTAAAACGTAAAATTTTTAACGTAGAGCGTAAACTTTTTAACGTAAAACGTAAACTTTTTAACGTAAAACGTAAAGTTTTTAAAGTAAAACATAAAAAGTTTAACGTAAATTATAAAAAATTTAACGTAAAACGTAAAACGTAAAAATTTTAACGTAAAACGTAAAAAGTTTAACGTAAAACTTTTTAACGTAAACCGTAAACTTTTTAACGTAAAACGTAAAGTTTTTAACGTAAAACCTAAACTTTTTAACGTAAAACGTAAAAAGTTTAACGTAAAACGTAAATAGTTTAACATAAAACATAAAACGTAAAAATGTAAAACGTAAAAAGTTTAACGTAAAACGTTAAAAGATAAAACGTTAAAACGTAAAACGTAAAAAGTTTAACGTAAAACGTAAAAAGTTTAACGTAAAACGTAAAAAGTTTAAAAAGTTTAACATAGAACGTAAAACGTAAAAAACCGTGTCATAAAACGGCGCCTAAACAAGGGGCGTGAATGCGGGGCATAAAAACGCCGTGAAAAAAAGGGACGTAAAAAACGCCGCGTTAAAACAGGACGTATAAAACGGCGCGTTATAAAACGACGCTTGAAAAAGCCGAGCGTAAAAAATGGCGTGCAAAAACGATTCGTGAAAAAGACGGGAGTAAAAACGGGGTGCAAAAACCGGCGCGCAAAAAAAAAATTTGTTTTGTTAAAAAAATTTTAATTTAAAAATGCTTTTAATAAAAAAAATTCTGTTTAAAAAATAAAAAGTAATATAATAAAACAAAAAAAGTAGTAAAAAAATAATAAAGACAAAAAGACAAAAAAGTGATTTTACTAAACTACCCTTTTAGATTAAAATATTAAAGACATAATAATACAAAATGTATATAATATTAATTTTAGTTACTTTTAATCTCATCCATCCATTTTGTTGATCTAGTGGCTAGAAAGTAGTTCTCTCGGTTCTTACAACTGGAGGTGGTTTTCATTTTAGCGCTCCCCTGTATATATATATATATATATATATATATATATATATATATGGGAAGGTTCATTGGGGAACACTAAAAAAGTGGGAAACAGCGGGGAACCGACTCAAACGAACTCCGATTGGACTCATTCCAGCGGCGTTGGAACCGGCTCATCGAACCCTAACTAAGATCTCTTAACCCTAAACCCTAAATCCTAACTCCAAAACTCTAAACCCTAAAGCTAAAAAATAAGGCTAAAACCTAAGCTAAACCGTAAAATCTAAACTATAAACACTAAAAGCTAAACCCTAAAGGCTAAACCTAAAGCTAAACCCTAATGTTAAACCCTAAAGTTAAACCCTAAACCCTAAAACTAAACCCTAAAGCTAAACCCTAAAGCTAAACCCTAATGCTAAACCCTAAAGCTAAACCCTAAAAGCCTTGAGTCGGTTCCCCACTGTTCCCCACTTTTTTAGTGTTCCCCAATGAACCTCGCACTATATATATATATATGTGTATATAGTGTGAGGTTCATTGGGGAATACTAAAAAAGTGGGGAACAGTGGGGAACCGACTCAAACGAACTCCGATTGGACTCATTCCAACGGCGTTGGAACCGGCTCGTCGAACCCTAACTAGGATCTCTTAATCCTAACCCCTAAATCATAACCCCTAAACCCTAAATATATTAGGGTTTGGCTTTTAGGTTAGGGTTTAGCCTTAGGGTTTATCTTTAGGGTTTAGCTTTAGGGTTTAGAGTTTAGCTTTAGGGTTTAGGGTTTAGCTTTAGGTTTAGCTATAGGGTTTAGCTTTAGGTTTAGCCTTCAGGGTTTAGCTTTTAGGGTTTATAATTTAAATTTTACGGTTTAGCTTAGGTTTTAGCCTTATTTTTTAGCTTTAGGGTTTAGAGTTTAGGAGTTAGGATTTAGGGTTTAGGGTTAAGAGATCTTAGTTAGGGTTCGACGAGCCGGTTCCAACGTCGCTGGAATGAGTCCAATCGGAGTTCGTTTGAGTCGGTTCCCCGCTGTTCCCCACTTTTTTAGTGTTCCCCAATGAACCTTCCCCTATATATATATATATATATATATATATATATATATATATATATATATTTAGGTTCCTCTACAAAGTGTGTTTTTTCTACAAAGCGTAGGAAGTATTTTGTGCCATTGGATGTGTTTGATTAATGGTTAAGATTAGCTGGGTGGCATTTTTGTAATATTTGTGTTTTAATTATTGATTCATTTAATGGGCGAGGGGCATTGTAGTCATTAATCGTGTTTTAAATAAAGAAACTACCATCAGTTCCTCTATTCTAGCCATTTATTCATTAATTAACCACCAATCTCTAAAATCATAGATCTAGACATCCAAACTAAAGAAGATTCATTCAAACAATGGATAACAAAAACACTATAATCTATTCCAAAAAAATGTTCATACATTTTTTTTGTTTTTTTTGTTTCGCAATCTAATATGTTTATACTAGTGTGTTATACGAATGCAAGCTTTTATAATGGTGTGTTATACATAATCTAAGTTGTTTATATTGGTGTGTTATACCGGAGATCGAAGCTGTTTATACTGGTGTGTTATACGGAATCTAAGTTGTTTATACTAGTGTGTTAGACTGGCGATCAAAGTCGTTTATACCGGTGTGTTATACGGAATCTAAGTTGTTTATACTGGTGTGTTATACTGGCGATCGAAGATGTTTATACTGGTGTGTTATATGGAATGTAAGTTGTTTATACTGGTGTGTTATATGGAATGTAAGTTATTTATATTGGTGTATTATATAGAATCTAAACTATTTATATCGGTGTGTTATACGGAAATGTAAGTTGTTTACACTTGTAACTGATAAAACACAACGTGAATAAACTAATAACTGCTAAAACACAACGTCAAGAATTTGTTAATGAGTGATTGCATGTCATGTTAATTTGTTCAGTATACGTTCTTTGTATTTTAAGTACCCCACAATTTTGAATTCTTAAAAGATATATTGTTTCCTTAAAAATATCCTTATTTGTTTAAGAAATAAATCTTCCATAAATAAGTTAATTATTCAATTAACTTTATGCCTTTAAATAAAAAAATCTTTAAATGACACATGTCACCCTTAAAACACTTTCTAATGGACTTTATAGCCAACTCTCACCATATATATATATATATATATATATATATATATATAGGGGATGGCTAAAATGAGAACCACCTCCAGTTGTAAGAACTATGAGAACCACTTTTTGACCATTAGATCAAGTTGATGGATGGATGAGATTAAAAGTATTAAAAAATAATATTAAGTATTTTTTGTCTTATTATGTTTTTAGTATTATAATCTAAAAGGGTATTTAGGTAAAAACACTCTATTTTGTCTTTTTTACTTTATTGTTTTTTTATTACTTTATTGTATTATTATATTACTTTTTATTTTTTAAACATAATTTTTTTATTAAAACATTTTTAAATTCTGATTTTTTTAAAGATTTTTTATACTTTTTACAATTTCAGTTTTACGTTAAACTTTTTACGTTTTACGTATTTTTGACGCGCCGTTTTTACGCCGGGTTTTTTCAAGCGTCGTTTTTTAACACGCCGTTTTTTTAACGCGCCGTGTTTTAACGCCGTTTTTTACGCGTCGTTTTTTACACGCCATTTTTTAACGCCGTTTTTTACGGGCCGTTTTTTAACGCCGTTTCTTACGGGCCGTTTTTTTTACGTTTTACGCGCCGGTTTTTTACGTTAACGTTTTTTTACGTTTTACGCGCCGGTTTTTTACGTTTTACGCGCCGGTTTTTTACGTTTTACGCGCCGGTTTTTTACGTTTTACGTTTTTACGTTTTACGGGCCGGTTTTTTACGTTTTACCTAAAAATTTTTACGTTTTACTAAAAAAAATTAACTATTTACGTTTTACGAAAAACCTTTTACGTAAAACCTTTTACGTTTTACGTTTTACGCGCCGGTTTTTTACGTTTTACGCCCCGGTTTTTTAGGTTAACGTTTTTTTACGTTTTACGCGCCGGTTTTTTTACGTTAACGTTATTTACGTTTTACGCGCCGGTTTTTTACGTTTTACGCCCCGGTTTTTTACGTTAACTTTTTTTAACGTTTTACGCGCCGGTTTTTTACTTTAACGTTATTTACGTTTTACGCGCCGGTTTTTTACGTTTTTCGCGCCGGTTTTTTACGTTTTACGCGCCGGTTTTTTACGTTAACGTTATTTACATTTTTATTTTACGTTTTACCTAAAACTTTTTACGATTTACGTTTTACGTTAAAAAAGTTTACGGTTTACGTTAAAAAGTTTACGGTTTACGTTAAAAAGTTTACGTTTTAATTTTTTTTTTTTTAATTTTACTTTAAAAAGTTTTACGTTTTACGTTAAAAAGTTTACGTTTTAAGTTAAAAAGTTTACGGTTTAACATTTTTTTATACAAAAACTTTTTTACGCAAACACGGACACACCCAGAAAACGCAAACTCGGTAGGTGTCTCAGATAGATAGATTATTATCGTCATCGACTAGGGAAAAAAAATATAAAAAGCCAACAACATCAAAACAAAGCGTATCTCGAAAAAAAACGGGGTTTGGCTACCTCGAGTTGTAAGAACCCGCGAGAACCACACCCGCCGGGGGCCGTTGACCGCGATTTTTTTTTTACAACTAGATGTGTATATTTTAACACCCTACGCAAAGTTTGGGTTTAAACGGCGCGCCCGAGTGGGTAGTTTTTTACGCCCAAAGTTTGGTTAAAAAAAAAGAAAAATTAAAAAAACCCAAACTTTGGGCGTAAAAAACAACCCCCTCGGGCGCGCCGTTTAAACCCAAACTTTGCGTAGGGTGTTAAAATATACACATCTAGTTGTAAAAAAAAAATCGTGGTCAACGGCCCCCGGCGGGGTGTGGTTCTCGCGGGTTCTTACAACTTTAAATAGAAAAGAGATGAGAGAGGAGAGAGGAGAGAGCATTAAATAGAGGAGAGAGGTGAGAGGATAGATTTGACATTTGGGGTAAATGACCAACATACCCTTTATGTTGGCATAACCTGATTGGTTGAGATGGTTCTCATGGTTCTTACAACTGGGAGTGGTTCTCATTTTAACTCAATCCTATATATATATATATATATATATATAATATATATAGGTTGCTATTTGAAAGTACATTTTGTTTGGAGATTTTTAAACATATTTAATTAGAGACATGTCTGTAAATAAAAACCTCAAGTATTATACAAAAGAAGTAGATATTACAAACACGTATGAATGAAAAAAAGCAAGGGATACACAATGAACGATTCCAGAAATAGCAACAGTTAATAATAATATTATTTCTTGAGCAGCTTGCTTGAGTTTTTTAATATATCGCCTTTCTCAAATAATAATAATAATAATAATAATAATAATAATAATAATATTATTATTATAAGCTCGCTCAAATCACATCATTGTTTGGTTGGTCGGAGGAGTCATTGTGGTATACTGCTGCATTTGTTGGTTCCTCATCATATTTCCTTGCCACCCTGAAGTCATAAATCACAAATGAGCTAGGTTAACTCAAGATGAATTTATTTATTAATAAGAGGAGATGAACATGAACATGCATACCTATAGCAGGGTCCAAGCCTCGGGCTTTGAGCTCCCGGTATTCTTGACAAAGGGCGCACCACTCACAAAAGCAGTGCGTGACCCAGTCTGGTGCTGGTGTCTCCATCAACCCGTATCGGTTCCTGATTTTGGTGCGATACCCGCATGACATGATGCATGGAATGCCAATAAATGAAGCGATTAGACAGTACAAAAGTCCGCTCGTGGTGCACGCTAATTAAAATGAAAGGTATTAGTAAGTAACACAATTTATAATTAAAATCTATTTGGATTGGATGAATAAGATAGCTTGCTTACAAGTCTGGCCGTTGTCGACAACCTCTGCAATCTGTCCGAAGGTGATGCAGGGGAAACATGCGGTTATGATGGCTGCCAAATTAAAATTAAAATTAAAATTTATTTAGTGATTGATTGGATGGGTTTGTTTGTTTGTTTGATGATATTATTAGAAATGAAAAATACCGTTTTCAGGATCTTCAGCACAGTCAAAGAGACCATTTGTCTTGCTCCATTCCTGAGTTGGAGCAAGGTATTGACTTCCCACGGCAATCCCTTGTGCACTCACAGGAGGTGTTTGATACGGCTGAGCATTTGAGTGGGCATAGTTGTAACTTTGAGGAGTCTGCTGAGGTGGAAACTGGACTGGCTGGGGCTGAGGAGGATATTGGACAGGCTGTGGCTGTGGCTGTGGCTGTTGCTGAGGAGGATATTGGACAGGCTGCTGTTGCTGAGGAGGATACTGAACAGGTTGAGGAGGGGGGTAAGCTTCAGGTTGGGGCATTTTTTCCGGTACGTAAGAGCGAGTATCAGCCGTATAATTAACATCATCTTCATGGGGTGATGAGAGTGGGTTGTCATGGTGGTTAGGGTACCCATCCGAGGATTGAGTAGGTGGATTAGCTTCGAGACGTCCCATTTTCAGTTCCACACACACACTCACCGCTTGTATTAATTGGTTTCAATGAATTGTGGTGGTTTTATAGAAATTAATAACCGTGGGTGGGTGTGAACATCTTTCTTTCTTTCTTTCTTTCAGGGACAAAGTTGACTTGCCTACCATTCCAATTAGGAGTTGACCAGCGAAGCTCTTCGTTGGCATTCGGCAAGTTGGATATCGACATCTTTTATACAATATTTTGCTTTTCCTTTTATTTATACAAGTGGCATTTGAAATGCAAACAGGAAGGAAGGAAGGAAGGAAGGAAGGAGTGAGTCGTGCAGGGGTGGGTGCTTCTATCTCGAAAAAAAAAAATTCCAGCTAATTAATACTAACTCGGTTTTACAAAGTCGTGCAGGAATTAACTATAAAAGAATCCCAAATTGCTTTTTGAATCAAATTCGAATTATTAAAACTAAAATTACTACGTTCTAAGGGTGGGGGTATAATCTTCGGTGAGTGGGTGTCACCGATCGGTGATCATACCCCCATGATTGAGTTAGGGTGTTTGAGTAGGAGAGAGGGTGATAAATCGTTATATAGTCACCAAAGGTGGAGAAGGGTGATGGAGGAGAGAGGAGAGAAGAACAATCAAAAAATATATAACTCAAACACCCTAGAGTGATTAACCATACCCCCTGATTGAGTGCAAAATAAGGAGTGAAATGGGGAGTTGACATGGCATAATATTATTGGGTAGAAAATCACTCAATCACCCTAGAGTGATTAACCATACCCCCCACCCTAATAAAAAGTTTGAAAATATCTTAAAATTCTCTTATTCAATGGTAATTGAATACATATTTATATAAGTGAGAAGGCCCACGCGTTGCAGCGGGTGTTCCGAAATCGTTTGCCAACAACGGTCCCAACTTAAAAAATAACCGGTGGTTGCCCCACCTTTTCATATATTATAAACCAATGAACCTTTACTAAACCAAAAAGGATAAGGGGGCAAAAATAAATTAAGGTTCTATTGGTAAAAGTCTATTAGTTGACAATATGAGAAAAGGTGAAACCACCACCGGTTATTTTTTGAAGTTGGGACCGTTGTCGATCAACCGCTAATAGTTAGGTAGCTTGCTTCCATAAAAACTCAATTTGATTCGAGTCAAGTAATTGTAGAATACTGCAAATTCTCACTCTAGATTTTGTTATTACATTTGTTATAATTAAATATTTCATATGCATACACTCGATTATAAATCCTTTGCATTGAAGATGGATAACCCATACAAATATTATACATTAAATTCTAAGAGGACATATACCTCATTGTCATGGCAAGGAAACGTGACAAGTCTCTCAGCTGGAAAACTTCCATTATGGTAAGGGTTTGATGCCATTTTTCGTATTGATAATCCATTGGATGTTGCAACGGCTATCAACTCATATGGCCTAAACTTGTTACATGTTTAAAAACCAACAATTAGTAAGCACTATTAGAGATCACTTTGTTTACATAAACTTGTTACATGCTTAAAAACCAACAATTAGAGAGCACTATTACAGATTTCACACGAGTCAGAATTTCTGGGCTTGAACCAACCAAGATACACACCCGAGCCTGACAACATGAAACGACACAAGGAGTTAAGTAAAAAAAAATAACTCGAAAAGTTAAATTTATAAATAATGTAAATGTACCTGCAAATAAGTCATATATGGACTTGGATTCACTACTCTTAGCACACGATAAATCTCGAAAGGATCTGCGAACGTTCGGCGTTCAAAACGCTGACTTAAAAGAATCTGGAAAATATCACCTGCAAGAATGTGTTCTTTCGCTTGCAATACTGCTGACTTGTATTCGTCACTGGTCATGCTCGACTGGGTTAAAGGAGTTCCGAATTGTTGGGTGCTTAACTCAACAGAGTCCGGAGCTAACTTTGGCCTAATGATTGAGAATTCAGGTGATACGGGATGGTGATACTATGTTCTTATCTCAGCAGGCGTATGTTAAAGACATTCTTCATCGGGCAGGTATGGACTCCTGCAAACCAGTCGCTACACCTGTTGATACGCAGTCCAAATTATCGGCTGATTCCGACCCTTTACATGATGATCCATCTACCTTTCGAAGTCTCGCGGTTGCCCTGCAGTATCTTACTTTCACTCGGCCAGACATCTCGTATGCTGTTCAGCAGATTTGCATGCATATGCACGCTCCTCGGCTTGATCATTGGAACGCCTTGAAGCGCATCATACGATACCTCCAGGGCACGGCTGACTTTGGCCTTCATCTAGGACCAGTTCCCAGCCTACGTCTGCTTGCTTATACCGATGATGATTGGGCTGGATGCCCCGATACTCGTCGATCTACGTCCGGTTACTGTGTTTATTTGGGTGACAATCTTATTTCTTGGTCTTCGAAACGTCAGTCCACTATTTCTTGGTCCAGTGCTGAGGTCGAATATCGAGGCGTGGCGAATGTGGTTGCGGATATTTGTTGGTTACGTAATCTTCTGCTCGAGCTTCATCATCCTCTCTCTCGTGCTACATTGGTGTACTGTGATAATGTCAGTGCGGTCTATCTAAACACATTGAGCTCGATATCCACTTTGTTCGTGAACAGGTTCAACGCGGTCACATTCGGGTATTGCATGTTCCGTCTCGTCATCAGGTTTCCGATATCTTCACAAAGGGCCTCCCACGAGTATTGTTCGATGACTTTCGTACCAGTCTCAACATCGGTCCTCCCGACATTTCAACTGCGGGGGTGTAATAGCATATTGTATATTTAGTATTGATCTAGTCATTTAATGTATAGATATCTCTACCAATATAGGAGATTTAGTTTGTATTACCTTGTACTATATATTCTCATTCAATCAATGAAATCAACCAAAGTTGAATTAATCTCTTTCAAAAGAGAAGAAGATGGCTTCAAGGTATTATTTTCACAATTTTCATTTTGGCCCCTTATGACTCAAACATGATATAACTTAAACCCATCGTTTATTTAGATTTATAATTAACTTTAAAGTATGCTAACTCACTAACTAATTTAACGTGTAACAATTATTATTAATACTACAAATATTGTTTTTATTTGTTTTTCTACAAGATAATAACTAAATGGCTTTATAAATGTAATAGCAATGATAAAAAATAAAATCCCAATATTTTTTTAACTGAAAAGGGTTAGGTCTTCCAATCCGGGTCGGATTTTAGAGATCCGATTTTGACGGTTGTTACAGGGTTCACCGCCCTTCACCCCGCACCCGCCCCGTTCACCCAAAGACATGCACACCACCATTCATATGATTGATCTTATGAACCAATCATAAATATTGATTAATCTTATCATTTTAATAAGTTTTGTTGTATTTAATTCATCTTCATCTATAGAATACCACCCATGCTGAACATTTTTTTCTCCATTGTTTTAGATAAGTTTTGAATTAGTGATATACTTGTTTGTCTAAACTATAAACTTCATGAATCAAATAGGAAAACAGTTATAACACAGGCCCCCGTCTGGTATCGCGTATATTTGTCTCAGATGTTTCGGGCTTCAGGTATACTCGTCAATAAACATATATGGAGGTGAATGATCTTTGCCATACTTGCATGACTATATTTATATTTCGTTATTTTCTCTTACAATCAATACAGAATAAGAAAAGCTACAATGATAAATATTAATAAGTTTAAACACCTTATGAAACAAAAAAAAAAAATCCAAATACATTTTAGTATCGATTATAAAGATGATAGATGAAATATATTGTAATGAATAATAAAACTGAAAAAAGAAACCATATTGTTTAACCCATCATTCTTTGGTTGATTGGAGGAGTCATAGTTGCACTATTAGCCATTTGTTGCTGCTGCTTGGATAAATTTCCTTGCCATCCTGTAAAATAATCAATGTCAAAACTAACGTAGCTAGAGCAGGGTCCTTAGTTGCCTATATATATTACCTAGAGCAGGGTCCATGCCTCGGTTTTTAAGTTCACGATATTCTTGACAAAGGGCACAATACTCGCAAAACAAGTGTATTACCCAATCAGGTGCTGGAGTCTCTAACAAGTTGTAGCGGCTCCTAATCTTGGTGCGATAAGTGCACGACATTATGCAAGGAATGCCGATAAAGGCTATGAGTAGACTGTATATCAGTCCGCTAGTGGCACAGGCTACACCAAAGAAGACATTGTAATTGAACCAATCTTTTGATTGTTGTAAGATTAAACACAAGACTAAAATGTGTAATCTAGCTTACAAGTTTGGCCGTTGTCCGCAATCTCTGCGATCTGTCCAAAAGTGAGGCACGGGAAACAAAGAGTCATGATAGCTGTAACACCAATTGAACAAAATGACGTACGTTTCAAACAAACCTCATATTGGGTTTCATGGTTTGAAGAAAAAAAAATAGAGAGAGAGAGAGAGAGAGATGAAATGACCAATTTCCGGATCATCGAAGCATTCCAAGAGACCAGTGGTCCATTCCTGGACAGTCGGCGGTGGATACCAATTTGGAGTTGTAACTGGCGGGGGGGCATAGCTGTACATTTGAGGAATTCCATGCTGAGGCTGGTAAATTGCAGGTGGCTGCTGAATTTGAGTTGGCGGAGGAGGAGGAGGAGGTTGTTTAATTTCATGGTGGTTTGTGTATGGTGGGATTTGAGCCGGATAGCCTTGTGATGGTGAGTACTGAAATGTGGTTTCATCAGGAAGAGTCTCTTCTACACGGCCCATTTTGCTCCAGACATGTATGTATGAGGGCCTAGCTACTTTTATAGCACAGGCTTTCAGCATCTACTTGTGTATTCTTAAATATCATATTTCATCATCAGAAGAAACTAATATATATTATAGTATTTCCAGGATCTCACTCCTATTGGCTTTCCATTTCGAATTTCCATACTTCATTACATTAAAGTAAATTCTTTTAAAACATAACAAAACTGGAACTTCAATGATTTATACAAAATCTTTAAGCACCCTCGCATTATATATTAATCAATGTACGCCCTATTTAACTCTTCATTTGTTGGGTTTATGTTTCGACCATCATCACAAATGCAAGATGCTAATGCACCTATAAATTTATCTAGTACACTTTGAAGAAACACGGAGCTAATTTTAAGTATTTAGTTGGGTTTATGTTTCGACCATAGAGGTTAATCTTCTTAATCATTCCTGAGCTGATGCCTTGATTTTCCTGCAAAACACTAAACACCCCATTAAGCTCGTTAAGAGGTAAATAGGGGGGTTCTCCTCTTAACCACTCTCCAGCGTGAGAATAAGTATGCGTTTTGAGGAAATAAGTGTGTGATTAGTAGTGAGAGAGCAGATAACAGAATAAAATTAATCTGTACATGAAGGTCCTTATTTATAGCCGGAGTAGTGTAGAAGGAGATAGGCTGATGGGCCTTGGGCCTGGAGTCGACAACAAAGAAATATCCTTTTTCTCCCTTCTGTCATGGCCGTTAGCGTTTCTAGAAGGTTAATGGAGCTAGCGCACCCTGAGTGGAGCCACGTGTCCTAGTTGTCGTCCTTGTTGTCTCCCTGACATCAGAAGGTGAGTGGAGATCATGGGGCAGATGTCGCCGCCCTTTGATTGGTGCCACGTAGGCGTCCTTGTGTACCTTCTTGTCTCCTGCACGATTGCTAATCGGGGAGCACGATAGGATACAGTCTGTTGGATGCTAATAGGCCCATTTCTCTGCCACTCGTACCTTTCGTATTGTCCAGGATGGACCCTCGCTTCTGTCCTCGCGCGGCCTCTGGAGCACATCCACATAGCCGGCGCAAGGTCCAGGGAGTGAGGGTTTTCATCCATGATACTAAGTGTAGAATCTGACAAGTCATCAAAAGGCAAATCCTCGAGGCCGCAAGAGGTAAAGGGGCGAGGATCGGAACCACGACATGCTCACCATCGGGATGTCCGAGGATGAGATGGTCCTGGTCAGGAATAGGAGCAAGAATGGGATCCTCGTCGGGTAAACCATCAGCATGCGGTACATCATCGCCAAAGTCGGGTAGTGCAAAAGGCTGGAAATCATCATCGTCATCTGACATCATCTCCGGGTCACTCTCAGTGTCGGAGGTAAAAATCTCAAGCTCTGGGACAATCTCATCGTTAGAGACAATGGCCATGGGGTCGACAGTATCAGATAGTCCACTCTCAGACGAAGACACAGTGTCTGTAACAAAACAATCACAACATATGCACATATATCAACAATCATCAATAAGCATGTAATTAACAACAATGTATTCACGTATCCATCCTAGTCTTCCCAGACTATCCCACCCAGTCTCTCAGACTGAACTACCTAGTCTCTCAGACTAAACCTCCCAGTTTCTCAAACTGAACTACCTAGTCTCTCAGACTGAACCACCCAGTCTCTCAGACTGTACCACCCAGTCTCTTAGACTGAACCATAAACATAAATTTTGAAATGTGATTCGTGTCTTTTGTTTGTAAAAATGTTTGTCTTCCTGGATCTGGGCGTTTTGTGTATGCAATGAAAACATGTTTGTAAAAACGTTTTTGTGAGAGCCCTAATGATTGTAGTCTAGACTCGAGAAGGAAACCTAGTTCGCTACAATCGAAGCTCTGATACCAAGCTGTCACACCCTGACTTTTGCGGAAGCGTGATTATGGTGTGACTTTCTTAATACCATTGCATTCAATCATAACAACAACTATATGATAAAATCATAGATGTTCATCCATTAAATATGTTTAAACATAACGACATTGTTTTAGAACGCAGACTTCAAACACAAGTTCTACAAACCATACAAATTGTTTTAAGAGTTCACTAAGGACTCATCAAAAGACATTAAATAAAACCAAGGTTTGGAAGACGTGTCTCGTCCAGGAATAAGACACACTGACCAAACCCACGGACCATGGATGACATGTGACACCTGTGTCACTTCAACCATCAAACAAATACCAAACCAATGAAATATTTTATTTTATACTTGGGATTGTATAAATATGTGTATCGTTTGCACATATCAATTCTTGTTCGATTTCGGGCTCTAAATCGCTTTCTGGAAGGTTATACGCGCACCGAGGCGTAAATATAACCAGTTTAATGCAACAAACACTCCGTAACAGTGACATAGGCTTAACATACCTTAAATAACCTTTACATAACTTAGAAATAAGTTTTGAAGGCTTTGGTATGGCAAAATCAAGTCTATTCGCTTACAGGGACTAAATTTGACAAACTGCGAAAGTATGCCAATTTGAACTGTAACAGACATTCCGGAACATGATCATAAGTTAAACATACCCCAAATATCCTTTACATAGCTTAGAAATAGGCTTTGAAGAGTTTGGTATGCTAAAATAAACTTTTGGGTCATTCAGGGACTAAAAGCGTCAAAAAGTGCATAAGTTTGCATTTTCGCGCATAACTTACGTTCTGAATACATCCGGACATCCAAAAATTTATATAAGCACTAAAATATTTTATTTTAGTGTTTGGCATAAGAAAAACCCATTCGTCATGCAATTTGGATCGTTTTTCACGCTTATGCGCATTCCGTCGTAGTTAAGCGAACATCGCGAGCATACGACCAAACGAACCAACATCCGGCATATTTTTGAGCATGTTTCATGTCCACAATGTTTAGGCATCATTTTAGGGCCTTAAAGTTGACTTAACGAGCCTTAAACATGTCGGAAATGGCCTTAATACACAACGGGGACTGAAATGGAAACTTTGGAAGATGTTTGCTGATCAGAAGGACCTAGGCGTGACACCTAGCCCCCTAGGCGTCACGCGAGGCCCCTTCAGAACAGCAAAAGTTGTTTTAACAGCTGTTAACAGCCCTTATACACTCCAAAGGCCAATGCCACATGTCAATCCCTGATGTTGGGGGCCATTTTGAGTTACCACAAGTTTGCAACAAGTGTAGGGATGTGATTAAATCACGGTTTACGAGAAACGATCCTAACGGTGGTCCATTTACTATAAATACCCACCAACTTCACTTGCAAAACCCACAAGAATCTGATCTAAAAGCTCTAAGTTGAAGCCATTGCTTCATACCTGAAGAAACACTAGATAAATGGTCGGAACCAAGATATCTAGGGGGTTTGAATCCGCATAAAAGGTTGGTTTCCTCTCGATTGATTCAGGTACAACTGATCTCCTTCTCCGATGACTCTGCAAAAAAGAAGCACCGTTAGCCTCGCCAAGGGGAGAAGAGGGTTCTCTCCTTGACCCGACTCCGGTGTGAGAATAAGTATGGATTACGAAGAAGAATGTGTATTTGAGAAGTGTGTGTAACTTGACTTCATACCTGGGTTGTTTCTCATATTTATAGCCGAGAGTCATTTAGGCGGGAAAACCCGTTAGTGAAAAGTTGACGGAAGATGCTAACCCTGTAAGCGGTTACATTTCCTTCCGTCAAGCTTCTTGATCCGACGTGAGAGCACACGAATCGTGGCTTAGATCGAAGGCTGGGGATTTGCCACGTGTAAAGTGATCAAGTGGAGATTACTTTCCAATTGCATGCTTTTGTTGTGAATTCAGGGATGCCTGAGATGGTGACACGTGTCCAGATGGTTGTAATCGTCTTGGTGGTGCACGATTGTATTTCTTCTAGAAGATTACTGCTGTAATCTGGTGTGGCACCTTATTGTGTGGAGACAGCTGAACAAATAAATCCCAAGTCTGAGTAAATAATATCCAGGTCTGGATATTTAGGCGGAAGTGTTTATTTCAGGATTTTCATCCTTTGTCTATGGGAGAAAGCGCAAGGGTTTATGATTTCCTTTGGGTGCGCAAGTGTTGACTGTTGACTGTTCTTTAGGTCTTTATTTGTGAGACCAGTGCGCAGCCGCGCAAGGTACAAGGCTGAAAAGTAAGGTTGTGGTATGGTCCCAAGCATTTATTATGAGGTTTTTGGGACCTTACCCCTTTAAGTCCCCCCAGTCTAGTGTTGCACTTATGCAAGTAAGTGGAGCATTGGACTTTATAAGAGGAAAAAAGTTTTTGGCTTGAAGATGTGGAAATTTCTATGAGAAGATTCATTATAAGGATTTTTGGGAGAAAAAGTGATTTTTTCTCTTTGAAAATTGGATCTTTTGTAATCATGATCTGACGTTTGATGACGTCAGTTTGTAATAAAATATTCGTATTTGCGAGAGTTTGTCTTCTTACATTGGGATACGTAATGGCGCTTTGTCAAACTTCATTAATGGGGATATGACTCTGGTTCCTGTAGCGCCGTTTGGATGTGATGTTTTTCTGACAGTTAATCATGATGATTAAGTTTCTCTTTTCTCGAAGTTGGGTTCTTCTATATATAGGTACGTTCAGGACGTCTTATCTTCTTGTTGATTTTTGGCAAAGAAGATGAAACGCTCTTACCATACTCGTCTTTTGTTGGATGTTCTCAGGGTTTATGAGGCTGCTGAAGGCCTCATGCTTCTTTCCAGCTCACCACCTTTAGTTGCTGTTCTGGCAAAGGGTCCGGTCAATTCTGTTCCTCCGGCGGCTGTTGGTTCCGACTGTAAGGTTTTTCGGCACAAGGGTGTCACTGATGGTGTTAGCACTGTGCTGGATGCTGATGGCTTGATAGCTCGCTTTCCGATGATCCAAAGGGGAGGATGTCAGTTGGTGTATCAACGCCGGAAGACTCGCCGGTGTGAGCAGGTGTTTATCGTTGGTGACGGTCCTGATGCTGGTTAGGTGTTTAACCTTGGCTAGTTCTCTTCCTTTGTTAGGGTTTTTTTGTAAATTTGCTAGTTTTGGTACTGAACAAAAATTTTTGAAGATCATTGCCATGATCTTGTTAAGTGTTTATGCTACACTTTGATGATATCTATATTTTGGTGTAATACTATCCCTGTCGGGTTTGTTTTGTATGTTTGGATTACAATATGTTGCATGTTTTTTAATTGCTTTGATCAGTTAGAGCGAATGAGAGATGGTATTGTGCTTATGTGTGAACGTTTGTCCAGAATATGCGCTTATGTTGCGCTTCTTCCAAACTGCTCATGAGGTGTACAATGTTTACCATATTGTTTTCGCGTAAACCAAAGGAATTTTATGCAATTTGTAACAAACGGTAACAAGTATAAAAATAGTGTTTGTATTAATAAAGCGCAAGGCTTGTAATACAAGTGTAAATAGGAAATACATTGCCTGTGAATGATTTGTCCTATATGTAACACCTGCGCAGCTGCTGTGCGTTCCAGGTGCGGGGAACTAGAGTCCCGTCGATTCGTTTTAGGGTATAGGCCCCTTTGCCTAGGACCTCGTTGATGATGTATGGCCCTTCCAATCTTGGCGCTAATTTTCCCGGTTTTTCTGCATTTGATGCTTCGTTGTCGCGCAAGACAAAATCACCGGGGACAAAGGTACATACGCGTACGCGCGCGTTGTAATATTTTTCGAGTTTGGATTTGTACCTTGCTTCTATGATGGCGGCGTTCTCGCGCCTTTCTTCAAGAATGTCTAAATCCATTCTTCGCTCTTGCTCATTGTTCTGTTTTTCCATGGCTATCATGCGCGGTGAAGGTAGGCCGATTTCGGCTGGGATTACGGCTTCAGACCCATAGACTAGACTGAACGGAGTTTCTCCCGTGCTAGTCTTTGGCATTGTTCGATGTGCCCATAGGATGCTGGGGAGTTCGTCAACCCATCCTCTGCGTGCTGTCCCAAGTCGCGCTTTTATGCCGTCGACGATTTGTTTGTTTACACTTTCTACCTGGCCGTTCGCTTGTGGATGCGCTACGGAGGCGAAGTTATGCTCGATCTTCATTTCTTTGAACCATTTTTGAAGATCTTCTGAGGCGAAGTTTGTGCCATTGTCCGAGATAATGCGCAATGGTAATCCAAATCTGCAAATGATATATTCCCATATAAATTTGCGGATTACCATTGCCGTGGTTGAGGCCAAAGCTTTAGCTTCCACCCATTTGGTGAAGTAATCGACCGCCACAATGATGAATTTTACTGCGCCTGGCGCGTCAGGAAATGGGCCAACAAGATCGATGCCCCATTGTTGAAATGGCCAGGCGGACGTGACTGGTACTAGCGGATTTTTTGGTCGGAGCGTCTTTAGCGCGTGGCGTTGGCATGCTGCGCATTTTCGTAATATTTCTATTGCGTCCACGTGCATTCCTGGCCAATAATATCCTGCGCTCATTATCTTAGCTACTACCATACGCGGTCCGGCGTGTATTCCGCACAAGCCTTCATGGATTTCTCTGATCAGGTATTGCGCGTCTGTCTTGTCAACGCATCAGAGTAATGGTCCCATGAATGACTTTCTGTATAGAATGTCGTCCGCCATTTCGTAGTTTATCGCTTTATTCTGGATTTTCCTGGCTTCAGCTTTTTCCTCTGGACGTTTCCCGTGCTGTAAGTATAAGATGATCGGGGACATCTAGGACGAACTTCCGATCTCTATGATGTTGACTTGTTTTAGAGGAACGGAGGGATTGGACAGTACCTCTATGCGTACTTCTTTTGCTAAGTGCTTAAAGCTGGTTGCAGCCAATTTACTCAATGCGTCCGCATGTTTGTTTTCACTTCTGTTTATGTGGTTGACTTTGAACGTTTGGAATTGGTTAATTAACATTCGCGCTTGTTCTAAATACAACGCCATAGCTTCTCCTCTTGCATCGTAGTTCCCATTAACTTGTTCGGCTACTAGTTTTGAATCAACATTAGCTTTGAGGTTTCTTGCCCCCATTTAAGCGCTAAACGTAGGCCTGCTAAAAATGCTTCGTATTCTTCTTCGTTGTTAGTGCTTTGAAAGTCTAGGCGTATGGCATATGTGAGTTCGTGATCGTCTGGACTGACTAGTCGGAGACCTGCCCCTGCTCCGTCACCATTGGAAGCGCCGTCTGTGTATAAGGTCCAGACTCTGTCGTAAAAAACGGGTATAGGGTTCTGGATTGCCTCGCACTCTTGAACTTTGTCAATGGGAACTTCGGTGACAAAGTCTGCTAGAACTTGCCCTTTAATTGCTGGTCTTGGTCTATACAGGATATTGTATCCCCCCAGCTCAATAGCCCATTTAGCCAATCTTCCCGCCACATCGGGTTTGGATAAGATTTGGCCTAAATGATAATTTGTGAGAACTGTGATGACGTGGCCCGAAAAATATCGACGTAGGCGTCGTGATGCATGTACCAGTGCAAGGACCAGTTTTTCTATCATTGAGTAACGAGTTTCTGGGCCGGTGAGCATCTTGCTTATATAGTAGATTGGAGTCTGAATGTTTTCTCGTTCTACCATCAATACTGCACCTACCGCTACTTCCGCAGCAGATAGATATAAAATCAGTGGTTCTTTTTCTCTTGGCGCAGTCAGCGTTGGCAGCTGGATTAAACATTCTTTCATTTGTTTGAATGCTGCTTCTGCTTCAGGTGTCCACTGAAAGTCGGTTTTCTTTGCGCAGTTTCGCAGCGTGCTGATGAATGGATAAGACTTTGCCGCATGATTAGCCAAGAATCTGTTCAAGGCTGCTAAGCGCCCGGCGAGCCTTTGCATTTCTTTTATTGTTGCAGGTGATGGCATTAGCTGGATGGCCAGTACTTTTTCTGGATTTACTTTAAAACCGTCTCTTGTGACTATAAAACCCAAAAACTTTCCATCTTCCATGCCGAAGGAACATTTTGTTGGATTGAGTTTCAAGTTCACGCTGCGCAGGGAATTAAACGTGCGCTGAATATTGTTGAGCATCATATCTTCCTCGTAGCTCATGATGACGAGATCATCCATGTATACCTCGACTGTTTTGCCAATGTCACCTCTGAAGAGTGTGTCCATTAAGCGTTGGTAAGTTGCGCCTGCATTGCGCAAGCCAAAAGGCATTTTGGTGTAGCAGAAGATGCCCTTGTCAGTGCGGAATGCAATCTTATCTTCGTCCTCTTCCTTCATCTGGACCTGATGATAGCCTTTGTAGCAGTCGAGAAAGCACTTCCATCTGAATGATGCTAGGGAGTCGACTTTTTTGTCTAACTCCGGAAGCGCGTAGCAATCTTTTGGGCATGCTTTATTCAGGTCTTTGAAGTCGACGCACATTCTCCATCCGCCACTGTGTTTCTGTACCATTACTGGATTGGCAACCCATGTATGGTATTTAACTTCGCGTAAGATTCCCGCATTGAGTAGCTCTGTCACTTGTTCGTCCATGGCTTTCGCTTTTTCTTCACTAAAGCTACGCCTCCCCTGAGAAACAGGTTCTGCTGATGGTTTGATATTCAAGCAATGTTGCGCTATGTCGCGTGGAACCCCAGTCATGTCTGCCGGGCACCAAGCGAATATATCTTTGTTACTGGACAACAATTCTTTTAATTGTATTCGTGTTGCCGGTGAAATGGCATGTCCTAGCAGGATGGTCTGCTCTAGATATTCGTTGTTCAGGACCCATTTCTCCGGTTCGTTTGATGCTGAAGGTTTGGCTACCTTTGCTGGTGGCTCGTCATCTACGTACATGACCTCTTTGCTTGAGTACAGAATTGCAACTCCGGTTTCTGTTGGAAATCCGCATGCAGCGTGTGGGATAGAGGTGATCATGCTGAATTCTCTTTGCGATCTTCTTCCGAGCAGGACATCATGGCGGGATGTTGCCGGCATGACCATGAAATTTACTGTGACTGTTCGCGAATGCTCGCCGTCCGATAGAGTCACAGGGAAAGCTATTTGCCCTAATGGGAATACAGCTTCATTGCAAAATCCGGTGAGAGGAAAATCGACCGGTTCTAGGCGTGCTTTGTCTTCTGGGTCAAGCTGTTTGAAGCATTGCTCGTATATGATGTCCATCGAGCTTCCCGGATCTATAAACATGTAATCCGTTCGGTAATGGCCGAAGATGCCAGTAATAATTACTGGTCGTTCTTCCTGAGGGCCTCCGGGAACAACAGGAAACACGACTTGTTGTTCCCTCCAATGTTGATCATGGTTTCGTTTATTTGGTCTTCGTGACGGACCTCCTTGAACCATGTTTATTTGTTTTGGTTTAACTCTCTGATGACTGCTATTTCTAGATTGTATATCAATATCACGACTAGATTGGATGTCCCCCCGACAGGGTGTCGGTGGGTCCAATACTACAGTATTGATTTCTTCACCAGATCTGATATTTAGGAACTCAGATCTGGTGATTTGCATAATGATTGTGTTTAGAGCAATTTGGCATCTGTTGAACCAATATTCTGGGGATCTTTCTGTGATTAGATCTGAGAAATTCTTTCCGTCTGAATGACCGTTGTTTTTGTTTGCTCCCATGATTCCGTTAATCTGGGTGTTTTGGGTTGTAGAACCCTTGAACTCAGATCGGGGATCTGATGGGTGAGATAATGAATTCTCTGTCCTGTGA
The DNA here is from genome assembly GCA_030545235.1 of Helianthus tuberosus. Taxonomy (NCBI): domain Eukaryota; kingdom Viridiplantae; phylum Streptophyta; class Magnoliopsida; order Asterales; family Asteraceae; genus Helianthus; species Helianthus tuberosus. The sequence goes on along the minus strand of CM060451.1, from coordinate 123,569,844 downwards.
AAAACAGAGAATAAGGCAACTGAATCAAAACGAGACAAAACTGAAAAAACAGAGGAATCGGTGGGCGCCAATGAAGAAACACTACATAAATGGTCGGAACCAAGATATCTAGGGGGTTTAAATCCGTATAAAAGGTTGGTTTCCTCTCGATTGATTCAGGTACAACTGATCTCCTTCTCCGATGACTCTGCAAAAAAGAAGCACCGTTAGCCTCGCCAAGGGGAGAAGAGGGTTCTCTCCTTGACCCGACTCCGGTGTGAGAATAAGGTGGTGTTTGTTTTTTCTGCGAGAAAAGGTCTGCAGTCTGCGGACCACATCTGCAGGCATCTGCGGGAGAAGAGGTGGACCAAATGTCTGCAGTCTGCAAGGAGAAGGGGTTTTTTTTTTTCCCTTCTTCTACAAAATCACTTCTCACAAACACAACCACACTTCTCTAGTCTCTGCCTCAACTCTCTCTCTACAATCTGCCATCACACCACCTCCGCACATAGCACCACCACCGCACCACCTCCGCCATCACACCACAGCCATCATCTTCGTCGTTCAACCACCACCACCGCCTTCGTCTTTCAACCACCGCCACCGCCATCATCTTCGTCGGTTCAAGCACCACCACCGCCATCATCTTCGGTTCAAGCACCACCACCTCCACCGCCATCATCTTAGGTTCAAGCACCACCACCTCCACTACCTTCGGTTCAAGCACCGCCGCCGCCGTACGCCGTGAACCTCCATCTCCGTCTCTGAACTCTCTCTCCTGCTCGAACAACCCGATGCCACCACCGTCGCCGTGAACCTCCATCTCCGTTCTGCAAGTAGGGGGTTTGGTATAGGGTGGAAAATGGTTTGGGTGTGTGTTGTTAACCGGAGAACGGTAGACCCGTCGCCGGAGCCGAGGAAGAGAGCAGATGGGTGTGCTTTGTTTGGAGGAGATGAGATTTGTCTCTGTGTTTGATGTGTGTTTGATGTGAATTTGCAGAGAAGGGATTGTGGAAGAAAAGGGTTTGAAAGAAAGAAGATGTGAGAAGAGGTGAGAAGAAGTGGGTTTATGTCTGTTTGAGGAAGAGGTAAAAGTTGAGAAGTGCTTCTGAAAAACAAACAAGCTGCAGGACCCAAAGGTCTGCGCGTGTCTGCGCGACACAGACATAAGTGGCTAGAAGAGCTTCTGCCAAGAAAACAAACAGAACCTAAGTATGGATTACGAAGAAGAAGGTGTATTTGAGAAGTGTGTGTAACTTGACTTCATACCTGGGTTGTTTCTCATATTTATAGCCGAGAGTCGTTTAGGCTGGAAAACCCGTTAGTGAAAAGTTGACGGAAGATGCTAACCCCGTAAGCGGTTACATTTCCTTCCGTCAAGCTTCTTGATCCGACGTGAGAGCACACGGATCGTGGCTTAGATCGAAGGCTGGGGAATTGCCACGTGTAAAGTGATTAACTGGAGATTACTTTCCAATTGCATGCTTTCGTTGTAAATTCAGGGATGCCTGAGATGGTGACACGTGTCCAGACGGTTGTAACCGTCTTGGTGGTGCACGATTGTATTTCTTCTAGAAGATTACTGTTGTAATCTGGTGTGGCACCTTATTGTGTGGAGACAGCTGAACAAATAAATCCCAAGTCTGAGTAAATAATATCCAGGTGTGGATATTTAGGCGGAAGTGTTTATTTCAGGATTTTCATCCTTTGTCTATGGGAGAAAGCGCAAGGGTTTATGATTTCCTTTGGGCGCGCAAGTGTTGACTGTTGACTGTTCTTTAAGTCTTTATTTGTGAGACCAGTGCGTGGCCGCGCAAGGTACAAGACTGAAAAGTAAGGTTGTGGTATGGTCCCAAGCATTTATTATGAGGTTTTTGGGACCTTACCCCTTCAATACCTGAGCTACTTGGATCAAGATTAGCTTTCGGGGACCCTTTGTAAGTGTTCTTTCGTTCTTTTCATTCTTTTAGCGTTAAAGTCAAACTTTGTTTGACTTTCTGCATTGACCAGTTTATGGTCAATACGAAGTTCGTTTGAACTTCATAACGTGAGCGTGATCACGATGGTTATAGTCCCTAGTGACTATACCTACTGATTACCACGTTATCTAGGCTCAGTGACGAGTCGTAGTTTTGGCCAAAATGCGCATTCTTGCGTATTTTGTAACCAAACTACTCTTGGGTATCAAAACCGTTTGTTTTGATACCAAACCTGTTTTCTAAACTTAGTTAAGCATGTTTTAACATGCTTAGCTCGTCACTTTTAGTTTAGTGCTTATATAGGGTCGTAAGGTAAGCGATCTAAACAATCGCTTATACTTTCGAATCCGACTCGTTTGGTCGATCATTAGGATCCGACCAAACACATTAGGTGACCATAGTATATAGGGAATAACCTTCCGAGGTTATACCTTATGGTCACGACGTTTAGTTAGTTGTATGATAGGTAGTATATATGCCTTAGGTAAATTACCAAAATACCCTTTTTACGCCAAAATTCATTTTTAGCATATGTAACATAACTTTTGGTATCTAAACTGATTTGGTAACAATATTAGACATGTTAAGGCATATTTTACTTATCATAGGACTAGTTAGGCGTTCTGAACGCGTTTTACGCGAACGACGCGTTAAAGTAGCATAAACTACCTAAAAAGATCGTAATGGGTCGTAAGCACTTAGGTTAGGTTTCATTATAGTATGTAGGCCTTGTTAAACCACATTACATGAGTTCCCATACTCATTTGGTTTACGAGCCCTCATTCTATCCAATCCTCCGATTTTAGGTCCGGTATATTAACATAGTTACCTATATTAGGTGCCGTTTGATATCCGTGATCTCTAGCATTGTTTGGTTGTTACTCAAGGACTACTAAGCAATCTCAAGTGAGTACATAGACCCCTCTTTTACTGTTTTCCAAACATTTTGGGGTGAAACACATGTGCCTACTTGTTACTTTCGTGCTTTCCTGTTTTCACATCATATACTTGCTATGTTCATTAGTACATTTATAGTACATGATTTCATTGTGTTTTATGCTATGTATGCCCATTGTGTGCGTACTTAGTACATTGTTTTACATTACATTTCATGCTATGTATGTCCATTGTGTGCATACTTAGTACATCGTTCTACATTACATTTCATGCTATGTATGTCCATTGTGTGCATACTTAGTACATTGTTTTACATTACATTTCATGCTATGTATGTCCATTGTGTGCATACTTAGTACATTGTTTTACATTACATTTAGTTGCATATACTCATCCAGCATATGAACACATTATATTACATTATGTGAACCATTTGTATCTATTGAACCATGTGAACCATTTGACAATAGACATTTGACTATACCTAAACATTTCTACAATTGTTAAACATTACATCTTGATGGTTTGGTTTGAGTAAGTGATTTAAGTAACGAGGCGTGTGTAATATAATACAAGCATGGTGGATACGCCGCTGGTACTTCCTATATATAAGTGTTTGTATGGTATTACATATCGTCGCGTTATTTGAATCATTTCAATTTGAGACATATAACATTTTATACAAATAACATACTTTTCACAAGACATTGTTTTACAAACAACTTATCTTATACAAACTCATTTTACATGGTTATTCATTTAACCATACACTATTCTCTTATTTATACATATCATCTGAACTTATTGTTTTTCAAATGATTTACAAAACAAATCAATTTACAAGGTTCATGACTAAACTTTATTAAACATTTTCTTAAACTTACAAGTCATGAATCCTATTTTCACAAAACCTATGTATCTCACAGACATTTTTATGCTGACGTACCTATTTTCACATGTGTTTTCAGGAGTTGATGCATAGGACTTATCGAGACATACTTAGGCGGACTTGTGCCTTAGTGACTTAAAACAAGACAAGAACTAGTTAATTTTTGTTATGTACTCTTTGTTTCTTGTTTAAAACAATGTAACACTTTTATTTGATTAATAAAACGAAACTTTAATTTCCATGGTTATGAAACAATTAATTCTGTTACAACACTCCTCGACGTTTCCGCCACGTTTGATTGTCTCACATGGTCGGGGTGTGACATGACATCTTTATTCCTAACGCCACATAAAACTTCCAACGCCCGCCAGATCCACTTACTAATTCCCTGAAATACATGTAGTTTGAAAACATCAACAAAAGTTGAGCGAGTTCATGTGTTTGTTTGTGTGTATGAGTAAACCTTTGAAAGTATGTCTGTATGTATGTAAGTCCTGGTATGAAAGCAACAAGGAAAACAGATCCCCAATGGTTTGCAAGGCCATTGATATGTGTGAAGTGATGCAGGAAAACTCAAACCTAGCAGATTTGTCTCCGGGAATAAGACATAGTCACCACATGGGCCACCCTGGTCCGCATGGGTGTGGGCTCGCTACACCCAAATAGATCTATCACTCATGTCCCTCGGTCCTACAACGAGGATTAATGGCCTTAAGTGTTGTACCCACCACTCACATGATCAAGTAGTACCCTTCCTTAGCTAACCATACCATGTATAAAACATTTGTAAACAGTTGTAACATGTATTTCACCCCCGAAGTTATAAAAACTGAAAATAGTTAAAAGAGAAGAGGGACATGAAACTCACAGTCTTGCGTCTTCGGGTCACAGTAACTCAAAGCTCCTTCGGTGTACACGACTACCTACAACGTACTATTGTATATCAGACGAACGGGTCGTGCCTTGGTTTAGTATTAGTGTCTTTGAGTTATGTTTCTTCCATGCCCTTGGTATTATTCCAAGTTATATATTTTTTGTCAAAATAATTAATAATTTAACTTAAATTATATTTATTACAATTTGGAATATTTGTTAAACAATATATATTAACTTAATACTTCCCAAATATTGATACTTGTATTTTCTTCCCAAGGATGGGGGTATCTTATACATGCGTATTCACATTATTGTATTTTTATATTTTGCCATGTATTGGTGTCGTATTCCGGTGTGTATTTTATACGCGTGAGAATACGTATTTTGTGGTATTCATTAAGTATTCATATACTTAAATTTATATTAAACCTTCCGGATTATTATTTATAATAAAAGTCCACCAATATATATATTTTCAAAATATATATATATGAGAAATATTACTTAGAAAAATTATTTATAATTTTTCTCTTGGCAAAATATTTATAGTTCCAAAATAATATATTTTCAAGTCTAACTTTAGAAAATACATATAAACTTATTTTTATCCAAAAATAATGTATTTCATGTTTACTCAAGAAAATATATATTTTTCACAAAAATAATATATTTTCTAATAATTCCAAGGAATATATATATATATATATATATATTTATATTTGTCAAAAATGCTATATTTTCCTTTGTCAAAATATGATATAACTTTGTGGTAATCATAAAAATCATATTTTCGTTCCTTTGTATCCAAAATTTTATTATTTACCAAAATATACTTTGTGAACATATTTTTCCGGAATATTTTGTAAGTTACATTTCTTGTTCAGTTTTGCTAATATTTTGTGTGTAACTTGTATATTTATTCCTTGATATTTTGGTAATATTTTGGTGTAATTCTTGGTATTTTGATGTGTCATATTATTTTAAGTCCTAAAATAATATAACAATTACACAGGGTATACAAATAATCACACATGTGTGTCTTTAATGTATATATATATTCTAAATATATATCTAGCCACTTTTATTTATAAAAACCAACCTCCAATATTTGTATTTTGTAACCAAAATTTATGGCAAAGTTTATATGGAAAACTCATGGTTAAAATACACTTATAAATATTTGTTTGAAAATATTTTTCTAAGTGTTTATATTTTTAGAAAATTTTGCCATAATTTCCCCTAAAAATGGAGGTTTCCATGCTTTCAAGCATATCATTTTCTTTTGTAAAATCATCACCATCAATTTACAATCAACTCTAAACAAGTTACACTTACCAATTTTGTCAAAATCATGCTTATTCCACTACTTCATGAACTTGAAAGTTTATGAAAACTTGTAGTAACTTGGTAGTGTGTTTAGTGAGTTTAGTTACCCTTTAAAGTGTGGTTGTTTATATAAAAACATCATTCTTGAAAGACTTAGATGTTTACAACTTGTAATCAGACTTTACAAAAATGTTTCTTAATGAAATTTTCTTGTTACACAAGTGTTTCTACACTTGTTTAACTACCAAAAATAGTGTTTGTTCATGTAAGAACCAAGTTTTAACGAAACTTATATTTTTATCCCAGTTTCTTTAGAAATCATCCATAAAATTTCTAGATCTACAAGTATCACAACTTACTTTGATCATCTTTTTACAAGAAAACACTTTGTATTTCAAGTTCATGACTACATAAGGATGATCTATTAATTTCTTAACATAATCATCCTCTCATCTTGCCATATCATGTTTTTAATCATGATCTAGCAAGATCATATGATAATCTACATTATTTACACAAGCAAGTAACAATCATCAAGTATAACAACACATAAATAACATGATTTCTTATAGTTTTAAGCTTATGTTCATGTTTCTTTCTTGTGATTCTTAGTGTTCTTCATAATAATCAACATGTAACATCTTTTAACCACTAAAAATAGATGTAAAATAGAGTGTACAAAGATCTTACCACTAGCTCAAGGCTAGGGATGAATCAAGTGAAGAAAATGAGTGGGTAAAAGCAAATAGAGAAGGTCCTTCAAGATCCAAAGCCACCAAGCTTCCTTGTATGGACTCTAACACCTTTGTGAATGCTTGGAATGGATGAAGAAAGTTGGATGATGATGGTGGTGGTGTGGCTAGTGTTCGGCCCAGAGTGAGAGCAAGAGAGGGAGATAGATGAATGTGTGTGAGAATTATGAGAGAATGATCTTCCATAACATACTTATAACCATGTTCTTCTTATAACTCATGTGTAATATGCCTTAAAAAGTAAAAACAAGATCCAATATAATATACAAATAAAATCTTGAAGATATGGAGGGGGTATGGCCGTCCATAGGTGGGGGGGGGTAGTAGAGTAGGCTTTAACCCTTTAGTTGCAATCTAGTTCAAGTTCAAGTATTCGTTACGTGTTTCAGTTATTAGATATTTTTAGGAGGTGTTATGATGTTCGGGGATCACAACTAGCTTGGAAGCATTAAAACAATGCTTCTAGTGTAAATTTGGTGTTTCAGGTAGTGTCCGGATGTTCGGTTAGATACTGATTCGTTAAAGTGCTAAACTTGCAGTTTAGTGTTCTTTATGAACCCTTTTGTGACACTTTTAATTCCCGACACTTAGGAAAGCATTCAGGACCATTTAACCATGTTTCTGCATAAAATTAATGTGTTTAAATGCTGATTTATGCTGAATTTTGCTAAATTCAGCACTTTGGGTGAGTTTTAGGCACTTTCCGGCACTTAAACTATCACCTAGAAAAGAAGTTTTGTGATCCTTACTTCCCTACACTCTACACTAGTGTAGTACTTAATTTCTGACTCATACTGGGTCTCAAAACACTGTCTGTCTATGTACTGAACTCCGTCAGCATTTTCCCGGTTTTTCTGTTAACTGTGCTAACTGTGCTTCGCGCATCATTTGAGTCAATAAAGTTCTCATGCGATCAATGATATGTCATTTGCAATATGTGATGCACATGTGTGTATAAAGCAATAATCAGAAAGCAGTTAATTGTAATTCAGCACAGTCATTAAGCACTTAATCAAGATTAATTAATTGAACGGATACCTGGATTTTTGACAGTTGTCACATTCTCCCCCTGTTAAGAAAATTTCGTCCCAAAATTTTAAGCTTTACTATTAGCAGCAAGGGTGTTAGGGAATAAGTGCGGGTATTTTGCTTTCATGCGGTCCTCACACTCCCAAGTAAACTCTGGGCCGTGACGTGCGTTCCATCGAACCTTAACAAGCTTAACACTACTCCTTCGAGTTTTGTTCATTTTCCAATCCGTGACCTCAACGGGTTCTTCGGTAAAATGGAGTGTGTCGTCAATGTGTACTTCGTCGGCAGGAATAACAACCGTTTCCTGGGTTGGACTCTTTTTCAGGTTGGATACATGGAATGTATCATGTACACCATTAAGTTCCGCAGGTAGGTCCAACTTGTATGCTACAGAACCAATCCTTTCCAGGATTTTGAACGGTCCAATGAATCATGGGTTTAACTTTCCACGCTTCCCAAAGTGTGCCACACCTTTCCAAGGTGAGACTTTCAACAAAACCATATCTCCCACTTCAAACTCCAAAGGTTTCCTTCTTTGGTCCACATAGCTCTTTTGTCGATCACGAGCCGCCTTAATGCGCTCTCGGATCTGTATTATCTTATCTGTCGTTTCTTGAACCAATTCGGGACCAACTAGCTGTCTATCGCCCGTATTTGCCCAGCATAACGGTGATTGACACTTGCGTCCATAAAGAGCTTCAAACGGTGCAGCTTGAATGCTTGTATGGTAGATGTTGTTATAGGAGAACTCAACCAAAGGTAGGTGAGTGTCCCAACTGCCACCTAAGTCCATTACACAAGCTCGCAGCATGTCTTCAAGCGTCTGAATTGTTCTCTCGCTTTGATCGTCAGTTTGTGGCTGAAATGTCGTACTCAAGTTCAACTGAGAACCAAACGCTTCCTGGAAAGATTGCCAAATCCTTGACACAAATCTTCCATCTCTGTTAGAAATAATCGAGATAGGCACTCCATGACGTGCAACTATCTCCCTTAGGTACAGCTCAGCTAGCTTACCAGTGTTATCCTTTTCTCTGATTGGCAAAAAGTGCGCAGATTTCGTCAAGCGGTCCACGATTATCCAAATCGTATCATGAACCCTGGGTGTCTTTGGCAACTTGGTTATAAAATCCATTGAGATTTGCTCCCATTTCCACATAGGTATCTCAGGTTGCTGTAGAAGACCTGAAGGATTCTGATATTCGGCTTTTACCTTGGCACAGGTTAAGCACCTTCCAACGTACGTTGCAACATCACCTTTCAATCTTGGCCACTAGTAGAAATCTTTCAAATCCTGGTACATCTTGTCCGATCCTGGGTGGATCGAGTACCTTGACTTATGTGCTTCATCAAAAATCACGTCTCTAAGACCACCAAAGAGGGGAACCCAAATTCTTCCCATAAAACACAATGTTCCTTCCCCATTGGGTACTAACTGTTTCTCCATCCCACGGAGATATTCATCCTCAAGATTATCCTTTTTAAGAACTTCTCTCTGCGCAGCACGAATGCGCAACGAGAGGTCTGTCTGTATAATCATCTCCAAAGCCCTAACCCTTATAGGCTTAATCCTCTCTTTTCGACTCAAGGCGTCTGCCACTACATTCGCCTTTCCTGGGTGATACTTGATTTCACAATCATAATCGTTTAACAACTCAACCCATCGTCGTTGTCTCATGTTAAGCTCCTTCTGATCAAATATATGTTGTAGGCTCTTGTGATCGGTAAAGATCATGCATCGGGTGCCATACAGATAATGTCACCAAATCTTTAATGCAAACACCACTGCGCCTAATTCCAGATCATGTGTGGTGTAGTTCTTCTCATGGACCTTTAACTGGCGTGAAGCATAAGCGATAACCTTCTGTCGCTGCATCAGCACGCAACCTAATCCCTGACGTAAGGCGTCACAGTACCTATGAAGTCATCGGTGCCTTCGGGTAGGGATAAAATAGGTGCATCGAAAAGCTTGTTCTTGAGCAGCTGAAAAGCTTCTTCTTGCTTATCTCCCCATTCGTACTTCTTATCCTTTTGAGTAAGGGAGGTCAACGGTTGAGCGATTTTAGAAAAATCCTCAATGAATCTGCGATAATACCCAGCTAAACCTAGAAACTGACAGATCTCGGTTGGCGTCTTCGGAGTTACCCAATTCTTGATCGCTTCGATCTTGGTGGGATCCACATGAATTCCATCTTCGTTTACCACGTGACCAAGGAACTGAACCTCGCGCAACCAGAACTCGCACTTTGAGAACTTTGCGTATAATTTCTCCTTCTTAAGCAGCTCTAAGATGGCTCTAAGGTGTTGTTCATGCTCTTCCTTCGTCCTTGAATAAATCAAAATATCGTCGATAAATACAATTACAAATTTATCGAGGTATGGCTTGCAAACTCTATTCATCAAATCCATAAATACTGCTGACGCGTTTGTCAACCCAAACAACATTACTAGAAACTCGTAATGTCCATAACGAGTTCTAAAGGCAGTCTTCGGAATACTCTCCTCTTGAATTCGCAGCTGGTGATAACCTGATCGAAGATCTATCTTGGAGTAGTAACTTGAACCTTGAAGTTGATCGAAGAGATCATCAATTCTCGGCAAAGGATACCGATTCTTGATGGTTAACTTATTTAGCTCATGGTAGTCAATGCACATATGAAAACTACCGTCCTTCTTCTTGACAAACAGCACTGGAGCTCCCCAAGGCGAGAAGCTTGGTCTGATAAATCCCTTGTCCAAAAGCTCTTGAAGTTGCGTCGATAATTCTTGCATCTCGGAAGGAGCAAGTCGATAAGGTGCCTTAGCTACAGGCGCGGCTCCTGGAACCAAGTCAATATGAAATTCGACTTGTCGTTGAGGCGGCAATCCTGGCAAGTCTTCGGGGAAGACTTCAGGATATTCCCTTATAACTGGGATATCTTCCAGCTTCGGCTCTTCGACCTCTTTATCCACAACGTGGGCCAAGAAGGCAACACATCCTTTCTGCAAACATCTTCGGGCCTTCAAACAACTGATAATCCTTAGGGGCGTATCATGCTTCTCTCCATGCACTACAATCGTCTCTCCATTCGCCATCGAGATGCGAATGATCTTCTCGTGGCATACGATCTCAGCTCGGTTACTTGATAACCAATCCATTCCAACTACCACATCAAAGCTTCCCAACTTGACTGGCAGAAGATCAAGCGTAAACTTACACTCTCCAAGTTCCATCACACAACCTCTAATGACTTCATTCGCTTCTACTAGCTTTCCATTAGCTAGTTCTATTGAATATGGAATATCTAGCTTACTAGCTACTAACCCAAGCATTTTCTTAAATTCTAAGGATACAAAGCTATAATCGGCACCAGTATCAAACAGTACAAATGTAAAGTGTTGGTTGATAGGGAACGTACCCGTAACTACGTTCGGATCTTGGTGAGCTTCCCTAGCTCCAATGTTAAAGACTCTCCCCTGAGCTTGGTTGTTCTTTGGGCAATCTCTCTTGAAATGCCCAACATCACCACAGCTAAAGCAACCTTGTTTGTTCCCAGTACTGCCCTGATTGTTGTTTGCTCCACGGTTTCCACTATCAGCTTGGTTTCCAAAACCACCACGATTTCCATTTCCTCCCTGGTTATTTCTATTACCATCGCCGCTTCCACCAGGGTTTCCATTGCCATTTCCTCTCTGGCCACTATTCCCACGACCAGTACCAACCCAACACGTCTCCTTCGAATGCCATTCTTTCCACAAGTTTCACACTTCCTAACTCTGCACTGGCCGGCAAGATGATACTGACATGCATTACATTTGGGCAAGGTGCCCACGTATCCTTTTCCTTTGATCTCAACCCCAGTAGCAGCACCAGTAGCAGCAACTTGTGCTTCAACTGGCGGGTTAGCGTCCTTATGTTTGTTGGCATTGCTCACACGAGTACCCTTCTTGAAGTTGGAGAATTTCCGCTTGTTCTCTCCAGACGACTCGACATGAGTCTCATTCTTCTTTCCATCAGAGATTGAAAACTTGTTCAGCCTAATCGCTTCTTCCGTCAATGCCACGCTCAAATCAATAGCCTCAGTGATCGTTGAAGGCTTTGACGTCGTCACCATGCTCATGATTTGGGGTGCCAATCCCCAAATAAAACGCTCGATTCGCTTGAACTCCGGATCAACCATGTAGGGAACAATGCGAGATAAGTCATGGAATCTTTGCACATATTCAGCCATCTTAGGACCATCCATCTTAAGATTCCAAAATTCGGTTTCCAATTTCTGGATCTCAGCCCTTCAACAGTACTTCTTGCGCATGAGTTCCTTCATCTCATCCCAAGTCATAGCATATGCAGCCTCTTCTCCCAAAGTCTGAACTTGGAGGTTCCACCATGATAGAGCTCCGTCTAGGAAAAGTCCAGAAATGTAGGTGACCTGGTGCTCCGGTGCACACTTGCTCATTCTCAACACAAAATTAGTTTTCTCAACCCATCTAACGAAAGCTACAGCACCTCCAGTGCCGTCGAAATTCAGAGGCTTGCAGTCAAGGAACTGCTTGTAGGTACAGCATGTACAAGCAACATCATTCACAGAAAGCATTAGCAAACGCACATGGAATATCCAATTGTAACATAATATGTCTTTAGTGACTTAAACATTACCATGAGGTGGGTTATTTCCTGAGGTACCTCCGCTGTGTTCAGAGCGCAAGGCCTCGTGCTGTGCTATTGCTTGTGAAATCCGTTCTTGTAGTTCAGCCTCTGTTGTGGGCAACTGGTTGTTTCTTCGAGGAGGCAGGCATCTTCTAAAGAAGATTGTATAGGTCAGGTCTTATACATATAATGAGTATGTAGTACGTGTATGTAATAGCATTTATCAACGCAAGTAAGCATATAACATCACATTCAATGTGTAATTCAACAATGTACATAATGAGAATGTTGCGATTGAGATTTCATAAATCATCGACCACAAATACAGTTACATGTTATACAAATGTATCGCATCACATCAAAAGGGACTACAGGGTCACACCACCCTTGTCCAAAATGTCTATCGCTGTCGGCTGCACCGATTCCCACACAAATACAGTTACATGTTATATAACAGTCATATACTCAATAAGCGGTCTCCAAAAATCTTTGCAAGCTAGGCTCAATAGCGACACTCTCATCAAAAGCAAGCTACCTACATAAAACCAAAAACCGGCTATGCTGATGGCGGTGGAGGAGGATGTGGAGGAACAGGAAGCAAGCTGCGTACATGCGTGAGCTCCTCCTTAAGATCATAAACGTGACGCAACAGATAACTGATCTGCTGCTCCATAGTGAGAAATCGAACATCAAACTTTGGATAAGGCAAAAGAGGAGCAGGTGGAGTCGCAAAAGGTGACGGACATGAACAAGGTGGAGGACGTGGAGTCCTCTCAAGCTCCATAACTCTACGACACAGGATCTCCTGCTGAAGCTGCAATGACAAGAGTAGCTCATCCCTCGTGTAACCAATAAAGTGGGAGGGATGGTATGGATCAGAAACTTGCATAGTGTTCGGCGGAAACCATATGAGTGCCTCGCCTGGCGGTGAAGAAGTAAAATGAGCAGTAGGTGTATACTGAGGTATGTGAGGAAAAACTGCTGAGCCGTGTGGAACATGGCTAGGCTGCTGGCTAGACGGGCCTTCCCCTGGACGGGGTACGGGAATGTCCTGTAAGAAAGTGACAGGCAGGTCGGTGCGGTGAACATCGGACACAATCGGGTGAAAAGGGGCAGAATCAATAGGTGCAGGTGCATGTGGGGGAGTAACGGGCTCAACAAAAGGGGGTACATCATCATCATCGTCTATCCACCCATTGCTGGTGAACGCGTAACGAGGGTCGATCTGACTGGCAAAAGCAGTAGGGTCAGTAGGTGCAGGAATCGGGTCTGATATGAGCGGTGCAACAACAGGTATGCCAAATGGTACAGGATCATGACTAGGTAAAGGCTCAGGTGCTAGCATCGGCTCAGGAGCAAGTGCCTGCTCAGGATCAGCGGGTGCATCAATTGGCTGATCGACAAGAATAAAATCATGCTCAAGTCCTGGCTCAACGTCATGTGGGGGAATCGGTGCAGCCGACATGGCCGTGTCGTTATCAGTATCAGGGGCGTAACGTCGCAGTCCCACTGCATGCAAGGCGGTGGATGACACAGACTCAAAAGAATCTGGAACAGAATGATCAGAGGAAACCTCAATGATAGGAATCTCAATGAGTGGAACAACAATGACATCATCAGCTGGAACTCCGTCACCCTGGGCATCATCAGGGGGACCATCAATGAAAAGATCGACATCATCATCAGACAAGTCATCAAAAGGAAAATCCTCGAGAGGAAAGGCCGCAAGAGGCAAAGGGGCGAGGATCGGAACCACGACATGCTCACCATCAGGATGTCTGAGGATGAGATGGTCCTGGTCACGAATAGAAGCAAGAAAGGGATCCTCGTCGGGTAAACCATCAGCATGCGGTACATCGTCGCCAAAGTCGGGTAGTGCAAAAGGCTGGAAATCGTCATCGTCATCTGACATCATCTTCGGGTCACTCTCAGTGTCGGAGGTAAAAATCTCAAGCTCCGGGATAATCTCATCGTCAGAGACAATGGCCATGGGGTCGACAGTATCAGATAGCCCACTCTCAGACGAAGACATAGTGTCTGTAACAAAACAATCACAACATATGCACATATATCAACAATCATCAATAAGCATGTAATTAAAAACAATGTATTCACGTATCCATCCTAGTCTTCCCAGACTATCCCACCCAGTCTCTCAGACTGAACTACCTAGTCTCTCAGACTAAACCTCCCAGTTTCTCAAACTGAACTACCCAGTCTCTCAGACTGAACCACCCAGTCTCTCAGACTGTACCACCCAGTCTCTTAGACTGAACCATAAACATAAATTTTGAAATGTGTTTCGTGTCTTTTGTTTGTAAAAATGCTTGTCTTCCTGGATCTGGGCGTTTTGTGTATGCAATGAAAACATGTTTATAAAAACGTTTTCGTGAGAGCCCTAATGATTGTAGTCTAGACTCGAGAAGGAAACCTTGTTCGCTACAATCGAAGCGCTGATACCAAGCTGTCACACCCTGACTTTTGGGGAAGCGTGATTATGGTGTGACTTTCTTAATACCATTGCATTCAATCATAACAACAACTATATGATAAAATCATAGATGTTCATCCATTAAATATGTTTAAACATAACGACATTGTTTTAGAATGCAGACTTCAAACACAAGTTCTACAAACCATACAAATTGTTTTAAGAGTTCACTAAGGACTCATCAAAAGACATTAAATAAAACCAAGGTTTGGAAGACGTGTCTCGTCCAGGAATAAGACACACTGACCAAACCCATGGACCATGGATGACATCTTTATTCCTAACGCCACATAAAACTTCCAACGCCCGCCAGATCCACTTACTAATTCCCTGAAATACATGTAGTTTGAAAACATCAACAAAAGTTGAGCGAGTTCATGTGTTTGTTTGTGTGTATGAGTAAACCTTTGAAAGTATGTCTGTATGTATGTAAGTCCTGGTATGAAAGCAACAAGGAAAACAGATCACCAATCGTTTGCAAGGCCATTGATATGTGTGAAGTGATGCAGGAAAACTCAAACCTAGCAGATTTGTCTCCGGGAATAAGACATAGTCACCACATGGGCCACCCTGGTCCGCATGGGTGTGGGCTCGCTACACCTAAATAGATCTATCACTCATGCCCCTCGGTCCTACAACGAGGATTAATGGCCTTAAGTGTTGTACCCACCACTCACATGATCAAGTAGTACCCTTCCTTAGCTAACCATACCATGTATAAAACGTTTGTAAACAGTTGTAACATGTATTTCACCCCCGAAGTTATAAAAACTGAAAACAATTAAAAGAGAAGGGGGACATGAAACTCACAGTCTTGCGTCTTCGGGTCACAGTAACTCAAAGCTCCTTCGGTGTACACGACTACCTACAACGTACTAATGTCTATCAGACGAACGGGTCGTGCCTTGGTTTAGTATTAGTGTCTTTGAGTTATGTTTCTTCCATGCCCTTGGTATTATTCCAAGTTATATAATTTATGTCAAAATAATTAATATTTTAACTTAAATTATATTTATTACATTTTGGAATATTTGTTAAACAATATATATTAACTTAATACTTCCCAAGTATTGAAACTTGTATTTTCTTCCCAATGATGGGGGTATCTTATACATGCGTATTCACATTCTTGTATTTGTATATTTCGCCATGTATTGATGTCATATTCCGGTGTGTATTTTATACGCGTGAGAATACGTATTTTATGGTATTCATTAAGTATTCATATACTTAAATTTATATTAAACCTTCCGGAATATTATTTCTAATAAAAGTCCACCAATATATATATTTCCAAAATATATATATTTAAGAAATATTACTTAAAAAAATTATTTATAATTTTTCTCTTGGCAAAATATTTATAGTTCCAAAATAATAAATTTTCAAGTCTGACTTTAGAAAATACATATAAACTTATTTTTATCCAAAAATAATGTATTTCATGTTTACTCAAGAAAATATATATTTTTCCCAAAAATAATATATTTTCTAATAATTCCAAGGAAAAAATATATATATTTTTATTTGTCAAAAATGCTATATTTTCCTTTGTCAAAATATGATATAACTTTGTGGTAATCATAAAAATCATATTTTCGTTCCTTTGTATCCAAAATTTTATTATTTACCAAAATATACTTTGTGAACATATTTTTCCAGAATATTTTGTAAGTTACATTTCTTGTTTGGTTTTGCTAATATTTTGTGTGTAACTTGTATATTTATTCCTTGATATTTTGGTAATATTTTGGATTGTAATTCTTGGTATTTTGATGTGTTATATTATTTTAAGTCCTAAAATAATATAACTATTACACAGAGTATACAAATAATCACACATGTGTGTCTTTAATGTATATATATATATTCTGAATATATATCCAGCCACTTTTATTTATAAAAACCAACCTCTAATATTTGTATTTTGTAACCAAAATTTATGGCAAAGTTTATATGGAAAACTCATGGTTAAAATACACTTATAAATATTTGTTTGAAAATATTTTTCTAAGTGTTTATATTTTTAGAAAATTTTGCCATAGTTTCCCCTAAAAATGGAGGTTTCCATGCTTTCAAGCATATCATTTTCTTTTGTAAAATCATCACCATCAATTTACAATCAACTCTAAACAACTTACACTTACCAATTTTGTCAAAATCATGCTTATTCCACTACTTCATGAACTTGAAAGTTTATGAAAACTTGTAGTAACTTGGTAGTGTGTTTAGTGAGTTTAGTTACCCTTTAAAGTGTGGTTGTTTATATAAAAACATCATTCTTGAAAGACTTAGATGTTTACAACTTGTAATCAGACTTTACAAAAATGTTTCTTAATGAAATTTTCTTGTTACACAAGTGTTTCTACACTTGTTTAACTACCAAAAATAGTGTTTGTTCATGTAAGAACCAAGTTTTAACGAAACTTATATTTTTATCCCAGTTTCTTTAGAAATCATCCATAAAATTTCTAGATCTACAAGTATCACAACTTACTTTGATCATCTTTTTACAAGAAAACACTTTGTATTTCAAGTTCATGACTACATAAGGATGATCTATTGATTTCTTAACATAATCATCCTCTCATCTTGCAATATCATGTTTTTAATCATGATCTAGCAAGATCATATGATGATCTACATTATTTACACAAGCAAGTAACAATCATCAAGTATAACAACACATAAATAACATGATTTCTTCATGATTTCTTATAGTTTTAAGCTTATGTTCATGTTTCTTTCTTGTGATTCTTAGTGTTCTTCATAATAATCAACATGTAACATCTTTTAACCACTAAAAATAGATGTAAAATAGAGTGTACAAAGATCTTATCACTAGCTCAAGGCTAGGGATGAATCAAGTGAAGAAAATGAGTGGGTAAAAGCAAATAGAGAAGGTCCTTCAAGATCCAAAGCCACCAAGCTTCCTTGTATGGACTCTAACACCTTTGTGAATGCTTGGAATGGATGAAGAAAGTTGGATGATGATGGTGGTGGTGTGGCTAGTGTTCGGCCGAAAGTGAGAGCAAGAGAGGGAGAGAGATGAGTGTGTGTTAGTGTGTGAGAATTATGAGAGAATGATCTTCCATAACATACTTATAACCATGTTTTTCTTATAACTCATGTGTAATATGATTTAAAAAGTAAAAACAAGATCCAATATAATATAGAAATAAAATCTTGAAGGTATGAAGGGGGTATGGCCGTCCATAGGGGGGGGGGGGGGGGTAGTGGAGTAGGCTTTAACCCTTTAGTTGCAATCTAGTTCAAGTTCAAGTATTCGTTACGTGTTTCAGTTATTAGATATTTTTAGGAGGTGTTATAATGTTCGGGGATCACAACTAGCTTGGAAGCATTAAAACAATGCTTCTAGTGTAAATTTGGTGTTTCGGGTAGTGTCCGGTTGTTCGGTTAGATACTGATTCGTTAAAGTGCTAAACTTGCAGTTTAGTGTTCTTTATGTACCCTTTTGTGACACTTTTAATTCCCGACACTTAGGAAAGCATTAAGGACCATTTAACCATGTTTCTGCATAAAATTAGTGTGTTTAAATGCTGATTTATGCTGAATTTTGCTAAATTCAGCACTTTCGGTGAGTTTTAGGCACTTTTCGACACTTAAACTATCACCTAGAAAAGCAGTTTTGTGATCCTTACTTCCCTACACTTTACACTAGTGTAGTACTTAATTTCTGACTCATACTGGGTCTTAAAACACTGTCTGTCTATGTACTGAACTTCGTCAGCGTTTTCCCGGTTTTTCTATTAACTGTGCTAACTGTGCTTCTCGCATCATTTGAGTCAATAAAGTTCTCATGCAATCAATGATATGTCATTTGCAATATGTGATGCACATGTGTGTATAAAGCAATAATCAGAAAGCAGTTAATTGTAATTCAACACTGTCATTAAGCACTTAATCAAGATTAATTAACTGTACGGATACCTGGATTTTTGACAGTTGTCACAGTCTGGTAAGTTTGTTAGATTGCTGTAGTAGGAGTATGGTCTTGTGCGCTTCCATGCGCGAAGTAAGTGGTTGGAGCTCTGGACTAGAAAAAATAATTAAGTGAAGGTTAGCCTTGCATGTATCCTCTAAGTCCTGGTAGCTGGCGCGCGTGTAAGTGTGAGACAATTACTACGGCGTGGCTATCAGGCTTGTTTCTTGAAGAGTCTTGTTTGCATGCGCTTGGTGGTCTACCTTTTGTTTGGCTTCTTTGTCACGACCCCCGACCCACCCTGGACGGAATCGGAAGTCGCGAACAGCCAAGTGGTACCGGTGATTATTTTGAAAAATATTGCAGCGGAAATTTCATCAGGACCGTGAGTTAGGAAAAATATCAGAGTTTAGAAAACACCGGATTTTATTTATTAAATAGATGGGATAAACCCATGTTTTACAAAGGTAGCTTTAATATAAAACAATATTTCTTAATTTGATTTAATTAATAAAATAAGCCACTTCTTGAAGTCTTGCAGTGCCGTATCCATCTCTAGTGTAATTACCTGAAACATGTTTGAAAAAGGTTTTGTCAGCGGGTAATACTGAGTGAATCATTCTTTTTACTAAAGCGACTCGTTTGTTATAATTTACAGTATTAAGAAAGATTACTGTGACACTCTGGATTTTTCCGAACAACCTTCTAGTTCAGTATTTCGTGTACGTACTATGATTAATTGAAAGGTGTGAATTATTTTGATGTGCTATGTGTTGATAACATGTATGTAATATATATGTATATATAGATACTCGCGAACCGAAACCACGACTCAAGACCACCTGGTCTCGAGTGAACAGTTGGGCCGTTTGGGCCGCACCTCCCTTAGCCCACTCGGAAACCCACTAAGGGTGCACCACCCTCTAAATATAAGCCAAAAACCCTCACACACTCTCCTTTACACTCTCTCACTTCATCCTCACTCCCTCTCTCTCTAGAAAACCCTCACAAAAATCACCTCTCCTCTCTCGGATTCAAACCGGAAGCATCAAGGTATCCGGATCAGCTCGTGATCATCGCTTGGACACTTCTTTCATCGTCTCACACACTCACAACCAAAACAAGTTCCGGTTAGTACCATATCTCGGTTAGATGATAGAACATATTATAGACTAACAAAGATGTATGCTTGTTGGATTATACACATGTGCTATGAGGATAAATGAGTTAAGATGACTAAGTTATTGATAGATCTTTGTGTTATAGTGATAATGGGATGATATGCTAGACATGTTCATGCTTTGATAAGAAATTGTTAGTTAACATGCAAGGTTGATATGACCATAAGAGTGTGTATGTGTATGTTTGTAATCCGAGGAATGTATGTTAGATTCAGGAATCGATAATGCTGATTTGAGTATATGCTAAGAAATAGAAACCGATGATAGCTGTTGGTGATGTCCGAATCATGCAATTCGTTTAGAGGTTTGGATCGGTTTAAATGAACATGTTGATTTAAGATGTTATGAATGTGTTAGGGATACTTGAATATGTGAAGAACAACATGAAGGTTATTTAAAATATTTGAAATGCCATGTTTGATCTGCTTGTTTAGAAAAATAGACAAGAAAACATGTTTAATGGAATAGTACACAATTTACATGAAATGGCAATCCTATTGGATAGTACCATTAGGCAGGTTCTGGAAGGTTTCCGGTCATCAAGTGTGCGAGTCGAGACCTCCTGTCTCGACTCGAGACTGTGGAGATTGCTACTCGAGACCGCTAAGTGGACAACTCGAAGACCAGGACATACACCTCATAAGTCGAGACCAACACTGTTGCGACTCGAGATCTCCTGATCTCGACTCAAGACTGAACTCGAGACCTTCGAGGTTGCGACTCATGCCTGCACCACTCGAGATCTTCCGGTTGCGACTCGAGACCCTACACTCTCGAGTCGAGACCACCTGGTCTCGAGTGGGCCGCCTGTTTTCGTTATTGGGCCAAAAATGTACGAACTGTTCATGCTTGTGATTGCTAAAGTGCACTATGTGTTAACCATTATTGTTTAAGAGTTTGACAGGCCCAATAACTTAGAGGATAAATTTATGTTATGCATGCTATGTGTCAAATACGTGAACCATATACGTGATTACTTGTGTCTGAGCCTGACTTATACCAATAACCATATTAGGACAAGGTGACCTGCACACTTAACCAAGTAAACTAAACTGCCGAGCAACCCAAGGTGAGTTCACACACTAAAAGCATGCGTCCCAGGGAGGGACACGAACAAACTAAAGAATGTTTTCAAACTACTAATTTCTGGGGGAATATGCAAATGGTACTCTTGTACTACTACATCCGGGGGAGATACGTTTGGGTATTATTTATAAATCACAACTAGCAACACTAAACAAATCTCTATCATGTAAAGTCCCTGCTTATAGTACCGATTAATCGCCGGGGGCGAACGGGTTATTAGTTGATAGCGCTATTAGGTTTGACAACCTCACACCGTGACCGGGGGAGATCGGGCGTGAACTAGTAGACCTTGCATCTTGGTCAATGACGATAGACATTGACCTGGGGCACCAAATCTTCTCGTCAACAGTTTCGGTAATTCAAGTTTAGTAGCTTTCATATGGGGTAGCTCCCCATGACGTGATTATAAATGCTTTACCTAAACAACCTACATTTTCTTTTGAAAAGCTAAAACTGGACATCTCGTGAACTCGCCAACATTTCTGTTGACACCCTACTGCATGCTTTGCAGGTAACCAGTGAATCAGGAGCTTGCATCTTGGGGATATGTAGTGGTCGTCTTAACCCATGTGTTGGGTTTTAAATAATCTGAACTATGAACCTTGTTTTGAGACTGTTTGGTCTATGCTTCCGCTGTTTGTTTAAACTGTTATTTGAACTTAAACTTTTAGAATTTTAAACTATGGTGTTTACTAACTATTGTAGTTGGTGAATACTTTTACTATTAATCAATGCTCAGTATAATTGGTGGCTGGATCCTGGTCAGTCACGCCTCCAAGCGGTGGTACTCCGCATGTGGAAATTGGGGGTGTGACAATTACAATGTTTCTGATATCAACCAACTACCCACAGTACTTTGTCACTCGACCCATTGGCCCATTCGTCCAATGGTGTCTGTGATTATGGTCATATCACCCCTTGGCTGCCCCAATGGTGAAGATTATCAAGTAATGTATACAAAACCCCACATACCGGCTGTAATATGGTGATTACATAAACTTAATCCCTGTAATTATAACTTTGAAATAAATAGGGTTTTGTAAAGCAATTTGATAAAAAGAGAATGACTCACTTTATAAGCATGCAGTATTGATTTAACAAGCTTCTTGATTCTACTCCTTCTGATAATTAAGCATATACTTTATTGTTCTGAATCTTCTGAGGATTTAACAGCTTGTTTGATTGTAAGTGTATAGTTGGGAGTATTCTGGTAGTTAAACATATAGTTTAACAGAATGGAATACGTATTTGTGTAAAACCCAAATCAAACCTTAACGGTAGTCACGAGATTCGAACCTTAACGAAATTCACAAAGTATAGTCTTGTTTAGACATCATTTTGGCATCCGTTTAACGAACTCACAAAATACAATACTTTGGCATCCGTTAGTTGGTTCCTGAATCGATCGGACAGAACATCGCATCGGTGATTATTGGTTAGAACACCAATGTATAGAGAAAAGAATAGAAGAAATGAACAAAGGAAATGAATTCCTAAGCTTTCTATTTATAGGTAAGAAGTAGGAAATTTCTAGGAAGTTTCCTATAGCTTTTCTAGGAAGTTACCTATACATTTTCTAGGAAGCTTCCTACTTACATATATATCTTCTTACACCTTCCTAGCACCTTCCTTTGATATTATCTATCTCATATATATATATATATATATATATATTTTCATGTATATCTATTTAATAAATCTTACTTAGCTTAATTAATCTTGCTTAATCTTAATTAATCGCACTTAGCTTAATTAATCTAGCTTAGCTTAATTAATCTCGCTTAACTATTTAATTAACAGATTAATTAATCTACTCTGCTAAGTTTATTTAACTAGTAAGTTTACTTAGCTATTAAGTATTCTAGCAGTTCCCTGATTACGAGTTCTAGTTTCTAGACACAATGGAACTCGTGTTAGTGTATTAACTCAATTCAACTTTAACGACAACTCACGAGATAGAAACCCTCACAACGAATGACAAAGTGCGATACTTAAACATCCATCGAATTCACGACGAATGACAAAGTATAACCCAAGTTTGAGCAGCACTTAAACATCCATCGGATAGTTTCAATCGATCGGACATTGAATCGTAGCAGCGATTAGAGTTATTACCCTAATAACGGGCAGAGTTTCGTGATTTAGAAGGTATAATCCCGAGCTACTAATTACTATAATAAAAGCTGAAGGAAAGGAAAGAATTGTAGCAGTGATCGAGTTAATACCCTGAATTCGTAGCAGGGTTTCTCTACGTGAAAGTGTGATTTTGAACGAATTGGAGTATAACTCAGTGTAGGAAACGAATTTGGACATCGAACGAACGCCAGAAATCAAGTGCCAATGCCTTCTATTTATACTGAGAAATTGTCCCTCTCGCGCCACGCGAGAGATTCTTGGGTGCGCGTCGCGTGGCGCGACGGGTTACTTTTAACATCAGGTTGCCGCGTGTATTTGTAGGTTAGCTGAGTCGACGGATCGAGAAAATTCGATTCTGACAGAAAACTGTGATGATAATCATAAATGGGGAAATACCCCCCCTGAGTTTTAGGGGCCCTGATCCTGATTACGATTGTTCTGAAATTTTTAGGGTTTGTGCAGAATTACTTGGGTGTCTCAATTAGGGTTTCTCTTGGGCAAATTAAAATAAGAAATAGTAATTTTGCTGAGAGTTGTTACATCAGGGGTCCAAGTTTATACTTACGGAACGTTTTAGGACATTTTTGTGTGAGTCGTTACATTCTTGTTGATGAGAGTTGGCACGCATGATCATTGATGAATGATTACATGCAGTGTAGCTCTGCTGGCTTAGTGATGAAGTATTTGTAATTTTACGCGGGAAAGTTCTCGAAATTTGAATTCTGACAGGTTGGTGCAAATGTCGTTGATAGCGACGTTTGAGTTTATCATTGCCATAGTGATCGCTGCCACAGTGATCATGATGATGTCACTGCGCCTCTAAGTCCTGGTAGCTGGCACGCGTGTAAGTGAGGCCCACGCGCGCGTGGTAACCGTCACCCTGGAAACCCCGCCTTACGTGCCAATCCCTGATTGGGTACGCGTGTGGTGCGTCTGGCACAGTTACCCATCGCATTAAATGCGATGGGTATATATATTCGAAGATAGGGAGAGAAATCACTACCGTTTCTTCGAATTTTATTCTTTTCTCTCCGACTCCCTTTGAATCTTCAAATCTCCAAAGGTTTCTTAGTGATCTTCAAGTTTTTTCCAGAATTTTCTGAAGATCTTCATCGATTTCCTTAGTTCTTCAAGCATCTTATATAATGACTGAAGAAGAATCGATTGTTGTTGAAGAAGCCGCTGGTCCATTACCAGTTCTTAAATGGGACCAGGGTTTATTTGAGCAGGTTGTTAGAGGAAAACAATTTCTGGATGAATGGGATGCCCGGTTTTCGGCCGAGGGTCAGACGGCGGCTGATGCACCTCCTGGTTTCATCACCCTCTATGCCGACTTCTTCGGAGAGGGTAATTTTCGTCTGCTGGCCACCAACTTTATGTCGGCGATATTGCACTTCTATGGTTTCCATATATCCCAGATGAGCCCTATGGGCATGGCTAGGGTTAGACACTTCGAGTTTCTTTGCCGATCTCAGGGGATGGAGCCTTCGGTTGCAAGGTTTAGGGTTTTTTACCAACTGATTCGTAAGATGGGTTTTTATTCCTTCACCTTGCGTAACGTAAAGAAGATTTTGATCAACCCCCCCTAAAAGCTTCCATGACTGGAAGATGAAATTCTTCTTTATTCTCAAAGAAGTGATGCCGATAGCCATGATATTCCTTCCCTCTGGCGAAATTGAGAAGGAGGATACTCCTATACCCAAGAAGGAGGCATGGTATGATAACCTAATGCCTACTCCTAATCGGGTATTTGGCGAGCAGGTACTTGTCGCGGCTGGTATGAGCGATTAGTGGCCTGAGAGGAGCAAGGAAGTGCCGGTATTACTTCTGAATGGGGAAGGTAAACCTTATCACTTTGTTTTCCTTGTGCAATAAATTTGTTTCGTTATTAACATCTTATTTCAATGCGCAGAGCAAGCGCTTTATCAAAGTGCTTTTAAAACTTTTGCTGGGACTATGGGCGTAAGGCCCCTCCGCGGTGGGGAAGTATATTGGTACGAGCAGATCAAGCCCCGCTTTCTATATCCCCCCGAGGAGCTTTTTGTGAACCCTCCTGTTGCAACCGAAGGTGCGCGCATTCCTAAACCCAGACCATGTCGAGCCGTGACTTCTGTTGGGTGATCGGTGCAATTTAGACACACTTTAATTGATATTATTTATAATCTAAATGCATCGATATTATCACAAAAGATACTACATAAACGGTTCTTATATCTTGTGGGTTATGAATATAAATGTGCTATAATGATAAAATATGTTTAATAAATGTTTATTAGAAATAATTAAAAGAGATGTAGAATATTGACGTAGGATGATGTGTAAATATGAATGCAATAAAATGGTTTTAGTGATGTAACACTTGAATTGATTTTAGCATTAATTGTAACCAATAAAAACACTAACTAGATAACTACAAATGAACACAAAACGATAGAAAATAGATGTGTTTTGCAACACATCAGAAATCTTGGGAACCTCAGGTACCATAAGTACATTGTTTATTTCTTTCGTTCCAGCTTTGGTATCAATATTGTATGCTAGGTAAGCTCCTCACCGTCACTTCATCAATAGTTCATCCTTAATCATTGAGGTGAGCGATGGCACTATTCATGTCTTATCACTATAACCGTAACTGGTCTACCAACAGCTGCATTAAGGTGAATCATCTTTCTCTTGCATATTATATACACTTTGTATGCAACTAACCAGTTCACACCCAGTACCATGTTAAATCCCCCTTAGGCTATGAGATATAACCTAGTAGGAAACTTTTGTCCTTCTAATTCAATCAAACATTCATCTACTGCTTCTATTACCCTCATAGTCCTACCTAGAGCACTCACTACATTAAAGTCATCATCTATTCCTCTAGGCATTCAATTCAACAAAAGACAAAACATAAAGGCAACAAAACTCTTACTTACACCAAAATTATAAAGAGCGGTTTCAAAAACATCATTGACTGGAAGCGTACCCGACACCATGTTAGGGTCTTTCCTTGCCTCCTATTAGGTGAGCGCACACGCCCGAGTCCTATCTTTGGGTCTACATTTTAATAAAGTTATATTTAAAATCGAGTGAGTCAAACATAAATGCTTTTTTTTGTTCTTTACATTGATGAACTAAACCGATATTATCCAAACAACTTCGATAGTGATTACAAAACTCAATTTTAAGATTTCTAGAATAAATTTCATTGAAACGGAATTTTATTTGCAATAGAATATATATTTTTGTTTTCGTAAGCTATAGAGAGTGTTGGTACCATGACGGACCTAACAGATACCGTCTCAACATTATTGGTACCACATCGGTTATGATCGAACAACATCGATACCGATATCGAACCGTCACTAATATTCTTGTATATGGTTTTCATTCGATGTAAAACACGTGTCGATAGTCTTTTAGGCATAACATGACTTTATTTTTTGGGTTTTAACGTTCAGTCACTATACTATGTGACGGTTCAAGATACTCATACTTTATCAGACACAACTGCAGTCCCGTCTATGCCTAAGACAACTCCTTCTTCTATTGAAATAGATACACCTCCGAGGAGGTCCACTCGTGAATGTAAGTCCACTAAACTACTAGATTTTGCCTATTCTACTTACTTGGCTTTGTTTGCTTCCTTTATCACAAACATACATCACTTATTTGAACTATAATCGTATAGAGATGCTGCCTCTAATGCTATTTGGTAGAACGTTATGGCTGAAGAGCTCACTGTTTTTCATCAGACACAAACATGGGATTTGGTTCCACTAGTACCTAGTAAACGTGTAATTGGTTATCGTTAGGTATATAAAAATTAAAATGAAGTCTGATGGGTTTGTTGAGCGATATGAGGTTGGAATTTTAACAAAAGGATATTCACAAAAGTATGTAATGAATTATGATTAGACATTTGCCCTAGTGAAAAAAATGACTACAATTTGTACTCTCATAGCTGTTGCATCTGTTCGTTAGTGAAAGATTTTTCAAATGGATGTACGGGTGCATGAAGCATTCTTCTATCTTTATATGTTCTGTCTTTACATGTTGATGGTATGATTATTACAAGAGATGATTATGGTGGTATTGAGTCTTTGAAACATGATTTGGCTCACCGTTTTGCCATAAAACATTTTGGCCTACTATAGTATTTTGTGGGTATTGAGGTGGCTCAGTGTTAGAAAAGGATACCTCTTTTCTCAAACAAAATATATATCTAGCATGTTTTACTGGGCAAGGCTTTCTGATAACAACACTGTAGACACTCCTCTTGAAACCAATGCGTAATATTCTCTCATTGATGGTGTTCCCTTACTGATTTAAGTCTAAATCGTACTATTGTAGGTAACTTGGTTTATCATACAATTACTCGCCCGAATACTGCTCTTGTTGTTCATGTGATTTATCAATTTATCAGTGCTCCTACTTATGTTCACTAGGGAGTTGTTCTTCGTATTCTGAGATATTTTATGGCATTCACTTTCAGAGCATCTTCGTTCCCTCAACATATTCTTTAGAGATGCGTGCCTATAGTAATACTGATTGGGATAATGTTCCTAATGATCATAAATTCACCATTGGTTTCGATGTCTTCCTTAGAGATTCGTTAATCTCATGGAAAAGTAAGAAACAAGATGTTGTTCCTAGATCTTATACTGAGAATAAGTATCATGGTATGGTTGTGACTACATGTGAGATTGTTTGCTTACCATGGCTTCTTGCAAATATGAGAGCTAACATTTCTCCGCTTACCCCCTTACATTGTGATAAGAAAAGTACTATGCAGATTGCAAAGAATTATGTTTTCTATGAGCAAATGAAACATATTGAGATTGATTGCCACTTCACCCGTCATCGTCTACAGCTCAAGACCATGGGACCATCTCGCTTTCATATGTTTCACCAGCCTTACATATTGCTAATATTTTTAAGAAGGCTCAGTCTGTGTCTCGGTTTCGTTTCTTGTGTGACAAACTCTCAATAGTTATTGTTGTTGCATTGTGAGTTTAAACGTTAGAATCATAAAGTTAGTGGACTCTTTTTGTATTGCGTTTATTATTTAGCTTATTTAGCTGGATACCCTAGAAAGTTTCTCCATTTGGATGGTTATTTAGATATTCCACCACGTAAGAGCCCTCTTTTGAATACTTGCTCTCTCTCTAGCTAGGCGATTTTTATGTTCTTCTTGCAATCCTATGATTTCAGTCGTGAACATGTGTGCAACAGATCTGTTATTAGGGGTTTGAGTAATCAAATCTTCAATACGAACTCTGTTGGCATATAGGATCGATCGAATAGTAGGGTTTTTGTTTTTTGTTTTTTTTCAATCGTCGGCTTTATCTTGTGTATTCTGATAGATTGTATAGTTTTGTTGGTTTATCGGTCCTTCTGGTGAGGCAGAAACCTTGATTTACCAATTTCACTATATGGTTTTGCAAGAATCATGGGGTAGGGTTTAAGCTAGAATTAGGGTTTTTCTGTCTTTTTTGTTCGGTTCTTTGATTTCTGGTTCGTTTGGTCGTCTTTTGGTGTTTGTTTTGGTGCTGCGTGTTTCTTTAAGAGGGTAGTATGCCTGATAAACCGGGTAGTATGGATAAGTTTGGTTTTGAGACGTTGCAGGGTGAAGCTAGTGCCAGTCCGGTTCATGGAATAGGGTTGAGGGTTACCAACATAGAAGGTAACACAATGATGCCAAGAAGGGGATTGTATTTGACGAATAATGTTTCTGTGATCGATGGATTGTTTGATATCTCTAAGCCAGTGGATTCAGAATTCAAAGTTGGGGAATGCAGGTGGACATGCGGCTGCCACAACTCCAACGTATCCCCATGCAAACCCTAATAATGATCATGCAACTATGGAGGGTAGTAATCAATCGGCAACAACAGGCAACAATCTTAATAAACCTATTTCATTTGCTGCGGCTGTTCAAAATCAAAAGGAGACTCCCAAAGTTAATTTTAGATCGATGGAAGTTGTGGATTCTATCGAAGGAGCGGATGTTGTAATCCCGGTTTCATCAGTTAAGGAGGTTCACGACAGGTTCGCCAATACTTTGTATGGTTATTTCTTAGGAAAGCGACTTGCGTTTCCTGTGGTTGACTACTTTGTTAAAAACAATTGGGGCACGTATGGCTTGACGAGAATGATGATGAATGCCAAAGGGTTCTTCTTCTTTAAATTTAAGACGAAAAAGGGTCTTGAACAACTAATGGAGGATGGTTTGTAATGTTCCGATAATTTTGAATGAATGGACTCCGTCAACTAATCTGGTAAAGGAGGATGTTACGTCTATACCGGTGTGGGTAAAGATGCATGATGTTCCACTGACAGCGTTTACTGAGGATGGTCTGAGTCTTTTAGCATCTAAAATAGGAGTGCCAAAAATTCTTGATTCTTATACAGCAACGATGTGCTTGGAATCATGGGGAAGGAGTAGTTATGCAAGGGCACTAATTGAAATCCGGGTAGGGAAGGAACTGATCAAGAATATTAAAGTTGCAGTGCCAGCACTAGAAGGTAATGGTCACTCTATAACTGAGGTTAAGGTAGAGTATAACTGGGAGCCTCTAAGATGCACCTCGTGCTGTGTGTTTGGTCATGATGATAGTTCCTGCCCGAAGAAGCCGAAACTAGGTGGGCCTGATGTAGTGGATAAGAACCCTAAAGGTTTCCAGGATGTTAATGCTAAAGGTAAAAAGAAGAAGGTTAATCAGCAGGGATTCAATGTGAAGAGCCAGAAATCGAGGTTGGTGTATCGTCCAGTTGTTAATGCTAAGCCGAATGGAGAACCTTCTTCATCCACTCATGTGCCAATGTCAAAACCTGAAGGGGTGCCTTCGGCTTCGGATCATGTGCCAGTGTCAAACCCGTTTGGTGTGTTGCAAGACGAGACATTGGAAAAACTAGATGAGTTGCCTCCAGGTCGAGTGGAGAAACAGCCGAGGGCTAAATCTAAAGGAGGAAAGGGTATTACAGATGAGGTGATTGCTGATGGAGTGGAAGTGGATGACCTCTTAGCTGAAATCCCTAAGTTTATGGATACGAAGTTGGGAACAACTAGGCCTGAGGGTGCAAGCACACCCGGTGACAC
Source organism: Helianthus tuberosus (assembly GCA_030545235.1). NCBI lineage: Eukaryota > Viridiplantae > Streptophyta > Magnoliopsida > Asterales > Asteraceae > Helianthus > Helianthus tuberosus. Next base: position 123,539,563 of record CM060451.1, on the reverse strand, counting down.
GGTTTCCCATGGGTAGTTTAGTTGCATGGAACATAAGGGGGTTGAACTGCTCCCTTAAACTAAAGGAGGTTCGGCAAGTTGTTACGGAAAATCATATTCAAGTGTGTGCTATTATGGAGACACATGTGGAAGCTTCGAATGTTTATACCGTGTGTAAAAAAGTGTGCCGTTCTTGGAATTGGGCTACGAATGTCAGTTGCTGTGCTAAGGGTACTCGAATTATGGTAGGGTGGGATGTGAATGTTGTGGATGTTATGATTCTTGCGCAGTCCGACCAGGTTATGCATACTCAAATTGTGTTTAAACTTGAACAAAAATCAGTGTTCTGCTCGTTTGTTTATGCTGATAATCACTATAAGAATAGGAGGAACTTGTGGCAGAATTTAACCTTCCATCATTCGTTCGTTCATGATAAACCTTGGGTTATTATGGGGGACTTCAATGCTTCGTTGTTCATGAAGGATTGTTCTTCGGGTTCGTCTATGACTAACATAGCGATGATGGAATTTAACGAGTGTGTTAACAAAATTGAAGTGTTTGACATCAATAGTTTGGGTATGCACTATACTTGGACAAACAAACAGAGAGAAGGTAGAGCTATTTTTAAGAAAATAGATCGCATCATGGGGAACTCGAAGTTTATTGATGTGACAACCCGTAACTTCGAGGTAAAAACCGTTCGTTTCGCCTTTACAAATTAACTATATATTGTCTAAATTATAGTTGTCTAAATTATAGTGTGTCAACGAATATTCGAAACCAAATCCATATTGTGTTGCACCGACCCGAACTATTTGAACCAAAGCACTTGTCTCGTTTGTCGAATCAACCCACTCGCGTAGCTCGGAATTTACGGGACCCGAATCGTAGCACGAACATTATACGTCTATGTTAATTGATTATTAATAGTTATATGTATACTAGTTGATTAATATTAGTGGTGGTTTAAATATATATGTATATATATGATACCTAATATTACATTAGAATTCGCTGCCACCCCATATTCCCCCTTCCTTTCTATTTTTGCGTTTTCTTTTGCCAGCCCAAACACCTCCATAGTTGTTACCAGCCCACTTGCTACCCACCTTAGTTGGGTCTTGGATTCAGCCCAGCTCTAGTTCAACGTTCCACTTGTTGTTATCTAATAAACCACATAACATGCAATTATATAATAACACAACTCCTGAAACTGGAAACCCTAACTTGCGACTTGACACCCCTTCCCTCCTCTCGCTACTGTCGACGTGAACAAGAATCACGAGGCCTTTCAAGTTGCGGTTCCAGACTCTTGTACTCCCTCTCGACCGAACTCGCATCTCTCTCTCATCCCTCACTTCAGGTTAGTTCATAATTGATTTGTTACGATTTGTAGTTCTCGTATACGCGGCTGCGTTTTCTGTCCTGTATAAACTCTAGGTGTTCTTATGATGATTATTTGCAAACTGGATATGAATATGTACGTAATGATTGATTGATGATCCCATTCATATGTTATGTTACCTGATTAATACTTCTTGTATGTTATAAGAAATCGGCTGAATTATGTCTTAAGTTAGGGTGATCGATCATGTTGATATCATGAATGCTAATGAGGGATTGAATGTTAACAGTATGCTGATTTAACTATTAAACTTGATGTTTATGATTAGGACCCGATTTAAAATTGATGGCACCTTATTGCTAATAAGTTGCAAATCAGTTTCGGTAGTGGTTATGCAATTAGGTTACAGTGAATATTGTTTAAGGATTATTTGTGTTGTGCATACTGATTATGATCATAATCGATGGAATTAGAAAGGATAATGTTGTTGTTTTAATGACTGATGCTTATATTAAAATGAAAGGATGCATCATGGTAACAAACTGTTAAATTGATATGGGGGTTTTATGTAAATATGTATATAGGGTGCTACTTTCTACACCCCCCCTAGTTACTTTTTACACCCCCTCCTCTCACATACTTAAAGGTGGGGCCCGCGTGGGACCGGCAGTTTTCCTCTCACAAGGGGGGGGGGTATAATCAGGAGGGAGGGGGGTGTGTATAGAATCAGCCATGTATATATGTCATGATTTGGTGAATGACATGTCATGTTGACAGATTTAGATTTCCTATATTCTGACAATAGTCATGCATGCATGTGTGAAATAAGGTAGGTAGTAGGGTTTACTTTATTGAAAGGATTGAACATATGATTTACCAGTTAATATACATTAGTGTAAATGTGATTTAAGAATATATTTTAGGATGTTTACCATATACTGTTTTGTACAAAGAGGAAATATGATGTTGCTTTATGTGCCCTACTCATGTATGATGTATGACTGTATTAACATGAAATAACTGTTATGTGACTTGATGATGATTGCATAAGCACACTTTGTGACATAGATTACGTGTGAATCTTTACGAACTTAAACTGACTGTGTACGCGTGCATAACTATAGGACTTGATTGATTACTTGTGAGCACCTAGTTTAGCATTACCGAGCAAACCAAGGTGAGTTCACACTTTCCACAAGGCATGGGATTCCCAAGGGTTGGGAATGGGTAAAGGATTGAAATTGAAACTGCGTGATCTCCTAGTTTGGGACACGTACACACCCTCTTTATTGAAGGGTGACAACATGAGATAAGTATTTAATCGGAACCTGCGTAATCTCCTGGTTTGGGGATTACGTACACACCCTCTTTAGTTGAAGGGTGACAACACGGATACTAGACCAAAGCTCTCTATCATGAAGTCCCTCCTTTTTATATCGACTTAATCGCCGGGCCAATGGCGAGCGGGTCATTAGTTAGATAGCGCTATTTAGGTTTGACAAGCCTCACACTGTCACACCCCGAAATTATCAGAGCATTGGCGTGACTGGACTGGTATCGTCATTGCACAGCGGAAGCAAATAAGCTAAGTCTTTTAGAAAATGAACGCCCGCTAAGTACTCGAGTCTCCAATAGTTCTCCTATTCCAACCGTGCCTTGTCTTAGGACTGTAACCTGAGAAAGAACATGCGAGAAAAATCAACATAAAGTTGAGCGAGTTCATAGTTTGTTTGTAAAAGATTTGAAATAAATCTTTTGAGTTGTGAAAGGTTTGAGATAAATCCTTTGAGTTGTGAAAGATTTGAAATAAATCTTTGGAATAACCGGTTTTTGAAGTAGTATTGAGAAAATGAGTTTAAAAACCATTTTCTTGCAAAGTTATATGGAAACGTTGTGTTTGTAACACGTTATGTTCATAAAACCATGTTTTTGTAATGTTCGTATAATCATCAATGCCCACCCTGACTTTGACCCGCATAATCCTATGCCATAAATTTTGTATAAAACATGGTATTTAATTTGTATGAACAAGTATGTTTCGTAAGTATAAAGTTCCTGGTATGTAGCAGTGTAAGAGGACTTGTGATCACCAATGGTTTGCAAGGCCATTAGCATGTTGTGAAATGCAAGTAGGTAGACACAACCCTAGCCGATTTTTGCGTTGGGTACCAAGTCACTCCAGGTCCGTTCTGTTGGTCCTCCGAGAGGTCCGTTCTGTTGGGCCTAGAGCTGGGCTCGCTACACCCAGATAGATCTACCGCTCGAGTCCCTCGGTGTTCTAACTACCCATTCACATGATCTAAAACCTCCTTACGTTAACCATACCGTGTATAAAAATGTCTGTAATCATTGTACATGTACTTTACCCCAGTCCCTAAGACTGATCCTCCCCAGCCACTAAGGCTGATCCTCCCCAGCCACAAAGGCTGGCTCCTCATTCTATATTTATTATCACCAATTGATCCGTCCTTAGTCATGAAAATCATTCACATTTTGATAATACTCATTTGTTTTGTAAAAACCGGTATGTTTAGTATAAACCTTTCGTGAATCATTTGAGTTCCTCGAAATCACTTCGTAATATGATTTAGAAATACGAGTTTTGCATTTGTTCAGAGCTTTGTAGGTTTTTGCAAAACGTGCATGTCTTTCCACCCCGAAAACATTTACAAAAATGTAAACAGTAAAAAGTGGGGGTTATGAACTCACCTGAATATTCCTGTGCAAAGCTAGCTAATTTACGACTTCGTGATGTCGTTTCCAAGAGTTGACTTGCTAGCGTGCATTCTACAATATTCCTAACACGGAATATCTAATAAGTTTCTAAACAAAAGTGGTAACTAGTCTACGTGTCACCAAGCTCTACCGAATCGTTAATCGAACGATTCGAGTAAGTTATTAACTTAATGAAAATAATTAAGTTATACTTGTTAAGTCTCGTTTAATGTCAGTAGCAGTTTAATAAGTCTTGAAAAAGACTTAGTTTCTGAGAGACTTAAAATGAATAAATATTTATATAAAAATATATAAATATATCGTTGTAGGTGTGTTAGCCGTCTCGAGTAGTCATACGTGTATAAAAGAATATTTCTATGAAAATATCATATAACAAACTCGTATCGTATATTGCGTTTCGTATGAAAATAATATATAATAACTTGTATTATATATATCACGTCTTGTGTATATTTGCCGAAAATACACGTATATGCCGTCTAGGCGTATAAAATAAATATGAAGAGTTATATTTATTTTATAAAGAAATCGTCGAGTTGTTATGTTTGAAAATAAATATAAACCATATTTATTTTTGTAAAAGTATACGAGTTGACGACGTTCGAAATAAATATAACATTATATTTATTTGTAAAAGCGTTTGGGATTATCATGGTTTGAAATACTATGGACTCGAATTCCATTAAGCGTTGTTATTGAAAAAAATAATACGTGTCGTGTTTAAGGGTGTTTCTCGAAAAACGGGCAGAGTTTCCTCTGTTTTTGGACGATCCCGACATCTAAGTGTCGCTATATTTTTATCAAAATTCAACAATATGATCAATATCAATATGTATATAACTTTGTAAACTATAGTTAAATCGGTTCGAGCTCGTTTGTCACGTACGATAAAAAAAATATATAAAAAAAATAACAAATTAGTATCATCGTTAAACCTTTACCATCTCGCGCGTCGTCTCACGGATAGTGTTGACTGAGTTGACCGAACCGTACTGAGTTGACCAGTTGACCGAGTCAACTGAGTTGACTCAGGTTGACCGAGTCGAAACTGAGACCCGAGCCATGAATCATTGACCGCGTTAAATCTGACTTGTTGACCTGAGACGAGTCTTGACCCGTCACTGAGTCGACATGCTGAGTTGACCGAGTTGACTCAGTCCGACCGAGTCGTCCCGAGCCGCTTCATAACTGACCCGACTAAACCCGTTGACCCGAACCTGTTGACCAGTTGACTGTTTGACCGCTGTTGACTCGGTCTGACCGAGTCAACCGAACCGAACCTAGACGCCACCCGAACCCAAAACTCGTCTTGAGCTGAACCACCTCTTGAACCATATCATTATCATCAGCAGCAACATTATCATCGTTACAACAACAGCAACATCATCAACATCATCGATCTTTACAGAAAAGAAATAAAACGAAAGAAATGAGGTGATTTCTTACCGGTGAAGCCCGTCGGACCAACTCACCACCGCCGTCGCTGCTACTGCCGCCGCCGTAGGCAGCGGCGCTGCTCCGCCTCCGGCTCTCTCTCTCCTCCCGAGTCTCTCTCTCTCTCTCTCTCTCTCTCTCTCTCTCTCTCTCGTCTCTGGTTACCGCCGCCGCACCACCACCGGACGGTGGTGGTGCTCCGATTTATCAATCGAAGAAAGGGGGGGTTGTTTCGTTGAACAAAATCACCACCGCCGCCGCTCACGGCGGCGCGTCTTCATCCGGGGCCGACATCAGAACGAGAGGGGGAGGGGTAGTCGGCTGTGGTTCTTATGTGTGAAGGTGTTTGTCTGTCTTTGTGATATGTTGCAAAAGAAAAGGGAATTAGGAGAGAAGAGGGTGAGGTTTTGTTTGTGTATTGTGTTATCGAGAGGGAGAGACCACAGACTTATGTCTGTGGTTGTTTTGAGTTTGATTGTGAAGTGAGGAGAGGTGGATGGGACTTCATTTATAGACCAGAGTGTGGTTTATGTCTATTGTGTATTTGCATTACATTCAGGTCTTACATTTATCATAATAGTTAAGGATCTTTTGTAGAGATCTTGTGTTTCAATATTAGATGGCAAAATCTTATAAAGATTTTATAGAGGATTTTACAAGATTATCAAATCTTGAAGAGATCTAATATACATGTGTAGGTTTAGGCTTGGGCCCAGGGCCCACAAGCTCAATCCCCGTGTTTAAGTGGCCCGTAATTCCTACGAGACCTGTTGTCAAATCCTGAATTCCGTTTAACGTCAAAAATTAAAATACACAAAAATACGGTCGGTAGTCGTTGTTTGCACGCCCGTTCGTTGATCACGGTAATAATCGCGAAGAGTTGTATCGTTGCCGTCTTTGGTCCGTTTTTCAATCCGGTTTCGACTGTGGTCACAAAAATTTTATTACGAAGCTAAAATATATCATAAAAACTTAATATCAGTTGGCGTTGTCAGTATCCTGTTCGGTTTCAATCCGTTGCCATTTAACGTTTCGCCGGTTTCTCTGTAAACCACCGTTCGCGCACTGTAAAGACGGATAGACGTTCCCAGGCACTCCAAAAGCCTAATTAAGTTAATTCGCGCTGTAAACACTGTTTATTATCGCGTTAATCACTTGTTAATCACGTAATTAAGAGCCGTAAATCACGGGTTGTCACATTCTCCCCCTGTTAAAAAAATTTCGTCCTCGAAATTTAGACTATGTTATCTCCTCGGAATTGTGTTGTTCGCAGGTAAGTCCGAATAATAACCAAGTGAATGACCGTGTGATCGAAACAAGACTTATTCAAATCATGTGAATTCAAGGACATTCCTTCACAATAGGAATCCCAACGGTTTAAAAGAAATGTGTCTCAGTAATCGATGTCAAAAGAAACGAGACGTATAGGTACAGTCACTAATGTGACTAAGTTAACAGGGATCCAACAGGAACTTCGACCAATCGAATTCCATAAGAACGTTCACAATAAGTAACTGAGTTCTAGAAGCAATAACATCCACTGGATGAACTTAGAATCAACAATCTCAAATGTAATAGTTTGCATGAAACGTTCGATCGTGATCAGTGCAAGCTGCAAGTCATACCGACGCCACAAGGTGTCGCAATGAATGAAACCATTTAATAATAGAGGTGATCGAACAAGTATCACCTGTGTTTTGCATAAAACGCTCAATCATAATTAGCCCAAGCTACAAGTTTGTACTGACACCACAAGGTGTCGTAGTGATTTAAATAGTTCAATAGTAGCGGTGATCAAACAAATCCACCGTGTTTGAAGTCAATTGAAAGCGTAATGAAGTAAATATGAATGTTTGTTCCAAACAAACATCAAAGAATTTTCAATTGAAGATGGAACACCAAAGAATTACTGTTTCGATCGAAGAGGAAGGAGCAATGAATATTGCAAGACTTTCGATTGATAATGGAAGAAACGTTAGTAGGTACACCGGAATATAAAATGGATTTGTGTACCATTGTCTTAACACACTATTGTATTGAGACTGTTGTAATGTGATAAACCAAAGCGGATTTACAGCAATTCAATAATTAGATCCGTGTATGAGATGTGTAAACGAGTTTAGCGCAAGGTTCAAATAAGTGAAAATACCACCACAAGGTGTCGAAATCAACAAACAATTTAATGGAGTCGAATGCCAAACAAGTTTACTTCGACTCGGAACAAATGAAACACTTGTTAAAACGAATTTGAATATGATGTCTTCAATACATCATATGGTATCTCGAATTGAATAAGTGTGATGGGCAAGTTCAAACAATTGAACTTGGTTTTAGCGCAATCCGACAATAAATACATGTACCAACAAGACAACTTTCGGCATGGTCGCAACGAAGACCATGTATGTAACTTGTAAAGAAATGATCGTGACACAATGACCATTAAGAGGAGTAGAGATACGAAAATCTACTCAGTAAGTGTGAAATTCGAAATTTCAATAAAAGAAACTTGAGGACTTTACCTGGGGTTTCGTGTGACGACCAATTGTTAGGTGACATTACCATGGAATGTCGAACATAGCGTATTCGCCATTAATTAGGTAGGGGGGGGGGGGGAATGCGGAGACAATCGTCTTCTCCCTGGCGTGATTCGTGTCGTTGCAGGATCGCGTGACCAGTTGTCGTTTCCTGATCGTTAGTTCTCCTGCTGACAGGGATCTAGCGTCGTCGTTAAATCTGCGTCATCGTTCCTTCTCAAAGGCCTCGCCTCGATAGTCGTATGTGACGCGCTTCAATCTCCGTTGATGTATAGCTTAAGTTTCACGTACACTTGTGCACTAGCGCTGTGTGCCGCGTAGAAGGTGATGTACCCCGACATCCGTTGGCGTAAAATTTGAGTTCTATGTATTCTCGTGCGCTAGCGTTTTGTTATGCGTAGGATGCCTGCTCGGGAAGTTAAAATATCATAGACAATATGGATAATAGTGTGTGCCCGAGTTAATATTCGCGGTTCCTACGTGATGACCGTTAATAAACACATGCACAAATAATCAATCATATAACCGAATGCGCATGTTAGTCACCAATAAGCAATCAAGTAATTCTCCTAGTTTCACTAGCCAATTTCTCCCAGTCTTTAAGACTGCTCTATCCTCCACCTCGACCTCTTAGATCGAGCCTCGGTCCCCTTGACCGAGCCTCAGCCTTCATGACTGAGCCTACTCTTCCTAGTCCTCACTAGCCAACTACCTCGGTCACCTAGACCGAGCCTCGATCCTACAGACCGAGCCTCAGCCCTCCAGGCTGAGCCTATAATAAATCAACGTGCTCAACTACCTCGGTCACCTAGACCGAGCCTCGATCCTCCAGACCGAGCCTCAGCCCTCCAGGCTGAGCCTATAAATAGTAAAATGTGCTCAACATTTGTTTGGAAACAAAATTTCGACTGTTTGCTTGTCGGCAACGGTTGGAGACCATATTTGAGTACTGGGCGTTCCGTATGTATTCAACGTCTTAATAGTCTAAGTTCCCAGAGGAGAGTGAGGTTAGAGCCTAGGTATCACAACAGGAACCTAATTCGCTGTAACCTATAGCTCTGATACCAATCTGTCACACCCCGAAATTATCAGAGCATTGGCGTGACTGGACTGGTATCGTCATTGCACAGCGGAAGCAAATAAGCTAAGTCTTTTAGAAAATGAACGCCCGCTAAGTACTCGAGTCTCCAATAGTTCTCCTATTCCAACCGTGCCTTGTCTTAGGACTGTAACCTGAGAAAGAACATGCGAGAAAAATCAACATAAAGTTGAGCGAGTTCATAGTTTGTTTGTAAAAGATTTGAAATAAATCTTTTGAGTTGTGAAAGGTTTGAGATAAATCCTTTGAGTTGTGAAAGATTTGAAATAAATCTTTGGAATAACCGGTTTTTGAAGTAGTATTGAGAAAATGAGTTTAAAAACCATTTTCTTGCAAAGTTATATGGAAACGTTGTGTTTGTAACACGTTATGTTCATAAAACCATGTTTTTGTAATGTTCGTATAATCATCAATGCCCACCCTGACTTTGACCCGCATAATCCTATGCCATAAATTTTGTATAAAACATGGTATTTAATTTGTATGAACAAGTATGTTTCGTAAGTATAAAGTTCCTGGTATGTAGCAGTGTAAGAGGACTTGTGATCACCAATGGTTTGCAAGGCCATTAGCATGTTGTGAAATGCAAGTAGGTAGACACAACCCTAGCCGATTTTTGCGTTGGGTACCAAGTCACTCCAGGTCCGTTCTGTTGGTCCTCCGAGAGGTCCGTTCTGTTGGGCCTAGAGCTGGGCTCGCTACACCCAGATAGATCTACCGCTCGAGTCCCTCGGTGTTCTAACTACCCATTCACATGATCTAAAACCTCCTTACGTTAACCATACCGTGTATAAAAATGTCTGTAATCATTGTACATGTACTTTACCCCAGTCCCTAAGACTGATCCTCCCCAGCCACTAAGGCTGATCCTCCCCAGCCACAAAGGCTGGCTCCTCATTCTATATTTATTATCACCAATTGATCCGTCCTTAGTCATGAAAATCATTCACATTTTGATAATACTCATTTGTTTTGTAAAAACCGGTATGTTTAGTATAAACCTTTCGTGAATCATTTGAGTTCCTCGAAATCACTTCGTAATATGATTTAGAAATACGAGTTTTGCATTTGTTCAGAGCTTTGTAGGTTTTTGCAAAACGTGCATGTCTTTCCACCCCGAAAACATTTACAAAAATGTAAACAGTAAAAAGTGGGGGTTATGAACTCACCTGAATATTCCTGTGCAAAGCTAGCTAATTTACGACTTCGTGATGTCGTTTCCAAGAGTTGACTTGCTAGCGTGCATTCTACAATATTCCTAACACGGAATATCTAATAAGTTTCTAAACAAAAGTGGTAACTAGTCTACGTGTCACCAAGCTCTACCGAATCGTTAATCGAACGATTCGAGTAAGTTATTAACTTAATGAAAATAATTAAGTTATACTTGTTAAGTCTCGTTTAATGTCAGTAGCAGTTTAATAAGTCTTGAAAAAGACTTAGTTTCTGAGAGACTTAAAATGAATAAATATTTATATAAAAATATATAAATATATCGTTGTAGGTGTGTTAGCCGTCTCGAGTAGTCATACGTGTATAAAAGAATATTTCTATGAAAATATCATATAACAAACTCGTATCGTATATTGCGTTTCGTATGAAAATAATATATAATAACTTGTATTATATATATCACGTCTTGTGTATATTTGCCGAAAATACACGTATATGCCGTCTAGGCGTATAAAATAAATATGAAGAGTTATATTTATTTTATAAAGAAATCGTCGAGTTGTTATGTTTGAAAATAAATATAAACCATATTTATTTTTGTAAAAGTATACGAGTTGACGACGTTCGAAATAAATATAACATTATATTTATTTGTAAAAGCGTTTGGGATTATCATGGTTTGAAATACTATGGACTCGAATTCCATTAAGCGTTGTTATTGAAAAAAATAATACGTGTCGTGTTTAAGGGTGTTTCTCGAAAAACGGGCAGAGTTTCCTCTGTTTTTGGACGATCCCGACATCTAAGTGTCGCTATATTTTTATCAAAATTCAACAATATGATCAATATCAATATGTATATAACTTTGTAAACTATAGTTAAATCGGTTCGAGCTCGTTTGTCACGTACGATAAAAAAAATATATAAAAAAAATAACAAATTAGTATCATCGTTAAACCTTTACCATCTCGCGCGTCGTCTCACGGATAGTGTTGACTGAGTTGACCGAACCGTACTGAGTTGACCAGTTGACCGAGTCAACTGAGTTGACTCAGGTTGACCGAGTCGAAACTGAGACCCGAGCCATGAATCATTGACCGCGTTAAATCTGACTTGTTGACCTGAGACGAGTCTTGACCCGTCACTGAGTCGACATGCTGAGTTGACCGAGTTGACTCAGTCCGACCGAGTCGTCCCGAGCCGCTTCATAACTGACCCGACTAAACCCGTTGACCCGAACCTGTTGACCAGTTGACTGTTTGACCGCTGTTGACTCGGTCTGACCGAGTCAACCGAACCGAACCTAGACGCCACCCGAACCCAAAACTCGTCTTGAGCTGAACCACCTCTTGAACCATATCATTATCATCAGCAGCAACATCATCATCGTTACAACAACAGCAACATCATCAACATCATCGATCTTTACAGAAAAGAAATAAAACGAAAGAAATGAGGTGATTTCTTACCGGTGAAGCCCGTCGGACCAACTCACCACCGCCGTCGCTGCTACTGCCGCCGCCGTAGGCGGCGGCGCTGCTCCGCCTCCGGCTCTCTCTCTCCTCCCGAGTCTCTCTCTCTCTCTCTCTCTCGTCTCTGGTTACCGCCGCCGCACCACCACCGGACGGTGGTTGTGCTCCGATTTATCAATCGAAGAAAGGGGGGGTTGTTTCGTTGAACAAAATCACCACCGCCGCCGCTCACGGCGGCGCGTCTTCATCCGGGGCCGACATCAGAACGAGAGGGGGAGGGGTAGTCGGCTGTGGTTCTTATGTGTGAAGGTGTTTGTCTGTCTTTGTGATATGTTGCAAAAGAAAAGGGAATTAGGAGAGAAGAGGGTGAGGTTTTGTTTGTGTATTGTGTTATCGAGAGGGAGAGACCACAGACTTATGTCTGGACAAAATTGCAGAAAACAACCTTTATGTATACTCAAAAATGCACTTTATACCTTTCACTATGAAATCCGCCAAAACCAACCTTTACGTTCATGTTTTGCTACAAATTCAACCTTTACACCTAACCTAGTCAAAAAAGTCAGTTAACTTGCCCCACGTGAGATGCACGTGAGGGCATATCTGTCTTTTCCATTTACCCCTTTTACAATAAATGTTATATTTAATCCCTTTTATTTATGTCCTTCAACTAACAAATATATGATATCAGATTACCCCCATTTCTAAGAGACTTATCAAATTCCCACCATAAGAAATCATAAACCCTCATCTTCATCACAATCGATTATAACAAAGGTGAAATGGATCCTGTTCCGATTCAAGTACGTGGTCCTGATGATGATTTTGCACTAGACCTTATATACGGTAATACTTCTTCACTCCAAATATGTGTATTAGGTCAAAATTAAGTTGAGTTTTTGGTCACTGATCATGTTCTGTAACTTGCATTGTAGGTGATTATCCAACGTTGTTCTCTATACACTTGTATCATGGAGGGTATTTTACTGATCCTCCAGGACGAATCTATAAGAATGATGACCTAGATTTCTTTGATTTTATCGACAGTGACAGGTTTGGGTTTGCACAATTAGAGTCGATTAGGGATAAGCTAGGTTATAACGATGATGTGCCTCATTACTTTCACTTTTCTGATCCATCAATGAATGACCTTGATAATGGACTTACATTATTAAGTAATGATCAAGATATTAAGAAGTTGGTTGCTTTTGTTAGGGATGGTCACAGGTACATTAATGTTTATTTGGAAAATGGGATGTCTAATGTTCAACGATTAAGTCAAACCCAAAGCAATACTTCTTTAGATGTTAACGATGTGAAGGTTAGTGCTAATGAGGCTAAACAAGTTAGTGATCATGAACTTAGTGATAATTCAGATAAGGACTATGAGGAGGAAGAAGTTAGGGATGATACAACAGAGGATGAGGATAACAGTGATGAGGATAGTGATTATTTTGAAGATGAAATGAATGATATGGATGAGGAGGTAGATATGAGAGATTTTAGGTTCATGGTTGATGAAGTAGTAGATGATACAAAACAAAACCTTGGTAATGAATCTGATGTGGATGTTTTAGACAATGATGACTTTGATAGTTGCAGTGATTCTGATGAGAATCTTGCAAACATAAGAAAGAAAAGTTTGAAGCATGCTAGAAGGGCATTTGGTAATGAAAATGATTTCTATGTTGGACAAAAGTTTGAATGCAGTGGTCATATGTCGAATGCAGTTTATGTTTGGTATTTTGGTCATTTGTCCGATGTCAAAACTTTGGTAATTTGTTCATTATGTTTGGTCTTTTGGTTTGCAGTGGTCATATGTTGAATGCATCCAATATTTCATTTCAGCAAACATCAGTTGGATTACAAAAGACCTAAACATTCAAAGACTACATCAGTTAACAAAAGCTAACCTGAAAATTACAACAAGACAAAAAAATAACCAACTATAAACCAGATAAGTCTTCCTACGTTCTGATTCATCTTCTTTAGCTTTCAATTTGTCCAACAGGATTACATTCACAGCTTCAATTTCTTGTTTTGCAGCTTCCATCTCTTGCATTGCATTCATTTGAGGTTGGCTTCGTTCCACCCATCCAAGAAATGATCGACACCTAAAATTAGAGCATGAGTAGAATCTTCTGCCTGGATTTTTTCGAGTTGTTGAAGTTAGAATTATGCCCTCCCCACCACATCTGCAGTAGATCGTCGGCATGAATGATTATTTGTAGTTGTTGATGCAAAACTAGGGTTTACGAATGGGGGGAATTGGATTTTGGGGGTAATCTGATGTTGGGAACTTGGGTGTAGTTGAAGGAATTAAATAAAAACCTTTAAATATAAATATAACATTCAGGGGTAAATGGAAAAGACAGATATGCCCTCACGTGCATCTCACGTGGGGCAAGTTAACTGACTTTTTTGACTAGGTTAGGTGTAAAGGTTGAATTTGTAGCAAAACATGAACGTAAAGGTTGGTTTTGGCGGATTTCATAGTGAAAGGTATAAAGTGCATTTTTGAGTATACATAAAGGTTGTTTTCTGCAATTTTGTCTTATGTCTGTGGTTGTTTTGAGTTTGATTGTGAAGTGAGGAGAGGTGGATGGGACTTCATTTATAGACCAGAGTGTGGTTTATGTCTATTGTGTATTTGCATTACATTCAGGTCTTACATTTATCATAATAGTTAAGGATCTTTTGTAGAGATCTTGTGTTTCAATATTAGATGGCAAAATCTTATAAAGATTTTATAGAGGATTTTACAAGATTATCAAATCTTGAAGAGATCTAATATACATGTGTAGGTTTAGGCTTGGGCCCAGGGCTCACAAGCTCAATCCCCGTGTTTAAGTGGCCCGTAATTCCTACGAGACCTGTTGTCAAATCCTGAATTCCGTTTAACGTCAAAAATTAAAATACACAAAAATACGGTCGGTAGTCGTTGTTTGCACGCCCGTTCGTTGATCACGGTAATAATCGCGAAGAGTTGTATCGTTGCCGTCTTTGGTCCGTTTTTCAATCCGGTTTCGACTGTGGTCACAAAAATTTTATTACGAAGCTAAAATATATCATAAAAACTTAATATCAGTTGGCGTTGTCAGTATCCTGTTCGGTTTCAATCCGTTGCCGTTTAACGTTTCGCCGGTTTCTCTGTAAACCACCGTTCGCGCACTGTAAAGACGGATAGACGTTCCCAGGCACTCCAAAAGCCTAATTAAGTTAATTCCCGCTGTAAACACTGTTTATTATCGCGTTAATCACTTGTTAATCACGTAATTAAGAGCCGTAAATCACGGGTTGTCACACACACCGTGCCGCAGAGGACGGGCGTGAACTAATGGATCTGGGCACTAGTCAATGATGATAGACATTGACGTCAGGGCACCAACTTACTTTAGTCAGTTGTCGATATAGTAAACAGGTCTAGTGGTTAACATGGGGAAGCCCCCACCAACTATGGATATGTTTGGGAAACAGGGTAAACGGATTAACTTACAACTTACAAATGAACTCCTGGTTTTGAAACAACTTAATCATGAACACCAACTGTGAACTCACTCAACTTTGTTGTTGACTCGTTGTTGCATGTCTTGCAGGTCGTTAGGTATCTTTGGAGCTTGCACGAGCAGGAGGAGTCATTGTGGAGCATGGACGGTTGTGTGCCATGTTACATTTAAACTCATTGAACTTTTATCTTGGTTTTTCGTTTTATGCTTCCGCTAATTAACTTGAACTTGGTTAACTGGTTTTTGAACACCAATTATATTGTGTGGTTGGATTTTATTTATTCTATATACATTGTTCAATATGATTGGTGGCTGGATCCTGGTCAGTCACGCCTCCAAGCGGTAATACTCCGCATGTGGATTTTGGGGGTGTGACAGATTGGTATCAGAGCCATTGGTTATAGTGAACTTGGTTTTAATAAGGGGAAAAAAAACTTTTTGATAAAACCAGACTATAACCTGTACAGTGCTCAACGATCCACAACGACGCTTCGCTCCACGTGCAAGACTCAACACTCTAGGTGGTATGATTTATTTTTGTATTGCCTACTTGCTAGTTTACATTTACATTGTGTGTTGCATATGGTATGCCCAGTTAGAGTAGTAGCATGTTATCTATTAACCCTGATGCGTTATATATGACACCCGAATGTTTACTTGAAATTTGACAAGTGGTGGTCAAATTCTTTTCTGTTCCCTCGTCACCGCACTACGACCATTGTTTAGGTGTTCTAGCTAGTCATACGCTTATCTCGACATGACGTCGCCATCTGACCCTCCGTACATTCGGATTGTACGTCAACATTCACGAAGACCAGACCTGGCTCAAACGTACTTGGATTTAGGAGAACTATACCTACGCATCCCTGTTGACGAACCTTATCACCTTCGCCTGTCATCGTCACCAGAAACGAAGCAGCCACAGTTACACGCCTTCGTCGTTTTGCAACTCGCAACCTTACCCACCAAACTCTATTTTGGACAAATGATACACTCGCGCGACCGCGATGCAACGAATTTCCCTTTTTGTGCCATGCCGCCATGCACGACTACTGGAATTGCTTCTAGACAACAGATTAGTTGGTTGAATTCTTGGATTATTGTTGGACTCCTGTTTTCACTAAACTCTTCGTATGAACCTCACTAATCCCCTGTTTCTTTGATTGGCAACCGATTTAACGAAACGCTAACAACCATACCACGATTCCCACCGATCACAAAGATTACCCTCATTACCCTGTTGGATGGATAACTCTCATTCTACTTTGATTTACACCTTCGTATACCTAACTTAGCAAATGGATGCTTCTTAATGTCGGGATAGCCTTCGGGACATTCGTGAACGAAGATACGGATCACTCAACCTACAGACGAACACGATAATCTATACGTTTACCTTACCCCCTTTACACGAACATCATAGCCTCCTTAAATACGCGTAACCTTTGCACTAACTTTTGTACTGACACATGGTTGTTGATTAATGATATGTCTAATTTCTACCATTGGCTTAGGCCAAACCATCACACTCTTACCACAGTGACATTGCGTTCTCGCTTCTCCATGCAAAGACACCGAAACGAACACCCTCTAGCATAGAGAGTTTGGAAGGCTCGACTCTCGATCCTTGGTGATCACTCCTTGAAACCTTGAGGGTGATGATGTGTTGTTGATACAATTATACTCTCTTGAACATGTTTTCGCGTCCTTTCTTTGGAACCTCACGACTACAAAGACGTTTTTTGGATTTATTCGCACGGCCTAAGGAACTACCCCGAATTTGGTTGCTTACCGACTCGATGAATCACAAACACACCTAAGTTCATGGATCCTGGTGAACTATTCCTCTTTCACATGTGGGCGAGCCCAACGACTTTTAATGGAAGTCTCAGTGAATCTTAACACTACAAACTTGTACAACAATCATGCTGCTATGGCAAATCCTTGTCCCGATTGATTTAACTTCGTGACATCTCTTTTGATCAACGGCCTACTTTATCTTAACCATATACAACATGCGCACAACCAGCTGTACCATCGACATCAGGTAAACTCTGTTATGGGTTCTTAAACGCTTACTCATTGATTGCGACTACCCTTTCTCATGTTTCCACATCCATACCCGATATACTTCTGAACCCTACGACCGCGGACACTCGCTTGGACAGGTTACACTCCACGAACATTACTCGCTGAGCATTGGGCCATAAATATGATGATGCCACAAGTACTGTCCTTTGATTTGGATACGACCGATATAACTCCTCTGACACGACATTCGAATTTAGTCTAACCTGACAAATGTGTCACTTGTTTTCTTCGACGACGTCCGAACCTACTTGAAGAACTAGTAGGGATCCGAGCGACACCTTACCATGGGACTCCTACGACACAAACAACCTTATGTTAGTCTCCGACGAGCGACTTTTGGCGTTGCGAAACCAGTTTTCTTGATTATATGCTCAAACCCTCACAGCTCTAGCCCGAAGGATTGCTTAGGAACCCGCGTTTCGACAGTTGAACATGCGACCGCGTCGATGGGTCGGACTCCTTAATGACAACGAATGGCGGCAGCTCGTGACCGTCAGAAAAGCTATGCTGATAAGCGTAGGAAACCACTCGAGTTCCAGGTTGAGGATCGAGTGCTACTTAAAGTTTCACCTTAGAAGGGTGTAGTTCGTTTTGGTAAACGAGGCAAACTCAACCCGCGATACGTCGGACCTTTCGAGATCATAGAGAAAATAGGCAAAGTGGCCTACAAACTGAACCTACCAGCAGAACTCAGTGGAGTTCACAACGTATTGCACGTGTCAAATTTGAAAAGTGTCTGTCAGATGAGACCCTCATAGTTCCTCTCAAGGAACTCACTATCGACGAGCAGTTGCGATTCGTCGAAGAACCTGTAGAGATTACAGACCGAGACTTTAAGGTTCTCAAACGTACCAGAATACCCCTTGTTCGAGTTCGTTGGAACTCCCGTCGTGGCCCAGAGTTCACCTGGGAACGAGAAGATCAAACGAAACACAAATATCCCCAGTTGTTCAAGGAAAGTGAGACCACTACTGAGGCTAAAGCTACTGCGGAATTTCGGGACGAAATTCCAAACCAACGGGGGAAGGATGTGACACCCCAGGAAAATCAGGAAAACCACGCCACTTAACTAGCTTCCTCAGTAACTACGTGCTAAATTTCGGGACGAAATTTCTTTCAACTTGGGGATGATGTGACAACCCGTAACTTCGAGGTAAAAACCGTTCGTTTCGCCTTTACAAATTAACTATATATTGTCTAAATTATAGTTGTCTAAATTATAGTGTGTCAACGAATATTCGAAACCAAATCCATATTGTGTTGCACCGACCCGAACTATTTGAACCAAAGCACTTGTCTCGTTTGTCGAATCAACCCACTCGCGTAGCTCGGAATTTACGGGACCCGAATCGTAGCACGAACATTATACGTCTATGTTAATTGATTATTAATAGTTATATGTATACTAGTTGATTAATATTAGTGGTGGTTTAAATATATATGTATATATATGATACCTAATATTACATTAGAATTCGCTGCCACCCCATATTCCCCCTTCCTTTCTATTTTTGCGTTTTCTTTTGCCAGCCCAAACACCTCCATAGTTGTTACCAGCCCACTTGCTACCCACCTTAGTTGGGTCTTGGATTCAGCCCAGCTCTAGTTCACCGTTCCACTTGTTTGTTATCTAATAAACCACATAACATGCAATTATATAATAACACAACTCCTGAAACTGGAAACCCTAACTTGCGACTTGACACCCCTTCCCTCCTCTCGCTACTGTCGACGTGAACAAGAATCACGAGGCCTTTCAAGTTGCGGTTCCAGACTCTTGTACTCCCTCTCGACCGAACTCGCATCTCTCTCTCATCCCTCACTTCAGGTTAGTTCATAATTGATTTGTTACGATTTGTAGTTCTCGTATACGCGGCTGCGTTTTCTGTCCTGTATAAACTCTAGGTGTTCTTATGATGATTATTTGCAAACTGGATATGAATATGTACGTAATGATTGATTGATGATCCCATTCATATGTTATGTTACCTGATTAATACTTCTTGTATGTTATAAGAAATCGGCTGAATTATGTCTTAAGTTAGGGTGATCGATCATGTTGATATCATGAATGCTAATGAGGGATTGAATGTTAACAGTATGCTGATTTAACTATTAAACTTGATGTTTATGATTAGGACCCGATTTAAAATTGATGGCACCTTATTGCTAATAAGTTGCAAATCAGTTTCGGTAGTGGTTATGCAATTAGGTTACAGTGAATATTGTTTAAGGATTATTTGTGTTGTGCATACTGATTATAATCATAATCGATGGAATTAGAAAGGATAATGTTGTTGTTTTAATGACTGATGCTTATATTAAAATGAAAGGATGCATCATGGTAACAAACTGTTAAATTGATATGGGGGTTTTATGTAAATATGTATATAGGGTGCTACTTTCTACACCCCCCCTAGTTACTTTTTACACCCCCTCCTCTCACATACTTACAGGTGGGGCCCGCGTGGGACCGGCAGTTTTCCTCTCACAAGGGGGGGTATAATCAGGAGGGAGGGGGGGTGTGTATAGAATCAGCCATGTATATATGTCATGATTTGGTGAATGACATGTCATGTTGACAGATTTAGATTTCCTATATTCTGACAATAGTCATGCATGCATGTGTGAAATAAGGTAGGTAGTAGGGTTTACTTTATTGAAAGGATTGAACATATGATTTACCAGTTAATATACATTAGTGTAAATGTGATTTAAGAATATATTTTAGGATGTTTACCATATACTGTTTTGTACAAAGAGGAAATATGATGTTGCTTTATGTGCCCTACTCATGTATGATGTATGACTGTATTAACATGAAATAACTGTTATGTGACTTGATGATGATTGCATAAGCACATTTTGTGACATAGATTACGTGTGAATCTTTACGAACTTAAACTGACTGTGTACGCGTGCATAACTATAGGACTTGATTGATTACTTGTGAGCACCTAGTTTAGCATTACCGAGCAAACCAAGGTGAGTTCACACTTTCCACAAGGCATGGGATTCCCAAGGGTTGGGAATGGGTAAAGGATTGAAATTGAAACTACGTGATCTCCTAGTTTGGGACACGTACACACCCTCTTTATTGAAGGGTGACAACATGAGATAAGTATTTAATCGGAACCTGCGTAATCTCCTGGTTTGGGGATTACGTACACACCCTCTTTAGTTGAAGGGTGACAACACGGATACTAGACCAAAGCTCTCTATCATGAAGTCCCTCCTTTTTATATCGACTTAATCGCCGGGCCAATGGCGAGCGGGTCATTAGTTAGATAGCGCTATTTAGGTTTGACAAGCCTCACACCGTGCCGCAGAGGACGGGCGTGAACTAATGGATCTGGGCACTAGTCAATGATGATAGACATTGACGTCAGGGCACCAACTTACTTTAGTCAGTGGTCGATATGGTAAACAGGTCTTGTGGTTAACATGGGGAAGCCCCCACCAACTATGGATATGTTTGGGAAACAGGGTAAACGGATTAACTTACAACTTACAAATGAACTCCTGGTTTTGAAACAACTTAATCATGAACACCAACTGTGAACTCGCTCAACTTTGTTGTTGACTCGTTGTTGCATGCCTTGCAGGTCGTTAGGTATCTTTGGAGCTTGCACGAGCAGGAGGAGTCGTTGTGGAGCATGGACGGTTGTGTGCCATGTTACATTTAAACTCATTGAACTTTTATCTTGGTTTTTCGTTTTATGCTTCCGCTAATTAACTTGAACTTGGTTAACTGGTTTTTGAACACCAATTATATTGTGTGGTTGGATTTTATTTATTCTATATACATTGTTCAATATGATTGGTGGCTGGATCCTGGTCAGTCACGCCTCCAAGCGGTAATACTCCGCATGTGGATTTTGGGGGTGTGACAATTGATATCTTCCCTGCTGCTTCAGCGTGTTTTCAGCCGTATGTATCTCGGATCATACTCCTTCCATGCTAGTGTTGCCGAACATTCAAAGGGATAAACCGAAGCCATTCAAATTCGTTAATTTGTTGGCCGAGAAACCTGAATTTTTGGATGAAGTTAAATGGGTTTGGGGTACCGATGTGGATGGCTATTCCATGTTTAGAGTTGTTAAAAGGCTTAAGCTGTTGAAGACTCCTCTTCGCAAGCTTCTGTTTAAACAAGGTAATTTTCATGAGAAGGTTAAAGCAGCTAGCGGCCACCTTGATGAATGCCAACGGGATATGGACAGAAATCCGGGGAACGAGGAGTTAAAAACTAGACATACTCGGTTACTCCAGCTCTATAAGGATGCGGTTCAAGATGAAGCTTTGTTTCTGCAATAGAAGTCTAAAGTTGACTGGCTCTCTTTGGGTGACTCTAATACGAAATTTTTTCATGATGTTGTCAAAATGAAGAACCATAGAAGTAGAATTTACTCTGTTCGAGATGCCAGTGGAAACTTATACGAAGGAGGCATGGCGCCACAAGCGATGGTCGATCATTTTACGCAATTTTTTGGAACTATGGGGAATGTGAACCTACAACTGACCTTGGACCTTTTTCTTAACGTGTTGTCGACTGAAGTGGCTGATAATATGGTTAGGGAAGTGACAGATGAGGAAGTTAAAAGAGCTATGCTTGATATAGCGGGGAATAAAGCTCCTGGTCCAGACTGGTATACTTTGGTTTTTTCAAGAAGGCTTGGAATGTGGTGGATAATGATGTTTGTGTTGCTATAAAGGAGTTCTTCCCTAATGGGCGACTCCTTCAGCAGCTAAATCACACCGTTATATCGCTTATTCCGAAGGTAACGACTCCTTCTTTAATTACGGATTATAGACCGATCTCTTGTTGCAACACGTTATATAAGTGTATTAGTAAAATCTTCACTAACCGTATAAAAGAGGGATTGGCTGGGGTTGTAAGTATTAATCAGTCAGCTTTTGTTCCGGGAAGGAAAATTTCTGATAATATTCTCTTAACTCAAGAGCTTATGCATAACTATCACCGTAATATTAGGCCTCCGAGATGTGCCTTTAAGGTGGATATTCAGAAGGCGTATGATACGGTGGAATGGACGTTTCTAGAGAATATGTTAAAGGGATTTGGGTTTCATCCAAAGATGGTAAAGTGGATAATGGCGTGTGTGGCGCCTACGTATTTTTCCATGTCAATAAACGGGAGTTTGTATGGATACTTTAAAGGGAAACGGGGATTGAGACAAGGGGACCCTATGTCTCCGTACCTGTTTACCTTGGTTATGGAAGTTCTCACGTTGATTCTTAATCAACAGGTGTCGTCATCGTTGGAATTCAGGTTTCACAATAAATGTGAAAACCAACGAATTATTAATCTTTGCTTTGCGGATGATTTGTTCATGTTTGCTAGAGGCGATCCTAGATCTGCTAAAGTTGTGATGGATGCTTTAAATATGTTTAAGAATATGTCAGGTCTTGTTCCTAGTATGACGAAAAGTATGATTTTTTTTTGTAATGTGGCAGATCCTGTGAAAACCCATATCCTTAGTATTATGCAGTTCGAGGAAGGGAAATTACCAGTTCGGTATTTAGGGGTTCCCTTAATATCCACCTGGTTACATTATAAAGATTGCAAAAGACTTATTGAAAGCATGGATGCAAGGATTACGGTTTGGAAGAATAAATGTCTTTCGTTTGCGGGTAGAGTTCAACTTATTCGGTCCGTTTTATCTTCAATGCATGTGTATTGGGCTTCGGTGTTTATCCTTCCCAAACGCATTATTCTCGAGCTGGAGGATAGAATGAGGAGGTTTTTGTGGTCTCAAGGGAACGACATAAAAGGTAAAGCGAAAGTTAAATGGAAATCGGTATGCTTGCCTAAATGTGAAGGAGGTTTGGGTATTAGGAGGGTGGGAGATATGAATAAAGCCCTCATGGCGGCTCATGTTTGGAGCTTAATAACTCATCGGGAGTCCTTATGGGTCAAATGGATACATTCGTATCGCATTCGGAATAAAAGCTTTTGGGATGTTCCGATCAAGAATAATGTCACATGGAGCTCGAGGAAAATACTTGGCCTTAGACCTATGATACGATACCATGTTTGGATTAAGGTGGGAAACGGATCCAACACGTTGGTTTGGTTTGATAAGTGGGATGATGTTTGTCCGCTTAGCTCGATTCTTACACCAAGAGTTATAGCTAATGGAGGGTTCAATATGTCTACAAAATTGGCGGATGTGTATGTTAATGGACAATGGTTATGGCCGATTACTTGGGTCACTCGATTCCCTATTTTACTTAATTTGCAGGATATAAGTATCAATCAATCTCGTCAGGATAGGGTGGAGTGGAGATCTAGAAGAGGAGACCGATCAGAGTTCAGTGCTTCAATGGCTTGGGATGATCTTCGGGTTGCTCAGGAAGAAGTCAGCTGGGTTAAGGTGATTTGGTTTCCGCAGGCGATTCCTCGGCATTCGTTTATAATGTGGCTTATCGTTCAGAAAAAGCTGAAGACGCAATATATTATGAGAAATTGGAATACGTCGGGTAATGCCAATGTTAATTTGATGTGTTGCTCGCTATGCACTTCAATGCCTGATTCGCATGAACATTTATTTTTTGAGTGTGGGTTTGCTTTGGCGGTGTGGGATGGGGTTAAAGGGAAAGCTGGGATGAGTTCTGTTCCAAATACCTGGGCTGCGATTTTGACTTTCTTGGAGGGAATTGCGAATTCTTCTAAGGCGAACCATATTATAGCTAAGATGGTAGTTAGTGCGTCGGCTTACTTTATTTGGGAGGAGAGGAATAGAAGATTACTCACCAGCAACAAAAGGAATGCGGTACAGCTTGTGGAGGTAATCTTATCTACTGCAAGGCTAAAGCTACACATGATGAAGTTCAAGAATACAGTCAGCACGGTTCGGGTCTTGCAAGATTGGGCCTTGCCGCATGGGCTCCTGATGTAGGATGATGATTGTGGCTAATGTGGTTTTGTGTATGTTTTTGTTTTGTTAGCGATGTCTAGTCATTTGGTTGTGGTTCTTGTTAACGTTTTGTTTGTTGCGTTGTGTAACTCTTGTATGGCATGTCATACTTGAGAACTGGGGGGTACTCTGCCCTTCACTTGTATTTATTGGTTTTGGTTGGTATAAAATTTTACCGAGGTAACCCTTTACCAAAAAAAAAAAATTTCTCCATTTATAGCCCTTTTTTTTATGAATACACTTTTCATTAAAATAAAATTTTAGCCCTTTTTTTTTTTCCTGTACATGTTTATTTGTTGATACTTGTATATTTCTCCACAACCCAAAAACTTCAAAACTCTAGTTGGGACTCATCTTTTGATTTCAAAACTAGTATATGTATCATATCCGTGTGTATGGAAATTACATAAAATGGACCTTCACCCTTGTAACAAATAAAAAAATGATGATGAAAAAGGTGAAAACATAAAGGCTATTCCCTCTTTTCAAATATGAAGCCTTATTTAAGATATATGATTTACTAATCAAACAAATAGCTTGTATAAGCCTTTAAGGATACTATCCAACTATTTTATAGTAACAACAAAAACCAATGGTCTTAGCAATACACTTTTTTTTAACGGCGGAGCATCTGTATAAAAATATAGAAAAGTGAGACAGCTAGAAGCTGAAAGACCCGAAATTATAACCCGATGTCACTTAAATTGAAATCGCACCATCTAGTCCAATCTAAATTAAGATATTTAGATCTACATTTTATCCAAAGATACGAATGCTCCTTTATTTGCTCCACCGTCCTGTTAAACGACGTGTGTCGTTTGTTGAACTCTACTTCGAATAAGTAGGAATGGGAATTTTTTAGTAGAAATGAGAACACAATTAAAAAAGGGTTCTGTTAAATACACCCCAAAGTCAACTTTTTTTTTCCACAAGTCAAATTTTCAAGTTTTCATAAACTAATAATGGACCCACAAGTCAACTTTTTTTTTTGAAATGTGAACTTTATTAACAGACAGAACCGAACCCAACAAGGCCGGCCTCCCACCAAACACTACAACATATACAAAGGAAATTTACACCACTCTTCCCACACTATACTTTTATAATTCGATCTATTGCTAAGCCAAAGAAAACCTAGCGATTTAATATCCCCCTCAATGTCTTCACTCCTACCCAACCCATTAGAGAAGATCATTTCGTTCCTCGCCCTCCAAATACACCAACAACTAATCATAATCAAGCCTTTGACAACCGGTTTTTCTTTCTTCCCGAGGTTACAATTGTCTTGAAAGTCGGCCACATCTTTAAACTCAAAAGCGATCAAAGTCGGTAGACGTACCCACGAGCATAAAAAATGCCAGACCTTATGAGCCAAAACACACCCCGTGAAAATATGGTCCAAGGTCTCCTCAGATTCCCCGCAAAACCGACAGCTCAAATCGTTTATGTGAATATTCCTCTTAGCCAGTTCACACTTAGTAGGGCTTCTATTCTACAAGAGTCTCCAAAAAAAGATTTTACACTTCGCCGGAACCCACGAGACCCACTCCATGATGTAATCGATCGACAGAGCCTTCTCCTTAGCCATCAACAGCCTAAGGGACGCCGCGGAGAAAACACCGTTCTGATCTCCTAACCAGCACCATTTGTCAGGGGAGTTCGATACTTGGACATTATTCAGCATGTTAGTCAGCTCCAGCAGATTCGCACGGTCCGTATCAGAAGTCGGCTGATGTATCCAAGACCAAGAAACTTCTAAACCGTCTTCCGAGCTAGTCAGCCTATCCGAGATCCTGCAAGATTTAGCCCACTCCATAGCATAAAGTCTAGGCCAAAGACACATAAGAGGCTTTTCCCCGATCCATAAGTCCTTCCAGAACCTGATTCCTACCCCGTTTCCCAGATGCCCTTCAATGAGAAAGTTAAGCTTTTTCCCGTTAAAAACTTCCTTGTCCTCCATTCTAACGATATTTCTCCAAACACCAGAAATAGTGGGTTTATAAGGTAAAGCGGACCATCTCCTTTCGGACCCGTGTATTGCCTCAATCACAGACTTCCACAAGCTGTCGACTTCGGTTTTGAACCTCCAGACCCATTTGGATAAAAGAGACACGTTGATGTTTTTTAGCCGACTCAAACCCAACCCACTGAGTTTTTTTGGCAAAGCCACCCGGTCCCAAGCTACCCAATGCATCTTTTTGTATCTTCGTTCCCTGCCCAAAGAAATCTTTTCATCAAAGACTCCAATTTCTCCAAAATCTTGACCGGAACCTTGAACAGTGAGAAAAAATAGATAGGTAAGCTTTCTAAGACAGCTTTAAAGAGAGTAACCCTGCCACCTATCGATAAAGTGTGAGCTTTCCAAGATCTGAGCCTATTTTGGAACGTGTTAATCACCAGATCCCAATTACTAATCCGGTTCATGTTGGAACCGACCAAAATACCCAGGTAAGAGAAAGGCACAGATCCTGTCTGACATCCCAAAATGCCGGCCATGCTACCGACCTCATCTTCGATAACCCCAATACCGTAAAGGCTAGATTTTGTGGAAGTTGATTTTTAAGCCCGAGCAAATATGAAAGATCCTCAAAATTCTTGCAACCGTCTTGATGTTCTCCTCGCTCCATTCCCCCAGAATGAGAGCATCGTCAGCAAAGAGAAAATGCGACAAAATAGGGCCATTATTGGGAGTTTTAATCCCTTTGAAAATCCCCAAATTGCTAGCATTCGATAAGAACCGAGACAGGACTTCCATGACAACTAAAAAGAGAAAAGGGGAAATGGGATCCCCCTGCCGCAACTCCTTTTGACACTGGAACTCGAACGTCGGGGACCCATTGATAAGCGCAGCCGATCTAGCTAACGCTAAGATACCCTTTATCCATAACCGCCACTTGGCTGGGAACCCCATCTGCTCCAAAATAACAATGATGAACCTCCAGTTGACGTTGTCATAAGCTTTCTCACAGTCAATCGTGAAAAGGAACGCATTTTGCTTACCATGCTTCAGCCAAGAAAGGACGTCATTGAGCATGAACGAACAGTCTAAAATGAACCTATTCTTGACAAAAGCGGATTGGGAAGCTGAAATAACTTTGTGGATAACCTTCTTTAACCTGTTGGCCAAAACTTTAGAGATCGTTTTGCTAATGACACCAATGAGATTGATAGGGCAATAGTTTTTTAGACTAATAGGATCCTTGATCTAGGGATCAGAGTGATAAACGAAGAACCGCTAACCCGATTGATGATACCATGAGCGAAAAAGTAAGCCATAACCTCCCCGAAATCTTGCTCAAAGACCCCCCAAAACTTTTTAATAAATCTGAAGTTGATTCCGTCAGGACCTAGAGCCCTGTCCGAGCCACACTCGAAGACAGCTTCCTTGACTTCCCTGGCCGAAAACTGAGAGACTAACACCCGAGCCTCCTCCTCCGAGATCCTGTTCAATCCATCACACTGTACAAGTGGTCTCGGGCCGAAACTATCATTGAAGAGGTTCCTATAAAATGAGAAAATTTCATTTTTGATTTTAGTAGGATCCTGCGTCCACAAACCATCCACCGTAAGCCCGTGGATAAAATTAGTCTCCTTTCTTCTATTAATGAACCCATGAAAAAACGCCGAGTTATCATCCCCATCGATCGCCCATCGAATCCTTGACCTTTGTTTAAGGTCTTTAGCTCTGTTGTAGTCGATCGTTCCCAACCCTTTTTTGCATTCCGTTCTAATCCAGTTTTCTTCTTCCGTAAGATCTCTTGTTTCCAAAATACGCTCCATGTTCTCAAGATCCTCCCTTAAATTAGCTTCCTCGATCGATTCCTTGGCCAACATTTTGTCCCTCCAATCCTTGATGAGACCTCTCATAAATTTGAATTTCTTAGATAACCTAACATCCGGCCGAATCTCAGGATCAGAAAAGTCGACAGCCGCCCTAGCAACCACCTCTTCGAAGCCTTCTTTTACCAACCATGAGTTATAAACTCTGAACGGTTTCTTGCCAAAATTTTTGTTAACCACGCTAAACAGAATCGGATTGTGATCCGATAACCTCCTAGAGAGAGCTCTAAGACAAGCGACAGGCCACTCATTAAAGAAGTTATGGCAGACAAAGAACCGATAAACCTTACTCATTTTAGAGCTGTTCTCCACCAGAAACGTGAATTTGCTTCCTTTCATACTGTACTCCATAAAGCCGGCTTCCGCTATAAAGTCATTAAAATCTCTCGCACTAACCGCATTGAACTTGGATGATTTCCTTTCTTCCGGATACCTGACGGCATTGAAATCTCCCATAGCCACCCACTGCCCCGAGAAATTACTCATCAGCCCCACTATCTCATTCCAAAGATTCATTTTCTCTATGTTGTTATGGGGGCATAGACATTCAGAATGTTGAGCTCTTTTTCAGTACCTTTGACGAAACCATTCACAAGGACGTAGTTACTGTGAGTGACCGAAGCAACCATCCTAAACACTTTCGGGTCCCACAAACTTAAACATCCCCCAGAACGACCACTGGCGGCCACACTAACTTTATCAAAATCTACACCCCCCCAAAACTTAGCAAGATCAGAGTCCCTGTATACCTGAACCTGAGTCTCCTGCAAAGCGATAAATGACACCCCGTGCACTCTTCTAATCTCTTTGACCCACCCGGCCTTGGCTTCCCCCCCCCCCCCCCAAATTACTGCCAGAGGCCGGAGCCTTCTCCCTAGCCGCATCTCCTACTGGTTCTTTGGATCCCTCGCCCTTGATATCGTTTCCATTGATAGGGGAGTTCAGGTTGAGATTTAAGTCAATGATCCCTGGTTCCATCCTCTGGTGATTGAGGATATCGCCTTCTTTTCCCCCAAAAGAACCTTCTGGATCCGAACTGCATAAGTTGTCCACCCTCATTCTTTTTTTTTTGATCTTTCGTGGCCCAACCCACTAACGACCACCTTTTGGGCTTTAAAGGGTTTTCGAATTCTAGACCCACAAGTCAACTAATAATTTTTTTTCATAAACTTCTTTTAATATTTTTAAAAAGCTGATTTTTATTTTTATTTTTTATAAATAAACCCATAATATTAAGTTTTTATATTCTTTTACTAAATAAACATATTTATATTATTATTTTTAATCTTGCTCGTCTTATTGACCTGAAACATGATGTTTGGTACATTATTAGTAAAATGAGATATGTAAGAACAAAAAAAATAATAAATATAATAAAATAAATATTCATATGATATTATCTTCAAGAAAATGACAAGGCATTCTTTTTTATATTACTTTGCAGTTTCTTTCATGGTTCCGACGGATTCAGTTTGTAAATAACCTCGAAGCGATTAGAGAAGTTTATAGTTTTACTATTATTTTTTTAGCGGTCAACAGAATCAATCCCGAGCATTATCGGGGCACCCACTGGACCAAACGGATTACTCCGGAAGTAATCCGAGTCCACCACCAATTCCGAGTAAAACCCGATAACGCACCCGCCCGTAGGCAAGACGATGAAATTACCGATAAAACCCGTTCGACTCAAGGATCAAACCCAGATTTCTCTGGGTCTATTAAAAAATAATATACACTACAATTATTAAAACTATTCCAAGTATCTTACTAATACTAGCAAACATTAGCGAACTGTTGGATACAAAAACAAAATTGAACATATGTTTATTTTTTTTAAAGTAAATTAATTCATAGTCTCATTAGATAAATGCTATAGATCTAATTTCTCTAAGGGAAATCAACTACATGGTTGATCAACTAGGCAAATTAATTCATAGTTAATGTTTGCACGTTTACTTTTTTATTAAAGACTCGTTATTTATTTATTTATGAAAAACATTTTCACTTTCGTGTTTATAATAAAGTGTCTTGATTATTTATTTATTAATATTAATATTAATATTAATACTAATAATAGTATAACAAAATATAAAAAAGTAATAAAAGTATTATAAAATAAAATAGAGTAAACTGCCATTTTGGTCCCTGAGGTTTGGTCACTTTTGCCACTTTAGTCCAAAACTCAAACATTTTGCATCTGGGTCCCTGTGGTTTCAGTTTTATTACCATTTAGGTCCAAAAGTGAAATCAGGTCATATTTGTCTTATAAAATCCTGCTATTTTGTCCTTTTCCTCAGGGGCAAAATAGTCATTTTTAATTAAAATAATAAAATAAAATTCTATCTACACCTGCCACCACTCACCTCACTCCACTACCACCACTCCATCACTGCACCACCACCACTAGTCACAACAACCACCTCCCCCAACTCTCTTTGTCTCTCTCTTTCTCTCTCTCTCATAACTCTGAAATCGTATGTATTTTTCTTTTGTACACACCAAAAATTACAAATAACAAATATATTTTAGGAATCCAAAGGATGATTACGGCGATGAAGATCGTACGGCTACCATAGACAATCCAAAGGACAAGGTCTCCCTTCATCCAGTTTGACCTAGTGGTCAATCGGCTCAATGTTTCCGACGAACACCAGCAGAAATGGCGGCAACGGACCCAGCTCGTAAATCCTCTTTTTCCTCTGCAGTTCCATCCAGTTCTCAATCCTCCGCCGGTACTTTACGCCTCTTCATTTCACCATATCCATTACCATTACATCGGTGTTGAAATAACACGGGGTTTTCAATGAGAATACCCGAGATAATATCAGGTCGGACCAGAAGCTCTGTGTGAAGTATTTGGTGAAGTTTGCGTGGCAGTATTTCGGAGCTTCGATAACTCGGTTATTGTGTAAAGTGATGCTCCAAAGCTTCTCTATGTCATCCACCAAAACGACATCGGAGTCGAGGTATATGACTTGTTCTACACTTGGGTCGAGTATTTCGCCCAAGTAGTTTCGGGCGTAGTTAACTGGGTTCTCGAGAGCGACCCGGATTGACGATGAAATGAGATTGATAACGGAGTCTTATTTGAAAATGTAGAGTTTGAAGGTGAGAGAACCGATTCCGTAGCCCAGCAACGGGAGATAGAGGAATAGGATGACGGCGATAACATCTCCATTTGAAAATCGGTTGCCACTCATCATCTTCATCTTTCACCATCGTTGGTTAAATATATATCATATATGTATATATCATTTACAACTTCGATGGAGGGTAGTTGTGCCTCCTCTCTCTCTCTTATTTAATTAAAAATGACTATTTTGTCCCTGAGAAAAATGACAAAATAGCAGGATTTTATAAGACTCCAATGACCTGATTTCACTTTTGGACCAAAATGACAATAAAACTGAAACCATAGGGACCCAGATGCAAAAAGTTTGAGTTTTAGACTAAAGTTGCAAAAGTGACCAAAACTCAGAGACCAAAATGGCAATTTACTCAATAAAATAACAAAAAAAAAACATAATTATTAGTTTTGACTTTAAAATAAAATAATGTATTAAAGTACTTAATCATTACCAAGTTTGACTAATTTGGTATATTAATCTATATGTTCGGTGGATTTATCACACCTAGGGGTGCAAACGAGCCGAGCCGAGCCCGAGCTCGACCAGGCTCGAGCTCGAGCTCGATTAACTTATGAGAGCTCGGCTCGATTCGAGCTTTGTTTTCAAAGCTCGAGCTTGGCTCGTTTGTATTTTTTCAAGTTCGAGCTCGGCTCGTTTATTATCTATTAATTATTATATTAAATAAAAATAATATAAATAATATACTTTTTAGGCTCGCGGAATCGATAAGTGAAGCTCGGGCTCGTTTACTAAATAAGCTTATTTTTAGGTTCGAGGTCGGCTTGGAAACAAGTTTAAATAAGCTTGACTCGACTCGGCTCATTTACACTAAGGCTCGACGAGCCTAACGAGCTTCACATGCGAGGCTCGAGCTCGGGCTCGATAAACAAACGAGTTTTGTTTTGAGGCTCAAGCTCGGCTCGGTCTCGATAAAGCTCAGCTCGTTTCGAGCTTTTTCTCGAGTCAATCTCGAGTAGCTCGCGAGCCGCTCGGCTCGTTTGCACAATCACACCCCTTAAAAAAAACCCACGTTCTCATCAATACACTTTCCGGTAAGAATAGGTAAAGCATAGATGCCAAACATTTGACCCTCAAGAGGCTAACACATAAAGTTAGTATCATGACTAGACTAACTATCTGGCCCACACATTCATTAGAATTTAATATTTGATGGTTGCTGGAAGTGGAATATTATGTACTGTAACTAGTTTTTGCCTCGCCCGCGTTGCGGGGCAATAAGCCGAATATTTCTCTCTCATAACATGTATGTCTGTACAAAGGGTAAAATCGTAAATTATATTTTAAACTGGAGGCGAAATCATAATTTTAAACTGACAGCAAAATCATAATTTTGAGCTAGGGGGAAAACATAATTTTATTTTGAACTGTGGGCAAAAACATAATTTTGAGCTGAGGGCAGAAGCGTAATTTTGGCTGAAGGAAAAAACAACATTTTATTTTGAACTGAGTGCAAAAACGTAATTTTAAACAGATGGTGAAACCGTAATTTTAAACTGCGAACAAAATTAAAAGTGAGTTTTTGAACCGAGGGCAAAAGCGTAATTTTGAGCTAGGGGCAAAATTATAATTTTATGTTGAGCTGGGGGTAAAAACGTAATTTTAAACAAAGGACGAAAGCGTAATTTTAAACTGGGTGAAACCGTAATTTTAAACTGGAAACAAAATTAAAAGTGAGTTTTTGAACGGAGGGCAAAAGCGTAATTTTGAGCTAGGTGCAAGATTATAATTTTATTTTTAGCTGGGGGCAAAAACGTAATTTTAAACAAAGGACGAAAGCGTAATTTTCTACTGAGAATAAAATTAAATTAAAAATACGTTGGTCCAATAGGGAAGTGCCAGCTGCCTCGCACTATTCCCCCCAATTTACAAATGTATATATAGTATAGTATACTATAATATAATATAGTATAATATAATATAATAAGTTGTTCAATTTTCTGCTACCACAAAGTCAAGCATTCGAACAATTTTATCTTACGCAAAGTCAAACATTTGAACGGGTCTTATGCATCTATTAGTTATGTATTAGAGTTGACTTTCTCATCTTTTAGTTATGTATTAGAGTTATTTTTTTTTTCGGAAAAACCAAAATTCCATCACGACCAACCCATATTACGCCAAAATTCCGATATAGAACTTTTATGGTTTCTTTATTGATTTTGTTTTTGTTGTTTTATGTGATGATTAGGAGAAAATATAAATGTATAAGGGTTTGATCTTTTTTTTTCTTTGATGTTTTTTTGGTTGTTCTAGACTTTTAGTTAAATAATTTTGTTGTTTTATTATAGCTTTGTTTGTTTAAATGATTAATTACAAGTAATCAACATTTAATACTAGAACTTGAATGTTTGAAAATAAAATTGAAAATTATGGACTATAGTTGAACATGATTTTTTATTTTTTTAAGTGTTTAATATTGTTTTATGAACTTATGAAGTGATTTATATGTGATAGGAACAATGAGTAAGAATGTAATGAACTTATAGAGTGTTTAGTATCTCTAAATTATGTTTTAGATAGATTTCAAAAAATGAAAACCTGTAGTGAACAATTTTAAATACGTTTGTAATGACGTTTGACATGTTTTTGATGATTATATAAATTTTAGTTTGATGTTCTTTTGTCTTAAATGACCCGACCTGATCCGGCCCGCTATGAACCAATTTTTTTTTTTATATAGCTAGGGCCTAAAATATTTAAAAATATTTCGTACCCCCGGAAAAAATTTCTGTGTCCGCCACTACATGTAACATATTCAAAGAGTAATGTTAATTAATGAGAATCTATTTCTATTA
This sequence comes from Helianthus tuberosus, assembly GCA_030545235.1. Taxonomy (NCBI): domain Eukaryota; kingdom Viridiplantae; phylum Streptophyta; class Magnoliopsida; order Asterales; family Asteraceae; genus Helianthus; species Helianthus tuberosus. Next base: position 123,505,475 of record CM060451.1, on the reverse strand, counting down.
TTACAATATATAATAAAGAGTAAACTTCCGTTTTGCTCCCTGTGGTTTGGTCACTTTAACGGTTTTGCCCCAAACCTTTAAAAATAGCCATTTTACTCCCTGATGTTTTGGTTTTGTTGCCAGTTTGCTCCCTGCGGGGAGCAAAATGGAAAAACAAACAATTTGGATGGAGTTAGAGGCGGGGATCAAACTAGCAAAAAAACCGAAACTTCAGGGAGTAAAATGGCTATTTTTAAAGGTTTGGAGCAAAACCGTTAAAGTGACCAAACCACAGGGAGCAAAACAAAAGTTTACTCTATAATAAATGAAAATAAGTGTAGGACACGTGTCATGTTTTTAGAGCCTATAGATTTGATTTTTGACCGGAAAATAATGAGACATATTTTAAAAAAGTAATTGCATACTTAATTTTTTCAAATTTAAAAGTCACCAATTTTTACAATAATTTTTTTTTTAATTTTCGTTTACAGTTACAATAATTTCCTTTTTTAATTTTTGTTTACAACTTTTCCCTATATGATTTTTATTTAGTTATGGTATAATTCATTTGTATCTTTGAAATTTAGATCTTGATCAAAATTTTTTTAATCAATCTCACAATTATACTTTCCTTTATTCCTATACAATCGATTACACATTAATTAAGCAATATGTCTATATAATATATTCAAAATTAAAACCAAAATTGTTAATCAAAAAATATATATATATTTTCCTTATAGATGTAGTTGGAAGAATAACATGGGGCGAAAGAGTAGCTGAAAAACATTTATTTTGATTATTTCTGTAGAATTTTACGTAACTCAACATTTCTTTAACATCAGCAACAATTATTTCCGCATATTTTTTAATACATTTCTGTCGTATTAAATTATTACGTATCGTATCACTTAAACTTTACTTTGTAGTGGACATGTGATAGAAATGAAGTTGTATGACATGAAAACAATATAGCTACATATCTAATCGCTTGAATATTGAAAAGAAGCCTGCTATATATGCGGCACGTGTAAAGTTGGTTAACTAGAACTCAATGTTTAGTGTCTATGAATGAATTTGTTTTAATAATACAAATTATTTGTTTATATAAGAAATTTTTTAAAGTACTTTTTAGGGGACGTTTTATATGTCACTAATTATTGTGTAGTACATATTTTTTACGAATTTCGTAACCCATTTTAATGAAATATTAAATGATAAATTATTATATAAATGATTCCATGTATCTAATCTCATAAGTAATCAAATAAATTTAATAAAAAATAAGTGTGTAAACATTAATAAAGATTTATATCATACCAAATTACCAAGATTTAAAAAAATAGTGTGGCAGTTACTTTTATCTCACAAATGGCTTAAGCCATTTTGTGTATGAACTTAAGTTTGCCGTTGGTGATACTCTCTGTTTCCAAATGCAAAATAAGTCATTTTTTAAAACTACAATTTTTAATAATGATGATTGTGAAATATTATTGAGGAAATCAACCTTAGATGCATTAATCTTGAAGACACCTATGACCCATACAACTTCATTCAGCTTCCTAATGTCAAAGTATCATTTTTTTAAAGTTGTATAATCATTACCTTGGTAAATGACTCTATTGCATTAATATTTTTTGTATTGTTTTTATTATTTTTTTAACAATTTACATTCTAATGTTGCTAACAATTTGTTCTTATTTTGTAGTGGCTACTTGAACACATCTGACTTTTCGTTGGTTTACTCAATAATTCCAAAATAATTATAAACAAGAAGAGCTTTTCGAAACTACAAGATTTATAATCTATCTATAATCTAGTACAGTTTGTAATCTATACATTTATTAAGTGTTGTTTGTTACATGTATATGTTGTCGGTTGAAATGATCTAATAAAATCTGGGGGAGTTCCATAAGGTAAGACGGGTATTTTCAAATGGTCAATGGCCATAGAAATTTTTGCTTGCAATAGATCAAGACCTTTAATATTTCATAAAATCGTGTTTATCAAAATTATCTTCGCATAACAATGTGTTTATTTGAACATTATCATTTCTTTTTTTTTTATTGGTTGAAATATTTGAACATTATCATTTTTTTTTTTTTTTATCATAAGTCATCAGTACGATTTTAACATTGCGCTAAATATTCAAAAACCCATGTTTAATTATACCGAAACTTTAAAATTCATTTATAGATAACTTATTGTATTTTTTAAATACGATATTATTCATAAAATTAGAATATAAAAAATTTTCTGGAGTCCGGGAAGCAGTCTCGGGTGATAACATAGTATATATATATACACACACATGTTTTTAGCGTTCGAATTGTACGAAACTATTAGAATATGACATGTGTCCTTAGACAATAGGTATGTGTGTCCGCACAATAAATAAAAACAATATCAGATAATTTCGCACAAATTATGCAAAATATATAACTAATAACAGGGTGAGGTTCCTATAAAAAAGACCTTTTTTTGTGAGAAGTGTCAGAAGACAAAGAAATTGACATGTAGGCATCATGTTTTGGACTTAGTCATGATGTTTTGGGTTGTTTTGGCAATGCAACGTATTATGGACGTGAAATTTAAAACACAACTAAAACACCCTGCTTAACACTTAAAACACACTACTTAACGTTCTTGGCATGGTGTTTTAAGTTTTAAGCCTAGAATTCATTGCATTATGTCTTAAATTGTTATGTTTGGTGTTTTTCTTGCCAAAACAACCCAAAACATTATAGGCCCAAGTCCAAAACATGATACCTACATGTCAATTCTTATGCCTTCTCACATTTCTCATGAAAAATGTCCTTTTTACAGGATCCTAAAACACTAATAACATACTATATTACATATATAAATAATTGCACATAATATTACACAATTGTATAAATAATTACGCAACTTATGTTATATATATATAGAGTAGGGTTCATGCGAGAACGAACTTTAGGGGGAGAACAATGTGAACACAACCAAAATAAAGCCAAAACAAACAATGAACCCCATACCACCACCACCCAAAAACCTAAACACCCACACCCCCACCACCACCTAAAAACCTAAACACCCACCACCCTCACCCCCTCCCCAAAAAAAACTATACTTCACCGAAACTCCCCAACAAAAAAACATCAACAACCCCCTCTCCTTCCATACCCGGGGCGCCATTGATGGGGCACTATTGAGCCCATGTGAATCCAGTAAGGAGGGTTTGTGGGTGGGCCATGACCTAACTAGCTGTTGACAACGATTATATCTTAAAAAAATCATTTTTATTACACACTAATATATAAACACACAACTCTCATATTTAACCCAACTCTCTCAAACACACTCTTACAAAACATTTTAAACCAATAATTTCTTTTAAAAAAATGTCTACAAGTTCCAAGACTTCAACTGATTCTCCAACCCGGGTACCCTTGACGATTTGCTCATAGCGGTGGCATAGGAGGCGGTTCAAGTTTTTAAAGACAAAGCTGAATCATCCCAACCAACACATACTAGACAACCACATCTTGAACGAGACTGGATTGGTGCTCACAACCGTTTGATTAGTGATTATTTTGCGAAAAATCCGTTATATAATGAAGATCAATTTCGACGCCACTTTCGTATGAGCCGCCGTCTTTTTTTGCAGGTTAGTGGTGATTTAGAGCGCTGATATACTTTTTCAAACAAAGAGCGGATGCACGGGGTAAAGTCCAATTATCTCCGTTGCAAAAATGTACGACCACCATTCGACAACTAGCATTTGGAGTGATGAGTGAAGTTTGAGAAGAGTATCTACGGATGTCGGCACGAACGTGTAGAGATAATATTAACTATTTTTGTGGAGATATATTTATTTTTTATTTTTTTACATTTATTATAATTACTATTGTTGTTATTAATAATTCTACGACGTACTTTTATCATTATTACTATTTTTATTATTAGCATTGTTACTATTATATTTTTAGGTGTTATTGATCTATATGGACGGTGATATCTGAGGAGTCCGACCTCCAGTGACATCCCGCTTTTATACGTTGCCCATCAAGGAATACACGGTTTTCCTGGGATACTGTGTAGCCTTGATTCCATGTAGTAAGATTGGGCGACATGTCCAACTGCTTGGAAAGGTCAACACACACGAGGTGATCACGATGGTCCAACCCTAATCTTTATCAGCCGTGGCTCAAGATCTATGGATTTGGCATGCGTACTTTGGCATGGCCGGTGGAAACAATGATCTTGCAGTTTTATATTCATCGAATATTTTTTTGATGTTATAGACGGGGCCGCACCGGATTAATCATTTTATGTAAATGATGTGCACTACGAATACGGGTATTATCTTGTTGATGGTGTATAATCGGGGTGGCTGATCGGAGTGTCGCGCTCCGGTCAAAGATAATATTTATAGTCCCGAATTACCCTTAATAAATAGTTAGCGGTAGTAAGGGGTCGAACCATGAAGAGTATGTGGTTTGCGAATGGACTTGACTGATTTTAACGGTTTGTCACAATTATGAAGTTTACTAGATTATTTTTATGATTTTTGTTTGTTTAGAAAGACGTTGAAATGAACTAACAAGTTTGATTTGATTGATTAACTACTAGAACTTGAATGATTACAAGAAAACTTTAATTAACGATTATAAAACAATGAATTTGAACAAGGTTCACACCCGGTTCAACAAATGCAAGACCTAGGGTTACTACACGTTTTAACTTGGTTTAATCAAATTAGTTCATTAATGGTTTGAAAATCACAAAGCTTAGGTGCCAATCGCTATCAACGTTATTGACAACGGACCACGATGCACTTCGTTACTTTGGACTAGTAAATCGTATCGAAAGACAAAGCATAAATACGCATATTCATTTCACAAAGTCAAATTTAATCATTCATTCGACAATTCGCAAATCCAATAGAAACGTATGAAAATTGTCTAAAGATTCAAATGCAATTCAATTAGTCACAAACCAAGTATCAAACGCATAATAAACCCTAAATCTTACAAAAGGGTACACCGGGGTGAAACCTCCGAGAAATTAGCCGCTCATGATCGAATTGACTTAATCACCGGATGTTGGAGACTTGAGATTGAACATCTTGAAGCTTTGGATATGGAGGAAATGAAGGTTAGGGTTTAGGTGAGGTGATGATGATAAATGGGTCGAATGATTGATGAATTGGTTAGGGTTAGGATGTAGATTGGATTGTGAATTCGAATTATGGTTGATGATGATTATGATTGGGGATGAAGTGGTGATGATAATAGGCTCCAAGAACAATATTCAAACTCAATTAGAAGTGTAACTCCCGAATAATGATGATCCATTATCTTTTAATTCGCTCCCAAAGCATCGAAATAAAAAAATTCGCGATCTGATGAACGAGGATGCGTCGCTGACGGAAGGCCTATGCGTCGTCGACGGTGTCCGGAGATGTCTAAGCCACGCGATGCCTTATCTTCCTGGATACGGAGCATTTTGACTGACGGAGATAACTTGAGTGCGTCGCCGACGACCCTCCATGGCGTCGGCGACGGTGCCCTGATTTTCAATCTTCCGTTTTTCGCATCCTTTGGTCCCAGTTGATCCGTTTCGCGTCCCGGTGGTCCGTTTTTCGTCCCGGTGATTCGTAAAGCTCCCAAATAGCTCCTTAAACTTCACTAAACCTGGAACACACAATTTTAATTAAAAGTAGGCTATTTGGAATTAAAACCCATGTAAAAACATCAAGTTACTCAAATACGAATACCATTATTCGACCACGTATCACATCCCCACACTTGTCTTTTGTTTGCCCTGAAGTAAATCTGCTTTTCACTTTCACGTGGGTCGAACGAGAAACACACATCCCATTCCCGAGACTAAAGTTAAGGTCCAATGTCATACTCGGTTCAACATTTTACAATTTTCAATATATTTAGCCGTAAAGTGACTAATCACATATAAAATGGTTATCCAAGATTAACCCGCCCTTGAAACTCACAATTCATGCATATCCCTCATAATGTTCACTCAGCTCGGTTTACAAATTGGCTAATTTTAATGATGTATTAGCACCTTTTAAATTAACCACTCAAAACCGAATAGAACATATACCCGCATAGGCTTGCAACTCAATCATTCTCCACCACCGAACACGAATACTAAGCACAAGTCAAAAGGTCTTTAAAAAGGTTGTAATGGGGCTAGGCTAAGGGTAGGAAATAAGATAATTTAAAGGAACTAAGGTGATGAAAATTCAATTTTTATTACAAACGACTATTCTAAACAAAACTAAACATAAACATCAATCTCATAGGCAACGATTTTTGCCTTTTATTCAATAACTACTACACATCTTTTTGTGCTTTTCTCAATGCTTTTCCATTCTTTTTCGCAACATTTTCTGAATTTTTGTTTTTTTTTTCACATAAACAAATCACAACTATACAAACATATACTCCTATAATCTAATTTTCATCACACGGGTTTAAAAAGAAAGGTTTACGGTTATGGGATAATTGAGTTGTCAAACGAAAGGTTTAGGTTCAAAGTTGGCGACTAAGGGATAGATTTCGGGTAAGGATAGATAAATGGTGTAAAAGGAAAAGGTTTACCTAATTCCTTAATCATTCTCGTGCTTGTATTCGGTCTATGGTGTCAAACGTATCAAAAGATGCAAGTTCTACAATACATGACTAATGGCCCACTCAAACAAAGAAATATGTGTATATATGATGTATACAAGCGGCTCAAAATCTCACGTATAAAGGTATGGAATATGATATACATAATTTGCAAGTTTCTTAGGCGGATTATTTCCAAATGACCACCCGCTAAATACCCGTCATGCTATTAATTCGAACTTGACCTTGACAAAATACCAAATGGGTTGTGTCATCCCTCGTTAACTTAGTTATGTGTGCTTTTAAGATCGCTTCAAACAAAGACATTTTTGAAAAAAAATTTGAAATTTTTCCCCCATCCCCACACTTGAGGTCAACATTGTCCTCAATGTGTAGTGTTTAGATGAACGGGTCAAAAATCGAAAAACTTTTACTCCCCCATCCCCACACTTGAGGACAACATTGTCCTCAATGTGTAAGAACTAGAGTTTTTAAAATGCACAAGGGATGTGACACGGCTACCTTCCCAAAAATTTCACCCCGGAAAATAAAAATACAAAATACAATCCACTTATTTGCTAACTAAAAATCAAAGATAAAAAGAAACGTACGCACCTGGTTTTTTGCTAGTTCCTCGTGTGCTCTTCATCTTTTCAACAAAGCGATCGCCTCACGAACATAATGTACCTACAAATCTTAACCCTTGTGTAGAAACATGCTTCTCACAACCATTAAAATATGTTAGTTACCTAGTTCTACCACTTTTATGAAAATATTACCAAACCATACGTTAATTTACTTTGATTTATGTGGAAAAAATTAATGTACAACAACAACAAACCTAACTCACTTTCGTAGGAATCACGGTTGCATTTAGCGTATGCAACAAGCCCTTTTAAACCTCCCGATAGCTCGGGAGGACGAGTAGGTCTCGTGAGGGTGATATAGGGAACACACACATAAAGTTCATTTACCTACTAAACGAAAATACTAGACAAAAGATGAAATAACAAGCAATAAGGAAAAAACTTAAAATATACAACAACAACATAAAACATACCTCACCATCACTGCTGGTATCGCTCGCTTGGGTCCACTGGTGGGTATGGGTTGTACGAATAACCGGCGAGGGCCTCAAACATCTCCCGGTAATTGTTTAGGGGGCCTTGTTCTCCTCCCGCCGGTGGTTGAAACTGGAGTGGGATGAAGCTGGATCCCACTCTTTCGGGCCAATGAGGTGATGGGTCGGAAGGACCTTGAGGAACGGGAAGGTTTAAATAGTCGGTCCATCCCGAGTGCTCTGCGTATGGAAGACCGGCTAAGCAATCCCGCTGATGCCGTTCTTGATCGTGGAGGACTTTGGCATTATTAATTGCCAACTCTTGAGCCGTTTACAAGGCACTCCACCGATTGTCTTCTCTTGTGTTTTGCTCGATTCAGTGCCTATCTTGCTCTTCCTCCCACGCTCGTCTTCGAGCCTCTTCTTGTCGACGATGTTGTTCCATTTGATCCCATTGAGATCTCTGTAGAGCTTGGAACAACTATTGCTCCTCCATGTATTTTTCCATTCTAGCTCGAGGGGCATCCTCGGCATCCCAACGATCTTGCAACTGGGCTTGATGTTCTTGTTCCCAGTTTCTTCTCCTCTCTTCATATTCCCAACCTTCCCCCATGACCGCGGAGACGTTGTCGAAAACCGTATGTTGACCGCGGTTGAAGTTTGGATACACCGGTACCCGTCGACATGTCACAAAGCTAGCCACACCCCCGGATATTTCTTGGGGTGGCCGCATGTATCTTTGCTGCGGTCCCCTTGGACCGACGGGTTCGTCTTCCTCTTCCTCATCTCCCATCTCTACATCTACGGCGGCTCCTTGGGCCACGTTCAGGTTAATAAACTCATACTTATGCCCCACATCATCGGTCACCGTGTATTTATGACCGTAGACTTGCACTTGGATTTTCCAGTCCCTTTTCATCGATGCCAAATTAAACTCCTCTACGGGTCTAGAAATCCAAAGTGACTCGGGGGGTAGACAGTTCTGTTGGACGATCATTGCACTAATCAAACATGCATATGGTATCATCCTCTGGGTGCATGACTCCCGGGTATTCCATGTAATCAACATTATGATATGTCTCCAAGACAATGTGGGTGTCCCATACATCAAAGCATGAATAACCCTCCAATCCGGTGCTCTCACCTTCCCTCGGTCCCCGAACCGCACCATGATATTTTCAAGGGAGATGCCCTGTAGAATCTTCCCCTCAACTGTTAACTGGCTCTTCATAGCCGCTCCACCATCAGCGTATGGCAAAACTGATCCAATAATACCCTCAGGATCGTCTTCATTCATCTTGTTATCAAAGAAACAATCTATCCTTGGGTAATCATACGCCTACACCCCTAAAGAATCAAACTGTGCGATACAATTCATGGTTTCAAATGACATAGTCATCTCCCCCCTTCCCGTGTTACCGACTAATTTCCAAGTATTTGGGGGCCGTCTCTATTTTGAAATCTAAGAGACGCAAGCCACTCACAAACTACCGCCAATATATCCGCGGGGTGTTGTCTTCACACCAATCGAGTACCCGTTCCATCCGAGACGTTCAAACATTTAGGTGATTATGATGGTCCTCAACTCCTCCACATTAACCGATCTTTCCAGAACCACCTTTTCCGGAATCGAAGTCGATACATTTGTGACCATCTTCCACTTCCATAGCTTGATTTCCAATTTCTAATCATTAAACGTTGAAAGGGCCTTTTTCTTGTCGTTATCCCAAACGCTTGCTGTCACACCCCGACCACGTAAAACATCAAATCATGGCGGAAACGTCGGGGAGTGTTGTAACAGAATTATTGTTCCACAACCATGGTAATTAAAATTATATTTTATTCGTCAACCAAAGAGTGGAATACATTGTTTCAAAACAAGAACCAAAGAGTGCACAACATAATTAAACTAAGTCTATTTTTATTTTAAGTCTCTAAGGCACAGGTCCGCCCTAGTGTCATGATCATCCTAAGCAGTAGCTCCTGAAACACATGTGAAAGTAGGTACGTCAGCATAAAAATGCCTGTGAGATACATAGGTTTTATGAAAAATAGGGTTCATGACTTAAGTTTAAGAAAAAGTTGTTTAACAAAAGTCAGTCATGAACCTTGTTAATTGTTTTGTTTTATAAATCATTTGAAAAGCGAAGATAAAGTAGATGATATGTAAAAGAGTAATGTGAGGTTAAATAAATAACCAAGTAAAATGAGTTTTGTATAAAATAAGTTGTTTATAAAACAATGTCTTGTGAAGAAATATGTTATTTGTATAAAATGTTATATGTCTAAATTAGAATGATTCAAATAACGCTACGATATGTAATACCATACAAGCACTTATATATAGGAAGTACCAGCGGCGTATCCACCATGATTGTATCATATTACACACGCCTCGTTACTTAAATCACTTTACCCAAACAAACCACCAGTGTAAATTGCCCATGTCTAAACCATTTGTCAAATGTCTTTGTGTAAACCATGTCAAAATGTCTATGTTAAATATAGTCCATGAAATATGTATGTCAATATCAAAATGTCTATGTCAAATGTCAATTATGTAATGTGTAAACAAAATGTCATGTATGGCAAGTGAAATATATACATATATATATATATATATATATATATATATCCACTGAACCATAGGTAAAAATGCACAAAACAATGTATTGAAGTAAAACATGGTTTAAATCAACATTATGTTTTGTGGGAATGCATGCTATACTGAATACAAACATTTATGCGGTATTGTAAAAATGCATACATCCAGGCCTTGTGACTGTGGTGATAAGCCCCTTTAAACAAATTAAAGGTCTATCTGTGTTGTGTTTTATCGGATTCAGTCATTCCTTTCATCCAAACATACCTAGGATGTCAGGAACGGGAGTTGTCAATTCCTATGGTACCATTACCTACTAACGAGCGGCGTGATCAAAGTTAATGAATGTATATGGTCCCACTTAACAAACCAAATGTCATATCAAAATGTAAGCATGTGATGAATTGAAAATGTACTAAGCATGATGAACATACATAGCATGAAAAGGTAATGTAAAACAATGCACTAAGTATGCACTAAATTGACATACATAGCGTGAAATGTAATGAAAACAATGTACTAAGTATGCGCTAAATGAACATACATAACATAATATGTCATGTAAAACGATGTACTAAGTATGCTACAAAGGACATACGTAGCAAAAACAAAATGAAATCATGTACTAATAATGTACTAATGAACATAACAAGTATATGATATGAAAGCATGGAAAGCATGAAAATAACAAGTAGGCACATGTGTTCCACCCCAAAACAGTTTGAAAACAGTAAAAGTGGGGTCTATGTACTCACTTGAGATTGCTCAATAGACTTTAGATATCCACCAAGCAAAGCTAGAAGGTTACGGAATCAAACGACACCTAATATAGGCAACTACATTAATAAACGGACCTAATCGGAGGATCGGGTAGCATGAGGGTTTGTAAACCAAATGAGTGTAGGAACTCATGTAATATGGTTTAACAAAGCCTACATACTAAAACGAAACTTAGCCTAAGTGCTTTTGACCCGTTACGACCCGTTTAGGTAGCTTATGCTACTTTAACGCGTCGTTCGCGTAAAACGCGTTCGGATCGCCTAACTAGCCCTATGACAAGTAAGATATGCCTTAACATGTTTAATATTGTTGCTAAATCAGTTTTTATGTCAAAAGTTATGTTACATAAGTTTAAAATGAATTCTGGCGCAAAAAGGGCATTTTGGTAATTTACCTAAGGCATAAGAACTACTTATCATACAACTATTCAAACGATGTGACCATAAGGTATAACCTCGGAAGGTTATTCCCTATACTACTATGGTCACCTAAAGTGTTTGGTCGGATCCTAATGATCGACCAAATGGGTCGGGTTCGAAAGTATAAGCGATTGATTAGATCGCTTACCTTTACGACCCTAGACAAGCACAAATCTAAAAGTGACGAGCTAAACATGCTAGAACATGTTTAGTTAAGTTAGAAAACAGGTTTAGTATCAAAACAAACGGTTTTGATACCCTAGAGTAGTTTGGTTACAAAATACGCAAGAACACGTATTTTGGCCGAAACTACGACTCGTCACTGAGCCTAGATAACGTGGTAATCAGTAGGTATAGTCACTAGGGACTATGACCATCGTGATTACGCTCACGTTATGAAGTTCAAACGAACTTCGCATTGACCATAAACTGGTCAATGCAGAAAGTCAAACACAGTTTGACTTTTAAGCATAAAAACGCATAGAAGAATGAAGGAACACTTACAAAGGGTCCCCGCAAGTATTTGATCCAATCCACTCTCAGGTAGGAAGCATATACTTCCACTTAGAGAGTACAAAATCAGATCAAATTGTGGGTTGCAACAAGAAATGGTGGGGGGTATTTATAGGAAAGCTAGAACCGTTAGGATCGTTTATCGGGAAATGAGCTTCGATCTAGGCCGTCCACATGGGCCCATTGTTTTACAAAACCATGGGAGCCCCTAGATTATGCCCATTGTTTGCTAAAAACCGTTTGCAAGTGGATTACATGGCTGGAACAGCTGGAAGCAGGCTGTTAAACACTTTCAGCATATCTGGGAGGGCCTTGCGGCCCACGTAAGAGACAACAGAAGCTTACGCGGCCCGCCTGGGCAGCACAGTTCAGCAACAAGTTTGCAGATTTACAGTTTCAGTCCCTGTATGTGTTTTAAGCTCATTTCGACACTTCTAAGGCCCGTTAAGCCAACTTTAAGGCCCTAAAATGATGCTTAAACATTGTGGACATGAAACATGCTCAAAAATATGCCGGATGTCGGTTCGTTTGGTCGTATGATCGCGATGTTTGCTTAATTACGACGGAATGCGCATAAGCGCGAAAAACGATCCAAATTGTGCGACGAATGAATTTTTCTTATGCCAAACACTAAAATAAAATATTTTAGTGCTTACATAAATTTTTGGGTGTCCGGATGTATTCAGAACGTAAGTTATGCGCGAAAATGCAAACTTGTGCACTTTTTGACGCTTTTAGTCCCTGAATGAGCATAAAGTTTATTTTAGCACACCGAACTCCTTAAAGCCTATTTCTAAGCTATGTAAAGGGTATTTAAGGTGTGTTTAACTTATAATCATGTTCCGGAATGTTCGTTACAGTTTAAATTGGCATACTTTCGCAGTTTGTCAATTTTAGTCCCTGTAAGCGAATTAACTTGATTTTGCCATACCAAAGCCTTCAAAACTTATTTCTAAGTTATGTAAAGGTTATTTAAGGTATGTTAAGCATATGTTGATGTTTCGGAATGTTTTTCGCATTAAACTGATTACGTTTACGCACCAGTTTGCGTATAACTCTCTAGAAAGCGATATAGAGTTTGAAATTGAATAAAAGTCAAAACATGAAAAATGTAAAACATAAACAAACAAACATTGGGACCAAATAACTTTATTTCATTGATAACTGAACTGTTTACAATGATTACAAGCACAGATGTCACACTTGCACAGCGACTATCCCTATATTTTTCCCACACCCAATCTTGTCTGCTTAACCTCCTGTCACCTTCTTCTATAGAGATCAATTGTTCCCACTTTCTAGGTAGTAACCCTGAAGAATATTTCAGCCCTAGACGATGACCCTTGTCCCGTGGCTTGGCTTTCTTTCTGCTTCCGGACATGACTACAATCACGTAACAAATAAACAATCAATATAAACCTAAACTTCAAAATAATCTCAAACTTTAAACATAGCACATGATGTTGAATTTCAATTAATAATTAGATGCAAAATTGCCTATTTAAACTTCCAAAGTTGCACATTTTATCATCTAAACATAAAATTTTCATGTTTACTCATAATTCCTTATGATTTCAACAATATTCAATCATCATGTCATTGTTTAATCATGCAAATAACTAGTGTAATCACTTCACTAAGGCTCTTGCATGTTCAAAACCCACCCAAATCAGACATTCATCCTCAAATTTAAGCTAAAACAACATACATTGCAATAAACAACCCACTCTTAAACAAAAAGTTCAAAAATTCGAAAGAAATCAACATACCATATGATAATCAAGCTTAAATTGAATGAAATTTCGTACCTTTAATGCAGTAGAACAAGAAGAACTAGCAAAAGATGTTAAGCACAAAACTTTGATGAACTTTAAAAACCCAAATTTTCACACTCAGAGATCTCGCAAATAAGCAAGAATCAGCGAAAACTATGATGGGGGTTTTGTTCCTCTCGAAAAATTAAGCAAAATAGGCTCAAGAATTGTGAGATTTGTTGGAGAATTGAAAGAGTTATGGAAGGTTGAAGGTTAGGGTTCTTGAAGGTTTAATGAAGAAGATGAAGTGAAAAGTTGATTTGGGAGAGAGAGAAGGCAGGAGTTTGGAGGTTTTTGAGAATTATAGATCAGATAAATGGTACCATGGGTGAAATATGTGGTCTATAAGGTGTTTGGAATGAATTTGGATGGGTAATACTGTGTTTGGATCGAAGACATGTGGCTGGGGAACGTCACCTGTCGGCTAGCAAAACAAGATCCGTCGGCGACGGCTTGATGCCCCATCGCCGACGCCATTGGTTTTTGGTCAATATAGGTAACGCACTATTCCACTATCTACGGACTAAATCACCCGACGACCCATATGGAGAGCCCGTCCCCGACGACCGAATACGTCATTGCCGACGACACGCAGAAATCCCATCTTTTTATTTTTTATTTTGATTTTATTATTATTATTTTTTATGAAAAATATGAGGAAAAATATTAACTTTTTACAAAAGAACCTTATACTCTCAAAATTCCTAAAAAAATTAAAAATCTTTTTGTGATTTTTTTATATGTTAAAATTTTAAAACTACGAAACCACTTAACGGTCCTACCACCCCCCGAAAAGCCGTGTATTGTCCTCAATACATAAAAATCTAAAAACATACCTTGTATCTTCATGACCTGTTCGTGATGCCCGGACTTCTTACATCAAAGGGGGTTAGTACGAAACGGAAACGATTATAACCAAGAAGACTACAAACAATCAAATAAAATGTACAAACCTCTACAAAAATTGTTATCGGTCCTTTCAGTTGACCTCATAGGTTGGCACGCTTACCACAAAGCTTACCAACTCCACGTTCGCATCCTTTTTCTCCTCGTTACCATCGAGGAACGGTTTAAGGCAGTGACCATTAACCGTTTGTTTCGACCCATCCTTTGGGTCCTCAATGGTAACATCTCCAAGCTTTTTGTCACACCCTGACTTTTTGCGGAAGCGTGATTATGTGTGACTTGTTTAATATCATTGCATTCAATCATAACAACTATATGATAAAACTGAAGATGTTCATCCATCCATTAATTAAGTTTAGAAATATTACAATAACATTTGTTTTTAAAACCAAGCGCAGACTTCAAATCCCAAAATACAGACCAAACGACTGTTTTAGAGTTCCATGAGGACTTAACAAAAGACGTTAAATAAAATCAGGTTTTGAAAGATAAGTCTTATCTAGGATAAGTCACATTACCCAAACCCTTAGACCACGGATGACATCTTTTATTCTCAACATAACTTGAAACATTCCAAACGCCCGCCAGATCCACCTTTAATTTCCTGAAATACATGTAATTTGAAAACATCAACAAAAGTTGAGCGAGTTCATGTGTGTGTTTGTGATTAAACCTTTGAAATATTTGTAAGTATGTTTATATGTGAAAATGAACAGATCAATTAACGGTTTGCAAGGCCATCAATATGTGTGCAACGGTGTAGGAAGGCTCAATCCTTTGCGTATTTCGCACCGGGCCTCCCGGCTGGAACGACATAGCCACCATATGAGCCAACTCGCGGACTCATGGGTGGGGCTCACAACACCCAAATAGATCTATCACTCATGCCCCTCGGTCCTTCTAAAGGATTAATGGTCTCAAGCTAACGCCTACCCTTTCACATGATCTAGCAGTTCAATTCCATTTGTAAACCCTTTGAAATCATAATCATTTATAACATGTACTTCACCCCCGAAGTTCTATAACGAAAATAGTTTAAAAGAAAAGGGGGACATGAACTCACTAGTTTGCGTCTTCAATCACCGTAACTCAAGCTTCCTTGGGTATAACACGACTACCTACAACGTACTAATCTATTAGACGAACGGGCCGTGCCTTGACTTAGTGTTAATGTCTTTGAGTTACGTTTCTATGTATCCTCGATATTATTCCAAGTTGTATAATTATTTGTTAAAATATTTTAACTTAAATTATATTTATTAAATTTTGGAATAATTATTAAGACAATATATATTAGCTTAATACTTCCCAAGTATTTATACTTGTATTTGTATATTTTTGCCATGTATCGGGGTCGTATTTCGGTGTGTATTTATACGTATGAGAATACGTATTTTTATTGTATTCATTAAGTATTCTTTATACTTAATTTCATATTAATTATCCCATAATATTATCTTTAATAAAGATTCAATATATATTTCCAAAATATATATATTAAGGAATATTACTTAGAAAAATTATTTATAATTTTTCTTTTGGCAAAAATATTTGTAATTTCTCAGAAGTTCAAAAATAATATATCTTCATGTCTATCTTGGAAAAATATGTTTATAAACTCACTCTTCTTCAAATATGATATATTTCATATTTATTTGAGAAAATATATTAATATATTTTTCTTCCAAAAATATTGTATCTCATGTTTGTGTAAGAAAATATATTTCTTAAAAATAATATATCTTCTAAAAATTTAAAGAAAAATATATATTTCATACTTGTCAAAATCAATATATTTTTCCCTATCAAAAATATGATATATTCTTGTAGTAATTGTAAAAATCATGTTTTTGTTTCCTTGGTGTTCAACATATTATTTACCAAAATATACCTTGTGAATAAATTACGGAATATTTTTGTAAGTCTTATTCCATAGTTTGGTTTCTCCAATATTTTGTGTAAATGTGACTATTTATTCTTTGGAAATTTTGGTATTATTTTGGATTGTGATTCTTGGTATTTTAATGTGTTATATTATTTCATGTCCTAAAATAATATAACTAATACACAAAATATACAAATAATCACACACATGGTGTCTTCTAAATATATATTTCCTAAATACATATTTAGTCATTTTTATTTATGAAAATCAACCTTCAATATTTGTATTTTTGTAACAAAAATTACGGAAAAGTTTTTGTAGGAAACTCTTGGTTTAAAATACACTTGTAAATATTTGTTTGAAAATATTTTTCTAAGTGTTTATATTTTTAGAAAATTTTGCCATAGTTTCCCCTAAAAATGGAGGTTTCCATGCTTTCAAGCATATCATTTTCTTTTATAAAAATCATCACAATCAATTCACCAACAATAATAAACAACCTTTACTTACCAATTTGCCAAAAATCATGCATTTTCTACTACTTCATGAACTTGATTATTTGTAAAAATTTGTAGTAACTTACTAGTGTTATTAGTAAGTCTTGTTACCCTTTAAAATGTGATGAATTCTTTAAAAAAATCATTTTTAAAGAAGTTAGATGTTTACAACTTCAAATCATATTTTCTAAAAATATTTCTTTATGCATTCTTCTTGTTACACAAGTGTTTCTACACTTGTTTAACCACTAAAAATATGATTTGTTTATGTAAGAACCAAGATTTACTAAAACTTATATTTTAACTTGGTTTCTTTGAAAGATCATTCATAAATCTTTAGATCTACATGTTTAACAACTTACTTTGTTCATTAATTTTCAAGAAAACAAGGTGTTCTTTCAAGTTCATGATCTTTATGTGGATGATCTATCATCCTTCATCATTTCTACTTTCACATATTGTTAGATTATGTTTTTAATCATGATCTAACAAGAGCTTATGATGATTAACATCATTTCTACAAACACTCAAAGATCAACAAGCATAACAACTTATATTCATCAAGATATCTTTACTAAACAAGCTTATGTTCATGTTCACTTCATATGATTCTTTAGTGTTCTTGATATTTTTGATCATGATTCATCATTAACCACTTAAAATAGATGTGAAATAGATAGATCAAGGTTCTTACCACTAGCACAAGGCTAGGGATGATTCAAGTGAAGAAATGAGAGGATAAAAGAAAACAAGAGAGGTCCTTCAATATCCAAAGCCACCAAGCTTCCTTATATGATCTCTAGCACCTTTGTGTATGCTTAGATTGCATGAAGATGGATGAATAAAGGTGATGGTGAGTGTGGGTGGGTTCGGCCGCGAGCAAGGGAGGATAGGGAGGAAGAGTAAGTGTGGGTTAGTGTGTGAAGCTTATGAACATATGATCCACCAAGTTCTTTTTATAACCATTTCATCATTCTAACTCTTGGATATTATGTCACTTAAAGTAATAACAAGATCTATTAAATTATTTAATCATATCTTTAGGTGGGCCATGTGTTGGCCGATTTCATAGGTGGGGAGGGGGGGGGGGGTCTTAGGCTAGGGTTTAACTAATTTAGTTACAATCTAGTTCCTTTTCAAGTGATAGTTAGGGTGTTTAGTTATTAGATATTTTTAGGAGGTGTTATGGTGTTTGGGGACCATAACTAGCTTGGAAATGTTTAAACAGTGCTTCTAGTGTAAATTTGATGTTTCGGGTAGTGTCCGGTTGTTCGGTTGGATACTGGTACGTTAAGGTGCTAAATTATACAGTTTAGTGTTCTTCATGTAACCTTTTGTGACACTTTTAATTCCCGACACTTAGGAAAGCATTCAGGATCATTTAACCATATTTCTGCATTATATTAGTATATTAAATTGCTGATTTTTGCTGAATTCAGCACTTTGGGTGAGTTTTAGGCACTTTTCGGCACTTAAACTATCTCTAAGAAAGGCAGTTTTATGATCCTTACTTTCCTACACACTATACTAGTGTCGTACTCAGTTTCTGGCTCATTCTGTACCTCAATGCACTGTCTATCTATGTGCTGAATTCTGTTAGCACCTTCCCAATTTATCAGATAACTGCGCTAACTGCGCTAACTACACTTAATGCATCATTTAAGGTAATACAGCTTTCATGCAGTAATGATGTGACATTAAACAATATGTGGTGCACATATATGTATTAAGCAGAAATCAGAAAGCAATTAATTGTAATTTAGCAAAATCATTAAGCAATATGGGATGCACACGTAGGTATAAAGCAATAATCAGGAAACAATTCAGATCATTAATTGTAATTCTGCACAGTCATTAAGTACTAATCATGATTAATTAATTGCACTGATACCTGGATTTTTGACAGTTGTCACATTCTCCCCCTGTTAAGAAAATTTCGTCCTTGAAATTTATACTACCTTAACTCCTGTAGGATCATTTTCACGACCAAAACGAGTCGTTCAGAAGCGTTCTTATCAATACGAAAGGCGGAAACAATCGTATCGACTTGGAATCGGCTTGATTTACACACAGAATCACTTTTAATGTCTTGTATAATGATTTGACAAAGATTACAATCAGTAGACACATCGGCAGCAGTTCGGTACCGGAAATCAGAATCGTTCCAAATGACACAGTACATCAGGTATATATAGTAGTGGTGATTTCGCACGAAATAGGCACTTGCTATTTCGTACGAAATAGCTATGTTCATTTTGTACGAAATAGCTTTTGCTATTTCGTGCGAAATGACTTCACACCTACGTTTCTCGTTTTGCGTGCCCTGATCTTTCTAAACTAGTACAAGACTCGATACAAGATGAAGTCGACAGACATATGCACCTACAGAATCCCCCTTGGATGTTGACGAAGTCTTCAGTGTCGAGTCTTCATAGTCTTCAGTCTTTATCAGTCTTCGTACTCTTCCAACGTATCTAACATTGTAAGCATCCTCACTCTTTATATCTTCTTCTCTCATGTTGGTGCATGCGTCTGACGACTTCTTCTTGTATCGAGTCTTGTATTGTACTAGATAGAACTGGGCATAAAAAAGGGGAATGTGTATTAATGGGTAATTTCGCTTAAAATGACACATGGTCATTTCAAACGAAATCAACATGTTAATTCCACTTGAAGTGATTCCGTGCGGAATCTGATTTCGTTTGAGCCTGTTTCAAGCGGAATTAGAACCCTATAAATACATGTCATGCCTAGTCATTTGTAATGATTCTGATTCCGGTAGCGAAGCTCTGCCGAAGTGTGACAACCCTCACTAAACCAGGTATCCGTACGACTTAATTAATAATTAATTACTGCTTAATTACTGTGCTTGTTTGAAATTACTGATGAACTGCTACTTGATTTCTGATACATGCATATACCTGCATCATACTTTACTTACCGTCACTACATTATTTACATGCTGAACCTTAGTGACAAACATGATGCACAAAAAGCACAGTAGCACTATAAACGGATAACCTATTGAACATGCTGATAAAGCCAGCATCAGGCAGACACTGCCTCTAAGGCCTGTATGAGCCAGAAATATTTTACTACACTAGTGGTGAGTGTAGGGATACAAGGGTTGTAGAACTGCGTCTCTAGGAATAAGTTACAATGACTGGATGTGCCTAAAACGTGCTCTAAGCACAAAATTCAGCACTTTAATAAACAATCCAGCTTTTAGCTAACTAATAAAGTGCCAAAACATGAGAAAAATGTTACTAGACACTTTACAAAGTGTCAGGAATAAGTTGTGTCACTAAAAATAATTATAACGACACTTTAAAGCTTGTCTAACGCTTTAACGGATTACTATCCAACCGAACAACCGGACTATACCCGGAACATGAAAATATTGTTAATAACATTACTTATCTTTTTCTGAGCCAGTTAGGGTCCCTGAATACCCTAACACCCGCAATAAAGCACAACACACTACTAACCGGGTTAATCACTCAACTAAACTAGATTAACCTAACTGATACTTAGTGTTTAGTTGAAATGGAACCGGATTACCCCCCCCCCCCTAACCGAACCGTCCCCTTGGGGGACACCCTTGTCCTATTTGTTGATTATAATAATAAGTGTGCTTAATATCTAGATAACACATTAACCATTGGTTAATGCTCATGATAATTGTCTATAAGAACAAGCATTAAACCAACATAACTTTAACCACTCAACTTACCAACACTCCTCTCTCTCCCTCTCTTTGGTTCTCGGCCGAGAGCTCCCCACCACCATCCATCATTTTTCGGCTTTGATCTTGCAAGTTCCAAGCTCATACAAGTGTTAAGGATCACCTACAAGAAGGCTTGGTGCAATCGGAAGGCGAAGGACCTCACTCTATTGCTTTTATCCTCTCATTTTGCGCTTAGATTCTTCCTTAGCCTCGAGCTAGTAGTAAGTTGCTATAATCACCCTCTCGAACTATTTTGAAGTGGTTAATATGATTTGTAACGGTTAAAACTCGTAATCTTACAAAATGACACACAAAAGTTTACTAAAAATACTTGTAATGATGGTTAAAAGCTCATATGTTGTGTAAATCTTGTAGTAATTGATTTGTGTGATTATTTGGACCCGATCTATGTTGTGGTAGTTCGGATCGTCATTTAACCCGGGTTGATCATGATCATGGATCATGACATAAGGTTGTTTTCGAAGTAACAAGGGTTAAAGGATGAAACTCTACCACACACAAATCATGAACTTGTGTAAAAGCGATTTTGCTTGTGAAATAGTGTTTAAAACTAGTAGATCTACGTATCTACAAGCGGTATTTTCAAAGAACCAAGTATCAAAGAAATCATGTTTTCTAAAGACGGATCTTACACTAACCCGAATGATTTTTAGAACACACAAGTGTGTAAACACTTGTGTAGCACACACTTTCGACAAAATAACTATTTTTTTTTGAAAAAGATGACGAGAAGTTGTAAAGATGGAATTTCTTTAAAAACGGGGTTTTTACGAAACCGGATTGATTTATATAAAAATCCACTAAAAGTAATGGAATTTACTTTCTATCCTCGGATAAAACGCAAGTTCATGTAATTTATGCGATATACATATTTATTTACTAGTTTGTTGTTTTGGACATTGTTTTGATTGAATGAAAAGAATGTTGGTTTGATTTATGAAAGAAAATGATACGCTTAAAAGCGTGGCCACCTCCAGTTACAGAGGAAACTTTGGCGAAATTTTTCTAAAAACCTAACACTTAGAATTATTTTCACTATAAGTGTTAGAAATACTTTTCGACTTGTTTTCAAATTATAGAATTCGCCACGACTCTATTTACAAAACATCGGAGGTGGGATTTCACAAAATAAAACTTGGTAAATATATATTTAGTATATATTTTTCATAAAGGCACTTGATATGTGTTTATGATTATTTTGTGAAAATACTAGTATTATTTTTAGGGTAAAAATAATACTAACAAATGATAATGGATCCAAAATAATACGAACGTCTCTACGATAAATATATAAGTTACGCCGGTAATAATTATTACCACTCGATCATTAAAACGTAACTTACGCATTTTAAGAAAATATGACTTAACGCGTATTTTTGTCAAGGTATAATTTTGGGAAAATTTATGTAATAGAAAATATAATATTTTGAGAAGAATATTTATATTTTGGAGTTAGAAATAAAATATATTTTAAGTGAGACTTAATAATATATTTCGAACACACATGTATTAAATCCCCATCCTTGGGAAGGAAAATAACTACCAAGTATATACAGAATGTAAACACGAAATAGTTGTCTAACTATTTCCCAAAAAACTTAAACCATAAAGCTAAGGCACGGCCGTCCGTCTAATAGAATTAGTACGTGTAGGTCGTCACACAGCTGCTTGATCAGGAGACATACTTGGTAGAGACGCACCACTGTGAGTTCATGTCCCCCTCTTCTCTTAACTGTTTTCAGTTTTCTAAACTACGGGGGTGAAATACATGTTACTTTGATTACAAGTACTTTATACATGGAATGGTTAGCGTAAGGAGGTTTACTACTTAGATCATGTGAGTGGGTAGGAGCAACATGAGGCCATTAGTCCTCATGGTAGGACCGAGGGACAGGAGCGGTAGATCTATCTGGGTGTAGCGAGCCCAGCCCCAGGCCAAACTAGAAACGGACCTCGGGGTGACTTCGTGCCCGACGCATAAATCGGCTAGGTTTGAGTCTCCCTACTTGCACTTCACACATATCAGTGGCCTTGCAAACCATTGGTGATCTCAATTCCCTTATGTGCTACATACCAGGATTTTTATACTTACAAAGGTTTATTTACTCTCTTACACATGAACTCGCTCAACATTATTGTTGATTTTTCAACTTACATGTATTTCAGGGAATTAAAGGATCTGGCGCGGTATGACACGTTTTCCCGCTGCACTAGTTACGAGGTCATCCGGGTTTAGGGAATGTGACTCTTTCCTGGACAAGTCACAGTCCTTAAACTATGCTTATGTTATGTTGTGTTTGTTGAACAATGTTAGGATGTGTTTCCGTTAAGACAATGTTATTGTATTCGGTTATTAAAACTTAATTAAATGGATGATCTTGCATGGTTTTATTTCATATAGCTTTGTTATGGTTAAGCTATGGTATTAAGAAGTCACACCAAATTAACCACGCTTCCGCAAAGCCAGGGTGTGACAGCTTGGTATCAGAGCTCTGATCATAGCGAACTAGGATTCCTTCTCGAGTCTAGACTATGATCACTAGGGCTCTCACGAAAACATTTTTACTGCATACCACTTAAGTCCAGATCCAAAACGTTTTTACAAACAAATGTTGAGCACATTTTATTTATTATTTATAGGCTCAGTCTTGGAGGCTGAGGCTCGGTCTTGGAGGCCGAGGCTCGGTCTGGGAGATCGAGGTAGTTGGCTAGTGAGACTAGGAAGAACAGTCTAAGAGGCTGGGAGAATTTGGCTAGTGAGACTAGGAAGAGCAGTCTAAGAGGCTGGGAGAATTTGGCTAGTGAGACTAGGAGTATCAGTCTAGGAGACTGGGAGGCTAGTGGGACTAGGAGAATTATTTGAATGCTTACTTGGTGAATTATGTGATTAATTGATTGTATGATTGACTGTTTGTGCATGTTTGTGTTTATGTTACAGACACCATGGACACCTCTGGCACAGGTGACTCAGACACCACAGGACCTAGACCTATAGTATCAGATGACCTAGAGTCTTCAGAGCACGAGGTCCACACATCCGACGTTACTAGCACGGACGAGGACGACTTTCAGACCTTTGCTTTACCTGATGGTGCTGATGAGCTCGCTGATGGCCCTTTGGCCGGGGACCTACCGTTAGTGGAGATCCCTGCTCCCATACCACTTGCTTCATATCCTGCTTACGATTTGCTTCTCGACGCCGACGATGATGACGACGTCGATCTGTATGATGATGAGCCCTTAGAGGAGGATGTTCAGGGCGAGGCCCTTCTTGCTGCTGGTGATCTCTTGATGATCGCAGATGCTCCCGCCGAGGAGTCACCCGCTCACTCTCCGGTCCCAGACTCTTTTGAGTCTGTGGCCTCCGCACCTTCACACACCCAGAGTGCGCAGCACTTCTCACATGGATCAGATCCCGACCAGGCATCCTCTGTTGCCCCTATTCCTAGTTTTGCTTTCGACCACGATGATGTGGAGGATTCCGATCCTGTCTTTCCCCCAGGATTCGACCCAGATCAGGATTTAGAGTTTATACCCATGGATCAGCCTATGGAGGATCCAGTCGACCCAGTAGACCCAGTTGATCCCATCGACCCTGAGTTTGATTTTGAGATGGCCTTTGATGATCCTGAGCAGGTAGCCGCTCTAGACCCTGCGTTTGAGCACGACCCAGTTCATGCTGACGCACCTATTATTGAGCCTGTCATTGCTGACCCACCTATTGATGATCACCCAGTGGATGCTCCGTTGTTGGAGGGCGATCATATCATTGCTGCTGATCATGTTGATCCCCCACTTATTGCTGATGCACCAGTTGACCCTCTTGTTGCACCTCACCATGATCCTATGCCAGTTCAGTTTGATCGTGCACATTTTGAGGCACAGATTGACCCACGAGATGAGCACGCCCAGTGTGGGTGGATTCCTGCGGATGATGAGGTTCCACCTATTCCTCCTCATACCACTGATACCCGTCACGTTGATACCTCCTTTTCATTTCCTCGGTTTACACCTCCAGCGCGACCTGGAGAGGGTTCTTTGGCTCACCCTTTTGGACATGTACCGGTATCTATCCCTGCTATACCACCGTCTGCTACTTTTCCCCCTGTTTCTCCATTTCATGTGGCACCTTTTGATCCAGCCAGCGAGCCGTTTCTCTGGACGCCACCTTCTGTTATGCCACCGACCGACCCCTACCATTCTTTCCATATGGGGTATACTATTGAGGACGTTCTGATGTCTTTTGTCGCCCAGCACGAGGCACACACGCAGCGCATTCAGGAGCTTGAGAGAGCCCAGCCGCCGTCGTGCCAGTGTCAGGGTCAGACCCACTCTCCTTTGCAGCCCTCTCGACCTTTACCACCAGACTATGCTGCACGCCTTTTGGCACTTGAGCAGCAGGTTGCATCTTGGTTGCGTACCCAGAGAGCCATGGAGGAGGACTGGCTCCAGTTGCGTCGTTTGTTCTACACTCACTTTCCCCCTCCTCCACCGCCATCCGTGTAGAGCTCTTCAGTACCGTATGGGTAGACGTTGGTGAGAAGACGGCGAATGCTTTTGACTGCACAGCATTTTTGGAGACTACATTATGATTCTGACTTTTGTTGACATGTATTTGATGTATTGACACTGATTTGATATAGTTTTTGGACTAGGGTGATGTAGCCCCTAGTCGACTGATGTTGTATGACACTGTGATGTACTTGTACGCTTACTATGTGGTCTCAATATATGGAAATCGCAGTATTCTCATCATATTTGATGCTTGAATTGATTATTTATGTTTTATAACATGGGATGTTGTGTGATTGATATGATTATAACATGAGATGTTATGTACTATTACTATCATAATAAGGCGTATGCATTATAACATGGGATCTTTATTATGGCCTGACCGACGTAAACCCATCTTTTAGAAGATGCCGCCGAGACGTCAAACGCCGTTGCCTAGCAATGAGGCAGAACTCCAACAAGTCATCGCTGCTGCCATCGCGCAATACGCCGCCTCGCAAGGAGGACCCAGCGGAAGCAGCTCAAACAACAATGGCAACAATAATCCACCTCATGGTAATACTAAGTCATTAAGACATACCATGACCTAATTGGATATCTATAGCAATGATGCTAATGCCGATCACATGTTCTAATGTATGTGCAGGGTGCACCTACAAGCAGTTTCTAGACTGCAAACCGGTCAACTTTGATGGCACAGGAGGTGCTGTCGCCTTTGTTCGTTGGGCTGAGAAATCTGAATCTGTTCTTCGCATGAGCAAATGCGCACTAGATCAGTAAGTCACCTATATCTCGGGGCTATTCTTGGATGGAGCCCTCTCTTGGTGGAATTTGCAAGTACAGACACTTGGTGAAGCTGCTGCCTACGCGCTAACCTGGACCGAACTGAAGGAACTTATGCGCAAAAAGTACTACTCTCGCGCGAAAATTCAAAGATTGGAAACAGAGTTCTGGCATTTGAAAATGGAAGGTCCAAAGATCGCAGAATACGTTCAGAGGTTCCATGACTTATTGCATGTGGTACCCTACATGGTCACTCCGGAGTTCAAGCGGATTGAACGTTTCATTTGGGGATTAGCTCCTCAAATCATAAGCATGGTGACCTCATCCAAGCCTGCGACAATTACTGAGGCAATTGATCTGAGCGTGGCTCTCACAGAGGAGGCTATTCGCCTGAACAAGTTCGATGATGCTGAGCCTAAGAAGAAAGAGACTCACGTCGAGTCATCAGGAGGTAACAAACGGAAGTTCTCGAACTTCAAGCAGGGCGCCAGTGTGGTGGTTAAGAAAGGAGGATCGGGCACGCCAGCTCAGGTTACAGCTGGTAGTGGAAAGAAAGGAAAAGGATATATGGGCACCCAGCCCAAGTGTAATACCTGCCAACGCCACCATTCTGGCCATTGTAGTGTGAAAGTATGCGAAGCATGGGGAAAGCCGGGCCACTTGAAGGACACTTGTTGGGCCACTGCTGGCCAGGGAGGCAAGGGAGGATTCGGAAACAGAAATAACAACCGGGGTGGGAATGGAAATCGCCCACAAGGAAACAATGGAGGCAATGGGAATCGAGGCAACAATACTAATCAAGCGGGCGCCGTGAATCGTAACCAGAGGAATGATCAAGCTGGTGGAAACGGGCAGAGACCCGGATGCTTCAACTGTGGTGATCTTGGGCATTACAAGAGGAACTGCCCAGAGTTAAACCAAGCCCGTGGAAGAGTGTTTAATATTGAAGCGAGGGAGGCGCGCCAGGATCCCAATGTTGTCACTGGTACGTTCCCTGTAAACCAACGCTATGCATCCGTTTTATTTGATACTGGTGCCGACTATAGCTTCGTGTCGTTAGAGTTTAAGAATATGCTTGGTTTAGCCGCTAGTAAATTAGATATTCCCTACTCAATCGAATTGGCCAATGGGAAGATAGTAGAAGCCAATGAAGTGATCAGAGGTTGTGCAATCGAATTGGGAGAACGTGAGTTTACTTTGGATCTACTACCAGTCCAGCTGGGGAGCTTTGACGTAGTAGTAGGAATGGATTGGTTATCAAGCAACAAGGAAGAAATTGTTTGTCACGAAAAGGTCGTTCGTATCCTGACCGAAGATGGTGAAACAATTGTGGTACACGGGGAGAAGCGTGATACGCCGTTAAGAATTATCAGCTGCCTGAAAGCACGGAAGTGTTTGCAAAAAGGGTGTGCTGCCTTCCTGGCACACATTGTAGACAAGAAAGCTGCAAAACCGAAGATCGAAGACATCCCTGTCGTAAGGGAATATCCAGAAGTCTTCCCAGAGGACTTACCTGGACTGCCACCTCAGAGGCAAGTAGAGTTTCACATCGATTTAGTTCCAGGCGCCGCGCCTGTGGCTAAGGCTCCTTATAGACTTGCTCCGTCTGAGATGCAGGAACTGTCGACACAACTTCAAGAGTTGTTAGACAAGGGATTTATCCGACCATGCTTCTCGCCTTGGGGAGCTCCAGTTTTGTTTGTCAAGAAGAAGGACGGTAGTTTTCGTATGTGTATTGACTACAGAGAATTGAACAAGCTGACGATCAAGAATAGATATCCTCTGCCAAGAATTGATGATATGTTTGACCAACTGCAAGGTTCAAGCTTTTATTCAAAGATCGATCTTTGATCTGGATACCATCAGTTAAGGATACAAGAGGAGAGTATCCCAAAGACAGCCTTCAGAACTCGTTATGGACACTATGAATTCCTTGTTATGCCGTTTGGATTGACAAACGCACCTGCAGTCTTTATGGACTTGATGAATAGAGTTTGCAAGCCGTACTTGGACAAGTTTGTGATTGTGTTTATCGACGACATCTTGATTTATTCAAGGACAAAGGCTGAGCACGAACAGCATTTAAGAGCTATTTTGGAGTTGCTGAAGAAGGAACAGTTGTATGCCAAGTTCTCTAAGTGCGAGTTTTGGCTACGTGAAGTCCAATTTCTTGGACATGTGGTTAATGGAAATGGAATCCATGTTGATCCCACAAAGATCGAAGCGATCAAGAATTGGGAAACGCCAAAGACGCCAACCGAGATTCGACAATTCTTGGGTTTGGCTGGCTATTATCGAAGATTCATTGAGGATTTTTCGAAGATCGCTCAACCATTGACGCTCCTCACCCAGAAAGATAAGAAGTTTGATTGGGGAATCAAACAGGAAGAAGCGTTTCAGCTGTTGAAGGATAAGCTCTGCAATGCGCCAATCTTAGCACTACCGGAAGGTACAGATGATTTTGTGGTATACTGTGACGCCTCACGTCAAGGATTGGGTTGTGTGTTGATGCAACGCCAAAAGGTTATTGCTTACGCATCACGTCAATTGAAAGTGCATGAAAAGAACTATACCACACATGATTTGGAACTTGGCGCAGTGGTTTTTGCATTAAAGATCTGGAGACACTACCTTTATGGTACAAAGTGTACAATTTTTACAGATCACAAGAGCCTACAACACATATTCAACCAGAAGGAGCTGAATATGAGGCAAAGACGATGGGTTGAGTTGTTAAATGATTACGATTGCGAGATAAAGTATCATCCAGGGAAGGCGAATGTGGTCGCCGACGCCCTGAGTCGAAAATAGAGGATCAAGCCCATAAGGGTTAGGGCTTTAGAAATGATTATCCGAACCGATCTTTCCTTGCGCATTCGTGCCGCGCAGAGAGAAGCTCTTAAGAAAGAAATCTTGAAGAAGAATATCTCCGTGGGATGGAGAAGCTGCTGGTACCAAACGAGGAAGGAACGTTATGTTTTGAGAAAAGGATTTGGGTTCCTCTGTTTGGTGGTTTAAGGAATGTTATTTTTGATGAAGCTCACAAGTCGCGGTACTCTATCCACCCTGGAGCGGATAAGATGTACCAAGATCTCAAGGATTACTATTGGTGGCCTAGGATGAAATGCGATGTTGCTGTTTATGTGAGCAAGTGTCTAACATGTGCTAAGGTGAAAGCGGAATACCAGAAGCCTTCAGGACTTCTGCAACAACCTGAGATTCCCAAGTGGAAATGGGAACAAATCTCCATGGATTTTATTACAAAGTTGCCAAGAACGCCAAGAGGCCATGACACTATTTGGGTAATAGTGGATCGATTAACAAAGTCAGCACACTTCTTACCTATCAGAGAGAAGGATAACACTAGCAAATTGGCTGAAATTTACATGAGAGAGATCGTCGCACGTCATGGAGTGCCTCTCTCGATCATCTCTGATAGAGACGGAAGGTTTGTGTCAAGGATATGGCAATCCTTCCAAGAAGCTTTCGGCTCACAATTAAATCTGAGCACTGCGTTTCACCAGCAAACTGACGGTCAAAGCGAGCGAACGATACAGACTTTGGAAGACATGCTGAGAGCGTGTGTTATGGATTTGGGCGGTAGCTGGGAAAAGCATTTGCCTTTGGTCGAATTTTCATACAACAACAGCTACCACAC
Organism: Helianthus tuberosus; assembly: GCA_030545235.1. Taxonomy (NCBI): domain Eukaryota; kingdom Viridiplantae; phylum Streptophyta; class Magnoliopsida; order Asterales; family Asteraceae; genus Helianthus; species Helianthus tuberosus. Next base: position 123,475,699 of record CM060451.1, on the reverse strand, counting down.
CAGTATTGGTGCCGCGCCATTCGAAGCTCTTTACGGACGTAAGTGTCGATCACCCCTATGTTGGGCTGACGCAGGTGATAGACAGCTTGCTGGTCCCGAAATCGTCCAAGAGACGACAGACAAGATTGCGCAGATTCGAAAACGCATCGAAGCAGCTCGCCACAGACAGAAAGCCTATGCAGATCCAAACCGGAAACACATGGAATTCCAAGTTGGAGAAATGGTTTTATTGAAAGTTTCACCCTGGAAGGGTGTGGCACGCTTCGGAAAGCGTGGAAAGTTAAATCCGCGCTACATTGGTCCTTTCAGAATTTTGGAAAGAATAGGACTGGTAGCATACAAGCTGGACTTACCTGCTGAACTCCATTCAGTTCACGATACATTTCATGTATCCAACCTGAAGAAAAGTCCAACTCAAGATACCATTGCCATTCCCATCGACGAGATTCATGTTGACGACACGCTCCATTTCGTTGAAGAACCGGTTGAGGTTACGGATTGGAAAGTAAACAAGACCCGTCGGAGCAGTGTCAAGCTCGTCAAAGTTCGTTGGAATGCCAGACATGGTCCTGAATACACCTGGGAGCGTGAGGACCGGATGAAAGAGAAATACCCCCACCTATTTCCCAAGAATCCTGCATCTACAAGCAGAACTTAAAATTTCGGGACGAAAATTTTCTAACGGGGGGAGAATGTGACAACCCTCACTAAACCAGGTATCCGTACGACTTAATTAATAATTAATTACTGCTTAATTACTGTGCTTGTTTGAAATTACTGATGAACTGCTACTTGATTTCTGATACATGCATATACCTGCATCATACTTTACTTACCGTCACTACATTATTTACATGCTGAACCTTAGTGACAAACATGATGCACAAAAAGCACAGTAGCACTATAAACGGATAACCTATTGAACATGCTGATAAAGCCAGCATCAGGCAGACACTGCCTCTAAGGCCTGTATGAGCCAGAAATATTTTACTACACTAGTGGTGAGTGTAGGGATACAAGGGTTGTAGAACTGCGTCTCTAGGAATAAGTTACAATGACTGGATGTGCCTAAAACGTGCTCTAAGCACAAAATTCAGCACTTTAATAAACAATCCAGCTTTTAGCTAACTAATAAAGTGCCAAAACATGAGAAAAATGTTACTAGACACTTTACAAAGTGTCAGGAATAAGTTGTGTCACTAAAAATAATTATAACGACACTTTAAAGCTTGTCTAACGCTTTAACGGATTACTATCCAACCGAACAACCGGACTATACCCGGAACATGAAAATATTGTTAATAACATTACTTATCTTTTTCTGAGCCAGTTAGGGTCCCTGAATACCCTAACACCCGCAATAAAGCACAACACACTACTAACCGGGTTAATCACTCAACTAAACTAGATTAACCTAACTGATACTTAGTGTTTAGTTGAAATGGAACCGGATTACCCCCCCCCCCCTAACCGAACCGTCCCCTTGGGGGACACCCTTGTCCTATTTGTTGATTATAATAATAAGTGTGCTTAATATCTAGATAACACATTAACCATTGGTTAATGCTCATGATAATTGTCTATAAGAACAAGCTTTAAACCAACATAACTTTAACCACTCAACTTACCAACACTCCTCTCTCTCCCTCTCTTTGGTTCTCGGCCGAGAGCACCCCACCACCATCCATCATTTTTCGGCTTTGATCTTGCAAGTTCCAAGCTCATATAAGTGTTAAGGATCACCTACAAGAAGGCTTGGTGCAATCGGAAGGCGAAGGACCTCACTCTATTGCTTTTATCCTCTCATTTTGCGCTTAGATTCTTCCCTAGCCTCGAGCTAGTAGTAAGTTGCTATAATCACCCTCTCGAACTATTTTGAAGTGGTTAATATGATTTGTAACGGTTAAAACTCGTAATCTTACAAAATGACACACAAAAGTTTACTAAAAATACTTGTAATGATGGTTAAAAGCTCATATGTTGTGTAAATCTTGTAGTAATTGATTTGTGTGATTATTTGGACCCGATCTATGTTGTGGTAGTTCGGATCGTCATTTAACCCGGGTTGATCATGATCATGGATCATGACATAAGGTTGTTTTCGAAGTAACAAGGGTTAAAGGATGAAACTCTACCACACACAAATCATGAACTTGTGTAAAAGCGATTTTGCTTGTGAAATACTGTTTAAAACTAGTAGATCTACGTATCTACAAGCGGTATTTTCAAAGAACCAAGTATCAAAGAAATCATGTTTTCTAAAGACGGATCTTACACTAACCCGAATGATTTTTAGAACACACAAGTGTGTAAACACTTGTGTAGCACACACTTTCGACAAAATAACTATTTTTTTTGAAAAAGATGACGAGAAGTTGTAAAGATGGAATTTCTTTAAAAACGGGGTTTTTACGAAACCGGATTGATTTATATAAAAATCCACTAAAAGTAATGGAATTTACTTTCTATCCTCGGATAAAACGCAAGTTCATGTAATTTATGCGATATACATATTTATTTACTAGTTTGTTGTTTTGGACATTGTTTTGATTGAATGAAAAGAATGTTGGTTTGATTTATGAAAGAAAATGATACGCTTAAAAGCGTGGCCACCTCCAGTTATAGAGGAAACTCTGGCGAAATTTTTCTAAAAACCTAACACTTAGAATTATTTTCACTATAAGTGTTAGAAATACTTTTCGACTTGTTTTCAAATTATAGATTTCGCCACGACTCTATTTACAAAACATCGGAGGTGGGATTTCACAAAATAAAACTTGGTAAATATATATTTAGTATATATTTTTCATAAAGGCACTTGATATGTGTTTATGATTATTTTGTGAAAATACTAGTATTATTTTTAGGGTAAAAATAATACTAACAAATGATAATGGATCCAAAATAATACGAACGTCTCTACGATAAATATATAAGTTACGCCGGTAATAATTATTACCACTCGATCATTAAAACGTAACTTACGCATTTTAAGAAAATATGACTTAACGCGTATTTTTGTCAAGGTATAATTTTGGGAAAATTTATGTAATAGAAAATATAATATTTTGAGAAGAATATTTATATTTTGGAGTTAGAAATAAAATATATTTTAAGTGAGACTTAATAATATATTTCGAACACACATGTATTAAATCCCCATCCTTGGGAAGGAAAATAACTACCAAGTATATACAGAATGTAAACACGAAATAGTTGTCTAACTATTTCCCAAAAAACTTAAACCATAAAGCTAAGGCACGGCCGTCCGTCTAATAGAATTAGTACGTGTAGGTCGTCACACAGCTGCTTGATCAGGAGACATACTTGGTAGAGACGCACCACTGTGAGTTCATGTCCCCCTCTTCTCTTAACTGTTTTCAGTTTTCTAAACTACGGGGGTGAAATACATGTTACTTTGATTACAAGTACTTTATACATGGAATGGTTAGCGTAAGGAGGTTTACTACTTAGATCATGTGAGTGGGTAGGAGCAACATGAGGCCATTAGTCCTCATGGTAGGACCGAGGGACAGGAGCGGTAGATCTATCTGGGTGTAGCGAGCCCAGCCCCAGGCCAAACTAGAAACGGACCTCGGGGTGACTTCGTGCCCGACGCATAAATCGGCTAGGTTTGAGTCTCCCTACTTGCACTTCACACATATCAGTGGCCTTGCAAACCATTGGTGATCTCAATTCCCTTATGTGCTACATACCAGGATTTTTATACTTACAAAGGTTTATTTACTCTCTTACACATGAACTCGCTCAACATTATTGTTGATTTTTCAACTTACATGTATTTCAGGGAATTAAAGGATCTGGCGCGGTATGACACGTTTTCCCGCTGCACTAGTTACGAGGTCATCCGGGTTTAGGGAATGTGACTCTTTCCTGGACAAGTCACAGTCCTTAAACTATGCTTATGTTATGTTGTGTTTGTTGAACAATGTTAGGATGTGTTTCCGTTAAGACAATGTTATTGTATTCGGTTATTAAAACTTAATTAAATGGATGATCTTGCATGGTTTTATTTCATATAGCTTTGTTATGGTTAAGCTATGGTATTAAGAAGTCACACCAAATTAACCACGCTTCCGCAAAGCCAGGGTGTGACAGCTTGGTATCAGAGCTCTGATCATAGCGAACTAGGATTCCTTCTCGAGTCTAGACTATGATCACTAGGGCTCTCACGAAAACATTTTTACTGCATACCACTTAAGTCCAGATCCAAAACGTTTTTACAAACAAATGTTGAGCACATTTTATTTATTATTTATAGGCTCAGTCTTGGAGGCTGAGGCTCGGTCTTGGAGGCCGAGGCTCGGTCTGGGAGATCGAGGTAGTTGGCTAGTGAGACTAGGAAGAACAGTCTAAGAGGCTGGGAGAATTTGGCTAGTGAGACTAGGAAGAGCAGTCTAAGAGGCTGGGAGAATTTGGCTAGTGAGACTAGGAGTATCAGTCTAGGAGACTGGGAGGCTAGTGGGACTAAGAGAATTATTTGAATGCTTACTTGGTGAATTATGTGATTAATTGATTGTATGATTGACTGTTTGTGCATGTTTGTGTTTATGTTACAGACACCATGGACACCTCTGGCACAGGTGACTCAGACACCACAGGACCTAGACCTATAGTATCAGATGACCTAGAGTCTTCAGAGCACGAGGTCCACACATCCGACGTTACTAGCACGGACGAGGACGACTTTCAGACCTTTGCTTTACCTGATGGTGCTGATGAGCTCGCTGATGGCCCTTTGGCCGGGGACCTACCGTTAGTGGAGATCCCTGCTCCCATACCACTTGCTTCATATCCTGCTTACGATTTGCTTCTCGACGCCGACGATGATGACGACGTCGATCTGTATGATGATGAGCCCTTAGAGGAGGATGTTCAGGGCGAGGCCCTTCTTGCTGCTGGTGATCTCTTGATGATCGCAGATGCTCCCGCCGAGGAGTCACCCGCTCACGCATAAATCGGCTAGGTTTGAGTCTCCCTACTTGCACTTCACACATATCAGTGGCCTTGCAAACCATTGGTGATCTCAATTCCCTTATGTGCTACATACCAGGATTTTTATACTTACAAAGGTTTATTTACTCTCTTACACATGAACTCGCTCAACATTATTGTTGATTTTTCAACTTACATGTATTTCAGGGAATTAAAGGATCTGGCGCGGTATGACACGTTTTCCCGCTGCACTAGTTACGAGGTCATCCGGGTTTAGGGAATGTGACTCTTTCCTGGACAAGTCACAGTCCTTAAACTATGCTTATGTTAGGTTGTGTTTGTTGAACAATGTTAGGATGTGTTTCCGTTAAGACAATGTTATTGTATTCGGTTATTAAAACTTAATTAAATGGATGATCTTGCATGGTTTTATTTCATATAGCTTTGTTATGGTTAAGCTATGGTATTAAGAAGTCACACCAAATTAACCACGCTTCCGCAAAGCCAGGGAGTGACACGAAGTGTCTACAGCATTGTAATTGATCTGTTATCAATCAAAAGACAGTTTAAAGTAATATTCTTGCTGAATTGAACTCGATACGTCTGTTTCCGCCTTTCGTATTGAGAAAAACTCTTCTGATCGACTCATTCGGGTCAGAAAACGATCCTACAAGTGGTATCAGAGCTCAGGAGGAAGAGTTCTTGCCAATTCAGCTGCAAAATCTGATTTCTACTCCTTCTTTTTCAAAATTAACAACTTTTCACAGTTAAAATCGGCTAATTTTCTCACATTATATACGCAACAGTGTTTTAACAAATCCTTGAAAGTATTGGACCTTAATTCGGTCTAAAAACAGTAAAATTTGTAATTTCGCTTGAAAAACAGTTCGAGATTGATGACATCAGCTTAATTTCACTTGAAGTTGGTGTTAATTTCGCTTGAAAACAATATTTAATTTAAGTGATTCCGTTCGAAATCACTAATTTCGCTTCAGATTGTAATTTTGTTTGAAAGAGTGATAGTTCACACGAAATCAGGTAATTCCGTGTGAAGCTGATATTTCGTTTGAAAAGTGATTCCGTGTGAAGAGGTGATTTCGCTTCAACTGTTATTTCGCTCCACATGGTATTCCGCTTAAAACTTGATTTCGTTTGAAAGTGTCAGAATTTTGTGAAACTTATTACCGAAACATGGAAGAGGAATTTTATAACGCATTTGCTACCACTCCGACTACCCCGGCTAGTGTTACTCAAAACTTGACTTTGGAAAATGAAACGGGCACTATGCAAAAACCGCCTAAGCTTATGAATATCGAGAAGTATAAAGGATGGGAGGAACGTTTTGAAAATTGGGTGCAAGCAAATTATTTGGATGCTTGGGAATGCATTGAAACAAAGTATGTTAGACCGATGAATGATGATGAAGAGAAGATTGCTATTAAAGATTTAAGTGTTGATGATAGAAAGAAATACAAAAATGAAAAAATGATGATTAGTCTATTGCATCAAGCTGTGAAGGAAGATATCTTGGTTTTATTGCAACATAATGGAAGTGCATATTCAATCTGGAAAGCTTTAAAATCAAAGTTTGTTGGAAGTAAAGAAATGATTAAGAACAAAAAGTCACTTTTGAAGAAAGAGTTCGATTTATTTCGTGGTTTGAGAACTGAGAGTACCAAGCAGATCATTGAAAGATATTGCAATCTGTTAGTCCAAATGAAGAGAGTGAGCATCAATAAAGATAATGAAGAGTTGATAGAAAAGTTGGCTGATGTTTGCCACATGAAACTTGGGGCACATATCTCATGATGTTAAGGAACAAGAAAGATTTTAGCAATCTAACACTGAATAAGTTCATTGAAAAGCTTGAAGCTCAAGAGATGGAGCAAAGAAAGATTTCAAGAATGAAAGATTTCGATGGTGAACAAGATATCGGTCTTTATTACAAAGGAGGTATCAGTGATAAGTCCAACATGTCACCAAAAGTTGAGACTGCATTCAATGCAAAGAGTTCATCTGGAGGGTCATTAAAAGGATCAAACAGCAAAACTGAATTTTCTTCATATCCATCATATGATCCAAACTTTTCAACAACAAAGAATGGAAAGAAATTACAGTGCAACATGGTATTAGATCTTGAAAATGGTCAAAATTACACTGAGGAGGTTGCAAAAAGTCACATGTCTTTGTTGGTGACTGTGTTACAATCATACGAGAGTTTAGTGGCAGGTCGAATCGGGAATCCTATGTTGACAAAAGAGGATTACGATCAGATTGATGCTGAGGAGATGGAATTGATGGATATAAAGTGGTGTTTGGCGAGTGTTTTGAGGAGAGCCGAAAAGTTTAAACAAATTACGGGAAGAGATGATTTCCGTGATGCAAATGTGTCTACTTTGGGTTTTGATAAATCTAAAGTTACTTGTTTTCGTTGCAGGGAAAAAGGACACTTCAAGAGAGAGTGCACAAATCGTGAAACAAGTGGAGCTCAAAACCCGTTCGACAACAATGATTATTATCGGAAAGCAATTTATCATCAAGTTGCTCAACAACAACAAGAACCACAAACTGCACATGCAAGAAAGGCAATTGAGGAATCATCAAAGAGAGCCTGCATGGTGAATCAAGATGGTAAAAAGTCTACAAGTGGTTTCAGTTGGGACAAATATGTTTCAGCTGACAGTAAAGCATGTCTGATAAATCAAGATGATGAAAAATTACCAGAAGGGTTTAGCTGGGCAAATTTCAGTTGGGATGATTATGATCCTAACAAAATTCCAAGTCACAAAGCTTTTGTTGCTCGAGTTGCTGAAGACAGTGATAATGATGATGATTATTATTCAAGAAGATTGGAAAAAGGACTTAAGAATGATAGAGGAGAGTGACAGTGATGATGAAAAAGCTAAAAAGAAAAAAGAAAAAAGTTAAAAAACCCGTTAGCAGTGATGATGAAGCAGTTCCAGTGATAATGAAGAAAATGAAAGATATTCCAGTTTTCAAAGTTGATGCAGAAGCTGATGCACAAAAGATTCCGGTGAAATCTGAAAACTGTGAAGCAGTGAAGAAGCAAAACAGTACTTTGATTCATAACATGAACAGATTGAAAGAATCGTATGATGTTCTGAATAAAGCAATGAATCAGTACAATCAATCAAGCAGTGAACAAGCAACAGCAATGAAGACACTTCAAGGAGCTTTCATGACAAAGCAGAAACGTGTTAACAGTTACATTGAAAAATGTGCTATGCTTGAACAGAAACTGGAAACACAAAGGATTGAAACAGAAAGAGTTAATAGGTTATTAAAAAGTTACTCATGTACTTCTTATGTTATTGACAGGGTTTATCCAACTGTTGAAGGCATGAAGGCATTTGATGAAGATAAAGTATCTGAAGACAAAAGTTCTGAAGAAAAGAAGAAGGATACTGAAGTGAAGAGTTCTGGTAAGAAACAAAGTGCCAGTTATACAAAGTGTCCACCCCCACTTGAAAATGGATATTCTCCACAAAATCCAAATTCAGAAAGAGTCAAAAAGGCAACCAATTTACAGTGGGAGTCTGAGTCTACAGAAAATTTGCCAGACAACATCGATGTCATTTTCACATCGTATGACACTGATCATGAGTCCGAATTAATAAAGAAAGTGGTCGATCTGGTGTTGGATAACGATGAAACTGAGGAGTCAAAGTTGGAGTCAAACTCAGAGTCAAAGTCTGACAAGTCAAATCCTACAGTCAAAAAGGAGAAACTGGTTTACAATAAAGATTTTTTATTATCAAAATCTAATTTGAATGGCGAACCAATCAAAGTGGCTTATACTTTGAATGATTCTGACAAATTATATTCTGATGAAGAATTTCCAATAAGAGGTGTTAAAACTGAATTGATCAAAAAGGTTTTCAAACTAACAGAAATTAATATTTCTGAGATAAAAGATGTAAATCTTTCTGAAAAACCTAAAAAATACACCTCAAGAGTTCAACAAAGAGAAAACAAGAAAAAGGGTTACAGTTCTGGTTCTGGTTTTCAAAAGAAACCAAACCATAACGGTAATTTAAAAAGAAAAGGTCTTGGATTTATTCCACCGAAAAACCATAAAAATGAGAAAATTTATAAACCAAAAACTGTGTTTGTTTCAGGAACATCAATTGAAGAAGAAAAGGAGCAGTTGTTCAGGAATCAATCAAACAAAGAATTCCTTGCAAGGAAGCAAGAGGAAATAGAGAAAAATGTTGCTCAACAGAGAAAGGAAACGAGAACCTGTTTTCAATGCAAAATTGTTGGTCATATTGCCAGGAACTGTCCAAAGGCAATTCAAATAAAACATGGAGTTTCTGAAAAACTGAAAGGAAAGATTGTTGATAATGAACCACCAACCAAACAATTCAAAGTTTTCAAAAATTCGAAGTTTGAGGTTGGTGAATGTTCAAGAGGTTTTTACAAGAAAAAAGCAAATCTTGATAATCACAAGTGGGTTGTTAAGAAATCTGTTGATAGTTCTAGCAATGATTCCGATTCGTCAAATCAGAGGAGCTATTTTCAGGTGATGAATCTGATTCCACAAAATCAGAGGAGCCACGTGATGAGTTAAAATTGGAAACATCAGTATCTCCAATGGATGACGTCAATTTTCCACCATTGAGGGTTGAAAATTTTAAACAAAAGATTGGCAAAATTGAGATTTCAAATCAATTTTTCTCCGAAAAGAAAGAATTTGACATTGAAACAACTTTTAACCCCAAAGTGCATCATATTTTTGGTAAAATGGTTGATGGGAAGGTAAAAGGGGTGAAGGAATTTTATGAGAAAAAATTGAAGAAACCAGGTAAAACTGTGACATCCCAGGTTTGTGACTGGGATGGAACATATTATGATGAGTGATAAGTATGACTTGCCGGAGCTCCCAGGTTGGTAAGAGTGGAGCAGGAATCGGCATCTTTCTTGAGAATTCACTCTGGTGATATTTCAATCTACAAGTGGTTGAAGAAAGGTTTTAACATACAAGTGGTAAATCAGGGACATTAAGTTGTACTTGATTTTTTACAAGTCGTGTTTGTTGTTTGAATTTAAATTTGTTAAATTTTTTCAAGAGGTTGAAAATGAACAAGGTGATGAACAAATCCCCTAACCTACAAGTGGTTTTATGAAATCAACACAACTTATTTTCCGGAAAAACCATTATGATTAAAACAAACTTAAGTGTTTTGAAATCACAATGGGAAAATAGTTTGTTGTGAGGGGGAGTTCTGATTGTTTATGCCAAGTGGATAGCGAAATGAAGTGATTCGATATCAGTTGTCACTTTACTTGTATAGTTTTTTTTTCAAATTTCCTTTAAATGTGTTTGAATTTTAGGGGGAGTAAGAAATTTCTGAAAATCCAAAAACATTTGAAAATTTGAAAAAGCCAAAAATATGATATAATCAAAAATGAGTTTTGTTGTAAAAAGAGGAAATGATAGTACATCAGTGGACTATCACAGCAATGCTAAAGAATTGGAAAGTCAAATTGTGATAAACGGTCTCACTGATGATGTGCCAGTAGGTTTTTACACATTTAGTAGATTGTGACGAGATATAAACCTAAAATTCAAACTTACTTATATCGTGGGGAACATCTCTCGGATATATGGGTAACCCCCGAAATCTTGTTTGAAAGGTCCCTCTTTCTGAGATACTAGGTCTTTATACTCAGTGATATCTGGGGTATTATCCTGGGACTTCTGATTTTGCGGAAGCAATGGCCTAGTCCCCGTATAATACTTTCTGCTTGCTTGAAATATAGCACCACCCTCAGTACAAAAAATGATGAAACATTGAAAAATGCTAATCATGTGCTGTTGAAGAAAAGATTCTCTAAAGGGAACACACCAAAAGTCGAAGCCGTCATCTCTTTGCTGAACGGAAGTTCTGACCTGAGCTCTCATGGCCCTCGCATTTAATCCTTTACAGATATCATCTGTGGTATACTCACCTGTAAGACTGAATATTGGGATCTGGATACGGGAGTATATTCTGAGGTGGGACACGCGAATATGTTTAAGTGCTTAAAACATTAATCTCATATCTCGAAGTAGTTGAACTTTGTGTGAGAATTTAAATGGATCAGTATACTGACAATCTAAGTGAATCGTTTAGAACTAAAAATGTTTAAAACTTAACAGTGTTGGTGATTTGTCTCGAAAACTGATATGATTCTCTTACACAGACTTACAAAAATATTGTCTGTAAATATTTCTTTTCTACATTTCATTACATTCAAAAATCCAAAAAGATTTTAGTGTGTTTTAGCATAAATTTTGAAAAATTCAAAAAGTTTTTCGATAACTGTTGTTGAAGAGCTGATTTTCAAAATACCAAGTGCTGAACAAGATGAACAAAAGGTTTGGGAGAATTTGTGTGAGATGTTTGAGTTGAAAAAATTGTTTGAAAATGAAAATGTTATTTTTACAAGTGGTTCATCAGTGATTAATATTGTAAAATCTTGTATTGATTTGTGTTTACAAGTGGAAAGCAGAGAATAAATTTGTTAAAATTTTAAAAATTTGTGAAATTTATTGTAAGGTAGAGAATGTGCAGGTTAGCCAGGTTCTGATATCTGAAGATCATATGGTTTCAAGAGAGCCAGGTTTCGATCCTGAGGAGGATGTGAGCCAGTTCATGATCCTGAACCTGTAAGAGCCAGACTACGATCTCAAGCACAATTTAAGGGGGAGTCTGAAGATTGTAGAACCAAGTTTAGATCCTAATGATTCAACGCAAGCTGATGATGCTGATGAACTTAAGGAATCAAGAGATTTGATCAAGAGATTGTAAGAGCCAGTTACAGATTTTGGAAGATAGTGAGATAAGAGCTAGGTTGAAATTATGGAGAAGAGGAAAAAAGAAAGAGATTGAGGATACTTTACATTGTTAGATACTTCAGAAGAGGTCGAAAAGACTGAAAATGTTGAAGACTCGACACTGAAGACTCGTCAACATTCGAGGGGGAGTCTGTTGGTGCATGCGTCTGACGATTTCGTCTTGTATCGAGTCTTGTATTGTACTAGATAGAACAGGGCACGAAAAACGAGAATGTGTATTAATGGGTAATTTCGCTTGAAATGACACATGGTCATTTCAAACGAAATCAACATGTTAATTCCGCTTGAAGTGATTCCGTGCGGAATCTGATTTCGTTTGAGCCTGTTTCAAGCGGAATTAGAACCCTATAAATACATGTCATGCCTAGTCATTTGTAATGATTCTGATTCCGGTAGCGAAGCTCTGCCGAAGTGTCTACAGCATTGTAATTGATCTGTTATCAATCAAAAGACAATTTAAAGTAATATTCTTGCTGAATTGAACTCGATACGTCTGTTTCCGCCTTTTGTATTGAGAAAAACTCTTCTGATCTACTCGTTCGGGTCAGAAAACGATCCTACATCTCATCACCTAACTTCCTCTTGGATGATGATCTATCAATCTCTTGTATTTTCCCAGGATCAAACTCCTGGATCTATTCTCTTTATCTTCTCTTGATTCCTTAATTTCATCAGCATCAACAATTTGCTACCTTCAGGATCTGAAACTAGCTCTAGCATCTACAGACTCCTCTTTTCTACCAGACTCCCCCTTGAATTGTGCTGGGATCGTAGTCTGACTTTCACATGTTCACAGGTTCAGGATCAAAACCTAGCTCAACTTCTGGTCAGAATTCGAAACCTGACTAACCTGCACATTCTCTACCCAAAACATAAATTTCATAAAATTTAAATTTTGACAAATTTAATCTATGCTTACCACTTGTAAAAACAAACACACAATTGATTTAATCAATTAAAAACTCTGATGACCACCTGTAGGCAAAGCATTTGTCTAATCACACATTCCCAAACCTGTTCGTCATGTTTATCACTTGGAATTTTGAAAATCAGCTCTCCAATATCAGTTGTCGAAAATCTTTTTGAATTTTACAAATTTTATGTTAAAACACTCCGAAAATCTTTTTGGTTTATGATTTTAATGAAATGCAGAAAAGAAATATTTACAGACAATATTTTTATGAGTTTGTGTAAGAGGATCATATCAGTTTATGAGACAAATCACTTAGCACCATTAAGCTTTAAACATTTTACGTTCTAAACGATTCACTTAGATTGTCAGTATACTGATCCACTTAAATTTTCACACAAAGTTCAACTGTTTCGAGATACGAGATTAATATTTTAGAGAATTAAACTTATTCGCGTGTCCCGCCTCAGAATATACTCCCGTATCCAGATCCCAATATTCAGTCTTACAGGTGAGTAAACCTAGATGATATCTGTAAAGGGTTAAATGCGAGGGCCATGAGAGCTCAGGCTATTGCTTCCGCAAAATCAGAGAGATGATGGCTTCGACTTTAGGTGTGTTCCCTTTAGAGAATCTTTTCTTCAACAGCACATGATTAGCATTATGCAATGTTTCATCATTTTTTATGCTGAGGGTGATGCTATATTTCAAGCAAGCGAAAAGTATTATACAGGGACTAGGCCATTGCTTCCGCAAAATCAGAAGTCCCGGGATAATACCCCAGATATCACTAAGCATAAAGACCTAGTATCTCAGAAAGAGGGATCTTTCAAACAAGATTTCGGGGGTTACCCATATATCCGAGAGATGTTCCCCACGAGATAAGTAAGTTTGAAATTTAGGTTTATATCTCGAACACAATCTACTAAATGTACAAAAACCTACTGGCACATCATCAGTGAGACCGCTTATCACATTTGACTTTTCAATTCCTTAGCGTGCTGTGATAGTCCACTGATGTACTATCATTTCCTCTTTTTACAACAAAAACTCATTTTTGAATTTTATCATATTTTTTACTTTTTCAAATTTTCTAATGTTTTTGTATTTTCTTAAATTTTCTTACTCCCCCTAAAATTCAAAATCATTTAAAGGAAATTTGAAAACAAACTGTACAAATTAAAGTGACAACTGATTTTCAAGCTTCAATTCGCTATCCACTTGGCATAAACAATCAGAACTCCCCTTTCAACAAACTATTTTCCCATTATGATTTCAAAACACTTAAGTTTGTTTTAATCAAAATGGTTTTTCCGGAAAATTAGTTTTGTTTGTCGCTTCACAAACATAGGGTTTTCATCACATTGTTCTTTCACAATCCTCTTGTAAAAATTTAACACTTGTAGGTTCTATCAACAGAACCACTTGTAGGAAAGATAAATCAAGTACAACTTAATGTCCCTGATTAATCTTGTTGGTCGAAATATCACAGAAGTGAATTTCTCAAGAAAGATGCCGATACCTGATCCACACTTACCAACCTGGGAGCTCCGGCAAGTCAGTTTTTTAAGTAGAAGATGCATTCACCCAAGCCTGACCAGCCTTGGGTGATTGTGATCCAGCTCTATCCCACCATCGTTTAGATTTGTAAAAATCTTTAACACCCTTTACCTTACCGTCAACCATCTTTCCAAAGATATGTTTAACTTTCCCATTGAAAACCTGTTCAACATCAAATTCTTCTTTACCAACAAAGAATTGATCTGAAATTTCAATCTTACCAATTTTCAACTTCGAATTTTCTTTTGACAATGGTGGAATGTTTTCATCATTCAACTCTGGAACGGAATTCTCATTCTTTTTCTCAACAGATGACTCCTCAGATTTTATGGAATCAAATTCATTGTCAGAAATTGAAACAGATTTAACAACCCATCTTTGTTTGTTTTCATCAACTTTTCTTTTGTAAAAACATTTTGAAACATCACCAGTTTCGAAAATCAAATTTTCAAACACTTTAGATTTCTCAGTTGGTTGTTTCTTTTCATCAACACATTTCTTTTTCAACTTTGAGTTAGAAGTAACTCCCTGTTTTGTGTTGATAGACATTTGGCAGTTCCAAGCGATGTGTCCAACTTCTTGGCATTTGAAACATGTTCTTCTTTCAACTCTCTTCTCAAATTCTTTCACCAGATTCTTTTTTCTTTCAGCAAGAAACTCTTTGTTTGTTTGTCTCCAGAATGGTTTCTTCTCTTCTTCTACTGAACTTGCACCTGAAACAAATTTAGTTTTTGTTTTATAAGATTTCTCATTTTTATGATTTTCTGGGGGAATGAAACCTAATCCTTTCTTTTTGAAATTACTATTATGGTTTGGTTTCTTTTGAAAACCATGACCAGAATTGTAACCCATTTTCTTGTTCAATCTCTGTTGAACTCTTGAAGTGTATTTTTTAGGTTTTTCAGTAAGATTTAAATCTTTTATTTCAGAAATATTAATTTCCGTTAATTTGAAAACCTTTTTGATCATTTCAGTTTTAACACTTCTTATTGGAAATTCTTCATCAGAAAATAATTTGTCAGAATCATTCAAAATATATGCTACTTTAAATATTTCGTCATTCAAGTTATTCTTTGATAAAAGAAAATCTTTATTGTAAACCCGTTTGACCGGTGAACTTGGACTCTTGTCTGATGAACTCGAACTTTCAGATTTAGACTCCGACTTTGACTCTTCATCCATATCCAACACCTGATCGACCACTTTCTTTAATAACTCAGACTCATGATCAGTGTCAGACCCTGTGAATGTAACATCAATGTTATCTGGTAACTCATCAATGGTTTCAGACTTTAACTTGATGTTGACTGCCTTTTTTAATCGTTCCTCATTAGGCTTTCTGGGAGAATAACTATTCCAGATCGGAGGCGGACACTTATTATACTTGACATTTGGTTTCTTACCAGCATCTGTATCTTCTATCTTTTAATCTTGAAAAGCTTCAAGACCTGCAACAGTAGGATAAACCCTGTCAATCAAATAATCACAAGTTGTATAACTCAACAATAATCGTTTGATTCTTTCACTTTCAATCTTTTCGAGTTCCAAATCCTGCTTTAGCTTTGTACAATCTTCAATATATTCATTGATGACCCTCTGCTTAGTCATTAATGTTGAACTCATCATTGTCATAGCAGCATCAACTTCCAAATTTGTCTTGTTCAAACCATCAACTGTTCTGTTTAGTACATCATATGATTCTTTTACGTACTTCACATCAAACAACAACTTTTCTTTCATCTCTTCAAGTTCACAAATCTTCTTGTCTTTCTCTTCACAATGTTTGCAAGATTCCAAACATTGTACACAAGGTTTCATAACTTCAACAAATTTTTCAACTTCGACGATCTTCTCAACCTCAACTATTTTCTCAATCTCAACAATTTTTCAACTATTTTCTCTACTTCAACAATTTTTTTCATCACTTTCTCCACTACCTTTTCAACCACATCCGGTTCTTCATCAAATTCTATTTCTGCTTCCCATCCTTCAACTTCGACTTTTTCTGTCAAATTTCTTTCAACTTCTGTTTTCTCAGCTTCTGTTTTTGCTTTTTCTTCAGCAATCTTTCTTGCTTCCAACTCTCTTTTCATTCTAGCAGCCTTCTTCTCATTCAACATCTCGATCTTATCTGCAAAAAACAAATTAAAACTATAAGTATCCAGACCTTTTCTGGCTTTATTGATATATTCTTCTTCATCATCGGTATCTGCATCACATCCCAATTCGCTAAAAATCGGTATTCTTTTCGGCTGAGATTTGATTTCTCCTTCTTCCAAGATTTGAGCAACAAGACCTGAACCAGCCGGAATGTATTTGTCCTAGCTAAATCCCTCTGTAACTTTTTCATCATCTTGATTAACAAGATACGCTTTCTTCTTCTCAACTTCAATGGCATTGGATGATGATGGTTGTTGAGCAAGCTGGTGAAAAATTGACTTTTGATAATAATCATTTTTTCCATCTTGTCTTCTAGTTGCTTCTTTGTTTTTACACTCTCGTTTAAAATGTCCCTTTTCTTTGCAACGAAAACATGTAACTTTTGATTTGTCAAACCCTATCGGAGATGCACCCATTTCACGAAAATCATCTCTTCCGGTGACTTGTGTGAATTTTTCTGCTCTTCTAACTGCACTAGCTAGACACCACTTGATGTCCATCAACTCGAGTTCTTCAGCATCAATCTGATCATAATCCTCTTTTGTGAGCATCGGATTTCCGATTATTCCAGCAACTAAACTTTCATACGACTCTAACATAGCCACAAGTGATGCCATGTGTTGCTTAGCTATTTCTGGAGAAATATTTTGACCATTTTGAATATTCAAAGTAACATTGCATTGCAAATTTGTTGAATTCTGTCGTTGAGGACTTGGTGTTGTAAAATTTGGATCAAAACTTGAATAAGATGACGAATATCCACCACTCTGAGTAACTGTGCTACCATTTGTTCCAGAAGAACTATCAGCACTGAAAGCAGTCTTAACCTTTGGACTTGGAGTAGTTTCAAATTTGTTTCCTCTGTAGTAAAGACTAACATCTTGTTGAGCATTCGGATTGCTCATAATAGCAGTTTTCTGTACATCCAATTCATGTTCTTCAAGCTTCTGAATGAATTTAGCCAAATTCATACTTTCATGTTTTCTCATATGCTTTAGAATCAACAAATATGTTCCCCATTTATTCTGTGGTAGTGCATCAGCAAGTTTATCAACCCATTCATCATCTTCCTTCTTGATGTCCAATCTTCTCATTTCAAGAACAAGCCGACAATATCTATCGATAGTTGTTTTTGTTGTTTCACCTTCAAAGGCTACAAACATATCAAAAGATTTCTTTAGTAAAGCACATTTATTTTTTATCATATCAACACTTCCCTTAAACTTTTGAATCAAAGCCAACCAAATTGATCTAGCAGTATCCTCATGTTGAAGCAAAAAAAATATATCCTCTTTTACTGATTGTTGTAGAATGCTAATCATCATTTTCTCACTAGTGTACTTTAATTTCTCACCATCTAAATAATCACTAAAAGCTTTTTCAATTCCACGTTCATCTGTTGGTTTAACGTAATCTACATCTAAGGCACACCATGCATCAAACTTATATGCTTGCACCCAGTTTTCAAACCGATTTTTCCATCCTTTAAAATCTTCAATGTACATAAGCTTTGGTGGTTTGTGGTAAGTACCTGTCTCATTCTCACTGTAAATGTAGGATCGTTTTCGGCCCTGATTGAGTCGATCAGAAGAATTTCTATCCAAAACAAGAGGCGGAAACTAATGCTTTGGTGCGATTTCAGCAAAATTCACTTTAAACTGTTGTTGTATTGATCTTGATAACGTTTACAAGCTCTGACAACACTTCGGCAGCACTTCGTGGCTTACCGGAAGAGAACACCTAAAACTATGTTGTGATTTCGCTCATACAACCTTTATATAGGCTAACAGGTTTCGCTCATACAGACATGACATATAAGCGAAACCACACACTTGCCACATAAGCGAAACCTAGTTCTTGACTCATGAGCGAAATCCTATCTATGACACAAAAGCGAAACCCTATCTAATACAAGATTCTTGGTTTTCGTGCCCTATTCTATCCTATACACTGCTAGACTCGATACAAGACGTAGTCGACAGACGTAGTGCACCAACAAACTCCCCCTCGGATGTTGACGGAGTCTTCAGTGTCGAGTCTTCGATTGTCAACCTACAATCTTTATCAGTCTTCGATCTTCCTCTGAAGTATTTGTCATTGCAAGAATCCTCATTCTCTATCTTTATCTTCAACAAACTCCTTTCTCTCAAATGTTGAATATCATGGTGTCTTCAGACTCCCCCCCTCAATCTGCTGGGATCGTAGTCTGGAATTCAAAGCTTCAAAATTCATTCCAAGATCTTTACCTGGCTCTCTTACAGCTCAGTATCGTCACCTGGCACGAATTTACCTGAAAAATCTTTACCCAACACATAAGTTTCTTTTTAAAGATTAAATCTTTTAACAATTTAGAAACTTTGTCAGGCATTCTATAAAAGATTTGTTCTCTGACAACCACTTGTAGATATAAAACATTTTTCATACTCTCTCCCAAACCTGTTCATCAAGTTTAGCACTTGGAATTTTGAATGTCAGCCTTCCAACAACAGTTGTCGAAAATCTTTTTGAATTTTTCAAAAAACTTATGCTAAAACACACTTAAAATCTTTTTGTATTTTTGACTGAAATAGAAATGCAAAAAAATGAAATATTTACAAACAATATTTTTGTGAGTTCGTGCAAGAGGATCATATCAGTTTATGAGACCAATCACCAACACCGTTAAGCTTTAAACATTTTAAGCTCTAAACGATTCACATAGATTGACGATATTGTTATCCACTTAAACTCAATCTAAAAAATTTCGAAATGCTTACCGATACGTTAACAATCAGGTCGATACTTCCGTATACGCAGAGAAAGTCCAATGTTTAAACAAAATAAGAAAAAATAAAACAAGTTGAAGTTGTTTAGGTTTTAACCACCAGGTCGATACTTCCATATACGCAGAGGAGGTCCAAAGCTTAAACGAAACACCAAAGAAAATAAAGCAGAACGTTTAGGCAACAACATCCAGGTCGATACTCACGTATACGCAGAGGATGTCCGATGCTTAAACAAAATAAAGAAATAAAACAAGTTTAAATCTTTGCAAAATGAAATGCACAATCACAGCGACTTTTCAGCAAAGTTGTGAAAGTTCACAAACTTAACCAGTTTTATGTCTTTCGACAATCAGCGATTACTGAGTAGGCACACAGTCAAGAAGGACAAAACTAAATACTATGCTTTCGACCATGGACTAGAACTAGGCTTTTTCAATTAAGTTTGTATCGTTATCGCAATTCTACTAGTCTAGCTGAGCCTATCGTCACATCCTTAGTGAGACCGTTTATCACATTTTAACTTTCCGTTTCTTTAGCATGTTGTGACAGTCCACTGATGTACTATCATTTCCTCTTTTATGCAACAACAACTCATTTTTCATTTTATCATGTTTTTTGCTTTTTCAAATTTTCTAATGTTTTTGGATTTTCTGAAAAATATACTCCCCCTAAAATACAAATACATCTAAAGAAAATTTAAAACAAACTATACAGGAACATGACAACTGATATCGAATCACTTCAATTCGCCATCCACTTGGCATAAACAATCAGAACTCCCCCTCACAACAAACTATTTTCCCATTGATTTCAAAACACTTAAGTTTGTTTTAATCAAATGGTTTTTTCGGAAAATAAGTTTAATTGTTTTACCACTTGTAAAGTTAGGGGATTGGTTCATCACATTGTTTTTTTTAACCACTTGTAGGAAATCAGATACAACTTAATGTCCCTGATTTACCACTTGTAAGATCAATCCAATCAAGCATTTTCAACCAAACATCATCTGTTGGTTGAATTCTCAAGGTGCTGATTCCTACTCCACACTTACCAACCTGGGAGTTCCGGCAATTCACACTTATACAAAAACAATTTTCATAAACAATGAATGATGCCGATTCATGCTCCACGATTACCAACTTGGGAGCTCCGGCAAGTCAGGTTTTTACTGTTTGAAAAATATATCCACCCAAGCCTGACCTTCCTTGGGTGTAACAACCTCTTCTTCATCTTTACTTTTAACCGACCTGTGAACATTTCTTTTGGAAGCATAAAATTCTTTCACTCCTTTGGCCTTACCATCGACCATTTTTCCAAAAATGTGTTTCACAGTTCCGTTGAAAGCTTTATCAACATCAAATTTCTTTTTGTCAAAATAAAATTGATTTGAAATTTCAACATTTCCAACTTTCTTCTTAAAATTTTCAGCCCGCAAAGGTGGAAAATTCACATCATCCACTTTTGGAACTGATTTTTCAATTCTTTCTTCAACACGTGGCTCCTCTGATTTTGTGGAATCAGATTCATCACCAGAACTGTTTCCTGAACCCTTAACAACCCATATTTGATTTTTCAGATTTTCTTTTCGTTTTACCACATTCTTTGAACATTCTCCAACCTCAAAAGTGGAGTTTTCAAAGCCTGTAAATTTTCTGGTTGTAAGTTCAGTTTTCTCAACAACTTTTTCTTTCATTTTACCAGAGACGTCCTGTTTTGGTTTGAATGTCTTCGGACAGTCCCTAGCAACATGACCAACAGTTTTACACTAAAAACAAGTTCTCTTTTCAATCTTCTTCTGAACAACATTCTTCTTTATGTCTTCTTGCTTCTTCACAAGGAATTCTTGATTTGTCTGCTTTCTGAATGCTTGCTCTTTCTCATCATCTAAAGATTTTCCTGAAACAAACACAGTTTTTGGTTTAGAAAATTTTTCATTTTTATAATTTTTCTGTTGATTAAAACCTAATCCTTTCTTTTTGAAATTACAGTTATGGTTTGGTTTTTTATGAATACCAGAACCAGAATTGTAACCCTTTTTCTTGTTTAATCTTTGTTGCACTCTTGAGGTGTAAAATCTTGGATTTTCAGAAAGATTAATATCTTTTATTTCAGAAATGTTAATTTCTGTTAGTTTGAAAACCTTTTTAATCATTTCAGTTTTAACACCTCTTATTGGAAAAATCTCATCAGAATATAATTTGTCAGAATCTTTCAAAGTATATGCTACTTTGACCGGTTCGTCATCCAAATTAGATTTTGATAACAAAAACTTTTTGTCATAAACCCGTTTGTCCTTTTTGATTGTTGACTTTGACTTGTCGGACCCAGACTTTGACTCGGATTTGGACTCCGGTTTTGACTCCTCTATGTCATCTTTATCTAACACCTGATCGACCACACTTTTTATCAACTTTGACTCATGATCAGTGTCGGATGACATGTATGTGACATCAATATTTTCTGGCAAGTTATCCGACGGCCCAGACTCCCATTGTAAGTTTATTGCCTTTTCGACTCTTTCGGAATTTGGATTTCGAGATGAATATCCATTTTCGACCGGGGGCGGACATCTATTGTAGACCACACTTGGTTTCTTACTAGAAATCTTCACTTTATCTTCGTCTTCTATCACAGATTTCTCTTCTTCTGAAGTCTTTACTTCTTCAAAAGTCTTCAAATTCTCCACAACCGGATAAATCCTGTCAACAACAAAAGTAGAACATGAGTAACTTTCTAATAACTTGTTGACTCTTTCAGTTTTGATTCTTTGTGTTTCAAGCTTTAATTCCAGCTCAGCACACTTTTTATGTGAAAATTGACATCATCAAGCTGTCTCAGGTACGCTCTCTTCAGCGTATTCATTGCCACAACTTTTTCACCATTTGAATCAGTATACTTGTTAATTTCTCTGTTCATTGTATCATAGGATTCTTTCAATCTGTTTATATTGTGTAGCAACTCATTATTCTGCTTGATTAAAGAATCACAATTCATGCACTTTTCAGAAACTTTAACAGGTTCTGCATCAACTTTGACTTCAAATTCAGGAACATCCTTGACTGTTCTGTTTGACCATAAAAATTCAGCTCTTCTCTTTTTCTCAGCTTCAGCTTCAGCTTTTAATCTCTCTTCCTCTTCTTCAAGCTTTCTCCGTTTTTCCTCTGCAGCTTCCATGACTTTTCTGCACTTTTCTGCCCATTTCAGATCGTAGGCATTTGCAATGAAAGCTTTAACATTTGAAGTGTCTTTGGACATCTCTTTGGCCATGAGTTCTTGATCTGGGCAAAAATTGTCCCAACTAAAACCTTCAGCTAATTTTTCATCGTCTTGATCTGCCAGACATACTTTGCTATTTGTTGGAATGTAATTATCCCAACTGAATCCACCATCCTTCCCCAGACAAGCTTTCTTTGAATCTTTAATCTCCATTCTTCCATGTGCAGTTTGTGCTTGATGCGGTGCTGGTGGTGTGACTTGATGATAAATCGCCTTTTTGTGATAATCGTTGTTTACAAAAGGATTTTGGGCTCCACTAGCTTCACGATTTTTGCACTCCCTCTTGAAATGCCCTTTTTCCTGCAAAGAAAACATGTAACTTTAGATTTATCAAAGCCTAAAGTTGAAACATTTGCATCACGGAAATCATCTCTTCCCGTAATTTGTTTAAACTTCTCAGCTCGTCTCAACACACTAGCCATGCACCATTTAATGTCCATCAATTCCATTTCCTCAGCATCTATTTGATCGTAATCCTCTTTTGTGAGCATTGGATTACCGATCTTTCCGGCCACAAAACTACTATATGATTCTAAAATCATTCCCAACAAAGACATTTGATTTTTAGTAACCTCTTCAATATAATCTTGATCATTTTCAAGACTTAGAACAATATTGCACTGAAGTTTTCTTCCATTCTTTGTTACTGAAATGTTTGGATCAAATCATGAAAATCTTGTGCTGCTTGATCCCTGGGATGATTTCTTTTCAGAAGAATATTTCGCACTGTAAACAGTTTCGACTTTTGGAGAAAAATTTGACTTTTCGTTGACACCACCTTTATAATACAAGCTGATATCCTGTTCTCCATCGTAGTTCTTCATCCTGGCAATTTTCCTTTGCTCCATCTCTTGAGCTTCCAGGTGTTTGATGAAGTCTCCCAGTGTCAAATTTTTATAATCCTTTCTGTTGGATCTTAGCATCATCAAAAATGTTCCCCAAGTTTCATGAGGTAGCGCATCTGCAAGTTTTTCAATCAATTCATCAGTATCTTTTTTAATACCAAGTTTTGACATATTTCTCACCAAGTTACAATATCTTTCTATTATTTGCTTGGTATTTTCAGATTTTAATCCCCGAAACAGATCAAACTCTTTCTTCATGAGAGACATTTTGTTTTTGAGCATATCATCACTTCCAACAAATTTTGCTTCCAATTCTGTCCAAATTGAATAAGCAGTTTCATCATGTTGAAGCAGTATTAAGATATCTTCTTTTATCGCTTGCTGAAGCAGACTCACCATCAATTTCTCATCCCTATATTTCTTTTTATCTTCAGTATTCATTTCCCTAATTGTTAACTGAGCATTATTCCTTGTGGGCCTAACATATGGTTCTTCAGTGTGTTCCCACGCATCCAAGTGATAAGCTTCAACCCAATTTCCAAAACGTTCAGACCAACCATTGTAATCATCAATATCCATGAGTTTAGGTGGTTTCTGAGACGTCCCGGTTTCGTTCTCAAGCAAAGTATTCTAAGTGATTGTAATCGGACTAGCAAAGGCGTTATAGAATTCGTTGTCCATTGTTCAAAGTTCACAAGTTCATAAATTTCCAAGCTTAGGCAAAAATAACCCTTTGAGCGAAATCCCTAATGTTACAAAAAGCGAAATATCAAGTTGACTTATGAGCAAAATCCCAAAGTGACTTAATAAGCGAAACCCTAAGTGTCAGTATGAGCAAAACCTAAGTGTCACTATAAGCGAAACCCTGAGTTGTACAGATGAGCGAAATCAGGTTGATCAGATGAGCGAAATCACTGAATTGCTGGTTCACAAGAGCGAAATCACCTATGTTCCAAGAGCGAAATCAGGCATGACGTCACTATTTGCACAAGTCCCTAAAAGCGAAATCCCCTAAAATACTAAGTTTTTGGTCGATTTTAGCTTTGAAACTTTCAAGGGTTTATTAATGCATGATTACGAGTGCTGTGTGTGAATTTGAGCTGGTTTTACCGAGAAAAATTTTGTAATTTTGAATAAAGTGTAGAAAATCAGAAGAAATGCAGCTGAAATGGCAAGAACTCTTCCTCCTGAGCTCTGATACCACTTGTAGGATCGTTTTCGGCCCTGATTGAGTCGAACAGAAGAATTTCTATCCAAAACAAGAGGCGGAAACTAATGCTTAGGTGTGATTTCAGCAAAATTCACTTTAAACTGTTGTTGTATTGATCTTGATAACGTTTACAAGCTCTGACAACACTTCGGTAGCACTTCGTGGCTTACCGGAAGAGAACACCCACAACTATGTTGTGATTTCGCTCATACAACCTTTATATAGGCTAACAGGTTTCGCTCATACAGACATGACATATAAGCGAAACCACACACTTGCCACATAAGCGAAACCTAGTTCTTGACTCATGAGCGAAATCCTATCTATGACACAAAAGCGAAACCCTATCTAATACAAGATTCTTGGTTTTCGTGCCCTATTCTATCCTATACACTGCTAGACTCGATACAAGACGTAGTCGACAGACGTAGTGCACCAACAGTAAATAGTTTCAGCAGCTGTAACAGGAGTGACTGGTGTAGCAAACGCATTATAAAACTCTTCTTCCATGTTTCGGTACAAATTTTCACAAATTCACAAAGTTCAAACGACATGATGATTCACACGAAAACACTTTTGGTGCGAAATACCCTTTGATGCGAAATAGAACCTCAAACGAAATAACCACTTTCAAATGGAATAGTGATTTCGTGCGAAAACAGTCATGCAAAATGACAACTTGGTGCGAAATGATCTGATTTCGTGCGAAATAAGGTGATTTCGTACGAAATGAAATGCAATAAGTTGATTTCGTGCGAAATAGATGTCTTTTCAAGCGAAATGAGGTATTTCGTGCGAAATAAGGACCTGATTCAAATGAAATAGGCTATTTCGTGCGAAATGCTGCTGATGTCACCTTTCGATCAGTTTTCAAGAGAAAAAGACAAAATGAACAAATTTTAGATTGATTTTAGGTCCAGATCTTTCAAGGATTCGTTAAAACTATGTTTCGCGCTTAATATGAGAAATTCAATCCATTTTAACCGTGAAATTCTGTTTAATTTTGAAAAGAAGGTGTAGAAGTTAGAAATTTTGGTGAAATCAAGCTGATTTAACAAGAACTCTTCCTACTGAGCTCTGATACCAATTGTAGGATCGTTTTCACGACCAAAACGAGTCGTTCAGAAGCGTTCTTATCAATACGAAAGGCGGAAACAATCGTATCAACTTGGAATCGGCTTGATTTACACACAGAATCACTTTTAATGTCTTGTATAATGATTTGACAAAGATTACAATCAGTAGACACGTCGGCAGCAGTTCGGTACCGGAAATCAGAATCGTTCCAAATGACACAGCACATCAGGTATATATAGTAGTGGTGATTTCTCACGAAATAGGCACTTGCTATTTCATACGAAATAGCTATGTTCATTTCGTACGAAATAGCTTTTGCTATTTCTTGCGAAATGACTTCACACCTACGTTTCTCGTTTTGCGTGCCCTGATCTTTCTAAACTAGTACAAGACTTGATACAAGACAAAGTCGACAGACATATGCACCTACAACTCCTAGGGTTACATTATGCATGAATAGATATGGATAATACCATAGTAACTAATCACAATACCGAATCAAAACCTATTGAATCTGGTGAATCCAAGGCACCTTTCTATACTAAGAATCCAATGGTTAAAAGGTATGTCTCTCAGAATTTTCCATCAAGGGATACGGGTTGTATAGGTGTAACATCTGGTGTCACTTACAATCACAGGGGTTCAATAAAAGAGGAGTTCCGACCAATAGAATTTCAACAAATTTTTTACAATATGCAAACGAATTTTAGAAACAATAGCATCCGTTAGATGAACTCAAAATCAACAACTCGAATATGATAGTAACATGAAAATGATCTGTCAACTTTCGAACAAATAAACGAATGAAATTAGGATGTTGACATTATTGAACCGCAAGAATACACCGAAATGAAATACAATCAAAACTGGTGTACCATAGTCTTAATTCATAGTTGCACTAAGAATGTTTAAAGGACAATTTTGAGTAAAGATATGGGTAGATGCGTGTGAAACGGTTGACCGTGACTAGCACAAGCTACAAGTTTGTTTTGATACCACAAGGTGTCATAACTGACATAATTCAATAATAGCGGTGACCGAACAAGTTCACCGTGTTTGAAATCAAACGAAAGTGTACTGAAGCGAATCTGGAAATGCGGTTTCAAATGGTATTGCAGAGTTTTCAATTGAATATGGAACATCAAAGGACTACCGGTTTTGATTGAAGATGAAAAAGTGATAAATACTACAAAGCATTCGATTGATAATGAAAGAACTGTTAGGAAGTACACTGAAATATAAAATGAATTTATGTACCATTGTCCTATCACACGATTGTGTCAAAACTGCTTTAATCATGATAAAACAAAACGGATTTAAAGCAAATCAATAAATAATCAATTAAATCCGAGTATGAGATATGTAAACGAGATTAGCGCAGGCTTTAATCTAGTGAAAACATCACCATAAGGTGTCAAAATCAACAAACGACTTAGTGGAGCCGTAGACCAAACAAGTCTACTGCGACTTGGAACAAATGAAACTCTCGTAAAAATGAATTCGAATATGGTGCTCTCAATACATCATACGATGTTTTGAATTGAAAACGCAAATGGACAAGTCCAAACAATTGAACTTGGTTTTTAACGAAATTTGACAATAAATACATGTATTGACAAAGGTAATTTCGGCATGATTACCAAGATAAACCATGTATTTAATTTGAAAGAAAAGAAGTTTCGAGAAAGTGTGTTGACTTAAAAACAAAGGAGCCAACAATTTCAATGATTGAGGTTATTCGGACCATAAATCAATAATTAGCTTTTAGCAAAATGACATTTGAACTTGGATGAAACGCTTATTCAAAACGAAACCACATGCACAACAAATGGTGCATGCGTAACATATGAATTTCCAAGGAATGAAACAATAAGTATTCGCTAAAATGAGACAATGATTACGTATCAAGACAAAGGAGTGTTTGCTTTAATGAAGAGAATTGTCGGGATGGAACTACCATTAAGAGGAGTAGGGGCGCAAGAATTTACTTACTAGAAGCAAAAGTGGAAACTTTCATGAAAGAAAT
The DNA here is from genome assembly GCA_030545235.1 of Helianthus tuberosus. NCBI lineage: Eukaryota > Viridiplantae > Streptophyta > Magnoliopsida > Asterales > Asteraceae > Helianthus > Helianthus tuberosus. The sequence continues at coordinate 123,448,052 of CM060451.1, read as the reverse complement.
TTGAGTACTTTACCGGTTTGGTTAACCAAAATAACTTGCGTGACGAAATGATGGAGTTTACCCGATTTAATAAACGTGGCTTCCTAAGCGATCCCCTTTAGCGAGTTCCGTCCTACACTCCTGGTAGTCGATGCATATACGAAAACTATCGTCCTTCTTCTTGACGAGCAGAACTGGAGTTTCCCAAAGTGAGAATCTTGGTCTGTTAGCTTCCTTCTCTAGCAACTCCTGAAGTTACGCTGTCAATCCTTGCATCTCCGAATGTGTAAGTCGATAAGGTGTCTCAGCTACAGGCACGGCGCCTGGAACTAAGGCAACGTGAAATTCGACTTGTTGTTGAGGGAATATTTCTGGCAAATCTTCGGGGAAGACTTCAGGATGTTCTCTTCCACAGGGTTATCTTCGAGCTCTGGTTCTTTGGCTTCCTAGTCCATGTCATGAGTTAAGGAGGCAATACACCTTTTATTCAATCAATCAGGAATCTATAGGGGCGCTTATCTTCAAGAATCACTATCGTCTCTTCGTTTGCCATCGGGGTGCGGATAGTCTCTTCCCGGCATGCAATCTCTGTACTGGTACTTAGCAATCAATCCATCCCATCTACGAAGTCGAAGCTTCCCAACTTACTGGTAGAAGGTCTATCGTAACTCACATTCTACAGTGCAGTCTCTAACCTCTCCTTAGGCTTCTACTAGTCTTCCACTAGCTGGTTTTATCAAGTATAGGATATCTACCCTATTTGCTACTAACCCAAGTATATTCTTAAGCCCTAGATGTACAAGGTTATAGTTGATACTAGCATCAGTTAGCACAGACGCAATGTGTTGGTTAGTAGGGAACGTACCAATGGCCTCTTTCGGACCCTGGCATGCTTCACGAGCTCCAATGTTGAGTGCTCCTTCACGGTCTTGGTTAATTCCCCTTGGGAAATCTTTCCTAAAGTGCCCCACATTCCCACATCTGTAGCAGCCTGGAATTTTATCATTATTATTTCCGTCTTGGTTGTCGTCATCATTTACTCCTTGTCTGGGACTCTTCGCCCAACAGGCATCCTTGTTGTGTCCTTTCTTTCCGCACCTACCGCACTTAGGCCTCAGACATCGACATTCATGGTGATACTTGCACTCATCACCTCTCGACTTAGCTCCCAAGTAAATCTTAACATCGGCCTGGTTGTTGTTAGGGCAATATTTCTTGAAATGCCTTTTGTCCCGACAGTTAAAACAACCTTGAACACGTTTTTGTTCATCACTGGTTCTACCTTGATAGTCGTTGTTGCTGTTGCTTCCTTCGTGATTCCCGCTACCATCTAGGCTTTCGTTTCTGCGTTCAGTACTTTGCCAACAAGTCACCTTGGGATGCCCACTCTTGCCACAGTTGTCACACCCCGACCACCTGTAACATGCAAAACGTGGCGGAAACATCGGGGAGTGTTGTAACAGAATTAATGTTTCATAACCATGGATATCAAAAAGTGTTTCGTTTTATTAAACATTGAATAATTACATCATCTGGAAATCTAAATACACAATTTAAACATAGTCTATCATTGTTATTGAGTCACTAAGGCCTTGTCCAGTCCTATGTGAGCATGCATCCTATCAAACGATATCATCCAACAATACCTGAAACATATGTGAAAACGAGGTCAGCAAAGAAATGCTGGCGAATACATTGGTTTTGTTGAAAATAAGATTCATGACTTCTGTTTGAGAAAATGTTTAGTCATGAACCTTGTAATTTACTTTGTCTTTGTAAATCATTTGAAAAATAATAAGTTTAGATGATAGGTATAAATAAGAGAAAAATGCATGATTAAATGAATAACCATGTAAAATGAGTTTGTATAAGATAAGTTGTTTGTAAATCAGTGTCTTGTGAAAAGTATGTTACTTGTATAAAATGTTCTATGTCTCAAACTGAAATGATTCAAATAACGCTACAATATGTAATACCATACAAACACTTATATATAGGAAGTACCAGCGGCGTATCCACCATGTTTGTATCATATTACACACGCATCGTTACTTAATCACTTAATCAAACCAAACCACCAAAGTAATGTTCATGTCCAATGTAAATTATGTAATGTATAACCAAAAAGATATGTATGGCTAGTGAAATGCATCAACTAAACCATAGGTGAAACGCACAAAACAAAGTATTGAAGTAAAACTTGGTTTAAATCAATACTATATTTCATGTAAATGCATGATCAAATGTAAATCATGTCCCAATGTTTACCCAATCGTTAAAACATTTTGTAAAATCGTTCAAGTCGTTCTTGTTCTAATTGTTCAAATCGTTCTTGTTTTAATTGTGAAACTACTTTATGGTCGATTCTCTAATAACATTCAAACCTTTTTGACTCGTTCCTCGTTCCAACTCGCTCTCGCTCTCGTTCTCGTTCTTAACAAACCCTTACCAAAGGGTAAATTAATAATTACAGATTCAGTCGTTACCCAAAATACCCACACATAACCATGGGTATAGAAAATAATGGGCTTTGTCAGATCCTATGGTACCATAACCTAATACTGGTCGGCTTGATCATTGCTAATGAATGTCATTGGTTATGTAACTACAACCCACAAGTTTGTTCACTTTATTGAAATCGTTCTTGAAAACCATTGTAATTGTTTTTGAAACCATTGTTATTGTTTTTGAAACCATTGTAATCGTTCTTGAAACCATTGTTATCGTTCTTGAAACCATTGTTATCGTTCTTGAAACCACATTGTAATTGTTATTGTAACCATTGTAATCGTTCTTGAAACCATTGTTATTGTTTTTGAAATCATTGTAATCGTTCTTGAAACCATTGTTATGACAATTAGCACATATGAGTCACCCCAAAACAGTTGAAAACAGTAAAAGAGGGGAATAATGTACTCGCCTGAGAATGCTTAGAAGTCTTGAACAACAACCAAACAAAGCTAGAGGGAGCACGAAATCAGTCGACAATCTAAAACTATATAAATAAACCGGACTTAAATCGGGAGATCGGATAGGATGAGGCTTGGTAAACCAAATGAGTATTGGAACTCATATGATATGGTTTAACAAGGCCTACATACTACATGAAACCTAACCTAAGTGCTTTCGACCCATCGCGACCCATTAAGGTAGCTTATGCTACTTTAACGCGTCGTGCGCGTGAAACGTGTTCGGACCGTCTAACTAGTCCTATGACAAGTGTTATTTGCCTAAACATGTTACATAATCAGTTATGTGACAAAAGTTTAGGTTACATATGCTTAATTACCAATTATACATGAAAAGGGTATTCTGGTAATTTACCTAAGGCATATAAACTACCTATCATACAACTACTCAAACGATGTGACCATAGGGTATAACCTCGGAAGGTTATTCCCTATACACTATGGTCACCTAATGTATTTGGTCGGATCCTAATGATCGACCAAACTGGGTCGGGTTCGAAGGTATAAGCGATTTATTAGATCGCTTACCCTACGACCCTAGACAACGTGGTAATCAGTAGGCATAGTCCCAAGGGACTATAACCATCGTGATTACAATCACGTTGCGAAGTTCAAACGAACGTCGCATTGACCATAAGCTGGTCAACGCTGAAAGTCAAACAAAGTTTGACTTTCGGACTCGAAAAGCAATAAAATAAGGAAAAGAACGAAAGAATACTTATGAAGGGTCCCCGAATGCTAATCTTGATTCAAAAATCTCAGGTATGAAACAAAGGTTTCAACTTAGAGTTTCTCAAATCAAAATTCTAGTGATTATGAAGCATGGGGGGTGGGGTATTTATAGTATTCGGTCCACCGTTAAGATCGTTTCATGGAAAACGTGCCTTAATCCCATCCGTACAAGTGTTGCAAAGTTATGGTAGCCTAAAATGATCCTTATCAGCTGAATTGGCAAGTTGTGAGCTTGTGGTTGTGGTTAAAACAGCTGGATCATGCTGACTGTTCGATCTAATTTGATCAGAGAGTCGGACGCGGGCCGCGTAAAGCACACAAGGATCTCACGCGGGCCGCCTGGCCTGCACAGATCAGAAACTATGTTCCATTTTGACAGTTTCAGCCCCTGCACGTGTTTAAGCCCATTTCCGGCACTTCTAAGGCCCGTAAAGCCAACTTTAAGGCCCTAAAATGATGCCTAAACATTGTGGACTTGAAACATGTTCAAAAATATGTCTGATGATGGTTCGTTTGGTCGTACGAACGCGATGTTCGCTTAATTACGACGGAATGCGCATAAGCACGAAAAACGATCCAAATGACGCGACGAATGGATTTTTGGCAAGCCAAACACTAAAGCATCATATAGTCATGCTTACATAAATTTTTGGATGTCCGGATGTATTCAGAACGTAAGTTATGCGCAAAAGTGCAAACTTGTGCACTTTTTGACACTTTTAGTCCCTGAATGATCCAAAAGTTTATTTTAGCACACCGAACCCCTCAAAGCCTATTTCTAAGCTATGTAAAGGATATTTATGGTATGTTTAACTTATGGCCATGTTCCGGAATGTCTGTTCCAGTACGAATCGTCATATTTTCGCAATTTGTCAAGTTTAGTCCCTGTAAGCGAATTAATTTGTTTTTGCCTTACCAAAGCCTTCAAAACTTATTTCTAAGTTATGTAAAGGTTATTTAAGGTATGTTAAGCCTATGTCACTATTCCGGAGTGTTTGTTGCATTAAACTGGTTATATTTACGCATTAGAGCGCGTATAACCTTCCAGAAAGCGATTTAGAGTATGGAATCGAATAAGAATTGATATGTGCAAATGATACACATATTTTTACAAATCCCAAGTATGAAATACAATATTTCATTGGTTCGGTATTTGTTTGATGGCCGTGGAGGCACAGGTGTTACAGTCTCCCCTACTTTAGGAAATTTCGTCCCGAAATTTAATCAGAGGAAACTTGTGAGAGCTTGAAAACATGAAGTTGAAAAGATCGAACAACATTGGTTAGGGTTCTGAACTTCTAGTAACCTTAATAACATTATGCTTGCAATGTAAGAGGGACACTTATATACAAGTATATGAAGTGTCATTGGTGCGTCCACCGTACCTCCATTACATCGTTCTCATTTTGTTATTGTTGTCACTATCGGTTCTTACACATAATAAATCCTACTGGGTTTCTGTGCTCTAAATTTCATAATTATGTACGCGTCCATAATTAGACAATTCCTTGCACAGTTCACACAGTCTATTTTATAACGTGTAGGGTAAAACCAAATGAACAATCCTGTGATGCGTGTAACTAGACCGCCATAGAGTCCTTTTAATTAAATCAATAAATGATCTAAATAGACTATCAAGGAGTCTGCTCAGCTACATCACTAGATGTCGTTCTTTAACCAAATTGTGAATCAATCTTTTAGACTAGACCACTAAAAGGATCTCTTATGAATCATGAAGCGATACTATATAATCCAAGGGTCTTAACTATTACATAGAAGCCCATTAAGGATTTAAGATAGTACCTTTTGAATATCCTACTATGAATCCCTCATATGAAGATATGAAAGATTCTATGAGGATTTGAAAATCGGATCACACAAAAACATAGAGGAGAACACATAAACACATATCACATACTCGCATAATTGTTTAATTTGACCTTTTAAATTTGTTATCTTTGGACACGGGTATTTAAAGCATACAAGGAATCAAATCCTTAATTGCAGCAATTTGGATGGATCCACATGAATACCCTGCTTGTTGACTACATGGCCCAAAAACTGAACTTCTTTAAGCCAAAATTTCCTCTTGGAGGATTTAGCGAAAAGTTTGTTCATTCTTTAGGGGTTCCAATGTCAACGAAGGTGTTGATCGTGATCGGCTTGGGACATGAATAGATCAAGATGTCATCAATAACAACAATGACGAACTGATCCAAATAAGACTTGCAGACTCTATTTATTAAGTCCTTGAAGCTGGCTAGAGCATTTGTCAACCCAAAAGGCATGACTGTAAGCTCGTAATGGCCATACTTCGTGCAGAAAACCGTTTTGGGAATATCGTCTTCGAGAATACAAAGTTGATGATATCCAAAACGCAAATCGATATGGAAAAAGCATGAAACGCTATGCAGTTGATCGGAGAAATCGTTGATTTAAGGTAGGGGATATCGATTCTTGATGGTAAGCTTAATAGGCTTACGTTAATCGATATGAATTCGAGAAGATCCATCTTTCTTTTTCACAAAGAGGGCAAGAGTTTTTCCAAGGTGAAAAGTTTGGACGGATGAATCCTTTATCAGACAAATCTTGAAACTGTTTTGATAATTCTTGCATCTCGAACGGTGCAAGACGATAAGATACTTTAGATTTAAAAGAAACAAGTGTTTGAGGTTCTTAGGGAGATCACAAGTGATCATAAAAATGACAGAACCATACGAGTAGTTTTTGTCTTTGTTTTGATACCATAAGGTTGGATCAAACATTCATACAATTGCATTAGTTACTGTAGGTCCCTCGGAGGTTGAGGTTAAACCTTATCCTTGTTAAGTTCAACACACTAGCAAGTGCGGAATCCAAGCTAGAGTGCAAACCGGTAGTTTATAATGAGAACACAAGCTACAAAGAGAAAGGTAGACACACAAGATATCAAAGTTTTCTCTTGTATTTCAGTGGACACGGTTACAGCCCTTGACCAAACTGAAAATACGCTCTCAACAAGACTAAGTTTACTCACCCTAAAATGCAGAAAGTAAATAAAGTAAAGACATATTTTTGTATTTTTGCGGTTTTTCAATGTTTTTGAATTTTCTTTGAAGCTTTTCTCCCCCTAAAATTTAAATTTTTTTTTTTTTTTTTTTTTTTTTTTTTTTTTTTTAATAAAAATATTTACAAAAACGATTTTCCGATGTCGGTTACTCTTGCTTCACCTTTATGCCGTTTACCAAAAGTAAATAATCGAATCTTGATTTATCAAATGCTTTGGTAAAAAGGTCGGCACGTTGGTGATCGGTATGAATGTGAACCACATCGATAAGTCTCTTTTCAAAGCAATCACGTATGAAGTGATATTTAATATCGACGTGCTTCGTTTTTGAGTGCTGTACAGGATTTCTAGTGATCTGTAAAGCAGCTTCATTATCAACAAAAATAGGAGTAGTTAGGAATTCAAAACCGTAGTCCCGCATCTGTTGTTGAATCCATAGAACCTGGGAGCAGCAACTAGACGCAGCAATGTATTCCGCTTCACATGTAGACGTAGCCACACATGTTTGCTTCTTGCACTGCCAAGTGACTAGGCGATTGCCTAAGAACTGACATCCTGCTGTAGTTGATTTTCCATCTTTCTTGCAGCCGCCGAAATCAGAATCACTGTAAGCCTTGAGATCGAAGTTATCATCCTTAGGGTACCATAACCCGGTGTCAGGGCAACCCTTCAGATAACGAAAAATCCTTTTGACAGCAGCATAGTGAGAGACCTTCGGATTTGCTTGGTATCTGGCGAGAAGGCACGTTGGATACATAATGTCGGGTCTTGATGCAGTGAGATACATTAACGATCCAATCATAGCACAATAAAGTGAAGAATCCATAGCTTCCCCTTTTTCATCCGGAGTAATCCCGTGATTCTGCGGAAGAGGAGTAGAAATTGGCTTCGAATCGGACATCTGGAACCGGCTCAAGATGTCTCCGACGTACTTGGTTTGATGAATAAAAATTCCAGATTCGGACTGATTAACTTGCAAACCCAAAAAGAACGTCATTTCACCCATCGCACTCATCTCGAATCGATCTTGCATCACTTTCTCAAATTCCTTGCATAAATTATCATCGGTAGAACCAAAGATAATGTCATCGACATATACTTGTACCAACAGAAGATCTTCACCTTTTTCTTTGATGAAGAGGGTACAATCGATCAAACCCCGTCTAAACCCGTTGTTCAGTAGGTAGGTAGACAGTGTCTCATACCAGGCTCGAGGTGCTTGATGAAGACCATATAACGCTTTGTTAAGTAATAAAACTCTGTCAGGATGTAATGGATCTTCAAACCCCGGTGGCTGCTCGACATATACTTCCTCTTCGACTACTCCGTGTAGAAATGCACTCTTAACATCCATCTGGTACACCTTGAATTTCTTGAAGGATGCGTAGGCTAGAAAGATTCTAATAGCCTCCAGACGTGCAACAGGAGCATACACTTCATTGTAGTCAATACCTTCTATCTGACTGAAGCCTTGAACAACTAACCTTGCTTTGTTTCGGACAACAATTCCACGGTCATCCTTCTTGCACTTAAACACCCAACGAGTTCCGATCTTCTTGTAGTTGTCGGGCCTATCAACCAATTTCCATACGCCCAACTTCTCGAACTGCTGAAGTTCTTCTTGCATTGCTTCCACCCAGGAATCATCTTTCAATGCCTCCTTCCAAGATCTAGGTTCTTCTTGGCTAACATAGCAGGCGAAAGACCAATCATTTTGTTGTCCCGATTCTCGTATCTCAGCATACAAGCCAGCATTTTCGTTATTTCTGATTTGATTTCTTGTCCTAACACCACTGAGAACATCACCTATAATATTCTGCTGAGGATGAATGTTATGAATTCGGGTTTCAGGAACTAGAGGAATTTCAACATTGGTCCTCAAGTTATTGATATTCAAATTCCCGATATCATTCTGAAGCTGTTGAGTTGTAGAAGATGATGCATTTTCTTCCTGGACAATTGGCGCAGACACTGGATCCGTTGCTTCTGACGTACCTTGAACCGGACCCCGTGTTTCACCATCATTTGCATCAACATACTCCTCATCATCCGATGACATATTGTAGTCGACAGCATCATTAAACACCTCATTTGAAGCGAGATTGTTGACAGAAGAAGTTGCTTGTGAGTCAACAAGGATTGGGCGAACTAACTGAGAGCCAGTCGCATTCTCGCTTTCAGACAACATTTGAGCAATTGCATTGTCATCATCAAATGTCGGCAGATTGAATGAGTCGAAAAGACCATCATAATCGAACATCCATGGATCTCCAGAAGGCTTCGGTGGATTAGAATATCTTTGAACTCTTACTTCACCCCATTCTTCAATCTTCTTGGTAGTTAGGTTCCATACTCGCAGATTAGGAGTAGCATACCCAAGGAAGTAACCTTCGATAGCTTTGGCACCAAACTTCCCGTCAGGTTCAATCATGGTACATGGTGCACCAAAAGGTTCTAGATATTCCAAGTCAGGAGTCTTCTTGTGTAGGAGTTCGAAGCACGTTTTGCCATGTCTTTTCACTGTGAGAACCCTGTTTAACGTGTAGCAAGCCGAGGCAACAGCTTCAGTCCAGAATCGAACTGGAAGCTGAGACTCAACCAACATGGTTCTTGCAGTCTCAATTAAGGTTCTGTTCTTTCTTTCAGCGACTCCGTTTTGTTGTGGCGTGTACCGAGAGCTGTATTCATGAAGGATTCCTTTTGCAGCGCAAAATTCATCCATAACCCTGTTTTTGAACTCGGTTCCGTTGTCGCTTCGAATTCGCCTCACCTTTAAATTATAAAGATTTTCCAACAAGGTGATCAACTGCAAATTGTAGGACCGAGTGATTCTTGTGAGATCGGTTCAAGACGGGAGAGATTAGAGATGGATAAACAAACAACTTTGTATTAATCCGGTAGTAAAACATTACAAATCGGCCCGATTACATGATAACCGAACTAATACCAAAGAAGTATACATCCGGGGAGAGACCAAGTGGTGATCTCTCCCGGTGAGGTCTCAAACCTCCTAAAAACTCCAAATGTTGCAAATGGCAAGGGTTTTCTATTTATAGTCACACCCCTTGTCTTGCAAACACACACGGTCAACCGAATAACCCTCTCGTTTGACCACTTCAAACGAGCGGGTCTATACACGTTCGATAGACCGTTTCACTAACTATTACAAATTCAGCGTAAAATAAAACTAATCTATTCGACAAGCATCGGACACAAAATCTGCATCAACAAATTCCCCCTTGTCCGTTGCTGTCGAATGCTGAAAATGCAACTGCAATCGATCTTCAGTCAAGTATTCATCTTCTCTGTGTTAACAAATTCCCCCTTGACCGATGATCCAGGTAAGTAGTATCTTGATGCTCCTTGTATAATATTTCCCCCTTAAAGTACGCGTATCCGTGTTGGGTGTTGTGCAATTTCCTCAATTGACCGATCTTCCGCTGATCTTCCAATACTCCAAACGGCATTTGATAAGGGTTCCAATCTTTAAGAACTGCATCAAGTCTTGATCTTGTCATAAGAACTCTGTTTCATACAAGCATACTACATTGATAGAGATTTCTGGTGAACTGTCTTCTGTAAACCGTCTTTGTGGAATCGACCAAGTAATGCACTTTAATCTTCAGCATCAACACTCAGGAAAGTCAGCTAGACCAAGTGTATCCCTTGCAAGCTCAACCAGCATGCTTAGTTGAACTACATCCAGATCTCATTGTCTCGCCTTTGTGAAGTTGACCACGTAATGCACTACGGATCTTCAGCATCAGTACTCAGGAAGTCAGCTTGACCAAGTACATCGTTTGCAAACTCAACGAATTGAGTTACCCCCAGATCCCTGTAAAATCCCAAGGAAACATCAAACCCAAAACCGAATCCTGCAGGTCTTCAGTCTTGAACTATCAGCTTTCATAAAGATTCCCCAGGTCTTCAGTGAACAGCGCTTTTGTAACTACTGTAGACTTTAGAAACCTGTATTTTTCCGTGCAAAACCCTTCACGCTGGCTGGAGAGTTAATTAAAATCCTCAAATATGTGTATGTGCAAAACATTCCACGCCGAACCGTTTGTATCACCAGAAAATCACAAACTCTACCACCTGTGATTGCGTTTAGAAATTTACCGAAGAAATTCAACATACGTTTTATTCCCCCTATTTCTTTGGTAAGATTTCTAAACCTTAACAGATTCTCTCCACTTCAAAGAAACTGTCGTCAAATGTTCACCAATTCCCTCCACTGAGCGGAACTGTCGTCAATCTTCGTTGAATGTTCTTGGTTTTTCGAAAAATCACGAAAACGAATTTCTTCTTTGCATATGCTAGTTGAATAAGAACGTCCCCTAGTACCCCGTTGGATCCGACTTGTATCCCTCCAAAGACTTTGTGAACTCGTTAGGACCGGTATTGACATTCTAGGTTCATTCATTCGTTACCAAATGCGAGAATATGACAATAAACAAAAAGATTTCTTCGTTGCATATTCTAGTTGATAAGGAAATTTCTCCTAGTACCCCGTAGGATCCGACTTGTATCCCTCCAAACACTTTGTGAACTCGTTAGGACCGGTATTGACATTCTAGGTTCATACGTTCGTCTTCAAATGCGAGAATATGACAATAAACAAAATGCTTTCGAACATTTTCGAATAACCGATAACAATCATAAACATTGACGTGCGGAAGTGAACATACCGTTTTGTTTTTGGCCCATTGTAGTCGCGTCACCAAAATTTGACTTTTGCATCGGTAACCGTGACTACCCCACATTTTTCAAAATATCATCATCTTTCTTCGATAATCAAAAATCGCAGACATCGACATCTTTTTCTGTCTTCGATAAACAAACATCAAAACCCCAAATAAAAATCCCAGCCGTCTCCTTCTTCTTGTTCAATCGAACAATCAGCAGCAACAACATCTTCATCGGAGATTCAAAATCAAACAACAATCAGCAGCCGAACAAATCAACAATCAGCAGCAACTCAGCAGTCATCTTCGATGAACAATCTCAACAACACCCCTAAACTCCTTCCCTTCTTCATCTGTTCGATTCCACCAACCAAACATCAGCCGAGAAGAACAATCAACATCAAACCCCCGAATACTTCCCTTCAATCAACAGACCTCTTCTTCTCCGATATACACAAACAACAGCAGCCTTCATCTTCTTCCTGCGATACCAACATCAGACATCCAGGTCGAAAGATATCAGGTCGAAAGATGTATCCTTCGAGCTGATCAGACTGGATCCTTCGAAGCATAAGATATATGCTGGATCCTTCGATACACAACATCTGTCTGATCTTTCGAAGTTGTTGAGGATGAGGGTGATCCTTCGAAATCTGATCTTTCGATTCTGGATCCTTCGAAACTGTCTGATCTTTCGATTCTGGATCCTTCGAAACTGTCTGATCTTTCGAAATATGCTGGATCTTTCGAAGTTGTTGAGGGTAAAGATGATCCTTCGAAATCTGTTTGATCTTTCGAGCACCCTTACATCTTTCGAAATATGAAGCTGTCAAGAACATCAAGAACACAGCCTCTGTTTAATTTTGCAGATTTGACGAAAACACTTTGTATACAATTTTTGATGATGATAACTTGATTATATAGGTGAAAAACATAAAACTGAACACTTGTTTCCGCACAGATCTGAATATTCGGGTCCAGATCTGAGTTTTTCTCATTTTCACCCAACTTTTCTTCTTGAACAAAAATCACTCAAATCACAGATCTAGAGCACATGTGACTTAGTAAACGGTTAGATTTACTAAATCGGGCACCATGGCTCTGATACCAATTGTAGGACCGAGTGATTCTTGTGAGATCGGTTCAAGACGGGAGAGATTAGAGATGGATAAACAAACAACTTTGTATTAATCCGGTAGTAAAATATTACAAATCGGCCCGATTACATGATAACCGAACTAATACCAAAGAAGTATACATCCGGGGAGAGACCAAGTGGTGATCTCTCCCGGTGAGGTCTCAAACCTCCTAAAAACTCCAAATGTTGCAAATGGCAAGGGTTTTCTATTTATAGTCACACCCCTTGTCTTGCAAACACACACGGTCAACCGAATAACCCTCTCATTTGACCACTTCAAACGAGCGGGTCTATACACGTTCGATAGACCGTTTCACTAACTATTACAAATTCAGCGTAAAATAAAACTAATCTATTCGACAAGCATCGGACACAAAATCTGCATCAACAGTTACAAAATAAAACCATAAATTTTTATTTATATAACAACCGCCTTGTCTTTAATGTTACAAGATAACAACCATAGGAAATACAAAATGCTAATTGTTCACGCCTTCATCATTGAGTGCGTCATTGATGTTAAACACTCGACCACGTGCTGGATTCACATTGACATTCGCATTCGGGTTTGCGTTAGCATTTGCATTCACCAGTCTTGGGCAGTTGTGGCGGAAGTGACCAATCTCTTCGCAGTTGAAACATGAACCCAGTGGAAATCTCACAGCATTCCCTTGAACCGGAGCTTGAACCTGAGCAGCCTGATTTTGTCCCAAACGACAAACCTTGGCCAAATGCCCAAGTTTACCACACGTCGTGCAGTGCCAGCAAGCTTGTTGTACTGCGTGATGACCGTTGCAGCGTGCACAAGAAGGTGCGGTACCAGCATATGCTTTCTTTGCAGGTGGCTGAGCTGGTTGGTTCCGCGGGTTCTGAGCAGTCTGTGCTGTAACAGCAAAGTTCTGAACACCCTTTCGCTTTCTTGATTTCTTTGACGTCTCACCTTCCTTACCCTTCTTGTTTTGACCTTTCTTGCTATCCTCCTTGTCAGACCCCTACTTCTTACCCTTGTCACCCTTTCTGTGTAACTTATTCTTCCGAATCTGCGACTCAGTCAATGTCGCAGCTAACTCGATCGCCTGACGGAGTGTGGCAGGGTTACTACCAGTAAGGATGTCTTGTACCGAGTCAGGTAGGCCGTCAATGTATCTTTCGATAGCCTTGTCAAGTGGGGTAACCATTGTCGGGCAAAGCAGACTCAACTCCTCAAACCTATCAGTATACGCCTTGTGCTCACCACTATCTTGCTTCAACTCATCAAATTCCTTCTCCAAAGCTCGTTGCTCATGACGAGGACAGAATTCCCTCATCATAAGGGCCCTAAGTTCAGCCCATGTATGTGCTAGAGCAACTTCTGCACCACGATCCCTCATAACCCCGTTCCACCATGTGAGAGCCCTCTTCTGAAACACACTCGAAGAAAACTCGACCTTGCGATTGTCAGGACACTGCACGTGGCAGAAAGTATTCTCAATGCTCTCGAACCATTGAAGAAGCCCAGTCGCCCCTTCAGAACCACTAAACTTGAGTGGTTTAGCCTGGTTAAAATCCTTGTATTTGCATGTAACATTGTTGTTGTTGTTGGCTTGGATCCATTGAGCAAAGAGGTTTGGGAATTGAGCAGCCATTTGCTGCGCAATAATTTCTGCCAATTCGGCAGTCTCTATCTGGCTTTCGCGTCGAGGAGGCATTGTCTAAAAGAGGAAACATGAAAGGAAACGAGTGAGAGAATTAGACGAAAAGAATGAGATGAAACAAATCTGATGAAAGCAAGGATAGTGGTCATTTGTTTGTTACTACAAAGCAACAAACGACCTTGGTGATTAGTCAAAGTAAATAGGTCAAAAATAATGTATCGCGAAGACATGCTCGCCTATAAGTGAACACTCATCCCAAGAATTCCCAGGTAAGCACAACTGGTCTCGCGTCTGATGAGATATATACGAAGTGCTTGCCTAGACAGAAAACCCAGAATACAGGCATTCACCCTTCCAGTTTGCACGTGTTCACATTATTTAAAACCCAAAACCTTGAGGAGATTTTGAAAACTCAAAAGGGTTCAAAACTATATAACAGAGGGTTCAAAACCTTGTAATCAATCATCCTAGAACAGATGATTAGTTTTCAAAGCGGTTTCGAAAATTGTGTTCTTGTTGTGGTCGTCACCTAAGGATAGGTGACGGTATTGTTTTATGACTAAACGCAAGTAAACTCGCGTTAGGGTCCTAACAAGGTTATAGACTAGGTCAAAGCATTACTAATAACCTAATTCCCTATAACCATTGGCTCTGATACCATCTTTTCTATCAGCTCCGACCACGTGTAACATGCAAAACGTGGCGGAAACATCGGGGAGTGTTGTATCAGAATTAATGTTTCATAACCATGGATATCAAAAAGTGTTTCGTTTTATTAAACATTGAATAATTACATCATCTGGAAATCTAAATACACAATTTAAACATAGTCTATCATTGTTATTGAGTCACTAAGGCCTTGTCCAGTCCTATGTGAGCATGCATCCTATCAAACGATATCATCCAACAATACCTGAAACATATGTGAAAACGAGGTCAGCAAAGAAATGCTGGCGAATACATTGGTTTTGTTGAAAATAAGATTCATGACTTCTGTTTGAGAAAATGTTTAGTCATGAACCTTGTAATTTACTTTGTCTTTGTAAATCATTTGAAAAATAATAAGTTTAGATGATAGGTATAAATAAGAGAAAAATGCATGATTAAATGAATAACCATGTAAAATGAGTTTGTATAAGATAAGTTGTTTGTAAATCAGTGTCTTGTGAAAAGTATGTTACTTGTATAAAATGTTCTATGTCTCAAACTGAAATGATTCAAATAACGCTACAATATGTAATACCATACAAACACTTATATATAGGAAGTACCAGCGGCGTATCCACCATGTTTGTATCATATTACACACGCATCGTTACTTAATCACTTAATCAAACCAAACCACCAAAGTAATGTTCATGTCCAATGTAAATTATGTAATGTATAACCAAAAAGATATGTATGGCTAGTGAAATGCATCAACTAAACCATAGGTGAAACGCACAAAACAAAGTATTGAAGTAAAACTTGGTTTAAATCAATACTATATTTCATGTAAATGCATGATCAAATGTAAATCATGTCCCAATGTTTACCCAATCGTTAAAACATTTTGTAAAATCGTTCAAGTCGTTCTTGTTCTAATTGTTCAAATCGTTCTTGTTTTAATTGTGAAACTACTTTATGGTCGATTCTCTAATAACATTCAAACCTTTTTGACTCGTTCCTCGTTCCAACTCGCTCTCGTTCTCGTTCTTAACAAACCCTTACCAAAGGGTAAATTAATAATTACAGATTCAGTCGTTACCCAAAATACCCACACATAACCATGGGTATAGAAAATAACGGGATTTGCCAGATCCTATGGTACCATAACCTAATACTGGTCGGCTTGATCATTGCTAATGAATGTCATTGGTTATGTAACTACAACCCACAAGTTTGTTCACTTTATTGAAATCGTTCTTGAAAACCATTGTAATTGTTTTTGAAACCATTTTTATTGTTTTTGAAACCATTGTAATCGTTCTTGAAACCATTGTTATCGTTCTTGAAACCATTGTTATCGTTCTTGAAACCACATTGTAATTGTTATTATAACCATTGTAATCGTTCTTGAAACCATTGTTATTGTTTTTGAAATCATTGTAATCGTTCTTGAAACCATTGTTATGACAATTAGCACATATGAGTTGTAACACCTGTGCCTCCACGGCCATCAAACAAATTCCAAACCAATGAAATATTATATTTCATACTTGGGATTTGTAAAAATATGTGTATCATTTGCACATATCAATTCTTGTTCAATTTCAAACTCCAAATCGCTTTCTGGAAGGTTATACGCGCACCGATGTGTAAATATAACCAGTTTAATGCAACAAACACTCCAGAATAGTGACATAGGCTTAACATACCTTAAATAACCTTTACATAACTTAGAGATAAGTTTTGAAGGCTTTGGTATGGCTAAATCAAGTTAATTCGCTTACAGGGACTAAATATGACAAACTGCGAAAGTATGTCAATTTGAACTGTAACGAACATTCCGGAACATGACCATAAGTTAAACACGCCTTAAATATCATTTATATAGCTTAGAAATAGGCTTTGAGGGGTTCGGTGTGCTAAAATAAACTTTTGGGTCATTCAGGGACTAAAAGTGTCAAAAAGTGCACAAGTTTGCACTTTCGCGCATAACTTACGATCTGAATACATCCGGACATCCAAAAATTTATGTAAGCATGACTATATTATGCTTTAGTGTTTGGCTTGCCAAAAATCCATTCGTCGCGTCATTTGGATCGTTTTTCGCGCTTATGCGCATTCCGTCGTAATTAAGCGAACATTGCGATCGTACGGCCAAACGAACCGACATCCGACATATTTTTGAACATATTTTAAGTTCCCTATACTTTAACTTCATTTTAGAGCTTTGAAATGGGGTTAACGGGCCTTAAACGTGTCGAAAATGGGCTGATTTCACTGCAGGGACCAAAACTGTAAATCTGCCAAAGTTGTTAGCATACGGACCTCAACATTGGCATCTTTGAGGTCCGTAAGGCAACCTGCAGAATAGATCAGACTAAACAGTCAGCAGTTTCCAGCTGTTGTAACCTCACCCACACATTTGCACATGCATATTCAGCTGATAAGGATCATATTTTAGCTACCATGAGTTTCCAACAAGTGTACGCACATGATTCAATCACGTTATTCCATAAAACGATCCTAACGGTTCGGGTATTACTATAAATACCCCAACACCCCCATTGCTAAACTTACAAGAACTTTGATTTGAGAAACTCTAAGTTGAAACTATTGTTTCATACCTGAGATTTTTGAATCGAGGTTAGCATTCGGGGACCCTTCGTAAGTATTCTTTCGTTCTTTTCCTTATTTTACTGCTTTTCGAGTCAGAAAGTCAAACTTTGTTTGACTTTCAGCGTTGACCAGTAATGGTCAATGCGAAGTTCGTTTGAACTTCGCAACGTGATTGTAATCACGATGGTCATAGTCCCTTGGGACTATGCCTACTGATTACCACGTTGTCTAGGGTCGTAGGGTAAGCGATCTGATAAATCGCTTATACCTCGAACCCGACCCATTTGGTCGATCATTAGGATCCGACCAAATACATTAGGTGACCATAGTGTATAGGGAATAACCTTCCGAGGTTATACCCTATGGTCACATCGTTTGAGTAGTTGTATGATAGGTAGTTTATATGCCTTAGGTAAATTACCAGAATACCCTTTTCATGTATAATTGGTAATTAAGCATATGTAACCTAAACCTTTGTCATATAACTGATTATGTAACATGTTTAGGCATATAACACTTGTCATAGGACTAGTTAGACGGTCCGAACGCGTTTCACGCGCACGACGCGTTAAAGTAGCATAAGCTACCTTAATGGGTCGCGATGGGTCGAAAGCACTTAGGTTAGGTTTCATGTAGTATGTAGGCCTTGTTAAACCATATCATATGAGTTCCAATACTCATTTGGTTTACCAAGCCTCATCCTATCCGATCTCCCGATTTAAGTCCGGTTTATTTATATAGTTTTAGATTGCCGACTGATTCCGTGCTCTCTCTAGCTTTGTTTGGTTATTGTTCAAGACCTCCAAGCATTCTCAGGCGAGTACATTATTCCCCTCTTTTACTGTTTTCAACTGTTTTGGGGTGACTCATATGTGCTAAATGTCTTAACAATGATTTCAAGAACGATTACAAATAACAATTACAATGTGGTTTCAAGAACGATAACAATGGATTCAAGAACGATTACAATGGTTTCAAAAACAATTACAATAGTTTCAAAAACAATTACAATGGTTTCAAGAACGATTTCAATAAAGTGAACAAACTTGTTGGTTGTAGTTACATAACCAATGACATTCATTAGCAATGATCAAGCCGACCAGTATTAGGTTATGGTACCATAGGATCTGACAAATCCCGTTATTCTCTATACCCATGGTTATGTGTGGATATTTTGGGTAGCGACTGAATCTGTAATTATTAATTTACCCTTTGGTAAGGGTTTGTTAAGAACGAGAGCGAGAGCGAGTTGGAACGAGGAACGCGTCAAGAAGGTTTGAATGTTATTAGAGAATCGACCATAAAGTAGTTTCACAATTAAAACAAGAACGATTTGAACAATTAAAACAAGAACGATTTGAGCAATTAAAACAAGAACGACTAGAACGATTTTACAAAATGGGTTAACGATTGGGTAAACATTGGGACATGATTTACATTTGATCATGCATTTACACGAAACATAGTATTGGTTTAAACCAAGTTTTACTTCAATACTTTGTTTTGTGCGTTTCACCTATGGTTTTAGTTGATGCATTTCACTAGCCATACATATCATTTTGGTTATACATATTACATGATTTACATTGGACATGAACATTACTTTGGTGGTTTGGTTTGATTAAGTGATTAAGTAACGATGCGTATGTAATATGATATAAACATGGTGGATACGCCGCTGGTACTTCCTATATATAAGTGTTTGTATGGTATTACATATTGTAGCGTTATTTGAATCATTTCAGTTTGAGACATAGAACATTTTATACAAGTAACATACTTTTCACAAGACATTTATTTACAAACAACTTATCTTATACAAACTCATTTTACATGGTTATTCATTTAATCATGCATTATTCTCTTATTATACATATCACCTGAACTTATTATTTTTCAAATGATTTACAAAGACAAAGCAAATTACAAGGTTCATGACTAAACATTTTCTTAAACAGAAGTCATGAATCTTATTTTCACAAAACCTATGTACTCGCCAGCATTTTCTTTGCTGACCTCGTTTTCATATATGTTTCAGGTATTGTTGAATGATATCGATTGATAAGATGCATGCTCACATAGGACTGGACAAGGCCTTAGTGACTCAATAACAATGATAGAATATGTTTAAAATGTGACAACCCGCACTAAACCAGGTATCCGTACAACTTAATTAATGATTAATTACTGCTTAATTACTGTGCTTGTTTGAAACTAGCTGATAAACTGCTACCTGCATACTGATACATGCACTTACTTGCATCATACTTTATATGCTGTCACTACATTATTTACATACGGCACCTTAGTGACAAACATGATGCACAAAAAGCACAGTAGCACTAAACGGATACACAGTGAACATGCTGAAATAACCAGCATCAGGCAGACACTGCCTCTAAGGCCTGTTAAGAGCCTCATATATTTTTGCTACACTGGTAGTGAGTGTAGGGATATAAGGGTTGTGGTACCGCGTCTCTAGGAATAAGATACACTGATTCGGATGTGCCAAAAACGTACTTTAAGTACCAAACACAGCAATTTAATAAATAACCCAGCTTCTAGCTGACTAGTAAAGTGCCAAATTATGAGAAAATAACACTAGACACTTTCTAAAGTGTCGGGAAAACAAATTGTGTCACTAAAAATGTTAATAACGACACTTTAACGCTTTTGTAACGCTTTAACGGATTGCTATCCAACCGGACACCCGGACTTCACCCGGAACATGAAAATATTAGTATTTTCACTATTTATATTTTTCAGAGCCAGTTAGGGTCTCTGATTACCCTAACACCCACCATAACGTGTAATATACAACTAACAAGGTTAAATATTTAGTTAACCTATTTAACCAAAACAAACCTCCTAACTATCTACTTAAAATCGAACCAACCCCCCACCCCTTTCATAACCGGCCCCCAAACTAGGGGAACACACTTGTACTTGGTGATTTGGCTAAATCTTGGTTGTCTAGTATCTAAACTACATATTGACCATTGGGTAATACACTTGAACTTTGTCTATAAGTAACAACACTTAACCATGAGATCATTATCACCAACAAATCAACACTCACACACTCTCTCCCTCTCCATACCACTCTCGGCCGAACCCCCTTACAAGCACCCACCCATTTTCGGTCCTTGATCTTGCATTCCATCATCATACAAACACCAAAGGTTGCGTGTTAGGAGCTTTGGTGCACTCGGAACACGAAGGACCACTTCCGTTAGCTTTTATCCACCTCTTTTTCGCCAAGATTCTTCCCTAGCCTTGAGCTAGAGGTATAACACTTAAAACTCATTTTTACACTTGTCTAAAGTGGTTAAAAGGAATATTGTCGGTTAAATATCGATAACTTGCATTTTGAAGCTTTAAAGTCTAGTAAAAACTATAAAAGTGGTGGTTAATAGCTCATAACTTGTGTAAAAGTGGTAGTATTTGGAATTTGTGTTTATCTAGACCCGATCTATGATGTGGTAGCTCGGATCTCCATTTAACCCGACTTTGTAAGATCTTGGATCTTCACATAAGCTCGTTTTTAGTTAACACAAGGGTTAAAAGGTGAAACTCTACCACACACGAGACATGAACTTGTGTAAAAATATTTTATTGTGTAAAAGTGTTTTAACTTGTATAAAAGTTGTTTTCTTGTTTAACTCGCTAATCGGACACTTATAACACGATTTAATAACATCAAAACCACAAAACAGCAAGCTGAGTCACTATTTCAGCCGCCTTCATCAGGCTGTAAACGGACTTTAAAAACTCGAAAAACGGAATTTCAAAAGCCTAAATCGTGTCATTTCGAAAAACGAAGAAAACGGCGCTGGAATCGTATTTTTCTGATGTCGGTTACTATTTTAAAAACCTGTTTTCGTGACAGCAGCTAAGGCTGTTCGTTACTGCAGTAAATTGGGCTGTGCGTTTTCGATCACAACTTAAAACCCGAACCGAACCAGCCCCTGAAACTTTTATCTAAGATGGTCACGGATGTATTTGTGACCCTCAAACTGGAATTTCGATAAACGGACATACGAGGAATTTTTGACGAATTTTTCCGTAAACTGTGATCAGAATGTGACAAATCTGATCACAGTTCGGTAAACGATTTTCTATAAATTATTGATAAGAAACTGGACCCTGATATTTTTATACAATCATTTTTGGGTCGATTAGGACGACCCGTAAAAATTAGGGAATTTTTGGAAAGGGTTACGTATTTTATTTAGTCGTCCGAAAACAGTCCAGTTCCCACATAGTGAAACTGAAACGACAAGGGTAGCGTTTCGCGTGTTAAAACGTAAGGGTTGATTGTTGATGATCATGGGTTGTTTTCAAAAAGAAAATGATACGCTTGAAAGCGTGGCCACCTCCGGTTACAGAGGAAACTCTGGCGAAATTTCCTAAAAACCTAACACTTAGACTTATTTACACTACAAGTGTTAGAACTATTTTCGACATATTTTCGAAACATAAATTTCGCCAGAAATTTAATTACTAAATATTCGGAGGTGGGATTTTCACAAAGATTAACGTGATAAGTATATTTTGTCACAACACTGTTTATGGTTATTTTGTGAAAATACATAAATATTATTTTAGAGTAAAAATAATATTTACAAGCGTTAATGATCCCAAAACTTTGCGAACGCTTCCACATTAACATATAAGTTACACCGGTAATTACATTACCACACAACTGTTAAAACGTAACTTACGCACATGTATTGTATCCCCCATCCTTGGGAAGAAGTATAACTACCAAGTGTATACAGAACATAAACACGAAATAGTTGTCTAACTATTTCCCGAAGACTTAAACTATAAAGCTAAAGCACGGCCGTCCGTCTAATAGAATTAGCACTTGTAGGTCGTTGCACAGCTTACTGTATTGGAGACACTTGGTAGAGACGCGCATTCACTGTGAGTTCATGTCCCCCTTTTCTCTAACTGTTTTCAGTTTTCTTAACTGCGGGGGTGAAATACATGTTACTTTGTTTACAAGTACTTTATACACGGTATGATTAACGTAAGGAGGTTTTAGATCATGTGAATGGGTAGTTAGAACACCGAGGGACTTAAGCGGTAGATCTATCTGGGTGTAGCGAGCCCAACCCCTGAGCCCGCATAATGGACCAGGTGGTGACTTTGTGCCCCAACGCCAAATACGCTAGGTTTGTATCTTCCTACTTGCATTTCACAACATGCTAATGGCCTTGCAAACCATTGGTGATCACAAGTCCTCTTACACTGCTACATACCAGGAAACTTTTATACTTACAAGTGTTTTACTTACTCACTTGCACATGAACTCGCTCAACATTATTGTTGATTTTTCAACTTACATGTATTTCAGGAAATTAACGAGATCTGGCACGGTATGGCATGTTTTCCGCTGCACTAGTTTCCGAGGTCATCCGGGGTTTAGGGGATGTGTCTCTTTCCTGGACAAGACACAGTCCTTAAACCATGTTTATGTTATGTTTCAGTTTGTAATGTCTGTTGGACAAGGTTATGGTTGTTGGTTAAAACAATGGTACAGTATTTTGTTTTCAAAACTTAATGGATGATCTTGCATGTTTTTAACTCATATAGCTTTGGTATGATTAAGCTATGGTATTAAGAAGTCACACCAAAATTAACCACGCTTCCGCAAAGCCAGGGTGTGACAGCTTGGTATCAGAGCTCTGATCATAGCGAACTAGGATTCTTTCTCGAGTCTAGACTATGATCACTAGGGCTCTCACGAAAACATTTTTCTGCATACCACTTAAGTCCAGATCCAAAACTTTTTACAAACAAATGTTGAGCACATTTTATTGGTTATAGGCTCAGCTTGGAGGGCTGAGGATCGGTCTGGAGGACCGCGGTGATCAAGGTAGTCGAGCACGTTGGTTTGTTATAGGATCGGTCTGGAGGATCGAGGTTTGGTTTAAGTGAAGGACAGAGCAGTCTTGTAGACTGGATGAAATTGGCTAGTAAGACTAGGAGAAGTATGTGATACCTTACTTGGTGACTATGTGATTAACTGATTATATGATTGATTATTATACGTATATGTGTTACAAACGTTATGCTTTCATCAAGTACTAGAAAGATGGGCACTACGAACCCCATGACCATAGTATCAGACGACATAGTTCAACGAAGCACGAGGTGTACATTTCTGATACTACCGGCACAGACAATGACGACTTTCAGCCCTTTGTGCACTGCCTGAAGTCGTAGCAGAGCCTACTGATGGCCATCTTGTTGGGAATTTGCCACTGGCGGTGATCCCTGCTCCTGTGCCCCTTGCCGCTTATCTCGTTGTTGATATGCCCCCGACATTGCCTCTAAAGACGATGTCGAACTATTAAGAGGAGGACCCACTTGAGGGCAAGGCCCTCTCGCTGCTAGCATTAGACTACTGCATGCGGACGCTCCTGTAGGGGAAACTCATTTCCCTATCCCAGACTCATTTGAGTCTCTGACATCCGCGTCTTCGCACATACAGGGAATGCAGCACCACTTACACGACGCCGACCCTGATATGGCATCATCAGCTGCACCGGATCCCACACACAGCTTTGAGTTTGATCGCGATTATGAGGACAATTCTGTTTTTCCGCCTGGTGTTGATCCAGACCATGACATTGAGTTCATGCACTTAGACCAGCCCTTGGGGGATCCTGTAACCCCTGTGATTGTTGATCCAGCTGATTTTAAGATGGAGTTTTTGATTCGAAGCTAGCCGTGGCCCCTGAGCCAGGCGTTGCTCCTGACCCCGCATTGGAGTATGACCCTGTTCATGCCAATGCACCGGCTGTTGCTCCTTGATTGATCATCTGCTTGGATGAGAGAAAATTTGGGGTAACTGTGCAAGACAATTTATTATTACGGGGGCCCACGTAATAACGATTTGTAGTGCACAGGAATCCTGGTGGACTCTGCAGGTCAAGCTAATGATAACCAATGCAGCAGGAAATAACTTAAACACAAATGACCTAGGCGATGTAGCCTCGAGTTCATTCTATTACAAGCAACAAGCCAAAGTGACAAGCCTATGTGAAGGCTCAGGAATTTATTTCCCCACTTATACAGTGAGTATATTTGCGTGTGAAATGGGGTGTTTACATGATGGCTTACGTTGCTATATATACCCCATAGACAATTGAAACGTTTTCTAACCCGCTTCACGCCACTTCAATAAAAGGGAATGTCACCCAAGCGTGACACAAACACCAGTACGTCGCCAGGGACAGAAGGCGAGCTGCAAGAACGCATCTCACAGATAAATGCACGACATAAAGCCCTCCACTCTAAGTACAACGATGGCATTACTGGAGATAACCCTCCAACTGGCTGCACCTATAAACAGTTCCTGAACTGCAAGCCTTTGAACTTTGTCGAAACCGGAGGCACCGTTGCATTTGTTCGTTGGTCCGAAAAGACCGACTCCACTCTAAGAATGAGTAACTGTTCGCCCCAACAGAGTGTTACCTACATCTCAGGGATATTTCTAGATGGCACATTCTCTTAATGGAACCTCCAGGTTCAGACCCTTGGCACAGACACTGCTTATACACTGAGCTGGGACGAGCTCAAGGAAACGATTGAGAAGAAATGTTGTTTTAGGACAGAAATTCAGAAACTTGACGTGGAGTCCTGAAATTTGAAAAAGGACGAACCAGAGACTCCTGAACATGACCAGCGATCGCACGACTTGTCTAGGGTCGTCCCCTACTAAGTCATTGATGTAGTATGATATAGTGGTGTACTTGTGAGCTTTACATTGTGGTCTCGAATTGTGGCAATACAATCGCAGTATTCTCATCACATGCGATGTTCAATCAATTGTTTATGTCCTATAGCATAAGAGGTTATGTGATTGACTTGTTGATAACATGAGATGTTATGTGTTGGTATTGTTGAATGCATACGTACACTTCACTTGCTATGACCTAACCTATGTGAAACATCTTTTAGAAGATGCCGCCAAGACGCGAAATGCGCATGCCCACCTCTGAGGCAGAACTTAAAGAGATAATTGCTGCAGCTATAGCACAGCACGAGGCCCTACGCTCCGAACCAATCAAAGGTACCTCAGAAAATAACGGTTGTTCCTACTGGCACTTCCTCAACTACAAGCCTCCGAAGTTCGACGGCACTGGGGGTGCCATAACTTTTGTAAAATGGATTGAAAGTATGGAATCCATCTTTCGAATGAGTGGCTGTACGCCAGAACAACAGGTCCCATACGTTTCTGAGTTGTTTCAAGATGGAGCTCGATTATGGTGGAATCTTCAGGTTCGAATAATGGGCCTAACTACAGCATACGCGTTAACTTGGGATGAGTTGAAAGGAATGATGCATAAGAAGTATTGCCCCCACACGGAAACCCAGAAGTGGGAAGATGAATTTCGGAGCCTAATGATGGAAGGTCCGAAGGTGTTGGAGTACGTGCAACGACTCCATGATCTGTCACAAATTGTTCCATACCTGGTAAAACCAGAACTGAAGAAACTGGAACAATTCATTTGGGAACTGGCGCCTCAAGTCTTGAGCTTGATGACAGCATCTACGCCACCAACAACCATTGTTGCAAGTAAGATGGGTTTGGCACTCGTTACGGAAGCAAATAGACTAGAAAAACTTGCAAACCCTGACAAGAAAACTCAGGTAGAGTCGTCTGGAAAGAACAAAAGGAAGCTTACCGAAGATACCCAAATGAACAACGATGAACAAAGATCTATTCGAGGTTGCTTTGACTGCGGGGACAAAGGGCATTTCAAGAAAGATTGCCCTAACAACAAACAGGCCAATGATAAGATTTACTTAGAAACCAAACCAAGATGTGCTGAGTGCAAGTGTCACCGTGATGGTGGATGTCAGAAGCCTTGGTACGGGAGGAAAGGACACAACAAGGAAGGTTGTGGGATGAAGAGTTCCATACAAGGAGAAAACAGTAACAACGCTCTAGGTGGAAATGGGAAAGGAAATGGCCGAATGATAGGATGCTACCATTGTAAGGAAGTTGGACATTTTAAGAGGGAATGCCTGAAGTTGAAACAAGACCGTGAGAGAAAATCCAACATCAGAGCTTGTGAGGCATGCCAGGATCCAGGTGTGATTTCTGGTACGTTCTCTAACAACCAAAACTTTTGCACCTATTTTGTTTGATGCTGGTGCCGGTTATGGCTTCGTGTCATTAGAATTTAAGAATATACTTGGTTTAACCGCTAGTAAGTTAGATATCCCCTACTCGATCGAATTAGCTAATGGAAAGTTAGTTGAAGCCAACGAAGTAATCAGAGGCTGTGTGATAGAACTGGGAGAACGTGAGTTTACTTTGGATCTACTACCAGTCGAATTGGGAAGCTTCGACGTGGTGGTAGGAATGGATTGGTTATCCGGAAACAAGGCTGAGATAGTATGTCATGAGAAAGCTGTTCGTATTCCAACTGATGATGGTGAGACAATTGTGGTTCACGGAGAGAAGCGTGACACACCGCTAAGATCTATCAGCTGCTTGAAAGCAAGGAAGTGTTTACAGAAAAGATGTGTTGCTTTTCTAGCACACATCGTGGATAAAAAGGCTGCTGAGCCAAGAATCGAAGACATCCCTGTCGTAAGGGAGTATCCAGAAGTCTTCCCAGAAGACTTGCCTGGATTACCGCCTCTAAGGCAAGTAGAGTTTCACGACGATTCAATTCCAGGCACTGCACCCGTAGTCAATGCATCATAGCGACTTACATTTTCGGGGGTGCAAGGATTGACAGAGAAGTGTTGGTAACGGATGGAGAAGGAAGATAACAGACCAAAAATTCTTTTTTTGGGGTAATCCCATTGTTACCCATCAAAAAGGAGGATGATGATTTTCAAATAAACATCAACTACAGAGAATTGAACAAGCTGGCGATCAAGAACAGGTATCCTCTGCCAAGAATCGACGATCTGTTTGATCAACTGCAAGGCTCGAACTATTATTCAAAGATCGATCTTCGATCTGGATACCATCAATTAAGGATACAGGAGGAAAGTATCCCGAAAACAGCCTTCCGAACTCGTTATGGACACTACGAGTTCCTCGTTATGCCATTTGGTTTGACAAACGCACCTGCGGTATTCATGGATCTAATGAATAGAGTTTGCAAGCCATACTTGGACAAGTTCGTGATTGTGTTTATCGACGACATCTTGATTTATTCAAGGACAAAGGCTGAACACGAACAGCATCTAAGAACTATTCTGGAGCTGCTAAAGAAGGAACAGTTGCATGCCGAGTTCTCTAAGTGCGAGTTTTGGCTACGCGAAGTCCAGTTTCTTGGACATGTGGTTAATGGAAATGGGATTCATGTTGATCCCACAAAGATCAAGGCAATCAAGAATTGGGAAACGCCTACAACGCCAACCGAGATTCGACAATTCTTGGGTTTGGCTGGCTACTATCGAAGGTTCATCGAGGATTTTTCGAAAATCGCTCAACCTTTGACGCTCCTCACGCAGAAGGACAAGACGTTTGATTGGGGAATCAAACAGGATGAAGCATTTCAGATATTAAAGGATAAGCTTTGTAACGCGCCAATCTTAGCTCTACCAGAAGGTACCGACAATTTTGTGGTATACTGCGACGCATCGCGTCAAGGATTGGGTTGCGTGTTGATGCAACGCCAAAAGGTTATTGCCTACGCATCGCGCCAACTGAAGGTACACGAAAAGAACTATACCACCCACGATTTGGAGCTTGGCGCAGTGGTTTTTGCACTAAAGATCTGGAGACACTACCTGTATGGTACGAAGTGCACAATCTTCACAGATCACAAAAGCCTACAGCATATATTCAACCAGAAGGAGTTGAATATGAGGCAAAAACGATGGGTTGAGTTGCTAAACGACTACGACTGCGAGATAAAATATCATCCAGGGAAGGCGAATGTAGTCGCCGATGCCCTAAGTCGTAAAGAAAGAATCAAGCCCATAAGGGTTAGAGCTTTGGAAATGATCATACGAACCGATCTTTCCTCGCGCATTCGTGCTGCACAAAAGGAAGCTCTCAAGGAGGGAAACCTTGAGGAAGGATATCTCCGTGGAATGGAAAAGCTTTTGGTACCAAACGAGGAAGGAACGTTATGTTTTGAGAAAAGGATTTGAGTTCCTCTGTTTGGTGGATTAAGGGAAGTTATTTTCGACGAAGCGCACAAGTCACGGTACTCTATCCACCCTGGATCGGATAAGATGTACCAGGATCTTAAAGGTTATTATTGGTGGCCTAGGATGAAAGGCGACGTTGCTGTTTACGTGAGCAAATGTTTAACGTGCGCTAAGGTTAAAGCGGAATACCAGAAGCCTTCGGGACTTCTGCAACAACCTGAGATTCCCAAGTGGAAATGGGAACAAATCTCAATGGATTTTGTTACAAAACTGCCAAGAACGCCAAGAGGCCATGATATGATTTGGGTGATGGTTGACCGCCTAACAAAATCCGCACACTTTCTGCCGATCAAGGAGAAAGACAGTACTAGTAAACTTGCGGAAATTTACATGAGAGAGATCATAGCACGCCATGGAGTACCTCTCTCAATCATCTCTGATAGAGACGGAAGGTTTGTGTCAAGGATATGGCAATCCTTCCAAGAATCTTTTGGCTCACAATTGAATCTGAGCACTGCGTTCCATCCGCAAACAGACGGCCAGAGCGAGCGAACGATACAAACCTTGGAAGACATGCTGAGGGCATGTGTTATGGATTCGGGAGGTAGCTGGGATAAACACTTACCTTTGGTCGAATTTTCATACAACAACAGCTACCACACCAGTATTGGTGTCGCGCCATTTGAGGCCCTATACGGACGCAAGTGCCGATCACCACTATGTTGGTCTGACGCAGGTGATAGGCAGCTTGCTGGTCCCGAGATCGTCCAAGAGACGACAGACAAGATCGCGCAAATACTTAAACGCATCGAAGCCGCTCGCCACAGACAAAAGGCCTACGCGGATCCAAACCGGAAACATGTGGATTTCCAAGTTGGGGAAATGGTGTTATTGAAGGTTTCACCCTGGAAGGGGGTGGCACGCTTTGGTAAGCATGGAAAGTTAAATCCGCGCTACATTGGTCCCTTCAGAATTCTGGAAAGAATTGGGACAGTAGCATACTGTAACACCTGTGCCTCCACGGCCATCAAACAAATACCAAACCAATGAAATATTATATTTCATACTTGGGATTGGTAAAAATATGTGTATCATTTACACATATCAAGTCTTGTTCGATTTCAAACTCTAAATCGCTTTCTGGAAGGTTATACGCGCACCGATGCGTAAATATAACCAGTTTAATGCAAAAAAACACTCCGGAATAGTGACATAGGCTGAACATACCTTAAATAACCTTTACATAACTTAGATATAAGTTTTGGAAGGTTTGGTGTGGTGAAATCAAAGTTTAATCGCTTACAGGGACTAAATATGACAAACTGCGAAAGTATGTCAATTTGAACTGTAACGAACATTCCGGAACATGACCATAAGTTAAACACACCTTAAATATCCTTTACATAGTTTAGAAATAGGCTTTGAGGGGTTTGGTGTGCTAAAATAAACTTTTGGGTCATTCAGGGACTAAAAGTGTCAAAAAGTGCACAAGTTTGCATTTTCGCGCATAACTTACGTTCTGAATACATCCGGACATCCAAAAATTTATGTGAGCATGACTATATTATATTTTAGTGTTCGCCATAAGAAAAATCCATTCGTCGCGTCATTTGGATCGTTTTTCGCGCTTGTGCGCATTCCGTCGTAATTAAGCGAACATCGCGTTCGTACGACCAAACGAACCATCATCCGGCATATTTTTGAGTATGTTTTGAGTTCCCTATACTTTAACTTCATTTTAGAGCCTTGAAATGAGGTTAACGGGGTTCAAACGCATCGAAAAAGGCCTTAAACACGTGCAGGGACCATTGCTGCCAATTTTGAAACTTTCTGATTCAGGGGGGGGGGGGGCAGTGGCGTAGCGCCACTGCATGTGGCCTTACCCGTCGCGCTATGCGACTGCCTATCTGATCAGATTCAATGTTTTTAAACACAAGTTGCACATGATTGATCCTTAACCACATGTTTTAAGTTGCTTAGTCACTAAGATAAGGATGGAATTTAGCTTCCATAACCTTGCAACAAGTGTTCGGACGAGATCATTTCCCCTTTTCCAAGAAACGATCTCAACGGTGGACCGAAAACTATAAATACCCCAACACCCCCATTGCTAAAATCACTAGAAATTTGATTTGAGAAACTCTAAGTTGAAACATTCGTTTCATACCTGAGATTTTTGAATCGAGTTTAGCATTCGGGGACCCTTCGTAAGTATTCTTTCGTTCTTTTCCTTATTTTACTGCTTTTCGAGTCAGAAAGTCAAACTTTGTTTGACTTTCAGCGTTGACCAGTAATGGTCAATGCGAAGTTCGTTTGAACTTCGCAACGTGAGTGTAATCACGTTGGTCATAGTCCCTTGGGACTATGCCCACTGATTACCACGTTGTCTAGGGTCGTAGGGTAGGCGATCTAATAAATCGCCTATACCTTCGAGCCCGACCCAGTTTGGTCGATCATTAGGATCCGACCAAATACATTAGGTGACCCTAGTATAGGGCATAACCTTCCGAGGTTATACCCTATGGTCACATCGTTTAAGTAGTTGTATGATAGGTAGTTTATATGCCTTAGGTAAATTACCAGAATACCCTTTTCATGTATAATTGGTAATTAAGCATATGTAACCTAAACTTTTGTCACATAACTGATTATGTAACATGTTTAGGCATATAACACTTGTCATAGGACTAGTTAGACGGTCCGAACGCGTTTCACGCGCACGACGCGTTAAAGTAGCATAAGCTACCTTAATGGGTCGCGATGGGTCGAAAGCACTTAGGTTTGGTTTCATTGTAGTATGTAGGCCTTGTTAAACCATATCATATGAGTTCCAATACTCATTTGGTTTACCAAGCCTCATCCTATCCAATCTTCCGATTTAGGTCCGGGTTATTTATGTAGTTACCTATATTAGGTACCGTTTGATTTCCGGGACTCCTCTAGCTTACTTGGTAGTTGTTCAAGACTCCTAAGCACTCTCAGGCGAGTACATTTTTCCCCTCTTTTATTGTTTTCAACTGTTTTGGGGTGACTCATATGTTCTAAATGTTTTATCAATGGTTTCAAGAATAATTACAATGTGGTTTCAAGAACAATAACAATTATTTCAAGAACGCTGACAATGATTTCAAGAACGAACACAATGATTTCAAAAACTAATAACAATTTCAAAAAGTGAACAAACTTGTTGGTTGTAGTTTACATGACCGATGACATTCATTAGCAATGATCAAGCCGACCAGTATTAGGTTATGGTACCATAGGATCTGACAAATCCCGTTATTTACTGCACCCATTGTTATGTGTGGGGGTTGTGGGTAGCGACTGAATCTGTAATCATTAACTTATCCTTTGGTAAGGGTTTGTTAAGAACGAGAACGAGAGCGAGATGGAGCGAGGAACGCGTCAAGAAGGTTTGAATGTTATTAGAGAATCGACCATAAAGTAGTTTCACAATTAAAATATTAACTTACCCTTTGGTAAGGGTTTGTTAAGAACCAGAACAAGTTTTAACATTTGGGTAAACATTTGTACATGATTGACATTTGATCATGTATTTTCCACAAAACATAACTTTGATTTAAACCAAGTTTTACTTCAATACTTTGTTTTTGTGCATATGGTTTAGTTGAGACATTTCACTTGCCATACATGGATATTTGACATAGACATTTGACATGGATATTTGACATAGACATTTGACAATTGATTTATACATAGATATTTTTACATTGTTTGGTTTGGTTTGATTAAGTGATTAAGTAACGATGTGTGTGTAATATGATACAAGCATGGTGGATACGCCGCTGGTACTTCCTATATATAAGTGTTTGTATGGTATTACATATTGTAGCGTTATTTGAATTATTTCAGTTTGAGACATAGAACATTTTATACAAGTAACATACTTTTCACAAGACATTTATTTACAAACAACTTATCTTATACAAACTCATTTTACATGGTTATTCATTTAATCATGCATTATTCTCTTATTTATACATATCATCTAAACTTATTATTTTTCAAATGATTTACAAAGACAAAGCAAATTACAAGGTTCATGACTAAACATTTTCTTAAACAGAAGTCATGAATCTTATTTTCATAAAACCTATGTACTCGCCAGCATTTCTTTGCTGACCTCGTTTTCACATATGTTTCAGGTATTTTTGGATGATATCGATTGATAAGATGCATGCTCACATAGGACTGGACAAGGCCTTAGTGACTCAATAATAATGATAGACTATGTCTAAATTGTGTATTTAGATTTCTAGACGATGTAATTATTCAATGTTTAATAAAACGAAACACTCTTTGGTATCCATGGTTATGAAACATTAATTCTGTTATAACACGCCTCGATGTTTCCGCCGCGATTTGTTGTTTTACGCGGTCGGGGTGTGACAGAAAAGATGGTATCAGAGCCAATGGTTATAGGGAATTAGGTTATTAGTAATGCTTTGACCTAGTCTATAACCTTCTTAGGACCCTAACGCGAGTTTACTTGCGTTTAGTCATAAAACAATACCGTCACCTATCCTTAGGCGACGACCACAATAAGAACATAAATTTCAAAACCACTTTGAAAACTAATCATCTGTTCTAGGATGATTGATTACAAGGTTTTGAACCCTCTGTTATATGGTTTTGGACCCTCTGTTATATGGTTTTGAACCCCTTTGAATTTTCAAAATCTCGGCAAAGTTTTGGGTTTTAAATAATGTGAACACGTGCAAACTGGAAGGGTGAATGCCTGTATTCTGAGTTTTCTGTCTAGGCAAGCACTTCGTATACATCTCATCAGACGCGAGACCAGTTGTGCTTACCTGGGAATTCTTGGGATGAGTGTTCACTTATAGGCGAGCATGTCTTCGCGATACATTATTTTTACCCATTTACTTTGATTAGTTCTGTGTGTTGGTTGTTGCTTTGTAGTAACAAACAAATGACCACTATCCTTGCTTTCATCAGATTTGTTCATCTCATTCTTTTCGTCTAATTCTCTCACTCGTTTCCTTTCATGTTTCCTCTTTTAGACAATGCCTCCTCGACGCGAAAACCAGATAGAGACTGCCGAGCTGGCAGAAATCATTGCGCAGCAAATGGCTGCTCAATTCCCAAACCTCTTTGCTCAATGGAACCAAGCCAACAACAACAACAATGTACTATGCAAATACAAGGATTTTAACCAGGCTAAACCACTCAAGTTTAGTGGTTCTGAAGGAGCGACTGGGCTTCTTCAATGGTTCGAGAGCATTGAGAATACTTTTCGCCACGTGCAGTGCCCGGATAATCGCAAGGTCGAGTTTTCTTCGAGCGTGTTTCAGAAGAGGGCTCTCACATGGTGGAACGGGGTTATGAGGGATCGTGGTGCAGAAGTTGCTCTGGCACAGACATGGGCTGAACTTAGGGCCCTGATGATGAGGGAATTCTGTCCTCGTCATGAGCAGCGAGCTTTGGAGAAGGAATTTGATGATTTGAAGCAGGATAGTGGTGAGCACAGGGCGTATACTGATAGGTTTGAAGAGTTGAGTCTGCTTTGCCCGACAATGGTTACCCCACTTGACATAGCTATCGAAAGGTACATCGACGGCCTACCTGACACAGTACAAGACATCCTTACTGGTAGTAGCCCTACCACACTCCGTCAGGCGATCGAGGTAGCTGCGACATTGACCGAGTCACAGATTCGGAAGAACAAGTTACACAGGAAGGGTGACAAGGGCAAGAAACAGTCAGCTGACAAGGAGGATAGCAAGAAAGGTCAAAACAAGAAGGGTAAGGAAAGTGAGACGTCGAAGAAATCAAAGAAGCGGAAGGATGCCCAAAATTTTGCTGTTACAGCACAGACTGCTCAGAATCCGCGGAACCCACCAGCTCAGCCACCTGCAAAGAAAGCATATGCCGGTACCGCACCTTATTGTGCACGCTGCAACGGTCATCACGCAGTACAACAAGCTTGCTGGCAATGCACGATGTGTGGTAAACTTGGGCATTTGGCCAAGGTTTGTCGTTTGGGACAAAATCAGGCTGCTCAGGTTCAAGCTCCGGTTCAAGGGAATGCTGTGAGATTTCCACTGGGTTCATGTTTCAACTGCGGAGAGATTGGTCATTTCCGTCACAACTGCCCGAGACTGATGAATGCAAATGCTAACGCAAACCCGAATGCGAACGTCAACGTCAATGTAAATCCAGCACGCGGTCGAGTGTTTAACATCAATGAGGCACTCAATGATGAAGGAGTGAACAATTAGTATTTTGTTTTTCCTCTGGTTGGTATCTTGTAACGTTTAAAGACAATGCGGTTGTTATATAAATAAAATTTGTGGTTTTATTTTTAACTAATGCAATTGTATGAATGTTTGATTCAACCTTATGATGTCAACACAAAGACAAAACTACTTGTGTGGTTCTGTCATTTTTATGATCACTTGTGATCTCCATAAGAACCTCAAACACTTGTTTCTTTTAAATCTAAAGTATCTTATCGTCTTGCACCGTTCGAGATGCAAGAATTATCAAAACAGCTTCAAGAGTTGTCTGATAAAGGATTCATCCGTCCGAACTTTTCACCTTGGAGAAACTCCTATCCTCTTTGTGAAAAGAAAAATGGATCTTTTCAAATGAATATCGATTAACGTAAGCCTATTAAGCTTACCATCAAGAATCGATATCCCCTACCTTAAATCAACGATTTCTCCGATCAACTGCATAACGTTTCATATTTTCCGAGATCGATTTGCGTTTTGGGTATCATCAACTTTGTATTCTCGAAGAAGATATTCCCAAAACGGTTTTCTGCACGAAGTATGGCCATTAAGAGTTTACAGTCATGCCTTTCTGGTTGACAAATGCTCCAGCCATCTTCAAAGACTTAATAAATAGAGTCTGCAAGCCTTATTTGGATCAGTTCGTCATTGTTATTAATGACATCTTGATCTATTCATATCCTGAGCCGATCACGATCAACACCTTCGTTGACATTGGAACCCCTAAAGAAGGAACAAACTTTTCGCTAAATCTTCCAAGAGGAAATTTTGGCTTAAAGAAGTTCAGTTTTTGGGTCAAGTAGTCAACAAGCAGGGTATTCATATGGATCAATCCAAATTGCTGCAATTAAGGATTTGATTCCTAGTATGCTTTAAATACCCGTGTCCAAAGATAACAAATTAAACAATTAAACAATTGAACGATTATGCGATTATGTAATATGTGTTTATGTGTTCTCCTCTATGTTTTTGTGTGATACGATTTTCAAATCCTCATAGAATCTTTCATATCTTTATATGAGGGATTCATAGTAGGATATTCAAAAGGTACTACCTTAATCCTTATGGGCTTCTACGTAGTAGTTAAGACCCTTGGGTTATATGGTACCATTCCATGGTTCGATAGGAGACCCTTTTAGTGGTCTAGTCTAAAAGATTGATTCACAATTTGGTTAAAGAATGACATCTAGTGATGTAGCTGAACAGACTCCTTAATAGTCTATTTAGATCATTTATTGATTTAATTAAAAGGACTCTACGGCGGTCTAGTCACACTCATCATAGGAAAGTTCATTTGGTTTTACCCTACACATTATAAAATAGACTGTGTGAACTGTGCAAGGAATTGTCTGATTATGGACGCGTACATAATTATGAAATTTAGTGCACAGAAACCTAGTAAGGTTTATTATGTGTAAGAACCGATAGTGACAACAATAACAAAATGAGAACGATGTAATGGAGGCATGGTGGACGCACCAATGACGCTTCATATACTTGTATATACGTGTCCCTCTTACATTGCAAACATAATGTTATTAAGGTTACTAGAAGTTCAAGAACCCTAACCAATATTGTTCGATCTTTTCAACTTCATGTTTTCAAGCTCTCACAAGTTTCCTCTAAATAAATTTCGGGACGAAATTTCCTAAAGTAGGGGAGACTGTAACACCTGTGCCTCCACGGCCATCAAACAAATACCAAACCAATGAAATATTATATTTCATACTTGGGATTGGTAAAAATATGTGTATCATTTACACATATCAACTCTTGTTCGATTTCAAACTCTAAATCGCTTTCTGGAAGGTTATACGCGCACCGATGCGTAAATATAACCAGTTTAATGCAAAAAAACACTCCGGAATAGTGACATAGGCTGAACATACCTTAAATAACCTTTACATAACTTAGATATAAGTTTTGGAAGGTTTGGTGTGGTGAAATCAAAGTTTAATCGCTTACAGGGACTAAATATGACAAACTGCGAAAGTATATCAATTTGAACTGTAACGAACATTCCGGAACATGACCATAAGTTAAACACACCTTAAATATCCTTTACATAGTTTAGAAATAGGCTTTGAGGGGTTTGGTGTGCTAAAATAAACTTTTGGGTCATTCAGGGACTAAAAGTGTCAAAAAGTGCACAAGTTTGCATTTTCGCGCATAACTTACGTTCTGAATACATCCGGACATCCAAAAATTTATGTGAGCATGACTATATTATATTTTAGTGTTCGCCATAAGAAAAATCCATTCGTCGCGTCATTTGGATCGTTTTTCGCGCTTGTGCGCATTCCGTCGTAATTAAGCGAACATCGCGTTCGTACGACCAAACGAACCATCATCCGGCATATTTTTGAGTATGTTTTGAGTTCCCTATACTTTAACTTCATTTTAGAGCCTTGAAATGAGGTTAACGGGGTTCAAACGCATCGAAAAAGGCCTTAAACACGTGCAGGGACCATTGCTGCCAATTTTGAAACTTTCTGATTCAGGGGGGGCAGTGGCGTAGCGCCACTGCATGTGGCCTTACCCGTCGCGCTATGCGACTGCCTATCTGATCAGATTCAATGTTTTTAAACACAAGTTGCACATGATTGATCCTTAACCACATGTTTTAAGTTGCTTAGTCACTAAGATAAGGATGGAATTTAGCTTCCATAACCTTGCAACAAGTGTTCGGACGAGATCATTTCCCCTTTTCCAAGAAACGATCTCAACGGTGGACCGAAAACTATAAATACCCCAACACCCCCATTGCTAAAATCACTAGAAATTTGATTTGAGAAACTCTAAGTTGAAACATTCGTTTCATACCTGAGATTTTTGAATCGAGTTTAGCATTCGGGGACCCTTCGTAAGTATTCTTTCGTTCTTTTCCTTATTTTACTGCTTTTCGAGTCAGAAAGTCAAACTTTGTTTGACTTTCAGCGTTGACCAGTAATGGTCAATGCGAAGTTCGTTTGAACTTCGCAACGTGAGTGTAATCACGTTGGTCATAGTCCCTTGGGACTATGCCCACTGATTACCACGTTGTCTAGGGTCGTAGGGTAGGCGATCTAATAAATCGCCTATACCTTCGAGCCCGACCCAGTTTGGTCGATCATTAGGATCCGACCAAATACATTAGGTGACCCTAGTATAGGGCATAACCTTCCGAGGTTATACCCTATGGTCACATCGTTTAAGTAGTTGTATGATAGGTAGTTTATATGCCTTAGGTAAATTACCAGAATACCCTTTTCATGTATAATTGGTAATTAAGCATATGTAACCTAAACTTTTGTCACATAACTGATTATGTAACATGTTTAGGCATATAACACTTGTCATAGGACTAGTTAGACGGTCCGAACGCGTTTCACGCGCACGACGCGTTAAAGTAGCATAAGCTACCTTAATGGGTCGCGATGGGTCGAAAGCACTTAGGTTTGGTTTCATTGTAGTATGTAGGCCTTGTTAAACCATATCATATGAGTTCCAATACTCATTTGGTTTACCAAGCCTCATCCTATCCAATCTTCCGATTTAGGTCCGGGTTATTTATGTAGTTACCTATATTAGGTACCGTTTGATTTCCGGGACTCCTCTAGCTTACTTGGTAGTTGTTCAAGACTCCTAAGCACTCTCAGGCGAGTACATTTTTCCCCTCTTTTATTGTTTTCAACTGTTTTGGGGTGACTCATATGTTCTAAATGTTTTATCAATGGTTTCAAGAATAATTACAATGTGGTTTCAAGAACAATAACAATTATTTCAAGAACGCTGACAATGATTTCAAGAACGAACACAATGATTTCAAAAACTAATAACAATTTCAAAAAGTGAACAAACTTGTTGGTTGTAGTTTACATGACCGATGACATTCATTAGCAATGATCAAGCCGACCAGTATTAGGTTATGGTACCATAGGATCTGACAAATCCCGTTATTTACTGCACCCATTGTTATGTGTGGGGGTTGTGGGTAGCGACTGAATCTGTAATCATTAACTTATCCTTTGGTAAGGGTTTGTTAAGAACGAGAACGAGAGCGAGATGGAGCGAGGAACGCGTCAAGAAGGTTTGAATGTTATTAGAGAATCGACCATAAAGTAGTTTCACAATTAAAATATTAACTTACCCTTTGGTAAGGGTTTGTTAAGAACCAGAACAAGTTTTAACATTTGGGTAAACATTTGTACATGATTGACATTTGATCATGTATTTTCCACAAAACATAACTTTGATTTAAACCAAGTTTTACTTCAATACTTTGTTTTTGTGCATATGGTTTAGTTGAGACATTTCACTTGCCATACATGGATATTTGACATAGACATTTGACATGGATATTTGACATAGACATTTGACAATTGATTTATACATAGATATTTTTACATTGTTTGGTTTGGTTTGATTAAGTGATTAAGTAACGATGTGTGTGTAATATGATACAAGCATGGTGGATACGCCGCTGGTACTTCCTATATATAAGTGTTTGTATGGTATTACATATTGTAGCGTTATTTGAATTATTTCAGTTTGAGACATAGAACATTTTATACAAGTAACATACTTTTCACAAGACATTTATTTACAAACAACTTATCTTATACAAACTCATTTTACATGGTTATTCATTTAATCATGCATTATTCTCTTATTTATACATATCATCTAAACTTATTATTTTTCAAATGATTTACAAAGACAAAGCAAATTACAAGGTTCATGACTAAACATTTTCTTAAACAGAAGTCATGAATCTTATTTTCATAAAACCTATGTACTCGCCAGCATTTCTTTGCTGACCTCGTTTTCACATATGTTTCAGGTATTTTTGGATGATATCGATTGATAAGATGCATGCTCACATAGGACTGGACAAGGCCTTAGTGACTCAATAATAATGATAGACTATGTCTAAATTGTGTATTTAGATTTCTAGACGATGTAATTATTCAATGTTTAATAAAACGAAACACTCTTTGGTATCCATGGTTATGAAACATTAATTCTGTTATAACACGCCTCGATGTTTCCGCCGCGATTTGTTGTTTTACGCGGTCGGGGTGTGACACATACAAGTTGGACAAATCTGATCAGAATGTGACAAATCTGATCACAGTTCGGTAACGGACATACGAGGAATTTTTGACGAATTTTTCCGTAAACTGTGATCAGAATGTGACAAATCTGATCACAGTTCGGTAAACGATTTTCTATAAATTATTGATAAGAAACTGGACCCCGATATTTTTATACAATCATTTTTGGGTCGATTAGGACGACCCGTAAAAATTAGGGAATTTTTGGAAAGGGTTACGTATTTTATTTAGTCGTCCGAAAACAGTCCAGTTCCCACATAGTGAAACTGAAACGACAAGGGTAGCGTTTCGCGTGTTAAAACGTAAGGGTTGATTGTTGATGATCATGGGTTGTTTTCAAAAAGAAAATGATACGCTTGAAAGCGTGGCCACATCCGGTTACAGAGGAAACTCTGGTGAAATTTCCTAAAAACCTAACACTTAGACTTATTTACACTACAAGTGTTAGAACTATTTTCGACATATTTTCGAAACATAAATTTCGCCAGAACTTTAATTACTAAATATTCGGAGGTGGGATTTTCACAAAGATTAACGTGATAAGTATATTTTGTCACAACACTGTTTATGGTTATTTTGTGAAAATACATAAATATTATTTTAGAGTAAAAATAATATTTACAAGCGTTAATGATCCCAAAACTTTGCGAACGCTTCCACATTAACATATAAGTTACACCGGTAATTACATTACCACACAACTGTTAAAACGTAACTTACGCACATGTATTGTATCCCCCATCCTTGGGAAGAAGTATAACTACCAAGTGTATACAGAACATAAACACGAAATAGTTGTCTAACTATTTCCCGAAGACTTAAACTATAAAGCTAAAGCACGGCCGTCCGTCTAATAGAATTAGCACTTGTAGGTCGTTGCACAGCTTACTGTATTGGAGACACTTGGTAGAGACGCGCATTCACTGTGAGTTCATGTCCCCATTTTCTCTAACTGTTTTCAGTTTTCTTAACTGCGGGGGTGAAATA
Organism: Helianthus tuberosus; assembly: GCA_030545235.1. Taxonomy (NCBI): domain Eukaryota; kingdom Viridiplantae; phylum Streptophyta; class Magnoliopsida; order Asterales; family Asteraceae; genus Helianthus; species Helianthus tuberosus. The sequence continues at coordinate 123,407,108 of CM060451.1, read as the reverse complement.
CATGTTACTTTGTTTACAAGTACTTTATACACGGTATGATTAACGTAAGGAGGTTTTAGATCATGTGAATGGGTAGTTAGAACACCGAGGGACTTAAGCGGTAGATCTATCTGGGTGTAGCGAGCCCAACCCCTGAGCCCGCATAATGGACCAGGTGGTGACTTTGTGCCCCAACGCCAAATACGCTAGGTTTGTATCTTCCTACTTGCATTTCACAACATGCTAATGGCCTTGCAAACCATTGGTGATCACAAGTCCTCTTACACTGCTACATACCAGGAAACTTTTATACTTACAAGTGTTTTACTTACTCACTTGCACATGAACTCGCTCAACATTATTGTTGATTTTTCAACTTACATGTATTTCAGGAAATTAACGAGATCTGGCACGGTATGGCATGTTTTCCGCTGCACTAGTTTCCGAGGTCATCCGGGGTTTAGGGGATGTGTCTCTTTCCTGGACAAGACACAGTCCTTAAACCATGTTTATGTTATGTTTCAGTTTGTAATGTCTGTTGGACAAGGTTATGGTTGTTGGTTAAAACAATGGTACAGTATTTTGTTTTCAAAACTTAATGGATGATCTTGCATGTTTTTAACTCATATAGCTTTGGTATGATTAAGCTATGGTATTAAGAAGTCACACCAAAATTAACCACGCTTCCGCAAAGCCAGGGTGTGACAGCTTGGTATCAGAGCTCTGATCATAGCGAACTAGGATTCTTTCTCGAGTCTAGACTATGATCACTAGGGCTCTCACGAAAACATTTTTCTGCATACCACTTAAGTCCAGATCCAAAACTTTTTACAAACAAATGTTGAGCACATTTTATTGGTTATAGGCTCAGCTTGGAGGGCTGAGGATCGGTCTGGAGGACCGCGGTGATCAAGGTAGTCGAGCACGTTGGTTTGTTATAGGATCGGTCTGGAGGATCGAGGTTTGGTTTAAGTGAAGGACAGAGCAGTCTTGTAGACTGGATGAAATTGGCTAGTAAGACTAGGAGAAGTATGTGATACCTTACTTGGTGACTATGTGATTAACTGATTATATGATTGATTATTATACGTATATGTGTTACAAACGTTATGCTTTCATCAAGTACTAGAAAGATGGGCACTACGAACCCCATGACCATAGTATCAGACGACATAGTTCAACGAAGCACGAGGTGTACATTTCTGATACTACCGGCACAGACAATGACGACTTTCAGCCCTTTGTGCACTGCCTGAAGTCGTAGCAGAGCCTACTGATGGCCATCTTGTTGGGAATTTGCCACTGGCGGTGATCCCTGCTCCTGTGCCCCTTGCCGCTTATCTCGTTGTTGATATGCCCCCGACATTGCCTCTAAAGACGATGTCGAACTATTAAGAGGAGGACCCACTTGAGGGCAAGGCCCTCTCGCTGCTAGCATTAGACTACTGCATGCGGACGCTCCTGTAGGGGAAACTCATTTCCCTATCCCAGACTCATTTGAGTCTCTGACATCCGCGTCTTCGCACATACAGGGAATGCAGCACCACTTACACGACGCCGACCCTGATATGGCATCATCAGCTGCACCGGATCCCACACACAGCTTTGAGTTTGATCGCGATTATGAGGACAATTCTGTTTTTCCGCCTGGTGTTGATCCAGACCATGACATTGAGTTCATGCACTTAGACCAGCCCTTGGGGGATCCTGTAACCCCTGTGATTGTTGATCCAGCTGATTTTAAGATGGAGTTTTTGATTCGAAGCTAGCCGTGGCCCCTGAGCCAGGCGTTGCTCCTGACCCCGCATTGGAGTATGACCCTGTTCATGCCAATGCACCGGCTGTTGCTCCTTGATTGATCATCTGCTTGGATGAGAGAAAATTTGGGGTAACTGTGCAAGACAATTTATTATTACGGGGGCCCACGTAATAACGATTTGTAGTGCACAGGAATCCTGGTGGACTCTGCAGGTCAAGCTAATGATAACCAATGCAGCAGGAAATAACTTAAACACAAATGACCTAGGCGATGTAGCCTCGAGTTCATTCTATTACAAGCAACAAGCCAAAGTGACAAGCCTATGTGAAGGCTCAGGAATTTATTTCCCCACTTATACAGTGAGTATATTTGCGTGTGAAATGGGGTGTTTACATGATGGCTTACGTTGCTATATATACCCCATAGACAATTGAAACGTTTTCTAACCCGCTTCACGCCACTTCAATAAAAGGGAATGTCACCCAAGCGTGACACAAACACCAGTACGTCGCCAGGGACAGAAGGCGAGCTGCAAGAACGCATCTCACAGATAAATGCACGACATAAAGCCCTCCACTCTAAGTACAACGATGGCATTACTGGAGATAACCCTCCAACTGGCTGCACCTATAAACAGTTCCTGAACTGCAAGCCTTTGAACTTTGTCGAAACCGGAGGCACCGTTGCATTTGTTCGTTGGTCCGAAAAGACCGACTCCACTCTAAGAATGAGTAACTGTTCGCCCCAACAGAGTGTTACCTACATCTCAGGGATATTTCTAGATGGCACACTCTCTTAATGGAACCTCCAGGTTCAGACCCTTGGCACAGACACTGCTTATACACTGAGCTGGGACGAGCTCAAGGAAACGATTGAGAAGAAATGTTGTTTTAGGACAGAAATTCAGAAACTTGACGTGGAGTCCTGAAATTTGAAAAAGGACGAACCAGAGACTCCTGAACATGACCAGCGATCGCACGACTTGTCTAGGGTCGTCCCCTACTAAGTCATTGATGTAGTATGATATAGTGGTGTACTTGTGAGCTTTACATTGTGGTCTCGAATTGTGGCAATACAATCGCAGTATTCTCATCACATGCGATGTTCAATCAATTGTTTATGTCCTATAGCATAAGAGGTTATGTGATTGACTTGTTGATAACATGAGATGTTATGTGTTGGTATTGTTGAATGCATACGTACACTTCACTTGCTATGACCTAACCTATGTGAAACATCTTTTAGAAGATGCCGCCAAGACGCGAAATGCGCATGCCCACCTCTGAGGCAGAACTTAAAGAGATAATTGCTGCAGCTATAGCACAGCACGAGGCCCTACGCTCCGAACCAATCAAAGGTACCTCAGAAAATAACGGTTGTTCCTACTGGCACTTCCTCAACTACAAGCCTCCGAAGTTCGACGGCACTGGGGGTGCCATAACTTTTGTAAAATGGATTGAAAGTATGGAATCCATCTTTCGAATGAGTGGCTGTACGCCAGAACAACAGGTCCCATACGTTTCTGAGTTGTTTCAAGATGGAGCTCGATTATGGTGGAATCTTCAGGTTCGAATAATGGGCCTAACTACAGCATACGCGTTAACTTGGGATGAGTTGAAAGGAATGATGCATAAGAAGTATTGCCCCCACACGGAAACCCAGAAGTGGGAAGATGAATTTCGGAGCCTAATGATGGAAGGTCCGAAGGTGTTGGAGTACGTGCAACGACTCCATGATCTGTCACAAATTGTTCCATACCTGGTAAAACCAGAACTGAAGAAACTGGAACAATTCATTTGGGAACTGGCGCCTCAAGTCTTGAGCTTGATGACAGCATCTACGCCACCAACAACCATTGTTGCAAGTAAGATGGGTTTGGCACTCGTTACGGAAGCAAATAGACTAGAAAAACTTGCAAACCCTGACAAGAAAACTCAGGTAGAGTCGTCTGGAAAGAACAAAAGGAAGCTTACCGAAGATACCCAAATGAACAACGATGAACAAAGATCTATTCGAGGTTGCTTTGACTGCGGGGACAAAGGGCATTTCAAGAAAGATTGCCCTAACAACAAACAGGCCAATGATAAGATTTACTTAGAAACCAAACCAAGATGTGCTGAGTGCAAGTGTCACCGTGATGGTGGATGTCAGAAGCCTTGGTACGGGAGGAAAGGACACAACAAGGAAGGTTGTGGGATGAAGAGTTCCATACAAGGAGAAAACAGTAACAACGCTCTAGGTGGAAATGGGAAAGGAAATGGCCGAATGATAGGATGCTACCATTGTAAGGAAGTTGGACATTTTAAGAGGGAATGCCTGAAGTTGAAACAAGACCGTGAGAGAAAATCCAACATCAGAGCTTGTGAGGCATGCCAGGATCCAGGTGTGATTTCTGGTACGTTCTCTAACAACCAAAACTTTTGCACCTATTTTGTTTGATGCTGGTGCCGGTTATGGCTTCGTGTCATTAGAATTTAAGAATATACTTGGTTTAACCGCTAGTAAGTTAGATATCCCCTACTCGATCGAATTAGCTAATGGAAAGTTAGTTGAAGCCAACGAAGTAATCAGAGGCTGTGTGATAGAACTGGGAGAACGTGAGTTTACTTTGGATCTACTACCAGTCGAATTGGGAAGCTTCGACGTGGTGGTAGGAATGGATTGGTTATCCGGAAACAAGGCTGAGATAGTATGTCACGAGAAAGCTGTTCGTATTCCAACTGATGATGGTGACACAATTGTGGTTCACGGAGAGAAGCGTGACACACCGCTAAGATCTATCAGCTGCTTGAAAGCAAGGAAGTGTTTACAGAAAAGATGTGTTGCTTTTCTAGCACACATCGTGGATAAAAAGGCTGCTGAGCCAAGAATCGAAGACATCCCTGTCGTAAGGGAGTATCCAGAAGTCTTCCCAGAAGACTTGCCTGGATTACCGCCTCTAAGGCAAGTAGAGTTTCACGACGATTCAATTCCAGGCACTGCACCCGTAGTCAATGCATCATAGCGACTTACATTTTCGGGGGTGCAAGGATTGACAGAGAAGTGTTGGTAACGGATGGAGAAGGAAGATAACAGACCAAAAATTCTTTTTTTGGGGTAATCCCATTGTTACCCATCAAAAAGGAGGATGATGATTTTCAAATAAACATCAACTACAGAGAATTGAACAAGCTGGCGATCAAGAACAGGTATCCTCTGCCAAGAATCGACGATCTGTTTGATCAACTGCAAGGCTCGAACTATTATTCAAAGATCGATCTTCGATCTGGATACCATCAATTAAGGATACAGGAGGAAAGTATCCCGAAAACAGCCTTCCGAACTCGTTATGGACACTACGAGTTCCTCGTTATGCCATTTGGTTTGACAAACGCACCTGCGGTATTCATGGATCTAATGAATAGAGTTTGCAAGCCATACTTGGACAAGTTCGTGATTGTGTTTATCGACGACATCTTGATTTATTCAAGGACAAAGGCTGAACACGAACAGCATCTAAGAACTATTCTGGAGCTGCTAAAGAAGGAACAGTTGCATGCCGAGTTCTCTAAGTGCGAGTTTTGGCTACGCGAAGTCCAGTTTCTTGGACATGTGGTTAATGGAAATGGGATTCATGTTGATCCCACAAAGATCAAGGCAATCAAGAATTGGGAAACGCCTACAACGCCAACCGAGATTCGACAATTCTTGGGTTTGGCTGGCTACTATCGAAGGTTCATCGAGGATTTCTCGAAAATCGCTCAACCTTTGACGCTCCTCACGCAGAAGGACAAGACGTTTGATTGGGGAATCAAACAGGATGAAGCATTTCAGATATTAAAGGATAAGCTTTGTAACGCGCCAATCTTAGCTCTACCAGAAGGTACCGACAATTTTGTGGTATACTGCGACGCATCGCGTCAAGGATTGGGTTGTGTGTTGATGCAACGCCAAAAGGTTATTGCCTACGCATCGCGCCAACTGAAGGTACACGAAAAGAACTATACCACCCACGATTTGGAGCTTGGCGCAGTGGTTTTTGCACTAAAGATCTGGAGACACTACCTGTATGGTACGAAGTGCACAATCTTCACAGATCACAAAAGCCTACAGCATATATTCAACCAGAAGGAGTTGAATATGAGGCAAAAACGATGGGTTGAGTTGCTAAACGACTACGACTGCGAGATAAAATATCATCCAGGGAAGGCGAATGTAGTCGCCGATGCCCTAAGTCGTAAAGAAAGAATCAAGCCCATAAGGGTTAGAGCTTTGGAAATGATCATACGAACCGATCTTTCCTCGCGCATTCGTGCTGCACAAAAGGAAGCTCTCAAGGAGGGAAACCTTGAGGAAGGATATCTCCGTGGAATGGAAAAGCTTTTGGTACCAAACGAGGAAGGAACGTTATGTTTTGAGAAAAGGATTTGAGTTCCTCTGTTTGGTGGATTAAGGGAAGTTATTTTCGACGAAGCGCACAAGTCACGGTACTCTATCCACCCTGGATCGGATAAGATGTACCAGGATCTCAAAGGTTATTATTGGTGGCCTAGGATGAAAGGCGACGTTGCTGTTTACGTGAGCAAATGTTTAACGTGCGCTAAGGTTAAAGCGGAATACCAGAAGCCTTCGGGACTTCTGCAACAACCTGAGATTCCCAAGTGGAAATGGGAACAAATCTCAATGGATTTTGTTACAAAACTGCCAAGAACGCCAAGAGGCCATGATATGATTTGGGTGATGGTTGACCGCCTAACAAAATCCGCACACTTTCTGCCGATCAAGGAGAAAGACAGTACTAGTAAACTTGCGGAAATTTACATGAGAGAGATCATAGCACGCCATGGAGTACCTCTCTCAATCATCTCTGATAGAGACGGAAGGTTTGTGTCAAGGATATGGCAATCCTTCCAAGAATCTTTTGGCTCACAATTGAATCTGAGCACTGCGTTCCATCCGCAAACAGACGGCCAGAGCGAGCGAACGATACAAACCTTGGAAGACATGCTGAGGGCATGTGTTATGGATTCGGGAGGTAGCTGGGATAAACACTTACCTTTGGTCGAATTTTCATACAACAACAGCTACCACACCAGTATTGGTGTCGCGCCATTTGAGGCCCTATACGGACGCAAGTGCCGATCACCACTATGTTGGTCTGACGCAGGTGATAGGCAGCTTGCTGGTCCCGAGATCATCCAAGAGACGACAGACAAGATCGCGCAAATACTTAAACGCATCGAAGCCGCTCGCCACAGACAAAAGGCCTACGCGGATCCAAACCGGAAACATGTGGATTTCCAAGTTGGGGAAATGGTGTTATTGAAGGTTTCACCCTGGAAGGGGGTGGCACGCTTTGGTAAGCATGGAAAGTTAAATCCGCGCTACATTGGTCCCTTCAGAATTCTGGAAAGAATTGGGACAGTAGCATACAAGTTGGACCTACCTACTGAACTGAATGGTGTTCACGATACATTTCATGTATCCAATTTAAAGAAAAGTCCAACTCAAGTTGACGTTGCCATTCCTACCGACGAGATTCATATTGACGACACGCTCCACTTCGTAGAAGAACCTGTCGAGGTCACAGATTGGAAAGTTAACAAGACCCGCCGGAGCAGTGTCAAACTCGTCAAAGTTCGTTGGAATGCCAGACATGGTCCTGAATTCACATGGGAACGTGAGGACCGGATGAAAGAGAAATACCCCCACTTATTTCCTAGGAACCCTGCTTCTACAAGCAGAACTTAAATTTCGGGACGAAATTTATTTAACGGGGGGAGAATGTGACAACCCGCACTAAACCAGGTATCCGTACAACTTAATTAATGATTAATTACTGCTTAATTACTGTGCTTGTTTGAAACTAGCTGATAAACTGCTACCTGCATACTGATACATGCACTTACTTGCATCATACTTTATATGCTGTCACTACATTATTTACATACGGCACCTTAGTGACAAACATGATGCACAAAAAGCACAGTAGCACTAAACGGATACACAGTGAACATGCTGAAATAACCAGCATCAGGCAGACACTGCCTCTAAGGCCTGTTAAGAGCCTCATATATTTTTGCTACACTGGTAGTGAGTGTAGGGATATAAGGGTTGTGGTACCGCGTCTCTAGGAATAAGATACACTGATTCGGATGTGCCAAAAACGTACTTTAAGTACCAAACACAACACTTTAATAAATAACCCAGCTTCTAGCTGACTAGTAAAGTGCCAAATTATGAGAAAATAACACTAGACACTTTCTAAAGTGTCGGGAAAACAAATTGTGTCACTAAAAATGTTAATAACGACACTTTAACGCTTTTGTAACGCTTTAACGGATTGCTATCCAACCGGACACCCGGACTTCACCCGGAACATGAAAATATTAGTATTTTCACTATTTATATTTTTCAGAGCCAGTTAGGGTCTCTGATTACCCTAACACCCACCATAACGTGTAATATACAACTAACAAGGTTAAATATTTAGTTAACCTATTTAACCAAAACAAACCTCCTAACTATCTACTTAAAATCGAACCAACCCCCCACCCCTTTCATAACCGGCCCCCAAACTAGGGGAACACACTTGTACTTGGTGATTTGGCTAAATCTTGGTTGTCTAGTATCTAAACTACATATTGACCATTGGGTAATACACTTGAACTTTGTCTATAAGTAACAACACTTAACCATGAGATCATTATCACCAACAAATCAACACTCACACACTCTCTCCCTCTCCAAACCACTCTCGGCCGAACCCCCTTACAAGCACCCACCCATTTTCGGTCCTTGATCTTGCATTCCATCATCATACAAACACCAAAGGTTGCGTGTTAGGAGCTTTGGTGCACTCGGAACACGAAGGACCACTTCCGTTAGCTTTTATCCACCTCTTTTTCGCCAAGATTCTTCCCTAGCCTTGAGCTAGAGGTATAACACTTAAAACTCATTTTTACACTTGTCTAAAGTGGTTAAAAGGAATATTGTCGGTTAAATATCGATAACTTGCATTTTGAAGCTTTAAAGTCTAGTAAAAACTATAAAAGTGGTGGTTAATAGCTCATAAATTGTGTAAAAGTGGTAGTATTTGGAATTTGTGTTTATCTAGACCCGATCTATGATGTGGTAGCTCGGATCTCCATTTAACCCGACTTTGTAAGATCTTGGATCTTCACATAAGCTCGTTTTTAGTTAACACAAGGGTTAAAAGGTGAAACTCTACCACACACGAGACATGAACTTGTGTAAAAATATTTTATTGTGTAAAAGTGTTTTAACTTGTATAAAAGTTTTTTTCTTGTTTAACTCGCTAATCGGACACTTATAACACGATTTAATAACATCAAAACCACAAAACAGCAAGCTGAGTCACTATTTCAGCCGCCTTCATCAGGCTGTAAACAGACTTTAAAAACTCGAAAAACGGAATTTCAAAAGCCTAAATCGTGTCATTTCGAAAAACGAAGAAAACGGCGCTGGAATCGTATTTTTCTGATGTCGGTTACTATTTTAAAAACCTGTTTTCGTGACAGCAGCTAAGGCTGTTCGTTACTGCAGTAAATTGGGCTGTGCGTTTTCGATCACAACTTAAAACCCGAACCGAACCAGCCCCTGAAACTTTTATCTAAGATGGTCACGGATGTATTTGTGACCCTCAAACTGGAATTTCGATAAACGGACACACGAGGAATTTTTGACGAATTTTTCCGTAAACTGTGATCAGAATGTGACAAATCTGATCACAATTCGGTAAACGATTTTCTATAAATTATTGATAAGAAACTGGACCCCGATATTTTTATACAATCATTTTTGGGTCGATTAGGACGACCCGTAAAAATTAGGGAATTTTTGGAAAGGGTTACGTATTTTATTTAGTCGTCCGAAAACAGTCCAGTTCCCACATAGTGAAACTGAAACGACAAGGGTAGCGTTTCGCGTGTTAAAACGTAAGGGTTGATTGTTGATGATCATGGGTTGTTTTCAAAAAGAAAATGATACGCTTGAAAGCGTGGCCACCTCCAGTTACAGAGGAAACTCTGGCGAAATTTCCTAAAAACCTAACACTTAGACTTATTTACACTACAAGTGTTAGAACTATTTTCGACATATTTTCGAAACATAAATTTCGCCAGAACTTTAATTACTAAATATTCGGAGGTGGGATTTTCACAAAGATTAACGTGATAAGTATATTTTGTCACAACACTGTTTATGGTTATTTTGTGAAAATACATAAATATTATTTTAGAGTAAAAATAATATTTACAAGCGTTAATGATCCCAAAACTTTGCGAACGCTTCCACATTAACATATAAGTTACACCGGTAATTACATTACCACACAACTGTTAAAACGTAACTTACGCACATGTATTGTATCCCCCATCCTTGGGAAGAAGTATAACTACCAAGTGTATACAGAACATAAACACGAAATAGTTGTCTAACTATTTCCCGAAGACTTAAACTATAAAGCTAAAGCACGGCCGTCCGTCTAATAGAATTAGCACTTGTAGGTCGTTGCACAGCTTACTGTATTGGAGACACTTGGTAGAGACGCGCATTCACTGTGAGTTCATGTCCCCCTTTTCTCTAACTGTTTTCAGTTTTCTTAACTGCGGGGGTGAAATACATGTTACTTTGTTTACAAGTACTTTATACACGGTATGATTAACGTAAGGAGGTTTTAGATCATGTGAATGGGTAGTTAGAACACCGAGGGACTTAAGCGGTAGATCTATCTGGGTGTAGCGAGCCCAACCCCTGAGCCCGCATAATGGACCAGGTGGTGACTTTGTGCCCCAACGCCAAATACGCTAGGTTTGTATCTTCCTACTTGCATTTCACAACATGCTAATGGCCTTGCAAACCATTGGTGATCACAAGTCCTCTTACACTGCTACATACCAGGAAACTTTTATACTTACAAGTGTTTTACTTACTCACTTGCACATGAACTCGCTCAACATTATTGTTGATTTTTCAACTTACATGTATTTCAGGAAATTAACGAGATCTGGCACGGTATGGCATGTTTTCCGCTGCACTAGTTTCCGAGGTCATCCGGGGTTTAGGGGATGTGTCTCTTTCCTGGACAAGACACAGTCCTTAAACCATGTTTATGTTATGTTTCAGTTTGTAATGTCTGTTGGACAAGGTTATGGTTGTTGGTTAAAACAATGGTACAGTATTTTGTTTTCAAAACTTAATGGATGATCTTGCATGTTTTTAACTCATATAGCTTTGGTATGATTAAGCTATGGTATTAAGAAGTCACACCAAAATTAACCACGCTTCCGCAAAGCCAGGGTGTGACATAAAATGTGTATTTAGATTTCCAGACGATGTATTTATTCAATGTTTAATAAAACGAAACACTTTTGGTATCCATGGTTATGAAACATTAATTCTGTTGCAACACGCCCCGATGTTTCCGCCGCGATTTGTTGTTTTACGCGGTCGGGGTGTGACATGAGTCACCCCAAAACAGTTGAAAACAGTAAAAGAGGGGAATAATGTACTCGCCTGAGAATGCTTAGAAGTCTTGAACAACAACCAAACAAAGCTAGAGGGAGCACGAAATCAGTCGGCAATCTAAAACTATATAAATAAACCGGACTTAAATCGGGAGATCGGATAGGATGAGGCTTGGTAAACCAAATGAGTATTGGAACTCATATGATATGGTTTAACAAGGCCTACATACTACATGAAACCTAACCTAAGTGCTTTCGACCCATCGTGACCCATTAAGGTAGCTTATGCTACTTTAACGCGTCGTGCGCGTGAAACGCGTTCGGACCGTCTAACTAGTCCTATGACAAGTGTTATATGCCTAAACATGTTACATAATCAATTATGTGACAAAATTTTAGGTTACATATGCTTAATTACCAATTATACATGAAAAGGGTATTCTGGTAATTTACCTAAGGCATATAAACTACCTATCATACAACTACTCAAACGATGTGACCATAGGGTATAACCTCGGAAGGTTATTCCCTATACACTATGGTCACCTAATGTATTTGGTCGGATCCTAATGATCGACCAAACTGGGTCGGGTTTGAAGGTATAAGCGATTTATTAGATCGCTTACCCTACGACCCTAGACAACGTGGTAATCAGTAGGCATAGTCCCAAGGAACTATAACCATCGTGATTACAATCACGTTGCAAAGTTCAAACGAACTTCGCATTGACCATAAGCTGGTCAACGCTGAAAGTCAAACAAAGTTTGACTTTCGGACTCGAAAAGCAATAAAATAAGGAAAAGAACGAAAGAATACTTACGAAGGGTCCCCGAATGCTAATCTTGATTCAAAAATCTCAGGTATGAAACAAAGGTTTCAACTTAGAGTTTCTCAAATCAAAATTCTAGTGATTATGAAGCATGGGGGGTGGGGTATTTATAGTATTCGGTCCACCGTTAAGATCGTTTCATGGAAAACGTGCCTTAATCCCATCCGTACAAGTGTTGCAAAGTTATGGTAGCCTAAAATGATCCTTATCAGCTGAATTGGCAAGTTGTGAGCTTGTGGTTGTGGTTAAAACAGTTGGATCATGCTGACTGTTCGATCTAATCTGATCTGAGAGTCGGACGCGGGCCGCGTAAAGCACACAAGGATCTCACGCGGGCCGCCTGGCCTGCACAGATCAGAAACTATGTTCCATTTTGACAGTTTCAGCCCCTGCACGTGTTTAAGCCCATTTCTGGCACTTCTAAGGCCCGTAAAGCCAACTTTAAGGCCCTAAAATGATGCCTAAACATTGTGGACTTGAAACATGTTCAAAAATATGTCTGATGATGGTTCGTTTGGTCGTACGAACGCGATGTTCGCTTAATTACGACGGAATGCGCATAAGCACGAAAAACGATCCAAATGACGTGACGAATGGATTTTTGGCAAGCCAAACACTAAAGCATCATATAGTCATGCTTACATAAATTTTTGGATGTCCGGATGTATTCAGAACGTAAGTTATGCGCAAAAGTGCAAACTTGTGCACTTTTTGACACTTTTAGTCCCTGAATGATCCAAAAGTTTATTTTAGCACACCGAACCCCTCAAAGCCTATTTCTAAGCTATGTAAAGGATATTTATGGTATGTTTAACTTATGGCCATGTTCCGGAATGTCTGTTCCAGTACGAATCGTCATATTTTCGTAATTTGTCAAGTTTAGTCCCTATAAGCGAATTAATTTGTTTTTGCCATACCAAAGCCTTCAAAACTTATTTCTAAGTTATGTAAAGGTTATTTAAGGTATGTTAAGCCTATGTCACTATTCCGGAGTGTTTGTTGCATTAAACTGGTTATATTTACGCATTAGAGCGCGTATAACCTTCCAGAAAGCGATTTAGAGTATGGAATCGAATAAGAATTGATATGTGCAAATGATACACATATTTTTACAAATCCCAAGTATGAAATACAATATTTCATTGGTTCGGTATTTGTTTGATGGCCGTGGAGGCACAGGTGTTACAACAGTTGTCGCACTTTCCATATTTGCATCGCCCAACATGATGACGCAGGCAATTGTCGCACTTAGGTAGGATACCCATGTACTCTTTTTCCTTTTTGGCCTTATTCTTGTTATTCGCCCGATCACCTTCTTGGAAATCAATGAGCTTCCTTTTGTTCTTTCCATATGACTCCACCGGAGTTTCCTTTTTCTTGTCTGGGGTCGAAAGTTTTTCCAATCTAAGTGCTTCCTTAGCGAGCACCAAACTCATCATTCTCGCAGCAATAGTTGTTGGTGGCGTTGATGCCGTCATCAAGCTCGGGACTTGAGGTGCCAGTCCCCAGATGAATTGCTCCATCCCTTTCAACTCTGGTTCCACCAGATATGGAACAACTCACGACAAGTCATGAAGTCTCTGCACGTACTCCACCACCTTTGGACCTTCCATCATTAGGCTCCGGAATTCAAATTCCAGCTTCTGGATCTCCATCTAAGAACAATACTCCCTACGCATCATTTCTTTCAGCTCATCCCATGTCAAAGCATACGCTGCAGTCTCGCCCATTATTCGAACCCGAAGGTTCCACCATAACAGAGCCTCCTTTTGAAATAATCTAGAAATGTATGGGACTTGTTGCTCTGGCATACAACCGCTCATTCGTACAACAGAATCCACTTTCTTGACCCATTTCACAAAAGCTATGACACCTCCAGTGCCGTCAAAGTTCAGAGGCTTGCAGTCTAAAAACTGCTTGTAGGTACAACCTGTACCCAAGCAATCATCATCACAGAAAGCATTAGCAAAGCACACTTGGAATTGTCCAAACATATTGTAATGTGTCTTAGGTGACTTAACATTACCGTTAGGTGGGTTATTCCCTGAGGTGCCTTCGTTGCATTTGTAGCGAAGAACCTCGTGCCGAGCCATGGCCTGTGAGACATGCGCTTGCCATTCTGCCTTGGTCAGCTGAATGATTTCTTGATGTGATATCTTCTAAGAAGAATTTGGATTGGTCAGGTCTTATTTTTTCAAGGAGTGCATATAGTTGTTTAGAGGTCATATGTACATACACATAATAAATTATCATATCAACCAATCAAGCAACAACATAATCATAGCATAAACAAGTAATTTGGGAATTATGTTTAATGAGAGCATACCAAGCAAGCACGTAGCATCATAATTATAGCACACACATGCAGATCAACAATGTGTTTAACGAAGACATAGCGACTAAGCTCTCATTATTTACCGATCACAATCTCAATGTCTACAAAGTGTTTCACATCAAAAGGGACACAGGGTCACCCTACCCTTGTCCAACAAGTCTACCAATCTACAAAGGTCTTATAATCGAAAGTGATCTCCAAAAGCTTCCCAAGCTTAGCTCGATAGTGGTGCTCTCATAGGTAATGCATCTGCATAAAACCAAAATCCTACGGTACTGATGGCGGAGGAGGAGGAGGGAGGAAAATTAAACTGAGGACATGCGCGAGCTCCTCCTCGAGCTTGTGCACATGACGAAGCAAATAACGGACCTGCTGCTCGACGATGAGAAATCGAGCATCAAACTCTGGAAAAGGAGTAAGAGGAGCAGGTGGACGGGAAAAAGGAGGCGGTGAGGAATTAGGGGGAACGGAAGCATGCTGACAAGGACATGGTAAAGGACGCGGTATCAACTCAAGCTCCAAGACTCTACGACTCGTAACGTTAAATCAAAGCTGAAGCGAATAAAGTAACTCATCCTGTGCGTAGCCTCCACGATGTGAGGAATGGTAGGTGTCTGAAATCAGCATAGTGTATGGTAGGAACCATCGGAATGGCTCGTCCATCGGTGAAGTATTGAAAGGAGCAAACGGTGCGGCCTGTGAGGTCGGGGAAAATGCTGCTGTAGCAAAAGAATCGTCATACGGGTGCTGACCAGGAGTACCTTCCCGGGGTGCGGGTATGTCCTGAAAGAAGGCGATAGGCATGTCAGTGCAATGGACGTCGGTCTCCATAGGGGAAAAAGGAGCAACATCGGTGGGTGCGGGTGCAGGAACAAATGTCTCAACAAAAGAGAAGATCATTAGGTGTAGGTACTGGGTCAGGTATAAGGGGTGCAATGTCTAGTAAACCAAAAGAAATAGGGTCATGATCAAGCAAGGGCTCAGGATCAGCGGGTGCAACATCAAGCTGACCCGAAAGGAACAGGAGCTGGCTCAGGAGAAGGCTCTGGGTCGTGTGAAGATGTGGGATCTCAAGCAGGTGATAGTGCAACAGTCATAGCGGTGTCGTCGTCTGAGTCAGTAGTAGAAAGCTGCAATCCGGCCGTCTGTAAGGCAGCAGATGTCACAGACTCAAAGGAGTATGAAATCGCGTGTAAAATGGAAGCAGAGGATACTTCAATGGAAGGATTCTCAGGAGGCAGAATAGCAACGGCATCCTCAGCTATCTCTCCATCACCCTGGGCATCAACAGGAGGATCATCAACAAACAATTCAACGTCATCATCAAACAAATCGTCAAAAGGAAAATCCTCGAGAGGAATAGCTACTAAAGGAACAGGAGTGAGGATTGGTGCCACGGCATGCTCACCATCGGGATGATCGATGACAAGATGATCATGGACAGGAGTGGGAGTAACAAAAGGATCCTCGTCTGAAATGCCATCAGTAGTCGGTAAATCATCTCCTAAGTCGGGCAACGCGAACGGCTGCAAGTCGTCGTCGGACATCATCTCCAGGTCACTCTCTGAATCTGAGGTGAAGATCTCCGGTTCTGACATAATCTCGTCGTCGGAGACTACTGCCATAGGATCATGGTCGTCGGGCAATCCGCTATCAGGTGAAGATATAGTGAGTAACAAAACATTCACAACATATGCACATATTTAACTACTATCATTATGCAACCAAAGATAATGAAATCATGTAATCAAGTATCCTTATCAGTCCTCACAAATCCTTTCTATTCTTCCTAGTCTCCCAGACTAGACTACCTAGTCTCCCAGACTAAACACCCAGTCTCCCAGACTGAACTACCTAGTCTCCCAGACTAACTTCCCAGTCTCCCAGACTGAACTACCTAGTCTCCCAGACTAAACACCCAGTCTCCCAGACTGAACTACCTAGTCTCCAAGACTAAACACCCAGTCTCCCAGACTGAACTATCTAGTAATTGTGCATTGTGTTTCTCGTCTTTTTATTTTGTAAAAATGTTTGTTTTCCTGGATCTGGGTGTTTTGTATATGCAATGAAAACATGCTGTAGAAATATTTTCGTGAGAGCCCTAATGATTGTAGTCTAGACTCGAGAAGGAATCCTAGTTCGCTACAACCTGGCTCTGATACCAAACTGTCACACCCTGACTTTTTGCGGAAGCGTGATTATGTGTGACTTGTTTAATATCATTGCATTCAATCATAACAACAACTATATGATAAAACTGAAGATGTTCATCCATTAATTAAGTTTAGAAATATTACAATAACATTTGTTTTTAAAACCAAGCGCAGACTTCAAATCCCAAAATACATACCAAACGACTGTTTTAGAGTTCCATGAGGACTCAACAAAAGACATTAAATAAAATCAGGTTTTGAAAGATGAGTCTTATCTAGGATAAGTCACATTATCCAAACCCTTAGACCACGGATGACATCTTTTATTCTCAACATAACTTGAAACATTCCAAACGCCCGCCAGATCCACCTTTAATTTCCTGAAATACATGTAATTTGAAAACATCAACAAAAGTTGAGCGAGTTCATGTGTGTGTTTGTGATTAAACCTTTGAAATATTTGTAAGTATGTTTATATGTGAAAATGAACAGATCAATTAACGGTTTGCAAGGCCATCAATATGTGTGCAACGGTGTAGGAAGGCTCAATCCTTTGCGTATTTTGCAACGGTCCTCCCGACTGGAACGACATAGTCACCACATGAGCCAACTCGCGGACTCATGGGTGGGGCTCGCAACACCCAAATAGATCCATCACTCATGCCCCTCGGTCCTTCTAAAGGATTAATGGTCTCAAGCTAACTCCTACCCTTTCACATGATCTAGAAGTTTAATTCCATTTGTAAACCCTTTGAAATCATAATCATTTATAACATGTACTTCACCCCCGAAGTTCTATAACGAAAACAGTTTAAAAGAAAAGGGGGACATGAACTCACTGGTTTGCGGCTTCAATCACCGTAACTCAAGCTTCCTTGGGTATAACACGACTACCTACAACGTACTAATCTATTAGACGAACGGGCCGTGCCTTGACTTAGTGTTAATGTCTTTGAGTTACGTTTTTTTGTATCCTCGATATTATTCCAAGTTGTATAATTATTTGTTAAAATATTTTAACTTAAATTATATTTATTAAATTTTGGAATAATTATTAAGACAATATATATTAGCGTAATACTTCCCAAGTATTTATACTTGTATTTGTATATTTTTTCCATGTATCGGGGTCGTATTCGGTGTGTATTTATACGTATGAGAATACGTATTTTTATTGTATTCATTAAGTATTCTTTATACTTAATTTCATATTAATTATCCCGGAATATTATCTTTAATAAAGATTCAATATATATTTCCAAAATATATATTTTAAGGAATATTACTTATAAAAATTATTTATAATTTTTCTTTTGGCAAAAATATTTGTAATTTCTCATAAGTTCAAAAATAATATATCTTCATGTCTATCTTGGAAAAATATGTTTATAAACTCACTCTTCTTCAAAAATGATATATTTTATATTTATTTGAGAAAATATATTAATATATTTTTCTTCCAAAAATATTGTATCTCATGTTTGTGTAAGAAAATATATTTCTTAAAAATAATATATCTTCTAAAAATTTCAAGAAAAATATATATTTCATACTTGTCAAAATCAATATATTTTTCCTTGTAAAAAATATGATATATTCTTGTAGTAATTGTAAAAATCATGTTTTTGTTTCCTTGGTGTCCAACATATTATTTACCAAAATATACCTTGTGAATAAATTACAGAATATTTTTGTAAGTCTTATTCCATAGTTTGGTTTCTCCAATATTATGTGTAAATGTGACTATTTATTCTTTGGAAATTTTGGTATTATTTTGGATTGTGATTCTTGGTATTTTAATGTGTTATATTATTTCATGTCCTAAAATAATATAACTAATACACAAAATATACAAATAATCACACACATGGTGTCTTCTAAATATATATTTCCTAAATACATATTTAGTCACTTTTATTTATGAAAATCAACCTCCAATATTTGTATTTTTGTAACAAAAATTATGGCAAAGTTTTTGTAGGAAACTCTTGGTTTAAAATACACTTGTAAATATTTGTTTGAAAATATTTTTCTAAGTGTTTATATTTTTAGAAAATTTTGCCATAGTTTCCCCTAAAAATGGAGGTTTCCATGCTTTCAAGCATATAATTTTCTTTTGTAAAAATCATCACAATCAATTCACCAACAATAATAAACAACCTTTATGTCACACCCCGACCACGTAAAACAAGAAACACGTGGCGGAAACGTCGGGGAGTGTTGTAACAGAATTACTGTTTCACAACCATGGCATTCAAAGTTATATTCTAT
Source organism: Helianthus tuberosus (assembly GCA_030545235.1). Classification (NCBI taxonomy): domain Eukaryota; kingdom Viridiplantae; phylum Streptophyta; class Magnoliopsida; order Asterales; family Asteraceae; genus Helianthus; species Helianthus tuberosus. The sequence goes on along the minus strand of CM060451.1, from coordinate 123,388,315 downwards.
TTATCAAACAAGAGAGTTACATTGTCTTTTAAACGAAGGCAAAAAAGTACACAACATTAACTAAACTAATCTTGCTTCTTTTATGTCACTAAGGCCCGAGTCCACCCTAGTGTATCCTGATCAAACCTATGCACCTGCTCCTGAAACACATGTGAAAATAGGTACGTCAGCATAAAAATGCCTGTGAGATACATAGGTTTTATGAAAATAGGATTCATGACTTGGGTTTTAGAAGAAAGGTTTAATAAAAATTAGTCATGAATCTTGTTAAGTGTTTTCTTTTATAAATCATATGAAAAGTCGATAAGAAATCAGATTATACAAAAGAAAGGTGTATGGTTAATGAAATAACCAATTAAAATGAGTCGTATAAAATAAACTGTTTTGTAACACAATGTCTTGTGAAAAATATGTTATTTGTGTAAAATGTAATATGTCTATACTGAAATGATTTAAATAACGCTATGATATGTAATATTATACAAACACTTATATATAGGAAGTACCAGCGGCTTATCCACCATGCTTGTATCATATTACACACGCCTCGTTACTCAAATCACTTACCCAAACCAACCACCAATGTAAGTTGTTCATGTATAATTCAATTGTCAAGTGTTATTGTGTAAACCATATCAAAATGTCTATGTCTAATGTAAATCACTAAATGAGTATATCAATGTCAAATGTTTATGATTAATGTCAATCATAAAATGTGTATCCAAAAAATATCATGTATGGCAAGTGAAATATATCAACTAAACCATAGGTAAAATGCACAAAAACAGGGTATTGAATTAAACATAGTTTAAATCAAAGTTATGTTTTGTGGAACAAATGCATGCTATACTGATACAAACATCTATGCGGTAATGTGAAAATGCATACATTCAAGCCTTGTGACTGTGGTGATTGACCTTTAAACAAATTAAAGATTTATCTGAGTTATGTTTATCGAATTCGGTCATTCCTTCCATCCAAACATACCTAGGATGTCAGGAACGGGAGTTGTCAATTCCTATGGTACCACTACCTACTAACGAACGGCGTGATCAATGTTAATGAATGTATATTGTCCCATTTAAACAAACCAAATGTCATACCAAAATCTAAGCATGTGATGACAAACCAATGTACTAAGTATGCAACAAATGAACATACATAGCATGTGATGTGATGTGCTGTAAAACAATGCACTAAGTATGCACTAAATGGACATACATAGCGTGAAATGTAATGTAAAATAATGTACTAAGTATGAACTAAATGAACATACATAGCATAAAATGTAATGTAAAATAATGTACTAATTTAAGACCCGTTTAGGTAGCTTATGCTACTTTAACGCGTCGTTCGCGTAAAACGCGTTTGGACCGCCTAACTAGTCCTATGACAAGTAGAATATGCCTTAACATGTTTAATATGGTTGCCCAATTAGTTTAGATGTCAAAAATTATGTTACATATGCTTAAAATGAAATTTGGCGCAAAAAGGGTATTTTGGTAATTTACCTAAGGCATATATACTACCTATCATATAACTACACAAACGATGTGACCATAAGGTATAACCTCGGAAGGCTATTCCCTATACAACTATGGTCACCTAAAGTGTTTGGTCGGATCCTAATGATCGACCAAATGGGTCGGGTTCGAAATCATAAGTGATTGATTAGATCGCTTACCCTTACGACCCTAGACAAGCACAAATCTAAAAGTGACGAGCTAAACATGCTAGAACATGTTTAGTCAAGTTAGAAAACAGGTTTTGATATCAAAACAAACGGTTTTGATACCCTAGAGTAGTTTGGTTACAAAATACGCAAGAACATGCATTTTGGCAGAAACTACGACTCGTCACTGAGTCTAGATAACGTGGTAATCAGTAGGTATAGTTACTAGGGACTATAACCATCGTGATTACGCTCATGTTATGAAGTTCAAACGAACTTCGCGTTGACTAAAAACTGGTCAATGCAGAAAGTCAAACACAGTTTGACTTTAACGCTAAAACGAATGAAAAGAACGAAAGAATACTTACAGAGGGTCCCCGCAAGTATTTGATCCGATTCTCTCTCAGGTAGGAAGCATATACTTCCACTTAGAGAGCATGAATCAGATTCAAATTGTGGGTTGCAACAAATGGGGTGGAGGGGTATATATAGTTTTCCTAGAGCCGTTAGGATCGTTTCTTGAAAACCGAGATTCAATCCTAGCCGTACACATCGAGCCCATAGATTTATAAAACCAGGGGAGCCCCTAGAAATGCCCCAAAACCATGTGCAAAGGTGCCCAACAGCTGGATCAAGCTGGAAACAACATTCTGCTGATCTGGGACCTGCTTACGGACCGCAAGATGATGTGCATACGGTTCGTAAGGACCCTACAGGTCAGCCAACTTTGAAATTTGGCCGAACAGGCCCCTGTGCGCGTATCGTCGTGTTTTGGCACTTCTAATACCCGTCAATCCCATTTTTAAGCTCCATAAGGATGTTAAAGCATAGGGAACATGAAACATGTTCAAAAATATGTCGGATGTCGGTTCGTTTGGCCGTACGATCGCGTTGTTCGGTTAATTACAACGGAATGCGTATGAACGCGAAAAACGATCCAAATTGCGTGACGAATGGATTTTTGATAAGCCAATCACTAAAACATAATATTTTAATGATTAAATGAATTTTTGGATGTCCGGATGTATCCAGAACATAAGTTATGCGCGAAAATGCAAACTTATGCACTTTTTGACGCTTTTAGTCCCTGAATGAGCATAAAGTTTATTTTAGCACACCAAACACCTCAAAGCCTATTCCTAAGCTATGTAAAAGGTATTTAGGGTGTGTTTAAATTATGATCATGTTCCGGAATGTTCGTTACAGTTTAAATTGGCATACTTTCGCAGTTTGTCAAATTTAGTCCCTGTAAGCGAATTAACTTGATTTTGCCATACCAAAGCCTTCAAAACTTATTTCTAAGTTATGTAAAGGTTATTTAAGGTATGTTAAGCATATGTTGATGTTCCGGAGTATTTTTCACGTTAAACTGATGATGTTTACGCACCAGTTTGCGTATAACTCTCCAGAAAGCGATATGGAGTTTGAAATTGAATAAAAATCAAAACATGAAAAATATCAAACATAAACAAACAAACATTGGGATCAAATAACTTTATTTCATTAATAACCGAACTGTTTACAATGATTACAAGCACAGATGTCACAGTCTCCCCTACTTGTGGAAATTTCGTCCCGAAATTTGTTTAGAGGAAACTCGTGAGAAAAGATGCGGATACTTCGCCTTCATTTGATCTTCACGTTCCCAAGTAAACTCAGGTCCACATTTAGATTCCCAGCGAACTTTGACCAAAGGAATGCGCTTGCGTTTAAGCCATTTGACTATTCGGTCCATGATTTCCATAGGATTCTCAACAAAATGTAGTGTTTTATCAACACGAATTTCATCAAGTGGAGGTTCTCATCTGCTAAACACTTCTTGAGATTGGATACGTGGAAGGTTGGATGAACATTTCCAAGTTCAGGAGGTAACTCAAGTCTGTAGGCTACCTTACCGATTCTTTCGACGATCGTGAATGGTCCAACATATCTAGGTGCAAGTTTTCCTGTCTTTCCAAATCTGATCACACCTTTCCAAGGTGAGACCTTAAGTAATACACGATCACCGACTTGAAATTCCAAGGGCTTGCGTCGTTGGTCCGCGTAACTCTTTTGATGGCTTCGAGCTGTCTGAAGGTTATCACAAACTTTCTTAACCTTATCTGTTGTCTCTAGAATGAGGTCAGGTCCAGTAAGCTGAGCCTCACCGATCTCATTCCAGCAGACTGGTGAACGACATTTTTGACCATAGAGAGCCTCGAAAGGAGCCATGTTGATGCTGGAGTGATAACTGTTGTTGTAGGAGAATTCAATCAATGGAAGATGTGAATCCCAACTACCACCAAAGTCGATCACACATGCTCTAAGCATATCCTCCAAAGTCTGGATTGTTCTTTCAGTTTGACCATCTGTTTGTGGATGATATGCTGTGCTCAGATTAAGTTGGGTCCCCATTGCAGATTGCATGGTTCTCCAAAAACGAGAAGAGAAACGAGCATCTCTATCAGAAATAATGTTCAAAGGAACACCATGTCGAGATACGATTTCATCCACATAGATTTTGGCCAGTCTTTCAGCAGAAAAATCCTCACGGATTGGCAAGAAATGCGCTGATTTTGTAAGACGATCAACAACTACCCAGATGGCATCATGACCTTTCTTAGTGCACGGAAGTTTGGTAACGAGATCCATAGCGATGTTTTCCCACTTCCAAACTGGGATCTCTGGTTGCTCCAAAAGACCAGAAGGATGTTGGTGTTCAGCCTTAACCTTGAGACAAGTAAGGCATTTTGAAACGTACAAGGCAATGTCTTTCTTCATACCAGGCCACCAATACTGAGTACGAAGATCCTTATACATCTTATCTGAGCCAGGATGGACAAAATAACGAGACTTATGAGCTTCATCCATAAGCAAAGTGCGAAGACCATCTTAGCTTGGGACCCACAAATGGTCCATGAAGTAATACGATCCATCGTCCTTCAGTTCAAGATCAGGCTTAATGTGATAGGGTAATTCCTTACCCATCAAGTTTTTTGAAACACAAGCATGTTGAGCCTGAGAAATGCGGGCTTGAATATCAGCTCCAGCTTGAATATCAGATTGAACACGAACACAATGAAGCTTGACATGTTCCTTAGGACTCATAGCGTCAGCCACGACATTCGCTTTACCAGGCTGGTAGCGAATTTTGCAATCATAGTCGTTTAGGAGTTCAACCCAACGTCTTTGCCTCATGTTGAGTTCTTTCTGATTGAAGATATGCTGAAGACTTTTGTGGTCAATGAAAACCACACATTTTGTACCATACAAGTAGTGTCTCCAGATCTTAAGAGCGAACACAACTGCACCCAACTCAAGATCATGAGTGGTGTAGTTTTTCTCATGCACCTTCAATTGCCTTGATGCGTAGGCTATGACTTTGTTCCTTTGCATCAGAACACAGCCAAGACCCAATTTTGATGCATCACAATATATGACAAAATCATCATTGACCTCAGGCAAAGTCAGAATAGGTGCGTCACAAAGCTTCTGCTTCAAGGTCTGAAATGCTTCTTCTTGTTTAGAACCCCATTCAAAGGGCTTATTCTTTTGAGTTAGAGCAGTTAGAGGAACTGCAATATTTGAGAAGTTTTCAATGAAGCGGCGGTAATAACCCGCAAGACCAAGAAAAGAACGAACCTCAGTAGGAGTAGTAGGCGTATCCCAATCCTTAATCGCACTGATCTTGGAGGGATCTACATGAATACCTTGTTCGTTGACGATATGTCCCAAAAATTGAACTTCCTTAAGCCAAAATTCACACTTGGAGAATTTGGCAAAAAGTTGCTCTTTCTTTAGGAGTTCCAGAGTAAGACGAAGATGTTGCTCGTGATCAGCTTGCATCTTAGAGTATATCAAGATGTCATCAATAAAAACGATGATGAACTTATCTAAATAAGGCTTGCAGACCATATTCATCAAGTTCATGAAAACAGCAGGAGCATTAGTCAAACCGAATGGCATAACTGTGAACTCATAATGCCCATAACGAGTGCGGAACTCTGTCTTGGGAATATCTTCTTCATGCACATGAAGTTGATGATACCCAGAACGAAGATCAATCTTCGAGAAATAAGAAGCGCCCTGTAACTGATCAAAGAGATCATCGATGCGAGGTAGGGGATATCTATTCTTGATGGTGAGCTTGTTAAGCTCACGGTAATCGATGCACATCCTGAAGGATCCATCCTTCTTCTTGACAAAAAGAACGGGAGCACCCCAAGGTGAAAAGCTAGGATGGATGAAACCTTTATCGGAAAGCTCCTGAAGCTACTTAGACAGTTCTTGCATCTCAGACGGTGCAAGACGATATGGAGATCCGGCAATAGGATTTGCTCCTGGTACGAGATCAATACGGAACTCGACTTGGCGCGCTGGGGGTAATCCAGGTAACTCTTCAGGAAACAACTCCGGATAATCCCGAACAACTGGGATATCTTGAATAGACTTTCCTTTGCCCTTATCTGCTGTAACATGTGCCACGAAGGCCACATAGTTCTTTCGCAGATACTTCCGAGCTTGAAAACAAAACATGAGCTTGAGACCACTAACAGGTTTCCCACCACGAACCTGTAGGATCTCACCTGACGAGAGTGGCACACGAACGATCTTCTCAACACAAACTACCTCTGCGCGATGCTTGGCTAACCAATCCATACCCACTATAACGTTGAAACTCCCAAGTTGCATTGGCGTGAGGTCGATAGGAAAAAGATGGTTGTTAAGGTTCAATTGACAATTGCGAAGAACAGAATCAAGAACAACGGGTTCACCACTGGCAACTTCTACTGTCAAAGGCTTACCTAGTTTCGTTCTAGACACGCGAAGCAATGGCTCGAAAGATAAAGACACAAAACTCTTATCAGCCCCTGAATAAAAAAGAACAGATGCGGGTTGATTATTAATAGAGAACATACCGTTCACCACTTCATTGTCTGCTTGCGCCTCTTGTGCATTCATGTTGAAAACTCGACCTCGAGCTGGAGCCTGGTTCGGATTTGCATTAACCAGCCTTGGACACTGGTTTCGATAATGGGTCAGGTCTCCACAATTATAGCACGAGCCAGGAGGATTGTGAGGTCGTGCAGCTTGCTGTTGAACAGGTGGTTGAACTACCTGTTGAGCCGGATTTCGAGCGACCTGAGCAGAACGACAAACTTCTGCAAGGTGTCCAGACTTCCCACAGTTTGTACAGAAATGGCACGGAAGTTGTTGTTGATGGTGACTATTGCACCTATTGCACAAAGGTGCATTCCCTTCATACCGCTTCTTTGCTGGAGGCTGCGCTGGCTGATTGGGAGATGCCTGGTTCTATTGGGCAGTGATGGCAAAATTTTGGGAAGCCTTACGCTTCCTTGAACTCTTCGAGGATCCAGAATCCTTACCCTTCTTGTTTTTACCTTTTTTGCTATCTTCTTTATCAGACGACTGCTTCTTACCCTTGTCACCCTTTCTATGCAGCTTACCCCTTCGAACCTGTGACTCGGTCAATGTCGCAGATAGCTCGATTGCCTGACGGATTGTGGTAGGGTTACTACCAGTAACGGTGTCTTGTATGGAGTCAGGCAGACCATCGATATACCTCTCGATAGCCTTCTCGAGTGGGGTAACCATTGTTGGGCATAACAAACTCAGCTCCTTAAATCTATCAGTATACGCCCGGTGCTCGCCGCTATCCTGTTTTAGATCATCAAACTCCTTTTCTAGAGCTCGCAGCTCATGACGAGGACAAAACTCCCTCATCATAAGAGTCCTAAGTTCAGCCCATGTTTGTACTAAAGCAACCTCAACACCACGGTCTCTCATAACCCTGTTCCACCATGTAAGCGCCCTCTTCTGAAACACACTGGAAGCAAACTCGACCTTGCGATTATCAGGGCACTGAACGTGACGGAAAGTATTCTCAATGCTCTCGAACCATTGAAGAAGCCCAGTTGCTCCCTCAGTACCACTAAACTTGAGTGGTTTAGCCGATTTAAAACTCTTGAAATTGCATGGAGCATTGTTGTTGTTAGCTTGGTTATATTGAGCAATAAGTGTCACACCCCGACCACGTAGAACATACAAAACGTGGCGGAAACATCGGGGAGTGTTGTAACAGAATTAATGTTTCACAACCATGGAGAATTAAGTTTCGTTTTATTGATTAAAAGTGTTACAATGTCTTAACAAACAAAGAAATACAACATAATTAACTAGTCTTGCATCTTTTATGGTCACTAAAGCCCAAGTCTGCCTATGTGTATCTTGATCATCTTATGCAACAGCTCCTGAAAACACATGTGAAAATAGGTACGTCAGCATAAAAATGCCTGTGAGATACATAGGTTTTGTGAAAATAAGATTCATGACTTATGTTTGAGAAAATGTTTAGTCATGAACCTTGTTATTTGCTTTGTCTTGTAAGTCATTTGAAAAATCGATAAGATCAGATGATATGTATAAATAAATGTCAGGTTAAATGAATAACCAAGTAAAATGTGTTTGTATAAGATAAGTTGTTTATAAATCAATGTCTTGTGAAAAGTATGTTATTTGTATGAAATGTTCTATGTCTCAAACTGAAATGATTCAAATAACGTTACAACATGTAATACCATACAAACACTTATATATAGGAAGTACCAGCGGCGTATCCACCATGCTTGTATCATATTACACATGCATCGTTACTTAATCACTTAATCAAACCAAACCAAACAATGTAAAATGTTCATGTCAAGATGTAAATCATGTCAAAATATCTATGTCAAATATCCATGTCAAATGTCTATGTCAAATATCCATGTCAAATGTCTATGTCAAATATCCATGTCAAATGTCTATGTCAAATATCCATGTCAAATGTCTATGTCAAATATCCATGTCAAATGTCTATGTATGGCAAGTGAAATGTCTCAAACTAAACCATATGCACAAAAACAAAGTATTGAATTAAAACTTGGTTTAAATCAAAGCTATGTTTTGTGTAAATGCATGCAAATATTTAATATGAACATTTATGCGGTATTGTGAAAATGCATACATCCAAGCCTTGTGACTGTGGTGATAAACCCTTTAAACAAATTAAAGGTCTATCTGTCTTATATCATCGAATTCGGTCATTCCTTTCATCCCCTTTCCCTGGGATGTCCGGAACGGGAGTTGTCAATTCCTATGGTACCACTACCTACTAACGAACGGCGTAGCTAATGTTAATGAATGTATTGTCCCATGTAAACAAACCAAATGTCATACCAAAATGTAAGCATGTGAAAACAATGCACTAAGTATGTAATCAAATGAACATACATAGCGTGAAATGTCATGTAAAACGATGTACTAAGTAATGCACATAATGGGCACACCTAGCAGGAAATGTCATGTAAAACAATGTACTAAGTAATGCACACAATGGGCACACCTAGCATAAGATGAAATGAAATCATGTACTATAATGTACTAACGAACATAGCATGTATATGATGTGAAAACAGGAAAGCTTGAAAGTAACAAGTAGGCACATGTGTTTCACCCCAAAACAGTTTGGAAAACAGTAAAAGAGGGGTCTATGTACTCACTTGAGATTGCTCAGAAGTCCTAGGATAACCACCAAGCAAAGCTAGAGATCACGGAATCAAACGGCACCTACTATAGGTAACTACATTAATAAACCGGACCTAAATCGGAAGATCGGGTAGCATTAGGGTTTGTAAACCAAACGAGTGTAGAGACTCGTGTCATTTGGTTTAACAAAGCCTACATACTAAATGAAAGTTAACCTAAGTGTTTACGACCCATTACGACCCGTTTAGGTAGCTTATGCTACTTTAACGCGGCGTGCGCGTGAAACGCGTTCGGACCGCCTAACTAGTCCTATGACAAGTGTTATATGCCTAAACATGTTACATAATCAGTTATGTGACAAAAGTTTAGGTTACATATGCTTAATTACCAATTATACATGAAAAGGGTATTCTGGTAATTTACCTAAGGCATATAAACTACCTATCATACAACTACTTAAACGATGTGACCATAGGGTATAACCTCGGAAGGTTATGCCCTATACTAGGGTCACCTAATGTGTTTGGTCGGATCCTAATGATCGACCAAACTGGGTCGGGTTCGAAGGTATAGGCGATTTATTAGATCGCCTACCCTACGACCCTAGACAACGTGGTAATCAGTGGGCATAGTCCCAAGGGACTATGACCAACGTGATTACACTCACGTTGCGAAGTTCAAACGAACTTCGCATTGACCATTACTGGTCAACGCTGAAAGTCAAACAAAGTTTGACTTTCTGACTCGAAAAGCAGTAAAATAAGGAAAAGAACGAAAGAATACTTACGAAGGGTCCCCGAATGCTAATCCCGATTCAAGAATCTCAGGTATGAAACAATGGTTTCAACTTAGAGGTTCTCAAATCAGAATTCTAGTGCAAAATGAGGTTGTGTGGGTTGGGTATTTATAGGAATACCCGAACCGTTAGGATCGTTTCATGGAAAACGTGCCATGAATCCTACCCGTACATGTGTTGCAAAGTTGTGGTGACTAGAATTTGATCCTTATCAGATGACTAGACAATTTAGAATGTGTGGGTAAGGATTAATCAGCTGAAATCCGATTGCAAATACACTTAATCTGGTCAGGTTAGGCAGTCGCGTAGCGCGACTGGTAAGGCTTTAGGCGTCGCGCTACGCCACTGATCCTCTGATTCAGAAATGTTTCTAAATTGGCAGAAATGGTCCCTGTTGTGTTTTAAGGCCTTTTTCGATGCGTTTGAACCCCGTTAACCTCATTTCAAGGCTCTAAAATGAAGTTAAAGTATAGGGAACTCAAAACATGCTCAAAAATATCTCAAATGTCGGTTCGTTTGGCCGTACGATCGTGATGTTCGCTTAATTACGACGGAATGCGCATAAGCGCGAAAAACGATCCAAATGACGCGACGAATGGATTTTTCTTAAGGCGAACACTAAAATATAATGTAGTCATGCTTACATAAATTTTTGGATGTCCAGATGTATTCAGAACGTAAGTTATGCACGAAAATGCAAACTTGTGCACTTTTTGACACTTTTAGTCCCTGAATGACACAAAAGTTTATTTTAGCACACCGAACCCCTCAAAGCCTATTTCTAAGCTATGTAAAGGATATTTATGGTATGTTTAACTTATGGTCATGTTCCGGAATGTCTGTTACAGTTCAAATTGGCATACTTTCGCAGTTTGTCATATTTAGTCCCTGTAAGCGAATTAACTTGATTTTGCCATACCAAAGCCTTCAAAACTTATTTCTAAGTTATGTAAAGGCTATTTAAGGTATGTTAAGCCTATTTCACTATTCCGGAGTGTTTGTTGCATTAAACTGGTTATATCTACGCATCGGTGCGCGTATAACCTTCCAGAAAGTGATTTAGAGTTTGGAATTGAACGAAAATTGATATGTGCAAATGATACACATATTTTTACAAATCCCAAGTATGAAATATAATATTTCATTGGTTTGGTATTTGTTTGATGGCCGTGAAGGCACAGGTGTTACAGTCTCCCCTACTTTAGGAAATTTCGTCCCGAAATTTATTTAGAGGAAACTTGTGAGAGCTTGGAAATATGAAGTTGAAAAGATCGAACAACATTGGTTAAGGTTCTGAACTTCTAGTAACCTTAATAACATTATGCTTTCAATGTAAGAGGGACACTTATATACAAGTATATGAAGCGTCATTGGTGCGTCCACCATGCCTCCATTACATCGTTATCATTTTGTTATTGTTGTCACTATCGGTTCTTACACATAATAAACCTTACTAGGTTTCTGTGCACTAAATTTCATAATTATGTACGCGTCCATAATCAGACAATTCCTTGCACAGTTCACTCAGTCCATTTTATAATGTGCAGGGGAAAACCAAATGAACAATCCCGTGATGAGTGTGACTAGACCGCCATAGAGTCCTTTTAATTAAATCAATAAATGATCTAAATAGACTATCAAGGAGTCTGTCCAGCTACACCACTAGATGTCGTTCTTTAACCAAATTGTGAATCAATCTTTTTGATTAGACCACTAAAGGGTCTCTTATGAAACATGGAGCGGTACTTATATAATCCAAGGGTCTTAACTATTACATAGAAGCCCATTGAGGATTGAAGGTAGTACCCTTTTGAATATCCTTCTACGAATCCCTCATATGAAGATATGAAAGATCCTGCGAGGATTTGGATAACGAATATCCAGAGTATTAAAAACACAAAAATGCATAAAAGAAAACATAAGATGAATAACCACATAGTCACATAACCACAAAATTGTTTAACTAGAAATTTGTTCTGCTAACAGAGCACATGTATTTAAAGCACACTAGGAATCCATCTCGTGGATTTCATTTGGTACTTTAAACATTATCAAGAATCTAACTATAAAGATAGAAAGATCTTTAAAAGAAAAAAAATTCGATTTCGATTATAAGGAACCGAAATGTTCGAATTTAGGTATAAAAGGAATCCAATTAAGGACTCTGATTTGAATGATGATCATCCACAAGGATCTAATTGTGAAGATAAAAAGATTCCTTATGGATTTTAGAAGTTGAAGATGTTTTGATACCTTGCACTGGACGTGCTTATGTCAAAACATGAAGTAAAAAAAAATGCTTATGAAATTGAGATGCTAGATATGCCAAGGCGACATATGAAGCAAAATTTTGAAGGTTAAGTCAATGTATGAGTTAAATATTTTTGAAAACTATGCATGGGGTTCTTTTAAGAAAACTGTGTTTAACGTTTTTGAAACCTTATATATAATACTTTTTGAAATCATAAAGTAGGTGTATTAGGTAGATATATTTACAAAAATGTTTTAAAATCATGCGAGATGAATTTTGAAATTATGTATAAGGTTTTTGAAAGACATGAATGATGCTTTTCGAAATCATGCACTTGATCAGAAAATGTATTGTGTTAATATTGTCTTCAGACTATATGAAATATTTTGAAATTAGAAAGGTTGGTTTTGATAACATGGCCAATGTTTTTGAAATAACATAGATAATGCATCTAAAAAAAATTGTTTTCAAACTATATGAAATGTTTTGAGATCATGAAGATTGTTTTGAAATACTGGTACTGTGTATGTTGAAAAATCAAAACGTAATGGGTATGAGATTTGAAAATATCCTTAGTCATCCAACCAAGAATTTAAAGGTAAAGATGTGCTGAAGCATGATTACTCATAATGTCACTTTATTTTCTGTACTTCGCATCTTAGAATGAAACGAGTACTTAAAATTTTTCGAGGGAATCATGAGCGATCATTTGAAAGAGAAAATCACAAGAGTAGTTTGTAAGGAACATAGTTCCTTGATACAGGTATTATAGGGAAATGCCATAAACACATGTAATTATACCTGTATATCAGAATTTGTGAACAACGATTTATTTATAAACAAAACAGATTGTTTCACATTACAAGGAAACAAAAGAACAAAAGCATAAGACAGCAACATCTTCTACTCAGCCGAATGCTCATCCAAGGGTTGGATTTGCATTAGCAAGCTTTGGGCAGTTGTTCCTGAAATGGCTCGTATCGCCACAGTTGTAACAAGTACCACGCGGGAAACGAGCTTGAGTAGGGTTGACTTGGAGTTGGGTAGCAGCAAGATTTGCAACAGCTTTGTTCTGGATAGCAAAGCGGCATGTGTTGACCAAATGTCCCCTCCGTCCACAGTGGGTACATTTGGAGCAGGGTATGAGGTTTGAATGATGACGGTTGCATCGCTTGCACCTAGGAGCAGTTCCTAAGTACGGCTTCCTAGCTGGTGGCCTTGCCACTTGGCTAGGTCCAGCTTGATTAGGTGTAACCGCTGCGGGTTTCCTCGAAGCCTTACGCTTCCTTGATGTTGGTGCAAGCCTGACTTCTGCTTCCTTTGGTGGCTCTTGAGTGGCTTCATTGTCGAGACGAGAGGCTTCATTGTTAAGACGAGCCATGGAAATGCCTAGATCCACAGTCTTCTGAATCACTTCGCCTATTTGTTGGACAAATTTGGCTGTTCGCTCGGACGTTTGACCAGTGCCAAGAGGAAGAGACATTCTAGAAGAAAATGAAAGACATAGGAAGAAGCAAGTGAAAAGTTATTGGGTAATCAATACAGAATGGTAACGAATGAAAATTGTGATCATTTGTTTGTTACCTAAGGCAAACAAATGAGACGGTGACTAATCAAAGTAAATGGGTCAAAAATAATGTATCGCGAAGACATGCTCGCCTATAAGTGAACACTCATTCCAAGAATTCCCAGGTAAGCACAACTGGTCTCGCGTCTGATGAGATGTATACGAAGTGCTTGCCTAGACAGAAAACTCAGAATACAGGCATTCACCCTTCCAGTTTGCACGTGTTCACATTATTTAAAACCCAAAACCTTGACGAGATTTTGAAAACTCAAAGGGGTTCAAAACCATATAACAGAGAGTTCAAAACCTAGTAATCAATCATCCTAGAACAGATGATTAGTTTTTAAAGCGGTTTTGAAATTCATGTTCTTGTTGCGGTTGTCACCTAAGGATAGGTGACAGTATTGTTTTATGACTAAACGCAAGTAAACTCGCGTTAGGGTCCTAAGAAGGTTATAGACTAGGTCAAAGCATTACTAATAACCTAATTCCCTATAACCATTGGCTCTGATACCATCTTTTCTGTCACACCCCGACCACGTAGAACATACAAAACGTGGCGGAAACATCGGGGAGTGTTGTAACAGAATTAATGTTTCACAACCATGGAGAATTAAGTTTCGTTTTATTGATTAAAAGTGTTACAATGTCTTAAGAAACAAAGAAATACAACATAATTAACTAGTCTTGCATCTTTTATGGTCACTAAAGCCCAAGTCTGCCTATGTGTATCTTGATCATCTTATGCAACAGCTCCTGAAAACACATGTGAAAATAGGTACGTCAGCATAAAAATGCCTGTGAGATACATAGGTTTTGTGAAAATAAGATTCATGACTTATGTTTGAGAAAATGTTTAGTCATGAACCTTGTTATTTGCTTTGTCTTGTAAATCATTTGAAAAATCGATAAGATCAGATGATATGTATAAATAAATGTCAGGTTAAATGAATAACCAAGTAAAATGTGTTTGTATAAGATAAGTTGTTTATAAATCAATGTCTTGTGAAAAGTATGTTATTTGTATGAAATGTTCTATGTCTCAAACTGAAATGATTCAAATAACGTTACAACATGTAATACCATACAAACACTTATATATAGGAAGTACCAGCGGCGTATCCACCATGCTTGTATCATATTACACATGCATCGTTACTTAATCACTTAATCAAACCAAACCAAACAATGTAAAATGTTCATGTCAAGATGTAAATCATGTCAAAATATCTATGTCAAATATCCATGTCAAATGTCTATGTCAAATATCCATGTCAAATGTCTATGTCAAATATCCATGTCAAATGTCTATGTCAAATATCCATGTCAAATGTCTATGTATGGCAAGTGAAATGTCTCAAACTAAACCATATGCACAAAAACAAAGTATTGAATTAAAACTTGGTTTAAATCAAAGCTATGTTTTGTATAAATGCATGCAAATATTTAATATGAACATTTATGCGGTATTGTGAAAATGCATACATCCAAGCCTTGTGACTGTGGTGATAAACCCTTTAAACAAATTAAAGGTCTATCTGTCTTATATCATCGAATTCGGTCATTCCTTTCATCCCCTTTCCCTGGGATGTCCGGAACGGGAGTTGTCAATTCCTATGGTACCACTACCTACTAACGAACGGCGTAGCTAATGTTAATGAATGTATTGTCCCATGTAAACAAACCAAATGTCATACCAAAATGTAAGCATGTGAAAACAATGCACTAAGTATGTAATCAAATGAACATACATAGCGTGAAATGTCATGTAAAACGATGTACTAAGTAATGCACATAATGGGCACACCTAGCAGGAAATGTCATGTAAAACAATGTACTAAGTAATGCACACAATGGGCACACCTAGCATAAGATGAAATGAAATCATGTACTATAATGTACTAACGAACATAGCATGTATATGATGTGAAAACAGGAAAGCTTGAAAGTAACAAGTAGGCACATGTGTTTCACCCCAAAACAGTTTGGAAAACAGTAAAAGAGGGGTCTATGTACTCACTTGAGATTGCTCAGAAGTCCTAGGATAACCACCAAGCAAAGCTAGAGATCACGGAATCAAACGGCACCTACTATAGGTAACTACATTAATAAACCGGACCTAAATCGGAAGATCGGGTAGCATTAGGGTTTGTAAACCAAACGAGTGTAGAGACTCGTGTCATTTGGTTTAACAAAGCCTACATACTAAATGAAAGTTAACCTAAGTGTTTACGACCCATTACGACCCGTTTAGGTAGCTTATGCTACTTTAACGCGGCGTGCGCGTGAAACGCGTTCGGACCGCCTAACTAGTCCTATGACAAGTGTTATATGCCTAAACATGTTACATAATCAGTTATGTGACAAAAGTTTAGGTTACATATGCTTAATTACCAATTATACATGAAAAGGGTATTCTGGTAATTTACCTAAGGCATATAAACTACCTATCATACAACTACTTAAACGATGTGACCATAGGGTATAACCTCGGAAGGTTATGCCCTATACTAGGGTCACCTAATGTGTTTGGTCGGATCCTAATGATCGACCAAACTGGGTCGGGTTCGAAGGTATAGGCGATTTATTAGATCGCCTACCCTACGACCCTAGACAACGTGGTAATCAGTGGGCATAGTCCCAAGGGACTATGACCAACGTGATTACACTCACGTTGCGAAGTTCAAACGAACTTCGCATTGACCATTACTGGTCAACGCTGAAAGTCAAACAAAGTTTGACTTTCTGACTCGAAAAGCAGTAAAATAAGGAAAAGAACGAAAGAATACTTACGAAGGGTCCCCGAATGCTAATCCCGATTCAAGAATCTCAGGTATGAAACAATGGTTTCAACTTAGAGGTTCTCAAATCAGAATTCTAGTGCAAAATGAGGTTGTGTGGGTTGGGTATTTATAGGAATACCCGAACCGTTAGGATCGTTTCATGGAAAACGTGCCATGAATCCTACCCGTACATGTGTTGCAAAGTTGTGGTGACTAGAATTTGATCCTTATCAGATGACTAGACAATTTAGAATGTGTGGGTAAGGATTAATCAGCTGAAATCCGATTGCAAATACACTTAATCTGGTCAGGTTAGGCAGTCGCGTAGCGCGACTGGTAAGGCTTTAGGCGTCGCGCTACGCCACTGATCCTCTGATTCAGAAATGTTTCTAAATTGGCAGAAATGGTCCCTGTTGTGTTTTAAGGCCTTTTTCGATGCGTTTGAACCCCGTTAACCTCATTTCAAGGCTCTAAAATGAAGTTAAAGTATAGGGAACTCAAAACATGCTCAAAAATATCTCAAATGTCGGTTCGTTTGGCCGTACGATCGTGATGTTCGCTTAATTACGACGGAATGCGCATAAGCGCGAAAAACGATCCAAATGACGCGACGAATGGATTTTTCTTAAGGCGAACACTAAAATATAATGTAGTCATGCTTACATAAATTTTTGGATGTCCAGATGTATTCAGAACGTAAGTTATGCACGAAAATGCAAACTTGTGCACTTTTTGACACTTTTAGTCCCTGAATGACACAAAAGTTTATTTTAGCACACCGAACCCCTCAAAGCCTATTTCTAAGCTATGTAAAGGATATTTATGGTATGTTTAACTTATGGTCATGTTCCGGAATGTCTGTTACAGTTCAAATTGGCATACTTTCGCAGTTTGTCATATTTAGTCCCTGTAAGCGAATTAACTTGATTTTGCCATACCAAAGCCTTCAAAACTTATTTCTAAGTTATGTAAAGGCTATTTAAGGTATGTTAAGCCTATTTCACTATTCCGGAGTGTTTGTTGCATTAAACTGGTTATATCTACGCATCGGTGCGCGTATAACCTTCCAGAAAGTGATTTAGAGTTTGGAATTGAACGAAAATTGATATGTGCAAATGATACACATATTTTTACAAATCCCAAGTATGAAATATAATATTTCATTGGTTTGGTATTTGTTTGATGGCCGTGAAGGCACAGGTGTTACAATAAGATTTGGGAACGCAGCAGCCATTTGCTGCGCGATGATTTCTGCCAGTTCGGCATTTGGTAGTGGATTTTCGCGTCGATGAGGCATTCTAAAAGAGGAAACATGAAAGGAATGAGTGAGACGATTAGGTGAAAAGAATGAGGTGAAACAAAAATCAACGAAAGCAAAGATGGTGGTCATTTGTCCGTATCACAAAGCAAACAAACGACACACAGTGACTAATCAAAGTAAATGGGTCAAAAATAATGCTCCGCGAAGACATGCTCGCCTATAAGTGAACACTCACCCCAAGAGTTCCCAGGTAAGAATGACTGGTCCGATTATGTGGATTTGTACGAACACTCTAGCCTTAGACAGAAAACCCAGGGTACAGGCATTCACTCTTCCAGTTTGCACGTGTTCACACTATCCAAAACTTTGACGAGATTTTGAAAACTTGGAAGGCACAAGGCCAAAGAATCATTCAAAAATGGATGGTAAATTTTCAAAATCATTATGAAAAATCAAAGAGTTTAAAACCATATAATAAATCATTTAAAAACAGATGATTGTTTTTCAAAAATCGTTTCGGAAAATTGGGTTCTTGTTTTGGTGATCACCTGAGGATAGGTGAAGTGCATGTTTTAAGTTCTAAACACAAGACAACTTGTGTTGGGGTCCTAGAAAGGTTATATTCTAGGTCAAAGCATTACTAATAACCTAATTCCCTATAACCATTGGCTCTGATACCAACTCTTCTGTCACACCCCGACCACGTAAAACAAGAAACACGTGGCGGAAACGTCGGGGAGTGTTGTAACAGAATTATTGTTTCACAACCATGGCATTCAAAGTTATATTTTATTTATCAAACAAGAGAGTTACATTGTCTTTTAAAAGAAGGAAACAAAGTACACAACATTAACTAAACTAATCTTGCTTCTTTTATGTCACTAAGGCCCGAGTCCACCCTAGTGTATCCTGATCAAACCTATGCACCTGCTCCTGAAACACATGTGAAAATAGGTACGTCAGCATAAAAATGCCTGTGAGATACATAGGTTTTGTGAAAATAGGATTCATGACTTGGGTTTTAAAACAAAGGTTTAATAAAAATTAGTCATGAATCTTGTTAAGTGTTTTCTTTTATAAATCATATGAAAAGTCGATAAGAAATCAGATTATACAAAAGAAAGGTGTATGGTTAATGAAATAACCAATTAAAATGAGTTCTATAAAATAAACTGTTTTGTAACACAATGTCTTGTGAAAAATAAGTTATTTGTGTAAAATGTAATATGTCTATACTGAAATGATTTAAATAACACTACGATATGTAATATTATACAAACACTTATATATAGGAAGTACCAGCGACGTATCCACCATGCTTGTATCATATTACACACGCCTCGTTACTCAAATCACTTACCCAAACCAACCACCAATGTAAGTTGTTCATGTATAATTCAATTGTCAAGTGTTATTGTGTAAACCATATCAAAATGTCTATGTCTAATGTAAATCACTAAATGAGTATATCAATGTCAAATGTTTATGATTAATGTCAATCATGAAATGTGTATCCAAAAAATATCATGTATGGCAAGTGAAATATATCAACTAAACCATATGTAAAATGCACAAAAACAGGGTATTGAATTAAACATAGTTTAAATCAAAGTTATGTTTTGTGGAACAAATGCATGCTATACTGATACAAACATCTATGCGGTAATGTGAAAATGCATACATTCAAGCCTTGTGACTGTGGTGATAGACCTTTAAACAAATTAAAGATTTATCTGAGTTATGTTTATCGAATTCGGTCATTCCTTCCATCCAAACATACCTAGGATGTCAGGAATGGGAGTTGTCAATTCCTATGGTACCACTACCTACTAACGAACGGCGTGATCAATGTTAATGAATGTATATTGTCCCATTTAAACAAACCAAATGCCATACCAAAATATAAGCATGTGATGACAAACCAATGTACTAAGTATGCAACAAATGAACATACATAGCATGTGATGTGATGTAAAACAATGCACTAAGTATGCACTAAATGGACATACATATCGTGAAATGTAATGTAAAATAATGTACTATGTATGAACTAAATGAACATACATAGCATAAAATGTACTGTAAAATGATGTACTAAGTATGCAACAAATGGACATACATAGCAAAAACATAATGAAATCATGTACTATAAGTGTACTAATGAACATAACAAGCATATGATATGAAAACAAGGAAAGCATGAAAGTAACAAGTAGGCACATGTGTTTCACCCCAAAAATGTTTGGAAAACAGTAAAAGTGGGGTCTATGTACTCACTTGAGATTGCTTAATAGACTTTAGATATCCACCAAGCAAAGCTAGAAGATTACGGAATCAAACGACACCTAATATAGGTAACTACATTAATAAACGGATCTAATCGGAGGATCGGGTAGCATGAGGGTTCGTAAACCAAATAAGTGTGGGAACTTATGTAAAATGGTTTGACAAAGCCTACATACTAAAACGAAACCTAGCCTAAGTGCTTTTGACCCGTTACGACCCGTTTAGGTAGCTTATGCTACTTTAACGCGTCGTTCGCGTAAAACGCGTTTGGACCGCCTAACTAGTTCTACGACAAATAGAATATGCCTTAACATGTTTAATATGGTTGCCAAATTAGTTTAGATGTCAAAAATTATGTTACATATGCTTAAAATGAAATTTGGCGCAAAAAGGGTATTTTGGTAATTTACCTAAGGCATATATACTACCTATCATATAACTACTCAAACGATGTGACCATAAGGTATAACCTCGGAAGGTTATTCCCTATACAACTATGGTCACCTAAAGTGTTTGGTCAGATCCTAATGATCGACCAAATGGGTCGGGTTCGAAAGCATAAGCGATTGATTAGATCGCTTACCCTTACGACCCTAGACAAGCACAAATCTAAAAGTGACGAGCTAAACATGCTAGAACATGTTTAGTCAAGTTAGAAAACAGGTTTTGATATCAAAACAAACGGTTTTGATACCCTAGAGTAGTTTGGTTACAAAATACGCAAGAACACGCATTTTGGCCGAAACTACGACTCGTCACTGAGTCTAGATAACGTGGTAATCAGTAGGTATAGTTACTAGGGACTATAACCATCGTGATTACGCTCACGTTATGAAGTTCAAACGAACTTCGCGTTGACCAAAAACTGGTCAATACAGAAAGTCAAACACAGTTTGACTTTAACGCTAAAACGAATGAAAAGAACGAAAGAATACTTACAGAGGGTCCCCGCAAGTATTTGATCTGATTCTCTCTCAGGTAGGAAGCATATACTTCCACTTAGAGAGCATGAATCAGATTCAAATTGTGGGTTGCAACAAATGGGGTGGAGGGGTATATATAGTTTTCGTAGAGCCGGTAGGATCGTTTCTTGAAAACCGAGATTCAATCCTAGCCGTACACATCGAGCCCATAGATTTATAAAACCAGGGGAGCCCTTAGAAATACCCCAAAACCATGTGCAAAGGTGCCCAACAGCTGGATCAAGCTGAAAACAACATTCTGCTGATCTGGGACCTACTTATGGACCACAAGATGATGTGCATACGGTCCGTAAGGACCCTGCAGGTCAGCCAACTTTGAAATTTGGCAGAACAGGCCCTTGTGCGCGTATCGTCGTGTTTTGGCACTTCTAATACCCGTCAATCCCATTTTTAAGCTCCATAAGGATGTTAAAGTATAGGGAACATGAAACATGCTCAAAAATATGTCGGATGTCGGTTCGTTTGGCCGTACGATCGCGTTGTTCGGTTAATTACGACGGAATGCGTATGAACGCGAAAAACGATCCAACACGAATGGATTTTTGACAAGCCAATCACTAAAACATAATATTTTAATGATTACATGAATTTTTGGATGTCCGGATGTATTCAGAACGTAAGTTATGCGCGAAAATGCAAACTTATGCACTTTTTGACGCTTTTAGTCCCTGAATGAGCATAAAGTTTATTTTAGCACACCAAACACCTCAAATCCTATTCCTAAGCTATGTAAAAGGTATTTAGGGTGTGTTTAACTTATGATCATGTTCCGGAATGTTCGTTACAGTTTGTCAAATTTAGTCCCTGTAAGCGAATTAACTTGATTTTGCCATACCAAAGCCTTCAAAACTTATTTCTAAGTTATGTAAAGGTTATTTAAGGTATGTTAAGCATATGTTGATGTTCCGGAGTATTTGTTGCGTTAAACTGATGACGTTTACGCACCAGTTTGCGTATAACTCTCCAGAAAGCGATATAAAGTTTGAAATGAATAAAAATCAAAACATGAAAAATATCAAACATAAAAAAACAAACATTGGGATCAAATAACTTTATTTCATTGATAACTGAACTATTTACAATGATTACAAGCACAGATGTCACACTTTACTTACCAATTTGCCAAAAATCATCCAATTTCTACTACTTCATGAACTTGATTATTTGTAAAAATTTGTAGTAACTTACTAGTGTTATTAGTAAGTCTTGTTACCCTTTAAAATGTGATTAATTCTTTAAAAACTTCATTTTTAAAGAAGTTAGATGTTTACAACTTTAAATCGTATTTTCTAAAAATATTTCTTTATGCATTCTTCTTGTTACACAAGTGTTTCTACACTTGTTTAACCACTAAAAATAAGATTTGTTTATGTAAGAACCAAGATTTACTAAAACTTATATTTTAACTTGGTTTCTTTGAAAGATCATTCTTAAATCTTTAGATCTACATGTTTAACAACTTACTTTGTTCATTATTTTTCAAGAAAACAAGGTGTTCTTTCAAGTTCATGATCTTATGTGGATGATCTATCATCCTTCATCATTTCTACTTTCACATCTTGTTAGATTATGTTTTTAATCATGATCTAACAAGAGCTTATGATGATTAACATCATTTCTACAAACAATTAAAGATCAACAAGCATAAAAACTTATATTCATCAAGATATCTTTACTAAACAAGCTTATGTTCATGTTCACTTCATATGATTCTTTAGTGTTCTTGATATTTTTTTTATCATGATTCATCATTAACCACTTAAAATAGATGTGAAATAGATAGATCAAGGTTCTTACCACTAGCACAAGGCTAGGGATGATTCAAGTGAAGAAATGAGAGGATAAAAGAAAATAAGAGAGGTCCTTCAATATCCAAAGCCACCAAGCTTCCTTATATGATCTCTAGCACCTTTGTGTAAGCTTAGATTGCATGAAGATGGATGAATGAAGGTGATGGTGAGTGTGGGTGGGTTTAGTCGTGAGCAAGGGAAGAGAAGGAGGAAGAGTAAGTATGGGTTAGTGTGTGAAGCTTATGAACATATGATCCACCAAGTTCTTTTTATAACCATTTCATCATTCTAACTCTTGGATATTATGTCACTTAAAGTAATAACAAGATCTATTAAATTATTTAATCATATCTTTAGGTGGGCCATGTGTTGGCCGATTTCATAGGTGGGGGGGGGGGGGTCTTAGGCTAGGGTTTAACTAATTTAGTTACAATCTAGTTCCTTTTCAAGTGTTAGTTAGGGTATTTAGTTATTAGATATTTTTAGGAGGTGTTATGGTGTTTGGGGACCATAACTTGCTTGGAAATGTTAAAACAGTGCTTCTAGTGTAAATTTGATGTTTCGGGTAGTGTCCGGTTGTTCGGTTGGATACTGGTACGTTAAGGTGCTAAATTATACAGTTTAGTGTTCTTCATGTAACCTTTTGTGACACTTTTAAATCCCGACACTTAGGAAAGCATTCAGGATCATTTAACCATATTTATGCGTTATATTAGTATATTAAATTGCTGATTTTTGCTGAATTCAGCACTTTGGGTGAGTTTTAGGCACTTTTTGGCACTTAAACTATCTCTAAGAAAGGCAGTTTTATGATCCTTACTTTCCTACACACTATATTAGTGTCATACTCAGTTTCTGGCTCATTCTTTACCTTAATGCACTGTCTATCTATGTGCTGAATTCTGTTAGCACCTTCCCAATTTATCAGATAAATGCGCTAACTACACTTAATGCATCATTTAAGCTAATACAGCTTTCATGCAGTAATGATGTGACATTAAACAATATGTGGTGCACATATATGTATTAAGCAGAAATCAGAAAGCAGTTAATTGTAATTTAGCAAAATCATTAAGCAATGTGGGATGCACACG
Organism: Helianthus tuberosus; assembly: GCA_030545235.1. NCBI lineage: Eukaryota > Viridiplantae > Streptophyta > Magnoliopsida > Asterales > Asteraceae > Helianthus > Helianthus tuberosus. Next base: position 123,364,305 of record CM060451.1, on the reverse strand, counting down.
TAGGTATAAAGCAATAATCAGGAAATAATTCAGATCATTAATTGTAATTCCGCACAGTCATTAAGTACTAATCATGATTAATTAATTGCACTGATACCTGGATTTTTGACAGTTGTCATACTTTTCGACACGTGTAATCATATAAGGGCCCATCCATTTACTCTTGAGCTTCCCGGGAAAGTACTTAAGCCTTGAGTTGTAGAGCCACACTTTTTGCCCCACCACGAACTCCTTTGGCTTCAACTTAGCATTGTGTGCCCTCTTCATTCCGTCTTTATATTTTGAGGCACATTCATATGCTTTTTCCCGAAGCTCTTCCAACTGGCATAACTTTAACTTTCTCTCTTTACCTGCATCATCGTATTTCATGTTAACTTCCTTAATAGCCCACCAAGCACGATGTACAAGCTCTACCAGTAAGTGACAATTTCTACCGTAAACTAAGCGGTATGGTGTAGTGCCAATAGCTGTTTTATGAGCCGTTCCATAGGCCCATAAAGCATCATTCAACTTCGTCGACCAATCCTTACGGTCCGGTCGAACGATCATTTGCAAAATTTCTTTTATTTTCCTATTGGACACCTCCACTTGACCACTCGTTTGCGGGTGGTAAGGAGTAGCAATTCGATGGTCAATGTTATACCGTTTCAATAACTTACCAAAGGAATTTTTACACTCAACGGAATTTTTAGCAAAGTTAAATGTGTCTTTGAAAATAGTTGGCCAATAAAGCCCACTATTGAGCACTTTGTGCCCGGTTTTGTGACCACTAAAATGGCTCCCACAAGCAAATGAATGCAAGTGCATCAAGACACTAGGAATCTCATCGTCCGGGATGCATCTTCTAACGACTTGATCCAGACATATCTTGAATAAGTCCGGTTCTTCCAACGTGTAGTACTTGATCTGTGAAAGGAAGTGCAACCTCTTCCTTCTATCCCAGTGAGTTGGCAAATCACCTGTAACCAAATAATTGACAATGTTAGCATACCAAGATCGAGAATTGAGCAATTCGATCCTTAGAATTAGAATCGAGATTGGGAAGTGATCGAGAAATAGGGTGCTTTTTGGCTCGATCGGCCGACTCCTTCGCCTTTGATCTCTTGCTCATTCTTTCTAGGAACTCCCAATCATCATCCTCATGATTGCTTAATAACGTTCCATTGCTAGTCGACTCAAGATGGTTCCATGTCTCCGCATCCAAACCTCTCACAAAACACTTTACTAACTCCCACTTTTCGATTTGGTGATGAGGGCATTTTTGGATCAACTCCTTGTATCGGGTGAAAGCTTCATGTAACGGTTCACTTGATAATTGTTTAAATGCTCGAATCTCATCATGTGCGTCATCGGTCTTGGCCATTGAATAGTGTTCGTCGAGAAAGGCTTGTTGCATCTCGACCCAAGTGCGAATACTATTGTTAGGAAGTTTCAAAAACCATTGCTTGGCCTTATCCTTCAACGAGAATTGGAATAGACGCAAACGAACCTCATCTCGTGAAAAGTGACCGCCCCCGATGGTACTACATAGAGCCAAAAACTCCGCTAAATGTGTGTATGGTTCGTCATACGATCTTACATTAAAATGAGGCAAGATGTTGATATAGTTCGGTTTATAATCGAATGCGGCTCTACCTCTTGGTGGTGGTACTATCGGAGAATCGTTTTCGGTAACCACCGGTCTAAAACGATCGTTAACACCCAGAATTTGTTGTTGGCGATGATGTGGACCATCGACCTCTTGATCCACCGGTCTTCTATTTCCTCTTCTATCGCCACCTCGATCCCCCACCTTGATTTCCACCTCCCACGAATCGAGGAATCCGGTTACGGTTAGCATTGTTGTTGTTGTTGTTGTAATAACCGTCATCCCGGTTCTGTTGATTGTTTTTTCATGGTTGGCGGTTGTTTCCGTACCCATCATTCTGAGCATTCCCATAACCATAATCCTCATTGCCCACGAAGTTGGCACTTTGATACCCGAAATCCTCGTTCTCGTAACCCCTTGCATTGTAAAAGTTGTTAGCATTCACATCCCCCATATATCGTCTTCAACCCATTCATCATAGTTTTCCCCTGTCATCTGAGTATTCTAAGTGAATACTCACGTGTTCTGGCGATTGGTAACCAGGAACACTATATGGTTCATCGTTGGGAATTGCGTTCCTCAAATCATCGATATTGAAGAACGGGTCTTCATTCGCAGGATTGCCGTGATCTCGGTTGCCTCTACGATCGGAGTTGACATTCCGGTCATCGAGATTGGTGGGTAAGGAGTTGTGTCAGTTGAGGTTTTGATGTGGAGGTGTTCTTTGGTTATTGTTGGGACCTCGGTTTTGAAACGGTGGTGTGGGTGGTCTCGAGTTGGTACCACCGCCCGGTTGATCTTGTGGTATGTTTTGTTGGATGTTTTGAGTTGGGTGAAGGTTGCCCCGGTATTGGAATTGGTTTTGGTTGAGGTTTTGGTTTGACTTTTGGTGTTCCATTAAATTGGGTGAAACGGATGGTGTAGATGGTGATTTTTAGGTGACTTGATTAGACACAATTGTTGCTTCTAACCGGCTTGCTAGGTTTCTTCTTGCTACTCGTTCGATTTCCGGCTCGTAGACTAACGGTGATGTTTGCCCGAAATTCCTTGTATGCATACACTACTTGTGACCTGCACAAATAACACAACCCGCGTAACAAGGAAAAAGAAAGAGTACAAAAAGAACTAAGCACTTTAAACAGTTAATCAAAAAACTGCAAACAAGTATCCAAACACAAAGCGCACTAACTCCCCGGCAATGGCGCCAAAAATTGATCGGAGTGTCGCGCTCCGATCAAAGATAATATTTATAGTCCCGAATTACCCTTAACAAATAGTTAGCGGTACTAAGGGTCGAACCACGAAGAGTATGTGGTTTACGAATGGACTTGATTTATTTTAACGGTTTGTCACAATTATGAAGTTTACTAGATTATTTTTATTATTTTTGTTTGTTTAGAAAGATGTTGAAATGAACTAAGAAGTTTGATTTGATTGATTAACTACTAGAACTTGAATGCTTACAAGAAAACTTTAATTAACGATTATAAAACAATGAATTAGAACAAGGTTCACACCCGGTTCAACAAATGCAAGACCTAGGGTTACTATACATTTTAACTTGGTTTAATCAAATTAGTTCATTAACGGTTTGAAAATCACAAAGCTTAGGTGCCAATCGCTATCAACGTTATTGACAACGGATCACGATGCACTTCGTTACTTTGGACTAGTAAATCCTATCGAAAGACAAGGTATAAATACGCATATTTATTTCACAAAGTCAAATTTAATCATTCATTCGACAATTCACAAATCCAATACAAACGTATGACAATTGTCTAAAGATTCAAATGCAATTCAATTATTCACAAACCAAGTATAAAACGCATAATAAACCCAAAATCTTACAAAAGTCTACACCGAGGTGAAACCTCCGAGAAATTAGCCGCTCATGATCGAATTGACTTGGTCACCGGATGTTGGAGACTTGAGATTGAACATCTTGAAGCTTTGGATATGGAGGAAATGAAGGTTAGGTTTAGGTGAGGTGATGATGATAAATGGGTCGTGTGACAACCCGCACTAAACCAGGTATCCGTACAACTTAATTACTGATTAATTACTGACTAATTACTGCTTAATTTCTGTGCTTGATTGAAACTAGCTGATAAACTGCTACCTGCATACTGATACATGCACATACTTGCATCATACTTTATTTGCTGTCACTACATTATTTACATACGGCACCTTAGTGACAAACATGATGCACAAAAAGCACAGTAGCACTAAACGGATACACAGTGAACATGCTGATATAACCAGCATCAGGCAGATACTGCCTCTACGGCCTGTTAAGAGCCTCATATATTTTGGCTACACTGGTAGTGAGTGTAGGATATAAGGGTTGTGTTACCGCGTCTCTAGGGGATAAGATACACTGATTCGGATGTGCCAGAACGTACTTTAAGTACCAAAACACAGCACTTTAACAATTTAACCGGCTTCTAGCTGACTAGTAAAGTGCCAGTACATGAGAAAATATCACTAGACACTTTCTAAAGTGTCGGGAAAACAAAATGTGTCACTAAAATGTAATAATGACACTTTAAAGTCTTTTGTAACACTATCCAACCGGACACCCGGACATTACCCGGAACATGAAAATATTAGTATTTTTATTATTACTCTTTTTCTGAGCCAGTTAGGGTCCCTGGTTACCCTAACACCCGTCATAACACACTACTTATAACTAACGGAGTTTAAAACCTAAACTAACTTAGTTAACCTTAACTAAACTCCTAACCATCTAATTAAAATCGAACTAGATACCCCCCCCCCTTTGCTCTCGTAACCGGCCCCTCTAACTAGGGGACACACTAGTACCTTGAGATCTTGTTAAATCCAAGGTTGCCTAATATCTTTAGGACATGTTATCCATTGGACAATAACACTAATTTTGCCTATATAAACCATCACTAATCACTAGAGCTTACCACTTAACACACCACAACTCACTCATCTCTCTTGCTCTCTCCCACTCTCGGCCGAAACACCCCAGCCCCATACACCCACTTTTCGATCTTGTCTTCATCATTCCATCATCATACGAACATCCGAGGTCACGTTTTAGGAGCTTTGGTGCAAGTGGAACGCGAAGGACCTCGTTTGTTGGCTTTTATCCACGCGTTTTTCGTCAAAGATCTTCCCTAGCCTTGAGCTAGAGGTATAACCTTTAAAACTTGTTTTTACACTCATCTAAAGTGGTTAAAAGAACTTTCGTCGGTTAAATATTGTAAACACGCGTTTTGAATCTTTAAAGTCTAGTAAAATCACAAAAATGGTGGTTAATAGCATATAACTTGTGTAAAAGTCGTAGGACTTGAAATTTGTGTTTATCTAGACCCGATCTATAATGTGGTAGCTCGAATCTTCGTTTAACCCGACTTTGTAAAATCACGTATCATCACATAAGCTTGTTTTTGAAAGATACAAGGGTTAAAGGTGAAACACTACCACATTTTAGAGACATGAACTTGTGTGAAAACATTTTAGTTGTGTAAAAGTGATTTAACCGGTAAAATGATGTTTAAAACTAGCGGATCTACGTATCCGCAAGTGGTATTTTTGAAAGACCACACTTTAAAGAAATCATGTTTTTCTAAAGATGGATCTTGCACTAATAAATATGATTTTATAAACCACAAGTGTATAGATACTTGTGAAATAAAGAGATCCGACAAAGAAGTGTATTTGTCACTTGTTACTAGAAGTTGTAAAGACGGTTTTCTCTAAACACGAGGTTTTTACAAGATTAAAGTTACTTTATATAGAAACCTACATATATGAAGGTGATTTACACTATAGATTCGGAAAAACTGCAAGTTCATGCGATTATGCAAATTTATATACTTGTTGACTAGTTTGATGTGTCGGAAATTGTTTGATTGAATAAAGAAGATTGTTGAATTGATTTGTTAAAAGAAAATGATACGCTTGAAAGCGTGGCCACCTCCAGTTACAGAGGAAACTCTGGCGAAATTTTCTAAAAACCTAACACTTAGACTTTTTACACAACAAGTGTTAGAACTATCTTTGAACATGTTTTCAAAACATAAATTTCGCCAGTACTACATTTTACTAAATATTCGGAGGTGGGATTTTCACAAAGATTAACGTGATAAATATATTTGTCACAACACTGTTTATGATTATCTTGTGAAATACATAAATATTATTTTAGGGTAAAAATAATATTTACAAGCGTTAATGATTCCAAAACTTTGCGAACGCTTCCACAAACATATAAGTTACACCGGTAATTACATTACCACAAGATTGATAAAACGTAACTTACGCACATGTATTGTATCCCCCATCCTTGGGAAGAAGAATAACTACCAAGTGTATACGGCACATAAACACGAAATAGTTGTCTAACTATTTCCCAAAGACATAAACTATAAAGCTAAAGCACGGCCATCCGTCTAATAGAATTAGCACTTGTAGGTCGTTGCACAGCTTACTGTATTGGAGACACTTGGTAGAGACGCGCATTCACTGTGAGTTCATGTCCCCCTTTTCTCTAACTGTTTTCAGTTTACTTAACTGCGGGGGTGAAATACATGTTACTTTGTTTACAAGTACTTTATACACGGTATGAATAACGTAAGGAGGTTTAGATCATGTGAATGGGTAGTTAGAACACCGAGGGACTTAAGCGGTAGATCTATTTGGGTGTAGCGAGCCCAGCTCTAGGCCAAACGGACCTCTCTGAGGCTAACCACAACGGACCTGGAGTGACTTGGTTGCCCAACGCAAAAATCAGCTAGGGTTGTGTCTACTTACTTGCATTTCACGACATGCTAATGGCCTTGCAAACCATTGGTGATCACAAGTCCTCTTACACTGCTACATACCAGGAAACTTTTATACTTACAAGAGTTTTACTTACTCACTTGCACATGAACTCGCTCAACATTATTGTTGATTTTTCAACTCACATGTATTTCAGGAAATTAAACGGATCGGGCACGGTATGGAACGTTTTCCGCTGCATATTGTCATGAAGTCATCAGGGTTTAGGGGATGTGTCTCTTACCTGGACAAGACACAGTCCCTAAATCACGTCTATGTTTATGTTATAAGTTGTTATGTCTTTTGAACAAGGTTATTGTTGTTGAAGTATGTTCTCGTCAAACAATGGTATTGTATGTTATTTTCAAACTTAATGGATGACTTGCATGGTTTTTAAATTCATATAGCTTGTTATGATTAAGCTATGGTATTAAGAAGTCACACCAAAATTAACCACGCTTCCGCAAAGCCAGGGTGTGACAGCTTGGTATCAGAGCTCTGATCATAGCGAACTAGGATTCTGTCTCGAGTCTAGACTATGATCACTAGGGCTCTCACGAAAACATTTTTCTGCATACCACTTAAGTCCAGATCCACATTTTTTACAAACAAATGTTGAGCACATTTTATTAATTATAAGTTCAGCTTGGAGGGCTGAGGATCGATCTGGAGGATCGAGATGGTCAAGGTAGTTGAGCACGTTGGTTTGTTATAGGATCGATCTGGAGGATCGAGGCTTGGTCTAGGTGACCAAGATAGTGGACTAGCAAGGCTAGGAAGAAAAGGTTCAGCCTGAAGGGCTAAGGATCGATCTGGAGGATCGAGGTTTGGTATAAGTGAAGGATAGAGCAGTCATGTGGACTGAAAGGGGTTGGCTAGTAAGACTAGGAGGATTATGTGATGCCTTACTTGATGACTTATGTGATTACTTGATTTATGATTGACTATTTGTGCATGTTTGTGTATATGTTACAGACACATGGATTCTGCAGACACTGGTGGTTCAGGCACCACAGGCCCGAGGCCTATTGTTTCAGACGACATTGAGTCATCGGAGCACGAGGTTTATACGTCAGACTTCACCAGCACGGATGATGATGACTTTCAGCCATTCGCCTTACCCGACGACGTTGATGAGCTCCCAGTTGATCTTCCAGCAGGGGATCTACCACTCGTTGTGATCCCTGCTCCAGTACCCCTTGCATCATACCCTGTTTTACCCGTCGACGACGAGGAGGACGACGTCGATATGTTTGAGGAGGAGCCTTTGGAGGATGCTCAGGGCGAGGCCCTACCTGCTGTTGCTCCCTTACTGATCGCAGATGCTCCGGCTGCGGAGTCACCTGCTCTTTCCCCAGTCGCGGACTCCTTTGAGTCTGTGGCTTCTGTACCCACTCATCCTCATAGTGCGCAGCACTTCTCCCATGGGTCCGATTCTGACCAGGCTTTTTCTGTTGCTTCCATACCTGGACTTGTTTTTGACCAGGACGTCGAGGAGGATTCAGATCCTATGTTTCCACCAGGATTTGATCCTGACCGTGATTTAGAGTTTGTCCCAATGGACGAGTTGATGGAGGATCCAGCAGATCCTATTGACCCTTTTGATCCGATTGATCCAGATTTTGAGTTTGACATGGCGTTTGATGACTTTGAGCCTGCCATTGCTCCTGAGCAGGCAGCTGCCCTTGACCCTTTACCAGAGCATGACCCTGTGCATGCTGATGTACCTTTTGAGCCCATTGCTGATGATCACCACATAGATGTTCCTGTTGATCCCATTGATCCTTTACCCATTGTTGCTGTACCAGTTGACCCCCTTTCGAGCACTTGGCACCCGTTCACCCTGTTGTTGCTCCCTTATTTGATCCCGTTCCCGTAGAGCCCGGACATGCCCCGTTCGCGGCACATATGGATCCACCGGACGAGTCTGCCCAGCATGGCTGGATACCGGCAGACGAGGACGTTCCCTCATTCCCTCCACAGATTCCTGTTGCACCACATACTGACTTTTCGTTTCAGGTTCCTATGTTTATACCTCCAGCAGGGCCTGGAGAGGGCTCTTCAGCTCACCCATCAGGGCATGTACCGATGCCCATGCCTTTCATGCCTCAGATTCCATTTGTCCCACCTACTACTGCTCCTTTTGGGGTGGCACCCTTTGACCCCACACGTGAGCCACTGTTGTGGGCACCGTATTCCCCTATGCCACCCACTGATCCTTACCACAGGTTCCATGTGGGCCACACCATTGAGGATGTATTGATGTCATTTGTATACCAGCATGAGTCGCATGAGCAGCGACTACAGGAGTTGGAGAGAGCCCGTCTGCAGCCATGTCAGTGCCATGGTCGGGTACCCTCTCCGTTACAGCCGTTTCGACCTTTACCCCCTGACTATGCTGCTCGTCTTACTACTTTGGAGCAGCAGATTGCTTCCATTATTCGCACACAGCAGGCGATGGAGGCGGACTGGTTACAGTTGCGCCGTTTGTTTTATACCCATTTCCCTCCTCCACCACCATCTACTTAGAGCTCATCGGTGCCACTTGGGTAGGCGAGGTGATAAGGCGGCGATTGCTTTTTGATTGCACAGCATTTTGGGGAGACTACGTTATGATTTGACTTTTGTTATGTACTTGATGTTGTATTGATACTGATGTAGTTTTTGACAGGGGTTATGTAGCCCCTAGTGATTGATGATTGTATGTACACACTTACGATGTGGTCTCATTTAAATGGCAATCGCAGTTTTCTCACCATATTTGGATTCGCTTGATTACTTGTTTACATTTTATGACATGGGACGTGTGTGATTGATATTTATGATGTGTGATAACCTGAGACGTTATGTGATTATACTATTACTACCGTTATATACGTACACTATACTACGAACTGATTCACGTATTATAACATGGGAATTTTACTATGGCCTGACCAACTTAAACCATTTTCTAGAAGATGCCGCCAAAACGCCCCACACCAATGCCTACTAACGAGGCAGAGCTACAGCAAGTCATTGCAGCTGCCATAGCACAGTACGCAGCATCTCAGCCTGGAGGAAGCGGAAGTGTTAACCAAGGCAATAACAATCCACCTCACGGTAATACCACGCCATTCGAACCTACCATGAACTAGTTGGAGATTTTAGCGATGATGCTAATGCCAAACACATGTTTTAACATACGTGCAGGATGCACCTACAAGCAGTTCTTAGACTGCAAACCAGTTAACTTCAATGGCACAGGAGGTGCAGTTGCCTTTACCCGCTGGGCTGAGAAAACCGATTCTGTCTTACGTATGAGCAAGTGTGCTGAGGATCAGCAAGTTACGTACATTTCAGGGCTGTTTTTAGATGGAGCCCTATCATGGTGGAACCTACAAGTACAAACTCTAGGCGAAGCTGCCGCCTACGCCCTGACTTGGGCCGAATTGAAAGAACTGATGCGCAGAAAGTACTGTTCACGCGCAGAAATTCAAAGGTTGGAGACCGAATTTTGGCACTTAAAGATGGATGGTCCGAAAGTAGCAGAGTACGTTCAGAGGTTTCATGACCTATCTCAAGTGGTTCCTTACATGGTTACGCCTGAATACAAGCGAATCGAGCGCTTCATTTGGGGTTTGGCTCCCCAAATAATAAGCATGGTAATCTCCTCCAAACCAGCAACTATCACTGAAGCCATCGACTTGAGCGTGGCTCTCACCGAGGAGGCGATTCGTCTGAACAAGTTTGGTGATGTTAAGGCAAAAGAGAAAGAGACTCAGGTTGAGTCGTCTGGAAGTAACAAGAGAAAGTTTTCGAACTTCAAACAAAGTGTTAGTGGTGATGGTAAGAGAGGAGCACCAAGCACGCCAGCTCAGGGAGTAGCCGGCAGTGGAAGGAGAGGAAGAGGATATATGGGCACTCTGCCTAAGTGTAGTACCTGCCAGCGTCACCATTCTGGTCAATGTGGGTTAAAAGTGTGCGAAGCTTGTGGGAGACGTGGTCACTCGAAGGATACTTGTTGGGTCCCTGCCGGCCGCGGAGGCCAGGGAGGATATGGAAATAGGAATGATAACCGTGGTGGAAATGGGAATCGCCCACAAGGGAATTTTGGAGGTAACAGAAATCAGGGTAACAACGCTAACCAAGCGGGCGCAGTAAATCGTAATCAGGGAAATGATCAAGCTGGTGGTAATGGACAGAGGCTCGGATGCTATAACTGCGGGGAAATCGGGCATTTTAAGAAGAATTGCCCAACATTGAATCAAGCCCGTGGTAGAGTGTTCCAACTCGAAGCTAGGGAGGCACGCCAAGATCCAAATGTTGTTACGGGTACGTTCCCTATCAATCAGCGCTATGCATCTGTTTTATTTGATACTGGTGCCGATTATAGCTTCGTATCATTAGAATTTAAGAATATGCTTGGGTTAGCTGCAAATAAGTTAGACATACCCTACTCGATCGAATTAGCTAATGGAAAGTTAGTTGAAGCCAACGAAGTAATCAGAGGCTGCGTGATAGAACTGGGAGAACGCGAGTTTACTTTGGATCTACTACCAGTCGAATTGGGAAGTTTCGACGTGGTAGTAGGAATGGATTGGTTATCGGGCAATAAAGCTGAGATAGTATGTCACGAGAAAGTTGTTCGTATCCCAACTGATGATGGTGAGACGATTGTCGTTCACGGAGAGAAGCGTGACACGCCGCTAAGGTTTATCAGCTGCTTGAAGGCAAGGAAGTGTTTACAGAAGGGATGTGTTGCCTTCCTGGCACACATTGTGGATAAGAAGGCTGCTGAGCCAAGAATCGAAGACATCCCTGTCGTAAGGGAGTATCCAGAAGTCTTCCCAGAAGACTTACCTGGACTACCACCTCAGAGGCAAGTGGAGTTTCACATCGACTTAGTTCCAGGCGCCGCGCCTGTGGCTAAGGCACCTTATAGACTTGCTCCGTCTGAGATGCAGGAATTGTCGACACAACTTCAAGAGTTGTTAGACAAGGGTTTTATCCGACCAAGCTTCTCGCCTTGGGGAGCTCCGGTCTTGTTTGTCAAGAAGAAGGACGGAAGTTTCCGCATGTGTATTGACTACAGAGAATTGAACAAGCTGACGATCAAGAACAGATATCCTCTGCCGAGAATTGATGATCTGTTCGACCAACTTCAAGGTTCAAGCTGTTACTCTAAGATCGATCTTCGATCTGGATACCATCAACTAAGGATATAGGAAGAAAGTATCCCGAAAACAGCCTTCCGAACTCGTTATGGACACTACGAGTTCCTCGTTATGCCATTTGGTTTGACAAACGCACCTGCGGTCTTCATGGATCTAATGAATAGAGTTTGCAAGCCATACTTAGACAAGTTCGTGATTGTATTCATCGACGACATCCTGATTTACTCAAAGACGAAGGCTGAACACGAACAACATCTTAGAACCATACTAGAGCTGCTAAAGAAGGAACAGCTGTACGCCAAATTCTCTAAGTGCGAGTTTTGGCTACGCGAAGTCCAGTTTCTTGGACATGTGGTTAATGGGGATGGAATTCATGTTGATCCCACAAAGATCGAGGCAATCGGAAATTGGGAAACGCCTACAACGCCAACCGAGATTCGGCAGTTCTTGGGTTTGGCTGGCTACTATCGGAGGTTCATCGAGGATTTCTCGAAAATCGCTCAACCGTTGACGCTCCTGACCCAGAAGGACAAGACGTTTGATTGGGGAATCAAACAGGACGAAGCGTTTCAGGTATTGAAAGATAAGCTCTGCAACGCGCCAATCTTAGCTCTACCAGAAGGCACTGATGACTTTGTGGTATACTGCGACGCATCGCGTCAGGGATTGGGCTGTGTGTTGATGCAACGCCAGAAGGTCATTGCTTACGCATCACGCCAACTGAAAGTGCACGAAAAGAATTATACCACACATGATTTAGAGCTTGGCGCAGTGGTTTTCGCTTTAAAGATCTGGAGACACTACCTGTATGGTACGAAGTGCACAATCTTCACGGATCACAAAAGCTTACAGCATATATTCAACCAGAAGGAGTTGAATATGAGACAAAGACGGTGGGTTGAATTATTGAACGACTACGACTGCGAGATAAGGTATCACCCAGGGAAGGCGAATGTGGTCGCCGATGCCCTAAGTCGTAAAGAAAGAATCAAGCCCATAAGGGTTAGGGCTTTGGAAATGATCATACGAACCGATCTCTCCTTGCGCATTCGTGCTGCACAAAAAGAAGCTCTCAAGGAGGGAAACCTTGAGGAAGAATATCTCCGTGGAATGGAGAAGCTTTTGGTACCAAACGAGGAAGGGACGTTATGTTTTGAGAAAAGGATTTGGGTTCCTCTGTTTGGTGGATTAAGGGAAGTTATTTTCGACGAAGCGCACAAGTCACGGTACTCTATCCACCCTGGATCGGATAAGATGTACCAGGATCTCAAAGACTACTATTGGTGGCCTAGGATGAAAGGCGACGTTGCTGTTTACGTGAGCAAATGTTTAACGTGCGCTAAGGTCAAGGCGGAATACCAGAAGCCTTCGGGACTTCTGCAACAACCTGAGATTCCCAAGTGGAAATGGGAACAAATCTCAATGGATTTTGTTACAAAATTACCAAGAACGCCAAGAGGCCACGATATGATTTGGGTGATTGTTGACCGCCTAACAAATTCCGCACACTTTCTGCCAATCAAGGAGAAAGACAGTACTAGTAAACTTGCGGAAATTTACCTGAGAGAGATCGTAGCACGTCATGGAGTACCACTCTCGATCATCTCTGATAGAGACGGAAGATTTGTGTCAAGGATATGGCAATCTTTCCAAGAATCTTTTGGCTCACAATTGAATCTGAGCACTGCGTTCCATCCGAAAACTGACGGCCAGAGCGAGCGAACAATACAAACATTGGAAGACATGCTGAGGGCATGTGTTATGGATTTGGGCGGTAGCTGGGATAAACACTTACCTTTGGTCGAATTTTCATACAACAACAGCTACCACACCAGTATTGGTGTCGCGCCATTTGAGGCCCTATACGGACGCAAGTGCCGATCACCACTATGTTGGTCTGACGCAGGTGATAGGCAGCTTGCTGGTCCCGAGATCGTCCAAGAGACGACAGACAAGATCGCGCAAATACTTAAACGCATCGAAGCCGCTCGTCACAGACAAAAGGCCTACGCGGATCCAAACCGGAAGCATGTGGACTTCCAAGTCGGAGAAATGGTGTTGTTAAAGGTTTCACCCTGGAAAGGGGTAGCACGCTTTGGAAAGCGTGGGAAGTTAAATCCGCGCTACATTGGTCCTTTCAGAATTTTGGAAAGAATTGGGACAGTAGCATACAAGTTGGACCTACCTGCTGAACTAAATGGTGTTCACGATACATTTCATGTATCCAATTTAAAGAAGAGTCCAACTCAGATTGACGTTGCCATTCCTATCGACGAGATTCATATTGACGACACGCTCCACTTTGTTGAAGAACCTGTTGAGGTCACGGATTGGAAAGTTAATAAGACCCGCCGGAGCAGTGTCAAACTCGTCAAAGTTCGTTGGAATGCCAGACATGGTCCTGAATTTACCTGGGAACGTGAGGACCGGATGAAAGAGAAATACCCCCACTTATTTCCTAAGAACCCTGCTTCTACAAGCAGAACTTAAATTTCGGGACGAAATTTATTTAACGGGGGGAGAATGTGACAACCCGCACTAAACCAGGTATCCGTACAACTTAATTACTGATTAATTACTGACTAATTACTGCTTAATTTCTGTGCTTGATTGAAACTAGCTGATAAACTGCTACCTGCATACTGATACATGCACATACTTGCATCATACTTTATTTGCTGTCACTACATTATTTACATACGGCACCTTAGTGACAAACATGATGCACAAAAAGCACAGTAGCACTAAACGGATACACAGTGAACATGCTGATATAACCAGCATCAGGCAGATACTGCCTCTACGGCCTGTTAAGAGCCTCATATATTTTGGCTACACTGGTAGTGAGTGTAGGATATAAGGGTTGTGTTACCGCGTCTCTAGGGGATAAGATACACTGATTCGGATGTGCCAGAACGTACTTTAAGTACCAAAACACAGCACTTTAACAATTTAACCGGCTTTTAGCTGACTAGTAAAGTGCCAGTACATGAGAAAATATCACTAGACACTTTCTAAAGTGTCGGGAAAACAAAATGTGTCACTAAAATGTAATAATGACACTTTAAAGTCTTTTGTAACACTTTAACGGATTACTATCCAACCGGACACCCGGACATTACCCGGAACATGAAAATATTAGTATTTTTATTATTACTCTTTTTCTGAGCCAGTTAGGGTCCCTGGTTACCCTAACACCCGTCATAACACACTACTTATAACTAACGGAGTTTAAAACCTAAACTAACTTAGTTAACCTTAACTAAACTCCTAACCATCTAATTAAAATCGAACTAGATACCCCCCCCCCCCTTTGCTCTCGTAACCGGCCCCTCTAACTAGGGGACACACTAGTACCTTGAGATCTTGTTAAATCCAAGGTTGCCTAATATCTTTAGGACATGTTATCCATTGGACAATAACACTAATTTTGCCTATATAAACCATCACTAATCACTAGAGCTTACCACTTAACACACCACAACTCACTCATCTCTCTTGCTCTCTCCCACTCTCGGCCGAAACACCCCAGCCCCATACACCCACTTTTCGATCTTGTCTTCATCATTCCATCATCATACGAACATCCGAGGTCACGTTTTAGGAGCTTTGGTGCAAGTGGAACGCGAAGGACCTCGTTTGTTGGCTTTTATCCACGCGTTTTTCGTCAAAGATCTTCCCTAGCCTTGAGCTAGAGGTATAACCTTTAAAACTTGTTTTTACACTCATCTAAAGTGGTTAAAAGAACTTTCGTCGGTTAAATATTGTAAACACGCGTTTTGAATCTTTAAAGTCTAGTAAAATCACAAAAATGGTGGTTAATAGCATATAACTTGTGTAAAAGTCGTAGGACTTGAAATTTGTGTTTATCTAGACCCGATCTATAATGTGGTAGCTCGAATCTTCGTTTAACCCGACTTTGTAAAATCACGTATCATCACATAAGCTTGTTTTTGAAAGATACAAGGGTTAAAGGTGAAACACTACCACATTTTAGAGACATGAACTTGTGTGAAAACATTTTAGTTGTGTAAAAGTGATTTAACCGGTAAAATGATGTTTAAAACTAGCGGATCTACGTATCCGCAAGTGGTATTTTTGAAAGACCACACTTTAAAGAAATCATGTTTTTCTAAAGATGGATCTTGCACTAATAAATATGATTTTATAAACCACAAGTGTATAGATACTTGTGAAATAAAGAGATCCGACAAAGAAGTGTATTTGTCACTTGTTACTAGAAGTTGTAAAGACGGTTTTCTCTAAACACGAGGTTTTTACAAGATTAAAGTTACTTTATATAGAAACCTACATATATGAAGGTGATTTACACTATAGATTCGGAAAAACTGCAAGTTCATGCGATTATGCAAATTTATATACTTGTTGACTAGTTTGATGTGTCGGAAATTGTTTGATTGAATAAAGAAGATTGTTGAATTGATTTGTTAAAAGAAAATGATACGCTTGAAAGCGTGGCCACCTCCAGTTACAGAGGAAACTCTGGCGAAATTTTCTAAAAACCTAACACTTAGACTTTTTACACAACAAGTGTTAGAACTATCTTTGAACATGTTTTCAAAACATAAATTTCGCCAGTACTACATTTTACTAAATATTCGGAGGTGGGATTTTCACAAAGATTAACGTGATAAATATATTTGTCACAACACTGTTTATGATTATCTTGTGAAATACATAAATATTATTTTAGGGTAAAAATAATATTTACAAGCGTTAATGATTCCAAAACTTTGCGAACGCTTCCACAAACATATAAGTTACACCGGTAATTACATTACCACAAGATTGATAAAACGTAACTTACGCACATGTATTGTATCCCCCATCCTTGGGAAGAAGAATAACTACCAAGTGTATACGGCACATAAACACGAAATAGTTGTCTAACTATTTCCCAAAGACATAAACTATAAAGCTAAAGCACGGCCATCCGTCTAATAGAATTAGCACTTGTAGGTCGTTGCACAGCTTACTGTATTGGAGACACTTGGTAGAGACGCGCATTCACTGTGAGTTCATGTCCCCCTTTTCTCTAACTGTTTTCAGTTTACTTAACTGCGGGGGTGAAATACATGTTACTTTGTTTACAAGTACTTTATACACGGTATGAATAACGTAAGGAGGTTTAGATCATGTGAATGGGTAGTTAGAACACCGAGGGACTTAAGCGGTAGATCTATTTGGGTGTAGCGAGCCCAGCTCTAGGCCAAACGGACCTCTCTGAGGCTAACCACAACGGACCTGGAGTGACTTGGTTGCCCAACGCAAAAATCAGCTAGGGTTGTGTCTACTTACTTGCATTTCACGACATGCTAATGGCCTTGCAAACCATTGGTGATCACAAGTCCTCTTACACTGCTACATACCAGGAAACTTTTATACTTACAAGAGTTTTACTTACTCACTTGCACATGAACTCGCTCAACATTATTGTTGATTTTTCAACTCACATGTATTTCAGGAAATTAAACGGATCGGGCACGGTATGGAACGTTTTCCGCTGCATATTGTCATGAAGTCATCAGGGTTTAGGGGATGTGTCTCTTACCTGGACAAGACACAGTCCCTAAATCACGTCTATGTTTATGTTATAAGTTGTTATGTCTTTTGAACAAGGTTATTGTTGTTGAAGTATGTTCTCGTCAAACAATGGTATTGTATGTTATTTTCAAACTTAATGGATGACTTGCATGGTTTTTAAATTCATATAGCTTGTTATGATTAAGCTATGGTATTAAGAAGTCACACCAAAATTAACCACGCTTCCGCAAAGCCAGGGTGTGACAGCTCGAATGATTGATGAATTGGTTAGGGTTAGGATGTAGATTAGATTGTGAATTCGGATTGTGGTTGATGATGATTATGATTGGGGATGAAGTGGTGATGATAATAGGCTCCAAGAACAATATTCAAACTCAATTAGAAGTGTAACTCCCGAATAATGATGATCCATTATCTTTTAATTCGCTCCCAAAGCATCGAAATAAAAAAATCACGATCTGATGAACGAGGATGTGTCGCTGACGGAAGGCCTATGCGTCGCCAATGGAGATAACCTGAGTGCGTCGCCGACGACCCTCCACGACTACGGCGATGGTGGCCTGATTTCCAATCTTCCGTTTTTCGCATCCTTTGGTCCCAGTTGACGCGTTTCGCGTCCCGGTGATCCGTAAAGCTCCCAACTAGCTCCTTAAACTTCATTAAGCTTGCAACACACAATTTTAATTAAAAGTAGGCTATTCGGAATTAAAACCCATGTAAAAACATCAAGTTATGCAAATACAAATACCGTTATTCGACCACGTATCATTGGCTCGTCTTGATTAAAGTCATTCTTGCTCTGATGATGAAAAATGATTGTACTACAAGAAAAAAACATGAGTCACCGAAAAGGATATCGAACGAGCCTTTGGGGTGTTAAATAAGCGATGGACTATCATTGCCCAACCATCGCCTATAGCAGAAAAAAGCAGAATGTATGTTTGCTTGCATTATATTACATAATATGATTTTAGATGACAGGGTCGAGCTACTTGTCGTGAGTATGATAAAACCGTGCGGCCGGAGAATACAATCCTAGCCTATGCCGAGAAAGAAGAAATCTGCCTTAAGATACGAAGGAGAGACACACATTTGGATTTTCATTCGGATTTGGTCGAACATCTATGGTTGGATTGCATGCTAAATAACGAAAACGACGATGACAACCCTAGTAGTTTTTTTTATTATATGGGTTATGTAATTTTCATTTTTTTTATACTCGGTTTTTATTTTATTTTTTTAGTTGTATAAATTGTATTTTAATATTTGGGAAAAAAATTATTTTTTATTTAGTTAAATATAATTAAAAAAAATTTAAAACTAATGACTAAGTAATGATTGCAGGGGCTCTATCCCATATCATGGGCTTTATTTGAAATAAAGACATTAGAACCACTTATCCTGCGTGGTGATGAGGTGCCATAATGGACTATAGCATAACGATTTATCAAACTATCTCCCTCCCCCTCTCTACACATAATATGGTGGGTGAGATTTATTTTAAAAAGAACGAATATAAGAAATCTGGATTGTTTAATTTTTTTATTAACGGTTCATATATATATATATATAGGAGAAGGATCCGTTAGAAACCACCTTTATTGCAAGAACCGCGAGAACCAAGTGTGAACACAACCAAAAAATACCTACAAAAATCAAAAAACACTCAAACTTTTTTTTACTATTTTTTATAAAAAAATCGCTATATTTCGTCACCAAAAAAAATTGTGAATAACAATTATCCATGCACATGTGCATATGTATCATTTGTTTGACAAATTCCGTAATACATTACTAATATTAGACAATTGCATTTTCATTTACACTACCATTCATAATACACTACTTTTTACATTAACAATATTAGAAATGGACATGTGCATCTATATGTATGAACTTGTTATAACATTAACAACAATAGAAATGCACGTGTGCTTATATATATATATATATATATATATATATATATATGTATAAACATGTTATAACGTGTTTTGGTACACCACTTTGAATACACCTTCCCTTTCATCTACATACCATCCATAATATACTACCATTATCTCCTACCATCCGTAATACAATACCATTGCCTCCTACCATCCATAATACAATACTATTACCAATATTTCACTTTATTACATGTACATCAACACCCTTTATATCATCCAAACAACATATTACATCATAAAGTGACAAATATAATCAAACCATCAACCACTAGATATAACTAACCAAAACACATGTATATAGGCCTACTTCATCATTTAAAATCACAAACTTTTTGTACCAAAACACGTTATATGATGGTTATACATAATGATGCACATGTACATTCTTAATATTCGTAATTAAAAATTAGTGTATTGCGGATTGTAAAGTAAATGAAAGTGCATTTTTCTACTACTGGTAATATATTACGGAATTTGTCCAAGAAATGATACATATGCACATGTGCATCCGTAACTGTTACTCGAAAAAGAAAAGTTTTTTTTTTGGTAACGAAATATAGCGATTTTTGTTAGAAAAATATTAAAAAAAAATTGTGTGTTTTTTTCACATTGGTTCTCGATGTTCTCACAATAAGGGTGGTTCTCAAATGAACCTTACCCTATATATATATATATATATAGAGAGAGAGAGAGAGAGAAAGAGAGAGATGAATGTTAACGTACATTATGGCTTAACGTACATCACATACGACAGATAATTACGCACGCTCATTTTAAAATCACGCATGTTATAGAACAAAATCACGCACGTTGTCTTACGTGATGTACGTTAAGTCGTTATGTATTTTACACTTTCTCTCTCTCTTTCTCTCTATATATATATATATATTAACTTTTACATACGGCTGTGTATATCATATGTACATAAAAAACCGTTAAACTAAAAAATATTACATTTTAACAATTTTTTTTATATTTACTATTTTTTAGATTTAAAATAAGGGTGAGGATAAAATAGGAAGTTTATTTTGGCTAGGAAGAATATGAAGCAATAGTATTTTAGTCAATCCTATCCTTTCTTCTTCCTTCTTTTCCCCAGTAACTTCAAAACTCACCATTTTCAAAAACCACCATCTTCAACCTTTTCTTCACTTACTATCTCAATAATCACTACATTATAGTGCGATTTTCGTCATCAATCAATGATTCAAACACCCGATCAACGTGTTCTTCAGCTTTTTTTTGAAGAAACCCTAGTTTAATTTCATTCAAAATCTCGTTTTTTTCCCGTGATTTTGAATATAATCACTCGATCCGTTCGATTCGATCGCTGATAAGTGTTTCTATCATTCAAATTTCGTCAATCGTTGAAGAAATTGGCTTCGATCCATGTAAGAAATTCTTTAATTTCATTTTTACGATCTGGGTTTTTGATTTAGTCATTGCGTTTTACGATCTTGGCGGGGGTCCGGGGGCAGCGCCCTGGTAGCAGGGTCCAAGGGGCAGAGCCCCTGGCTGGGGTCAGCTTGGAAAAAAAATTTCGATTAAATTGCTTTAATAAAAATGCATCAGAAAATTTAATTTTCTGTAAATTGCCTCTAGAAAACTGCATTCGTAGACAATTTTTGATCTTCTACTTCCTGGTTCAGACAATTCACAAACAAAACTATTGTCTTGGTTCAATGCGTTTTAGAGACAACACTTTCTTTGGTGTTTTTAGGCCATTGCGTTTTAGAACTAAGACATTTTTATGTGTTTTCTGGACATTGCATTTTAGAAAAACACATTTTTGAAGTGTTTTTGGTCATTGCGTTTTAGGTAAAACACATTTTTAGGTGTTTTCAGTCCATTGCGTTTTAGAGAGAACACTTTCTTTTGTTTTTTAGGCCATTGCGTTTTAGAAATAAGACATTTTTAAGTGTTTTCTGGCCATTGCGTTTTATAAATAAGACATTTCTTTGTGTTTTTGGTGCATTGGGTTTTAGGTAAAACACATTTTTATGTGTTTTCAGTCCATTGCGCTTTAGAAAACAGACATTTTAAGTGTTTTCTAGCCATTGCGTTTTAGAAATAAGACATTTCTTTGTGTTTTGGTTGCATTGCGTTTTAGGTAAAACACATTTTTATGTGTTTTTAGTCCATTGCGTTTTAGAAAGTACACTTTCTTTTGTGTTTTTAGGCTATTACGTTTTAGAAATAAGACATTTCTTTGTGTTTTCTGGCTATTGCGTTTTACAAATAAGACATTTCTTTGTGTTTTTGGTGGATTGCGTTTTAGAAAAATGTCATTTTTTAGGTTTTTTTTTTTCCATTGCGTTTTACGCAACTGTGTTTTCGAAATTTTTTTTCTAAAATATAGCAATAGTATACTCGTTTTAAAGATAAAAAAACGCTCGTTTTTTTGTTGCAATTTTTATAAAAAATAATGTCATATGAAAGAGTAATTAACGTTTAAAAAATGGGGGGGGGGGGGAATTGGATGAGAGAGAAACTATTAGCTTGGATTGACTAGAATGCCCCTAAACAAACCCACGCGCCTTCTTTTTTTCCTTCAATTTCACTCATTTAATCTTAGCCCTTGATTAAATAAATCAATGGTCAAGATGACTTCCTAGGCTTCCTACCCAAATAAACTTCCTATTATATCCTAACCCTTAAAATAATGATATATGTTGTCCGTCGTATTCTCAAAAAAGAGAAAAAAATACAAGCTGATTACACTACATTATACAATGGGTTTAGCCGAATATTTAAGGGTCCTAATAATAACACATGGAAAAAACTTATTTACACATGGTGGATACGGGCCGTATAATGTTAGACGGCCCGTATGGAATTTAAAAAACTAACAAAGTCTGTGCCAACAGACTTTGTCAGTTTTTTTAATTCCATACGGGCCGTATAACATTATACGGCCCGTATACACCATGTGTAAATAATTTACCTGGTCGTATACAATGTATACGAACGCTGTATACAGGCCGTATACAGTTATACGACCCGTATTCTTCGAAAATTAGATTTTTCTCAAAGTATTTAAGGGATTTAAGGTGCCAATCACACGAGACATTTTACAGTCGTGAGGTGGTCAAACCTTTCTAAAAGTAGAAAAAAATAAAACATTAACAAGTAACAAAGATTGAAGAACAAAAATCCGCGTCGTATGACTGTAATAAAATGGAAGCTATCAACGCAGGGTTACGGGCATGGTGTTATTCTTTATTTAATATTTACAGAATAAAAGGAAGGGTGAGGCATTTGATGAGAGTTGTAAGGAGAAGCGTTGAGATAATGGACATCCATCAAGCTCAAAAAGAAAACTTGTGTTTCCCTCTGTTAGGATCTGAGTTTCTTTTTTATTGTGTTTTTGTTTAGAAATTGATGAAGATGAACAAGTAATTGCAGCGGAAATAAATTGAAAATAAACTTTGGACACAATCAAACAGGAGAAATGCTTTTAACATACATGTTTGAACATTGAACCAAATGATTAAATTTATTCCAATCACTGATTACAACTTTGCATGCATGTAACAAACTCCCCCTCAGCCTGAGCTCACAGTATTTGCTCGTACAGGAAGACAAATGGTGAAAGAGCTAATAGAACAGTATAGGGTACTGTTCTATTTATAGGCACGAGCAAACCACTGAAGCATCTTGGCTGACGTCACCATGAAAGTGACATCTAACCTCCTAACAACCTGAAACTACTGATCTAATACAAACACTACTACGCTATCTACTGATTACAATACATTACAAAAGAAAGACTAAACTACTGCTTTATCCTTCCACTGTTGTGACTCCAGCAGTACTTGGTTTCTTCAGCAGTGCTTGACCCATAATAGTAGATTGATCATCAGGGCTTTAGTCTTCATCAGTCTTTAACTTGATCAGCAGTTGTAAGGCACCAGTTGTTGTAAAGGATCAGTGGATGGAGGTCATCAGTTATTAGAACCACTTTCAAGGGGAGAGAATGTAAACATAACAACTGCTTATTTTGGATCTACTGCTCTGATCTGGTTTTGGCTTTAATCAACTGTTGCTCTGGTAGGGTTCAATCCCAACAATCTCCCCCTGGAACAGATGATGCCAAAACCCTTCATTATTGTAGATCTTTATTGTCTCATCAACAGTTCCCTTATTTGGCCTTTAAGTTGTATCTCAAAGTCCAGGGCATCTGTGTCATCCTCATCCCTGCATAGTGGAAGATCAAGGAGATCCTGCAGATCTTCAACACTCAGGCCTAGTGCTTATTCCCTTGATATTTTCTTCACTTCTCCACTGGATTCGATCAGAGTCAATACATGGGACTGTTTGTCAGTTTTCCACTTTAGTATTTTTGAATCCAGTGGGTTTCTTGGGAGATTTTTATTTGAAGATGAGTTGGGAGATGGTGGCCTGGTGATAACTGGATGAGCAGTGCTTTGAGCTTGAGCAAGCTCAGGAATATCAGCTATCATTTGCTTGAGGACCATTTTTATAACTTCATCACCTGCTGCTATATCCTCTGCTGTTTTTGCATCCATCTATTTTTGCCTCCTTCTTTGATAAAGGATGGCACCAGGTGGAGCAGTGGCTTTCCTGACTTGCAGCTTTGGTGGTCTTGTTGAAACCACTGCTTCAAGATAGTCAGGCTTTTGTGGAATATTTGGATTTGTCTTTCTTAGTTCTTCCAACCTTTTGTAGCTGGCCCTGACTTTGTCTTCTTTCCACCTTATCACCTGATTTCTTGACCCAAAATCTGCAGTTATAAGTTCCTCTTTCATTCTCTTTAGCTCTAACACTTTGTCTGGTACATTTTTCATGTACTTTGTCCAGACAGGAGGAGTGTGTTTCACTTTGTCTTTATTCATTTTTTCAATTCTTTCTAACTCCTCCTTGAGCTCGCCAATGGTCCATTCTTTGTATTGAGTTTTATCTCCCTTGTATTTCTTGAAGGCCATTATGTGCTGAATGTAATCTTTTCTTAAAGTTTCATCATCTCTTTCTGAAAGCTTTTGGCACAAGTCTTTTGAAAACTGCTCCAAAGTTTTGACTTGTGTGAGCAGAAATTGATAGTGCCTTTGAATTTCTTTATCAGATTTTCCTTGTGAGTTTCTTTTAGAGATATCCTCTGCTTGTTGAGCTTTGACTTTTAGGTATTCTTCAATATTATTAGGCCTTGGATATCCTTGAACAGATGGCAAATTCCTTTTAGCAGGGACATCCTCAGAGTAGAAAGATTTGATCTCATCTCTGACTGTTATGAGCTCTAAAGGGTACTGGACACCTGTAGGAGTAATGGCAGTGATTGGATTTTGAACTTGGGCTGAAGAGAGAGGAACAGGGTTTGGAATAGTAACAAGTGACAAAGGTTGTGAAGATGTTGGTGGTGGTGGAGAATCATCATCTTTCAAAATCATCCTTCTCCTTTTTGGTTTAGGAGAGGCTGGTGGTGTTTTGGTTGGTTCAGTGGTGGTGATTTGAGTGGTGGTGATTGAAGTGGAAGATGGCTGACTAACAGTTTTTGAAACAACTGGTGTTTCAACCACTGTTGCCATTACAACTAATGATGTGTCATCGGCTGTCTTCTGCCTTTTGGCATGAGGTGATGGTGGTGATGAAGTTGTTTTTGGTGGTGAAGTGGTTTTTGGTGGTGATGGTATTTTTGGTGGGACAGTGGTTGAAGTGGGAGCAGTGATTGTAGTTGAAATGGTGGTTGTTGGTTTAACAACTGCTGAAACCACTGAGGTACCAACAGTTGTTGATACAGCAGGTGTTACAACAGCTGTTGTTTTTGGAGATTGATGTGTGGAGCTTTTAGGAGGTTTGGGAGTATGTTTTGTGGATATGGATGGTGTGTGTTTGGGTTGCCTCACTTGTCTAGTGGACTGCTTTCTTTTGACCTTAGGATTTTCTTCATCCTTTGGTTCTGAAGTACCATGTTCATTCAGTTCCATGAAAACTCTTTTCTCCTGTTCAAACATGGCTTTATCATTTGCCTCCAAATCCCTTTTTACCCTTGCTTGTGCATCAGCAATGGCATTAGTGGCTTTATCCTTTGCCTCCAAATCCCTTTTTAACCTGTCATGTGCCTGGAGCCTCCACTATCTACATACCAAAGGCTATCTAAGCATGCAGAAGCTCCCTGCACATGAAGTAAAAGGATTAGTTCATTAGTGTCTCCAAAGCCAATAAGGCTTTGGATGGGGTCTCAACAGTTTCTGTGTTTTGTTTAGGTGGGTGGACAGTGGTTAGCTCAGGGATTTGGACAGTTTTGGTACTGTTTTTCTCTAACCACTGCTGGGGGTCTTGCCCAATGATCTGCTGGAACCCAAAAGGATGCCTGTTCACTCTTGGTTTAGAGGGTTTTTTGTACACCTCATAAACATGTGGGGTCCTTTGCTATGGTGGTTGACTTTTACCTCTTCGCTATTGGTTGGTGCATTAGTCACCTGAACATCTCTTTTAACAGAGGTTTGGTTCAGCTGTTTTGTAACAGCTGTTTGAACTGGCACAAACAGTGGTTGGTTCTTGGTGAATTTGACAGATGATGTTGATGAACTCAAGGATGTTTTTGCAGTGTACTCATTCTTTTTTACATCAAAGGATTTGAGATACACACATTCCTGAGTTTTGTGGTTTGTTTTACCACAGATGGTGCAACTCTCAGCAGGTACAATAACACTAGTTTTGTTGATATCATATGCTTTTAGATGAAAATAGTCTTTTGTTAGATGGTTCTTCTTTTCACAGAAATCACAAAACAGGTTTTAAACTTTTTCTCTTCTTTTCTTCTTCTCAGATTCCTTAGCAACAGAGTTTTGAACCACTGTTGGGATGTCTTTGAGAGGAATGACCTTTGCTTTAGGAGCTTTTACACCATCAGTGGTTGTGAAGTCCATTGGTTTGAAATTTTCAAGGATGTCACACTCATCAGACCATGTCGGTTTAAATTGGTATTTCTCAATTTCCTCAAAGGTTGAGGACCTCACAGATCTTTCAAGAGTGATCTTTTTTTTTTGGGTAAAGGCTTACCCCGGTAAATTTTATAAATCAACCAAATAAGTACAAGGGTGTGCCAAAGCGAACACACCTACTAGACTTGGCATACCAAGACTAGGAAACCAAAAAAAAAAACACAAAACAACCAGAACGCAAACATCGGAAAACAGCCACAAACAAAGACAGCCAAAAACAAAATATGAGTAACTACATAATTAGAGTTCTAGCCCGGATCTTCTTCCTCGTCATTAGAGTAGATCTTCCAAGCCGTTAGCAATCTATTACGGCTAGCATTCCCACGAAACTTGAACCCCATAAGCTTTAACCGGACCGTGTTCTTGATCATCTCCATAACCGATTCAGTCGAGTTATGCTTATGAGAAAACAACCTATTATTTCTTTCTTGCCATATGAAGTAGGTCGTAGCTGCAATGAGAATCTTACCCACAATGACATCCATGTTCTTCGAAGAACCTGTCTGTTCCATCCAAGCCGAAATGGAGACCCAAGAATCGTTTACACTCACCAATTTAACCATAGTTCTCACATTATTCCAGACTTTTGACGCAAAGCTACATTGGAAAAAAAGGTGATCACGCGAGTCCCGATCAAAGCAACACAGCGGACAACACATAAGTCTAAGATTCGTATCACTTCCTGCTTCCCAGCTAGTCAGACGATCCTGAGTTTTGAGTTTGTTCCTGATGACCAACCACAAATGGAATGAGTGTCTCGGAATACACTGAGAAAACCATATCATATCGAACCATGGAACCGTAACACCTCGGCTCCTAATATTATTCCAAACTTCCTTCGAGCTTAAATAAGTATTGTTGCCTTCCAAGTCTTTCCAGGTAGGTTTATCAGGAACATTATGGACAAGAGTTGGGACCTGTAAGTTTATCAAGACTGGAAATAGATCATACCAAGCTTGAGGCCATCTCCACTGGCCTGTATCATCAACTACATCTGCAACCGTGGACTGCATAGTGAAACCAGCATTGGAAATAATTCTTGGTGTGATGAAGGAACTAATCGGACTCAACGGGCACCAATTATCACACCATGCATTAGTTTGAGCACCACTTTTGATAGACATACCGGTGTAAGGACGCACCAGGTTTCGGATTGATAAAATCTTGCGCCATCCCCAGCTCATGCTACCCGTGCAAGGAACCTCCCAAAAACTCCTACCCTTAAGTTTATAGGAATGAATCCACTGAACCCAAAGAGAGTCCCTCTTCGATATGATACTCCAAATATGGTTTGCCATGAGAGCCTTGTTAACATCCATAATGTTTCGAATACCCAAGCCACCTTCGTTTTTAGGCAAACAAACATCGGACCAGCGAACTTTAGCTCGAACTCTACCAATAGAACCAGCATTCCATAAGAACCGACGCATCCTCTTCTCCAATTCAGAAATGACACGAGCTGGAAGAATGAAAACAGACGCCCAGTAAATGTGCATAGAAGATAACACTGAGTTTATAAGCTGAAGCCGACCCACAAAAGACAAAGACTTAGAAATCCAGCTTGTAATCTAGCTCTCCATACGATCAATCAAGATTTGACAATCTTTAAAAATAAGTTTTGTGGATATAAGTGGCACCCCAAGATACCGAACCGGAAGGCTTCCTTCTTGGAAAGGCATCAAAGAAAGAATCTCCTGCTTCACCAAAGTAGAAACATTCGAAAAATAGGCCGTACTCTTGGATGGGCTCAGAACTAACCCTGACCAACTAGTGAAAGTTTCCAAAGCATCTCTAACCTTCTTAACCGAGTAACTATCAGCATGAACAAAGATAAATAAATCATCCGCAAAAGAAACATTGATAATTCTCTGCTTAGCACACTGATGATGAAATTTAAACGACAAATTTGAGTTGGCCATACTGTGAAGCAATAACCAGAGAACCTCCATGATAAGGGTAAATAAATAAGGCAACATCGGGTCTCCCAGTCTCAAGCCCCTCTTCCCTTTAAAGAACCCATGAAGATTACCGTTAACACATAACGAATAGGAAGCCGTGGAAACACATGTCATAATCCACTGAACCATTTGATGATTAAAACCAAACCGAATAAGAATAGCTCTCAAAAAAGACCAACTCACCGTATCATAGGCCTTCTGAATATCTATTTTAAATGCACATCTCGCAGGGCCTCTATTCAGATGATAATTATGCATCAGCTCCTGAGTTAGGAGTATATTATCTGATATTTTCCTTCTTGGCACAAACGAGGATTGATTAATACTGACCAGCGCCCCCAAACTCCCTTTAATCCTATCCGTTATGATTTTGCTGATACATTTATTGAGCACATTACAACATGAGATAGGCCGATAATCCAAAACTGAATCCGGAATATCTTTCTTAGGAATCAAAGCAAGGATTGTGTGATTTAATTGCTTGAGGAGCTTACCATTCGCAAAAAAATCCATAATTGCATCCGTAACTTCATTGCCAATAATATCCCAGGCCTTTTTGAAAAAAGCTGACGTATATCCATCCGGCCCGGGGGCCTTATTTTCACCAATATTAAACATAGCGGTTTTTATTTCCTCACGTGTAACTTGCCGAATCATATTAGAAGCATCTTGTGGGCTAAGAACATTAAAAGAGATATCATCCAGATTAGGCAAAACAACCTGATCCTCAACTCCAAGAAAGTTCGAGTAGTGATTGACTAAAGTATCCGCCACCCTATTACCTTCATAACGATTTCCAGCCATATCTTTGACACTGTGAATCTTGCTTCTAGCATTATGGATTTTCACTACATTGTGAAAATATTTCGTGTTTGAGTCTCCCGCACACAACCATTCAACTTTTGACTTTTGCTTAAGGAAACATTCCTCATCATAAGCAGCATTCTGATAATCATGAATACATGTAGCTTCTAATTGACGAAGATGGCCATCCAACGGATTCTTGTCAACAAGCACTTGAATATCATCCAACTTTTTCCTAAGATCCAACACCTTAGCATGCAAGTTACCTTGGTTGAATAAGATCTTCCTTAAGTGCGTTTTGAGCTTGCTGTTTCCTAGTAACCGAAAACATATTAATCCCTGGAATCGTTTCCCTCCATTCTCGCTCCACACACTTCATGAAATCCGGCTTGGATGTAATGAAGTTAGGAAACTTGAAAGGTTTAGGTTTCTTCTTAGTCACGGATCCCAATTTCAGAATACAAGGCGTATGGTCCAAAACTCGAAAAGGATGGAACATGACAAAAGCATTCATAAACATATCCAAAAACTGAACATTACCCATGACACGATCAATCTTTTTAAGAAGGCCCACTCCATCTTTAGGTTTTTGATTCCATGTATAATGAAGCCCATGCCCTTGAATATCTAGCAGCTCCAAAAAATGAATGCACTCTTTAAACTCACACATGCTTATCGTTTCTTTGGATGAACCGTTGAGCAAGTCTTGAGGCTGAAGTGTTGAGTTAAAATCTCCCATAACAACCCATGGCTTATCATGACACAAGCTTTTATGTTTACATAAGCTCTCCCAAAGAGTTCGTCGATCCTGATACTTATTTTCCGCGTACACAAAGGAGCAGAAAAAAACTTTATTATCAGCTTTAACTAACATCTGTGTATGGATAACTTGATCAGTTTGAGACAGCACCATAAGATCAACCACATCTGGATCCCATCCCAATATGATACGGGTTCCCCTACTACATAATCCCCCATTAGAAGTCCAACTCCAGTTACGAAAAATGTTATGACAAATGGTACCCAACTTCGCAACATTCACGTGGGACTCTAATATAGCACAAACCTTTAACTTATTTTCAGCAACAACTTGGCGAACCTCACTTTGTTTCAGGGGGCGGTTCAAACCCCTTATGTTCCATGACATGATACTATCCATTAAGACCTGTTTGAATGGGAGTGCTTGCCCCCGTCGATACATGATTCTGATCAGATTGCATAAACTCGGACATTTCAGTTCGTAAAGTTACCTCAACCTCGTTCTCGGCTTGAGTAGACTTCCCATTACCTTTTTTCAAGTTATGCCTCAACTCCTTATCCACCCCTACATCAGCTAAAGTATCTTCCACATCTTCCTTTGACAAAGCTTCAAACGAGTTACCAGTCTTCCCATTAGCATTTCTGATATTATCAGTTATAATCTCCTTAGTACCAGACGTACTTGCTCCTGACTTAGTTATTTTCGGCTTATATACAAACTTTGGCTTTTGCTTCTTATGTATAACTCCCATCCTAGCCGTCTTTCTTTTATCCGTAATAAAACCCTCATCATCAACAACCACTTGCTTCTCCTTATTGATCACATTTTTAGCACATGTATTATCACTGTGGCCAAAAACACAACATAAAGAGCAGCGTTGAGGTTTCCATTCGTATTCCACTTTAATTCTTTCAGTTAAGTACCCATCCTCATCCAATTTCGGAATTGCAACAACGATGTAGTCTTTCAACTCGCTATCCGCATTTATTTCAATTAATGCACGTGCAAAACTACTTCGTCCCCAATTATCCATGCACATATCAGCTGTGCACCCATCTAATCTTTTAGGAATCCCGATTTTGGAAGCTAACAGACTCAACCCATCATCCGTGTAAACTGATATAGGAACATTATGCAACTTAACCCACACCGGAACTGATTTGATGCCCTCTTTTTTAAGACTGATAGACGGCGACCAGATATTCAAAAACAAAGGCATTTTACGGATCAACCAGCCCCCCCCCCCCCTCTAGCACTTTAGTCATACCCTCTTTCGAGTCAAACTTAAAAAAGAAAAAGCCATCCGAATTCATCATTAGCTTAGCAAATCCATACTTAGACCACACATTCTTAGGATAATATTCTACTACAGGAAACGGTAGCCGATTACCTAAAAAATATCCATATAGAACATTTTCAAATTTCTCCTGAACTTTACGAATTACCTCACGTGGAATGACAACGTCAGCATCCTTAACATTTTCCACCGACTCCATTCTCCGAAAGTTAACCTCACGCTTCTTCAAAATAGAATTTTTAACTGTATCAGCATAAGAGCACGTTGTGTTCACAGGCTTATAATGAAGGCTGTCATCAGCATTCAAGCTTCCCAACTGAACCGGAACAGTAACCTTTTCAAGCTCATCAATAACGTTTATCATCCTTGGTTCCTGTTGAACCACCCCACGTCACGGCATGAGAGGATTACCATCAATGTTAATAGGCCGGCCATCAAAACTCTTGCCAAACGATGGGGGTATCCCTCGCACCTCCTGAGAGTTCAACGGCTTAACATTACTCGAACTGATAAACACATCCCCACGCACTCTATCAGAAAAAGCTTGAAACCCTAGATCCTCCAAGTTCCGATCCCTGTCACTCTCCATGCAGCAGATGAAACACAAAATCAAGAATCAAGAAAAACCATGCAAACCCTAATACTAGCGGCTTAACCTAATGACTCTAGCAAAAAGCGAAATAGAAACTCAGGTAAATCAAAGTTAGTGCCCAACCAGTAGGACCGATAAACCCTAATCCCTATTCCACCATACTCGAAATCAATAGATAAAACCTTGGCGATTGAACAAAACGAAAGAAGAACCCTTGACTTAGATCGATCAGAAGCTGCTAACGAGTTCGTTACAGAGGTTTGATAATCAAACACTGATCAAAACAATACATCTAAATCACGAAGAAAATCGAGAGTTCATGGAAGGAGAAGAAAATCGCCAGCTAGAGAGAGAATATTAGGGTTAACTGGACCTTCTGGTATTTGTTTGTTACCAAGTTTATCAGTTATTTTAACCTCTTGGCCATCCTTGTTGGTGGGAATGATTTCAATAGTGGATTGAACAGAATCATTTAAAGCATTGTTTTCAATTTCATCATGTTTTCTAAAACCAATACCAAATTTTACATTGCTTTTGATCTGTTTTTCAAGCATGACCTCATAACCTTTGCAAGATTCCACCCATTTTTCACAAGTGATTTGGGTGGATTCCAACTCCTTTTTGCAAACTTGGTATTTTTCTACCATTGTTTGGAGTTGGTTCTTGGTTATGCTATGCTCCTCTTTTAGACTGCAGATTTCTTTGTCCTTTTCAGCCAATTTGTTTTTAAGTTCTTTTAAAGACTTTTCAAATTTGACTTCATCATTCAACACTCTATCCCTAAGGTTTTCATTCACCTCTTTAATGTTAGCAAATGCTATGATGCATTTGTCTGAACACAGATTTTCAAGAACCTGAGATGATACCTTAGCTGCAGCCAGCATGGCACAATCACAAGTATGCTCTTTCTCATCAGTCACCTTCTAATCCTTCTCACCATGCTTCTTCTCTTCTTCTTCAGACCAAGGGTCAGACAGTGGTTCAATCAGGGGTTCTGAATTTTCTCCCAGCAGTATTTCACCAGCAACAGCAGTAACCACTGCTTCAGCAACTTCATCCACTGTTTCATCACTTGTTTGCCCTTTTTCAACATCCAACTCTTCTGGTATTGACTCTAATGCCATAAGACAAAATTCATCATTAGAAGCATCATTAGTAGCATAGAGTGCAAAATTTTCATCACCTAGCTCCTCAGGTAAGCTGCTCCAGTCAACAAAGCCTTGGGTGAAAAAGCTTTGCTGATCTGGTTGAACCACTGCTGGTGGTGCAACTTGTTGTGGTGCAACTGATGGCACTTGAACCTGAGGTACAGGAACTTGGACATACTGAATTTGAAGGACAGTGGTTTGAACATAATGCACAGGAACAGGGTTTGCATAATGAGAAGTGTTTACATGGGCAGCAGGGGTATAATTGGAATAGTGCACAGTGCTTTGGTTTTGTGGTCTAGGGTTTGAGCTGGGATGAGTAACAATTGGACCAGTGGTTTGACTCCTGCATTCCCTAGCAAAATGTCCTAGCCTATTGCACTTATAGCACTTGATCTTTGACTTATCCAACCCCACTTTTAAATTCCCATGTAATCCTGGGAATTTTCTCCCTGTCCTTTTATAGAATTTGCTTATTCTTACACTAAGCAAAGCTAATTGATGCAAAATGTCCATTTCTTCAAGATCAGTTGGATCAAAATGCTGTAAGTCATTGAGTTCAAAGCACAGATTATCAGAGTTCTTGCTTTCTCCATTTGCTGTGAAAGCAAAGTTGGATGAGTGAGGATCAGAGTTGAAATTACCACCAGCAGTTATGTCAATAAAATGATCATAACTCTGATCCTTACTGCTGCTAGATTCTTCTTGACCCAACAAATCTGTGTTGCCAAATGAATAGTCATCTTCAACTTTACCAGTCTCTTGCAACTTCTTTTTCTGGTTCAACTCCCTTTCATAGGTCAGGAGTCTACCATGAAGCTGGATCAGTGTCAGATCTTTGAACTCAACAGAGTTTCTGGTCACAAAAGCAATTGTATCCCATTTTTCAGGCCGTGATCTAAGAAACCTGCTATTTTGTGTAGATTTAGCAAATTCAACTTTAACAAGTCTTAGCTCACTAATGAGACAACTGAATCGCTCAAACTGTTGGGTTAATGATTCACCCTTAATGTGACAAAAGGTTTCATACTGCTGATTCAGAATTTCCCTGTTATTTTCAATTACTTCTTCAGTTCCCCCAAATTGTTCCTTAAGTGCATCCCATAATTCCTTGGCACTGTTACAATGTAACAACCCAGTATAAATTTCATTTGGAAGAGCAGATGCAATGATACTAAATGCTTTGGCATCCAGTTTGAACTTTTGAAAATCAGTTTCAGTATAGTTTTCAGGTTTTTTAGGTTCGAACTTCTTTGAATCCTCAGCACTCGGCACCATTGGAACATATGGTCCAAAGACAACCGATCTCCAACATCCGGTATTCTGTTAAGCAAGGATGTCACCCATCCTTCTCTCCCAGATGTTGTATTAATTTCGTTTCAACATGGGTGGTTTGAAAAGTGAACCAATGTTATTTTTATCATCTTGTGATTGTGACGTCATCCTGGTTGTTTTACAGACACTGATTAGTCAACTTTGATCGTGATTAAACCTTACTCTGTTTTTCAACAAAATGAACAACTATCAGTATCAACGATTGTGAGCTGAACTATTAATGTCAAAATGATTGTTAGATCAAATTTGACTGTCCGAGCTCTGATACCAATTGTTAGGATCTGAGTTTCTTTTTTATTGCGTTTTTGTTTAGAAATTGATGAAGATGAACAAGTAATTGCAGCGGAAATAAAATGAAAATAAACTTTGCACACAATCAAACAGGAGAAATGCTTTTAACATACATGTTTGAACATTGAACCAAATGATTAAATTTATTCCAATCACTGATTACAACTTTGCATGCATGTAACAAACTCCCACTCAGCCTGAGCTCACAGTATTTGCTCGTACAGGAAGACAAATGGTGAAAGAGCTAATAGAACAGTACATGGTACTGTTCTATTTATAGGCACGTGCAAACCACTGAAGCATCTTGGCTGACGTCACCATGAAAGTGACATCTAACCTCCTAACAACCTGAAACTACTGATCTAATAGAAACACTACTAAGCTATCTACTGATTACAATACATTACAAAAGAAAGACTAAACTACTGCTTTATCCTTCCACTGTTGTGACTCCAGCAGTACTTGGTTTCTTCAGCAGTGCTTGACCCATAATGGTAGATTGATCATCAGGGCTTTAGTCTTCACCAGTCTTTAACTTGATCAGCAGTTGTAAGGCACCAGTTGTAGTAAAGGATCAGTGGATGGAGGTCATTAGTTGTTAGAACCACTTTCAAGGGGAGAGAATGTAAACATAACAACTGCTTATTTTGGATCTACTGCTCTGATCCGGTTTTTGCTTTAATCAACTGTTCCTCTGGTAGGGTTCAATCCCAACACCCTCTCAATTGAATAGACAGACACTTGCTTCATAGGACTCACTTGAATAGACTCGAAAGTACTGAATAACCGAAATAACAGCTTCGGTTTCATCAGCCTGTACCGAAGAAACCAAATTCGCAACAATGAGTTTGAGTCCATTGTTTTATCTTGAGTCTTCGGGAAAACTTTTCCTCACGGGAGGGTGAGTAGTATGAGTCTGAGTCCATTGTTTCGAATCATCATAGAAGACGTGTCGGGTTCTTCTACTAGTGGTCGGGCTTCCAATGCTCACACAGGGTGGTAAACAACGCTGATATGAACACAAACCAACTGCTTTATCTTGAGTCGTCAGGAAAACTTTTCCTCAGGGGAGAGTGAGTAGTATGAGTTTGAGTCCATTGTGGTTCGTGAATGTTTCGAATCATCATAGAAGACGTGTCGGGTTCTTCTGCTAGTTATTCGGAATGTTTCGAATCATCATTAAAATTAACAATGCGGTCTTGATTGAAGACGTAATTGCAAGACTGTTTGTCGGGTTTCCAATGCTCACACAGGGTGAAAAATAACCCTTGATGTTGAAACCGGTTTTACCTCATGAAAGGGAAAGAAACAATTTTTTTTAGAGAAGCGTTGGGATTCAAGGGTTTATGAGTCAAAGTTAACATTCAGATTCAGATTCAGAAAACACATGATTTGTACTTGGTTTATTCTCTTTAATCTATTAGAACGATCTTTGTTTTGTCACGTGCATGCGTTTAATTCCCAACATCCTTGTTTTGTCACGTACATTTCGTAAGAAACTTTTCGTGCACTGAACCTAAAATTCAGTTGTGTACGCAAATTCAACACCGGTTTCTACAGCACAAGCACATACACCGGTTTCCAGGAAGGGTTTAGAATGTTTGAAGGAATGTTGGTTCAATACCAACTCATCCTTAGTAGTGTTTGTTTAAGAACCTGATTCAGATAAACAATGGTTCTCCAATTCTAGAGTAAGCAAATACACAACGGTTCTCCAATTCCAAATCAGTAATGAACGTTCAGATGTGTACACAAATTCTTCACCGGTTTCTACAGCACAAGCACATACACTGGGAGAATGTTCTCGAAATTGAAGGAAAAGAAAAAATGGTTGCTGATGTTTTTCACTATCAGGATTTTGTTGGTTTGTTTGCAGGTAGGGTTTAGAATGTTTGAAGTAATGTTGGTTCAATACCAACTCATCTTTAGTAGTGTTTGTTTGAGAACCTGATATATCTCAACACAAGAATCCAATGATTAAAAGGTATGTGTTCTAGCATTTGATGTCAAAGGGCACGAGATGTATAGATGTATAATCTAGCGTAACTTAGTTAACCGAGGTGTAACAAAGGAGTTTTGTCTAATGGATTCTCAAACAATCGGTCACAATATGCAAACGAGTTCTCACAAACCATGACATCCGCTATATGAACTCAAAATCAACAACCTGAATACGAAAAAGATCTGTCAACTTTCGAAAAATTAAATAGTAAGGATTAGTGTGTTGACATTCTTGAATTGCGAGAATACACCGAATGAAATACAAGCGAATCTGGTGTATCACTGTCTTAATTCATAGTTGCATTAGGAATGTTTTAAATGACAAGTCAAACAAAGTATGTGCAGTTTTGTGTGAAACGGTTGACCATGATTAGCACAAGCTACAAATTTGTAATGACACCACAAGGTGTCGTAATTGACATATTTCAATCAATAGCGGTGACAGAGCAAGTCCACCGTGCTTGAAATCAAAGGAAAGTGTATTGAAACAATTCTGAAAATTTAATTTAAACAGCGTCATGGGGTTTTCAATCGAATGTGGAACATCAAAGAACTACTGTTTCTGATTAAAGATGGAAAACAATAAACACTGCAAGGTATTCAATTTATAACGCAAGAATAGTTAGGAAGTACACCGTGATATGAAATGAATCTAGGTACCATTGTCTTAACACACAACTGTGTTGAGATCGCTTTAATCGTGATAAACAAAATGGATTTAGAACAAATAAATAGACAATTAAATCGGTGTATGGGGTGCGTAATCAAATTAGCGCAAGCTTCAATTCTATGAAACTATCACCGCTAGGTATCGAAACCAACAAACGATTTAGTGGAGTCGTAGACCAACCAAGTCTACTATGACTCGAAATGAAGGAATCTTTGCAAAAATATTTGAATATGATGCTCTCCATACATTATATGGCGTCTTAAATTGAATATGCGAAATAGATAAGTTCAAGCAATTGAACCTGGTTTCAGCATAACCTGACAATAAACATATGTATCAACAAGGGATTCTCAGCATGGTTACGAAGATGAACCATGAATGTAACTTGAAAGAAAAGAAGTTTCAAGAAAGTGTGTTGACTTGATAACAAAGGAGCCAACAATTACAATAATGTAGGTTATTCGAATCATAAATGTTAGGATCGGAGGCTCTCATGATTGTGTTTGTTTGTAATAAATGAACAATTAATAAACATGATTCAATAAGATATGCAGCGGAAATGAATACAAACTTTGTAAACACAATCAAAGAGGAAGATGGTTTTGATAAACACATGCTTTTCATCAATCAAAAGGTTACAAAGCAAATCAAAAGATTACAAAGCAAGCTTACAAACTAAACTCCCCCTCAACCTGATACTCCATGGTTGATTGCACAAGATGAAAGGATTGGACTAGAGGAGAAGAACTCGCTCAGTCAATTAAATGTAACAGTACAGGGTACTGCTCCATTTATAGGCAAACCAAACCACTGAAGCATTTCAGCTGACGTCACCATGAAAGCGACATCTAACAACCTAACAACCTGTAACCACTGTTCCTATACAAATACTGCTACTCTTAACCACTGACTTTATACAAAACAACTGATACACTAAACTACTGCTTTTTCCTTTCATCAGTGCTTTCCTCAAGGTTGATCAGTCCTTGAGTGGGTAGCCTTTTAGCGTCAGTAGTTTGAACCAGCAGTGTTTACTTCTTAGCAGTCTTCAGGGCTTCATCAGCAGTTTGAATGACAGCAGCTGTTGTATCCTGAAAGTGGATAGAAGACCATCAGATGTTATAATCACTTTCAAGGGGAAAGTCTAATGTAAACAACTGCTTATTGTGAATCCACTGTTGTGATCCAGTTTTGGCTTTAATTATCTGTTCCTCTGATAAGGTTCAATCCCAACAATCTCCCCCTAGAACAGATAATGCCAAAACCCTTCATTATTCTGGATCTTTATTGTCTCATCAGAAGTTCCTTAGCTTGTCTTTTAAATTCCACTTCAAAGTCCTTGGAACTTGAGTCATCCTCATCCCTGCACAGTGTAAGTTCAAGGAGATCCTGTAGATCTTCAACACCAAGGCCTAGTGCTTGTTTCCTTGATATGTACTTCACTTCACCATTGGATCTGAACAGGGTCAATACATGGGTCTTTTGATCAGACGTCCATTTTAGTATTTTTGAACCCAATGGGTTTCTTGGGAGAGGTTTTTTGACTTATGAGTTGGGAGATTTTGGCCTTGTAAAGATTTGTGAAGCAGTATCCTGAGCTTTTGCTAGTTCAGAATTTTCAGACATTTGTTTGAAAGCCTTTTCTATGACTTCATTTGCTGCAGCTATATCTTCTGCAACTTCTTTTTCAATCTGCTCTTGTCTCTTTTGTTGATCTAGCTCAATGTCTGAAATATCTGCTGATGTGTTTGGTGATGATGATTTGTTCAAAACCTTTTTGGCAAGGTCCTGAAGTTTTGCTGATCTATCTTCATCTAAAGCCATTTTATTGATGGCTTCTTTAAAGTACTCAGCTTCTTTTTCTTTTTCTTCTTCATTGGTCAGCTGTTTCCTCTTTTCTTGGTTTATCACAATGATAGACTTATCTGCTGAAGTGAACAGTGGTTTAGGATCAATGACCTGTTTTGGCTCTTTGTGTTCAGGCTTCTTTGGTGAATTTGGATCTGTCACTTTTCTTCTTTTCAGCCTTTCATAAGCCTCATCTGTATACTGTTTTGTCCATTTTACTATGGCTTTAGCAGTATCCACCTTTGCATCCACCAACTCTTGTTTCTTTCTTTTGTACTCTGAAGTAAGATCAGCAATGAGCTTTTTGTATTTACTCCAGTTTGGGGCTTTCCTCTTCTTGCTTGGATCATTTTTTATTCTTTCAATTCTGTTTGCCTCATGCTTTAATGCAACTATTGGCCATTCTTCAAATTGTTTTTCTTCAGCTGGATAGAATTTTTCTTTCATGATGTATGCAAGATATTCTTTTCTCATTTCTTTTTGTAGATCTGTTTTGGGTGGTAAATTTGCCATTTCTTTGCTCAGATCTCTTGCATAGTCTTCCATCTGTTTGACTTTGGTGAGCAAAAATTCCATTCTTTCAGAAATGGCTGTCACTTTGATCTTCACATTCAAGTTTGGCTCTTATCTTAGCCTGCCTTGCTTTGAGCTTGAGATACTCATCCATATTTTCTGGGATTATGAAGCCTATGAGAGAAGGAAATCTTCTTTTTGAAGGATCATCCTCAGTGTAGAATTGTCTCATCTCATTTTTTACAGCTTCAGGTTCCAGTGGATATTTTACAGCCATAGGATCATATTTGTCATCACCTGCCTGAGTTGTTTTTCTTTTTCTGGAGTAAATTTTCTCCAGTGAAGGAGTGCTTTTGGGTGATTTGTTGATTGAAGTGAAGATGGCTTGAAGTGAAGTGAGGGTGCTTGGACTGACAGTAGTTGAAACAACTGGTGTTTCAACTACTGTTGTCATTACAACAGATGTTGTAACATCTGATGTCTTCTGCTTTTTAGCAGGAGGTGTTGGTGGTGATGTGACATTGATGAGAGCAGTGGTGGATAACTGACAAACAGCTGTTGAAACAACTGGTGTTTCAACCTCTGTTGTCATTACAACTACTGATGTGTCAGTAGATGTCTTCTGCTTTTGAGCACGTGGTAATTTGGTGAGTGGTGATGTAGTTTTAGGTTGTGATGGTAGGGCAGTGGTTGTAGTGGTGTGTGTTGAAGAGATGGCAGGTGTTTGGCTAGCAGTTTTTGAAACTACTGACATATCAACTGTTTGGATGGAGGTTTGAGATTTTGTGGTTTGAGGTTTGGAGCCTTTTGGAGGTGGTTTGGAGGTAAGCTTTGTGGGTCTGAATGGTGTGGATTTGGGTTGCCTCACTTGTCTAGTGGGCTTCTTCTTTTCATCCTTAGGATTTTCATCATCCTTTGACCCAGAAGTACCCTGTGCATTCAGCTCTATATAGGCTCTTTTCTCCTGTTCCCACCTGGCTTTATCCTTAGCCTCTCTATCTCTTTTAACACTTGCTTTTGCTTCTGCAAGTGCATTTGTGGTAGTATCAACTTTCTTGCTACCATCTGGCAAGGGGATGTTTTTAGTCATGTTTTGTTTTTCTGGTTCAATGTAGAGGCCATCTTTTATTCCCTTCTTTCTCCACTGCTTGATTTTCTCCCCCTTTTTGGCATTATCTAGAAGAGGGTTATCAATGAAGAGTACAGTGGGAGGAGCTTTGCCAGTGGTGTTCAGGATGTGGGCCTTTATAGCCTTGATGTCTGCTTGGTTATCTTTGAACCTGGACTCCATCATGTTTCTCAGCTCTTGAACATGTATTGCATGCTGCTGATCAGCCAGTTATCTTTGTTTTTGGAGCAGAGGTTGGAATATGTTCCACAACTCATTTGCAGCAGGTGCCTGTGGTGGAGCAGGTGCTTGAGCTGGAACAGCAGTGGATTGTGCATTTTGAGCTTTTAACAATTGTTGCACCATATCCTTTATTTCAGCAACAGATGTCTCAAGATTTTCAATTCTACCCGTTAATTCTTGATATTGTGAATCATCACCCAAGTTAATGGGATCATCTGATTCCCCACCGGGAGTGGTTATATCAATGTGTGACTTAGGAAGTGAATCCCAGAAATCACCCATTGATGCCCCTTGTTCTTGGTTCTGGGGTCTTCTTTCTTCAACACTTGATAACCTTTTTAGGCTACCAGTGGTTAAAACAAACACACTAGTGGTTACCAGAGGTGCTATGGAAGAAATTGCCTTCAAGGGAGTCTGATTGATGAAACAACTGGCCAAATGTAGATCTGTTGATCCAACATTTGTAGTTGCTGCTCCACTTGAACTACTGTCAAGAATTACTTGTAACTCCTGTAGTGTAACCTCCTCAGTTGTTGCTGGGATAGCAGAGGTATAAGCATCAGACCCAGTCACTTGTTGGAGTATACTCTCAGTGATAGGTGATAGAGAGGAACTGGTTTGTGTCTGAGCTATAGCAACTGCATGCAACAAGGGTATTATGGACTGTGGTAATGTGAGGGGTGAAGATATAGGTGATGAAAGAGACATGTCCTTGGGATCAGGACTGAGGAAGCTGGATCCAATTGGCTCCAGAGCTTCATAATGTGGGGTCCCTGTGTTTACAACCTGATCCTTTTGTGAGGATGCAGGAGGAGTTTCAGGCAAGGGTGGAGATATTTCTTCCATCTGCTGTGAGGAAGTAGCAGCAGTGGTTGTAGGTGACATTTGTGTTGTCACTGGCAGTGGCTCTGGGATCTCATCTTCCAGAGTTGCCTTTGTTTTTGGTTTGGGGGGCTTTTTGGATGTTTTCTTTTTGGTCTTTTTGGTGATGGCAGGTGTGGGTTTCAAAGCAGTGGTTGTGCTGCTATGATCACCTGGAGCAGTGGGCTCAGAAGCTGATACCTGAGGAGCAGTGGTAACTGCAAAATTCTGCTCAGGCACCCCTGCTTTTGTTTTTAAAGGTGTTAACATTCTAGTGAATGTTTCAGGTGTTAAACCTTTTATTTGAAAATAAACACCTTGTTTGAGCAGATTTTCATTTTCCTTTCCAAATTTTTGTTTAAAATAGT
The DNA here is from genome assembly GCA_030545235.1 of Helianthus tuberosus. Classification (NCBI taxonomy): domain Eukaryota; kingdom Viridiplantae; phylum Streptophyta; class Magnoliopsida; order Asterales; family Asteraceae; genus Helianthus; species Helianthus tuberosus. The sequence continues at coordinate 123,322,488 of CM060451.1, read as the reverse complement.
AGCTTAGAAACCTTGGAAAAAGTAAAAATGATTTACTATCAACATTTTTTATCAAGTCATCAAAGATCTCCTGGGAATAGTTATAATTTTCATTATTTAAAATAGCATAACCCAGACATTGGATCTTCAATGGTATTTCATTAAAAGCAGTTGTTTTATTTGAAACACATATCAAAAGTGTATGGAATAAAAACCTAGGTGCAAAAGGGAAGAAACCCTTTTGTAAGGTATCTATTTTTGTTTGTTTTGCATACCCTCTTTTCAGAAAATCAGTTTTCAACTCGCTTTTAAGAAAAGAAGTGTTACCTTTTTGATCATCGAGTTTAAAGACTTCTGAGATGGATTGCGGAGTAATTTGAAAGAGTTAATGGCTGTAACTTTCTCGCCTTGTTTGTCAAGGGTAGCATTTTTCCAAAACTCTCTCTGGGTTTGTTGGTAAATTGGAGCATCAGCAGTTAACAAAGTTTTGTACTTTGATACTGAAAGAATATCAATGATTGAATCGAAGGTGTTGGTGGTAGTGGGTTTTGTGAGTAAACCCAAATAATTGTGAGGAGATTTGTATGGGATTTCAATGGCTTCAGCGGCCATTTGTGTGGCTTCTTTGGAAGACGAAGATGAGGATGATTTTGATTTTGATTTTGATTTTGATTTAGTCATTTTGATGAGGATGAACGAAGAATGATTTGAGATGGAGAGTGGAAAACTGCTTTGAGAAGAGAATTTTGGAATTCAATTTGACAGTGTAAAACCCTGTTTGGGGGTTTTGATCAGGGTTTTATTTAGGGAAAAAATAAGTGCTGATGTGGCAGCGGTTACAAAGATCTGATGGCTAAAAACTGACCACGTGCCAACCTCTGATGACAAGATGAATAATGGAGGACAGTTGTTTTGGAGAACCACTGATGAAGCAAATATCAGTGGTTACAACGGTAACAATATGAGAGCAGTGGGTGATTATTACTATTAGTGGATAGCATATCAGTGGATAAGACACTGATTTTGAGCATCAGTGCTCGCCAAGACAATGAAAGATCAGGGGCTGACTTTCAGCAGTAGACAGTATTTAGAAAACAGATGTTTGAACAAAACATTGGTTAGGAGTAAGGTAATGGTAAGGATTTGAAATGCTAGTTTATCAGCATCTGTTAGTGCATCAGTGGATAAGCTTTTGACAAATATTTTTAGCATCTGCTGTACTAATGAAAGACTAATGTTATTTAATCAAACATAGGTTTTGTTGACATGAGGTACACACTTTAGCAACAAACATGATGGAAACAACACGAACTTCAAAACAACAATTGAAATCAATTTTCGTAAATAATTATACCACAGTTATCAGATATATTTTCAGATCTGAAAACTATAGGTGATTTATGCATGACGTCACTTGTTATATGAAATTTGTGTGTCCGATGACATCTTGGTTGTTTTACAGAGTTTTTGAATAACCACTTTGAACGTGATTACTCGTTACTCTGTTTTTCAACTGAATATAATCAACCTTAGTATCAAATGAATTTTGAGCTGAACTGTTATGTCAAATTGACTGTTAGATCGAATTTGACTGTCCAAGCTCTGATACCAATTGTTAGGATCGGAGGCTCTCATGATTGTGTTTGTTTGTAATAAATGAACAATTAATAAACATGATTCAATAAGATATGCAGCGGAAATGAATACAAACTTTGTAAACACAATCAAAGAGGAAGATGGTTTTGATAAACACATGCTTTTCATCAATCAAAAGGTTACAAAGCAAATCAAAAGATTACAAAGCAAGCTTACAAACTAAACTCCCCCTCAGCCTGATACTCCATGGTTGATTGCACATGATGAAAGGATTGGACTAGAGGAGAAGAACTCGCTCAGTCAATCAAATGTAACAGTACAGGGTACTGCTCCATTTATAGGCAAACCAAACCACTGAAGCATTTCAGCTGACGTCACCATGAAAGCGACATCTAACAACCTAACAACCTGTAACCACTGTTCCTATACAAACACTACTACTCTTAACCACTGACTTTATACAAAACAACTGATACACTAAACTACTGCTTTTTTCCTTTCATCAGTGATTTCCTCAAGGTTGATCAGTCCTTGAGTGGGCAGCCTTTTAGCGTCAGTAGTTTGAGCCAGCAGTGTTTACTTCTTAGCAGTCTTCAGGGCTTCATCAGCAGTTTGAATGACAGTAGCTGTTGTATCCGGACAGTGGATAGAAGACCATCAGATGTTATAATCACTTTCAAGGGGAAAGTCTAATGTAAACAGCTGCTTATTGTGAATCCACTGTTGAGATCCGGTTTTGGCTTTAATTATCTGTTCCTCTAATAGGGTTCAATCCCAACAATAAACCAATAGTTAGTTTTAGAAAAATAATATTTGAACCTCAGTGAAGCGCTTATTCGAAATGAAACCACATGCGTAGCAAATGGTGCATGTGTGAAATATAAGTTTCCAAGAAATGGAACAATGAGTATGTGTTAAAATGAAGAAGTGATCAAGTATCGAAGCAAATGTGTGTTCGCTCTCAGCGAAGAAAATTAACGCGATGCAACTATCATTAATGGGAGTAGAGATGCAAGCATCTGCTTACTAGAAGCAAAAGCGGAGATTTCAACAAAAGAAATTTGATACTTTCTGTTTGGTTAACTGAAATAGCATATTTGTTGGGATAATGGGGTTTTCTTGAGTTAACAGGTGTGGTTCCTAAGAAACAACCTTTACGAGTTCGGACCTGGGTTCCAAAAGGATTAAGCACATGTTTTCTAGGTTCTCAAAGTCTCGTATTCTGTGTAAAACTGTTTTGCGCATTGCGCAGGAAACACAATTTTTGTGTAGGTTTAAAACAAGTTATGGTCCCACAATTCCCCGGTATATTTTCTTCCTGAATTCACATATAATGACACTCAATCATCGATCAGTCTTAAAATAGTAGTTGGGTCCTCATAGTTAGTTAAATAATTCGTTAATCTTTATCAAGAGTTACCGACTCTTGTTGTTTAGCTCGTTCGGCTCCTGGTGGTTAAAGCTCATTAGTAAATCATCGTCCTTCTTCTCAACGAGCAGAACTGGGGTTACTCAAAACGGGAAACTTGGTCTGTTAACTTCCTTCTCTATCAACTACTGAAGCTACACTGACAATCCTTGCATCTCCGAAGGTGTAAGTCGCTAAGGTGCATTGACTGCAGGCGCGGCGCCTGGAATCAAATTGATGCGAAGTTCAACTTGTCATTGAGGAGATAATTCAGGTAAGTCTTCGGGGGAAGACATCAGGATATTCCCTTACCACAGGGATAGCTTCGAGTTTTGGTTCTTCGGCTCCCTTGTCCACGCCATGAGCCAAGAAAACAACGCATCCTTTACGCGAAAACTTCCGTGTCTTCAACAATGGATAATCCGTAGGGGTGTATCCTTCTTCATGAACCACGATCGTTTCTTCGTTCGTCATTGGGATGCGGATAACAATCTCCGCTTGATTGCTCAACAACTGGTCCAATCCAAATACTACGTCGGGGCTTCCCTCTAGCTAGTTCTATCGAGTACGGGTTATCTAACTTTCCCCTTTACTAAATCAAGTATATTCTTAAACTCATGAGATACGAAGCTATGGTCGGCACTGGTATCAAACAACATAGATGCGAAATTTTTGGTTAATAGAGAACGTACCAGTAATCACATCTGGATCCTGGCATGCCTCACGAGCTCCGATGTTGCACGCCCTTCCACGGTCCTTGTCATCCTTTAGGCATTCCTTCCTAAAGTGCCCCACGTCCCCACATCTGAAGCAACCTGGAGTTCTACCATCATTGTTTCCGTTTTGGTTGTCGTTATTATTTCCTTCTTGTTTGGGATACTTCGTTCGGCAGGCGTACTTGTTGTGTCCTTCCCTTCCGCACCTATCGCACCAAGGCTTCTGGCATCGACCTTCATGGTGAAACTTGCACTTATCACATCTCGGCTTAGTCCCCAAGTAAACTCTCAGGGAATGCCCTATGCTACCATAACCTTGACCCTGTTCTTGTTTATTACTGTTTCCATCCTGGTAACCGTTGTTGCTGTTTTATCCGCGATTTCCGCTGCCATCTTGACCTTCATTCCTATGTCTGGTACCGATCTGACACGTCTCCTCGACATGCCCTACTTTGTTGCAGACATCACTTCTTCCATACCTACATGACCCAGCATGATGAAGTAGGCAGTTATCGCACTTAGGTAGGATGCCCATGTACTCCTTTCCCTTTTTGGCTTTGTTCTTGATATTTGTTTGGGTATCCCCCTGGAAGTCAGTGAGTTTCCTTTTGTTCTTTCCGGATGACTCTACCTGAGTTTCCTTATTCTCGTTAGGGTTTGAAAGCTTTTCCATTCTATCTGCTTCTTTACTTAGTGCCACACTTAATTCGACCGCATCGATAGTTGTTGGCAGAGCTGATTCCGTCATTAAGCGTAGAATCTGAGGCGCCAGTCCCCAGATGAATGGCTCCATCCTTTTCAACTCTGGTTCCACTAGGTATGGAACAACTCGCGACAAATCGTGAAGTCTCTGCACGTACTCCGCCACTTTTGGATCTTCCATCTTTAGCTTCCAGAATTCGAATTCCAGCCTCTAGATCACCATCTAAGAGCAAAACTCCCTACGCATCATTTCCTTCAGCTCATCCCATGTTAAAGCATTCGTAGTAGCTCTGCCCAATATTCGAACCTGAGAGTTCCACCATAACCAGGCCCCGTCTTGAAACGATCCTGACGTATATGGGACTTGTTGCTCTGGCGTACATCCGCTCATTCGCAAAACATAATCCATATTTTTGGTCCATTTCACAAGGGCTATGGCACCTCCAGTGCCGTCGAAATTTGGAGGCTTGCAGTCAAGGAACTGCCAGTAGGTACAACCATGAGGTGGGTTGTTTCCCGAGGTACCCCCGCTATGTTCAGAGCTCAGGGCCTCGTGCTGTGCTATCGCTTGTGAAATCCGTTCTTGTAGTTCAGCCTCTGTTGTGGGCAATCGTGTTTCTCTTTCTGGAGACATCTTCTAAAAGAAGATTGTGTCGGTCAGGACATAATAAGTATAGTAAACGCATGACATGCATACGTAATAGCATTTATTAACGCAAGTGAACACCTAACATCTCAACCATAACACAAACAAGTAATTCAACAATGTATATAATGAGAATATTGCGATTGAGCTTTCATATATCATCGACCACAAATACAGTTTTACGTTCTACAATGTATCATATCACATTAAAAGGGACTACAGGGTCACATCACCCTTGTCCAAATCGTCTATCAATCTACTACAGTCAAATGTCAAAAAGTGGTCTTCAAAAGGTTATGCAAGCTGGGCTCAATAGCGACACTCTCATCAAAAGTAAGCGAACTGCATAAGACCAAAAACCGGCTATGCTGATGGTGGTGGGGGGGAGGTGGAGGAACAGGAAGCAAACTGCGCACATGCACGAGCTCCTCCTCAAGATCGTTAACGTGACGTAACAAATAGCTAATCTACTGCTCCATAGTAAGAAATCGAACATCAAAGTCCGGATAAGGCAAAAGAGGAGCAGGTGGAGTCGCAAAAGGTGACGGACATGTACAAGGTGGTGGACGTGGAATCCTCTCAAGATCCATGACTCTACGACACAAGATCTCCTGCTGAAGATGTAACGACAAAAGCAAATCATCCCTCATGTAACCAGTGTAATGTGAAGGATGGTATGGATCAGAAACTGGCATAGTGTTTGGTGGAAACCATATGAGTGGCTCGCCTGACGGTGCAGAAGCAAAATAAGTAGCAGGTGTAAACTGTGGCATGTAAGGAAATGCGGCTGACACGGGTGGAACATGGCTGGGCTGCTGACTTGATGGACCTTCCCCTGGACGGGGTGGAGGGATATCCTGTAAGAATGTGATCGGCAGGTCAGTGCGGTGTATATCAGACACATGTCGGTGAAACAGGGCAATGTCAACTGGTGCAGGTGCAGGTGGGGGAGTAACAGGCTCAACGAAAGGAGGCATGTCATCATTATCCTCTATCCACCCATTGCGGGTGAATGCGTAACAGGGATCTATCTGGTCAGCAAAAGGAGCATGGTCAGCGGCTGCAGGGATCAGATCGGGTAGAGGTGGTGCAACAACTGGTATGCCAACAGGGTCATGCTCAGGCAGAGGATCATGAGCAGGTATAGGCTCGGGTGCAAGCATAGGCTCAGGGTCGGCTGGTGGCAGCTCTAGATCAGCGGGTACATCAAAAAGCTGATCGTCGGGAAGGAAGTCAATCTCATGCTCAGGATCAATGTCAGGATCGAACTCATCACCAAACTCGAAGTCCTGTGGGGGAACAGGTGCGGCAGACATAGCCGTGTCAGAATCAGAATCGGTGGGATAACGCTGCAATCCCAGTGCATGCAAAGTAGTAGATGACAAAGACTCGAATGAATCAGGACCAGAATGATAAGACGAAATCTCAATGACAGGAATCTCATCAAGTGGAATGACAACGACATCATCGACTGGAGCTCCATCACCCTGGGCATCCTCAGGGGGACCCTCAATAAAAAGATCGATATCATCGTCAGACAAAGCATCAAAAGGAAAATCCTCGAGAGGAAATGCAGCAAGGGGGCAAGGGTGCGAGGATCGGAATAAGAAATGGATCCTCATCAGGTAACCCATCAGCTAGCGGTATATCATCGCCAAAATCTGGTAAGGCAAAATGCTGAAAGTCATCATCATCGTCGCTCTCAGTGTCAGAAGTGAAAACCTCAGGGTCCGGGACAATCTCATCGTCCGAAACTATGGCCATAGGGTCTACGGTATCTGACAGCTCACTCTCAGATGAGGACATGGTGTCTGTAATCAAAATAATCACAACATATGCACATATATCAACAATCATCAAATAAGCATGTAAGTAGTAACAATGTAAGCATGTATGCATCCTAGTCTTCCCACACTATCCCACCCAGCCTCTCAGACTGAACCACCTAGTCTCTCAGACTAAACCTCCCAGTTTCTCAAAATGTCCTAACTAGTCTCTCAGACTACCCAGCCTCTCAGAATGAACTACCCAGTCTCTCAGACTGCCCCAGCTAGTCTCTCAGACTAACTCCCCAGTCTCTCAGGCTAAATTACCCAGTCTCTCAGACTGTACTATAAACGAATTCCTTGAAATGTATTTTGTGTCTTTTATTTGTAAAAATGCTTGTTTCCTGGATCTGGATATTTCGTGTATGCAATGAAAATATGTTTGTGAAAACATTTTCGTGAGAGCCCAAATGATCGTAGTCTAGACTCGAGAAGGAATCCTAGTTCGCTACGATCGAAGCTCTGATACCAAGCTGCCACACCCTGACTTTTGTGGAAGCGTGATTATGGTGTGACTTTCTTAATACCATAGCATTCAATCATAACAACACTATATGATTAAAACTTTAGATGTTCATCCATAAATTAAGTTTGAAAATACCACAACATAATTGTCTGAAACATCGACACCAAATTCAAATTACACACCACAACAAGTTTTAATGAGTTCACGAAGACTCGACAAAAGATCTTAAACAAACCCGAGTTTAGAACCATGTATCTCATCCAGGATTAAGATATATCTCCTAAACCCGAATGACTTTGGATGACATCTTTTATTCATGACGCGGCTTGAAAAACATGCAAACACCTGCCAGATCCACTTGGTTCCCTGAAATACATGTAAATTTGAAAACATCAACAAAAGTTGAGCGAATTCATGTGTTTGTCTGTGTATATGAATAACCTTTAAAGTATGTCTGTATGTATGTAAATCCTGGTATGAAAGCAATAAGGAAAAACAGGTCACCAATGGTTTGCAAGGCCAATGGTATGTGTGAAATGGTGTAGGAAAACTCAAACCTAGCGGATTTTGCCACGGCATTAGTATGTGGACATAGTCACCACATGGGCCACCCTGGTCCTCATGGGTGTGGACTCGCTACACCCAAATATATCTATCACTCATGTCCCTCGGTCCTACAACGAGGATTAATGGAATTAAGTGTCATACCCACCTTTCACATGATCAAGCAGTAACCCTCCTTAGCTAACCATACCATGTATAAAACGTTTGTAAATAATTGTAACATGTATTTCACCCCCGAAGTTATAAAACTGAAAACAGTTAAAAGAAAAGGGGGACATGAACTCACAGTTTTGCGTCTTCGGTACTCGTAACTCAAAACTCGTCAGCAAACACGACTACCTACAATGTACTAATGTCTATTAGACGAACGGGCCGTGCCTTGCCTCAGTATTATTCCAAGTTATAATTACTTGTTAAAATAATAATTATTTTGACTTTAAATTATATTTAATTTTGGAATAATTGTTAAACAATATTTTATAATAATACTTCTCATTATATTTCCTTCCCAAGGATGTGGGTATCTCATACATGTATTTCCGTATGCTTGTATTGTTAAGTATACTCATACTTGATTATTTCGGAATATTGAATAAATATCCAATATTTATTTCCAAGACACATGTTTTAAGGAATATTACTTAGAAAAATTATTCATAATTTTTCTTTTGGTAAAACTATTTGTAGCTCCAAATTAATATATTTTCAAGTCTCACTTTAGAAAATATATATAAACTTATTTTGTCCAAAAATAATGTATTTCAAGAAAATGTATATTTTTCTCAAAAATCAAATATCTTCTAAATATTCTAAGAAAATATATTTTTACTTCCAAAAATAATATATTTTCTTCTTGTCGAAAATATGATATATTTTGTAATAATAATAAAATCATACTTTCATTTCTTTTGTATCCAAAATAATATTTACCAAAAATATGCTCATAAATGTAGTTTCCGGAATATTTTGTAAGTTACAGTCTTTCGTTCGGTTTCACAATATTATGTGTGTAACTTATATATTTATTCCTTGTGATTTTTGGTAATATTTTGGATTGTAAATTTCTTGGTATTTGTTAAGTTATATTATTTCAAACCCTAAAATAATATAACTGTTACACAAAGTAGACAAGTATTCACACACATGTCTTCTAAGTATATACCTTTCAAATATATATTTAGTTATTTTTATTTACAAAAACCAACCTCCAGTATTTGTATTTTTGTAACAAAATCTATGGCAAGGTTTATATTGAAAACTCATGATCAAAATACACTTGTAAACGTTGGTTTGAAAATATTTTTCTAAGTGTTTATATTTTTAGAAAATTTTGTCATAGTTTCCCCTAAAAAAATGGAGGTGTCCATGCTATCAAAGCATATCATTTTCTTTTTAAAATCATCACAAACAATCAACAATCAACCCTAAACAACTTATACTTACCAAGTTCCAAAACAATGCTATTTACATAATAATCATGAACTTGAACTTTCATAAAAACTTGTAGTAACTTGGTAGTGTGTTTAGTAGGTTTAGTTACCCTCCAAAATGTATTTACTACTTTATAAACTTCATTCTTAAAAGATTTAGGTGTTTACAACTTGTAAACAGGTTTTGCAAAAACATTTCTTTATGACATCTTCTTGTTTCACAAGTGTTTATACACCTGTTTTACCACCAAAAATAGTGTATGTTTAAGTAAGAACCAAATCTATGTAAATCTTGCTATTTAACTTGGTTTCTTTGGAAAAACTATTTTTGAAATCATCCAAGTTTTTGTTTAGTAATCATGTTATATGCTTCATTATTCATAAAATCATTTTCATATTTCAAGCTCATGAAAACATAAAGCATGATGATCTTGGTCTTTCACAAGATCACCACCTTAACTTACTAGATCATGTGTTAAATCACAATCTAGTAGGTTTCATATGATGTCTAAAATCACTAACACAAATCATCAATCATCAAGAAGCAAATCAACACTAATCAACATGTATTCTTATGTTATTAAGCTTATATTAAAGTTTCATGATCATGTTCTTTAGTGTTCTTCAAGATTAACAATGTTCATCATCTTTTAACCAACAAAATATGAAGTAACAAGAGATATAAGGGCCTTACTACTAGCTCTATGGCTAGGGATGAACACAAGATGATGGAGGTGACAAATGTGTTGGATAAAAGCAAATGGGAAAGGTCCTTCAATCTCCAAGAGCTCCAAACTTTCTTAGACACCTTCTTGCACCTTAGGATGAACTTGGAATGGATGATCAATGGATGAATGATGATGATGTTGTTGTTGTTATTTATGGCCGAGAGTGGGAAGAAGGAGGGAGGAGAGAGTGGTGTGTTGAATATGTGCAAGGTAATGAGCTTAATGGTCTTCTTATAACCATGTTAAGTGTTTATCCAATGGATCATATGTTCTCAAAGTACACAACACGATCTTCCAACAAATCTCACAAGATTAAGGAAATCAAGGGTGGGTCCACCCTTGTAACCGTCCACATAAATTGGGGGGGGGGGGGTATTGGTTGGTGTTTAATGGTAGATTAGGAAATCTAGTTAGATTCTAAGTGTATTAGTTAGTGTTCATGCATATGATGTGTTATATAGTGTGTTAGGGTGTTCGGGGATCATAACTAGCTCAGAAACATTAAAACAATGCTTCTAGTATAATTTTGGTGTTTCGGGTAGTGTCCGGTTGTTCGGTTAGATACCGGTTTGTTAAAGTGTCAAACTATTCCGTTTAGTGATCTTTATGTACCCTTTAGTGACACTTTTAATTCCCGACACTTAGGAAAGCATTCAGGACCATTTAGTCATATTTTTGCATGTTATCAACTTGTTAAAATGCTGAATTTTGCTGAAATGTGCTGAATTCAGCACTTTATGTGGGTTTTAGGCACTTTCCGGCACTTTATCTATTACTTAGAAAAGCAGTTTTGTGGTCCTTACTTCCCTACACACTATACTAGTGTAGTACTTAGTCTCTGGCTCATGCTGGGCCTCAAAACACTATCTGTCTATGTACTGAACCTCGTCAGCATTTTTCTGAGTTATCCGCTAACTGTGCTAACTGTGCTAACTGTGCTTTGTGCATCATTTATGTCAATACGGTTTGTCTGTAAATATGATGTGACATTATGCAATATGTGATGCACATGTAAGTATGATGCAGTAATCAGAAAACAATTAATTGTAATTCAGCACAGTCATTAAGCACTAATCAAGATTAATTAATTGTACGGATACCTGGATTTTTGACAGTTGTCACAGATTTGGACACTTGTGAGCAAGATGTCCTGTTTGATCACATTTGAAGCATGTTCTCTTTGAAACATCTTTCACCTGTTGTTGTTGCTTTTTTCTTTTGAGCGTAGAACTCTTCATTAGACTGTTGTCTAAATTGGAGTTCTTTCTCTTCTTCTGAACTTGTTCCGTGAGCAAAGTTCATCTTTTGTTGATAATTTGGGGTTTCATTTCTTTTCCAATTTTGTTTCTTTTTATAACCCAGCCCAACCTTCATGTTTTTCTTTTTGTAACCATGTTTGTTATAAAAAAATTTATGACTCTTTCCGGCAAATTTTGGAATCTCAGACTTTTCAATTTCAATTATCTTGAAAACTTTGTCAATCTTTTCTGAAATCATATTCTGAATCGGGACTTCAAGATCTGAGAATAATTTGTCTGATCCAATCATGGTATAAACCAATCCTTTTGAATCATCATTTGCATTTTTTCTCAGACGGAATTTCGGGACTTGAACTGCTTTATGATTTCGGGACGGAATTTTTTTAACAGGGGGAGAATGTGACAACCCTCATAATTACAGGTATCCGTACAATTAATTAATATTAAATTTGTGCTTAATGACTGTGCTTGATTACAACTGACGACTTGAACTGCTTTATGATTTCTGCATCATACATAAACGTGCATCACATTTCATACCATCACACCATTTATTACATACAAACTTTTGTGACATTCTTGATGCACAAAGCACAGTTAACACAGTGAGCGGATAACTCAGAAATATACTGACAGTGCCAGTACATAGACAGACAATGTTTTGAGACCCAGTATGAGCCAGAGACAAGGTACGACACTAGTAAGGTGTGTAGGGAAGTGAGGACCATAAAACTGCGTCACTAGGTGATAGTTTGAGTGCCGGAAAGTGCCTAAAACTCACTTTAAGTGCAGAATTCTGCATTTATTAACAAAATTCATCTTTTTAACATACTAGTTATATGCAGAAAATTGACTAAATGGTCCTGAATGCTTTCCTAAGTATTGGGAATTAAAAGTGTTACAAAAAGATACATAAAGGACACTATACGGAACAACTTAGCACTTTAACAAAACGGTATCTAACCGAACAACAGGACATTACCCGGGACACCAAATTTTTGTCAGAAACATTGTTTTGTTATTTCTGGACTAGTTATGATCCCCGAATACCCCAACACATTATATAATGTACCATACAAATAATACACTAGATATTACACTCAACACCCTAACCATTTACCTACTTACCCACAAAAATTACAATTACCCCCCCCCCCCTTGATGATTTACGGCCCATGTAAGGGACCCCACCACTAGATTTTATTTCTATTTTATAATGGATCTTTACTTGATTTGGTGAACAAAATATGGAGATGTAAGATTACAAGTATGGTCCATATCCTTGCAAGATCATTCTATATCTTTCATTCTCTCACTTCACTCAAGATCACCCCACTCCCTCAAGCTCTCTCTCTCCCTCTCGGCTCACTCTTATGCCGCCACCACCACCACCCTGTCACCACCATACAACCAATTTTCAAGCTTATTCAAGTGTTAGAAGGTGATTCTTGGAGCTTGAAGCTTGTGGATCATCAAGGAGCTCTCTTACTTGCAATCATTCACCACTTTTCATCATCTTTTTCACTAGTGTTCTTCCCTAGCTTAAAGCTAGTAGTAAGATCTCTCATAACTCTTGTTTACTTTTATTTTTATGGTTAAAAGATGTACATTGTGATGAAATAACAAGAACACTAAAAGACTTGCACTTAAATCTTGAAACATAAAGATGTTATATGATGAAATCTTGTTGGATTAATGTTTATTAAAGCATGCATGGCAATTGATTGTTGATTTCTTGATAATATAATGTTGATCATCATATGGAACTTGTTAAAGTATGATTAAAGACATGGTTTAACAAGTTAGAGGGTGATTATGGGTTTACATGAAATAATCATCTTCTTGAACAAACATGAACTTGAACGTAAAAATGATTTTCTTACAAAGTAATAAACCTAGTGAACTAGTAAACTTGTGAATCCAAGACTTGTCTATGATTATCCAAGAAAAACCAAGTTGTAAAGATGATTTTTGAAAGATCATAACTTTTCTTGCACTTACATTATTTTTGGAAATAAAATAAGTGTAGGAAGGCTAGTAAAACATGAAGATGTTGTAAATAAATATTTTTGTAAAATTTGTTCACAAGTTGTTAACACTGAGATTATTTAAAAATGAGATTTTTAAAGGGATGAATACACTTTGGAAGGTAACTAAGGCCACTAAACGAGTTACGAAGTTACTACGGGTTTTTGTGAAATATCAAGTTCATGATGTTATGAAAATCATATAATTTTTGCACTTGGTGAACATAATATTGTCTAGAGTATGATTGTTGATTGTTTGAATGATTTTTGGAAAAGAAAATGATATGCTAAATAGCATGGACACCTCCATTTACAAAGGAAACTATGGCGAAATTTTCTAAAAATTCCAACACTTAGAAAATATTTTCTAACGAGTGTTACAAGTGTAATTTTTTTTTACTATGATCTTCCACTTAAACTTTGCCATAGATTTTTGTAACAAAATACAAAGTATCGGAGGATGGTTTTCGTAAATAAAAATGGGTAAATATATATTTAGAATATATATTTTATATTAAGACACTTGTGTGGATATTTGTTTGATTTGTGGAGTAGTTATATTATTTTAGGGTAAAATAATATATCTTAACAAAAGACCATGAAATTACAACTCCAAAACAATACCAAAAATTACAAGGAATAAATAACTAAGTTACACACTTGTTATTGTGGAACCAAACGCTAAAATGTAACTTATGAAATATTCCGGAACATACTTTTACAAATATATTTTTGGTAAATATTGTTTTGATACAAGAGGTGAAAATATATTATTTTTCGGAAATATATATATATTTTGGAATACATTATTTTTGACAAATAAGTTATATATATTTTCTAAGTGGGACTTAAAATATATTATTTCAAATACGACTATACATGTATAAATACCCCCATACTTGGGAAAGAAATACGGAGTTAATTACTTTAGAAGTTTTAATACAAAAATATTGAATGAACTATTATTCCAACACTACATATAATTTAAAGTTAAAATAATTATTATTTTGACAAATAATTATAACTTGGAATAACATAAGAACACAACTCAAAACGTTAAACTCTAAGCCAAGGCACGACCCGTTCGTCTAATAGGCGTTAGTACGTTGTAGGTTGTCGTATAGCTGACAGAGTTTGAGTTGACATTACTGAGACGCATTACTGTGAGTTCATGTCCCCCCTTTTTTTTAACTGTTTTCAGTTTTGTACTTCGGGTGTGGAATACATGTTACAATTATTACAGACATTTTTATACATGGTATGGTTAGCTTAAGGAGGGTTTACTGCGCGATCATGTGAGTGGTGGGCACAACACTTAAGGCCATTAATCCTCATTGTAGGACCAAGGGACATGAGTGATAGATCTATTTGGGTGTAGCGAGCCCACACCCATGAGGCCGGGGCGGCCCATAGTGGTGACTATGTCTTCATACCGGAGACAAATTTGCTAGGTTTGAGTCTTCCTGCACCATTTTCACACATACCATTGGCTTTGCAACCCATTGGTGATCTGTTTTTCCTTATTGCTACATACCAGGGACATTTATACATACAAGACATACATTAAAGGTTTATTCAGACACTTACACATGAACTCGCTCAACTTTTTGTTGATTTTTCAAACTACATGTATTTCAGGAAACTAGTGGATCTGGAAGGGTATGCATGTGTCGTCAAGCTGCGCTTAAATAAAAGATGTTATCCATTGTTGTCGAGCTTAGGGGGTGTATCCTAATCCTGGACGGGATACACGTCTCTAAACTCGGGTTTTATTTAAGTACTTTGGTTGAGTCTTTGTGAACTCGTTTAAACACGTCATGAGTTGTAACTTAATTTGGTATTGATGTTTTCAGACAATGTTGTTGTGGTATTTTCTCAACTCTTTTAATGGGTAAACATCTCGTGTTTTTATCATATAGCATTGTTATGATTGTTGCTATGGTATTAAGAAGTCACACCAAATAACCACGCTTCCGCAAAAGTCAGGGTGTGACAGCTTGGTATCAGAGCCTCGATCGTAGCGAACTAGGATTCTTTCTCGAGTCTAGACTATGATCATCAGGGCTCTCACGAAAACGTTTTCAAACATTCTTACATTGCATACACAAAACGTCCAGATCCAGGAACAAACATTTTTACAAACAAAAGGCACAAGTACATATTTCAAAAAGGCTATGTATATAATTCAGTCTTAGAGACTGAGGGAGTACAGTCTTAGAGGCTGGGGATAATTCCGTCTTAGAGACTGAGGGAGGTCAGTCTTAGAGACTGGGGAAAATTTTAGTCTTAGAGACTGGGAAGGTTTGGTCTTAGAAGACCAGAGAGTTAGTCTTAGAGACTGGGAGGTTTGGTCTTATAGACCAGGGAGTTAGTCTGAGAGACTGGGTGGGATAGTCTGGGAAGACTAGGATGCATACATGATTACATTGCTATTTTGTCACACCCCCAAAATCCACACGCGGAGTATCACCGCTTGGAGGCGTGACTGACCAGGATCAAGCCACCAATCATATCAAACATAATGAGTATCAAATGTAATTTAAACCAAACGATATGAAAGGTGTTCAAACAAAACATGTCAAGTATCTAGCGGAAGCATAAATGTAACCCAACGTAAGTAATCAGTTCAAATGTTTAATGTTTTATCATAAGATCCACCATCCGTGCCCACAACGACCTGCTCCTCCCTGTGCAAGCTCCATATATCTAACGACCTGCAAGGCATGTAACAGAGGATCAACAACTAGTTGAGCGAGTTCACAGATAACAGTTCAGTAATAGTATAGCGTGAGTAGTAGTATGTTCGTTCGTTACGTCATGTATCGTATTAGATTCCATCGCGGCCTCCCAGGCAGGTATGCGAAGATATATTAGGGGATGTTTTTCCCAAGTATTCTAGACTAGGTTTATTTGTATCGCGGCCTCCCAGGCAGGTGTGCGAAGATTTGTAAATTTAGTTCGCGGCCTTCCTATGGCAGGTGTGCGAAGTCAGTCATAATATCGCGGCCAACCCTTGGCAGGTGTGCGAAGATCAGTTCAATAAGTGTTACTAGTCTAGTCGTATCTTATCGTTAGGTTCTACCGTCTGAGTATACACAATAATTCATCAAATCCCATTCCCACCCGGGAACCCCATGCCTTGGCTGTATGAACTCACCTTGGTTTGCTCGGTATGCTAAATATGCGCTCAAAGTAAATCAATCACGTCCTAGAGTATGCACGTATAGAATAATCAGTTTGTAGTCACGAGTGGTACACGTATAAGCATGTAGTACGTATTCACAATCACCCAAGTCATGTATATCATTTCACAGCAGTTAGATATTCCAGTTAACTCTTAACAGCAGTTAACTAACCAGGTTAACCATTAACAGAATTAAAGTAAGTTACTATTTACATATTTGGCGAAACACAACAGTTGGCGAAACACATAAGTTGGCGAATCACAAATATTGACGAAACACATATCCTGTTTCGTCGAGTCTTGTTTGGCGAAACAAGATTTCTATCTCGTCGACTTTCCTTGGCGAAACACATTCTGTTTCGCCGAGGGTTCTGTTTCGTCAAGAAGATCAATTACGCCGAACTTCAGTTACGTAAATGAGAAACCCTAATATACACTATCAACCACATGCCCAATCATCACGAGATTATTCATTAATAAAATGGCTCAACAATGGCCGACAAGTATTGGTTGTTTTCCTGCTGAAAATTGACCATAATAATACATCACTTATCAACACTTATCAACATACACACACTCCCATATACACATGTGATGGCAGACTAGTCAGATCACAAACCATAGAGAAATCATATATCATTTGCAAGTTATCATGAGTCATGTATCACGTAAGCAGATTTCAATTGTTCATCAGACCCCATGCTTTTGTTTGTTCCAAGTTGTCGGCCACTACATCAAATAATATCTAATCATCATTGCTATTCAACATCTAGCATGCATCCTATTTTGTATATTCAACAAATCGTAACACGTAGCCGATCATACACATCATTATCTAAACCAAGAGATTGATCATCCCAAAATCAGCAATACAATAGCGATACATGAAGTCCAAAACATTCAATCATACAAATCGTATATCAATCACGAATTATAAATCGATTAGCCGAGAAGACATATAGTACCGATTAGGTTGAGAGAAAGAGATGACGTCTTGAGGTAGATGATCGAATTCCTGATGCCGTCGAGATGTGCCAGGGAGATGTCTAGGGTTTCTGAGTGCTTAAATGTGTGACGGTGAAACAGATTTCCTTATATATCGTTACGTAACAGACTTGGGCCCAAATTGGGCTTCGCGTAACAACTGGGCCAGCGAAACAGTTTTGTTTCGTCGAGTTCGGGTTAGCGAAACAGTCTTGTTTCGTCGAAATGTCTTATGGCGAAACACTATTGTTTCGAGTATATTCATGTGTTACACAGTTTAGGTGATTCTCTACAATACTAAGTCACATGTTATCATATCAATCACATACATGCAACACTCACAAAACCAT
The DNA here is from genome assembly GCA_030545235.1 of Helianthus tuberosus. NCBI lineage: Eukaryota > Viridiplantae > Streptophyta > Magnoliopsida > Asterales > Asteraceae > Helianthus > Helianthus tuberosus. The sequence goes on along the minus strand of CM060451.1, from coordinate 123,304,623 downwards.
ACGTTTTATCATATCATAATGCACAGTTACAAGTCAAACAACTAAACAGTCAAGGTCAACGTGCATTAAATGCGAATAAAGAATGTCGGAAATTCGAGTTGTCACATTATCCCCAACTTGAAAGAAATTTCGTCCCGAAATTTAGCATGCGGTTACTGAGGAAGCTAGTGGTGTGACGTTGTTTACCTGTATTGTATCGCGGCTCCCCGAGCAGGTTTGCGAAGATTACTGGTTTTCCTGGGGTGTCACATCATCCCCCCGTTGATTTGGAATTTCGTCCCGAAATTCTGTATTGGTAGCTTCAGCCTCAGTAGTAGTTGCATTGTTTCCGAATAACTGGGGATATTTGAGTTCCATTTGATCTTCACGCTCCCAGGTGAACTCTGGGCCGCGGCGGGAGTTCCAATGAACTCGTACAAGAGGGATTCTCGTGTTCTTGAGGACCTTAACATCCCGGTCCGTGATTTCAACAGGTTCCTCGACGAAGTGCAACCGCTCGTCGATAGTGAGTTCCTTCAAGGGAACTATGTGGGTCTCATCTGACGTACACTTCTTCAGATTCGACACGTGAAAGACGTTGTGAACTGCACTGAGTTCAGCTGGTAAGTTCAATCTGTAGGCTACCCTGCCTATCTTCTCAATAACTTCGAAAGGTCCAACGTATCGTGGATTAAGTTTGCCGCGTTTGCCAAAACGAACCACACCCTTCCAGGGCGAAACTTTGAGTAGCGCTCGATCCCCAACCTGGAATTCGAGTAGTTTTCTATCTTTATCAGCGTATGCTTTCTGACGGTCACGAGCTGCCGCCATGCGTTGTCGTATCTGAGCAATCTTTTCTGTAGTATCAACTACCATTTCTGGACCTGTGATTTGACTATCTCCCACCTCTGCCCAACAGAGAGGTGACCGGCATTTACGCCCGTACAATGCCTCGAATGGTGCAGCTTTAATGCTGGTGTGGTAGCTGTTGTTATACGAAAATTCCACAAGTGGCAGATGTTTTTCCCAACCATTGCCAAAGTCGATTATACATGCACGAAGCATGTCTTCTAGAGTTTGAATAGTGCGTTCAGACTGCCCATCCGTCTGAGGATGATAAGCTGTGCTCATGTCTAAACGAGAGCCAAAAGATTTGTGCATTGCTTGCCACAGTTCTGAAGTAAAACGTGCGTCCCGATCAGAGATAATGGAGGTTGGCACCCCGTGCCTTGAAACCACTTCTTTTAAGTAGATGTCTGCTAGTGTAGAGAACTTGTCTGTTTCTTTGATAGCCAAGAAGTGAGCAGACTTTGTGAGTCGATCCATGATCACTCAAATAGTGTCATTTCCGCGCTGAGATCTAGGTAAGCCAGTAACAAAATCCATGGAAATTTGTTCCCATTTCCATTGCGGTATCTCAGGTTGTTGAAGTGGACCTGACGGTTTTTGATATTCTGCCTTGACTCTAGCACAAGTCAAGCATTCGCTAACGTATGTGGCTATGCGGGCCTTCATGCTAGGCCACCAGTATGTAGTTTTGATATCGTGGTACATTTTATCCGAACCTGGATGTACCGAGTAGCGAGACTTATGAGCTTCATCCATTACCAGCTCGCGTAAGTTACCATAGTGTGGGACCCAGATGCGTCCTGTTACGTAATAAGCGTCGTCTGCCTTTTGTTCTAAGCGTTGCCTTGAGCCGCGTAGGGCTTCAGCCCTGACGTTGTCTGGTTTCAATGCTTCTACCTGAGCATTTCGTATCTGGGAAGGAAGACTAGATTGTATAGTGAGTTGTAAAGCTCGCACGTGCTTAGGCGCGGTGTCCTTTCGACTGAGGGCATCAGCCACAACATTGGCTTTGCCTGGGTGGTACCTGATTGAGCATTCGTAGTCGTTTAGCAGTTCGACCCATCGTCGTTGTCGCATATTCAGTTCCTTTTGTTTGAAAATATGCTCGAGGCTTCTGTGGTCAGTGTAGATAGCACATTTAGTACCGTACAAGTAGTGTCGCCATATCTTAAGTGCAAAAACAACCGCTCCCAGCTCTAAATCGTGTGTTATGTAATTCCGTTCGTAAATCTTAAGTTGGCGCGAAGCATAAGCAATGACTTTATCCCGCTGCATCAACACACATCCAAGACCCTGGATAGATGCATCGCAGTAGACTACAAAATCGTCCGTGCCTTCAGGCAAAGAGAGGATAGGTGCGCTACAGAGTCTATCCTTTAAGTGCTGAAACGCTGATTCCTGTGTATTACCCCAACGGTATACAACACCTTTCTGTGTCAGTAGTGTAAGCGGCTGTGCGATCTTCGAGAAGTCTTTAATAAACCTTCTGTAGTATCCCGCCAAACCCAAGAATTGGCGTATTTCGGTCGGTGTGCGAGGTGCAGGCCAGTTCTTGATCGAATCCACCTTGGATGGATCGACATGGATCCCATCCTTGTTTACCACGTGGCCTAGAAAGTGGACTTCACGAAGCCAGAAGTCGCATTTTGAAAACTTCGCGTATAGCTGTTCCATTCGAAGAAGTTCCAAAATAAGTCGTAAGTGCTGCTCGTGTTCCTCCTGACTCTTCGAATAGATCAGGATGTCGTCGATGAAAACAATGACGAACTTTTCAAGATAAGGTTTGCACACCCTGTTCATAAGATCCATGAAAACCGCAGGCGCGTTCGTCAACCCGAAAGGCATGACCAGAAACTCGTAGTGGCCGTAGCGTGTTCTGAACGCTGTTTTGGAGACGTCCTCATCCCGGACTCTCAGTTGATGATACCCCGACCTTAGATCAATCTTCGAGTAATAGCTCGACCCTTGCAACTGGTCGAATAAGTCGTCGATGCGTGGAAGAGGATAGCGATTCTTCACAGTCACCTTGTTCAATTCGCGGTAGTCTATACACATGCGGAAGGTACCGTCCTTCTTCTTTACAAATAGTACTGGAGCTCCCCAAGGCGAAGAGCTAGGACGTATGAAACCCTTTTCTAAGATTTCTTGCAGTTGCTTAGACAGTTCTTCCAGTTCGGTTGGAGCTAAGCGATAAGGTGCTCGAGCTATAGGTGCTGCTCCAGGAGCTAGCTCGATCTGAAATTCAACCTGACGATGAGGTGGTAACCCAGGTAACTCTTCTGGAAACACTTGAGGAAAATCGCGTACTACAGGAATATCTTCAATCTTTTTCTCTTTCTTCGATGTATCGGTAACGAGTGCTAAAACAGCTGCGTGGCCCTTTCGTAAACACTTCTGAGCCTTCAAGAAAGAAATGATGCCACTCACGACACCACTCTTGTTGCCTTGAACTTCGAGAGGTTCTTCACCAGAGCGTGGAATACGAATGATCTTCTCTTTGCATAGGATCTCTGCTTGTTGTTGGGATAACCAGTCCATACTAATGACGATGTCGAAACTATCGCAACGCTGGGGTCATTCCTAGTATCACCCTGACCAATCACGAACACTCGACCCCTGGCACCATTGCCGTCGTTATTACCCCCGTTGTTGTCTTCGCTAGTTCCCGTTTCCTTGGTTGTGGTTCTGATTCTGGTTCTGGTTCAACCGTGGGCAGTGTCTCTTGAAGTGACCTTCAGCACCACACTGACAACATCCCTTGTTACCCTGCTGTTGCTGCTGATTCTATAGATCTTGTGTCTGTTGTTGTTGGTTCTGGCTTGCAGGATGTGAGTTTCTACCATCTTTGGCTCCATGACCAAGCTTGTCGCATCATTGACAATGATTTCGGTTGCACTGCCCGCTGTGGTGCAAGTTACATCGTTTGCACTTAGGGTGGTTTCCCTTGTATCCACCCTGCCCTTGACTACTAAAGGTTGCTGACCAGGACTTTGGTTATCATCGATCTTCCACTGCTGTGCCTGGGACGGAATCGTAGTCGAACCCTTGCTAGAGGTTCCATCCCACTTTCATTTGTTGTCACTGGGAATAGCAGAAGTAGTAGTGGTAGTACCGATACGTCTAGGCAGCTTGTTCTGTTCCACTGCCTGGTCTGTGAGACGATGAGCAAGATGAGTAACATCTTGAATAGTAGTAAGATTAGCAGTCATCACATGGCTTTGAATTTCTGGTACTAAGCCCTTGAGGTACAGCTCAATGCTCTTGATGGGAGGATCCACCATAGTTGGACACAAAATTGCCAGTTTGTTGGATCGCTTCGTGTACGCTTCTATCTCTGACCCCGTCATCTTCATGTTAAAGGACTCCACTTCCAACTTGTGGATGGCATCATAACTACTGTATTCACGTTTGATCAGTTCCTTAAAATCATTCCATGGGGTGGCATTAGCAGCCGCCAGCCCCAGCTTCGTAACTTGCGCGTTCCACCAAGTTTGCGCAGTGCCTTCGAGAATATCAGTGGCATATTTCACCTTACGAGCCTCAGGTCATTCACACATTCGAAGACCGATTCGAGTTCCTCGAACTAATGGAGGAGTCCAACAGCTCCTTCAGTGTCGCTGAAAGTAGTAGGACGACAGTCCATAAAAGTCGTGTATGTGCATACAGGTGGCTGAGCGTGTTGACTTGTCGTGTGCGTAAGAGTAATCAATATTAAGCACAAGTGTTGAGTTACGAAAGTAGGATCTAAAGATCCTAGAGTAAGTGGTGATGGCAGGTTACACCTCCTGCCTGGGCAGCTGCGAGTGCTGCAGTAACTTGTTCAGTGATCGAAGCCGCCAACTGGGCTTGAGTTAGGTTAACGCGTCCACTCATGATCTTGATATCAGGGAGAACATGAGTGAGAGAGGTTCGCGAATAGTGTGATGACAGAAGAGTGTGAGCATATAAGCGTTCTCAAGCAGTAACGAATAGTAAACAATGTAATCTAAGCATACCACGAGCAAAGTTCTATGTAATTCTAGCATGTAGGCAATAAACATAAACCTTATTACCTAGGATGTCGAGTCTTGCACGTGGAGCGAGGCGTCGTTGTGGATCGTTGAGAGCACTGTTCTGGTTATAGTCTGGTTTTAACAAAAAATCATTTTCCCCTTATTAAAACCAAGTTCTCTATAACCAATGGCTCTGATACCAACCTGTCACACCCCCAAAATCCACACGCGGAGTATCACCGCTTGGAGGCGTGAGTGACCAGGATCAAGCCACCAATCATATCAAACATAATGAGTATCAAATGTAATTTAAACCAAACGATATGAAAGGTGTTCAAACAAAACATGTCAAGTATCTAGCGGAAGCATAAATGTAACCCAACGTAAGTAATCAGTTCAAATGTTTAATGTTTTATCATAAGATCCACCATCCGTGCCCACAACGACCTGCTCCTCCCTGTGCAAGCTCCATATATCTAACGACCTGCAAGGCATGTAACAGAGGATCAACAACTAGTTGAGCGAGTTCACAGATAACAGTTCAGTAATAGTATAGCCTGAGTAGTAGTATGTTCGTTCGTTACGTCATGTATCGTATTAGATTCCATCGCGGCCTCCCAGGCAGGTATGCGAAGATATATTAGGGGATGTTTTTCCCAAGTATTCTAGACTAGGTTTATTTGTATCGCGGCCTCCCAGGCAGGTGTGCGAAGATTTGTAAATTTAGTTCGCGGCCTTCCTATGGCAGGTGTGCGAAGTCAGTCATAATATCGCGGCCAACCCTTGGCAGGTGTGCGAAGATCAGTTCAATAAGTGTTACTAGTCTAGTCGTATCTTATCGTTAGGTTCTACCGTCTGAGTATACACAATAATTCATCAAATCCCATTCCCACCCGGGAACCCCATGCCTTGGCTGTATGAACTCACCTTGGTTTGCTCGGTATGCTAAATATGCGCTCAAAGTAAATCAATCACGTCCTAGAGTATGCACGTATAGAATAATCAGTTTGTAGTCACGAGTGGTACACGTATAAGCATGTAGTACGTATTCACAATCACCCAAGTCATGTATATCATTTCACAGCAGTTAGATATTCCAGTTAACTCTTAACAGCAGTTAAGTAACCAGGTTAACCATTAACAGAATTAAAGTAAGTTACTATTTACATATTTGGCGAAACACAACAGTTGGCGAAACACATAAGTTGGCGAATCACAAATATTGACGAAACACATATCCTGTTTCGTCGAGTCTTGTTTGGCGAAACAAGATTTCTATCTCGTCGACTTTCCTTGGCGAAACACATTCTGTTTCGCCGAGGGTTCTGTTTCGTCAAGAAGATCAATTACGCCGAACTTCAGTTACGTAAATGAGAAACCCTAATATACACTATCAACCACATGCCCAATCATCACGAGATTATTCATTAATAAAATGGCTCAACAATGGCCGACAAGTATTGGTTGTTTTCCTGCTGAAAATTGACCATAATAATACGTCACTTATCAACACTTATCAACATACACACACTCCCATATACACATGTGATGGCAGACTAGTCAGATCACAAACCATAGAGAAATCATATATCATTTGCAAGTTATCATGAGTCATGTATCACGTAAGCAGATTTCAATTGTTCATCAGACCCCATGCTTTTGTTTGTTCCAAGTTATCGACCACTACATCAAATAATATCTAATCATCATTGCTATTCAACATCTAGCATGCATCCTATTTTGTATATTCAACAAATCGTAACACGTAGCCGATCATACACATCATTATCTAAACCAAGAGATTGATCATCCCAAAATCAGCAATACAATAGCGATACATGAAGTCCAAAACATTCAATCATACAAATCGTATATCAATCACAAATTATAAATCGATTAGCCGAGAAGACATATAGTACCGATTAGGTTGAGAGAAAGAGATGACGTCTTGAGGTAGATGATCGAATTCCTGATGCCGTCGAGATGTGCCAGGGAGATGTCTAGGGTTTCTGAGTGCTTAAATGTGTGACGGTGAAACAGATTTCCTTATATATCGTTACGTAACAGACTTGGGCCCAAATTGGGCTTCGCGTAACAACTGGGCCAGCGAAACAGTTTTGTTTCGTCGAGTTCGGGTTGGCGAAACAGTCTTGTTTCGTCGAAATGTCTTATGGCGAAACACTATTGTTTCGAGTATATTCATGTGTTACACAGTTTAGGTGATTCTCTACAATACTAAGTCACATGTTATCATATCAATCACATACATGCAACACTCACAAAACCATACGTTTTATCATATCATAATGTACAGTTACAAGTCAAACAACTAAACAGTCAAGGTCAACGTGCATTAAATGCGAATAAAGAATGTCGGAAATTCGAGTTGTCACATATTTTCTTACATGCTTATCTGATATACGTGCATATGTTGTGGTTGTGTTACAGACACCATGTCATCTTCTTCTGATAGTGGAGTGTCCGACACGATAGACCCTATGGCTATCACCTCGGATGATGAGATAGCCACGGACCCGGAGGTTTATACATCAGACACGACGAGTACCGGTGAGGATGATTTTCAGCCCTTTGCCCTACCGGACTTTGGAGACGACATGCCTTTAGCTGATGGTCTTTTTGACGGGGATCTACCTCTTGTACAGATCCCTGCTCCTCTCCCTCTCGTTGCAGTTCCTGTTGAGGATCTGCCACTTGACGCGTTATCTAATGACGAGATCGATCTATTCATCGAGGGTCCCCCAGAGGGTGACCAGGATGGCGGGGCCCCGATGGATGATGATATTCCACTTGCTGATATTCCGGTTGATGACCTTGTTGTTCCTGTGGTTGAGGTTCCTGCTGTTGATGCCATTGTTGTGCCACCTTTCAAGGCTCCTGTTATGGAGGCCTTACCCAATCCGTCTGGTCCTGAATCGCTTGAGTCTGTATCATCCGCCACTCTTCACACCCAGGGCGTGTAGCACTACTCCACCGACACTGATTCATACATGGCGATGTCTGCTGCACCCATTGTTCCCCATGACTTTGACCCGGATCCTGAGGTTGAGTTTGTACCTGCTGAGTCACCCGTTGAGGCACCTATTTTTCCGGTCGATCAGCTCCTCGATATGCCCGCTGATCATGAGCCAGCTTTAGCCGACCCTTTACCTGTGCACGACCCTATTCCTGATGATGTACCAGTCGTTGCACCACCCGTTGTTGATATTCCAGTAGTTGCTCCACAAGTTGTTGATGTTCCAGTAGTTACGCCACCAGTTGTTGATGTTCCTATCGTTGTTGCACCTCTGCCCGACTCGGCCCCTGTGTTTGTGGTCCGTGCTCCATTTGCTACACACGTTGATCCTAGATATGCCGCCACCCGTAACGGGTGGATTAAGGATGATGATGACTATCCTCCATTTGTTCTACCAGTCACTCCCCCTGCTGCACCTGTTTTTGCACCCTTTGATGTCCCACAGTTTCACCCTCCCGTGTCAGACGTCCACCGCATGGATTTACCCGTCACTTTTCTTCAGGATAATCCTCCTCCTCGTCCAGGGGAAGGACCTTCTACTCAGCAGCATGATCACATACCACCTATGACAGCAACCTTTCCATTTATACCCCCTTTTGCACCTGCTGCACACACTGCTTTTTCTTCTTCAGCACCCACGGGCGAGCCACTTATGTGGTCTTCGCCCAACGTCATGCCTTTGTCAGATCCATACCATCCTTATCATGTTGGGTATACGACAGATGATATACTTTTATCCTTACAGTTACAGCAGGATGCGTTGAGCCGACGAGTCCAGGAGCTGGAGAGGATCCCGCGTCCTCCCCCTTATCATTGCTAGTCCCCATTCGCGACACCACCAGCTCCTCTCCTACCGCACCCTGATTCTGATGTCCGCTTCCTCACTACGGACCAGCAGATTGCTTACCTGCTGCGTGTTGTCCATGCTCTCGAGGAGGATTTGGCGCATTTGCGCAGATTGATTTTCATTCCTCCGCCTCCTCCTCCCCCACCATCAGCTTAGGGGTTTTAGGTCTCCTGCAGATAGGCTACTTTTGGTGAGAAGATAGCTATTGAGCCATGATTATGAAGACTTTTGAAGACCACACTTTTGATATTTGACTTTTGGTTGTTGTAGATTGTTAGACGATTCAGACAAGGGTTATGTGACCCTTAGTCTCTTTTGACATATGATACAATTGTAAAACTGTACTGGTGGTCTTGTTATATGCAAAGCTCAATCGCAGCCTTCTCATTACATGCATTGTTGATTTATTTGTTGTGATTATGACATGGGATGTTATGTGTTATTGTGTTCATGGATGTTATTACATACTCATATTACTTACTATACTTACTATGACCTGACTGTTATGATCTTCTTTTAGAAGATGCCTCCACGACGAGACACACGTTTGCCTACGACTGAGGCTGAATTACAGGAGCGAATTACCGCAGCAATAGCATAGTATGAGGCCTCCCGCGCAGAAACTAGCGGGAATACCTCAAGAAACAACAACCCACCCAATGGTAATGTCCAAGTCGCTTGAGACGCATTACGTTACATTTGGATACTTCTTACACATCCGCTAATGCTTTCTGTAAATGATATTTCCTGTACAGGCTGTACCTACAAACAATTTCTAGATTGCAAGCCCTTAAATTACGACGGCACGGGAGGTGCTGTTGCTTTCGTCAGATGGATGGAAAAGACGGATTCTGTTTTAAGGATGAGCAAGTGTGCTCCTGAACATCAAGTTACATACATCTCAGGGCTTTTTCTTGATGGTGCTATATCCTGGTGGAATCTGCAAGTCCAAACCCTAGGAGAGGCGGCGGCATATGCATTGACATGGACTGAGCTGAAGGAGCTCATGAGGAAGAAATACTGTTCACGGGTTGAAATACAGAAGCTGGAAACTGAATTCTGGCACCTCAAAATGGACGGCCCAAAAATTGCTGAATATGTGCAAAGATTCCACGACTTGTCACCCGTCGTGCCGTATATGGTTGATCCTGAATTTAAACGTATTGAGCGTTTCATCTGGGGATTGGCTCCCCAGATCATGAGTATGGTCACCACATCAAAGCCTCCGACAATTACCGAAGCCATTGATCTCAGCGTGGCACTTACAGAAGAAGCCATCAGATTGAACAAGTTTACAATTTTTGATCCGAAGAGGAAAGAAACTCATGTTGAATCCTCAGGAGAGAATAAGAGGAAGTTCTCCAACTTCAAAAAGGGTACCAACAGTGTCAGCAAGAAAGAAGAAGGAAGCGCACCAGCCAGGGCTAAAACTGGTGCCGAAAACAAAGGAAGAGGGTACATGGGCGCCTTGCCCAAATGTGATGTATGCCAATATCATCACCCCGGCCAGTGCAGATTAAGGAAATGTGAGTCTTGTGGGAAGACTGACCACTCAAAAGAAACATGCTGGGTTGGTTGTGACACTCCGGGTTTTCCCGAGCAACTATCTTGTATTGAAATTACGTGTACATGTTTTATTAAATGGAAATTTGTGAATTATCTTAATGTGCTATGTGTTGTATGTACGTATGTTATATATGAATGTAAGTAAACCAAAACCAACATGGACCCGACTAGAGACCACCCGGTCTCGGGTAAACCAAATCAGTTGGGCCGTGCACTCCCTTGGCCCACTCGGAAACCCACTTAGGGTGCATCACCTTTTATATAAACCTAAAACCCTCACACACACTCTCCTTTACTCTCTCTCTCATTTCACCCTCACTTTCCCTCTCTCTAGAAAACCTTAAACCCTAACAATCAAGCATCACCCCCTCCTCCTCTCGCCTTCTCGGATCGGACCGGCAACCACAAGAGAACCACGGTGAAGTTCATTATCATCACTTGGAGGCTTCACTTCATCATCTTCTTACATACCTCGGCATCGCACATCAACCGGTTGGTATTTTAAGTGTTTACCATGATTTTTGGTGCATTAAATGGATGATAGCATGATAAGGATGATATGTTTTAGCTAAAATGTGAAGATTAATATGATATACCTCCTCTTGTGTTATGATAACATGAATAATGATCCTTGATGCTAGTTAGAAATCGAATCATATGTTGTTACTGTTGGTGATGTTTTGACTACATGATAGCATGATTTTCTCATATAATGGATGAACATGTTTCTGGATGATAAATTCTGAATTTAATGAAGTAGTGATGGTATTATAGTGTTAGGATGAATATGTGTTAAAAGGTTTGAAAACCCTAATGAAGAACAATTCGAATGTGATATGAATATTTGAATATGCTGTGTTTGATCCATGTTGAAATAGAATTAGACAAGAAAACATGTTTATGAAATTCTATTGGATAGTACACAATCTCATGAAATTGAAATACTATTGGATAGCACATCAAAGGTTCTAGAAGAATTCTGTTACCAGGGATGCAAGTCGAGACCCTCGGTCTCGACTCGAGATCATATACGTGACAACTCGAGACCGCTGTGATTGCGGCTCGAGACCATCCCTTGACAACTCGAGACAAGCTTCAAGGACTTGAAACCAACAAGGTCTCGACTAGAGATCTCATGGCCTCGACTCGAGATCTAACTCGAGACCTCAGAGGTTGCGACTCATGCTTGACAACTCGAGACCACCCATCCACAACCCGAGACCACTAGGTTGCAACTCGAGACCGCATAGTCTCGAGTCGAGACCGCTTAGTCTCGATCAGGATGTTCAACTAAGTTATTGGGCCGCTTTTAATGTTTGGGCTGCATGATTTCCTGTTATTGTTTGTCTGGACTAAGTGTTACTGATTAACTGTTCAAGTGTTAGGGTAGGCCCAATAACCTTATATGCTTCGTATGCTATGTGTTAGATACGTGTACCATATACGTGGTTATTTGTATCCGAACCTGACCCAAACCGGTGACCATATTAGGATGTGGTGACCAGGGTACTTGACCAAGTAAACTAAACTGCCGAGCAACCCAAGGTGAGTTCACACACTAAAAGCATGCGTCCCAGGGAGGGACACGAACAAACTGCCATCTCTAAAGACTACTTTCAATTAATATTCCCGGGGGAAAAATGCAAATGGGTACTTTTAAAATACTATCTCCGGGGGAGATACGTTTGGATGTTATTTATAAATCACAACTAGCAAAACTAAACGAATCTCTATCATATAAAGTCCCTGCTTACAGTACCGATTAATCGCCGGGGGCGAACGGGTTATTAGTTGATAGCGCTATTAGGTTTGACAACCTCACACCGTGACCGGGGGAGATCGGGCGTGAACTAGTAGACCTTGCATCTTGGTCAATGACGATAGACATTGACCTGGGGCACAAAATCTTCTCGTCAACAGTTTCGGTAACATCAGTTTAGTAGCTTTCATATGGGGTAGCTCCCCATGACGTGATTATAAAGGCTTTACCTAAACAACTTACGTTTTTCGAAAAGTTAAAACTGGACATCTCGTGAACTCGCCAACATTATGTTGATACCCTACTGCATGCTTTGCAGGTACCCAGTGACTTAGGAGCTTGCGGCTTGGGGAAGTGTAGTGGTCGTCTAAACCCGTGCGTTGGGTTCTAAATAACTCGAATTTGTTTAAACTGTTTTGCCTATGCTTCCGCTACTTACTTAAAACTGTTATTTGAAATTTAAATTTTGAACTTTAGACTATGATGTTACTAACTATTATGGTTGGTGATCATGCTTACTATTAACTAATGTTCGGTGTAATTGGTGGCTGGATCCTGGTCAGTCACGCCCCCAAGCGGTGGTATTCCGCATGTGGGATTTTGGGGGTGTGACAGATTGGTATCAGAGACATTGGTTATAGTGAACTCGGTTTTAAAAAGAAAGTATTTTTGAGAAAAACCAGACTATAACCCGTGACTCATGACGACACTACACTCCAAGGGCAAGACTCAGCTTATTAGGCCTCATAGCTCGGACTTGTGTTTACTTGCTTGTTTACTTTATGTTGTTGCTCTACTATACATACTAGTGTGCCTAATTAGATAGATACGCATCCCTCCTCTATCTCATTCTCGTTACGCTACGACATCACACTCATAACATGTTTTCTGGTTGTGAAGAAAATGAGCGGACGCGGAAGAGGAAACGTTAGCATGACTCAGGCTCAGTTCACTAACTTGCTCAACATGGTGGCTGCAGCTTTCGCAGCTCACCCTGGAGGTAAACTCGTTACTTTAGGATGTTTAGATCCTACCTCCGCATCGTCTTTTCACCTCTAAGCCTATTCACTTCACTTCTCACGACAGGTCAGCCTGCGCCTGCGCAACCACGTGTTTGTACTTTCAAAACCTTCATGGATTGCAAGCCTCTCCCTTTCAACGGCACTGAAGGTGCCATACGCCTTCTACACTGGATTGAAAAGGCCGAAGCTGTCTTTGCTGTCTGCGAGTGTCCCCCTGCTAATTGGGTAAAGTTTGCGACTGGTACGCTTGAAGGAAACGCACTTTCATGGTGGAAGGCGCAGATTCAGATGCTTGGTTTGGAAACTGCAAATGCTACTGCGTGGGAAGATTTCAAGGACATGATCAAGGAAGAATACTATCACAGGGATGACATTCATAAGCTCGAAAACGAATACTTTGAGCTCAAGATGGTTGGATCAGAGATTGAGACTTACACCAAACAGTCCAATGACTATGCTGCACTTTGCCCAAACATGTCTCGACCTATGTATCGAAGGATCGAATTGTACATCAAAGGTTTAGCCCCAGAGATCCGGAGCCATGTGACCTCAGCCAACCTCAATACCATTCAGCCAGTGGTCCGTCTTGCTCACAAACTCACTGATCAGGCTGTGGAGGAGGGCAAGTTGCCCAAAAGGATAAATGCTACTGCCGGAACTTCCAGTGACAACAAACGAAAGTGGGATGGAAATTAGGGTAAGGATGCTAACTCTACACAGGCCCGGGCCCAGCAAAGGAAAACTGAAAACAACAAGGGCCCTCAGCAGCAGGGCGGCTTCCAGGGCCATCTCCCCAAATGTAACAAGTGTAATCGAAATCACAATGGGCCCTGTGCGAGGAACAAGTGTCAGCGATGCAACAAGATGGGGCATGAGGCCAAGGATTGTAGAAGCCCTCATCCCGCAAGGCAGAACCAACCGCAGCAGCAGCATCATGGAAACATCAAGGGTTGTTTCCAGTGCGGAGCCGAGGGGCACATTAAGAAGAACTGTCCACAGTTAAACCAGAACAACAACAACCAGGGTGCGGGAAATAACAACAACAACACCAACAATGCTGGGAATGGTGCAAGAGGAAGGGCTTTTGTGATTGGAGCTGGAGAAGCAAGGAATGACCCCAATGTCGTAGCGGGTAAGTTTCTACTCGATGATCGTTATGTTTCCATTTATTTGATTCTGGAGCAGATGCTAGTTATGTATCCCTACGTATTAGTAAAAAGCTTAGCCGTACGTCTACGTTATTAAGTTCTAAGCACATAGTCGAGCTAGCTAATGGTAGAAATATCGAGGCCTCGCACGTTATCAGAAACTGCAAACTCACTTTGTCGGGTCAGACCTTTTCTATCGACCTCCTCCCCATCGTTCTCGGAAGCTTCGACGTCGTCATTGGTATGGATTGGTTATCCAAGCATCGAGCTGAAATCCTCAGCCAAGAGAAAGTTGTTCGTATTCCCCGTCCTTCTGGCAAACCCCTTATCGTTCAAGGTGACAAAGGCGGAGAAGTTACAGGCATCATTTCATTCTTAAAAGCCCAGAAGTGTTTACGAAAGGGGCACACTGCTATCTTAGCACTTGTCGCCGACACACAGAAAAATGAGAGCAGGATTGAAGATTTTCCAGTTGTACGCGACTATCCTGAAGTATTCCCTGAAGAACTACCTGGACTTCCTCCACACCGTCAGGTCGAATTTCAAATCGAGCTAGCTCCCGGAGCAGCACCTATAGCTCGTGCACCTTATCGTCTAGCTCCCGCAGAACTCAAGGAACTTTCTACCCAACTACAAGAACTTTGGACAAAGGTTTTATCCGTCCTAGCTCATCACCCTGGGGAGCCCCAGTGCTCTTTGTCAAAAAGAAGGACGGCACATTCCGAATGTGCATTGATTACCGCGAACTGAACAAGGTTACCATCAAGAATCGTTATCCACTTCCCCGTATCGACGACCTGTTCGACCAGCTGCAAGGGTCGAGCTATTATTCCAAGATCGATCTGCGATCGGGCTATCACCAGCTGAGAGTCCGCGATGAGGACGTCTCTAAGACTGCTTTCAGAACCCGCTATGGTCACTACGAATTCCTTGTCATGCCGTTCGGAATGACCAACGCACCTGCGATCTTCATGGATCTCATGAACCGGGTGTGCAAACCCTACCTCGACAAGTTCGTGATTGTGTTTATTGACGACATCCTAATTTACTCGAAGAGTCAAGAGGAGCATGAACAACACCTGCGTCTTATTCTTGAACTCCTTCGCAATGAGCAACTGTACGCCAAATTCTCGAAGTGCGATTTCTGGCTTAGAGAAGTCCATTTCCTTGGGCACATAGTCAATCAGGATGGGATTCACGTCGACCCCGCTAAGATCGAATCCATTAAGAATTGGCCTATACCTAAGACTCCGACCGAAGTTCGCCATTTCTTGGGATTGGCTGGATACTATCGCAGATTTATCAAGGGATTTTCAAAGATCGCTCAACCACTCACGACCCTCACTCAGAAGGGTGTCACTTACAAGTGGAATGATGCTCAGGAATCTGCCTTTCAGGAACTAAAGAGGAATCTCTGTAGTGCTCCTATTCTTTCCTTACCTGAAGGTACCGCCGATTTCGTTGTTTACTGCGACGCTTCTATTCAAGGACTTGGTTGCGTGTTGATGCAACGCAAGAAGGTTATTGCTTACGCTTCGCGACAACTCAAGATCCACGAACGGAACTACACGACACATGACTTAGAATTCGGAGCTGTGGTCTTCGCACTCAAGATTTGGAGACATTACTTGTACGGTACCAAGTGCATGATTTACACCGATCACAAGAGTCTCCAGCACATAATGGAACAAAAGGAGTTGAATATGCGGCAACGCCGGTGGGTCGAACTCCTAAATGACTACGAGTATGCAATTAAATATCATCCAGGCAAGGCTAATGTGGTGGCAGATGCCCTCAGTAGGAAGGAAACCAAACCTAAGCGTGTTCGTGCCTTACAGCTCACCATCCACTCGAACCTCCCTAAGCAAATCCGAAACGCTCAGGTCGAAGCACTGAGAGTCGAGAACGTCAGGGCTGAGTCCCTGCGAGGATCAAGGAAACGGCTAGAACAAAAAGAAGATGGTGCTTAGTACGTAAACGGGCGTATATGGGTTCCACTTTATGGGAAATTGCGCGAGCTTGTAATGGATGAAGCCCATAAGTCCCGTTACTCAGTACATCCTGGTTTGGATAAGATGTACCACGACTTAAGGACTACATACTGGTGGCCTAGCATGAAAGCCCACATAGCAGCCTATGTCAGAAAATGTTTGACTTGTGCAAGGGTCAAGGCTGAGTATCAGAAACCATCGGGCCTACTCCAACAACCAGAGATCCCGCAGTGGAAATGGGAGCAAATTTCCATGGATTTTGTTACTGGCTTGCCTAGGTCTCAACGCGGAAATGACACCATTTGGGTGATAGTGGATCGATTAACTAAGTCTGCCCACTTTTTGGCTATTAAAGAAACAGACAAGTTCTCTACCTTAGCAGAGGTATACCTAAAGGAAGTGGTTTCGAGGCACGGAGTGCCGACCTCTATTATTTCCGATCGAGACGCGCGTTTTACTTCGGAGTTGTGGCAAGCTGTGCACAAATCATTTGGCTCACGCTTAGACATGAGCACCGCTTATCACCCACAAACGGATGGGCAATCTGAACGCACCATCCAAACCCTTGAAGACATGCTTAGGGCATGTGTGATCAATTTTGGCAAGGGTTGGGAAAAGCACCTACCGTTAGTGGAATTCTCCTACAACAACAGCTACCACACCAGCATTCAGGCAGCACCCTTTGAGGCATTGTACGGTCGTAAATGCCGATCGCCTCTTTGCTGGGCGGAAGTTGGTGACAGCCAGATCACAGGTCCGGAACTTGTGGTAGACACTACGGAAAGGATTGCCCAGATCAGACAACGCATGGCGGCAGCTCGTGACCGTCAGAAGAGTTACGCTGATAAGGATAGGAAACCGCTAGAGTTCCAGGTTGGTGATCGGGCTCTACTTAAAGTTTCACCCTGGAAGGGTGTGGTTCGTTTTGGAAAATGGGGAAAGCTTAATCCGCGATATGTCGGACCATTCGAAATTACCGAAAAGATCGGTAAGGTCGCTTACAGATTGAATCTGCCTGAAGAACTGAGTGCTGTGCACAACGTCTTCCACGTGTCTAATCTGAAGAAGTGTCTGTCAGATGAAACACTCATCATTCCTTTGAAAGAACTCACTATTGACGAACAGCTACACTTTACTGAGGAACCGATTGAGATCACGGATCGAGAAATCAAAACCCTCAAACGTAGCCAGATACCTCTCGTACGAGTTCGTTGGAACTCGCGTCGTGGCCCAGAGTTTACCTGGGAGCGGGAAGACCAGATGAAGCGCAAGTATCCCCAGTTGTTCCCAAATGAAACTCCCAGCACTGAAGCTACAACCGAATTTCGGGACGAAATTCCAAACTAACGGGGGGATGATGTGACACCCCGTTGAAACACTCTCACCGGCTTGACAGTGGCTGCCTTAACTTTCGGGACGAAAGTTCTTAAAACTTGGGGATAATGTGACACTCCGGGTTTTCCCGAGCAACTATCTTGTATTGAAATTACGTGTACATGTTTTATTAAATGGAAATTTGTGAATTATCTTAATGTGCTATGTGTTGTATGTACGTATGTTATATATGAATGTAAGTAAACCAAAACCAACATGGACCCGACTAGAGACCACCCGGTCTCGGGTAAACCAAATCAGTTGGGCCGTGCACTCCCTTGGCCCACTCGGAAACCCACTTAGGGTGCATCACCTTTTATATAAACCTAAAACCCTCACACACACTCTCCTTTACTCTCTCTCTCATTTCACCCTCACTCTCCCTCTCTCTAGAAAACCTTAAACCCTAACAATCAAGCATCACCCCCTCCTCCTCTCGCCTTCTTGGATCGGACCGGCAACCACAAGAGAACCACGGTGAAGTTCATTATCATCACTTGGAGGCTTCACTTCATCATCTTCTTACATACCTCGGCATCGCACATCAACCGGTTGGTATTTTAAGTGTTTACCATGATTTTTGGTGCATTAAATGGATGATAGCATGATAAGGATGATATGTTTTAGCTAAAATGTGAAGATTAATATGATATACCTCCTCTTGTGTTATGATAACATGAATAATGATCCTTGATGCTAGTTAGAAATCGAATCATATGTTGTTACTATTGATGATGTTTTGACTACATGATAGCATGATTTCCTCATATAATGGATGAACATGTTTCTGGATGATAAATTCTGAATTTAATGAAGTAGTGATGGTATTATAGTGTTAGGATGAATATGTGTTAAAAGGTTTGAAAACCCTAATGAAGAACAATTCGAATGTGATATGAATATTTGAATATGCTGTGTTTGATCCATGTTGAAATAGAATTAGACAAGAAAACATGTTTATGAAATTCTATTGGATAGTACACAATCTCATGAAATTGAAATACTATTGGATAGCACATCAAAGGTTCTAGAAGAATTCTGTTACCAGGGATGCAAGTCGAGACCCTCAGTCTCGACTCGAGATCATATACGTGACAACTCGAGACCGCTGTGATTGCGACTCGAGACCATCCCTTGACAACTCGAGACAAGCTTCAAGGACTTGAAACCAACAAGGTCTCGACTAGAGATCTCATGGCCTCCACTCGAGATCTAACTCGAGACCTCAGAGGTTGCGACTCATGCTTGACAACTCGAGACCACCCATCCACAACCCGAGACCACTAGGTTGTAACTCGAGACCGCATAGTCTCGAGTCAAGACCGCTTAGTCTCGATCAGGATGTTCAACTAAGTTATTGGGCCGCTTTTAATGTTTGGGCTGCATGATTTCCTGTTATTGTTTGTCTGGACTAAGTGTTACTGATTAACTGTTCAAGTGTTAGGGTAGGCCCAATAACCTTATATGCTTCGTATGCTATGTGTTAGATACGTGTACCATATACGTGGTTATTTGTATCCGAACCTGACCCATACCGGTGACCATATTAGGACGTGGTGACCAGCGTACTTGACCAAGTAAACTAAACTGCCGAGCAACCCAAGGTGAGTTCACACACTAAAAGCATGCGTCCCAGGGAGGGACACGAACAAACTGCCATCTCTAAAGACTACTTTCAATTAATATTCCCGGGGGAAAAATGCAAATGGGTACTTTTAAAATACTATCTCCGGGGGAGATACGTTTGGATGTTATTTATAAATCACAACTAGCAAAACTAAACGAATCTCTATCATATAAAGTCCCTGCTTACAGTACCGATTAATCGCCGGGGGCGAACGGGTTATTAGTTGATAGCGCTATTAGGTTTGACAACCTCACACCGTGACCGGGGGAGATCGGGCGTGAACTAGTAGACCTTGCATCTTGGTCAATGACGATAGACATTGACCTGGGGCACAAAATCTTCTCGTCAACAGTTTCGGTAACATCAGTTTAGTAGCTTTCATATGGGGTAGCTCCCCATGACGTGATTATAAAGGCTTTACCTAAACAACTTACGTTTTTCGAAAAGTTAAAACTGGACATCTCGTGAACTCGCCAACATTATGTTGATACCCTACTGCATGCTTTGCAGGTACCCAGTGACTCAGGAGCTTGCGGCTTGGGGAAGTGTAGTGGTCGTCTAAACCCGTGCGTTGGGTTCTAAATAACTCGAACTTTGTTTAAACTGTTTTGCCTATGCTTCTGCTACTTACTTAAAACTGTTATTTGAAATTAAACTTTTGAACTTTAGACTATGATGTTACTAACTATTATGGTTGGTGATCATGCTTACTATTAACTAATGTTCGGTGTAATTGGTGGCTGGATCCTGGTCAGTCACGCCCCCAAGCGGTGGTATTTCGCATGTGGGATTTTGGGGGTGTGACATTGGTACTGGTGCTGGTCGTGGTGGTCAGCGAGGTTATGGAAATGGGAATGGAAACCGCCAACAGGGAGGAAATGGCGGGAATGGAAATCGTGGAAATACTGGGAATCAAGCTGGTAACCGGGGAGCGAACACACTCGAGGCGGTAATGGTAATGGGAATGGTCGAGGACCAGGGTGTTTCAATTGTGGAGACATGGGGCACTTCAAAAGGGAATGCCCAAAGCTCAATCAAGCGCAAGGCAGAGTCTTCAACATAGGCGCAAAGGAAGCACGTCAGGATCCCAATGTAGTCACTGGTACGTTTCCTATCAACCAACGTTATGCATCTGTTCTATTTGACACTGGTGCCGATTATAGTTTCGTATCGCTAGAATTTAAAAGTATGCTTGGGTTAACTGCTAGTAAGTTAGATATTCCGTACTCAATTGAACTGGCTAATGGAAAGCTACTTGAAACAAATGAAGTCATCAGAGGATGCGTAATAGAGTTGGGAGAGCACGAGTTTACACTGGATCTACTGCCAGTCGAGTTGGGAAGCTTCGACGTGGTAGTAGGAATGGATTGGTTGTCAAGCAACAGAGCCAAAATTGTATGTCACGAGAAGACCATTCGCATCCCAATGGCGAATGGAGAAACAATTGTGGTACACGGAGAGAAGCGTGATACGCCCTTAAGGATCATTAGTTGCTTGAAGGCTAGAAAGTGTTTGAAGAAGGGATGTGTTGCCTTCTTGGCGCACATCATGGATAAGGAAGCCGCTGAGCCAAAGATAGAAGATATTCCAGTCGTGAAGGAGTATCCTGAAGTCTTTCCAGAAGACTTGCCAGGATTGCCACCACAAAGACAAGTCGAGTTTCGTATTGACTTAGTTCCAGGTGCCGCGCCTGTAGCTAAGGCACCCTATCGACTTGCACCTTCAGAAATGCAAGAACTGTCAACACAACTCCAGGAGCTATTGGATAAGGGATTTATCAGGCCAAGCTTCTCGCCTTGGGGAGCTCCAGTTCTGTTCGTTAAAAAGAAAGATGGTAGTTTTCGCATGTGTATCGACTACCGGGAGCTGAACAAGTTGACAATCAAGAATAGATATCCTTTACCAAGAATTGACGACCTGTTCGATCAGTTACAAGGTTCAAGTTTTTACTCAAAGATCGACCTACGATCAGGTTACCACCAGCTGAGGATTCAGGAGGAGAGTATTCCAAAAACTGCCTTTAGGACTCGCTATGTGTGACACCTGTGTCACTTCAACCATCAAACAAATGCCAAACCAATTAAATATTGTAATTCATACTTGGGATTTGTAAAAACATGTGTATCGTTTGCACATATCAACTCTTGTTCGATTTCAAGCTTTAAATCGCTTTCTAGAGGGTTATACGCGCTCTGATGCGTAAATATAACCAGTTTAATGCAACGAACACTCTGGAATAGTGAAATAGGCTTAACATACCTTAAATAACCTCCACATAACTTAGAAATAAGTTTTGGATGGTTTGGTGTGTTGAAATCAAGTTTGTTCGATCGCAGGGACTAATTGTGTCAAACTGCGAAACTATACCGATTTGTATAGTAACGAACATTCCGGAACATGACCATAAGTTAAACATACCATAAATATCCTTTACATAGCTTAGAAATAGGCTTTGAGGGGTTCGGTGTGCTAAAATAAACTTTTGGGTCATTCAGGGACTAAAAGCGTCAAAAAGTGCATAAGTTTGCACTTTCGCGCATAACTTACGTTCTGAATACATCCGGACATCCAAAAATTTATGTAAGCACAAAAATATTTTATTTTAGTGTTTGGCATAAGAAAAATCCATTCGTCGTGTCATTTGGATCGTTTTTCACGCTTATGCGCATTCCGTCGTAATTAAGCGAACATCGCGATCGTACGACCAAACGAACCGACATCCGGCATATTTTTGAGCATGTTTCATGTTCCCTATACTTTAAAATCCTTATAGAGCTTAAAAATGGGTTTTACGGGTGTTAGAAGTGCCAAAACACGACGATACGCACTCAGTGGCCTGTTCTGCCATTTTTGAAAGTTTCAGACCTGCAAGGTCCTTACGGACCTCAACATTGTGAGTGTTGAGGTCCGTAAGCATGTGCCAGACAGCAGAATGTTGTCTCCAGCTTGATCCAGCTGTTCCGCACTTGTGCACATGGTTTTTGGGTTTCTATGGGCTGGTTTGTGTGCCCATCAAGGTGCCCAATCAGAATATGGCAAGTGTACGGCTTAGATCGTGCCCCCTTTTGCAAGAAACGATCCTAACGGTTGTGCCATGCCTATATAAACCCAACCCATTTCATTCATTCCTCACATTTGAATCTGATTCTACACTCTCTAAGTGGAAGCATATGCTTCCTACCCGAGAGTGAATCGGGTTCGAATCTTGCGGGGACCTTCTGTAAGTATTCTTTCGTTCTTTTCATTCGTTTTAGCGTTAAAGTCAAACTGCGTTTGACTTTCTGCATTGACCAGTTTATGGTCAATGCGAAGTCCGTTTGAACTTCATAACGTGAGCGTAATCACGATGGTTATAGTCCCTTGTGACTGTACCTACTGATTACCACGTTATCTAGGCTCAGTGACGAGTCGTAGTTTCGGCCAAAATGCGTGTTCTCGCGTATTTTGTAACCAAACTAATTTTAGGTATCAAAACCGTTTGTTTTGATACCAAACCTGTTTTCTAACTTAACTAAACTTGTTTCGACATGTTTAGCTCGTCACTTTTTAGGTTAGAGCTTATGTAGAGTCGTAAGTCAAGCAGTCTAAACAACCGCTTAGACTTACGAACTAGACCCGTTTGGTCGATCTTTAGGATCCGACCAAACACATTAGGTGACCATAGTTGTATAGGGAATAACCTTCCAAGGTTATACCTTATGGTCACCTAGTTTAAGTAGTTGTATGATGGGTAGTTTATATGCCTTAGGTAAATTACTAAAATACCCTTTTCATGTGTAATTGGTAATTAAGCATATGTAACCTAAACTTTTGTCATTTAACTGATTATGTAACATAATTAAGTATGTTAGGGCATATAATACTTGTCATAGGGCTAGTTAGGCGTGTTATACGCGAACGACGCGTTAAAGTAGCATAAGCTACCTAAACGGGTCGTGACGGGTCGTAAGCACTTAGGTTAGGTTTCCTTTAGTATGTAGGCCTTGTTAAACCATATCATATGAGTTCCCATGCTCATTTGGTTCACGAGACCTCATACTATCCAATCCCCCGATTTAGGTTCGGTTATTTATGTAGTTACCTATATTAGGTACCGTTTGATTTCCGGGACTCCTCTAGCTTGCTTGGTAGTTGTTCAAGACTTCTAAGCACTCTCAAGTGAGTACATAGTCCCCTCTTTTACTGTTTTCAAACTGTTTTGGGGTGAAGCATGTGTACCTATCTGTTATTTTCATGTTTTCAAAAGTATAATTGATTATACATATTTGTACTTATCTTTTTTTTTTTTACAAACTGAATGATTATTTATGGTTTAAACTCTAAAATTTTCTTAAAAGATTATAAAATAAATGTTTGGAATAGTACTTATTTGGTTCACCAGGCCGGTTGGTAGTATGATATAGCGCTATAGGATTTGACACCCCATTCCTGTTGTCATGGAATGTCTGAAACCAATTTGTTTCTCCATCCAAATAGGGATTGCCTTTGTGGTATTCCTATAGTCCCAAAGGTGTATTTTGATGCACTAGGTCTGAATGAATTCTTAAGTCTCATTATTTTTGTATATTAAATTATACTCCCAAAAGTATAGTTTGATATGCTCTCATATGTGATATTGTACAAAACCAACATGTATTTTGTTAATCATTAAAACATCGTTAATATGTTATTTGTAATCCAAAACATAGTTTAATATGTTATTTATCAATCCAAAGTATACTTTTAATATACTACTGAAAATTTATTTACTTTAACAACTAAAGTGTATTTAATATACTATTGTTTTACAATTGGTTTTGGTTAGTGTTTAGATAACGGGCGAGTGTAGTGTGATGAAAACATGGTAGATACGCCGCTGGTACTTCTTATATATAAGTGTTTTCATCACATTACATACCGTGGCGTTATTTAGTACACTTGGGTTAACGATTTTGGAACTGAAATATATTTTAATATATTACTTATTCGACTTTCTTAAAACCAAAGTATATTTATATATATACTATGAATCTTTTTATCAAAATATTGTTTTTCAAACAATATATTTTTATAACAAACTTATTAAATTAACTATGTATTATTACTTTATATCATTCGATTTCTTATAAATGATTTATAAAAGAAAACCTTTTTCAAGGATCATGACTGCTTTTATTAAAACTTTTTCTTTAAACTCATAAGTCATGAATCCTATTTTCACAAAACCTATGTATCTCACAGGCATTTTTATGCTGACGTACCTATTTTTACACATGTTTCAGGTGCTGCTTTGTGATGATTGATGATATATGCTACACTTAGGATGGACTCGTGCCTTAGCGACTTTAAAACTTGAAAGATAATAGTTGTACTTATATGATTGTATTAAAACAATGAGTTCATTTATTCAATAAAACAAAATTATTTATTCCATGGTTGTGAAACAATGATTCTGTTACAATACTCCCCGACGTTTCCGCCACGTTTTGTTGTTTTACGTGGTCGGGGTGTGACAGAAAAGTTGGTATCAGAGCCAATGGTTATAGGGAATTAGGTTATTAGTAATGCTTTGACCTAGACTATAACCTTCCTAGGACCCTAACACAAGTTTTCTTGTGTTTAGTTTTAAAACAATACCGTCACTTATTCTTAGGTGACAACCACAATAAGAACACAAATTTCAATCCTGCTTTGAAAACTAATCATCTGTTCTAGGATGATTGATTGTAAGGTTTTGAACCCTCTAAGTTTTCAAAATCCCGTCAAAGTTTGGTCTAAATAATGTGAACACGTGCAAACTGGAAGGGTGGGTGCCTGTACCCTGAGCTTTCTGTCTAAGGCTAGAGTGTTCGTACAAATCCGCAATATCGGACCAGTCACTCTTACCTGGGAACTCTTGGGGTGAGTGTCCACTTATAGGCGAGCATGTCTTCGCGATACATTATTTTTGGCCCATTTACTTTGATTAATCGTTGTGTGTCGTTTGTTGCTTCGTAGTAACAAACAAATGACCACCATCTTTGCTTTCAACAAATTTTGTCTCATTTCATTCTTTTTGTCTAATCCTTTCACCTATTTTCCTTCCTGTTTTCCCTTTTAGAATGCCTCCTCGACGCGAAAATCCGCTCCCAAATGCCGAAATGGCACATATTATAGCACAGCATATGGCTGCTGTACTCTCGGATATTTTTGCTCAAATGAATCAAGCCATTAACAACCAGAATGCTCCATGCAATTTCAAAAGCTTCAATTCAGCTAACCCACTGAAGTTTAGTGGTTCTGAAGGAGCAACTGGGCTCCTACAGTGGTTCGAGGGAATTGAGAGTACATTTCGTCACGTTCAATGTCCTGAAAATCGGAAAGTCAAGTTTACCTCCAGTGTATTTCAGAAGAGGGCTCTTACATGGTGGAACGGAGTTATGAGGGATCGTGGTGCTGAGGTTGCATTAGCACAGACTTGGGCTGAGCTTAGGGCTCTTATGATGAAGGAGTTTTGTCCTCGTCATGAATTGAGAGCTTTAGAAAGGGAATTTGATGACTTAAAGCAAGACAGTGGTGAACATCGAGCCTATACTGACCGTTATGAAGAATTGAGCCTGTTGTGTCCTGCTATGGTTACTCCTATGGATAAGGCGATCGAGAAATATATTGATGGTCTTCCTGACCTAGTTCAGGATATTGTTACTGGCAGTAACCCTACTACTGTCAGACAAGCCATTGAACTGTCTGCCACCCTAACTGAATCCCACATCAGGAAGGGTAAGCTTTTTTCTAAAAGGCGACCCAAGACCATCTGACAAGGCTGCTCAAGCTGAGCCAAAGAAAAAACAGGTTGAGGTATCCAAGAAGAAGAAGCGCAAAGCCTCTCAAAACTGTGCCATAACTGCTCAAGACAAACAGGTTGCACCAAACCAGCCAGCACAACCTCGCAAAAGGCAAAACTATGTTGGTACCGCACCTTTGTGCAATAAATGCAACCGCCATCATCTGGAGCAAGATCAATGCCACAAATGTACCCACTGTGGGTGGTTGGGACATTTGATTAATGTTTGCCGTTATGCAAATCAAGCTGCTGCAAACCCTGCTGCTGTTCAAGCACGGTTCCCTCTGGGGTCATGTTATAACTGTGGTGACCTTACTCACTATAGAAACAATTGCCCAAGACTTGTTAACGTACCTCCAGCGCGTGGACGAGTGTTTAACATCAATGAGGCAAACGTGAACAATGATGCAGCGGTGAACAATTAGTGTTTTGTTATCTCCTTTGGTTGTTATCTTTTGACATTTAAAGACAAGTCAGTTGTTATATAAATAAAAATTCGTCGTTTTTATTTTTACAAAACTGATACGATTGTGTGAATGTTTGATACAACCTTATGATACCTACACAAGGACAAACTACTCGTGTGGTTCTGTCATTTTTATGATCACTTGTGATCTCCCCAAGAACCTTAAATACTTGTTTCTTTTAAGAAACAAAGCCAAATTCCTCTTAAGATCTTTCTATCTCCATAGTTAGATTCTTGTGTTTAAAGTGCTGAATGAAAGCCACGAATTGGATTCCTGGTGTGCTTTAAATACCCGTGACCAAAGATAACAAATTAATAATCAAGTTAACCAATTATGTGATTATGTGCTTAAGTATTTTCTTATATGTTTTGTGTTTTTATGTGATCCATCCAAATCCTCATAGAATCTTCCATATCTCATATGTGGGATTCATAGTAGGATATCTAAAGGTACTATCTTAAATCCTTAATGGACTTCAACGTCGTAGTTAAGTCCCATGGGTTATAAAGTACTATTTTATAATTGGACCCCCCTTGAGTGGTCTAGTTAAAAAGATTGATTTGAAAACCTGGTTAGGAATATCATGTGATGATATAATTGAAAAGATCCCTTTAAATGGTCTATTTAAGGAGATCGTACGACGGTCTAGTTAAGAAGATCATGTGTTGATTTAGTTAAAAAGATCGTTCGTTGATCTAGTTAAAAAGATCCTTTGGTGGTCTAGTCAAGTCGCTTCATGTTTATTTAATTGATTTTTCCCCTACGCATTATGAAATGAACTGTGCGGACTGTGCAAGGAATTACGTAATTATGGAGGCCTACATAATTATGGAATTCAGTGCACAGAAACCACAAGAAGTGTTGTCATGTGTTAAGACCTATAGTGACAAGAGTAATGATATGGGAGAAGTCTTGGACCTTGACCGATGTCATTTTATCTTACACTCCCCAATTCTGATTTCAAGCACACACAAGTTTCCTATGATAAGTCTTCACGGGAAACGTTATCCTGTCCGTAGTTTGAAACTCCATGTTTTGCTAACTACAAGGACTTCACTTTGAGGGTTGACAATTTCGCTAAGAACCCTATCATGGCCCAGAGTTCTACTTAGGGTTCAAGGGATTCATTCGAAAGCGAAAACATCACAGTTGTCCTCACAAGTTTCTCCTAAAATTAAATTTTCCTAAAGTAGGGGAGACTGTGACACCTGTGTCACTTCAACCATCAAAAAAATGCCAAACCAATGAAATATTGTATTTCATACTTGGGATTTGTAAAAACATGTGTATCGTTTGCACATATCAACTCTTGTTCGATTTCAAGCTTTAAATCGCTTTCTAGAGGGTTATACGCGCTCTGATGCGTAAATATAACCAGTTTAATGCAACAAACACTCCGGAATAGTGAAATAGGCTTAACATACCTTAAATAACCTCCACATAACTTAGAAATAAGTTTTGGATGGTTTGGTGTGTTGAAATCAAGTTTGTTCGATCGCAGGGACTAATTGTGTCAAACTGCGAAACTATACCGATTTGTATAGTAACGAACATTCTGGAACATGACCATAAGTTAAACATACCATAAATATCCTTTACATAGCTTAGAAATAGGCTTTGAGGGGTTCGGTGTGCTAAAATAAACTTTTGGGTCATTCAGGGACTAAAAGCGTCAAAAAGTGCATAAGTTTGCACTTTCGCGCATAACTTACGTTCTGAATACATCCGGACATCCAAAAATTTATGTAAGCACTAAAATATTTTATTTTAGTGTTTGGAATAAGAAAAATCCATTCGTTGTGTCATTTGGATCGTTTTTCACGCTTATGCGCATTCCGTCGTAATTAAGCGAACATCGCGATCGTACGACCAAACGAACCGACACCCGGCATATTTTTGAGCATGTTTCATGTTCCCTATACTTTAACATCCTTATAGAGCTTAAAAATGGGTTTGACGGGTGTTAGAAGTGCCAAAACACGACGATACGCACTCAGGGGCCTGTTCTGCCATTTTTGAAAGTTTCAGACCTGCAAGGTCCTTACGGACCTCAACATTGTGAGTGTTGAGGTCCGTAAGCATGTGCCAGATAGCAGAATGTTGTCTCCAGCTTGATCCAGCTGTTCCGCACTTGTGCACATGGTTTTTGGGTTTCTATGGGCTGGTTTGTGTGCCCATCAAGGTGCCCAATCAGAATATGGCAAGTGTACGGCTTAGATCGTGCCCCCTTTTGCAAGAAACGATCCTAACGGTTGTGCCATGCCTATATAAACCCAACCCAACCCATTTCATTCATTCCTCACATTTAAATCTGATTCTACACTCTCTAAGTGGAAGCATATGCTTCCTACCTGAGAGTGAATCGGGTTCGAATCTTGCGGGGACCTTCTGTAAGTATTCTTTCGTTCTTTTCATTCGTTTTAGCGTTAAAGTCAAACTGCGTTTGACTTTCTGCATTGACCAGTTTATGGTCAATGCGAAGTTCGTTTGAACTTCATAACGTGAGCGTAATCACAATGGTTATAGTCCCTTGTGACTATACCTACTGATTACCACGTTATCTAGGCTCAGTGACGAGTCGTAGTTTCGGCCAAAATGCGTGTTCTCGCGTATTTTGTAACCAAACTACTTTTAGGTATCAAAACCGTTTGTTTTGATACCAAACCTGTTTTCTAACTTAACTAAACATGTTTCGACATGTTTAGCTCGTCACTTTTTAGGTTAGTGCTTATGTAGATTCGTAAGTCAAGCAGTCTAAACAACCGCTTAGACTTACGAACTACACCCGTTTGGTCGATCTTTAGGATCCGACCAAACACATTAGGTGACCATAGTTGTATAGGGAATAACCTTCCAAGGTTATACCTTATGGTCACTGATGTGTGTAAAATGCAACATATAAATTACATCAAATGAGGCATAAAACTAACCCTTTTTAAGTACTAATGTTGGAAAAAGAGTGTTTTTGTCTTCCTTTTGTATTTTCAGGATTAAATGAGCTCAAATTCACAAAAGAAGCAAAAAGACAGCTAAATCCAACATAAATACAAGGAAAGGAACATAAGTTGACTGCCCGACCCCTCAACGGCATCTTCCCAAGCAAAATAGAGAAGGCAGAAGACTGAACACGCCCCGTGCTCAGCTAGCACGGGGCCGTGCCCAAGAAGCAGCAGAAAAGACAAACCTATAGAAGCTTCTATTGCCCACCACGGGGCCGTGTCCAGTGAACACGGGGGCGTGGTGAAAGTACCGCAGGCGCATTAATTGTAATTGCGAATTACAATTAATGAAGGGAGAGAGTGTCAGACAGGCACGGGGGCGTGTCCAGCGGACACGGGGCCGTGCCCAGCCTTCTGTTCAGCCTATAAATAGGAGTGCTTGGTTTCATTTCAACTCATCCCTTGGCACACCACCTCTCTCACACTTCATCCACCACCCACCACCATCACAACACCATCATCCACCACCATCAACCATTGTCCACCGTAGAGTGTGTGAGTCATCTCGGGATCCAAGATTGATCGTAAGAGTTCTTAACAATCAAGGCCATGTTTGCCTAAGTCTCTTACATCACTTGGTGAAGACAAAGTGTCTAGTATAATACTTTTTATTTCTAATCTTTTGCACTTTTTATTTGGTTTTGTATTAATGACTTTAATAACTAGTTACTTATGTTGAAGGTGATCTTTCCTTATCGTTTGTCCGTGGTGTCTTGGCATTATTTTACTGTCTATATAAAATAAAAGATTTTCACCATTCATATCTCCACGGTCTATATGGAGGTATGTTGGCTACCTGGTCGGGGGTTAAGGGAACGGTTTGGTAAAGGTCTTGCCATTGTTCAGCGTTCAGAGGTCCTGCAATGGACCTGGGTCAAATTTAGTAGGACCTCCTTCAATGCTTCACGGTATTGGATGGCGGGGGTCCAAACTCTTTGATCCCCTCATAAGTTAACTACTATTAATACTATAACCCGGCTATTTAGGACTGTATCCCTGCTGACTCAGACTACTTAGTCGAGGGTAACGTCACCGCCAAAAGCGGGGCCTACCATAATTTGCATTAATAACTTGATTAATTATCTTCCAATAATCCACCCTTTTAGGATTGTATCCTTGCTGACTCAAACTACTGGGGTGAGGGTAACGTCACCTTCAAAAGAGGGGCCTACTACAATAACTAAGATAATCTCTTAAATATGTGCAAAAGTGCGGAAATAATCAAAGGTTATACTAGATACGAGTCGGAACCAAATGATTCATCTTGTCTATCTGTTTTTCTTTTATTTTTACTTTTCAGCATTTTAGTTAGTTTTTATTTTTCTTAGTTTAAAACATTTTTCTAAACTTTTTATTTTGATTAGACGTTGAGGATAAACCGGTACTAAAAGCTCTTGTGTCCTTGTACGACCTCGGTATCTTACCAACGCTATACTACGCTCACGATGGGTGCACTTGCCCATATGTGTGTTTAAGTGTTAGTAAAATATCGTGTTTTATAAATTTAAAACTTGGCTAAAATAAGTGTTAAAGGGGCTTAAAATATACACCTAATATATATAACACTTTACCGCACATCAAGTTTTTGGCGCCGCTGCCGGGGACACAAGGATTTTAAGAAAGTTAGGAATCAACGGCCTAATCATTTTTTTTATTTTCTTTTTAATATTTTTTTAGGATTTTCTTTGTTTTTCTGTTTCTGCAGAGCTTAGCACGGGCCGTGCCCGGCATCATCACTGGCAGTTTTTATTTTCTGAGTTACAGAGAGCTGAGCACGGGGCCGTGTCGGTGCAACACGGGGTCGTGTCCAACTCCCAGTAACTGGGATCCAGAAAACAATTACTGTACCGCTGACCACGGGCCGTGTTCACTGAGCACGGGGCCGTGGTGAACATTCTGACCAACATTCTTTTCTGTTTTTATTGCAGGACTTGGAACCCAGGCGCCACATTTGAACCTCCTACGTAGTGCATGAGCTCCAGTTCTAGTAGAGACATAAAAGAACCTTTAGAAGAACCCGAACGCTTTCTCAGAAAAAGACTTAAGGCTAAAAATCAAGAGAAAGTTTCGGGGGACCCACTTCCGATGGCGGACCAACGTACCCTCATGGATTACCTACGGCCCACCGTAGGTAATCTAGGCGCCGCTATCAATGCACCGAATGTTGAAGCCAATAACTTCGAACTTCGGCCGCATTTGATACAAATGCTTCAAAACTCCGCAACCTTTCATGGGCTTGCGGACGAGGATCCCCATCTACATATTACTAATTTCTTAGAAATATGTGATACCTTTCGGATCAATGGAGCATCAAATGACGCCATCCGCCTTCGAATGTTTCCATTTTCACTCAAAGACCGAGCTAAGGCTTGGCTTAACACCCTCCCAGTTGGCTCGGTAAACACCTGGGATGAACTAGCCCAAAAGTTTCTATATAAGTATTTCCCTCCTGCTAAAACGGCTAAATTAATGACTGAAATTAATACATACTCACAAGAGGATGGGGAATCCTTATATGAAACTTGGGAAAGGTTCAAGGAGCTTCTAAGAAAGTGTCCTCATCACGGTCTAGCGGTATGGCAACAAGTATCCACTTTCTACAATGGGTTGTTGCCACACACAAGACAAACACTTGATTCAAGCTCCGGGGGACTTTTAGGTAATCGTCGCCCAAATGAAATATATAATCAAATTGAGGAAATTGCTCAAACCAATTTTCAATGGCACACTCCCCGAGGTAATAAATCTATTGCCCCGGGCGCCCATAAAGTTGATGAAAGCACCTCTTTACAAGCCCAAATCGAGGCCCTCTCTTCGAAAATCAAAAGGCTAGAAATGACAAAAACGGCCTCGGTTATGGCTTGTGAGGGGTGTGGTGGGTCACATGAAAATTGGAGTTGTATGAAAGAATTAGATGAACAAGCGGAAACGGTAAACTACATTGATAATAGACCTAGGCCGTCGGGTCCTCCAACGGGTACCTACAACCAAGGATGGCGTAACCACCCAAATCTTGGTTGGAGAGATCCCGGCAATAGTAGTAACCAACAAAACCAACGAACTAATTTTCAACAACCACAAAATTTCTCTCAACAACAAGGTGGAAGAGAAAGGCTTGAAGATACCCTATCTCGCCTCATCTCCGACACCGAAAAGAAAAACTCGGATCGATTTCAACAATTGGAATCGAATTTTAGAAATCAACAAGCTAGCATTCAAAACGTTGAAAAACAATTAAATCAACTAGCTCAAAATTTCTCTGAGAGACCACAAGGCGCGTTACCAAGTAATACCGAAACCAACCCAAAGGCGTAAGTACACCTCATTACGTTGAGAAACCGAACCGTGGGTCCCGAGGATGAGCCCTTGCCACCAGCTGAAGGAAGTCAGCGCCAGAGCATTACTTCACCCACACCTCAACCAGAAAAGGCTCCTTCAACAAATCAAGAGACCACCAAGACTCATCCAATTCCGTACCCCGGTAGGTTAAATCGTCAAAAGACCGATGAGCAATTCGCAAAGTTCGAAAGTTTACTAAAACAATTGCATGTTAATATTCCTTTTATTGAGGTCCTAACCCAAATGCCTAAATATGCAAAATTCATGAGGGATTTCCTCACTCACAAAAGGAAAATTGAATCATTGCAATTAGTTAACTTAGGCGAAGAATGCTCAGCTTTAGTACTCAACAAACTTCCACAAAAGAAAATCGACCCCGGGAGCTTCACAATTCCTTGCTCGATTGGGGAGTCCCCCGTCCGTAATGCTTTAGCCGATCTTGGGGCTAGCATTAACCTCATGCCCACATCAATGTTCAAGCGACTCGGCCTAAGAACAACAAGCCCTACAAAGATGAGCATACAACTCGCCGACAGGTCCGTCAAATTTCCACAAGGTGTCGCTGAAAATCTGCTAGTTAAGGTTGACAATTTCGTCTTTCCAACCGACTTTGTCATCCTAGACATGGAAGAAGACACCGATGTCCCTCTCATCCTCGGGAGGCCATTTCTAGCCACCGCCCAAGCAGTAGTGGATATGAATAATGGAACTTTAACATTAAAGTTTGGGGATGAGGAAGTAAAATTTGAATGTGGAAAGAAAGTAGAGGAAGAAGATCCGGTCAACTACATGAAGGTCATAGACTCAAGCTTGGATGACGCTCTCCGACGGTGTAACATGGGATGCAATACATCCCACTTGGGTAACATTTGACCAGGCTTTGGGTCTAGCCAAGGACCCTTATAAACGTGGCACACCACGGAGGCATTCCGCGGAACTATCCTTAGTTTAATTTAGATTAATTTTTATGTTTTCTAGTTAGTTTTAATTTGCAGGAATAAAACACACTCATGGTGGTAAGGGATGAAAAGGGGAACGAGAAAAATGATCCCATGCACAAGAACAAGGCAACCCGGCATCAATCTCTCCATTACAGAAGGTTCAACACGGGCCGTGTCCAACCAACACGACCCCGTGCTGAACCCCCTGCAGAAAAATGCCCAGTACAGGTAACTGGACACGGGCCGTGTTCACCAGACACGCCCCCGTGTCCAGGCTTTTGTTTCTTTTCTTTAATTTCTGTTACTGGCACCTGAACACGGGGCCGTGTCCGGTCCCCACGGGGCCGTGTCCAGACTACCAGTAACATAAATCTTTGCTTTTAACACCATTTTACACATCTAATCAACCTAAAAATTTATTTTTGGGACACATTGAGGACAATGTGTAATTTAAGTGTGGGGGGGATGCTAAAACCTTGAAATTTTGCAAGTCCTAAATACAAGCCTTACACAAAACTCTATTGGAACCGCTAATCACCCCAAATTTTTTCAAAAAAAAAAAATTTTTTTACTTGTCTAGGTTTAACTCGGGAAATTCAAGTTCTCAAAAAGGTTATATTTTTACGAATTTACAACCGATAGCGTCGTGATAAAAAGAACCAACATAAGAAAATTATGAAAAGGCATGACAAACTTAGTTAAAATTTGATTATATATACTTGATCACATAAAAACCCATTCCCACAAAAGTGAGTTTTGAGCCTTTATTGAGCATACAATTACATATCATTAAACTAAATGCTCATTTTTCGTTTCTTGTGTGAATAGCCGCTTGGTTCTTACGACTCTAGAACTTGCCATGATGATACATTCCCAGTCCTTATCAACTTAAACCCGAGTAAGTAAATGATGGAGGCATTAGGACTAACCCTTTTTATTTCTACACCATTTTTTTTTTCTTTTTCTTTTACCACCTACCCAAAAATCCCCCTAGTTAGCCCCTTTGAGCCTAAACCTTTTACCCACCAAAACCTTTTTCATTTTTAACCCTTTGTTTTAGTAACAAGTTCGGTTTTTCGTATGATCGTTCGAAAAAAAAAATGTGTTGATGATGAAGCAAAAGAAAATAAACAAACAAGCTCATCAAAAATAACTTTGTTTGAATAAAAGCTTCATCAAAATAAAAGTTACAAAAAATAGAAAGTCCTACGAAAACCGACACTTGTTACGCTTTTTCACCCTGTTACTAACCACTAACCACTAACCCAACCACCTACCTTTAACCCAAGCCTAACCCTTCACCCACAAAGTCCTCTTGATATTTACAAAGGTATAAAAGTTAAAAAGGAGGAGGATTGATTGCTTGGCAAGCCTATGGTAGGAGTAAGTTCCATGCCGCTCTCGAGTGATTCACTAAAAATACACCTTCGGCCGAGTGTGAGTGATTTCTCCCGTGAGGTATGTGAACTAGTATATAAATGGAATTTTAAAAAGGCATGTTATGCCCAAATAAGTAATTTCTCCTATGAAACGTTCTAGACAAATCATAACGAATAGGATTGTAAATAAATAAAAATAAAACCCAAAAAGATCTTGGATTCCCAACACTCTATGACAAGCCAAAACCTTCTCTTCTACCCATTCCATTTGGGAGTGTAAGCCACATATTAAAGAGTTTTGCTTGAGGACAAGCAAAAGTTCAAGTGTGGGGGTATTTGATGTGTGTAAAATGCAACATATAAATTAAATCAAATGAGGCATAAAACTAACCCTTTTTAAGAACTAATGTTGGAAAAAGAGTGTTTTTATCTTCCTTTTGTATTTTCAGGATTAAATGAGCTCAAATTCACAAAAGAAGCAAAAAGACAGCTAAATCCAACATAAATACAAGGAAAGGAACATAAGTGGACTGCCCGACCCCTCAACGGCATCTTCCCAAGCAAAATAGAGAAGGCAGAAGACTGAACACGCCCCGTGCTCAGCCAGCACGGGGCCGTGCCCAAGAAGCAGCAGAAAAGACAAACCTATAGAAGCTTCTATTGCCCACCACGGGGCCGTGTCCAGTGAACACGGGGGCGTGGTGAAAGTACTGCAGGCGCATTAATTGTAATTGCGAATTACAATTAATGAAGGGAGAGAGTGTCAGACAGGCACGGGGGCGTGTCCAGCGGACACGGGGCCGTGCCCAGCCTTCTGTTCAGCCTATAAATAGGAGTGCTTGGTTTCATTTCAACTCATCCCTTGGCACACCACCTCTCTCACACTTCATCCACCACCCACCACCATCACAACACCATCATCCACCACCAGCATCCATTGTCCATCGTAGAGTGTGTGAGTCGTCTCGGGATCCAAGATTGATCGTAAGAGTTCTTGACAATCAAGGCCATGTTTGCCTAAGTCTCTTACATCACTTGGTGAAGACAAAGTGTCTAGTATAATACTTTTTATTTCTAATCTTTTGCACTTTTTATTTGGTTTTGTATTAATGACTTTAATAACTAGTTACTTATGTTGAAGGTGATCTTTCCTTATCGTTTGTCCGTGGTGTCTTGGCATTATTTTACTGTCTATATAAAATAAAAGATTTTCACCCTTCATATCTCCACGGTCTATATGGAGGTATGTTGGCTACCTGGTCGGGGGTTAAGGGAACGGTAAAGGTCTTGCCATTGTTCAGCGTTTAGAGGTCCTGCAATGGACCTGGGTCAAATTTAGTAGGACCTCCTTCAATGCTTCACGGTATTGGATGGCGGGGGTCCAAACTCTTTGATCCCCTCATAAGTTAACTACTATTAAAACTATAACCCGGCTATTTAGGACTGTATCCCTGCTGACTCAGACTACTTAGTCGAGGGTAACGTCACCGCCAAAAGCGGGGCCTACCATAATTTGCATTAATAACTTAATTAGTTATCTTCCAATAATCCACCCTTTTAGGATTGTATCCTTGCTGACTCAAACTACTGGGGTGAGGGTAACGTCACCTTCAAAAGAGGGGCCTACTACAATAACTAAGATAATCTCTTAAATATGTGCAAAAGTGCGGAAATAATCAAAGGTTATACTAGATACGAGTCGGAACCAAGTGATTCATCTTGTCTATCTGTTTTTCTTTTATTTTTACTTTTCAGCATTTTAGTTAGTTTTTATTTTTCTAGTTTAAAACATTTTTCTAAACTTTTTATTTTGATTAGACGTTGAGGATAAACCGGTACTAAAAGCTCTTGTGTCCTTGGACGACCTCGGTATCTTACCAACGCTATACTACGCTCACGATGGGTGCACTTGCCCATATGTGTGTTTAAGTGTTAGTAAAATATCGTGTTTTATAAATTTAAAACTTGGCTAAAATAAGTGTTAAAGGGGCTTAAAATATACACCTAATATATATAACACTTTACCGCACATCAGTCACCTAGTTTAAGTAGTTGTATGATTGGTAGTTTATATGCCTTAGGTAAATTACCAAAATACCCTTTTCATGTGTAATTGGTAATTAAGCATATGTAACCTAAACTTTTGTCATTTAACTGATTATGTAACATAATTAAGTATGTTAGGGCATATAATACTTGTCATAGGGCTAGTTAGGCGCGTTATACGCGAACGACGCGTTAAAGTAGCATAAGCTACCTAAACGGGTCGTGACGGGTCGTAAGCACTTAGGTTAGGTTTCCTTTAGTATGTAGGCCTTGTTAAACCATATCATATGAGTTCCCACGCTCATTTGGTTCACGAGACCTCATACTATCCAATCCCCCGATTTAGGTTCGGTTATTTATGTACTTACCTATATTAGGTACCGTTTGATTTCCGGGACTCCTCTAGCTTGCTTGGTAGTTGTTCAAGACTTCTAAGCACTCTCAAGTGAGTACATAGTCCCCTCTTTTACTGTTTTCAAACTGTTTTGGGGTGAAGCATGTGTACCTATATGTTATTTTCATGTTTTCAAAAGTATAATTGATTATACATATTTGTACTTATCTTTTTTTTTTACAAACTGAATGATTATTTATGGTTTAAACTCTAAAATTTTCTTAAAAGATTATAAAATAAATGTTTGGAATAGTACTTATTTGGTTCACCAGGCCGGTTGGTAGTATGATATAGCGCTATAGGATTTGACACCCCATTCCTGTTGTCATGAAATGTCTGAAACCAATTTGTTTCTCCATCCAAATAGGGATTGCCTTTGTGGTATTCTTATAGTCCCAAAGGTGTATTTTGATGCACTAGGTCTGAATGAATTCTTAAGTCTCATTATTTTTGTATATTAAATTATACTCCCAAAAGTATAGTTTGATATGCTCTCATATGTGATATTGTACAAAACCAACATGTATTTTGTTAATCATTAAAACATCGTTGATATGTTATTTGTAATCCAAAACATAGTTTAATATGTTATTTATCAATCCAAAGTATACTTTTAATATACTACTGAAAATTTATTTACTTTAACCACTAATGTGTATTTAATATACTATTGTTTTACAATTGGTTTTGGTTAGTGTTTAGATAACGGGCGGGTGTAGTGTGATGAAAACATGGTAGATACGCCGCTGGTACTTCTTATATATAAGTGTTTTCATCACATTACATACCGTGGCGTTATTTAGTACACTTGGGTTAACGATTTTGGAACTGAAATATATTTTAATATATTACTTATTCGACTTTCTTAAAACCAAAGTATATTTATATATATACTATGAATCTTGTTATCAAAATATTGTTTTTCAAACAATATATTTTTATAACAAACTTATTCTACTTACTTATTAAATTAACTATGTATTATTACTTTATATCATTCAATTTCTTATAAATGATTTATAAAAGAAAACCTTTTTCAAGGATCATGACTGCTTTTATTAAAACTTTTTCTTTAAACTCATAAGTCATGAATCCTATTTTCACAAAACCTATGTATCTCACAGGCATTTTTATGCTGACGTACCTATTTTTACACATGTTTCAGGTGCTGCTTTGTGATGATTGATGATATATGCTACACTTAGGATGGACTCGTGCCTTAGTGACTTTAAAACTTGAAAGATAATAGTTGTACTTATATGATTGTATTAAAACAATGAGTTCATTTATTCAATAAAACAAAATTATTTATTCCATGGTTGTGAAACAATGATTCTGTTACAACACTCCCCGACGTTTCCGCCACGTTTTGTTGTTTTACGTGGTCGGGGTGTGACACTATGGACATTACGAGTTCCTGGTTATGCCGTTCGGGTTGACAAACACGCCAGCCGTGTTCATGGACTTGATGAACAGAGTCTGTAAGCCGTATCTCGATAAGTTCGTGATCGTGTTTATTGATGACATTTTGATCTACTCAAAGACGAAAGAAGATCATGAGCAACACTTAAGAGCTATTTTAGAGCTGCTTAAAAAGGAGAAGCTATACGCGAAGTTTTCAAAGTGCGAGTTCTGGTTATGCGAAGTCCAGTTCCTTGGTCATGTAGTAAATGGAAATGGAATCCATGTGGATCCTACAAAGATTGAAGCAATCAAGAATTGGGAGACTCCTAAGACGCCAACCGAGATTCGACAGTTCCTAGGTTTGGCAGGATACTACCACAGGTTCATTGAGGATTTCTCGAAAATCGCTCAACCTTTGACCTCTCTCACCCAGAAAGACAAGAAGTTTGATTGGGGAGACAAACAAGAAGAAGCATTCCAGTTGTTGAAGAACAAGCTTTGCGATGCACCAATTTTATCTCTACCCGAAGGCACTGACGACTTCGTGGTATATTGCGACGCCTCGCGTCAAGGTTTGGGATGTATGTTGATGCAGCGTCAGAAGGTTATAGCATATGCATCTCGCCAGCTGAAAGTTCACGAGAAAAATTATACCACGCATGATTTGGAATTAGGCGCGGTGGTATTTGCATTGAAGATCTGGCGACATTACTTATATGGAACGCGGTGTACGATCTATACTGATCACAAGAGCCTGCAACATATCTTCGATCAAAAAGAGCTTAACATGAGACAACGACGCTGGGTTGAATTGTTGAACGACTACGATTGTGAGATCAAGTATCACCCATGGAAGGCGAATGTAGTCGCCGATGCCTTAAGTCGGAAAGAAAGGATTAAGCCCATAAGGGTTAGGGCTTTGGAAATGATTGTTCAGACAGATCTCACATTGCACATTCGTGCTGCGCAGAGGGAAGCTCTTAAAAGGGAGAATCTTGAAAATGAATATCTCCGGGGGATGGAGAAGCAATTGGTACCAAAGGAGGATGGAACATTATGTTTCTTGGGAAGAATTTGGGTTCCTTTCTTTGGTGGTCTGAGAGACGTTATTTTTTATGAGGCTCACAAGTCACGGTACTCGATTGTAACACCTCGAAAATTTCATGTCCAATGTAATATCGACACGTGTCATGAACTTTAAACGGGTAAAGGATTACTTTAGAAGGACTAAAGTTGACAGACAGAGAAGTACATGAATAACAGGGTTCAAAGTGTCAACAATGAATAAATATATCTTTCAATAACCCTACACGATGTTTATACCCTTAAACGAATGAATTATGTATCATACGAAACTAATTGTGGAAGAAAGTGAGAGATTACAAACTATAGGGGTTAAATGTGTCAACATGTTTAAAGTATACCTCTGAGTGACCTTTTAATGAACCGAAGCTTTGTAATGATTAATTATGCTCACTAGAATAAGTGGTAAAAATTTCACAAGGTTTTGATTCCGTATGAGGAAGTTATGTTATCATTCGTATGCGAGGGGTTAAAAGCGTCGACATTGATATTTAAGGCTTTTTGGGTGACCATAAAGATGACCGAGGACTTCACAAAGATTGTTTATGTCTTGGAGTCCTTAGGAATCAATATAGAGGGCTCAAAGTGCAAAAAGAAAGGTTAAAACAACTTTTGGAAGGACCAAGGACCAAAAATGCAATAATTGAAAACTTGTTGAACTGAACCCAGGCCTCACACGGGGCGCGTAAGACCAGGCAGGTCCTTTACGCGGGCCGCCTGAGTTCCCCAGCACCAAAAAAACCTGACAGGTGTCTGTCCAGCCCGTTTAACCGACTCAAATGGCTTGATTTCAATACCATGTGCTGCACAAACAAGTTTTTAGGCTCTAGGGACACTTGTATTGATCAGGGATCCATCCTAGACTTGTTTGGCATCATCTTGATCCATCCAAGATCACTATATAAAGGAGCACTTGTTGCAACTTTTGATCAATCATTCTAGCTTCATTTGTGGAACTTCCTGGAGCACAAGAGCAGTCCCTAAGCATCATTAGTCGTGCATAGGACCTTGGTAAGCTTCCTTAACCTTCCTTAATCATGTTTTACTTAGTTTATTAGCTTAAAGTCAAACCATCGTAATTAAGGTTTGACTTAACGATTAATCACTAATGGTCCAGTGATTAGTCAAATTGAAAGTAGTTATAAGTTGGTAATTATGTGGGCATTAAACCCTTAAGAGGGTACCCTCTGATTCCCGCTCTAACTAAGTCATTTGTCGGGTCAAAGTTTGTTATAAAAAGTCAACAGAAACTTAATTTTCGAATTAACACATGATTAGCAATGTAGAAGACATGTAACCTATTTTACCACTCATATAACTTGGTAATCAATGCAAGAACATGTCTAAGCATGTCCGACCCGACAATTTTCAGTTTAGGACCGGTTCGGAACCGAAAGTCGCATAAATTGACCATTGCTTTGACTTTCAGTTCTGAACCTTATTAGCATGATTTAGAAATGCCTTAGAGATTCATTAGGAACAACTTGTATGATAGTATAACCCTCTGCGATTATACTACTTGACTCGTTGATTGTTTCCGTTAATTGCTTAATGTTGACCATAATGCCCTTTTGACCATAAAACAAGATTTTTGGAAATGTGAGAGGACAATAATCTTTGTTACTGATTTATAAACATGTCCCT
Organism: Helianthus tuberosus; assembly: GCA_030545235.1. NCBI lineage: Eukaryota > Viridiplantae > Streptophyta > Magnoliopsida > Asterales > Asteraceae > Helianthus > Helianthus tuberosus. Next base: position 123,262,937 of record CM060451.1, on the reverse strand, counting down.
AAAGTTTCACATCAGTTTGAGGTCTAGATTAGGAGTTATGCTCAATAGCGTAATTAGAAAGCTTTTATTAATTAAACGACATAATTAGCGTAAAGCCTATATAAACCAAATTTTTGACACCAAATATTTTACCCACAGATGTAATATAATATTTTGGGATTTTTGAATATTTTTAATTAATTTTAAACTGATCATAACACAGGGTTATTACCTTGATTCGGTAATTACCGATTATACCCTATTCGTTTATAAAATGAGTTTTACACAACATTTTGATACCAAATCTTTTGCTACTAATTTTATATGATAAATGAAGTAATTTGAACTTATAACCTGATCAGAAAACTCAGATTTCCTATTATAACCCGGAAATCGCTTTAAACGACTTTTTAAGCGTATTAAACACATAGTATGGGTTAAAACCATTCTTGTCATATACGGCTTATCACCAACTGATATAACTTATTAAATTAAGTAGTTTTACTGATTACTTCAGACCCGAATCTCAGAATTATATTTAACCTCTTTTATAACCTTTAAAATGACCAAAATACCCCTACGGGGCTTAAATTGAGATTAAACTCGTTTTGGGCATAATGGAAGGTATCCTACTGATATCACAACATACTTAAAGCATATTAACTTAGGAAACCTATATATGACTCACTTGGTTAGCCGTTACGCACTTTTCGCATTCGGATCGGCTTATGTAACTAGTTTGCATATATTAGCCGAAACGGGTCAAACCATATCGTTTTTGTCTCAAAATCCAGAAAGTGTTTAAGTTACCCATATTAAACAAGCATACAAGCTTGTCAAGTCAAAACCACATTCTAAGCCGGTCTTCGCTTTATCATGCGTTTGAACCATGTCTTCCTTTTGAAAACTAACCGGTCTAAGTCTAAGCTTAATTAAGACCCGTTAGGAATCTAATAGGTTATTAAAACCTTCGTTCCAGATTAGGAGACTAGCAAAAGCTACGTGCACTTGCTGTTGTGATTTATACTTTGGTCAGGTAAATACTTTTAACTTATTTTCCCTATACGGGCTTGGGGTACGGTATTTTAATAATACAGCTTGGTCGGGTATGAAGTCGTACAATCAGATATTGATTAAAAAGATACATAACCCGTTTTATTCTGTTTTGGTTGATGCAATGCCTTTGGGGGGTTAATGACCATGTCCTGGATATCCTCGGCTCATTCGTTAGAAATGGCCACGACTTAAGCACGGGGTGTAGGCATACACCTGACAGATGCGTATGTAAAAAGGTAGTCCACAAGAAGGGTATTCTTCTTGTGGGTATTATACCAAGTGGTTGTCTATTAATCTTGTTAAACCGGCTCTTCTAACCGGGTCCTAAATGGATGACAAACATGTAAAACTGTATACAAGTTTATTTTTAAATAATTATCCCAAGTTATAAAAGATATTTTGTGCCATGTGCATTCAAACCAATTTTCTCAAACTCTTTTCAAAATGAGTCAGTTAATTGTATTTACCAGTGTAAACTGACGTATTTTCCAAAAAGGTTAAGTGTAGGTACTATACGAAATAGGCTGGCTACTCCAGGCATCAATAATCAAGTCTTACAAGCTCTAGATGTTAAAGTCTTTTAAACAATGATTTTATTTACCTTTTGATCCGCCTGTGGATCCTTTACAGTCCGTTGTAATACTTTGATATTACTATTTATTCTGTTCGTAATGTGATTCATACCTTTTGCTTCCGCTGTGCATTTATATTTTGTGTTGTTTGACTATGATGATATCAACTACATCACGATACTCCCCACCAGACCCACCAGTAATACGTGGAAATATCGGGGTGTGACAGGTTGGTATATGAGCCAACACTGAGTGAATTAAACACTAACCTTGTGTGTTTAATCTCAGTTACACAATTGCACATTCTTTGATTCTCGAGTCTAGACAAAGAACATAGGACTAATCCTAATTTGTTTTATTTTGTCTTTTAATTGTTTCCTTTGTTATTTTCTGATTAGCCCCTGCATGGGCAAGTCATTTTTATTAGAAGTCCCGTTTTGGGCAACCATGTACTTGTTTAAAATTTTAAAGGAACGGTTAGATTTAAAATAACATTCCTATTATAAGATCTACCATTATAATAAAATGGCAAAATCTAAAAAGGACGAGACCTAGCCATGTGCCACCTTAAGACAGGGCCAAGATGGTAGTTCCACAATTAGATTCAGATCCATATTAACATCTCAATTTAGGATTGTTCTGCGTTAAATATTAAAAAGAATCTTAAAGGTAAAACCTAGCCTAAATGTCGTTGCAGACATGGCCAAGATGGTAAAACCTATTCAAAAGATTCCAATCCTTGGTAACATCTGAAGACATGTTAACATTGGTGGCAAAAATGTGATTCGATAAAATCGCATAAGTCATCCTTAAATTGGATTACTCATTTCCTTATTAAAATAATCATCCCTTAAGGATGAAGTGCCCACGGGCTATAATTAACGTCCTCTGAGACTAAAGACAGTGGTAGCCTACAACTCCCTGTCAAGAAAAGGTAATGAACTATGTTCAAACCTTAATGCCTTGATTCTCTGAAATCATGGCTTATGATTTAGATTGTCCCTGTGACTAGGCCTTTTGTGCCACTAATAATACTGTTATTGTTTTATAATTAGGATAAATTAAATAAAAATCCTAAATAAATATGATTAACAAATTAACCAATTATGGTATGTGTTTACCATGGTTAATGAATTGCCATAAAAGACAGTTCCATAATAAACTCCCAAATAAATTATTGTCAATATCTTATGTAACAGTTCAAACTACATGGCTGACTCAGATGAGATCAACAGTCACCCAAGGGAGGATCATGATAATACCCGAATTAACATAGCGGGTGCAGAACTGCAAGCATTAATAGACAATGCTGTTACAAAAGCTATAGAGCGGCAGTATAATGAATCTAGCGGGACTCGAAGTAGGACCCTATCCACACCGCATTCCAAGTCTAAGACTCATTCAGAGGCTTACAACAAGCCACCCTCTAAGAAAGATGAGCCAAAGAAAGATGATGATCGACATTCCTCAAACCAAAACAGTGTTCCATCCAAGAGGATAGTATTTGATGATAAACCACGTACCAAGTCCTGTACTTATAAGTACTTTGTTTCCTGCAAACCCCGGGATTTCACTGGGGAGAAGGGGGCAATTGACTGTATGACTTGGTTAGATGAAATGGACACCGTGGTCGATATCAGCGGTTGTGCTGAAAGGGACGTAGTGAAGTATGTATCCCAATCATTGAAGGGAGAGGCATTAGCATGGTGGAAGTCTCTCATTCAAGCAGCTGGAAAGATCCCACTCTACAATCTGACATGGGATCAGTTTGTTGCTCTCATTAAGGAGAATCACTGCCCTCAGCATGAGGTTGAAAGAATTGAGTCAGATTTCTTATCGTTGGTTATGAAAAACCTAGATTGCCAAGCTTATCTTACAAGCTTCAACACGATGTCAAGATTGGTTCCTTACCTTGTGACACCAGAACCCAAAAGGATTGCTCGCTTCATTGGGGGTTTAGCCCCAGAAATCAAAGCCAGTGTTAAGGCTTCAAGACCTGCTACTTTTAGATCAGCAGCTGATCTATCTTTGTCTCTTACCTTAGATGCGGTCAGGTTGAGATCGCTAAAGAATTCTGAAGAAGGTAAGAGAAAGCGTGAGGATGATAACTCACGAGGGTCGGAGAAGAAGCACAAAGGAAACACTGATTCCAAGAAGTTTGGGTCTGGAAAGAATAGCCAACAAGCTGAGGAAAAGCCAAAGTGCAAGACTTGCCAAAAACGCAACTTTGGAAAATGCAGGCTTGAGACCAAGTCTCAATCAGGATCACCTGCATGTGGGATATGCAAGTCTAAAGAGCACAAAACGATAGAGTGCAAGAAGATAAAAGACGCAACATGCTACAATTACAATGAGAAAGGGCATATCAAGACCAACTGCCCTAAATACGCCAAGAAGCCTGAAGAGGTCAAGAACACCAATGCAAGGGTCTTCCAGATGAATGCATAGGAAGCCGTTCAGGACGACAATGTGATCACATGTACCTTCCTCATAAATGATGTCTATGCAAGAGTATTGTTTGATTCAGGAGCTGATAAGTCGTTTGTAGATAATAAGTTTTGTAAGTTGATGAATTTACCTGTTAAAACCCTAAGTGTGAAATATGAGGTGGAATTAGCTGATGGTACCTTAGAAACTACCTCAACCGTGTTAGATGGATGTTTCATATCCATTAGGAACCACTCTTTTCCATTGTCCCTACTTCCTTTGAAGTTAGCCGGTTCGATATAGTTATAGGCATGGACTGGTTATCGCATAACCAAGCCCAGATCGTCTGCAATATGAAGCAAGTGGTGATCAAGACTCCGTCTGGTGAGTCACTTACCATTCAGGGAGATACCCAATATGGACTGCCGGAGCAAGTGTCTATGCTCAAGGCATCTAGATGTTTGAAGAAGGGTTGTGTCATTTATATAGCACAGGTAACTATTGATGAGCAGAAGCCTAAGGTTGAAGACATTCCAGTCATTTCTGAGTACCCTAAAGTTTTCCCAGAAGAACTACCTGGTTTGCCACCAGATAGGCAAGTAGAATTCAGAATTGACATCATCCCCGGAGCAGCGCCTGTCGCGGGAGCTCCTTATAGGTTGGCACCAACAGAAATGAAGGAGTTGAGAACCCAATTAGATGATTTGTTAGCCAAAGGTTTTATTAGACCTAGTTCGTCTCCTTGGGGAGCACCAATCCTGTTTGTAAAGAAGAAGGATGGATTGATGCGTTTATGCATCGATTATCGTGAACTTAACAAGGTCACTATTAAGAATAGGTATCCTTTGCCCAGGATCGACGATCTGTTTGATCAATTACAAGGGGCAAGCTACTTCTCCAAGATTGATTTGAGGTCAGGCTATCATCAATTGAAGGTTAAAGATGAAGATGTACACAAAACTGCATTTAGGACTCGCTATGGCCATTACGAGTTCCTAGTGATGCCTTTTGGGCTCACTAATGCACCAGCAGCATTCATGGATGTCCTGAATCGCGTCTGTAAACCTTACTTGGACAAATTTGTTATCATCTTCATTGACGACATTCTGATATATTCAAAGAATCAAGCTGACCACGAGAAGCATCTTCGGTGCATTCTGGAACTGCTTCAGCAGGAGAAACTTTATGCCAAATTTTCTAAGTGTGAATACTGGCTTCGTGAAGTCCAATTCCTTGGACATGTTGTTAGTGAGCGTGGTATCCAAGTAGATCCCGCTAAGGTTGAAGCTGTTATCAATTGGCAAGAGCCAAAGACGCCTACAGAGATTCGTAGCTTTCTAGGTTTAGACGGATATTATAGGCGATTTATTGAAAAATTCTCAAGGATTGCTGCACCCCTAACTTCCTTGACGTGTAAGAATATTAAGTTTGATTGGGGTCCTAAGCAACAGGAATCCTTTGATATCCTTAAGCAAAAGTTGAGCAATGCACCTGTGTTGACATTGCCTGATGGAATAGAAGAGTTTGTGGTATATTGTGATGCATCACACACCGGTATGGGATGTGTGCTTATGCAGAAAGGCAAGGTTATTGCCTAAGATTCTCGATAGTTAAAGGTGCACGAGAAGAACTACACCACCCATGACTTGGAGTTGGGTGTCGTTGTATTTGCACTAAAACTTTGGAGGCATTACTTGTATGGGACTAAGTGTGTGATCTATTCTGATCACAAGAGCCTTCAACACTTGTTTAATCAGAAGGACTTAAATATGAGGCAGCGACGATGGATGGAAACTTTGAATGATTATGAATGTGAAATAAGATACCATCCGGGAAAAGCGAATGTAGTTGCCGATGCCTTGAGTAGAAAGGAAAGGGTTAAGCCTATAAGAATCAATGCCAAGAGCATTGAGATAAAGAATGGTTTGAATGAAAGGTTGTTAGCTGCACAGAAGGAAGCTGTGCTAGAAGCTAACTATCCTGATGAGAAGCTAGGAGTAACTGAAGAACAGTTATCCTATGGCAAGGACGGAATTCTGAGGTTAAATGGGCGAATATGGGTTCCAGTTTATGGAGGACTTCAGGATGTCATCCTCCAGGAAGCCCACAGTTCTAAATACTCCGTTCATCCTGGAGCTGACAAGATGTACCAAGACCTGAAGGCAAATTTTTGGTGGATAGGCTTGAAGAAGTCTATAGCTGCCTATGTAGCTAAATGTTTGACGTGTGCGTAAGTCAAAGCTGAACATCAGAAGCCGTCAGGTTTGCTACAACAGCCTGAACTTCCCACCTGGAAGTGGGAAATGGTGACAGTGGATTTCATCACCAAGTTTCCAAAGACAAAGAAAGGAAATGATACTATATGGGTGATAGTAGATAGACTGACTAAGTCAGCATATTTCCTACCCATTAAGGAGACCTATAGCTCCGACATGTTAGCCTAATTGTACGTAGATAAGATTGTATCTCTGCATGGCGTACCAGTTTCTATTATCTCTGACAGAGATACTAGATACACGTCACATTTTTGGAAAAGTTTCCAACAATCTTTGGGCACGCGCTTAAATTTTAGTACGGCTTACCATCCTCAGACGGACGGGCAGAGTGAGCGTACCATCCAAACTTTGGAAGACATGCTTCGTGCATGTGTGATTGACTTAGGTGGTAGTTGGGATAACCACCTGCCATTAATCGAGTTCTCGTATAACAATAGCTATCATACAAGCATTAAGGCTGCGCCTTTTGAGGCATTATATGGTAGAAAGTGCAGAACGCCCGTTTATTGGGCGGAAGTTGGAGATATACAACTAACGGGACCTGAAATAGTCCTGGAGATGACAGATAAGATTGTGCAGATACGCGATCGTCTCAAAGCTGCCAGGGATAGGCAGAAGAGCTACGCGGACTTGAGGCGTAAACCTCTGAAGTTCGAAGTAGGTGACAAGGTACTACTTAAAGTATCACCCTGGAAAGGGGTAATGCATTTTGGCAAGAAAGGCAAGTTAAGCCCCAGATACATAGGACCATTCGAGATCATCGAATGTGTCGAATCAGTGGCTTATAAGTTAAATTTTCCTAAAGAGCTCAGTGGTATTCATAACGTATTTCACATCTGCAATCTGAAGAAATGTCTAGCTGATGAATCACTAGTCATACCACGTATAGATGTGCACATCGATGAGAGCTTGAAGTTTGTTGAAAAACCTGTGTCAATCGAGGATCGACAGGTTAAGAAGCTTCGAAGGAAGCATGTACCAATTGTCAAGGTTAAATGGGATGCCCGCAGAGGTCCCGAGTACACGTGGGAGGTAGAATCCACAATGAAAGAAAAGTACCCTCATTTATTTCAGTAAATCTCGAGGTCGAGATTTCTTTTAAGGGGGTGAGGATGTAACACCTCGAAAATTTCATGTCCAATGTAATATCGACACGTGTCATGAACTTTAAACGGGTAAAGGATTACTTTAGAAGGACTAAAGTTGACAGACAGAGGAAGTACATGAATAACAGGGTTCAAAGTGTCAACAATGAATAAATATATCTTTCAATAACCCTACACAATGTTTATACCCTTCAACGAATGAATTATGTATCATACGAAACTAATTGTGGAAGAAAGTGAGAGATTACAAACTACAGGGGTTAAATGTGTCAACATGCTTAAAGTATACCTCTGAGTGACCTTTTAACGAACTGAAGCTTTGTAATGATTAATTATGCTCACTAGAATAAGTGGTAAAAATTTCACAAGGTTTCGATTCCGTATGAGGAAGTTATGCTATCATTCGTATGCGAGGGGTTAAAAGCGTCGACACTGATATTTAATGCTTTTCGGGTGACCATAAAGATGTCCGAGGACTTCACAAAGATTGTTTATGTCTTGGAGTCCTTAGGAATCAATATAGAGGGCTCAAAGTGCAAAAAGAAAGGTTAAAACAACTTTTGGAAGGACCAAGGACCAAAAATGCAATAATTGAAAACTTGTTGAACTGAACCCAGGCCTCACACGGGGCGCGTAAGACCAGGCAGGTCCTTTACGTGGGCCGCCTAAGTTCCCCATCACCAGAAAAACCTGACAGGTGTCTGTCCAGCCCGTTTAACCGACTCAAATGGCTTGATTTCAATACCATGTGTTGCACAAACAAGTTTTTAGGCTCTAGGGACACTTGTATTGATCAGGGATCCATCCTAGACTTGTTTGGCATCATCTTGATCCATCCAAGATCACTATATAAAGGAGCATTTGTTGCAACTTTTGATCAATCATTCTAGCTTCATTTTTGGAACTTCCTGGAGCACAAGAGCAGTCCCTAAGCATCATTAGTTGTGCATAGGACCTTGATAAGCTTCCTTAACCTTCCTTAATCATGTTTTACTTAGTTTATTAGCTTAAAGTCAAACCGTCGTAATTAAGGTTTGACTTAATGATTAATCACTAATGGTCCAGTGATTAGTCAAATTGAAAGTAGTTATAAGTTGGTAATTATGTGGGCATTAAACCCTTAAGAGGGAACCCTCTGATTCCTGCTCTAACTAAGTCATTTGTCGGGTCAAAGTTTGTTATAAAAAGTCAACAGAAACTTAATTTTCGAATTCAAACATGATTAGCAATGTAGAAGACGTGTAACCTGTTTTACCACTCATATAACTTGGTAATCAATGCAAGAACATGTCTAAGCATGTCCGACCCGACAATTTTCAGTTTAGGACAGGTTCGGAACCGAAAGTCGCATAAATTGACCATTGCTTTGACTTTCAGTTCTGACCCTTATTAGCATGATTTAGAAATGCCTTAGAGATTCATTAGGACCAGCCTGTATGATAGTATAACCCTCTGCGATTATACTACTTGACTCGTTGATTGTTTCCGTTAATTGCTTAATGTTGACCATAATGCCCTTTTGACCATAAAACGAGATTTTTGGAAATATGAGAGGACAATAATCTTTGTTACTGATTTATAAACATGTCCCTAAAATTTCACATCAGTTTGAGGTCTAGATTAGGAGTTATGCTCAATAGCGTAATTAGAAAGCTTTTTATTAATTAAACGACATAATTAGCGTAAAGCCTATCTAAACCAAATTTTTGACACCAAACCTTTTACCCACTGATGTAATATAATATTTTGGGATTTTTGAAGATTTTTAATTATTTTTAAACTGATCATAACATAGGGTTATTACCTTGATTCGGTAATTACCGATTATACCCTTTTCGTTTATAAAATGAGTTTTACACAACATTTTGATACCAAATCTTTTGCTACTAATTTTATATGATAAATGAAGTAATTTGAACTTATAACCTGATCAGAAAACTCAGATTTCCTGTTATAACCCGGAAATCGCTTTAAACGACTTTTTACGCGTATTAAACACATAGTATGGGTTAAAACCATTCTTGTCAGATAAGACTTATCACCAACTAATATAACCTATTAAACTAAGTAGTTTTACTGATTACTTCAGACCCGAATCTCAGAATTATATTTAACCTCTTTTATAACCTTTAAAATGACCAAAATACCCCTACCGGGCTTAAATTGAGATTAAACTCGTTTTGGGCATAATGGAAGGTATCCTACTAATATCACAACATAATTAAAGCATATTAACTTAGGACACCTATATATGACTCACTTGGTTACCCGTTACGCACTTTTCGCGTTCGGATCGGCTTATGTAACTAGTTTGCATATATTAGCCGAAACGGGTCAAACCATATCGGTTTTGTCTCAAAATCCAGAAAGTGTTTAAGTTACCCATATTAAACAAGCATACAAGCTTGTCGGGTTAAAACCACATTCTAAGCCGGTCTTCGCTTTATCATGCGTTTGAACCATGTCTTCCTTTTGAAAACTAACCGGTCTAAGTCTAAGCTTAATTAAGACCCGTTAGGAATCTAATAGGTTATTAAAACCTTCGGTCCATATTAGGAGCCCAGTAAAAGCTACGTGCACTTGCTGTTGTGATTTATACTTTGCTCAGGTAAATACTTTTAACTTATTTTCCCTATACGGGCTTGGGGTACGGTATTTTAATAATACCACTTGGTCGGGTATGAAGTCGTACAATCAGATATTGATTAAAAAGATACATAACCCGTTTTATTCTGTTTTGTTTGATGCAATGCCTTTGGGGGGTTAATGACCGTGTCCTGGATATCCTCGGCTCATTCGTTAGAAATGGCCACGACTTAAGCACGGGGTGTAGGCATACACCTGACAGATGCGTATGTAAAAAGGTAGTCCACAAGAAGGGTATTCTTCTTGTGGGTATTATACCAAGTGGTTGTCTATTAATTTTGTTAAACCGGCTCTTCTAACCTGGTCCTAAATGGACGACAAACATGTAAAACTGTATACAAGTTTATTTTTAAATAATTATCCCAAGTTATAAAAGATATTTTGTGCCATGTGCATTCAAACCAATTTTCTCAAACTCTTTTCAAAATGAGTCAGTTAATTGTATTTACCGGTGTAAACTAATTTATTTTCCAAAAAGGTTAAGTGCAGGTACTATACGAAATAGGCTGGCTACTCCAGGCATCAATAATCAAGTCTTGCAAGCTCTAGATATTAAAGTCTGTTGAACAATGATTTTATTTACCTTTTGATCCGCCTGTGGATCCTTTACAGTCCGTTGTAATACTTTGATATTACTATTTATTCGGTTCGTAATGTGATTCATACCTTTTGCTTCCGCTGTGCATTTATATTTTGTGTTGTTTGACTATGATGATATCAACTACGTCACGATACTCCCCACCGGGCCCACCGGTAATACGTGTAAATATCGGGGTGTGGCATCGATCCATCCAGGATCGGATAAAATGTACCAAGATCTAAAGGATTTCTATTGGTGGCCAAGGATGAAAGGCGACGTTGCGATATATGTTGGCAAATGTTTGACTTGCGCCAAGGTTAAGGCCGAATACCAGAAGCCTTTAGGTCTTCTGCAACAACCCGAAATACCCATGTGGAAATGGGAACAGATTTCGATGGACTTTATAACAAAATTGCCAAGGACGCCCAAAGGTCACGATACTATTTGGGTAATTGTAGACCAATTAACGAAATCTGCACACTTTTTAGCAATCAAAGAGAAAGACAACACGAGCAAGTTAGCTGAGCTAGACCTGAGAGAGATTGTTGCACGTCATGGTGCCTCTCTCCATTATCTCTGATAGAGATGGAAGATTCGTGTCAAGGATTTGGCAATCCTTCCAAGAAGCTTTTGGTTCTCAGTTGAATCTGAGTACTGCCTTTCAACTGCAGACAGACGGACAAAGAGAACGAATGATTCAGACGTTAGAAGACATGTTGCGAGCCTGCGTAATGGATTTAGGTGGAAGTTGGGACACTCACCTACCATTGGTCGAATTTTCATACAATAACAGTTATCATGCGAGCATTCAGGCCACACCGTTCGAAGCTCTCTATCGGCGCAAGTGTCGATCACCATTATGCTGGTCTGACACAGGTGATAGACAGCTTGTTGGCCCAGAATTGGTTCAAGAGACAACAGACAAGATCTTCCAGATCCGAGAGCGCATCAAAGCGGCTCGTGATCGCTAAAAGAGTTATGCGGATCGAAGAAGGAAACCTCTCGAATTCGAGGTAGGAGATATGGTTTTATTGAAGGTTTCACCCTGGAAGGGTGTGGCACGCTTTGGGAAGCATGGGAAGTTGAATCCGCGGTACATTGGACCATTTAAAATCCTGGAAAGGATTGGTCTTGTAGCCTACAAGTTGGATCTACCTACTGAACTAAATGGCGTTCACGATACATTTCATGTATCAAACCTGAAAAAGAGTCCAACTCAAGAAACAGTTGTCATACCTGCCGACGAAGTCCACATTGACGACACACTCCGCTTTACTGAAGAACCTGTTGAGGTTACTGATTGGAAGGTTAACAAGACGCGATGGAGTAGTGTCAAACTAGTCAAGGTTCGTTGGAACACGCGACACGGCCCAGAGTTCACTTGGGAGCGTGAGGATCGCATGAAGGCTAAATACCCACATTTATTCCCCAAGACCCCTGCATCTAGTAGCAGAACATAAAATTTCGGGACGGAATTTTTTTAACAGGGGGAGAATGTGACAACCCTCGTAATTACAGGTATCCGTACAATTAATTAATATTAAATTTGTGCTTAATGACTGTGCTTGATTACAATTGACGACTTGAACTGCTTTATGATTTCTGCATCATACATACACGTGCTTCACATTTCATACCATCACACCATTTATTACATACAAACTTTAGTGACATTCTTGATGCACAAAGCACAGTTAGCACAGTGAGCGGATAACTCAGAAATATACTGACAGTGCCAGTACATAGACAGATAATGTTTTGAGACCCAGTATGAGCCAGAGACAAGGTACTACACTAGTATGGTGTGTAGGGAAGTGAGGACCATAAAACTGCGTCACTAGGTGATAGTTTGAGTGCCGGAAAGTGCCCAAAACTCACTTTAAGTGCAGAATTCTGCATTTATTAACAAAATTCATCTTTTTAACATACTAGTTATATGCAGAAAATTGACTAAATGGTCCTGAATGCTTTCCTAAGTGTTGGGAATTAAAAGTGTTACAAAAAGATACATAAAGGACACTATACGGAACAACTTAGCACTTTAACGAAACGGTATCTAACCGAACAACAGGACATTACCCGGGACACCAAATTTTTGTCAGAAACATTGTTTTGTTATTTTTGGACTAGTTATGATCCCCGAATACCCCAACACATTATATAATGTACCATACAAATAATACACTAGATATTACACTCAACACCCTAACAATTTACCTACTTACCCACAAAAATTACAATTACCCCCCCCCCCCTTGATGATTTACGGCCCCTGTAAGGGACCCCACCACTAGATTTTATTTCTATTTTATAATGGATCTTTACTTGATTTGGTGAACAAAATATGGAGATGTAAGATTACAAGTATGGTCCATATCCTTGCAAGATCATTCTATATCTTTCATTCTCTCACTTCACTCAAGATCACCCCACTCCCTCAAGCTCTCTCTCTCCCTCTCGGCTCACTCTTGTGCCGCCACCACCACCACCTTGTCACTACCATACAACCAATTTTCAAGCTTATTCAAGTGTTAGAAGGTGATTCTTGGAGCTTGAAGCTTGTGGATCATCAAGGAGCTCTCTTACTTGCAATCATTCACCACTTTTCATCATCTTTTTCACTAGTGTTCTTCCCTAGCTTAAAGCTAGTAGTAAGATCTCTCATAACTCTTGTTTACTTTTATTTTTATGGTTAAAAGATGTACATTGTGATGAAATAACAAGAACACTAAAAGACTTGCACTTAAATCTTGAAACATAAAGATGTTATATGATGAAATCTTGTTGGATTAATGTTTATTAAAGCATGCATGGCAATTGATTGTTGATTTCTTGATAATATGATGTTGATCATCATATGGAACTTGTTAAAGTATGATTAAAGACATGGTTTAACAAGTTAGAGGGTGATTATGGGTTTACATGAAATAATCATCTTCTTGAACAAACATGAACTTGAACGTAAAAATGATTTTCTTACAAAGTAATAAACCTAGTGAACTAGTAAACTTGTGAATCCAAGACTTGTGTATGATTATCCAAGAAAAACCAAGTTGTAAAGATGATTTTTGAAATATCATAACTTTTCTTGCACTTACATTATTTTTGGAAATAAAATAAGTGTAGGAAGGCTAGTAAAACATGAAGATGTTGTAAATAAATATTTTTGTAAAATTTGTTCACAAGTTGTTAACACCGAGATTCTTTAAAAATGAGATTTTTAAAGGGATGAATACACTTTGGAAGGTAACTAAGGCCACTAAACGAGTTACGAAGTTACTACGCGTTTTTGTGAAATGTCAAGTTCATGATGTTATGAAAATCATATAATTTTTGCACTTGGTGAACATAATATTGTCTAGAGTATGATTGTTGATTGTTTGAATGATTTTTGGAAAAGAAAATGATATGCTAAATAGCATGGACACCTCCATTTACAAAGGAAACTATGGCGAAATTTTCTAAAAATTCCAACACTTAGAAAATATTTTCTAACGAGTGTTACAAGTGTATTTTTTTTTTTTTTACTAGGATCTTCCACATAAACTTTGCCATAGATTTTTGTAACAAAATACAAAGTATCGGAGGATGATTTTCGTAAATAAAAATGGGTAAATATATATTTAGAATATATATTTTATATTAAGACACTTGTGTGGATATTTGTTTGATTTGTGGAGTAGTTATATTATTTTAGGGTAAAATAATATATCTTAACAAAAGACCATGAAATTACAACTCCAAAACAATACCAAAAATTACAAGGAATAAATAACTAAGTTACACACTTGTTATTGTGGAACCAAACGCTAAAATGTAACTTATGAAATATTCCGGAACATACGTTTACAAATATATTTTTGGTAAATATTGTTTTGATACAAGAGGTGAAAATATATTATTTTTGGGAAAGATATATATATATTTTGGAATACATTATTTTTGACAAATAAGTTATATATATTTTCTAACTGGGACTTAAAAATATATTATTTCAAATACGACTATACATGTATAAATACCCCCATACTTGGGAAAGAAATACGGAGTTAATTACTTTAGAAGTTTTAATACAAAAATATTGAATGAACAATTATTCCAACACTACATATAATTTAAAGTTAAAATAATTATTATTTTGACAAATAATTATAACTTGGAATAACATAAGAACACAACTCAAAACGTTAAACTCTAAGCCAAGGCACGGCCCGTTCATCTAATAGGAGTTAGTACGTTGTAGGTTGTCGTATAGCTGACAGAGTTTGAGTTGACATTACTGAAGACGCATTACTGCGGGTTCATGTCCCCCTTCTTTTTAACTGTTTTCAGTTTTGTACTTCGGGGGTGGAATACATGTTACAATTATTACAGACATTTTTCTACATGGTATGGTTAGCTTAAGGAGGGTTTACTGCGCGATCATGTGAGTGGTGGGCACAACACTTAAGGCCATTAATCATCATTGTAGGACCAAGGGACATGAGTGATAGATCTATTTGGGTGTAGCGAGCCCACACCCATGAGGCCGGGGCGGCCCATAGTGGTGACTGTGTCTTCATACCGGAGACAAATTTGCTAGGTTTGAGTCTTCCTGCACCATTTTCACACATACCATTGGCTTTGCAACCCATTGGTGATCTGTTTTTCCTTATTGCTACATACCAGGGACATTTATACATACAAGACATACTTTAAAGGTTTATTCAGACACTTACACATGAACTCGCTCAACTTTTTGTTGATTTTTCAAACTACATGTATTTCAGGAAACTAGTGGATCTGGAAGGGTATGCATGTGTCATCAAGTTGCGCTTAAATAAAAGATGTTATCCATGGTTGTCTAGCTTAGGGGGTGTATCCTAATCCTGGACGGGATACACGTCTCTAAACTCGGGTTTTATTTAAGTACTTTGGTTGAGTCTTTGTGAACTCGTTTAAACACGTCATGAGTTGTAACTTAATTTGGTATTGATGTTTTCAGACAATGTTGTTGTGGTATTTTTTCAACTCTTTTAATGGGTAAACATCTCGTGTTTTTATCATATAGCATTGTTATGATTGTTGCTATGGTATTAAGAAGTCACACCAAATAACCACGCTTCCGCAAAAGTCAGGGTGTGACAAAACTTGATGAAACTCTGAGCCAATACCTTTCTTGTTTTTCTCAGAATCATCATCACCTGGTTTTATGTTGAAAATACATTCAAGCACATATGATGAAGCGTGATAGCTATGTAACTTGTTGTTATCTTGCTCTAAATAAGCTATTTTGCACTTAAGTTTAGCAACAACCTCAATGTAAGAGTTTACAACTTGTTGCTTTATTGAATACTGTCGCTTAAGCGTATCAGTTGTTTCAGAACAATATTTCAATCTTGATTGAACAAGTTTCATTTGACTTTTCACATCTTTATATGACTCTTTTGTAATGTGATAGGCCAATTTTATTGAATCGTATTCCTTTTTCATTTCTTGAAAAGCATTTTCTTTTTGTAAACATTCTTCTGTCATTTTTGAAACCTTTTCTTTCAAACTTTCATTTTCTTTTTCTAAAATCTTGCATTTTTGTGTTATCTTTTCGTCATTATCTTTCAAATTTTTTTCGTTTTCTAACATCTCTTTGCATTTATTTTTTGAAAACTTCTTCGATTTTAGTGAATTCTAATTCTCTTGTTCTGAATTTTTCATCCTTTTCAGTACAAGCACTTCACGTTTCCTTGCATTTCTTACACTGTTCAGCAGTTTCATTTGAGACTTCAGTATCGATTTTTACCTCGGTGATTGGCACTTCGACTTTCACTTCCATTTGTGTCTGATCAGCTTCACTCTTCTTTTGTTCCTCACCAATACCATTAGCACCATCCACTTCAACTGAACTTTCAACCTTCACATCATCTTATCCTAACTTCTTCAGAACTTCTTCATTTTGCTGTTCTTCAGTAACAGCTTCTTCACCAACTGCTTCGTCTTTCTTTTCTTTCTCTTCCTCAGCTACCTTCTTCAAGTCATCAATTAATTCTTCAACATTCTTTTTATTTCTTTCTTCATCCCTCTTTTTCAAACTCACGGTTATCACATCACGAATTATCTTGTCTAGCCTTTTCAGATAATGTTTATCTTTCGCAACATTTGAATAGTACTCGTCGGATAGAGGGGTTACTACAAGAACATCATCAAAGACAACTTCTTTTCGATGAACGACAGGATCACCATTTTTGTTGATATAGCAATCTCTCTTCTTGTCGTATCTCCCATAGTACTTTGCTTCCTCATACTCTTCATGCATTTTCTCAATTCGACAACCTGCAAAGAATCTTTCTCTTTCAGTCTTTTCTTTCAGAATTTCTTCTCGACTTCTCTCCTTTATCTCGGCAACAAATGCACGATGTTTGTTTGATGATATAGTTCTGCCATGAGCTGTGAACCGATCATCAATAAGATCATCTTCTGGAAGGAATTCGCTCCAGTCAAACCCTTCATCATCTTGAATCACAACACAAGCTCTTGATTTCTCCTTTTTAGGATTATCTTCAATTTGTTTCAACCTTGGTGATTCCTCTCTGTTCTTGTGATAAATCGCCTTTTGATAGTAAATTTCTTTAAACGGATTAGCTCTTTCTTCAACAGCAGAGTTTTTGCATTCTCTTTTAAAATGACTATTTTGCTTGCATTTGAAGAAGGTCACTTTTTATTTGTCGAATCCCAGCTTTGTTGATGGTCCACAGATTGATTGTCTGCCAGTAATATCCATGAACCGCTGAGCTCGTCAAATGCAGCTTGCCAAACACCATCTGAGATCAATGAGTTCCATCTCTTCTAGATCGATCTGGTCGTAATCTTCCTTTGTCAGTTCGGAATTTCCAATTTTCCCAGCTACCATATCTTCGTAAGATTCCAGAATTGATCCCAGAAGACTCATTTGCTGTTTAGCAGCGTTGATGTTCATTGTCGGAGACTTCTTTAACTTTAAAGCGATGTTGCAGAGAATCTCTTTAGGTTCTTCAGAGTTTGATGTTGTTGATGATGAATGATATCCTGGATCGAAGCTTGATGAGCTTTTCTGTGAGTCTTTCGTCTTTTCAACACTATAAGCAGTCTTTATCGGTTCCCTAACTATTACCGAGGGTACACTGCCTTTGTAGTAAAGACCGACATTCTGGTGATGCGAAGAATTTCTCATCTTGCTTTGCTTTTGTAGCTCAAGCTCGTGACTTTCTATCTTTTCCATCAAAACATCAAGAGTAATTGTGTCAAACAATACATCGTTTTTCAAAAAAAAAAAAAACAAACGTTTGCCACTGATCAGCTCGTGGTAATGCTTCAATGATTTTATTAATGATTTCCTCACGTGTTTTGACAATTCCCAACCTATCAAGTTCAATTTTAAGGTGACAAAATCTTTCTATCATTTGTCTTACCGATTCACCTTTTAAACCATCAAACAAATCAAATTCTTTTTTAAGTAAAGCAATTTTGTTCTTTTTAATTTGTTTTCCACCTTCATCTTTTACCCTTAAAGCTTCCCAAACCGATTTTGAAGAACCATCATGAATTAACAAAGAGAAAATATCATCTCTGATAGATTGCTGAATCAATGCAATCATTTTCTGTTCGTATGAAAATTTTCGTTTGTCTTCATCGGAAAGATCATTGAGATGAATCTCTTCATGCTTATCGTTTATCAGTCGGCTTTATCCAAATTCCAAACAGAACCAACTCTCGTGAGCATATGTGTAACATCCCATTTTCGGGTGTATTTATAAAATATTATTATTATTATTCGTTGGGGGTTATTTACGAAGGAAAAGAATTCGATGAGTAGTAATATATATTAGTGTGGTATATTTTAGTAATATACATAGAGAAATATGACTAGTTTGGTTTAAGGCAATAGCACTACCTCATCTTATGACTCATCGAAAGTTGAAGGACTATTGTTGTAAAAATCGAACTTGAGGGGAGTAAATTATAATAAGTTCAAAGTTCAATGTATAAATAGGCTCTTTAAGCTCATTTGTAGCAGATTTTATATAGTTAGAGAGAGAAAGAAGAGAGATAAGGCTAGAGAGAGGAAGTGGTGGCCGGTGGCGGCGGTCCGGTGGTGTTTCGTGGTGGTTCGCGGTGGCCGGATGCTGCCGGAGTTGCAGGTTTCACCCTGGAACCATTTATCGATGCTACGAACGCAATGGAAGTTAATTGTGTTGCATGGATGGTTTAGTGGCATTGCATGTGCAATCCGTGACCGGGGAAACGCTTGTGATGCAAAAGAGACCGCAAAAACATAATCTGATCTCATTGCATGTTGGTTACGAAGAAATTAATGTACGTGAACCCATACGCGAGAAGGTATGCTAAAGATTGAGAATTGACAGGACAAGATTGACAATAACAATATAAAGATTTCCTACGGGCAAAGGTGAGTGGTTAATTCTACTGATTAGTGAATGTTAATTTATATTGTTTACCTTGTTGAATACTTTATATGCTATTGGGGTTTTTGCCTATTGGTAAGTATGCGAGTGATTGGATAATCCTATTGTAGAAATTCTTGGAGTCAGTCTTAAGACTCGTGTAGCACTTGTTTAAATTATTAAATTGGTTTAGGAAGTGTGAGTTAGAAATATATGATTATGCTAATACAGAATGATGTGAAGGTATTGTCTATATTTTAGATTTATTATAAGTGTTGGATGTGTCAAAACTTATGAGGTATTGGGATGAAGTGTACTTGGTTTCCAAATATGTGTATCATGTTTTGCTTTGAGTTGTGCTAAATTAGTTGGATTTATGAGTGATAACTCAACCAATACGATCTTAGATCGTTGCAAGTATATATTTGGAATGTATGGACTAACTTGATTATGGATAGTGTGATTTCATATTGAGTATCAAGCTGCAGATTTTGAGAGCAGACTAAGGACGGATTTTGGACGTAATAGCTTTATCAAATGTGGTAAAGAATGATTGTATGATTTAGAATGTAACTTGTTATAAGAAATAAAGGTTGGGTGTATATTTCCCTGCTTATAGTGCATTACACGTGATATACCATTCACTTAGCTTTGCTAATGATGTGTCGTGTGTGCTCCAGGTATGTGGTCTTGGAGCTCAAATTCATGACACTGAAGATTGAGTCTGGATTTTCGATTGTACGAGTTGGACAAGGATTAATGGTTCATTAAGTATATTATGAACATACTACTCAAGGAAGGATTGTAACACCAAACTAATAGTCTTAAAGAAATACAATTTGCAACTGAGATTAAGTGTAAATTGTTAAACAAAAATTTTGGGGACCGTTTTTTTTTTTTTGTGTTGATAATTAATTGATTAAATCATGTTTTCAAACTAGGGTGTTACAAGTTGGTATCAGAGCCTTGGTTTGAGTGATTCAAGTATCAGTTAGTTGTGCTTGGACTCAAACATATATGCTCTTGAGATTAGAGACTCGTACAATCCAAGACTCGATCAATACCCGAAGGTAAGAATCTATTATAAGTTCACATTATGTAATTGAACTAATTGTGATGTTTGTGTTAAGGTGAGCTGAGTGGATGAGGAAGAGGTCTTGAGGACGTGGTCCAACACAGATCTCAAAACATGTGGAAAAGATGGATTGATCACAGGTACACAATATTAATATATCGGTACTAGTGTGGGGAAATTTCTTATTGGAGGGTATACTTTAGACAAATGACAACAGTGTTGTCTTGGGAAGGGATTTGAATATGTTGCATGAACTAAAGCCCATTTCTTGAGCATAAGGTGAAGATTACATAAAGGCATGTGGATTTTATGTGGATTGCGCGCCCGGCCAGTGCATAAGTAGCATATGATACTCATGAGACCATGAGAATCATCACAGGTATGCATGGTAAATTGAGAAGTAAGCAGTCGTGTGGGCGAAGGGATGGAATGAACCTTTTGCAAAAGGGTGAACTGGAAGGGATTCACTAAGGGGGTGGTATAAAAAAAAACTGAACACATATAAACGTGCCCGCATAGATGGGAAAGCTTTGAGATAAATTTTACTAATGTAAAAAAAAGTAATTAAAGGGATGGTTTGTGGTTAAGATGTAAGACTCTCAAGTGATTGAGGGCCTTCTATAATGAATGTAAACTTTGAATCCATAGTTAAGTATGGATCAAACATATGTGAATGAAAGGTTTGAATTCGTATGCAAGTACGGATCAAACATGTAAGAATGAAAGGCATGAATACGTAGGTTAGCACGAATCAAACGTGTATGAATGAAAGGTTTAAATCCGTAGGTAAGAATGGATCGAACGTATATGAATGTAAGGTTTGAATCCATAGGTAAGTATGGATCAAATGTATGTGAATGAAAGGTTTGAATTCGTATGCAAGTACGAATCAAATATGTAAGAATGAAAGGTCTGAATTTGTAAGTAAGTACGGGTATGAATGAAAGATTTGAATCCGTAAGTAAGTATGGATCAAACGTGTATGAATGAAAGGTTTGGATATGTATGTAAGTAGGGGTTAAACGTATATGAAGAAAAGGTTTAAATTCGTAGGTAAGTACAAATCAAACGTGTATGAATGAAAGGTCTGAATTCGTAGTAAGTATGGATCAAACGTGTCTGAATGAAAGGTTTGAATCTGTATGTAAGTACGGATCAAACGTATATAAATGAAAGGTTTAAATCAATAAGTGAGGATAGATAAACGTATATGATTGAAATGTTTAAATCCGTAGGTAAGTACGGATCAAAAGGGTATGAATAAAAGGTTGAATCCATAAATACGTATCGATCGAAGGGAAATGAAAGAGCGAATACTTTACCCTCTCTAACTAAGGTATGCATGAACACTGTAAGTATGTGGTGTTAGTAACTTAGTCAAGATATGCATGTTGCATGACTCATATAATGCATATATACGTAATGCATATGTGAATATGAGTAGAGATATGTTCTGGCCAATTGTGGGGAATAATTAAGGGAAGCTAGTTAGGAATGTATTGATAATTTGACTTTCGAAAAGTCAAACACCTTTAATTGATAAGTATAATGCAAATATGAATAAGATTGCATGAAATGACTATTTCAAATGGTCAAAAAATCAACGTGCCATAAAGGATCTCAAACTAAAAACCCTAACTCTCTCTCTCCTTTTGGCGATTCTTGTTCTTCACCATGAATCCTTCTGTTTTTCTTCGTAATCTGATGCATAACAGTCTGTGATTAGAGTTTTGTTTTTCAAAACCCTATAACGAACTTGTTAGCATTAGTGATCGATCCAAAACTAGGGTTTATCTTCTTTTTTTCTTCAATCGCTGCCTTAGTAATCCTTTCGATTTTCTGATTTATTAATCTGGGTGTTATTGATTGCGATTAGCTGAGACTAATTTAGCTAGATTGATAACTCTGGGTTAATCGATTAAGGGGTGAGATCGGATTCTAGGGTTTAAAGGATTAGGGTTTTGTTTTCTCTGATTTTGGTTTTCTGGTCATCGTTTGGTTCTTTGCATGGTGGTTTGAGTTTCTTGCTGATGGAGGGAGTTGCCAATAACAATCTGAATGTACGTACAAAACCGGGAGATAACATGTTTTTTGATCGTGGGAAGCCGCCTACAACAATCCAGGGTTTAGCTTCTCGGGTAGTTGATATTGAAGGTAAGATGTTGATGCCGAGGAGGGGTGTTGTTACGTCGGCTGCAAGTGATTCTGGTAAGTTCAATGTAATTGATGAGTTGTCTAAAATTACGGTTCCGGTTGAACTAGATCTAGGATGGGATGTTGCTGTTCCGGTTCAGTCATCGGAAACTAAGGGAGAGGAAAGTGCTGTTTCAGGAGAGGGTGTCATATCTGATACTCATGTTACTGTTGAAAACTCTAGACCCTTATCATATGCTGAATCTGTGATGAATAAGAATAAGAATACCATGCAGCTTAATTTGCGTGCCCTTGCGAATACTGAAAAGCGAGAAGGATGTGATGTGGTTTTGTCCCGTGAATCAGTTAAAGTCGTTCAGGATAAGCTTGCTAATACTCTTTACGGGTATTTTTTGGGTGATCGTGTGGCATACCCGGTGGTAGAGTATTTTGTTCGAAACAATTGGAAGAAATTCGGTTTGCAGAAATCCATGATGAACGCCAATGGATTTTTCTTTTTTAAGTTTTCGGATAAAGCGGGTATGATGAATGCTCTTAAAGAAGGTCCTTGGATTATTCGTTCGCAGCCTCTATTCCTGAATATATGGTCCGCCTCCACGAAACTTGAGAAGAAGGAAGTAAAGAAGTTGCAACTTTGGGTTAAGATACACGATGTACCAATTGCGGCTTACACAGAAGATGGATTGAGTCTAATTGCTACGGCCATTGGAGAACCTAAAATGTTGGATTCATATACAACATCTATGTGTACGGATGCTTGGGGGAGTAGTTATGCTCGTGCTTTGATTGAACTTTCAGCAGATAATGAACTTAAAGAGGAATTAGTTATAGCTGTTCCAGAGCTTGAGGGTGATGGGTTCGTTAAAGAAAAGATGTTTATCGAGTATGAATGGAGTCCGTATAGATGTAGTCAGTGCTGTGTGTTTGGTCATTCTGATGATCAATGTCCGAAACAAGTTAAATCTACAAGGCAACAAGGGAGCATGGCGAATAAAGGGGAAAAACAACCGCATGTAGCTAAGCCTCGGGAGCAGTCAAAGTGAGTGGTTGATGAGGATGGTTTTACAGTTGTAGATGACAAGAAAATAGCCAAGAGGCCTGGATTTCCAGTCAACAAACAAAAACCAAAATTCGAATATAGGCCTATTGGTGCTAAGCCGGTTGCTAATGTAAAGAAACATGGGAATTCAAGTTCTCTAGTTTCTAGCAATCCTTTTGATGTGTTAAGAGATGATGTTGGCGACACTAGCAAATCCGCTCGGATAAGGGATGATGGTTTCGAATCCTCGGATGATGAGGAGGTGATGGAGGTTTATAATGAGACGAATGA
The DNA here is from genome assembly GCA_030545235.1 of Helianthus tuberosus. Taxonomy (NCBI): domain Eukaryota; kingdom Viridiplantae; phylum Streptophyta; class Magnoliopsida; order Asterales; family Asteraceae; genus Helianthus; species Helianthus tuberosus. Next base: position 123,239,322 of record CM060451.1, on the reverse strand, counting down.
ATTTCTTAAAGTGGATCCTAGCCATGACGTTAATAAAAAAGGGGCAAGCACTCCTTCTGTGAGGGTGTCTCAATGATTAGTATGGCCGTTTGGAATATTCGGGGTTTGAACCGCCCTTTAAAACAAAATGAGGTTCGGCAGGTTGTCAAAGAAAATAAGTTAAGTATTTGTGCGGTTTTAGAGTCTCATGTGGGTGTCGATAATCTCACTAAGGTTTGTAATGCGGTGTTTCGAAGATGGGATTGGACTTCCAATGGGGGATGTTGCAACAAAGGAGCTCGTATTATCTTGGGGTGGAACCCGATGGAGGTAGATGTTATGGTTATTGCGCAATCAGCCCAAGTGCTTCATGTGCAGGTTTTTTGTAAGGCTAATAAAAGTATGTTTTTCTGTTCTCTGGTTTATGCTGCAAACTATTACGTTTCTAGAAGGGAGCTATGGCAGAATTTACGAATGCATAAAGGTTTAGTTCATGATAAACCGTGGGTGATTATGGGAGATTTCAACTCTGCGCTTAATATTGAAGATAAATCGATTGGTACTTCTTCCATTACGTCGGGTATGCGTGATTTTAAAGACTGTGTGGATCATATTGAAGTTTTTGATATAAATCGAACTGGCTTACATTTCACATGGAGTCAAAAACCGAAGAAAGGAATAGGATTGCTGAAAAAGATTGATAGAGTTTTAGCCAACGCTCCGTTCATTAGCTCTTTTCCAGATTCGGTTGCTGTTTTTAGGCCGTATGGTATCTCTGATCATTGTCCGTGTGTTCTTAAGTTGTTTTCGGCTGGTATATCGAAACCGAAACCGTTTAAGTTTGCTAACTTTTTGGTTCATAAGACGGGCTTCTTTGATATTGTTAACTCCAGCTGGAATGTGCAAATTAATGGAGTTCATCAATTTCGTCTTATTAAGAAACTAACTCTCATGAAACCTTCTCTTCGGGCATTCCTGTTCAAGCAAGGGAACCTTCATGAAAAGGTGACTAAACTCCGTGGAAATCTAGAGGCTATTCAGCGTGATATTGATAGTGACCCAATGAATGATTCTTTACGGTGTCAAGAAGCGTCCGTCTTGCGGGACTTTCAGGAGGCTCTTCTTGATGAGGAGAGATTTCTTAAACAGAAATCTAAAGTGGAATGGCTTCGGGTAGGTGATGCTAATACGGCGTATTTCCATACATCCTTAAAATGTAAAAATCATTTTAATCGTATTGAGGTGATTTTGGATTCGAGTGGAAATCTGTTTGAAGGAGATAATGTGGCTACGGCTTTTGTTAACCATTACGAGCATTTTCTGGGAGGTGAAGGTCAAGTTTCATTATTACCTTCGCCGGATCTGTTTTATAATAAACTGAATCCTGAAACTGCAATTCATATGGTTCGTCCAGTCACCTTGGAGGAGATTAAATCAGCTATGTTTTCGATTGGGAATGATAAGGCTCCTGGTCCTGACGGTTACACGGCTGCGTTTTTCAAGAGTACTTGGCATATTGTGGGGAATGATGTCTCAAATGCTATTTTGGATTTTTTTAACACTGGAAATCTTCTGAAGCAAATGAATCACACGTTAATTGTTCTGATTCCAAAGGTATCGTCCCCTTCAAGAGTTACTGATTATCGGCCTATTTCCTGCTGTAATGTTATTTTTAAATGCATTAGTAAGGTTCTGGTGGATAGGTTGAAAGGTTCGTTAAGTCAGATTGTGAGCATAAATCAATCAGCGTTTGTTCCTGGTCGGAAAATTTCAGATAATATTCTTCTTACGCAGGAGTTGATGCATTACCATCGTAATTTTGGTCCCCCTAGGTGTGCTTTTAAAGTAGACATTCAGAAAGCTTATGATACGGTTGAGTGGGGATTTCTTAAAAATGTTTTGGTAGGTTTTGGTTTTAATGCTACAATGGTCGATTGGATTATGATGTGTGTTTCTACTGCCTCATATTCGGTTTGTGTAAACGGGAATATTCATGGGTATTTTAAAGGGAAAAGAGGTTTAAGGCAGGGTGATCCTCTATCTCCCTACCTTTTCACTCTTGTGATGGAAATGTTGACTTGTATTCTCAACAATGCGACAAGGATTGATTCATCTTTCAAGTTTCATAATAAATGTGAGAAACAGAAAATTGTTAATCTCTGTTTTGCAGATGATCTTTTCCTGTTTGCTAGAGGTGATGTAGCTTCGGCGAGGTGTATTTTGTCTTCTCTCACTCAGTTCACTCGTATGTCAGGTTTGGTTCCTAGTGCTCAGAAAAGTACGGGATTTTTTTGCAATGTTCCGAATAATGTTAAAAGGGATATATTGACCATCATGCCGTTTGAGGAGGGTACGCTTCCGGTGAGATACTTGGGTGTTCCGCTTATTACTTCTAGACTGTTGTACAAGGATTGTAGTGTTCTTGTGGAACGGCTTGAAAAACGGATAGATAGTTGGAAGAACAAAATGTTATCTTTCGCTGGCAGGTTACAATTAATCTTATCGGTTCTTTCTTCTCTTCATGTGTACTGGTCTTCGGTGTTTATTCTTCCAGCAAGAGTAATTAAGGACTTGGAAGCCAAAATGCGTAATTTTCTTTGGGCTCAATCCTCCTCTAAGCGTGGTAGGTCGAAAGTCTCTTGGAAGGCGGTCTGTGTGCCTAAGCATGAGGGGGGTTTGGGCATTCGTCGAATTGCAGATGTTAATAGGGCCCTTATGGTGTCGCATATTTGGAGTGTCTTAAGTAATCGGAATTCTTTATGGGTTGCTTGGATCCATTCGTATCGGTTAAAAGGTAGAAGTTTTTGGGATCACCGGATTCCTTCTTCTTGCTGTTGGAGTTGGAGGAAAATGGCCCAGCTTCGGTCCTTAATTCGTCAACACGTTTGGTCTCAGATTGGTGATGGAAGCCGTACGTATGTTTGGTTCGATTTGTGGAGCGATATTGGTCCGTTATGTAATTTTTTATCGCCTAGAGTGATAACGCGTGAGGGATTTTCTTTGAATGCCAAAAGTGGCGGATGTCTATGCTGAAGGATCGTGGCTTTGGCCGGATGCATGGAGAGATACTTTCCCTGTTCTTATTCAACTAGATTTTCTTCAAAGAAATTTGAATAATCAAGATCGTCTATTGTGGAAAGATGGAGATAATGTAGCTGAATATTCTTCGACAGGGGTCTGGAATTCGATTCGGACAAGGGATCAGGAGGTGAATTGGGATAGCATTGTTTGGTTTTCACAATGTGTCCCTCGGCATGCTTTTTTGATGTGGCTTATTGTGTGGTGCAAGCTCATGACACAAGACAAAATCTTGCAATGGAACCATAACCGTGCAAATAATATGAACATGATGTGTTGTCTCTTGTGTTATGAGAATATAGATTCACATGATCACTTATTTTTTGAGTGCAAGTTTTCTTCGGATCTTTGGCATAAGGTTCGGTCTAAAGCTGGTATGCATAGAGTGGAAGCTAGATGGAACGATATTGTTGATTGGTTGGGCCATCGGTCTCGGTCAAAATCAGCGACCAATCTGGTTAGTAGATTGCTTGTCGCAGCTTTGGCATACGGTATTTGGCAGGAAAGAAACAATCGTCTCTTCAGAAACCATGCGAGACCACCGGATACGATGTTGAAGTCTGTTTTAGAAAGCGTGAGGTACAAGTTGATGGGGCTTAAATTCAAGAACACAGTTAGAGTTCGGGAGGTGCTGGCGAAGTGGGATATTCAAGACGCTGATTTGCTTATGGAGAATGGCTGATTCCTTTTGTCTAGTGTCGTGTATGTCTAGATGAGTGTCTAGTTGTTGGTTTCCGTTTGGTTTCCATTTGGTTTCCATTGTTGGTTGGTTTTCTTTTTGTTTTACTTTCATGAGGTTTTGTCTCATGTCTGAACTAGTAAGGATGTTACCTTACTACTTGTTTTTATTTTTGTGAATATATAAAATCACCGGGGTAACCCTTTACCCAAAAAAAAAAAAAAAAATGACTATTTCATGAAATAAGCATACCAACTGGAAATTATTGGTGGAGCAAGTAAATTATCTTTGAATGAAAAGTGAATAGAATGTAATTACATGTTTATGCATGCTAATAACTGACTAATGAGAGTCAGGATGACTAACAGGTGAAGACCTTATTGAAGGACCCAATTTTATAAAGGCAAATTAATTTTTGCAAAAAAAAAAGGATAGGATGGTGATTTTATAAGTGTGACTGAATTAAAAAAAAAAAAAAAGAAGTATAAATGCGTACTCCAGTCTATGATTAATAGGATGGGAAAGGGTTGTGATCGAAGGTCACACATTGGTAAGAAATGAAACAAAGAAGTAGGATAAGAAAGGGTTGTGTCTTAATTAAAAAGGAAAGATAAATGTGCACTTTAGTCTGTAATTAGTAGGATGGGAAAGGGTTGTGACCGAAAGTCAAGCGACAAAGAATTAGCAAAATAAAAAAATGAAACGCAAGATTCCAACTTAGGAAATGTAAAATACATATAGTAGGTCTGTATGTAATGGGATATTGTGAAAGAACTCTTAAATGGACTACTGAAAGTTAACCGTTATGGAATGTAAGGTATATGTTTAACTATTGATTATGTATATACGAATGGTAGGATTCTTGTTGTGATGAAACCAATATAATTTGTGATATGATGATCTCAGGTTGAAATTACAGTTGTGGATAATTGAAACCAAGCTAGGTGAGGCATGGGCTTAGAATGAAGCAAGTCAACCCGACGTACATACTATTTGTTAATGCTACGAAAGCAAGTTTAGTAGTGTTTGTTAAATAGAACTTGGTAATTGAATAATACACACCGTACAAATGAATAGTAGTTAGGGCATAATATGCGATGTTTGACGTTTAAAGGTCAACATAGGAATGAATTTCAACTCAGACTAATGTTATTGAGAGGAATCTCAAATTCTTGAATAGAAATTTTGTGTTACGATTAAATATTCGTATGAAAAACTTGAGCAACGTGCTTATGTATGTATTGTAAGTACTGCATGAAATGAACTAACGTATAAATGGCATCAATGAGATTTCTTGGAATTAACCCTGAAAGGGGCGTGTCTAGAAGTTGAAAACAATTAGCGACTATAATTATGGTCTAACCTTGAGTCATTAAGAATGAATGGGAACGGGATATCAGATATGTTATGCTAACGATACCAATGATTGGAATGTATTTCTAATATGCGTACATCACTATATGTATGTTAAGGTAAGTGACTTATGAACTAAACTCTATGGTTGATATATTCATGTTTATGCATAAATGTGGAATGGGAAACAAGACTAAATCAATAATTTATACTACGATAAGGTTATGTGATGTTAATTAGTGGGCATGAATGGTTCACCATGCAATAATGTAAGTAGTTGGGATAATCGGGTCGACGATGATGTAGATGACCTTTAAGATGGAAGTCAGGTTAAACACACACGGTATGTGAATGGTGGGAATGATTACAAGGTTGACAATTGTGCTCTGTAATCGATGTACAATGTAAAACAATGATGATTATTAATAAAACAATGTGCTTTGGTGTTATTATATGTGTTTTGGTGTTATTATGTGTGTATATGTGTTTGATGATTTTACAATCTGATTCAAATCCGATTTCAAGCTTTAAATCGTTTTCTGGAAGGTTATACGCAAACTGGTGCGTAAACGCAGTCAGTATAACGCAAAAAACACTCCGGAATAGTGACATAGGCTTAACTTACCTTAAATAACCTCCACATAACTTAGAAATAAGTTTTGGATGGTTTGGTATGTTGAAATCAAGTTTATTCGCTTACAGGGACTAATTTCGACAAACTGCGAAAGTATGCCGATTTGTACTGTAACGAACATTCCAGAACATGACCATAAGTTAAACATACCCTAAATATCCTTTACATAGCTTAGAAATAGGCTTTGAGGGGTTCGGTGTGCTAAAATAAACTTTTTGGTCCCTTCCTAAGATAACTATGGCAGAATGTCAATTTTGGTCCCTGAATGTGCAAAACATGGTTTTTGATGCATTTTTGACACGTTTAAGCCCCGTTAATCCCATTTCAAGGCTCTAAAATGAAGTTAAAGTATAGGGAACATGAAACATGCTCAAAAATATCTCGGATGTCGGTTCGTTTGGTCGTATGTTACTCTCTTGTTGATAAATAAAACGTAACTTTAATTTCCATGGTTGTGAAACAATTAATTCTGTTACAACACTCCCCGACGTTTCCGCCACGGTTTGTTGTTTTTACGTGGTTGGGGTGTGACAGAAGAGTTGGTATCAGAGCCAATGGTTATAGGGAATTAGGTTATTAGTAATGCTTTGACCTAGACTATAACTTCTAGGACCCCAACGCGAGTTTATTTGCGTTTAGATTTTTAAAACAAAATCGTCACCTATTCTTAGGTGATAACCACAACGAGAACACAATTTTCGAACCCGCTTTGGAAACTAATCATCTGTTCTAGGATGATTGATTACTAGGTTTTGAACCCTCTATTATAAGGTTTTGAACCCTCTAAGTTTTCAAAATCTCGTCAAAGTTTGGGTCTAAATAATGTGAACACGTGGAAACTGGAAGAGTGAATGCCTGTACTCTGAGTTTTCTGTCTAAGGCTAGAGTATTCGTACAAATCCACATAATCGGACCAGTCACTCTTACCTGGGAACTCTTGGGGTGAGTGTTCACTTATAGGAGAGCATGTCTTCGCGATACATTATTTTTGACCTATTTACTTTGATTAGTCACTGCGTGTCGTTTGTTTGTTCGAGGTAACGAACGAATGATCGCCTCTCTTGCATTTTGTCGATACCTCTTTTGTTTTTCCTGATTTTCAACCTCACTCGACTCTCTTGTTTCCTTGTTAAACAATGCCTCCTCGACGCGATGTTCGAACTTTTACTGCTGAAGAAGTCGCAACCCTTGTCTCTCAACAAGTGGCTGCTGTGCTTCTAGGCGTTGTGACCGGTGTTAATCCTACTACCCTTCGTCAAGCAATCGAGTTGTCTGCTACCCTGACTGAGACTCAAGTCAGGAAGGGTAATCTCACCTGCAAGGGTGATAAAAAGAAGGCGTCTGATTCAGGGAAGGACAAGAAAAAGGGTAAGGGTAAGGAAGGTGAGACGTCGAAGAAATCAAGGAAGCGAAAGGGTGCCCAGAATTTTGCTGTTACAGCACAGATTGCTCAGAACCCGCAGAACCCACCGGCTCAGCCACCTGCAAAGAAAGCGTATACTGGTACCGCACCTCATTGTGCTCGTTGCAACGGTCATCACGTTGCACAATAAGCTTGCAAACAATGCACAACGTGTGGTAAACTTGGGCATTTGGCCAATGTTTGTCGTTTGGGACAGAATCAGGTTGCTCAGGTTCTAGCTCCGGGTCTAGGGAATGCTGCAAGATTCCCACCGGGTTCATGTTTTAATTGTGGGGAGTATGGTCACTTCCACAACAACTGTCCGAGACTGGTGAATGCAAACGCGAATGCTAACGCGAACCCGAATGCGAACGTCAACGTCAATGTGAATCCCGCTCGTGGGCGAGCGTACAATTTGAATGCAAACGAAGCGAGGGCCGACAACGAAGTGGTTAACGGTACGTTTCTTGTTAACAATCGACCTGCGTCTATTCTTTTTGATTCTGGTGCCGATAGAAGTTTTGTTTCGTTATCTTTTGAGCCTTTGCTTGCGATACCTAGAACTAAACTGAGGAACCCCTTATCTGTCGAAGTTGCTACTGGTAAACCTCTTGTTCTCGATTCTATTATTCGTAATTGTCAGTTAAACCTTGATAACCATCTTTTTCCTATTGACCTCACACCGATGCAACTTGGGAGTTTCGATATTATCATTGGAATGGATTGGTTATCCAAACACCACGCTGAGGTGGTTTGTTTCGATAAGATTGTTCGCATTCCTTTGTCTTCCGGCGATGTTTTGGAAATTCGTGGCGAGAAACCTTCTGGTGGTTTGAAGCTTATGTCGTGTATGGAAGCCCAAAGGTATCTACGAAAAGGATATGTTGCTTTTCTGGCACATGTCACCGAGGAGAAAAGCAAGAGCAAGAGTATTCAGGATATTCCGATTGTTCAGGATTATCCGGAGGTGTTTCCTGATGAACTGCCTGGTTTGCCTCCAGTTTGTCAAGTTAAGTTTCATATTGACCTTGTACCCAATGCCAACCCGATTGCAAAAGCACCTTATCGTCTTGCACCGTCGGAGATGCAAGAGTTATCAAAACAGCTTCAAGAGTTATCTAATAAAGGATTCATCCGACCGAGCTTTTCACCTTGGGGAGCTCCTGTCCTCTTCGTGAAAAAGAAAGATGGATCTTTTCGAATGTGTATCGATTATCGTGAGCTTAATAAGCTCACCATCAAGAATCGATATCCCCTACCTCGAATTGATGATCTCTTCGACCAGCTGCAGGGTGCTTCATACTTTTCCAAGATCGATCTGCGTTCTGGGTATCATCAACTTCGTGTTCTCGAAGAAGATATTCCCAAAACTGCTTTCCGCACAAGATATGGGCATTACGAGTTCACAGTCATGCCTTTTGGTTTGACGAATGCTCCAGCTATCTTTATGGACTTAATGAATAGGGTCTGCAAACCTTATTTGGACAAGTTCATTATTGTGTTCATCGACGATATTCTCATTTATTCAAAATATTGAGCCGAGCACGAGCAACACCTTCGCTTAACATTGGAACTCCTGAAGAAGGAACAACTTTTTGCTAAATTCTCCAAGTGTGAATTCTGGCTTAAAGAAGTTCAATTCTTGGGTCATATAGTCAATGAGCAGGGTATTCATGTGGATCCATCCAAGATTGCTGCTATTAAGGACTGGAATACACCGACGACGCCTACAGAGATTCGACCTTTTCTTGGTCTTGCTGGTTATTATTGTCGATTCATTTCGAATTTCTCGAAGATTGCGGTTCCACTCACTACTTTGACTCAGAAGAATAAGCCTTTCGAGTGGGGACCCAAGCAAGAAGAAGCGTTCCAAACACTGAAGCAGAAGTTATGTGATGCTCCTGTTCTATCTCTGCCCGAGGGAAGCGATGATTTCGTTGTCTATTGCGATGCGTCCAACTTAGGCCTTGGTTGCGTCCTTATGCAACGAGGTAAAGTTATTGCATATGCATCTAGGCAGCTGAAAGTTCATGAGAAGAACTACACGACTCATGATCTTGAGTTAGGAGCTGTGGTTTTCGCGCTTAAAATCTGGAGACACTACCTCTATGGAACGAAGTGTGTGGTTTTCACAGACCACAAAAGTCTCCAGCATATTCTTAATCAGAAAGAGCTGAACATGAGGCAACGACGTTGGGTTGAACTCTTAAACGATTATGACTGCGAGATTCGCTACCACCCTGGTAAGGCGAATGTTGTAGCCGATGCGCTTAGTCGAAAGGAGCGAGTCAAGCTTCATTCTGTTTGAACTCTATCGGATCTTCAATCTCGTGTCCTTCAAGCTCAGCAATTTTGTGTTTCATAAAATTTGATAGGTACGGAATTACCACGTCAACTTGAGCTTATGCTCAAAGCGAAAGACGATGGTTTGCTCTATTTTAAGGATCGATTGTGGATTCCAAAACAAGACGATCTTCGCACCTTGGTAATTGACGAATCTCATAAGTCTCGATATTCTATCCATCCTGGTGCTGATAAAATGTACAAGGATCTTCGTACTCGGTGCTGGTGGCCTGGTATGAAGAAGGATGTTGCCTTGTATGTGTCGAAATGCCTAACTTGTCTCAAAGTCAAGGCCGAACATCAACGACCTTCAGGTTTGCTTGTACAACCAGAGATACCGGTTTGGAAGTGGGAGAACATTGCAATGGATCTCATCACTAAGCTACCGCGTACGTTTAAAGGTCACGATGCTATATGGGTTGTTATCGATCGGTTAACGAAATCAACTCATTTTATTCCAATTCACGAGGATCTATCTGCTGATAAACTTGCATAGATTTATGTGGATGAGATTGTATCACGACATGGTGTTCCTTTGGATATCATTTCCGATCGTGATGCTCGGTTTTCATCTCATTTCTGGAAGACCATGCAATCTGCTTTGGGAACCCAACTAAATCTAAGCACTGCTTATCATCCCCAAACAGATGGACAAACCGAGAGGACGATTCAAACTTTGGAGGATATGCTTAGAGCATGCGTGATAGACTTTGGTGGTAATTGGGATTCTCATCTTCCACTGATCGAGTTCTCTTACAACAATAGTTATCATGCTAGTATTAATATGGCACCATTCAAAGCTCTCTACGGTCGAAAATGTCATTCACCTCTCTGTTGGAATGAGATTGGTGAAGCTCAGCTTACTGGACCTGAGCTCATTCTGGAAACAACAGACAAAATCAAGAAAATCCGCGATAATCTTGTGACAGCTCAAAGCCGTCAAAAGAGTTATGCAGATATGCGACGCAAGCCCTTAGAATGTCAAGTCGGAGACCGTGTCCTACTCAAGGTCTCACCTTGGAAGGGAGTGGTGAGATTTGGAAAGAAAGGAAAACTTGCACCTCGATATGTGGGACCATTCATGATTGTGGAAAAAATTAGGAAGGTTGCCTATCGACTAGAGCTACCTCCAGAGCTTGGAAATATTCACCCGACTTTTCACGTGTCCAATTTTCGAAAGTGTTTAGCTGACGCTGATCTTCACATTCCTCTCGACGAGATCCAAATCGACGAAACGATGCACTTTGTTGAGAAACCCGTGGAGATAGTGGACCGTGCTTTCAAACAGTTGAAGAACAAACGGATTCGATTGGTAAAAGTTCGCTGGGATTCCAAACGTGGCCCAGAGTTTACTTGGGAATGTGAGGACCAGATGAAGGTGAAATATCCGTATTTTTTTTCACAAGTTCCCTCTAAATAAAATTTCGGGACGAAATTTCCTGAAGTAGGGGAGACTGTGACAACTGTGCTCTGTAATCGATGTACGATGTAAAACAATGATGATTATTAATAAAACAATGTGCTTTGGTGTTATTATATGTGTTTTGGTGTTATTATGTGTGTATATGTGTTTGATGATTTTACAATCTGATTCAAATCCGATTTCAAGCTTTAAATCGCTTTCTGAAAGGTTATACGCAAACTGGTGCGTAAACGCAGTCAGTATAACGCGAAAAACACTCCGGAATAGTGACATAGGCTTAACTTACCTTAAATAACCTCCACATAACTTAGAAATAAGTTTTGGATGGTTTGGTATGTTGAAATCAAGTTTATTCGCTTACAGGGACTAATTTCGACAAACTGCGAAAGTATGCCGATTTGTACTGTAACGAACATTCCAGAACATGACCATAAGTTAAACATACCCTAAATATCCTTTACATAGCTTAGAAATAGGCTTTGAGGGGTTCGGTGTGCTAAAATAAACTTTTTGGTCCCTTCCTAAGATAACTATGGCAGAATGTCAATTTTGGTCCCTGAATGTGCAAAACATGGTTTTTGATGCATTTTTGACACGTTTAAGCCCCGTTAATCCAATTTCAAGGCTCTAAAATGAAGTTAAAGTATAGGGAACATGAAACATGCTCAAAAATATCTCGGATGTCGGTTCGTTTGGTCGTATGTTACTCTCTTGTTGATAAATAAAACGTAACTTTAATTTCCATGGTTGTGAAACAATTAATTCAGTTACAACACTCCCCGACGTTTCCGCCACGGTTTGTTGTTTTTACGTGGTCGGGGTGTGACAGAAGAGTTGGTATCAGAGCCAATGGTTATAGGGAATTAGGTTATTAGTAATGCTTTGACCTAGACTATAACTTCTAGGACCCCAACGCGAGTTTATTTGCGTTTAGATTTTTAAAACAAAATCGTCACCTATTCTTAGGTGATAACCACAACGAGAACACAATTTTCGAACCCGCTTTGGAAACTAATCATCTGTTCTAGGATGATTGATTACTAGGTTTTGAACCCTCTATTATAAGGTTTTGAACCCTCTAAGTTTTCAAAATCTCATCAAAGTTTGGGTCTAAATAATGTGAACACATGCAAACTGGAAGAGTGAATGCCTGTACTCTGAGTTTTCTGTCTAAGGCTAGAGTGTTCGTATAAATCCACATAATCGGACCAGTCACTCTTACCTGGGAACTCTTGGGGAGAGTGTTCACTTATAGGCGAGCATGTCTTCACGATACATTATTTTTGACCTATTTACTTTGATTAGTCACTGCGTGTCGTTTGTTTGTTCGAGGTAACGAACGAATGATCGCCTCTCTTGCGTTTTGTCGATACCTCTTTTGTTTTTCCTGATTTTCAACCTCACTCGACTCTCTTGTTTCCTTGTTAAACAATGCCTCCTCGACGCGATGTTCGAACTTTTACTGCTGAAGAAGTCGCAACCCTTGTCTCTCAACAAGTGGCTGCTGTGCTTCCAGGCATTGTGACCGGTGTTAATCCTACTACCCTTCGTCAAGCAACGAGTTGTCTGCTACCCTGACTGAGACTCAAGTCAGGAAGGGTAAACTCACCTGCAAGGGTGATAAAAAGAAGGTGACTGATTCAGGGAAGGAGAAGAAAAAGGGTAAGGGTAAGGAAGGTGAGAGGTCGAAGAAATCGAGGAAGCGAAAGGGTGCCCAGAATTTTGCTGTTACAGCACAGACTGCTCAGAACCCGCAGAACCCACCGGCTCAGCCACCTGCAAAGAAAGCGTATGCTGGTACCGCACCTCATTGTGCTCGTTGCAACGGTCATCACGTTGCACAACAAGCTTGCAAACAATGCACAACGTGTGGTAAACTTGGGCATTTGGCCAATGTTTGTCGTTTGGGACAGAATCAGGTTGCTCAGGTTCTAGCTCCGGGTCTAGGGAATGCTGCAAGATTCCCACCGGGTTCATGTTTTAATTGTGGGGAGTATGGTCACTTCCGCAACAACTGTCCGAGACTGGTGAATGCAAACGCGAATGCTAACGCGAACCCGAATGCGAACGTCAACGTCAATGTGAATCCTGCTCGTGGGCGAGCGTACAATTTGAATGCAAACGAAGCGAGGGCCGACAACGAAGTGGTTAACGGTACGTTTCTTGTTAACGATCGACCTGCGTCTATTCTTTTTTATTCTGGTGCCGATAGAAGTTTTGTTTCGTTATCTTTTAAGCCTTTGCTTGCGATACCTAGAACTAAACTGAGGAACCCCTTATCTGTCGAAGTTGCTACTGGTAAACCTCTTGTTCTCGATTCTATTATTCGTAATTGTCAGTTAAACCTTGATAACCATCTTTTTCCTATTGACCTCACACCGATGAAACTTGGGAGTTTCGATATTATCATTGGAATGGATTGGTTAACCAAACACCACGCTGAGGTGGTTTGTTTCGATAAGATTGTTCGCATTCCTTTGTCTTCCGGCGATGTTTTGGAAATTCGTGGCGAGAAACCTTCTGGTGGTTTGAAGCTTATGTCGTGTATGGAAGCCCAAAGGTATCTACGAAAAGGATATGTTGCTTTTCTGGCACATGTCACCGAGGAGAAAAGCAAGAGCAAGAGTATTCAGGATATTCCGATTGTTCGGGAATATCCGGAGGTGTTTCCTGATGAACTGCCTGGTTTGCCTCCAGTTCGTCAAGTCGAGTTTCATATTGACCTTGTACCCAATGCCAACCCGATTGCAAAAGCACCTTATCGTCTTGCACCGTCGGAGATGCAAGAGTTATCAAAACAGCTTCAAGAGTTATCTGATAAAGGATTCATCCGACCAAGCTTTTCACCTTGGGGAGCTCCTGTCCTCTTCATGAAAAAGAAAGATGGATCTTTTCGAATGTGTATCGATTATCGTGAGCTTAATAAGCTCACCATCAAGAATCGATATCCCCTACCTCGAATTGATGATCTCTTTGACCAGCTGCAGGGTGCTTCATACTTTTCCAAGATCGATCTGCGTTCTAATCAACTTCGTGTTCTCGAAGAAGATATTCCCAAAATTGCTTTCCGCACAAGATATGGGCATTACGAGTTCACTGTCATGCCTTTTGGTTTGACGAATGCTCCAGCTATCTTTATGGACTTAATGAATAGGGTCTGCAAACCTTATTTGGACAAGTTCATTATTGTGTTCATCGACGATATTCTCATTTATTCAAAATCTTGAGCCGAGCACGAGCAACACCTTTGCTTAACATTGGAACTCTTGAAGAAGGAACAACTTTTTGCTAAATTCTCCAAGTGTGAATTCTGGCTTAAAGAAGTTCAATTCTTGGGTCATATAGTCAATGAGCAGGGTATTCATGTGGATCCATCCAAGATTGCTGCTATTAAGGACTGGAATACACCGATGACGCCTACAGAGATTCGATCTTTTCTTGGTCTTGCTGGTTATTATCATCGATTCATTTCGAATTTCTCGAAGATTGCGGTTCCACTCACTACTTTGACTTAGAAGAATAAGCCTTTCGAGTGGGGACCCAAGCAAGAAGAAGCGTTCCAAACACTGAAGCAGAAGTTATGTGATGCTCCTGTTCTATCTCTGCCCGAGGGAAGCGATGATTTCGTTGTCTATTGCGATGCGTCCAACTTAGGCCTTGGTTGCGTCCTTATACAACGAGGTAAAGTTATTGCATATGCATCTAGGCAGCTGAAAGTTCACGAGAAGAACTACACGACTCATGATCTTGAGTTAGGAGCTGTGGTTTTCACGCTTAAAATCTGGAGACACTACCTCTATGGAACGAAGTGTGTGGTTTTCACAGACCACAAAAGTCTCCAGCATATTCTTAATCAGAAAGAGCTGAACATGAGGCAACGACGTTGGGTTGAACTCTTAAACGATTATGACTGCGAGATTCGCTACCACCCTGGTAAGGCGAATGTTGTAGCCGATGCGCTTAGTCGAAAGGAGCGAGTCAAGCTTCATTCTGTTCGAACTCTATCGGATCTTCAATCTCGTGTCCTTCAAGCTCAGCAATTTTGTGTTTCAAAAAATTTGATAGGTACGGAATTACCACGTCAACTTGAGCTTATGCTCAAAGCGAAAGACGATGGTTTGCTCTATTTTAAGGATCGATTGTGGATTCCGAAACTAGACGATCTTCGCACCTTGGTAATGGACGAATCTCATAAGTCTCGATATTCTATCCATCCTGGTGCTGATAAAATGTACAAGGATCTTCGTACTCGGTGCTGGTGTCCTGGTATGAAGAAGGATGTTGCCTTGTATGTGTCGAAATGCCTAACTTGTCTCAAAGTCAAGGCCGAACATCAACGACCTTCAGGTTTGCTTGTACAACTAGAGATACCGGTTTGGAAGTGGGAGAACATTGCAATGGATCTCATCACTAAGCTACCGCGTACGTTTAAAGGTCACGATGCTATATGGGTTGTTATCGATCGGTTAACGAAATCAGCTCATTTTATTCCAATTCACGAGGATCTATCTGCTGATAAACTTGCATAGATTTATGTGGATGAGATTGTATCACGACATGGTGTTCCTTTGGATATCATTTCCGATCGTGATGCTCGGTTTTCATCTCATTTCTGGAAGACCATGCAATCTGCTTTGGGAACCCAACTAAATCTAAGCACGGCTTATCATCCCTAAACAGATGGACAAACCGAGAGGACGATTCAAACTTTGGAGGATATGCTTAGAGCATGCGTTATAGACTTTGGTGGTAATTGGGATTCTCATCTTCCACTGATCGAGTTCTCTTACAACAATAGTTATCATGCTAGTATTAATATGGCACCATTCGAAGCTCTCTATGGTCAAAAATGTCATTCACCTGTCTGTTGGAATGAGATTGGTGAAGCTCAGCTTACTGGACCTGAGCTCATTCTGGAAACAACAGACAAAATCAAGAAAATCTGCGATAATCTTGTGACAGCTCGAAGTCGTCAAAAGAGTTATGCGGATATGCGACGCAAGCCCTTAGAATTTCAAGTCGGAGACCGTGTCCTACTCAAGGTGTCACCTTGGAAGGGAGTGGTGAGACTTGGAAAGAAAGGAAAACTTGCACCTCGATATGTGGGACCATTCATGATTGTGGAAAAAATTAGGAAGGTTGCCTATCGACTAGAGCTACCTCCAGAGCTTGGAAATATTCACCCGACTTTTCACGTGTCCAATTTGCGAAAGTGTTTAGCTGACGCTGATCTTCACATTCCTCTCGACGAGATCCAAATCGACGAAACGATGCACTTTGTTGAGAAACCCGTGGAGATAGTGGACCGTGCTTTCAAATAGTTGAAGAACAAACGGATTCGATTGGTAAAAGTTTGCTGGGATTCCAAACGTGGCCCATAGTTTACTTGGGAACGTGAGGACCAGATGAAGGCGAAATATCCGTATTTGTTTTCACCAGTTCCCTCTAAATAAAATTTCGGGACGAAATTTCCTGAAGTAGGGGAGACTGTGACAACTGTGCTCTGTAATCGATGTACAATGTAAAACAATGATGATTATTAATAAAACAATGTGCTTTGGTGTTATTATATGTGTTTTGGTGTTATTATGTGTGTATATGTGTTTGATGATTTTACAATCTGATTCAAATCCGATTTCAAGCTTTAAATCGCTTTCTGGAAGGTTATACGCAAACTGGTGCGTAAACGCAGTCAGTATAACGTGAAAAACACTTCGGAATAGTGACATAGGCTTAACTTACCTTAAATAACCTCCACATAACTTAGAAATAAGTTTTGGATGGTTTGGTATGTTGAAATCAAGTTTATTCGCTTACAGGGACTAATTTTGACAAACTGCGAAAGTATGCCGATTTGTACTGTAACGAACATTCCAGAACATGACCATAAGTTAAACATACCCTAAATATCCTTTACATAGCTTAGAAATAGGCTTTGAGGGGTTCGGTGTGCTAAAATAAACTTTTTGGTCATTCAAGGACTAAAGGCGTCAAAAAGTGCTTAAGTTTGCATTTTCGTGCATATCTTTCGTTCTGAATATATCCGTACATCCAAAACTTTATGTAATCATTAAAATATTTTATTTTAGTGATTGGCATGATAAAATTCCATTCGTCGCGTAATTTGGATCGTTTTTCGCATTCGTTCGTGTTTCGTCGTAATTAACCGAACAACGCAACCGTACGACCAAACGAACCGACATCCGAGATATTTTTGAGCATTTTTCATGTTCCCTATACTTTAACTTCATTTTAGATCCTTGAAATGGGATTAACGGGGCTTAAACGTGTCAAAAATGCATCAAAAACCATGTTTTGCACATTCATGGACCAAAATTGACATTCTGCCATAGTTATCTTAGGAAGGGACCAAAATGAAAAATATAAATTCCATCTTGTTCCAGCTGTTCCCCTAATTTTCACATGGTTTTAATGAAACTATGGGCTCCCATGGTTTCACAAAACCATGGGCACATGTGTACGGATGAGATCGAAGCTCGTTTTACGATGAACGATCCTAACGGTTCTAGATTTCCTATATATACCCCCCACCATTCACTTGCAAAACCCACATTGATCTGATTTTGGCCCTCTAAGTTGGAGTTTACACTTCATACCTGAGGGTAAATCGGATCAAAGCTTGCGGGGACCTTTTGTAAGTATTCTTTCGTTCTTTTATCGCTTTTCGAGTCTAAAAGTCAAACTGCGTTTGACTTTCTGCATTGACCAGTTTATGGTCAATGTGAAGTTCGTTTGAACTTCATAACGTGAGTGTAATCACGATGGTTATAGTCCCTAGTGACTATACCTACTGATTACCACGTTATCTAGGCTCAGTGACGAGTCGTAGTTTCGGCCAAAATGCGCATTTACGCGTATTTTGTAACCAAACTACTCTAGGATATCAAAACCGTTTGTTTTGATATCAAAACCTGTTTTCTAACTTAACTAAACATGTTTTAGCATGTTTAGCTCGTCACTTTTTAGATTAGTGCTTATGTAGAGTCGTAAGTCAAGCGGACTAAACACCCGCTTAGACTTTCGAACACGACCCGTTTGGTCGATCATTAGGATCCGACCAAACATGGTTAGGTGACCATAGTATATAGGGAATAACCTTCTAAGGTTATACCTTATGGTCGCTTCGTTTAAGTAGTTTTATGATAAGTAGTTTATATGCCTTAGGTAAATTACCAAAAATGCCCTTTTAAGCCAAAATTCATTTTTAGCATATGTAACATAACCTTTGGTATCTAAACTGATTAGACAACAATTTTAAACATGTTGAGGCATATTTTACTTATCATAGGACTAGTTAGGCATTCCGAACGCGTTTCACGCACACGACGCGTTAAAGTAGCATAAGCTACCTTAATGGGTCTCGATGGGTCGAAAGCACGTAGGTTAGGTTTCATTTAGGATGTAGGCCTTGTTAAACCATATCACATGAGTTCCAACACTCATTTGTTTTACAAGACCTCATTCTGTCCGATCTTCCGATTTAGGCGTCTATTGTTTGACTAGTGATCAATTACTAGGTGCTGTTTGATTTCTCTGGTTTACTCGAGTTTGTTGAAGTACTATTGATTGAGGATACCTTGCACTACATGTGAGTACATAGTTCCCCTATTTTACTGTTTTCAATTGTTTTGGGGTGATTCATATGTACAAAATGTTTTCAAGGTTTAAACGATGATTTCAAAAACGAATAGAACGATTTATACTAAACTATTAACGATTTCGATAATGTGAACAAACTTGTTGGTTGTAGATACATAACGAACGACATTCATTAGCATTGATCAAGCCGACCAGTATTAGGTTATGGTACCATAGGATATGACAAATCCCGTTATTGCACTATACCCATGGTTATGTGTGGGTGTTGTGGGTAACGACTGAATCTGATGATTGTTAACTTACCCTTTGGAGGTTTGTTAATGCAAGAACGAGTTGAACGATGAACGAGTCACAAAGGTTTGAATGTTATTAACGAGACGACCATATATAAGTTTTCACAATTAAAACGATGATGATCTAAACGATTTAAACGAGTAAACGATTTGGAAACGATTTGGAGACAATGTTAAACGATTTGGGTAAACGATTGGTTTTTGGCTAGTGTTTAGATAACGGGACGGGGGTAATATGGTGAAAACATGGTAGATACGCCGCTGGTACTTCTTATATATAGTGTTTTCAACATATTACATACCGTGGCGTTATTTAGTTCACTTGGGTAAACGATATTGAAACGATGTCACTCAACGATGTTTTCGAAACAATATACGAGTTTTATTAACGAGTTTATACGAGATGTTTTACAAGAAGGTATTCTAAAACAAAAAGCTTTTGGGTTAAGAATCATGGCTACGAAATTTTATAAATTATAACCATCTTGATTTGAGCTGGTTAATCATGTTGCAATATTATACACTTTTAAAAACAAGGTTTTCGAGGTATTGCAATATAAGTAAACAAGCCATGATTCCGATACTCTTATAAAACCTATGTACTCGCCAGCATTTCTTTGCTGACTTTGTTTTTTTACATATGTTTCAGGTGTTGTTGCTTGATTGACGTTCTAGGATGCATGCGTCACATAGGATCTGGACGAGGCCTTAGTGACATATAACTATGATAGACGATATAAAACTTGTTTGCTCTATGTTAAGACAATGTTAATGTTTAATATTATCAATAAAACGAAACACTTTTTGTATCCATGGTTATGAAACGATAATTCTGTTACAACACTCCCCGACGTTTCCGCCACGCTTTGTTGTTTTACGTGGTCGGGGTGTGACAACAAGTCCTTGTAATTCCCTGAAAAAAAACCTAAATTTAGAATTGAGAGTTGTGGGGATTAGAAACGGAGTTCGGAATCAAAACCAGTGCTTAATACGCAAAACCCATAGGATGTGAGCGGCAAGTGACGCAAGTTTGCGCTATTGACAGCCTTGCGCCTCTGATTTGCGCCCCATGGGTGTGTAAAGTGCGCCCCTGCCTGTGTTTTTCCTACAAAATGGCCCTAAGTGATGGAAAATCATATGTGGGACTTATGTGGCTTAAAACCAGGAATTGAGACTTTGTTTGGGTGCGGATTAAGATGAAAGGAATAGTTACACAAGACCTTAAACATGATAGACCATTTGGTAAGTAGAGTTGTCACGCGTTGACTGATTGTGGAATTAAACGGTATGCATAGATGTATAACTATTCGTGTATGTATGACAGTACTATTATGTGAATTTTCGGCATTATGTATAATATGAGTGTAGGATCTTAATCGTCATGTCGGTTATAGTGACTATACGACGAGAGATAGAATGTTGGGTTATGATAACACGTACATGGGATTTGTATGCACATATGTATTTTTAATGTCGTGGTTGCATTATATAAGTATACCATGCCACTAACAACGCTAATGTGGTAGACTTAAAAAAAATATCGGGATGTAATAAATGTTTAAGACTAAAAAAAACGACGAAAGGACTTGGAATGTACGTTGCATAGGGTATCCAAGTATATTTCATGAAGGATATCCAAGTATATGTTTTATTTTAACCTCAGAAGGAAATGGTATCCAGAAGGTAATAGTAAACATACCTTTGAAGGATCAGGTTTCGGGACGAAACCTCTTTTAAGGGGGTAGACTTGTAACATCTCATTTTCGGGTGTATTTATAAAATGTTATTATTATTATTATTATTATTATTATTATTATTATTATTATTATTATTCGTTGGGGGTTATTTACGAAGGAAAAGAATTCGATGAGTAGTAATATATATTAGTGTGGTATATTTTAGTAATATACATAGAGAAATATGACTAGTTTGGTTTAAGGCAATAGTACTACCTCATCTTATGACTCATCGAAAGTTGAAGGACTATTGTTGTAAAAATCGAACTTGAGGGGGGTAAATTATAATAAGTTCAAAGTTCAATGTATAAATAGGCTCTTTAAGCTCATTTGTAGCAGATTTTATATAGTTAGAGAGAGAAAGAAGAGAGATAAGGCTAGAGAGAGGAAGTTATGGCCGGTGGCGGCGGTCCGGTGGTGTTTCGTGGTGGTTCGCGGTGGCCGGATGCGGCCGGAGTTGCGGGTTTCACCCTGGAACCATTTATCAATGCTACAAACGCAATGGAAGTTGATTGTGTTGCATGGATGGTTTAGTGGCATTGGATGTGCAATCCGTGACCGGGGAAACGCTTGTGATGCAAAAGAGACCGCAAAAACATAATGTGATCTCATTGCATGTTGGTTACGAAGAAATTAACGTATGTGAACCCATACGCGAGAAGGTATGCTAAAGATTGAGAATCGACAGGACAAGATTGACAATAACAATATAAAGATTTCCTACGGGCGAAGGTGAGTGGTTAATTCTTCTGAATAGTGAATGTTAATTTATATTGTTTACCTTATTGAATACTTTATATGCTATTGGGGTTTTTGCCTATTGGTAAGTATGCGAGTGATTGGAGAATCCTATTGTAGAAATTCTTGGAGTCAGTCTTAAGACTCGTGTAGCACTTGTTTAAATTATTAAATTGGTTTAGGAAGTGTGAGTTAGAAATATATGATTATGCTAATACAGAATGATGTGAAGGTATTGTCTATATTTTAGATTTATTATAAGTGTTGGATGTGTCAAAACTTATGAGGTATTGGGATGAAGTGTACTTGGTTTCCAAATCTGTGTATCATGTTTTGCTTTGAGTTGTGCTAAATTAGTTGGATTTATGAGTGATAACTCAACCAATACGATCTTAGATCGTTGCAAGTATATATTTGGAATGTATGGACTAACTTGATTATGGATAGTGTGATTTCATATTGAGTATCAAGCTGCAGATTTTGAGAGCAGACTAAGGACGGATTTTGGACGTAATAGCTTTATCAAATGTGGTAAAGAATGATTGTATGATTTAGAATGTAACTTGTTATAAGAAATAAAGGTTGGGTGTATATTTCCTTGCTTATAGTGCATTACACGTGATATACCATTCACTTAGCTTTGCTAATGATGTGTCGTGTGTGCTCCAGGTATGTGGTCTTGGAGCTCAAATTCATGACACTGAAGATTGAGTCTGGAGTTTCGATTGTACGAGTCGGACAAGGATTAATGGTTCATTAAGTATATTATGAACATACTACTCAAGGAAGGATTGTAACACCAAACTAATAGTCTTAAAGAAATACAATTTGCAACTGAGATTAAGTGTAAATTGTTAAACAAAAATGTTGGGGACCGTTTTTTTTTTTGTGTTGATAATTAATTGATTAAATCATGTTTTCAAATTAGGGTGTTACAATATGCCTTTGTCCAGTTTAGAAACCTTTCTTTCCACCATGTGTAATCTTCTATATTGTCAAGTTTAGGTGGTTTCGAATAAGTCCCATAGAAGTTATCATGTTTAATATTATCATTGATTGCTTTTGTTATGGGTTTTGGTGTAACGGTTGAAGTTTCCGAAGATTCTGATGTGAACGCTTTGTAGAACGTGTTGTAAAACTCTTCACCCATGATACTTCTTGTTTTTCTCCTTTAATCACCTGCAAACGTACAAACAAAACGATCAGTTTAAAAATCAGACAGTTGGATCGGATGTGTATCCGATCGAACAAGGTCAACAAAGTCAACAGAATAACAATGATCGGATGGCAATGGATCGGATGTCAGTTCGACCGGTTGGTCATCTGACGATTGATCAATATGCTTTGGATCGGATGGTGATCCGATCGATTGGCTATCCGACGATTGGTCCACAAATCAATTTATTAAATGACAGCTAGGTGTCGGATGGCAATCCGTTCAGATTGCCGTTCGACGCTTGATACTTAATCAAAACAAACAAAGTGCTTTGGATCGGATAGGTAATCGAACGAATGGTGATCCGATGATTGGAACTTTACACCTTTGATGATTAAAATTGTATGAAATGTACGTGGATCGAATCGTGATTCGATCGAGTAGCCGTTCGACGATTATGCCACTCGACACTTTTCAACTTGAGCTGACAATGTCTTTACATATCACATGCAATTTACTTTTATCTCTTCGAGTCTCGTGCAATATTATAAAACTTGTGCTGCTAATTGTCAGATCCTAAAAAGTATTAATGAGCTCACATGTTCAAGTCTTATGCTTATTGAAAATGGCCGACGAAAGTGATTTTACACAACATTTAATTGGACCGAGTACTGCAGTGGACTTGACTATTTAGTACAAGTGATACACACTAATTCTCTATTGGACCTTCAATATATTGTGATGTCATAAAGTGGGCTGACAGTTTTCTTATGCAAATTGAATCTACTCAATTAATATGTTCACGTGATAAATTCTGACAATGCTAATCTTTATTGGGCCGTGAATCCTTGTTCAGTTATACAATTAAATGGGCTAGACACCTTTTAAATGCACATGCAATGGGTTGAATGAAATAAGGTACGGATCGGATAGTGATTCTATCGAATCACCAATCGACAGTTGACACAATAACAAGTATTTGAATAAATGAACTGACAAAGTATCGGATGGTGATTCGAACGAATTGCCACTCGATAGTTGACAATTCTAGACAAACAAATTTTAATGCATGTGAATCGGATTGTGATCCGATCGATTGGCCACTCTATGATTGACACTAATATGCAATTGACTTTCAAGTTCTGAAACGTTCACATGTACTGTCAGTCCACACTTTTTTTTAATTGGGCCGCTGAACACACAAGTCTTTCTATTGGACCTCTTAGCAAATTGAATATTAATGATGTATTGAGTTGAGAGTATACAGTGGACGACAATGAATCACGTGATCCTGAAACAAGCAATTAATGGGCCAACAGTTTCACATGCAAATTATCAAATTAGTGGACTGCAAGTATGAGTGATGATCTGACAACCTTTGCATGTGATAAACTGATTGAATCAACTTATGACTTTTGTGAAATATGGATCGAGTGAGTTGTTGGATCGGATGGTCATCCGATCGGTGAACATCATGAATAACAACTGCAGCAACAGTTAACATCTTTCACCTTTTTTCGAACCAAAAAATCTTGATTTCTCACTAATCGTTTGGAATTAAGTTCTACAAAGAAACTTGAATCACCTTGCCACTTTCTCTCTCTACTTTCTCTCTCTAGCTCCAAGCTCTCCAAGTCTCAAATGTGGCAAAAGTCCTAAACTCTAACCTAACTCTTCTATTTATAGGCCAAGGGGTTTAATGAGAGATGTCATTAATTACAGATTTGCCACCTTGCCTTTTACTAAATATTACAATATAAATGAACTAACAGCTCCCTAGCGTCTTGTTTTCTTCTCATTTCAGCTATGAATCGTATTGACGGAGGCGATAGACATAAATGCACTAACAACTCCCTAGCATTTTGTGGGCTCATCGAACCATGCCAAAAACAAGCACTGGCGAAACCCCTTTCAGCCTGGTCTATGGCTCTGAGGCGGTTATCCCAGCAGAGATAGGCCTCCCCTGTTACACCCCAACCGATGGCGGAAACATCGGAGTGAGACGAAAACATTATTGCAAGAGACATCATAACGCAATTTGTGACAAGTATTTAATAATTACCCTTTTCGTTGCTTAAATCAGATAATACAAATTTCGAATCACAACACGTATAAAAGAAATATAATTTCATTTCATTTCATAACAGTTTAATACAATGGTTTTGGAACTAATTACAACATGTATGAAATAAAATACAATACAACAAGTATTTAACGTTTAAATGCGTTTCTAGGCAATCCTACTAGATTCCATGCGTCATTGATATTCCTGCAACATGTATTAAAAGCATAGATCAATACAAAGGTATTGGCAATCATACAAGTTTGAATATAATTATAAGTATAAAAGTTTGTCTCAAATTCACATAGCATTTATTATTCACATCGAAACGAGCCTACATAAACAACTTAACATAGCAAATAGTATGAAATAATGATTTTTAAACTAGCATGCATAAACGGCCTAAGCATAACAATATCATAGGAATACAAGTTGAAACTAGCAAGTATAACTAACACAAGCGTAACAAATAACACGTACGTACAAAATGAAACTAGCGTGCATAACTAACGTAAGCATATCCGGAATACGCTTGATTTCGTATAATATGAATTTTTGTTAAATAATACATGTTGCACCCCAAATCGCGTTAAAGTGTAAAAAAAAAGGGGTCGAGTATGCACACCGTGTTTGCGTATGGAGATTCCTTGAAATAACGCGCGTGGGAAAATATAGGAAAAACCGAACGCACGAGAGTGATTACCCTAAATATGGAAAACGTGAACGTCAACGCTATATATAAGTTAAATAAATTGATTTAAATGTGTATTAAAGGAAAAGAAATAATAAAAGTAAAACTGTTATTATTATTGTTATTGCTATTATTATTATATATAATTCGTTTTAAGAATAATAGGGTTAGTTTTATAAAACAGTTAAGTGTTATCTAAAACAAGTATACTTTTATATTTGTTTTTACGAAAATAACTTGAATCCGATAGGTTTCGCTTTATAATTAAACAGGTTTCGTTTTACGGATTTTTATGAAAAACGGGCAGAGTTTACTCTGTTTTTGGATGATCCCGACAACTAAAGTGTCGATATAATTTTTCAAAACTCAACAATTAATCACATTATATATAAGATTATTGTCAATGGCAAACGTAAATAATCACTACATATAACGGTTCGAGTTCGTTTTTAAAACAATAACTATTTATTGAAATAATAATAACAGAATTCGCGACATTAAGATTATACCAAGTCGTGTGTTGACTGAGTTGACTGAAGTTGACCGAGTCACCTGAATCACTAACTGAACTCCGCTTTGGCCGTTGTTGACTGAATCGAACTGAATATAAGCCGAACTGAACCGAGCCAAGACTGAACCGAGCCCAAAACTGAACCAACTTGGATCTGAACCGAGACTTAAAACACGAAACAACTTGGATTTGAACCTGCTGACCCGAGACCTGACCCGAACCTGCGATTTGGACCTGACTCTGAACTGGAATACCCAAACCAAACCAAACCTGTCATCCCATCAGTATCGTCGTCCGGTCGTCACCGAAACTGAAATCAACCCAAACCGGAACCAAGACTCGAACTCGAACCAAACTCATACCCGAACCGCGTCAGTTCTGACCTGAAGCTAACCCGAATCACGAATCGAAACAAACACGAACCCAAAACTGAATCAGAACCAAGTTGAAGATTAAACCCGGAACAAGGTGAACTGAACCGATAAAAAAAACAATACCTGGGAACCAAGACTGACCTGGACCGCACCGGATCCGGGTTGAACCGGACAAAACTGAGTCGCTGAACGGTTGCCGTCGCCGCCGCAGATGACGGCGCCGCCGTCTTCTCTTCGCGTCTCTCTCTCTCCGCGTCCCTCTTGTCTTCTCTGCCTAACGACGCCGTGCGCCGCTGCCACCAGGCGGTGGTGGTCGCCGGCAGTTTAATCAAGCATGTTGGGGGGGGGGGGGGGGGTCGAGGATGAAGGATGTTAAGTGGGTGTTGATGACAGAGAATGAAGGGGAGTGTTGGTGTGTTGTCGGAGAACAAAGCAGCGGCCGGTGGCCGGCCGGAGCGACTCCGGTCACCGGAATCATTGAGAGAGAGGGCAGGGAGGTCGAGAATGAAAAGAAGGGGGCTAGGGTTTTAGTTTGAAGAAAAAGAAGAAGTTAAGAGGTTTATAAGTTTAGGGTTTCTCAAGTGGGTTGTGTTCAAGGTTTGGTTTAATGGGCTTGGGCCAAGGCCCACATGTCCAATCTCCGTGTTTTAGTGGCCAGTAACTCCCTACGAGACCCGTTATCAGAACTTGAATGCCGTAAAATGTCGTAATATCTCGCAATATTTTATTTAAAGTTGAGAATACGTGGAATGTATGTGGGAAGTAGTTTTTTTTTTTTTTGATTCGGTTTAACTACGAATATAATAATGAGATAACGAAAAAATAGCACTCGGAAATACGAGGCGTTACAGTCTCCCCTCCTTTAGAAAATTTCGTCCCGAAATTTATTCAAGAGGAAGACTTTAGAAAATTTGCATTTCGTAGTACGCATGGGTATAGACGAGGAATGGGTTGGTGAATGATTAAAGTTTGTATATAATTATAGCAGGGAAACACCGAATTTCTCATGGCACGTTTTCACGAAAGTTTGGTAATATGGTAGGAACACTTATATATAGAAAGTACCATCGGCGTATCCACCATGTTCATACTATATTATGTTCGTTTCGCTAATCGATGCCAAGTTACGTCCCGTGTCACAAACAGGGTTTATTAACGTATTATGAGTGAGAATGATAGCGTATAGTAATTTAAGTATGTAAGCATGATTGGTATTTAAGTATGAGAGAGGTCATAAGGTGTAAGTATATGTATGAGTATGATTAAATTCTTTGAATAGTCCACATGAGATATTTTAGTTAACTAGATTAACGCATTACTGGCATGTGATCTCACTGGTCAAACCATCGTGTCCGCAAGTATGTATGAATGTATAAATGACTTAACATGACCGCAAGTCCATGCGGCGGGCGTTACTCCTATAGCGCTACACAAGCGTTATATATGTTAAGGTGCGGCTTGATCAAAGTTAATGACAAAATGTCAACCCAACGTTCAACGCAAGCGTCATCTATTCATGGCACATGTCATCATTTCGTTGCCATGAAAAGATCCGAAATGTGTAAAGCGTCATCTAATCATAGCACATGTCATCATTTCGTTGCAATGAAAAGATCCGTAATGTATAAAGCGTTATCTAATCATAGCACATGTCATCATTTCGTTGCCATGAAAAGATCCGTAATGTATAAAGCGTCATCTAATCATAGCACATGTCATCATTTCGTTGCTATGAAAAGATCCGTAATGTATAAATGAATGTCTTGACATTACCACAAATCCATGCGGCGGTGCGCTACTCCTATAGTGCTTCACAAGCACTACATATGTCAAGGTGTGGCTTCATCCGAAGTTAATGACCAGTTTATCACATAAAGAATGTCCAGTAATCCCGAATCAAGTATAACGTATCAGTATGCGTGTATTAATTTATTGTGTAAACACGATGATTAGGTAACAAGTATTAAATCACATAAAAGTTAAGTTAATATAAAATAGAGGCTTGATAAGTATTGGAGTGCTTCAGGTTTAGAAGCTTCGACTATTCCAAAGTGAATCGCAAGTACTCTCGAATTAGGGAGACATGTTTTGGCCTAATAGGTAAAATACTCTCGTCACCAGGCGATTAACGGTATTTTACCCTTCCAGTTAGTACATGTCCCTAATTTGATCGAAAATACAAAACTTTGGCGAGATTGAAAATCGAAGAGTGGAACCAGTCATCAAGGTGTGGAAATCAATCCTAGCTTGATAATTTCGTCCCCAAAATGTGGTTTATTGAACGAAACAAGATAAAAATCTCGACTCGTCAATAAGGAACCACTAGAGTATGAAATGAAAATTCCCATCAAGATACGGATATCACTCCAGACTCGATGGTGAAATTTCATGCAAAATAACATGTAAGGTGGATTGAAATTCGTCACCAAATGCGGGAATCACCCCTATTCTAGTGAGTCGTTTCGATTGTGGAATACGAGCATCTTCAAGTATGTATTGTCACACCCCCAAAATCCACATGCGGAGCACCACCGCTTGGAGGCGTGACTGACCAGGATCTTAGCCACCAATCACATTGAACTCATGCGTATATCTCAAAAAAACTTTCATTCAATAACAATAAGTGTTACACGTTATAATATTTCACAGTTTACAGCGGAAGCATATTTAATTCGTTAAGTGTTTATAAACCACATATAAAAGCTCTTAGTCTTGTGTTGCGTTTCCATGTAACTCGACCCATGACCACTCCAGCTTCCCAGACAGCAAGTTCCCAATGTTATGCACCTAAAGGCCTGCAAGGCATGTAACAACGAGTCAACAACAAAGTTGAGCAAGTTCACAGTTGGTTGATTAGTTATTGAGTTCGTTTCAATAATCGTAAGTTCGTTTTGTAAACCACGTATTAATCAGTATCCCTGTTTCCTAAACCTTCTCAATAATTAGTGGGGGCTTCCCATGTGAATTACCAGACCGTACCATATCGACTACTAACGAAAGTAAGTTGTGCCCTAAGTCAATGTCTATCATCATTGACCCTTTGCCTTAGTCCATTAGTACACGCCCGTTCGAACGACACGGTGTGAGGTTTGTTAAACCTAATAGCGCAATTAACTAATGACCCGCTCGCCATCGGCCTCGGCGATTAAGTCGATATAAAGTGAGGGACTTCATGATAGAGTTTTGTGTAGTAAGTTGTAAGGTTGTTGTCCTACCCAAGGAGGACGAACGTGCGTAGTTCTACCCAAGGAGAATACGCAGGATTTATAGTGGCATCCTACCCAAGGAGGATGGCCGTACATATCCTACCCAAGGAGGATATGTAGATTCCGTTTTAATTCTTAACCCATTCCCAACCACCGGGAATCCCATGCCTTAGAAAGTGTGTGAACTCACCTTGGTTTGCTCGGTAAGACTAAAGTACGTATTTTCCAGTTGGTTAATTAGTCCCTATTGTAGTTACCACAATAGTCAGTTTCGTATGCACATCAAACACACATCTCATCCACAATTAATTCACGTACACCTTGTTTGCATATCGCACAATTATTGGACATGTAACAGGTAGTTCAAATCATACAATAAATCTAACAATACAACAGTAGATAATTTAATCAAGTTGGCAAGCCTCTTTAATTTCATGCAATTCATTGCCACCCTTTGGCCCAGTTTTGAATTACCAACATAACACAATCTAACACTAGTTTAGTATTTTAGCTTTACGGCCCATTAGGCTTCGGTCCTAAGTCTCCTAGCCCAACCCGTCCC
The DNA here is from genome assembly GCA_030545235.1 of Helianthus tuberosus. NCBI lineage: Eukaryota > Viridiplantae > Streptophyta > Magnoliopsida > Asterales > Asteraceae > Helianthus > Helianthus tuberosus. The sequence continues at coordinate 123,209,482 of CM060451.1, read as the reverse complement.
ACTTTGACCCACTCTTAAACCCAGCCCAGCTACGGCCCAAAACTCAAATGCTCATAATTTGCACATGTGGGTCACAGTCTAACAACAGGCCCAACTAAGTATTCATTTAGGATCACAGCCCCACTTATCATAAATTTTAGATAGTTGACTGGCCCAACTAGCCCTGCCCAAGCAATTCAAGTAATCTGATGATTCATCTCGGCCATTATTCCTTTTTTTGATAACAATTTCATAAATATATATAATCAGCATTTAATCTAACTCACACAACCCAGTTTACCTATGAAGCCCAACACATAAACAACATCATACGGTCCAGTTATGTTTCACCATTTTGCTTATGCATCCCAGTTATCTACACCAGCCCAAAGTCTCCCAGGTTAGAGCCCAAACCACCACCCCAATTACCTTACTGTTACTTTTATGATCACACCTAAACATGCATTATTCTAGTATCAATAAATCAAGTTCAAGCAATTAATCAACCCAGTTCGCACCACATCCGATTATATATCATTCGAAATTCCATAAACATCAAACATCTTGCAAGGTGTCGAGAATGTCGATCATCACTTAAGCACCAAGATTAATCCAATCGTGTATACAAAGTTATTAACATCAGATGACATCTATCAAAGGGAACCAATTCATGTTACAAAACTAGTCATGTACACACAAGTCACAATTAATGCATCGATTTGTCTAATACTTTGCAAGACTATAGGTTGATTACATATCACCAACTATTAACATGATCAATCAAATTCAATATCCCATATAAACAATATCATGTAGTCAATCAGATTCAACATCACATATAATCAGATTCACTACCGCATCTAAATGATAACACATATAATATCATGCAATTATGAAAAACAACAGCCAAGAATCACTAACCTACAAGATTTGATCGACCAGCTGATGTATTCGAAGGGGGGTCTGCTACTGGAATCATGCAATTAGGAGAAAAGCCTTAGGGTTTATTTTAGTTTTAATCTAATCCAATCCAATTATAAGGAAGAATATTACGTATACTTGTTAGCTAAGGAAGTATAATAGTCAAAGTTTGAGGAGGGCTTAATCCAATTGAGTGTGGCCGGTTGGGCCACTGCCACTAAATAATTCAATGGACTAAATAATTCAATTGGGCCTTTAACTAAATCAATAGATCCGAAAATAATTAAGGAAGATTGGGCCAAGTTAATTAATTAAGGGATTGGGCCAAGTAATATTTACGTGCGGTGGCGGCCTAGTAGCATTGCTATAGGTGCGGCCCATTACATAAGTGTATAAAATTGACGGAGTTATCGTACGTTTACATTTATGCTTGACCAAGGTATACTCGTACAGCATATCCAACACCTCAGAGAGGGTTAACGAGAAATTAAGATCACAAGGTTAAACGTCACTAACCTGGAAAGTTCGGGTTGTCACATCATCCCCAACTTGAAAGAAATTTTGTCCCGAAATTTAGCACGTAGCTACTGAGGAAGCTAGTTAAGTTGCATGGTTTTCCTGGGGTATCACATCATCCCCCCGTTGGTTTGGAATTTTGTCCCGAAATTCTGCAGTAGCTTCAGCCTCAGTAGTGGTTTCATTGTTCTCGACCAACTGGGGATATTTGTGTTTCATTTGGTCTTCTCATTCCCAAGTAAACTCTGGGCCACGATGGGAGTTCCAACGAACTCGAACAATAGGTATCCTAGTGCGTTTGAGAATCTTGACCTCCCGGTCCAAGATTTCCACTGATCCTTCGATAAATCGCAACTGACCATCGATGGTGAGCTCCTTAAAAAGGAACTGTGAGGGTCTCATCTGACAGACACTTCTTCAGATTCGACACATGGAAAACGTTGTGAACTCCACTAAGTTCTGCGGGTAGGTTTAGCTTGTAGGCCACTTTGCCTATCTTTTCAATGATTATGAAAGGTTCCACATATCGCGGTTTGAGTTCCATTTTGTATATCAAAATGAAGTACACCTTCCCAAGGTGAGACGTTAGATAGTACTAGATCCCCAACTTGGAACTCGAGCGGTTTCTTTGTGCTTAACAGCGTAGCTTTTCTGGCGGTCACGAACTGCCGCCATTCGTTGCCGTATCTGAGTAGTCTCCTCTACTGTGCGTATGGCGAGTTCCGGGTCGGTGATTTGGCCGTTTCCGACTTCTACCCAACAAAGAGGTGATTGGCACTTCCGCCCGTAGAATGCCTCGAACAGAGCAGCCGGAATGCTGGTGTGGTAACTGTTGTTACACGAAAGTTCTACTAAGGTGAGGTGTCTTCTCCGACCGTTGCCAAAGTCGATTTCACGGGCTCGAAGCATGTTTTCAAGGGTTTGGATGGTGCGCTCAGTCTGCCCATCCGTCTTTGGATGATATACTGTGCTCATGTCTGAACGTGAGCCTAAGGGTTTGTGCACCGCTTGCCACAAATCAGATACAAATCGTGGGTTGCGATTAGAGGTAATGAAGGTTGGCACCCCGTGCCTAGTAACCGTTCCTTCCAGGTAGGTGACGGCAAGTATAGAAAACTTATCCATTTCCTTGATGGGGAGAAAGTGTGCTGGTTACTTGAGACAATCAACGGTTATTTAGGCGATAATGTTTCCGTTTCGAGTTATAAGTAGACTGGCGACCAAATCCATGACAGCCTGTTCTCATTTCCATATGGGTATTGCTGGTTGCTGATACTTCACCTTGACTTTCCCACAAGTCAATTCATCATTCACATACTTAACTAGGTGAGCCTTCATGCCCGATCATCAGTACAAGGTTTATAAATCCTAGTGTCTCTCATCCAAACCTAGACGCCTAGAATATCGAGGCCGGTGCACTTTGCTCAGCACGAGTTCCCTACAGTTGCCGCAAATTGAGACCCACATTCGTCCCATGAGGTAACGAGTATCGTTCGACCGGCCAAAGGTTGCTTCTCCATGCCCCGCATGGGTTCGACTTGGAAATCCTCTTCCTTCAGTTCTCCAGTTTGAGTAGAGCGAGTCTGATCAGGTAAGTTAGAGTCGATAGTGAGCTGCAAAGCTCGTGCACGTTCAAATTTCACAGTTGTAATCATCTTAAAGTTCCCTGCAGCGATGCCATTAACTGATTTAGCTCTGTCGAAGCCAAGGTACACAGGAGGCCCTTGTGATCGGTCTAAATAACGCATCTGCTACCGTCCAAGTAATGCCTCCATCTAAAATCCCAAGACCATGGTTTTCACCGCCAGTTGTGTGTCGTGCAGTTCTTCTTTGTAACTCCGTCACGTAGTCATCACTCTCTCGTGTTGCGTCGGTGTGTAACTGGGACTCTGATTCGGACCATAAGGATAAAACACTGAATCACCCACACCCCCGGGTAAAACGATGCTCAGCGCATTGCAGAGTCGGGATTCGAAAGCTGAAAGGACGTCCTCCTGTTCTGTCCTTCACGAACACAACACCCTGCTGTGCTAGAGAGATTTGGGCTGCTCGACCAGCGAAAATCCTGTGATTTATCTGTGATAGTATCAAGTGAGACCAAGAAATTGCTGTGTCCACGATGGATTCTTTGGTGTCGATCAGTTTCCCACCAAGACGGATTTTAGCGAGATCTACGTGCATTCCCACTTTGCTGATTATATAACCAAAAGGTACCTCTCGAACCCATAAATTACATTTAACAAGACTTTAAGCGGAGTGGCTCCTCTCTCAGGAGTTCTAAAATAAGATATAAATGCCACCCATGGCGTTCCGTTCTCCTGGTCTGGATTCAGAATGTTGCCAATAAATGCGGGCGATTCACGCGATTCCCTGAAGCTGCTGGTGTGTTGGTCAATTCAATGGTCATGGTGTATAACGTTGACATGGCGGCAATACATTCGAAATGTTGTTCTAAGAGCATTCTCCCCTTGGATTCCCATCTGTCGATAGTTCGTTCACTAGCCAATTCCCGAATGGAAGCTTGTTCCTCGCAGCTGGTCGACGGGTTGTCAATACGTGGTTGAGGCAAACGGTTCTTGACTGTCACCTTGTTGAGTTCTCGATAATCAGTACATATATGAAAAGGCTTCTCTTCATGGGTATAGAGAGGGCTCCTTAAAGCGAAAAATCCTATCCGACAGTTCCTGTAGTTGGTTAAACAGCTCCTGCAACCTTCCTGGTGCAAAACGGTAAGGGGTACGAGTAGTTAGAACTGCCTCCAGCGCGAGGTCAATCTGAGTTCCTTCTTAACAGTTGTAGAGATGATCCTGGAAGTTTCCTCTAGCAGCACATGGAGTGTAATCACGAACAGCTGGTGGATTCTCGATCCTCTTTTCCTAACCTTGCGTCTATAACAGTTGCCACATAGCGGGGTAATCCCTCCCTAGGCACTCCTGGCTCTCAATGCTGACACTCCACTAACCATTGCGCCACCCAGACGCGTTAGTACAGTTAACAAATCCTCCACGAAGGAAAGGGATACGTAGAATTTGTCTCCTCACGGGGTACATCTATCAAAAATAACTAAAGGAAGGTCGATGTCGATCATTTGTCCTACAAGGTCGTGTTTGCATCCCAACGATCATATGAGGTTTCCATTGTCTTGCCATCAGCCGATTCCACAACGGGTTGGGTTTCAAGAAGCATCAGGCTTATATAGAACAGAGACGAAGTGATTCGTTACCCAGAATGTGTATGCCGCCATGTTATTACAATCCTGGAGTCGCCCACGCCAATCCTAAATGCCCCTCCATGAGCATCATTTCCCATATGGTTGTACTTGTTGCGAGGATTTCCAGTACGACCGTCGTTTCCTTGGTTGTTGTCGTTTTGATTTAGCAACAGCCATTCCATGTTGTCGGCACCTTCGTTTCTATACTGTTGATTGCCATATCAAGTACCTTGATGTTGCCGTGACTGTTGCCCCCACTGCTGCTGTTTGAAACAGAGCTCTACGATCTTTCATCGACAGGGTCCATCCTTCCATATTCCGTGCCACGTTCTAAGGCGCTACTCACTGTGCTGGCAGTTACACATTCCACGTTATAGTCGATTGTCATTGCTTATGTCCCGATTAATTCGTAAGAGTTGACTCCCATAGGTCGTTGTCTAGGGTTTAAGGATTCAGTTGAAGTCAATTTGCTGGTGTTCGCTGCCGGTAATCAGAGTCGTTCTAGTACTGAGGTTGGTAAGGCATTACGCTCATCCTCTTGTCCATCGTTCTTGCATGTTGACTGAGTACTACACGATATGTTTCCAGAGTGTTGCAGAAGTGGTCGCACTTTGGGGTCTAAGACGTCAATACGTTAAGTTCCAGCAAACGAAGAGGAGTAAGAAAGGTATCGATCAATCATTCGACGCTGCGACATCCAACTCAGGGACGTTCGTATAAGCACCTAACATTCTACACGGTTCGCTAAGTGTTCAGATGGGTGTTCAGGTAATACTCGATAGCATCGAGATTCGAAAGGATCCAGAGAGGAATGAAAAGTTCACGTTCGAGTAGGGGACAATCACTGCTATGACCCCTATAGGTTTGTTATGTTTCACATCGGTCAAATAACGGAACAGAACCCCTTTTTCCACTTGCTAAGGCTCACTGGGACTCGCATGCACCCCACATTATTATTATGTGTGCACCCACAATAATATTGTGATTTGCATGCTTATCTCAACTCCTCTTAACTCATGTCAAATGGTTCCTCGAACTCGAGTAGCAAACAAAGAGTATCACAAAGCGTAAGTCATGAAGGTTTAGGGAAATACCACCCTATCAGTCACATAACACATGCAAGTAATACATGAATTCATACCATTGTGCTAAACATGCAATCACATGCAATATCATATGTAAGTGTTCACTAGTTATACAGTACAATGAGTATACGAGAGACGAACCTTGCAATCTAGAGCTGAGTGTCATGGTCGTATTCTTGTTGTCAAAACTGTTCGGTTATAGTCTGGTTTTATAAAAACGTTTTTCACTTTTTAAAACCAAGTTCACTATTACCAATGGCTCTGATACCAATCTGTCACACCCCCAAAATCCACATGCGGAGCACCACCGCTTGGAGGCGTGACTGACCAGGATCTTAGCCACCAATCACATTGAACTCATGCGTATATCTCAATAAAACTTTCATTTAATAACAATAAGTGTTACACGTTACAATATTTCACAGTTTACAGCGGAAGCATATTTAATTCGTTAAGTGTTTATAAACCATATATAAAAGCTCTTAGTCTTGTGTTGCGTTTCCATGTAACTCGACCCATGACCACTCCAGCTTCCCAGACAGCAAGTTCCCAATGTTATGCACCTAAAGGCTTGCAAGGCATGTAACAACGAGTCAACAACAAAGTTGAGCGAGTTCACAGTTGGTTGATTAGTTATTGTGTTCGTTTTAATAATCGTAAGTTCGTTTTGTAAACCACGTATTAATCAGTATCCCTGTTTCCCAAACCTTCTCAATAATTAGTGGGGGCTTCCCATGTGAATTACCAGACCGTACCATATCGACTACTAACGAAAGTAAGTTGTGCCCTAAGTCAATGTCTATCATTATTGACCCTTTTCCTTAGTCCATTAGTACACACCCATTCAAACGACATGGTGTGAGGTTTGTTAAACCTAATAGCGCTATTAACTAATGACCCGCTCGCCATCGGCCTCGGCGATTAAGTCGATATAAAGTGAGGGACTTCATGATAGAGTTTTGTCTAGTAAGTTGTAAGGTTGTTGTCCTACCCAAGGAGGACGAACGTACGTAGTTCTACCCAAGGAGAATACGCAGGATTTATAGTGGCATCCTACCCAAGGAGGATGGCCGTACATATCCTACCCAAGGAGGATATGTAGATTCTGTTTTAATTCTTAACCCATTCCCAACCACCGGGAATCCCATGCCTTAGAAAGTGTGTGAACTCACCTTGGTTTGCTCGATAAGACTAAAGTACGTATTTTCCAGTTGGTTAATTAGTCCCCATTGTAGTTACCACAATAGTCAGTTTCGTATGCACATCAAACACACATCTCATCCACAATTAATTCACGTACACCTTGTTTGCATATCGCACAATTATTGGACATGTAACAGGTAGTTCAAATCATACAATAAATCTAACAATACAACAGTAGATAATTTAATCAAGTTGGCAAGCCTCTTTAATTTCATGCGATTCATTGCCACCCTTTGGCCCAGTTTTGAATTACCAACATAACACAATCTAACACTAGTTTAGTATTTTATCTGTACGGCCCATTAGGCTTTGGTCCTAAGTCTCCTAGCCCAACCCGTCCCACTTTGACCCACTCTTAAACCCAGCCCAGCTGCGGCCCAAAACTCAAATGCTCATAATTTGCACATGTGGGTCACAGTCTAACAACAGGCCCAACTATGTATTCATTCAGGATCACAGCCCCACTTATCATAAATTTTAGAGAGTTGACTGGCCCAACTGGCCCAGCCCAAGCAATTCAAGTAATCTGATGATTCATCTCGGCCATTATTCCTTTTTTTGATAACAATTTCATAAATATATATAATCAGCATTTAATCTAACTCACACACCCCAGTTTACCTATGAAGCCCAACACATAAACAACATCATACGGTCCAGTTATGTTTCACCATTTTGCTTATGCATCCCAGTTATCTACACCGGCCCAAAGTCTCTCAGGTTAGAGCCCAAACCACCACCCCAATTACCTTACTGTTACTTTTATGATCACACCTAAACATGCATTATTCTTGTATCAATAAATCAAGTTCAAGCAATTAATCAACCCAGTTCGCACCACATCCGATTATATATCATTCAAAATTCCATAAACATCAAACATCTAGCAAGGTGTCGAGAATGTCCATCATCACTTAAGCACCAAGATTAATCCAATCGTGTATACAAAGTTATTAACATCAGATGACATCTATCAAAGGGAACCAATTCATGTTACAAAACTAGTCATGCACACACAAGTCACAATTAATGCATCGATTTGTCTAATACTTTGCAAGACTATAGGTTAATACCCTATTATCGATTACATATCACCAACTATTAACATGATCAATCAAATTCAATATCCCATATAAACAATATCATGTAGTCAATCAGATTCAACATCACATATAATCAGATTCACTACCGCATCTAAATGATAACACATATAATATCATGCAATTATGGAAAACAACCGCCAAGAATCACTAACCTACAAGATTTGATCGACCAGCTGATGTATTCGAAGGGGGGTCTGCTGCTGGAATCATGCGATTAGGAGAAAAGCCTTAGGGTTTGTTTTAGTTTTAATCTAATCCAATTATAAGGAAGTATATTACGTATACTTGTTAGCCAAGGAAGTATAATAGTCAAAGTTTGGGGAGGGCTTAATCCAATTGAGTGTGGCCGGTTGGGCCACTGCCGCTAAATAATTCAATGGACTAAATAATTCAATTGGGCCTTTAACTAAATCAATAGATCTGAAAATAATTAAGGAAGATTGGGCCAAGTTAATTAATTTAGGGATTGGGCCAAGTGATATTTACGTGCGGTGGCGGCCCAGTGGCATTGCAATAGGTGCGGCCCATTACATAAGTGTATAAAATTGACGGAGTTATCGTACGTTTACATTTATGCTTGACCAAGGTATACTCGTACAGCATATCCAACACCTCAGAGAGGGTTAATGAGAAATTAAGATCACAGGATTAAACGTCACTAACCTGGAAAGTTCGGGTTGTCACATGTATTGTGTGAAATGTTTTAGAAAAGTCACATTGTATATTTAGATAAAAGAAGAGGTAGAAGCAAATAGGAAGAATCACACAGTAAGCAAGAATAAGGAATGGTCAAATTTTGGTACTTAGACTATAGACTAGGTCGAACATGGCAATTCTACCTAATTCTCTATAGTTATGGCTCTAATACCAATCTGTCTCACCCCAACCGATGGCGGAAACATCAGAGTGAGACGAAAACATGATTGCAAGAGACATCATAACGCTATTTGTGACAAGTATTTAATAATTACCCTTTTCGTTGCTTAAATCAGATAATACAAATTTCGAATCACAACACGTATAAAAGAAATATAATTTCATTTCATTTCATAACAATTTAATACAATGGTTTTGGAACTAATTACAACATGTATGAAATAAAATACAATACAACAAGTATTTAACGTTTAAATGCGTTTCTAGGCAATCCTACTAGATTCCATGTGTCATTGATATTCCTGCAACATGTATTAAAAACATAGATCAATACAAAGGTATTGGCGAGCATACAAGTTTGAATATAATTATAAGTATAAAAGTTTGTCTCAAATTCACATAGCATTTATTATTCACGTCGAAACGAGCCTACATAAACAACTTAACATAGCAAATAGTATGAAATAATGATTTTTTAAACTAGCATGCATAAACGGCCTAAGCATAACAATATCATAGGAATACAAGTTGAAACTAGCAAGTATAACTAACACAAGCGTAACAAATAACACGTACGTACAAAATGAAACTAGCGTGCATAACTAACGTAAGCATATCGGGAATACGTTTGATTTCGTATAATATGAATTTTTGTTAAATGATACATGTTGCACCCCAAAACGCGTTAAAGTGTAAAAAAAAGGGGTCGAGTATGCTCACCGTGTTTGCGTATGGAGATTCCTTGAAATAACGCGCGAGGGAAAAGATAGGAAAAACCGAACGCACAAGAGTGATTACCCTAAATATGGAAAACGTGAACGTCAACGCTATATATAAGTTAAATAAATTGATTTAAATGTGTATTAAAGGAAAAGAAATAATAAAAGTAAAACTGTTATTATTATTGTTATTGCTATTATTATATATAATTCGTTTTAAGAATAATAGGGTTAGTTTTATAAAACAGTTAAGTGTTATCTAAAACAAGTATACTTTTATATTTGTTTTTACGAAAATAACTTGAATCCGATAGGTTTCACTTTATAATTAAACAGGTTTCGTTTTACGGATTTTTATGAAAAACGGGCAGAGTTTACTCTATTTTTGGATGATCCCGATAACTAAAGTATCGATATAATTTTTCAAGCCTCAACAATTAATCAAATTATATATAAGATTATTGTCAATGGCAGACGTAAATAATCACTACATATAACGGTTCGAGTTCGTTTTTAAAACAATAACTATTTATTGAAATAATAATAACAGAATTCGCGACATTAAGATTATACCAAGTCGTGTGTTGACTGAGTTGACTGAAGTTGACCGAGTTGACTGAAGTTGACCGAGTCACCAGAATCACTAACTGAACTCCGCTTTGGCCGTTGTTAACTGAATCGAACTGAATATAAGCCGAACTGAACCGAGCCAAGACTGAACCGAGCCCAAAACTGAACCAACTTGGATCTGAACCGAGACTTAAAACACGAAACAACTTGGATTTGAACCTGCTGACCCGAGACCTGACCCGAACAGGAACCCGAACCTGCGATTTGGACCTGACTCTGAACTGGAATACCCAAACCAAACCAAACCAAACCAAACCTGTCCTCCCGTCAGTATCGTCGTCTGGTCGTCACCGAAACTGAAATCAACCCAAACCGGAACCAAGACTCGAACTCGAACCAAACTCATACCCGAACCGCGTCAGTTCTGACCTGAAGCTAACCCGAATCACGAATCGAAACAAACACAATAACACAAAACTGAATCAGAACCAAGTTGAAGATTAAACCCGGAATAAGGCGAACTGAACCGATAAAAAAAAATACCCAGGAACCAAGACTGACCTGGACCGCACCGGATCCGGGTTGAACCGGATAAAACTGAGTCGCTGAACGGTTGCCGTCGCCGCCGCAGATGACGGCGCCGCCGTCTTCTCTTCGCGTCTCTCTCTCTCCGCGTCCCTCTTGTCTTCTCTGCCTAACGACGCCGTGCGCCGCTGCCACCAGGCGGTGGTGGTCGCCGGCAGTTTAATCAATAATATGGGGGGGGGGTCGAGGATGAAGGATGTTAAGTGGGTGTTGATGACAGAGAATGAAGGGGAGTGTTGGTGTGTTATCGGAGAACAAAGCAGCGGCCGGTGGCCGGCCGGAGCGACTCCGGTCACCGGAATCATTGAGAGAGAGGGTAGGGAGGTCGAGAATGAAAAGAAGGGGGCTAGGGTTTTAGTTTGAAGAAAAAGAAGAAGTTAAGAGGTTTATAAGTTTAGGGTTTCTCAAGTGGGTTGTGTTCAAGGTTTGGTTTAATGGGCTTGGGCCAAGGCCCACAAGCCCAATCTCCGTGTTTTAGTGGCCAGTAACTCCCTACGAGACCCGTTATCAGAACTTGAATGCCGTAAAATGTCGTAATATCTCCCAATATTTTATTTAAAGTTGAGAATACGTGGAATGTATGTGGGAAGTAGTTTTTTTTTCTTTGATTCGGTTTAACTACGAATATAATAATGAGATAACGAAAAAATAGCACTCAGAAATACGAGGTGTTACATCCCCTCGCCGCGCTTATCAGCAGTCAACAAGATTGATAATGAGACGAAGCGCCGTCTAGACTTGGACCTGCTCGAAGAGAGGCGCGAAATAGCGCGAATCAATGAGGCCAAGTATAAGACACAGTTGGAGAGGTACTACAATGCAAGAGTGCGCATTTGTACCTACACTCCAGGTGAATACGTTTTCAAAGACAATGAAGCCTCCAATGCTGAACGCCCCGGGAAACTAGCACCTAAGTGGGAAGGCCCATACTTAATACATGAGGTGCTAGGAAAAGGGGCATACAAGCTGTGCACCCTGGATGGACACATCATCCCGCGCACGTGGAATGCGCAACAACTGCGCAAATGTTACATATGATTAGCCTTGGCCATGCGCCTCTTCACTTTGCTATGTTGGCCATGCGCCTTTATCTACTTATGTTGGCCACGCGCCTTTTAATTTCCTATGTTGGCTATACACCTTTTTTCTTCTATTTTGATTATGTATGTTGGCCCCGCACCTATTTCTAAGATACTTAATGCAAGCATTGGCTATGCCTTGTTTTTATCATGACTTCTACGTTACAAATGCATGTTAAACTTTTGATTAGCACGAAAACACTTCAGTAAATTACGAGCTCTTGAGTTATGCGTCCAAGGTCCTCCACGAACATAGCGCGAGACCGGGCAGTAACACTCATACACGAGCCACACTTACATTTATTCGAGCTAATTTAACCAAAGTTCTTAACAACAATGCAATAATTGTAACTTGAAAAATAGAAAGCAAACATAATGTGTCATATTCCAAAAGCGCGACCGCACAATGATTACATCAAAGTCAAAAACAAAAATTACAAGGCACCAGCCTGCAGACACATACTTATAACCATTATCTACTCATAACCATCTCCATCGCCATCGCCATCGCCATCTCCGCCAGCTGCCTCTTCCTCATCTGTCAACTCCACAGTCTCTGGTGGATCGATGATAGACCTCAGCCGTGCGCTCCAGTCATCATGTTTCAACGCTTCATTGACCAACTCCATAACAGGCAACGGAAGATGGTCATAAACCTCTTCAGCTCAGGAAAGCGCAGCATCAGCCTGGTCGGTCACTGAGCAATGATGAGTGTCAAATTGTTGACCAAACGCGTCCTCCACATGTTGAGTGCACTCTAGGTAGCCACCACGATGCCCAACGGTGCGTGAGGCATCTATCAGCGCAGCAACAGCCTCATCCATCTCAGTAGCATTCAGAATGGAATTGGCGATCTACACAAAAGGGCAACAGATGAGAACAAAACAACAATAAATAGCCTAAGGTAAAGGAGGAGAAGCTCACCGCAGCTACTCCTCTATTGCACATCCATTCGGACTCGGAGACTAGCGTGTCCACGATTGACTGAGCCTCGGCATAATTGTTTTGAGCTATGTTAAGGGTGGAGGTGTGACATCTGTGCTTGTGCAATCATTGTATAAACTCTGAACAATCCAATATCAATAAAACAATGGGGTTTGATCCCAATGTTTGTTATTTACATTTGATATTTTGCACGTTTTGATTTTTGATCAATTTTGAACTTTATATCGCTTTCTAGAAAGTTATACGCAAACTGATGCGTAAACGTAATCAGTTTAACGCGACAAACACTCCGGAATAGAAACATAAGTTTAACATACCTTAAATAACCTTTACATAACTTAGAAATAAGTTTTGAAGGGTTTGGTATGGCAAAAACAAGTTTGTTCGCCTACAGGGACTATTTGCGTCAAACTGCAAAAGTCTGCCTTTCCGTAAGGCAATGTACATTCCGGAATTTGATCATAAGCTAAACATGCTATAAATAACCTTAACATAGCTTAGAAATAAGCTTTGAGTGGTTCGGTGTGCGAAAATATGCTTATTTGATCATACAGGGACTAAAAGTGTCAAAAACGGCGTAAGTTTGCATTTACGCGCATAGCTTACGTTCTAACCACATCCGGACATCCAAAAATTTTTGTAGATACTAAAATATTTTATTTTAGTGATCAGGATGCAAAAATACCATTCGTCGCTTAATTTGGATCGTTTTCGCGTCCGTTCGAGTTTCGTCGTAATTAACCGAACAACGTGACCATACGACGAAACCAGCCGACATCCGTGGTATTTCCAAGCATATTTTTAGTCCTCTATACTTTGACTACCTTGTAGAGCCTTGAAAATGGCTTAACGGGGGTTAAAAGTGCCAAAAATCAGCTTTAGCACATGCATGGACCAAATATGTAACTTTTGAAACTTTGCTGAATCGACCAGAGGTCGCGGGCCGCGTAAGCTGACCCCAATTCCTACGCGAGGCGCGAGAGCATGCCCAGTAAAAGAAAGTTCATTTTCAGCAGCTGTTTGCAAATCCAGGGGCTGTTCTTGTATTTCCTTTGTGTAATGGCCAAGTTAAGCCTTCTCCAAGCAAAGGATATCTGTCATTAACACATGTATGGCTAGGATTTCTTGCTTGATGGCCAAACAAACACTTGTAGTGATCTTGTTCATTATCTACAAGTATAAATAGCATGGCCATTCATTGGATTCATTGCTCATTCTCATTTTGGAACTCTAAGTGGAGGAATCCCTACAAAGGAGCCACCTACCTGAGTTCTAAGATCATCCTTCTAGCCTTTGAACACCTTGTAAGTGTTCTTTCATGGCTTAGTAGTGATTTTCAGCTTTTTAGAGCTGAAAGTCAAACTGTTTGACCAACAGTTTGACTTTCGGTTTTGACCATCAATTGGTCAAATCAAAGTTCAATTGAACTTTGCAACATGATTGTAATCACGATGGTTATAATCCTTAGCGATTATACATACTGATTACCACGTTGACTAGGTGTAGTGACGAGTCAAAGTTTCGGTCAAAATGCGTTTTTGCGCGCATTTTGCAACATAACTACTTTTAGGTATCAAAACACTTTGTTTTGATACCAAATCAGTTTTCTAAGTTAGTTAAACATGTTTTGACATGTTTAACTCGTCACTACTAGTTTAGTGCTTGTTTAGGGTCGTAAGTTAAGCGGTCTCGACAACCGCTTAGACTTTCGAACCCGACCCGTTTGGTCGATCATTAGGATCCGACCAAGCTTATTTAGTGATCATAGTTGCATAGGGAATAACCTACTGAGGTTATACCTTATGATCACTTAGGTTGGTTAGTTATTTGTTAAGTAGTTTATATGCCCATAGGAAATGACCAAAATGCCCTTTTGAAGCATAAATCCATATTTTGTATATGTGATCAGTTTTTTGACATATAATCTGATTAAGTAACATGTTTAGGCATAATTGGGCATGTAAGACTTGACATAGCGCATAGTTAACCATCCGACCTTAGTTTTACGCAAACGACACGTTATAGTAGCTTATACTACCATAACGGGTCGAAACGGGTCAAAAGCACTTAGGTAGACTTTCAAATCAGAATGTTGGGACTATTAAATCATGCATATGAGTGCCAATAATCATCTGATTTATAGAACCTCATTCTATCCTATCTCCCGATTTTGGATCCGATTATTAACGTAGTTACCTATATTAGGTGCCGTTTGAATTCGTGATCCTTGGAGCTTTAGTTGGTCTTATTCTCAAGACTAATAAGCAATCCCAAGTGAGTACATAGTTCCCCTCTTTTACCGCTTTCAAATACTTTGGGGTGATACACATGTGCATACTTGTTACTTTCGTGCTTTCCATTGCTTTAATGACATAAACATGCTAGTTTCACCTAGTACACCTATAGTACATGATTTCAACTATGTTTTGCTATGTATGTTGACTGAGCATGCTAGCACATTGATTTCATAAGACACATTTGTTGCATATGTTTACTCAGCATATGGACACATTGTTTTATATGACATTTCTGCTATGTATGTTTACTGAGCATGCTAGCACAATTGATTTCATGAACATTTCTACTAGGTATGTTTACTTAGCATACTTAGTACATGGTTTTCATAGCATGCTTACATTGGTATGACATTTGGTATGTTTAACGGGACAATAATACATTCATTAACACTGATCATGCCGCTCGGTAGTATGTAATGGTACCATAGGACTTGACAAATCCCGTTTCCGACTTCCTAGGTTTGTTTGGAAGTTGGGAATGACAGAATCCGATATACATAATTTAGATAAACCTTTAATTTTTTTAAGGGTTTGTCGCCACAGTTGCAAGGCTTGAATGTATGCGTTTTAACATTACTGCATAAATGTTCGTATCCATAAAGCATTGTTTTCTGCAAAACATAACATTTGATTTAAACTTAGGTTTATTCAAAAACCTTGTTTTGTACATTTTCCTATGGGGTTGAGTAAATACTATTTATTCACCATACATGACATTTGTTTTTCTCGTAGACATTATCATATAGTTTGAGTAGATACTTTCTACTTGCTATACATTTCATTTGGATATACATGATACAGTTACACATGACATTGAACATGGTTTACACATAAACATTTTGACATTTGTTTTAAACAAGACATTTTGGTTGATTATTGATAAGTGACTTATATAACGGGGCTATGAGTTATATGATAAAAGCATGGTGGATATGCCACTGGTACTTCCTATATATAAGTGCTTTTATTGTATTACACATTGTTGCGTTATCTAAACCACTTCGACAAGACATGAAACATTTTATACAAGTACACGACATTGTTTTACAAATTACATATGTTACACAAATTCACTTTTACTTGGTTATTCATTTAACCATGCATTCTACTTTTATTATCATTTGATTTTCACATCGATTTTCATATGATTTTATAAAGGAAAAAATTTTACAAGGTTCATGACTACATTTTTGTTAAACATTTCTTTTAACTACAAGTCATGAATCCTGGATAAACAAAACCTATGTATCTCACAGGCATTTTTATGCTGACGTACATATTTTCACATGTGTTTCAGGTGCTAACTGTGACACCTGTGTCACTTCAACCATCAAACAAATGCCAAACCAATGAAATATTGTATTTCATACTTGGGATTTGTAAAAATATGTGTATCATTTACACATATCAACTCTTGTTCGATTTCAAGCTTTAAATTGCTTTCTGGAAGGTTATACGCGCACTGATGCGTAAATATAACCAGTTTAATGCAACGAACACTACGGAATAGTGAAATAGGCTTAACATACCTTAAATAACCTTTACATAACTTAGAAATAAGTTTTGAAGGCTTTGGTATGGCAAAATCTAGTTTATTCGCTTACAGGGACTAAATTTGACAAACTGCGAAAGTATGCCAATTTGAACTGTAACAGACATTCCGGAACATGACCATAAGTTAAACATACCACAAATATCCTTTACATAGCTTAGAAATAGGCTTTGAGGAGTTCGGTGTGCTAAAATATACTTTTGGCTCATTCAGGGACTAAAAGTGTCAAAAAGTGCACAAGTTTGCATTTTCGCGCATAACTCACGTTCTGAATACCTCCGGACATCCAAAAATTTATGTAAGCACTATAATATTTTATTTTAGTGTTTGGCATAAGAAAAATCCATTCGTTTCGTCATTTGGATCGTTTTTCGCGCTTATGCGCATTCCGTCGTAATTAAGCGAACATCGCGTTCGTACGACCAAACGAACCAACATCCGACATATTTTTGAGCATGTTTCATGTCCAAAATGTTTAGGCATCATTTTAGGGCCTTAAAGTTGGCTTTACGGGCCTTAGAAGTGTCGGAAATACGCTTAAACACGTGCAGGGACCAAAACTGTAGATTCTGAAAATTTTTTCTGATCTGTGCAGGCCAGGCGGCCCGCGTAAGATCTATGTGAATCCTTATGCGGCCCGCGTCCGCCTCCCTGATCAGATTAGATCGAACAGTCAGCATGTTCCAGCTGTTTTAACCACAACCACAAGCTCACAACTTGCCTATTCAGCTGATAAGGACCATTTTTAGGCACCATAACTTTCCGACACTTGTACGGATGCGATTAAGGCACGATATTCGACAAACGATCTTAACGGTTACCCGAAAACTATAAATACCCCATCCCCCATTGCTTCAAAACCACTAGAATCTGATCTAAGTGACTGTAAGTTGGAACCATTGTTTCATACCTGAGTTATTTTGATCTAGATTAGCATTCGGGGACCCTTCGTAAGTATTCTTTCGTTCTTTTCCTTCTTTTAATGCTTTTCGAGTCCGAAAGTCAAACTTTGTTTGACTTTTAGCGTTGACCAGCTTATGGTCAATGCGAAGTTCGTTAGAACTTTGCAACGTGATTGTAATCACGATGGTTATAGTCCCCTGGGACTATGCCTACTGATTACCACGTTGTCTAGGGTCGTAAGGGTAAGCGATCTGATAAATCGCTTATACCTTCGAACCCGACCCAGTTTGGTCGATCATTAGGATCCGACCAAATACATTAGGTGACCATAGTAGGTAGGGAATAACCTTCCGAGGTTATACCCTATGGTCACATCGTTTGAGTAGTTGTATGATAGGTAGTTTATATGCCTTAGGTAAATTACCAGAATATCCTTTTCATGTATAATCGGTAATTAAGCATATGTAACCTAAACTTTTGTCACATAACTGATTATGTAACATGTTTAGGCATATAACACTTGTCATAGGACTAGTTAGACGGTCCGAACGCGTTTCACGCGAACGACGCGTTAAAGTAGCATAAGCTACCTAAACGGGTCGTAATGGGTCGAAAGCACTTAGGTTAAGTTTCATTTAGTATGTAGGCTTTGTTAAACCATATTACATGAGTCTCTATACTCGTTTGGTTTACGAACCCTCATTCTATCCAATCATCCGATTTAGGTCCGGTTATTAACATAGTTACCTATATTAGGTGCCGTTTGATATCCGCGATCTCTAGCATTGTTCGGTTGTTACTCAAGGACTACTAAGCAATCTCAAGTGAGTACATAGACCCCTCTTTTACTGTTTTCCAAACTGTTTTGGGGTGGAACACATGTGCCTACTTGTTACTTTCATGTTTTCCTGTTTTCACATCATATACCTGCTATGTTCGTTAGTACATTATAGTACATGATTTCATTACATCTTATGCTAGGTGTGCCCATTGTGTGCATTACTTAGTACATCGTTTTACATTACATCTTATGCTAGGTGTGCCCATTGTGTGCATTACTTAGTACATCGTTTTACATTACACTTATGCTATGTATGTCCATTGTGTGCATGCTTAGTACATTGTTTTACATTACATTTCTGTTGCATATGCTCATCCAGCATGTGAACACATTATACTGTATTTTGAACCGTTGTATCTATGAACCGTTTGTATCTGTGAACCGTTGTATCTGTGAACCGTTTGTATCTGTGAACCGTTTGTATCTGTGAACCGTTTGTATCTGTGAACCGTTTGTATCTGTGATCTGTTTGTATCTGTGAACCGTTTGTATCTGTGAACCGTGTGAACCGTATTTGACCATACATAAACATTTCTACAATTGTTAAACATTACTTCGGTGGTTCGGTTTGATTAAGTGATTAAGTAACGATGCATGTGTAATATGATACAAGCATGGTGGATACGCCGCTGGTACTTCCTATATATAAGTGTTTGTATGGTATTACATATCGTAGCGTTATTTGAATCATTTCAGTTTATGATATAGAACATTTTATACAAATAACATACTTTTCACAAGACAATGATTTACAAACAACTTATCTTATACAAATTCATTTTACATGGTTATTCCTTTAACCATACATTATTCACTTATTTATACATATCATCTGATCTTATCGTTTTTCAAATGATTTACAAGACAAAGCAAATTACAAGGTTCATGACTAAACATTTTCTCAAACATAAGTCATGAATCCTATTTTCACAAAACCTATGTATCTCACAGGCATTTTTATGCTGACGTACCTATTTTCACATGTGTTTTCAGGAGATGAAGCATAGGACTTATCAAGATACACATAGGCAGACTTGGGCTTTAGTGACAATAAAAGATGCAAGACTAGTTAATTATGTTGTATTTATTTGTTTGTTAAGACATTGTAACACTTTTAATCAATAAAACGAAACTTCAATTGCCATGGATTTGAAACAATTAATTCTGTTACAACACTCCCCGACATTTCCGCCACGTTTTGTATGTCTTACGTGGTCGGGGTGTGACAGAAAAGATGGTATCAGTGTGACAACTGCCACTTTCGTGTAATTTACTTACATTTAAAACGATGATTTACATTATACAAGTATGTGTTTTGAATATTCGGACTGCATGATTACATGATATACATCTTAGAAAACTCATGGAATATTCGTTTATTATTACACATGATTCACTTTTATTGGGTACATTTGAAATAGTGCAAACAATTCATCGAAACAACTAGAGTAGTGCCTAGTGAACTAGAGTGCTGACGAAAACTCCGGATCCGCAGAAAACATCTAAAATGACATCTTTAGGACTCGGATGAGAGTCCAATATCAATTATATATTAAACCCTATATGGGAATACAAGAGTTCGGTTAATATTTTACCAATGCCCGGTAGCACTAAAAACTGTCCGAAATGCGCTAAAAGTGACCATTTCATGAGTTTTCCGCAAAATTCAGCAATTGTATTTTTATTACAAGATGCAAAAATTGATGTTTAGGCACCAATTTCATATAAGAATACTTATGGAATATCAATTATACACATAACGGAAATTTTCCCTACAACTTCCTTAAGCGTACCTTTCGACTATTTACTTGCGAAACGAGCGCTAAACATCTAGCCGAACTATATTTTGGCACATGTAGCGAACTAGTGGTTATTTTTTTTAGTCTTGTAAAGCTAGTTTATGATCATTTTAGGTCAAGAAACATCTCGGAAAATTGCAAAACCTAAACACCTAAATACTTACATCTTATACTTCATTTGAAACCTTAAAAATAACTAAGTTATTTTTACCACATAAGACCCCCCCCCCCCCACCTTATAACCGTGAACAAGGGGTCCCACCCCCTTGTTTATTTATGGTTAATATCTAGATATTTTTTTTAACAAGTGGATGTGTAAGGTGATTAATTTCTACACTTACTCACTAAGTTACTACACTTTATTCTTTCATCTTTCTTTACCAACCAAGAACACTCTCATCATCTTCATCTTCTTCACAAGAACACCTTCAAAAACCCACTTATTTTATTACCTCCTTCATGATCAACATGGATCTCCAAGTAACATAAGGTGATCTAAAGCTTTTGGAAGTAAAAGGAAGGGTTTTCATCCATACCAAAGTGTTCTACCATCAAGATTATCATCTTCTTAGTTCTTAATAATCTTCCAAGATCATCCCTAGCCTAGTGCTAGAAGTAAGCTTCTATAACTATTTTTTTTTTTTACAAATATATTATGATTATGATTGTTATTATTACTAATAATAACCAACGAAATCATACATAATAAACATGAAGAAAATACAAAGAAGCAAAGATAAAAATCATGATATAATTATGTTTGTTTATATTGTGATCTTAGACTTGTTATATGCATATTAGATCTTGTTATGATGATTATGATACAAATAAAGTGTTAGAAGATGTTGAAAGATATGATCTAAAAATTATACATGTTTATGTTAAAGGGTTTTAACATAAAGGATTAAATGGATGATCATAACTAGTGATCTTGTGAAAGTATTTAGGGTTTTTATTTAAAAACAAGACTTTCACAAGATTATAAAAAAATAACATACAACTAAAGATTTTTATAAAAGTTGTTAAAACTAGAATTAAACTTGGTTTTTGAACTAGTTAACATATGAAAAGATCATGTTTAAAACCCTACATGATTTGCATATCATCTTGATAATTTTATGTTATAAAAGTCTCATAATGTTTAGTTAAGATGTTGAATAAATTGTTGGTGATTTGGAAAAGAAAATGATATGTTTATTAAACATGGCTAAATGATTAATACAAGGGTTATATGGCCATTTTTTTTTTTATAAATCATTATGTTAACAAAACCATCATATTTGGCTAAACCTTTACAAGATTTAAAAAGATATAAAGAATTCTTTTTATAAAAACAAAGTTAGTTATAAATATATATTTTTAGAAAATATATATTTAGTGAGTTAACAACTTATGTGCTATGTGATTATTTGATGGTATTAGTTAAATATATCAAAGTAGGAACTTGTATCTAATGTCACATTTAAACTCAAAACACCTTATAACAAAAGTCCTACAAGACTTCACATAATAACGCCTTAAAAACGAGTACGGACAATCCGAAGGATCGGACACCATTTATGGTCAAAACGGACGACGGACGAATCCTTAAACGAATCACCAATCCGGGGAGTTACTACGACGTTTAGATGATTTTTCGACACGAAATATAAGTATCCTATCGATAACAAATTTCGGATGTTTATAAACTTATAAAAACTAGTATGTTTTTATTTACTAACAAGTGTACTTAGTAAATTTTTATAAAAAGGTTTTTATAAAAATAAATGGACTTATTATACTAGTGGGCTATTTTTATTATACTAGTGGGCTATTTTTATATTACTTAATGGGCTACTTTTCTTAATGGGCTTAACATAAATTCATGGGCTAAGCCCAAATACTAAACATATGGGCCAAAGCCCAACACTATTCAAGCCCAACACTATTCAAGCCCAACACTATTCAAGCCCAACACTATTTGAGGCCCAACACTATTTGAGGCCCAACACTATTTGAGGCCCAACACTATTGAGGCCCCAGCACTATTTAAGGCTCAGCACTATTTAAGCCCAATAACTTGAAAACATGGGCTCGGCCCAATGATACCATTAGTGGAAACACAACTATACAATTGATACATATAAGACACGAAATTCAGCGGACTAGATCCGACTATACAACTCACAAGATACAAGATAACATTTATATATATATATTTGGTGAAAAATATATATATAACATTTGAACAACTCATTCATCGAATACACAGTTAAAGAACAGTAAAGACATACAAGTCTTACACATATTGAAGACACAAGACTTGTACTCAAGTTCTTTTCAAAGACCGAAGTGTCTAACAAAAATAAGAACATTTGTAGGTCGCCACGCTATTCAGGACGACCGCACGTGAGATCTTATTTACATCTATTTACAGGACGCGATACTGTGAGTTCATGTCCCCTATTCATTTAAATGTTTTACAACTTTACAACTATCGGGGAAGATACATGTTCAATTGTATGTTAAAGTTAGGGAATGAAACACCTTAGATCATGTGCGAATTAGGGCCATACAATAAGCACCATTAATCCAGTTTGGACCAAGGAACAAAGGCTTAGATCTAATGGGTTTTGGCGAGCCCCACTCTTGGTCGTGGACCCATACAGAAGAGTGCGTTTGTGTCCCAGTCGATAGGAATCGACATAAAATCGTCTAGGGTTGGATTGCTTCCTTTTTCGTCACACATATTAATGTCCTTGCAAAACATTAATGATCAACGATTTCATTGACACTTTACATACTACAACTCACATTTTAAATACATCGTTTACAACTAAATTGCATGAATTCACCAACTTTTGTTGATGTTTTCCAAACTTAACATGTATTTCAGGGAATTAAAGGACCATGTCGGATTTCCCAGTCAAGATAACAAGTACCGGAACTCCATGCCATCTTTTGGAGGGTTTAACTATTATATTCCGCCTCTTTGCGGAAATATGACGGTTTAAACCTTTGTAGCTTATTTCAAGTTAATGTATGAAACAATAACGCTTTATTTTCATGTTAATGGTTTGTAACCGACACACTAAACTTATGTTGTAATCTTTTGAAACACTTATGTAATGGCAATGGAGTATGTTTATTCATATAGTTTGTTCATGTACATCGATATTTATGCAATGAAAACCAGACAGATCACACCTTGCGTTTCCGCTATGAGCGGGTGTGACAGTTTGGTATCAGAGCATCGATTGTAGTGAACCAGGATTCTTTATCGAGTCTAAGTCTACAATCACTAGGGATCTCTCACAAAAACCATTTAAACACAAACACATGTTTTCAGTTGCATAAACATTTTACATGGTCCACTTTCAACAAAAATTCATCTCATACAAATCAAGCAAGGACATTAGTGTCTTAGTCATCTAAATGGTAGACATGCAACTTTAAGTTAATCCACACAACTCAAGTAGGATAACTTAAAATGAACATTGTGTGAAAAATACATTTTGTGTATATATGTAACGTAACAAATACTCATACGTGTCGAACAACTTATTTCTCAGGCTATCATGTCTTCCTCTGAGGGAAGCAACATATACGACGACGTAGACCCGATGGAGCTATCCTCCGACGACGAGTATGTACCGGCAGTCCAGGTCATTACGTCCGACAGCGAGTCGGCATCTGACGATGATTTGGATGACTTTCAGCCGTTCGCGATTGTTGATGACATTATCGACGCAGACGGGTTAGGAGACATTATTGATGATGATGTGCTAGTTATGCCCCCTCTACTTAACGAGATAGTTATCATGGGTCACCCGGAGGGTGAACATGTGGTCGAGGTTATACCCTGGGATGTCCTTCCTCTTGCTATTATGCCTTTTATTGACGATCTCGACGAGGATGACGACGCCGTTGTCCCTGTGATTCCTGTGGAGCATTTTGGTGATGAGTTGGGAGACGGGGATGTTCATGACTTGGTTATTTTGGAGGTCGCTGCACCGGTAGTCCCGGTTATTGTCATTTCTTCTGACTCCGATGCCGATTCAGATGCTTCATCTTATGCATCTGTTACTTCATCTGCACTGCAGGCCATTGGCCTACAGCGCAATGCAGACATTGAGATGGATGATGTCCTACCAGACGAGCCAGTTTTCCCTGCACATGATCATATTGCCCCTATTCTACCACATATAGACCATACTGACGAGGCAGGACCCTCTGGCCATGCCCATATACCACCCGGGGACATGGACCTACACCCACATGATATGCCCATCACAGACCCATACCACCCATTGCATTACCTGGTTGCTACTACCGAGTTACCGGCTCGTGTGCTCACACTCGAGCATCAGATAGATTTTGTTATCCGTCGAGTTAGTGAACTCGAGGATGAGCTTACTCACCTGCTTGGTTTGGTACTTCTGGCACCACCACCACCACCAGGGTCACCACCATTACCCCCACTACCACCCCAGATGCCACCAGTGGATCTACCGCCAGTTGATTTACCTGCTCGTATTCTGACGCTCGAGCAGCAGATTGTGTTCCTGAACCGTTTGGTTCTAGATTTGGAGGGTAGGGTTTCTGATGTTCACAGGTTGTTGTTCCCGATTCCACCATCAGTTTTTCCCCCACCATAGACTATGTTTGCAGGTATTATACTTTTGGGACGGGTATCTATATCCGTTTTGTGTACATATTGATGCTCCACCAAGTTTTGAAGACAACCGACATACAGTGGATCACACAGTTGGAAGGAAGATCTTGTTATCTCTTTTGTTGTACTAGACTAGTATGACCGGGTTATGTAGCCCGAGTCTATTTTTGTTCCTTTCAAACGATTATGTAATCGGTTGACTATATATATGAAAAACTTGGTGTTATCTATTAAATGCATCTGAGTGGTCTGGTTGGACATATCTTATCGTTTATATTAACTTATTTATTCGCATTATATGTTTGGTGGTGATATTGCTATTAATGTTATGAATTTTTTTTTACAAACCAAATCAACGTCTAATCTTTATCCTATTTCTCCTTTGGAAGAATCATGCCACCGAGGAGAGTTCTACGTTCACGAACAGTTAATCCACCCCCGCCTCCACCAATGCCTACGACCGAGGCGGAACTGAATGCACTTATAGAACAGAGAATCGCTCAAGCTATCGCACTGTATGAGGCATCCCGTGTCGAACAAAGTGGTGGCACCGGCGGATCGGGAGGCCAGGGTCCAGGCGGTACTTCAGGTGGAACAAATAATACGGGTAACATTTAGCTATTTTGTTACAACTTTTCAAATTTCTTTCTAAATCTATTCGTGCGATTCACTATTTGCTCATTCCAAATCCGCTGTCCAATTTCAGGGTGCACATTCAAGCAGTTTCTGGACTGCAAGCCACTTAACTACGATGGCACAGGCGGTGCTGTGGCTTATGTGAGATGGACGGAGAAAACGGATTCCACTATCAGGATGAGCAGGTGTTCCGCTAATCAGCAAGTCACTTTCGTTACTGGCTTGTTTCTCAATGAGGCTCTTACATGGTGGAACCTACAAGTGCAAACTTTGGGTGAAAACGCTGCTTATGCGTTGACTTGGGATGAACTGAAGGAACGTATGAGGGATAAGTACTGTTCTCGTGCTGAACTCCAGAAGTTGGAGAACGAGTTTTGGAACCTTACCATGATCGGAGCTGATATCACGGGATATACGCAAAGATTTCATGATCTGTCCCGCGTGATTCCTTATTTGGTAACACCAGAATATAAGCGTATCGAACGCTACATCTGGGGACTTTCTGACAAGATTCGAAGTCTGGTTACTGCGGCTAAACCCACGACTATTACTCTGGCTGTGACTATAGCCGTGAGTCTTACTGAAGATGGGGTCAGGATGAAGATATTCACTGAGAAAGGTGATGATAAGAAAGAAACGCATGTCGAGTCTTCCAACCGTGGGAAGAGGAGTTACTAAAATTTCAAGAAGGGAACCCGCGGTAATAACAACAACAACAGTAACAACAATTACAACAACAATAACAGTAACCCCAACAACAACAACAACAACAGGCGACAGAATAACCCGCAAAAGGATGCAAGGGCGTTTGTAGCCACAAACGACACTGGTCCTAAGAAGTACGCTGGTACTTTACCTAAGTGCGAGCGATGCAAATTTCATCACTGGGGTGATTGTCGGGTTGTCAAGTGTGACAAGTGTGGCAAGACTGGCCACCGTACTGAATCATGTTGGGGAACGGGAAATAATAATGGATCAGGAAGTGGTTTTGGTAACAAGAATGGGAACGGGAATGGTCGTGGTCAAGGATGCTTTGGATGCGGAAGCAAAGATCACTACAAGAAAGACTGTCCTAAAGAAATTCAAGCTCGTGGTCGATCATTTGTGATTGGAGCCAAAGATGCGCGCCAAGACCCTAATGTGGTCACTGGTACGTTTCTCCTCAATGATCATTTCGCATCCATATTATTTGACACCGGAGCCGATTTTAGTTTTATTTCTATAGAATTTAAAAATATTCTGGGCTTGGAATCTAGTAAACTAGATGTTCCATATTCTATAGAATTGGCTAACGGTAAACTAATAGAGACGGGAGAAGTTGTTAAGGAGTGTACCTTAGAACTTGGCGAACAAAAATTCAATATCGATCTCTTACCCGTTGAATTGGGTAGTTTCGACGTAGTGGTTGGCATGGATTGGCTATCCAACAATCGAGCCGAAGTCGTTTGCCATGAGAAGATCATTCGCCTACCACTACCGAACGAAGAGACACTTGTTATACATGGAGAGAAGCGTGACACCCCATTGCGGATCATCAATTGCATGAAAGCACAGAAATACTTACGGAAAGGTTATATTGCCTTTCTAGCGCATGTTGTAGACAAGAAGGCCGATGGGCCGAAGTTGACAGATATTCCGGTAGTAAAAGAATTTCCTGAAGTCTTTCCTGAAGACTTACCAGGATTACCGCCTTATCGACAAGTCGAATTTCACATCGACTTGGTACCAGGAGCCGCACCTGTAGCCAGATCTCCATATCGATTAGCACCTTCTGAAATGCAGGAATTGTCCACACAACTTCAAGAGTTGTTGGATAAGGGATTCATCAGACCGAGTTTCTCGCCTTGGGGAGCTCCAGTTCTTTTTGTGAAAAAGAAGGACGGGACATTCAGAATGTGTATCGACTACAGAGAGTTGAATAAACTCACCATCAAGAATCGGTATCCACTACCGAGGATTGACGACTTATTCGATCAACTTCAAGGGTCGAGTTTTTATTCAAAGATAGACTTACGATCGGGGTATCATCAGTTACGGATTCAAGAAGAAAGCATACCGAAAACGGCTTTTCGGACTCGTTACGGTCATTACGAGTTTCTCGTTATGCCTTTTGGTTTAACGAACGCACCGGCGGTCTTCATGGATTTAATGAACCGTGTGTGCAGGCCGTATCTCGACAAATTCGTCATAGTGTTCATTGACGACATCTTGATATACTCACGATCGGCAGACGAGCATGAACAACATTTGAGAACCATCTTAGAACTACTCAAGAAGGAGAAACTATACGCGAAGTTTTCCAAATGTGAGTTTTGGATTCGTGAAGTACAATTTCTCGGGCATATAGTGAACGAGAAGGGTATTCAAGTAGACCCGTCGAAGATTGAATCGATTAAGAATTGGGAAGCGCCCAAGACTCCTACTGAAGTGCGACAATTTTTGGGCTTAGCGGGATATTATCGGAGATTTATTGAGAATTTTTCAAAGATTGCTCAACCGCTAACTTCTCTTACACAGAAAGACAGGAAATTCGATTGGGGAGAGAAACAAGAAACAGCATTTCAACATCTTAAAGACAAGTTGTGCATTGCACCAATCTTATCATTACCCGACGGTACCGATGACTTTGTGGTATACTGTGATGCTTCGCATCAAGGTTTGGGTTGTGTACTCATGCAACGTAAAAAGGTTATCGCGTACGCGTCCCGCCAACTGAAAGTTCACGAGAAGAACTATACCACTCACGACCTAGAGCTAGGCGCGGTGGTATTTGCTTTAAAAATTTGGCGGCATTACTTATATGGTACACAGTGCACTATTTTCACAGATCATAGGAGTCTACAACATATATTCAACCAAAAAGAATTAAATATGCGTCAGCGACGTTGGGTTGAATTATTAAACGACTATGATTGTGAAATCAAGTACCATCCGGGCAAGGCGAACGTTGTAGCAGATGCCTTGAGCCGCAAGGAACGAGTTAAAACACTAAGAGTGCGAGCACTAGAGATGACGATTCACACAGATCTTACTGCACGAATTCGAGATGCACAACAAGAAGCGCTCAAGGAAGAACATATTCTAGAAGAATCACTTCGAGGCATGGAAAAACAGTTAGTACCAAAGGAGGATGGAACTTTGTACCTTGCGGGTAGAATTTGGGTTCCATTCTTTGGAGGTCTCCGAGATCTCATTTTTGAGGAAGCACACAGGTCAAAGTACTCGATCCATCCTGAATCAGATAAGATGTACCAAGACTTAAAAGAGTACTATTGGTGGCCTAACCTCAAAAAGGATATTGCTATCTATGTTAGAAAATGCTTGACCTGCGCGAAGGTCAAGGCAGAGTATCAAAAACCATCGGGTTTATTACAACAACCCGAGATTCCCGCTTGGAAATGGGAACAAATATCGATGGACTTCATTACGAAGTTACCCAGGACCTCGAAAGGCCATGACATGATATGGGTAATCGTCGATAGATTGACAAAGTCCGCACACTTCTTACCGATTCGGGAGAAGGATAGTACTGAGAAACTAGCGGAAATCTATCTCAAAGAAATAGTGGCTCGTCATGGAGTGCCTATTTCAATCATTTCGGACCGAGACGGTCGTTTTGTGTCAAGAATATGGAAATCATTTCAACAGGCCTTTGGATCTCAATTGAATCTAAGTACGGCCTTCCATCCACAAACTGACGGCCAGAGCGAACGGACAATCCAAACACTCGAAGATATGCTTCGTGCATGTGTTATGGATTTAGGCGGCAATTGGGATAATCATCTACCTTTAGTTGAGTTTTCCTACAATAACAGCTACCATACAAGTATACGAGCTGCACCGTTCGAAGCTCTTTATGGTCGAAAGTGTCGCTCTCCGCTATGTTGGGCGGAAACGGGCGATAGTCAATTAATTGGTCCGGAACTAGTCCAAGATACTACGGATAAAATTTTTCAGATCCGAGACCGTATCAAGGCGGCTCGCGATCGACAAAAGCTCTACGCAGATGGAAAACGAAAACCAGCATCTTTCGAGGTTGGAGAGAAAGTTTTGTTGAAAGTCTCACCTTGGAAAGGCGTAGTGAGGTTCGGTAAACGTGGAAAGCTTAACCCGCGTTACATTGGACCATTTGAAATCTTAGAAAAGATTGGCACTGTTGCTTACAAGTTGAAGTTACCAGATGAACTTAGCAGTGTACACCACACGTTTCATGTGTCGAATCTTAAAAAGAGTCCAATACAAGTAACCGTTACCATTCCTGTGGATGAAATTCACATTGACGACAAATTCCAATTCACTGAAGAACCTGTTGAGGTCACGGACTGGAAGGTCAATAAAACACGGAGAAGTCGTATCAAGTTGGTAAAGGTTCGTTGGAACTCTCGTCACGGGCCCGAGTATACTTGGGAACGTGAAGACCGAATGAAGGCAAAATATCCCCACCTATTTCCAAAGACTCCTGCAAAGAATAACAAAGCTAGAATTTCGGGACGAAATTCTAAATAACAAGGGGAGAATGTGACAACTGCCACTTTCGGGTAATTTACTTACATTTAAAACGATGATTTACATTATACAAGTATGTGTTTTGAATATTCGGACTGCATGATTACATGATATACATCTTAGAAAACTCATGGAATATTCGTTTATTATTACACATGATTCACTTTTATTGGGTACATTTGAAATAGTGCAAACAATTCATCGAAACAACTAGAGTAGTGCCTAGTGAACTAGAGTGCTGACGAAAACTCCGGATCCGCAGAAAACATCTAAAATGACATCTTTAGGACTCGGATGAGAGTCCAATATCAATTATATATTAAACCCTATATGGGAATACAAGAGTTCGGTTAATATTTTACCAATGCCCGGTAGCACTAAAAACTGTCCGAAATGCGCTAAAAGTGACCATTTCATGAGTTTTCCGCAAAATTCAGCAATTGTATTTTTATTACAAGATGCAAAAATTGATGTTTAGGCACCAATTTCATATAAGAATACTTATGGAATATCAATTATACACATAACGGAAATTTTCCCTACAACTTCCTTAAGCGTACCTTTCGACTATTTACTTGCGAAACGAGCGCTAAACATCTAGCCGAACTATATTTTGGCACATGTAGCGAACTAGTGGTTATTTTTTTTAGTCTTGTAAAGCTAGTTTATGATCATTTTAGGTCAAGAAACATCTCGGAAAATTGCAAAACCTAAACACCTAAATACTTACATCTTATACTTCATTTGAAACCTTAAAAATAACTAAGTTATTTTTACCACATAAGACCCCCCCCCCCACCTTATAACCGTGAACAAGGGGTCCCACCCCCTTGTTTATTTATGGTTAATATCTAGATATTTTTTTTAACAAGTGGATGTGTAAGGTGATTAATTTCTACACTTACTCACTAAGTTACTACACTTTATTCTTTCATCTTTCTTTACCAACCAAGAACACTCTCATCATCTTCATCTTCTTCACAAGAACACCTTCAAAAACCCACTTATTTTATTACCTCCTTCATGATCAACATGGATCTCCAAGTAACATAAGGTGATCTAAAGCTTTTGGAAGTAAAAGGAAGGGTTTTCATCCATACCAAAGTGTTCTACCATCAAGATTATCATCTTCTTAGTTCTTAATAATCTTCCAAGATCATCCCTAGCCTAGTGCTAGAAGTAAGCTTCTATAACTATTTTTTTTTTTTACAAATATATTATGATTATGATTGTTATTATTACTAATAATAACCAACGAAATCATACATAATAAACATGAAGAAAATACAAAGAAGCAAAGATAAAAATCATGATATAATTATGTTTGTTTATATTGTGATCTTAGACTTGTTATATGCATATTAGATCTTGTTATGATGATTATGATACAAATAAAGTGTTAGAAGATGTTGAAAGATATGATCTAAAAATTATACATGTTTATGTTAAAGGGTTTTAACATAAAGGATTAAATGGATGATCATAACTAGTGATCTTGTG
The DNA here is from genome assembly GCA_030545235.1 of Helianthus tuberosus. NCBI lineage: Eukaryota > Viridiplantae > Streptophyta > Magnoliopsida > Asterales > Asteraceae > Helianthus > Helianthus tuberosus. The sequence goes on along the minus strand of CM060451.1, from coordinate 123,178,002 downwards.
AAAGTATTTAGGGTTTTTATTTAAAAACAAGACTTTCACAAGATTATAAAAAAATAACATACAACTAAAGATTTTTATAAAAGTTGTTAAAACTAGAATTAAACTTGGTTTTTGAACTAGTTAACATATGAAAAGATCATGTTTAAAACCCTACATGATTTGCATATCATCTTGATAATTTTATGTTATAAAAGTCTCATAATGTTTAGTTAAGATGTTGAATAAATTGTTGGTGATTTGGAAAAGAAAATGATATGTTTATTAAACATGGCTAAATGATTAATACAAGGGTTATATGGCCATTTTTTTTTTTATAAATCATTATGTTAACAAAACCATCATATTTGGCTAAACCTTTACAAGATTTAAAAAGATATAAAGAATTCTTTTTATAAAAACAAAGTTAGTTATAAATATATATTTTTAGAAAATATATATTTAGTGAGTTAACAACTTATGTGCTATGTGATTATTTGATGGTATTAGTTAAATATATCAAAGTAGGAACTTGTATCTAATGTCACATTTAAACTCAAAACACCTTATAACAAAAGTCCTACAAGACTTCACATAATAACGCCTTAAAAACGAGTACGGACAATCCGAAGGATCGGACACCATTTATGGTCAAAACGGACGACGGACGAATCCTTAAACGAATCACCAATCCGGGGAGTTACTACGACGTTTAGATGATTTTTCGACACGAAATATAAGTATCCTATCGATAACAAATTTCGGATGTTTATAAACTTATAAAAACTAGTATGTTTTTATTTACTAACAAGTGTACTTAGTAAATTTTTATAAAAAGGTTTTTATAAAAATAAATGGACTTATTATACTAGTGGGCTATTTTTATTATACTAGTGGGCTATTTTTATATTACTTAATGGGCTACTTTTCTTAATGGGCTTAACATAAATTCATGGGCTAAGCCCAAATACTAAACATATGGGCCAAAGCCCAACACTATTCAAGCCCAACACTATTCAAGCCCAACACTATTCAAGCCCAACACTATTTGAGGCCCAACACTATTTGAGGCCCAACACTATTTGAGGCCCAACACTATTGAGGCCCCAGCACTATTTAAGGCTCAGCACTATTTAAGCCCAATAACTTGAAAACATGGGCTCGGCCCAATGATACCATTAGTGGAAACACAACTATACAATTGATACATATAAGACACGAAATTCAGCGGACTAGATCCGACTATACAACTCACAAGATACAAGATAACATTTATATATATATATTTGGTGAAAAATATATATATAACATTTGAACAACTCATTCATCGAATACACAGTTAACGAACAGTAAAGACATACAAGTCTTACACATATTGAAGACACAAGACTTGTACTCAAGTTCTTTTCAAAGACCGAAGTGTCTAACAAAAATAAGAACATTTGTAGGTCGCCACGCTATTCAGGACGACCGCACGTGAGATCTTATTTACATCTATTTACAGGACGCGATACTGTGAGTTCATGTCCCCTATTCATTTAAATGTTTTACAACTTTACAACTATCGGGGAAGATACATGTTCAATTGTATGTTAAAGTTAGGGAATGAAACACCTTAGATCATGTGCGAATTAGGGCCATACAATAAGCACCATTAATCCAGTTTGGACCAAGGAACAAAGGCTTAGATCTAATGGGTTTTGGCGAGCCCCACTCTTGGTCGTGGACCCATACAGAAGAGTGCGTTTGTGTCCCAGTCGATAGGAATCGACATAAAATCGTCTAGGGTTGGATTGCTTCCTTTTTCGTCACACATATTAATGTCCTTGCAAAACATTAATGATCAACGATTTCATTGACACTTTACATACTACAACTCACATTTTAAATACATCGTTTACAACTAAATTGCATGAATTCACCAACTTTTGTTGATGTTTTCCAAACTTAACATGTATTTCAGGGAATTAAAGGACCATGTCGGATTTCCCAGTCAAGATAACAAGTACCGGAACTCCATGCCATCTTTTGGAGGGTTTAACTATTATATTCCGCCTCTTTGCGGAAATATGACGGTTTAAACCTTTGTAGCTTATTTCAAGTTAATGTATGAAACAATAACGCTTTATTTTCATGTTAATGGTTTGTAACCGACACACTAAACTTATGTTGTAATCTTTTGAAACACTTATGTAATGGCAATGGAGTATGTTTATTCATATAGTTTGTTCATGTACATCGATATTTATGCAATGAAAACCAGACAGATCACACCTTGCGTTTCCGCTATGAGCGGGTGTGACAGTTTGGTATCAGAGCATCGATTGTAGTGAACCAGGATTCTTTATCGAGTCTAAGTCTACAATCACTAGGGATCTCTCACAAAAACCATTTAAACACAAACACATGTTTTCAGTTGCATAAACATTTTACATGGTCCACTTTCAACAAAAATTCATCTCATACAAATCAAGCAAGGACATTAGTGTCTTAGTCATCTAAATGGTAGACATGCAACTTTAAGTTAATCCACACAACTCAAGTAGGATAACTTAAAATGAACATTGTGTGAAAAATACATTTTGTGTATATATGTAACGTAACAAATACTCATACGTGTCGAACAACTTATTTCTCAGGCTATCATGTCTTCCTCTGAGGGAAGCAACATATACGACGACGTAGACCCGATGGAGCTATCCTCCGACGACGAGTATGTACCGGCAGTCCAGGTCATTACGTCCGACAGCGAGTCGGCATCTGACGATGATTTGGATGACTTTCAGCCGTTCGCGATTGTTGATGACATTATCGACGCAGACGGGTTAGGAGACATTATTGATGATGATGTGCTAGTTATGCCCCCTCTACTTAACGAGATAGTTATCATGGGTCACCCGGAGGGTGAACATGTGGTCGAGGTTATACCCTGGGATGTCCTTCCTCTTGCTATTATGCCTTTTATTGACGATCTCGACGAGGATGACGACGCCGTTGTCCCTGTGATTCCTGTGGAGCATTTTGGTGATGAGTTGGGAGACGGGGATGTTCATGACTTGGTTATTTTGGAGGTCGCTGCACCGGTAGTCCCGGTTATTGTCATTTCTTCTGACTCCGATGCCGATTCAGATGCTTCATCTTATGCATCTGTTACTTCATCTGCACTGCAGGCCATTGGCCTACAGCGCAATGCAGACATTGAGATGGATGATGTCCTACCAGACGAGCCAGTTTTCCCTGCACATGATCATATTGCCCCTATTCTACCACATATAGACCATACTGACGAGGCAGGACCCTCTGGCCATGCCCATATACCACCCGGGGACATGGACCTACACCCACATGATATGCCCATCACAGACCCATACCACCCATTGCATTACCTGGTTGCTACTACCGAGTTACCGGCTCGTGTGCTCACACTCGAGCATCAGATAGATTTTGTTATCCGTCGAGTTAGTGAACTCGAGGATGAGCTTACTCACCTGCTTGGTTTGGTACTTCTGGCACCACCACCACCACCAGGGTCACCACCATTACCCCCACTACCACCCCAGATGCCACCAGTGGATCTACCGCCAGTTGATTTACCTGCTCGTATTCTGACGCTCGAGCAGCAGATTGTGTTCCTGAACCGTTTGGTTCTAGATTTGGAGGGTAGGGTTTCTGATGTTCACAGGTTGTTGTTCCCGATTCCACCATCAGTTTTTCCCCCACCATAGACTATGTTTGCAGGTATTATACTTTTGGGACGGGTATCTATATCCGTTTTGTGTACATATTGATGCTCCACCAAGTTTTGAAGACAACCGACATACAGTGGATCACACAGTTGGAAGGAAGATCTTGTTATCTCTTTTGTTGTACTAGACTAGTATGACCGGGTTATGTAGCCCGAGTCTATTTTTGTTCCTTTCAAACGATTATGTAATCGGTTGACTATATATATGAAAAACTTGGTGTTATCTATTAAATGCATCTGAGTGGTCTGGTTGGACATATCTTATCGTTTATATTAACTTATTTATTCGCATTATATGTTTGGTGGTGATATTGCTATTAATGTTATGAATTTTTTTTTACAAACCAAATCAACGTCTAATCTTTATCCTATTTCTCCTTTGGAAGAATCATGCCACCGAGGAGAGTTCTACGTTCACGAACAGTTAATCCACCCCCGCCTCCACCAATGCCTACGACCGAGGCGGAACTGAATGCACTTATAGAACAGAGAATCGCTCAAGCTATCGCACTGTATGAGGCATCCCGTGTCGAACAAAGTGGTGGCACCGGCGGATCGGGAGGCCAGGGTCCAGGCGGTACTTCAGGTGGAACAAATAATACGGGTAACATTTAGCTATTTTGTTACAACTTTTCAAATTTCTTTCTAAATCTATTCGTGCGATTCACTATTTGCTCATTCCAAATCCGCTGTCCAATTTCAGGGTGCACATTCAAGCAGTTTCTGGACTGCAAGCCACTTAACTACGATGGCACAGGCGGTGCTGTGGCTTATGTGAGATGGACGGAGAAAACGGATTCCACTATCAGGATGAGCAGGTGTTCCGCTAATCAGCAAGTCACTTTCGTTACTGGCTTGTTTCTCAATGAGGCTCTTACATGGTGGAACCTACAAGTGCAAACTTTGGGTGAAAACGCTGCTTATGCGTTGACTTGGGATGAACTGAAGGAACGTATGAGGGATAAGTACTGTTCTCGTGCTGAACTCCAGAAGTTGGAGAACGAGTTTTGGAACCTTACCATGATCGGAGCTGATATCACGGGATATACGCAAAGATTTCATGATCTGTCCCGCGTGATTCCTTATTTGGTAACACCAGAATACAAGCGTATCGAACGCTACATCTGGGGACTTTCTGACAAGATTCGAAGTCTGGTTACTGCGGCTAAACCCACGACTATTACTCTGGCTGTGACTATAGCCGTGAGTCTTACTGAAGATGGGGTCAGGATGAAGATATTCACTGAGAAAGGTGATGATAAGAAAGAAACGCATGTCGAGTCTTCCAACCGTGGGAAGAGGAGTTACTAAAATTTCAAGAAGGGAACCCGCGGTAATAACAACAACAACAGTAACAACAATTACAACAACAATAACAGTAACCCCAACAACAACAACAACAACAACAGGCGACAGAATAACCCGCAAAAGGATGCAAGGGCGTTTGTAGCCACAAACGACACTGGTCCTAAGAAGTACGCTGGTACTTTACCTAAGTGCGAGCGATGCAAATTTCATCACTGGGGTGATTGTCGGGTTGTCAAGTGTGACAAGTGTGGCAAGACTGGCCACCGTACTGAATCATGTTGGGGAACGGGAAATAATAATGGATCAGGAAGTGGTTTTGGTAACAAGAATGGGAACGGGAATGGTCGTGGTCAAGGATGCTTTGGATGCGGAAGCAAAGATCACTACAAGAAAGACTGTCCTAAAGAAATTCAAGCTCGTGGTCGATCATTTGTGATTGGAGCCAAAGATGCGCGCCAAGACCCTAATGTGGTCACTGGTACGTTTCTCCTCAATGATCATTTCGCATCCATATTATTTGACACCGGAGCCGATTTTAGTTTTATTTCTATAGAATTTAAAAATATTCTGGGCTTGGAATCTAGTAAACTAGATGTTCCATATTCTATAGAATTGGCTAACGGTAAACTAATAGAGACGGGAGAAGTTGTTAAGGAGTGTACCTTAGAACTTGGCGAACAAAAATTCAATATCGATCTCTTACCCGTTGAATTGGGTAGTTTCGACGTAGTGGTTGGCATGGATTGGCTATCCAACAATCGAGCCGAAGTCGTTTGCCATGAGAAGATCATTCGCCTACCACTACCGAACGAAGAGACACTTGTTATACATGGAGAGAAGCGTGACACCCCATTGCGGATCATCAATTGCATGAAAGCACAGAAATACTTACGGAAAGGTTATATTGCCTTTCTAGCGCATGTTGTAGACAAGAAGGCCGATGGGCCGAAGTTGACAGATATTCCGGTAGTAAAAGAATTTCCTGAAGTCTTTCCTGAAGACTTACCAGGATTACCGCCTTATCGACAAGTCGAATTTCACATCGACTTGGTACCAGGAGCCGCACCTGTAGCCAGATCTCCATATCGATTAGCACCTTCTGAAATGCAGGAATTGTCCACACAACTTCAAGAGTTGTTGGATAAGGGATTCATCAGACCGAGTTTCTCGCCTTGGGGAGCTCCAGTTCTTTTTGTGAAAAAGAAGGACGGGACATTCAGAATGTGTATCGACTACAGAGAGTTGAATAAACTCACCATCAAGAATCGGTATCCACTACCGAGGATTGACGACTTATTCGATCAACTTCAAGGGTCGAGTTTTTATTCAAAGATAGACTTACGATCGGGGTATCATCAGTTACGGATTCAAGAAGAAAGCATACCGAAAACGGCTTTTCGGACTCGTTACGGTCATTACGAGTTTCTCGTTATGCCTTTTGGTTTAACGAACGCACCGGCGGTCTTCATGGATTTAATGAACCGCGTGTGCAGGCCGTATCTCGACAAATTCGTCATAGTGTTCATTGACGACATCTTGATATACTCACGATCGGCAGACGAGCATGAACAACATTTGAGAACCATCTTAGAACTACTCAAGAAGGAGAAACTATACGCGAAGTTTTCCAAATGTGAGTTTTGGATTCGTGAAGTACAATTTCTCGGGCATATAGTGAACGAGAAGGGTATTCAAGTAGACCCGTCGAAGATTGAATCGATTAAGAATTGGGAAGCGCCCAAGACTCCTACTGAAGTGCGACAATTTTTGGGCTTAGCGGGATATTATCGGAGATTTATTGAGAATTTTTCAAAGATTGCTCAACCGCTAACTTCTCTTACACAGAAAGACAGGAAATTCGATTGGGGAGAGAAACAAGAAACAGCATTTCAACATCTTAAAGACAAGTTGTGCATTGCACCAATCTTATCATTACCCGACGGTACCGATGACTTTGTGGTATACTGTGATGCTTCGCATCAAGGTTTGGGTTGTGTACTCATGCAACGTAAAAAGGTTATCGCGTACGCGTCCCGCCAACTGAAAGTTCACGAGAAGAACTATACCACTCACGACCTAGAGCTAGGCGCGGTGGTATTTGCTTTAAAAATTTGGCGGCATTACTTATATGGTACACAGTGCACTATTTTCACAGATCATAGGAGTCTACAACATATATTCAACCAAAAAGAATTAAATATGCGTCAGCGACGTTGGGTTGAATTATTAAACGACTATGATTGTGAAATCAAGTACCATCCGGGCAAGGCGAACGTTGTAGCAGACGCCTTGAGCCGCAAGGAACGAGTTAAAACACTAAGAGTGCGAGCACTAGAGATGACGATTCACACAGATCTTACTGCACGAATTCGAGATGCACAACAAGAAGCGCTCAAGGAAGAACATATTCTAGAAGAATCACTTCGAGGCATGGAAAAACAGTTAGTACCAAAGGAGGATGGAACTTTGTACCTTGCGGGTAGAATTTGGGTTCCATTCTTTGGAGGTCTCCGAGATCTCATTTTTGAGGAAGCACACAGGTCAAAGTACTCGATCCATCCTGGATCAGATAAGATGTACCAAGACTTAAAAGAGTACTATTGGTGGCCTAACCTCAAAAAGGATATTGCTATCTATGTTAGAAAATGCTTGACCTGCGCGAAGGTCAAGGCAGAGTATCAAAAACCATCGGGTTTATTACAACAACCCGAGATTCCCGCTTGGAAATGGGAACAAATATCGATGGACTTCATTACGAAGTTACCCAGGACCTCGAAAGGCCATGACATGATATGGGTAATCGTCGATAGATTGACAAAGTCCGCACACTTCTTACCGATTCGGGAGAAGGATAGTACTGAGAAACTAGCGGAAATCTATCTCAAAGAAATAGTGGCTCGTCATGGAGTGCCTATTTCAATCATTTCGGACCGAGACGGTCGTTTTGTGTCAAGAATATGGAAATCATTTCAACAGGCCTTTGGATCTCAATTGAATCTAAGTACGGCCTTCCATCCACAAACTGACGGCCAGAGCGAACGGACAATCCAAACACTCGAAGATATGCTTCGTGCATGTGTTATGGATTTAGGCGGCAATTGGGATAATCATCTACCTTTAGTTGAGTTTTCCTACAATAACAGCTACCATACAAGTATACGAGCTGCACCGTTCGAAGCTCTTTATGGTCGAAAGTGTCGCTCTCCGCTATGTTGGGCGGAAACGGGCGATAGTCAATTAATTGGTCCGGAACTAGTCCAAGATACTACGGATAAAATTTTTCAGATCCGAGACCGTATCAAGGCGGCTCGCGATCGACAAAAGCTCTACGCAGATGGAAAACGAAAACCAGCATCTTTCGAGGTTGGAGAGAAAGTTTTGTTGAAAGTCTCACCTTGGAAAGGCGTAGTGAGGTTCGGTAAACGTGGAAAGCTTAACCCGCGTTACATTGGACCATTTGAAATCTTAGAAAAGATTGGCACTGTTGCTTACAAGTTGAAGTTACCAGATGAACTTAGCAGTGTACACCACACGTTTCATGTGTCGAATCTTAAAAAGAGTCCAATACAAGTAACCGTTACCATTCCTGTGGATGAAATTCACATTGACGACAAATTCCAATTCACTGAAGAACCTGTTGAGGTCACGGACTGGAAGGTCAATAAAACACGGAGAAGTCGTATCAAGTTGGTAAAGGTTCGTTGGAACTCTCGTCACGGGCCCGAGTATACTTGGGAACGTGAAGACCGAATGAAGGCAAAATATCCCCACCTATTTCCAAAGACTCCTGCAAAGAATAACAAAGCTAGAATTTCGGGACGAAATTCTAAATAACAAGGGGAGAATGTGACAACTGCCACTTTCGGGTAATTTACTTACATTTAAAACGATGATTTACATTATACAAGTATGTGTTTTGAATATTCGGACTGCATGATTACATGATATACATCTTAGAAAACTCATGGAATATTCGTTTATTATTACACATGATTCACTTTTATTGGGTACATTTGAAATAGTGCAAACAATTCATCGAAACAACTAGAGTAGTGCCTAGTGAACTAGAGTGCTGACGAAAACTCCGGATCCGCAGAAAACATCTAAAATGACATCTTTAGGACTCGGATGAGAGTCCAATATCAATTATATATTAAACCCTATATGGGAATACAAGAGTTCGGTTAATATTTTACCAATGCCCGGTAGCACTAAAAACTGTCCGAAATGCGCTAAAAGTGACCATTTCATGAGTTTTCCGCAAAATTCAGCAATTGTATTTTTATTACAAGATGCAAAAATTGATGTTTAGGCACCAATTTCATATAAGAATACTTATGGAATATCAATTATACACATAACGGAAATTTTCCCTACAACTTCCTTAAGCGTACCTTTCGACTATTTACTTGCGAAACGAGCGCTAAACATCTAGCCGAACTATATTTTGGCACATGTAGCGAACTAGTGGTTATTTTTTTTAGTCTTGTAAAGCTAGTTTATGATCATTTTAGGTCAAGAAACATCTCGGAAAATTGCAAAACCTAAACACCTAAATACTTACATCTTATACTTCATTTGAAACCTTAAAAATAACTAAGTTATTTTTACCACATAAGATCCCCCCCCCCCCCACCCTATAACCGTGAACAAGGGGTCCCACCCCCTTGTTTATTTATGGTTAATATCTAGATATTTTTTTTAACAAGTGGATGTGTAAGGTGATTAATTTCTACACTTACTCACTAAGTTACTACACTTTATTCTTTCATCTTTCTTTACCAACCAAGAACACTCTCATCATCTTCATCTTCTTCACAAGAACACCTTCAAAAACCCACTTATTTTATTACCTCCTTCATGATCAACATGGATCTCCAAGTAACATAAGGTGATCTAAAGCTTTTGGAAGTAAAAGGAAGGGTTTTCATCCATACCAAAGTGTTCTACCATCAAGATTATCATCTTCTTAGTTCTTAATAATCTTCCAAGATCATCCCTAGCCTAGTGCTAGAAGTAAGCTTCTATAACTATTTTTTTTTTACAAATATATTATGATTATGATTGTTATTATTACTAATAATAACCAAGGAAATCATACATAATAAACATGAAGAAAATACAAAGAAGCAAAGATAAAAATCATGATATAATTATGTTTGTTTATATTGTGATCTTAGACTTGTTATATGCATATTAGATCTTGTTATGATGATTATGATACAAATAAAGTGTTAGAAGATGTTGAAAGATATGATCTAAAAATTATACATGTTTATGTTAAAGGGTTTTAACATAAAGGATTAAATGGATGATCATAACTAGTGATCTTGTGAAAGTATTTAGGGTTTTTATTTAAAAACAAGACTTTCACAAGATTATAAAAAAATAACATACAACTAAAGATTTTTATAAAAGTTGTTAAAACTAGAATTAAACTTGGTTTTTGAACTAGTTAACATATGAAAAGATCATGTTTAAAACCCTACATGATTTGCATATCATCTTGATAATTTTATGTTATAAAAGTCTCATAATGTTTAGTTAAGATGTTGAATAAATTGTTGGTGATTTGGAAAAGAAAATGATATGTTTATTAAACATGGCTAAATGATTAATACAAGGGTTATATGACCATTTTTTTATAAATCATTATGTTAACAAAACCATCATATTTGGCTAAACCTTTACAAGATTTAAAAAGATATAAAGAATTCTTTTTATAAAAACAAAGTTAGTTATAAATATATATTTTTAGAAAATATATATTTGGTGAGTTAACAACTTATGTGCTATGTGATTATTTGATGGTATTAGTTAAATATATCAAAGTAGGAACTTGTATCTAATGTCACATTTAAACTCAAAACACCTTATAACAAAAATCCTACAAGACTTCACATAATAACGCCTTAAAAACGAGTACGGACAATCCGAAGGATCGGACACCATTTATGGTCAAAACGGACGACGGACGAATCCTTAAACGAATCACCAATCCGGGGAGTTACTACGACGTTTAGATGATTTTTCGACACGAAATATAAGTATCCTATCGATAACAAATTTCGGATGTTTATAAACTTATAAAAACTAGTATGTTTTTATTTACTAACAAGTGTACTTAGTAAATTTTTATAAAAAGGTTTTTATAAAAATAAATGGGCTTATTTTACTAGTGGGCTATTTTTATTATACTAGTGGGCTATTTTTATATTACTTAATGGGCTATTTTTCTTAATGGGCTTATTTTCTTAATGGGCTTAACATAAATTCATGGGCTAAGCCCAAATACTAAACATATGGGCCGAAGCCCAACACTATTCAAGCCCAACACTATTCAAGCCCAACACTATTCAAGCCCAACACTATTTGAGGCCCAACACTATTGAGGCCCAGCACTATTTAAGGCCCAGCACTATTTAAGCCCAATAACTTGAAAACATGGGCTCGGCCCAATGATACCATTATTGGAAACACAACTATACAATTGATACATATAAGACACGAAATTCAGCGGACTAGATCCGACTATACAACTCACAAGATACAAGATAACATTTATATATATATATTTGGTGAAAAATATATATATAACATTTGAACAACTCATTCATCGAATACACAGTTAACGAACAGTAAAGACATACAAGTCTTACACATATTGAAGACACAAGACTTGTACTCAAGTTCTTTTCAAAGACCGAAGTGTCTAACAAAAATAAGAACATTTGTAGGTCGCCATGCTATTCAGGACGACCGCACGTGAGATCTTATTTACATCTATTTACAGGACGCGATACTGTGAGTTCATGTCCCCTATTCATTTAAATGTTTTACAACTTTACAACTATCGGGGAAGATACATGTTCAATTGTATGTTAAAGTTAGGGAATGAAACACCTTAGATCATGTGCGAATTAGGGCCATACAATAAGCACCATTAATCCAGTTTGGACCAAGGAACAAAGGCTTAGATCTAATGGGTTTTGGCGAGCCCCACTCTTGGTCGTGGACCCATACAGAAGAGTGCGTTTGTGTCCCAGTCGATAGGAATCGACATAAAATCGTCTAGGGTTGGATTGCTTCCTTTTTCGTCACACATATTAATGTCCTTGCAAAACATTAATGATCAACGATTTCATTGACACTTTACATACTACAACTCACATTTTAAATACATCGTTTACAACTAAATTGCATGAATTCACCAACTTTTGTTGATGTTTTCCAAACTTAACATGTATTTCAGGGAATTAAAGGACCATGTCGGATTTCCCAGTCAAGATAACAAGTACCGGAACTCCATGCCATCTTTTGGAGGGTTTAACTATTATATTCCGCCTCTTTGCGGAAATATGACGGTTTAAACCTTTGTAGCTTATTTCAAGTTAATGTATGAAACAATAACGCTTTATTTTCATGTTAATGGTTTGTAACCGACACACTAAACTTATGTTGTAATCTTTTGAAACACTTATGTAATGGTAATGGAGTATGTTTATTCATATAGTTTGTTCATGTACATCGATATTTATGCAATGAAAACCAGACAGATCACACCTTGCGTTTCCGCTATGAGCGGGTGTGACAATCAGAGCCAATGGTTATAGGGAATTAGGTTATTAGTAATGCTTTGACCTAGTCTATAACCTTCTTAGGACCCTAACGCGAGTTTACTTGCGTTTAGTCATAAAATAATACTGTCACCTATCCTTAGGTGACGACCACAACAAGAACATAAATTTCAAAACCGCTTTGAAAACTAATCATCTGTTCTAGGATGATTGATTACTAGGTTTTGAACCCTCTGTTATATAGTTTTGAACCCTTTTGAGTTTTCAAAATCTCGTCAAGGTTTTGGGTTTTAAATAATGTGAACACGTGCAAACTGGAAGGGTGAATGCCTGTATTCTGGGTTTTCTGTCTAGGCAAGCACTTCGTATACATCTCATCAGACGCGAGACCAGTTGTGCTTACCTGGGAATTCTTGGGATGAGTGTTCACTTATAGGCGAGCATGTCTTCGCGATACATTATTTTTGACCCATTTACTTTGATTAGTCACTGTGTGTCGTTTGTTGCTTTGTAGTAACAAACAAATGACCACTATATTTGCTTTCATCAGATTTGTTTCATCTCATTCTTTTCGTCTAATTCTCTCACTCGTTTCCTTTCATGTTTTCTCTTTTAGAATGCCTCCTCGATGCGAAAGCCAGATAGCGACTGCCGAACTGGCAGAAATCATTGCGCAGCAAATGGCTGCTCAATTCCCAAACCTCTTTGCTCAGTGGAATCAAGCCAACAACAACAACAATGGTCTATGCAATTTCAAGAGTTTTAACTCGGCGAAACCACTCAAGTTTAGTGGTTCTGAGGGAGCGACTGGGCTTCTTCAATGGTTCGAGAGCATTGAGAATACTTTCCGCCACGTGCAGTGTCCTGACAATCGCAAGGTCGAGTTTGCTTCGAGTGTGTTCCAGAAGAGAGCCCTTACGTGGTGGAACGGGGTTATGAGAGATCGTGGTGCAGAAGTTGCTCTAGCACAGACATGGGCTGAACTTAGGACCCTTATGATGAAGGAATTCTGTCCTCGTCACGAGATCAGGGCCTTGGAAAGGGAATTCGACAATCTTGAGCAAGACAGCGGTGAGCATCGAGCCTACACGGACCGTTATGAGGAGTTAAGTCTGTTATGCCCAAACATGGTCACGCCTTTGGATAAGGCAATCGAAAAGTACATTGATGGTCTCCCTGACTCAATACAAGACATTTTGACTGGCAGCAACCCTACTACGGTTAGACAGGCCATTGAGCTATCTGCAACCTTGACTGAATCAAAGATCAGGAAAGGTAAACTTTTCCGAAAAGGTGACAAGAAACCGGTCGAGGAATCAAAACCAATAGAGGAATCAAAGACCATGGATGAACAGACTGGATCCCCTAAGAAGTCAAAGAAGCGAAAGGCTGCTCAGAACTTCGCCATGGTTACTCACAACGATCAAGCCGTCCCCAACCAACCAGCTCAACCCCCTGCTAGGAAGCCATACAATGGAACTGCACCCTTGTACAACCAATGTAGCCTCCATCATCATGCCAATGTAAAGTGCCGCAAATGCCAAACTTGTGGACTTATAGGCCATACAGCAAGAGTCTGCCCAGCTGCAGCTGCACCAAACCAGGCTGGCAACAACCCCGTTCAAGGTCGTTTTCTACCAGGTTCTTGCTTCAACTGTGGCGAGATGGGTCATTTCCGAAGAAATTGCCCAAAGCTTGCTAATGCAAATCCAGCACAGGGATGAGCATCCGACCGAATGGAAGACAACGCTATTTAGAAATAATCAATCCTTATGTATTATTTTCTTTAGTTGTCAAGGTCCAAGAAACAGTTGTTATCGTTGTTTATAAATAAATCTTTTATATACATTACAATGTATTTATGTGGTGACAAGTATAAACAACATATCCCTTACAATACCGACAATCAAGGAACCGTATTCTTTGAAGAACAAACTACCCCCAAAATTTTCCCATTCTATGATCTCTTGCGTTTCCACGAAAATCCTAAGTACCCGTTTCTTCCAAGAGAAACGAAGTACGAGGTGCCAAGTTAATAGCAATCAATAACAAGATAATAACAATTAAACAACTATGTGATTATGTGCTTATGAACATTACAAGACAAACTGTGCGGACTGTGCAAGGAATTACGTAATTATGGATGCATACATAATTATGGAATTTAGTGCACAGAAACCACAGTGAGCTTTGTCATGTGCCTAGAAGTTAACTCTATTCATTTCCATTTCTGAGGAAGCACCCGTTGAAAATGACTCCGTTTGTTCATTTTCGTTTCTGAAGATTTGTCCGTTGAGGAAATGAATATCCGTTTGTCTATCATTTTCATTTCCATTTCTGAGGAAGCAACCGTTGAAAATGACTCCGTTTGTTCATTTTCGTTTCTGAAGATTTGTCCGTTGAGGAAATGAATATCCGTTTGTCTATCATTTTCATTTCCGTTTCTGAGGAAGCACCCGTTGAAAATGACTCCGTTTGTTCATTTTCGTTTCTGAAGATTTTTCCGTTGAGGAAATGAATATCCGTTTGTCTATCATTTTCATTTCCATTTCCGAGGAAGCAACCGTTGAAAATGACTCCGTTTGTTCATTTTCGTTTCTGAAGATTTGTCCGTTGAGGAAATGAATATCCGTTTGTTTTTCATTTTCATTTCCATTTCCGAGGAAGCAACCGTTGAAAATGACTCCGTTTGTTCATTTTCGTTTCTGAAGATTTGTCCGTTGAGGAAATGAATATCCGTTTGTTTCTCCTTTTCATTTCCATTTCTGATGAAGCACCCGTTGAAAATGACTCCGTTTGTTCATTTTCGTTTCTGAAGATTTGTCCGTTGAGGAAATGAATATCCGTTTGTTTCTCCTTTTCATTTCCATTTCTGATGAAGCACCCGTTGAAAATGACTCCGTGAGTTCATTTTATGTTTCTGAAGATTGCCGTTAAGGAAATGAATCCCCGTCTGTTTATTCCTTCATTTCCGCTTCTGAAGAATACTCATTGAGGAAAATGACTCCGTCTGTTCATTTTCGTTCTGAAGAATGTCCGTTAAGGAAATGACAGGATTATGCCTTACATATCTCTGGTGGTTATTTGACGCAAAGTCACAAATAGACTCCTACGAATAAATTTCGGGACGAAATTTCCTAAAGTAGGGGAGACTGTGACACCTGTGTTACTTCAACCATCAAACAAATGCCAAACCAATAAAATATTGTATTTCATACTTGAGATTTGTAAAAATATGTGTATCATTTACACATATCAACTCTTGTTCGATTTCAAGCTTTAAATTGCTTTCTGGAAGGTTATACGCGCACTGATGCGTAAATATAACCAGTTTAATGCAACGAACACTCCGGAATAGTGAAATAGGCTTAACATACCTTAAATAACCTTTACATAACTTAGAAATAAGTTTTGAAGGCTTTGGTATGGCAAAATCTAGTTTATTCGCTTACAGGGACTAAATTTGACAAACTGCGAAAGTATGCCAATTTGAACTGTAACAGACATTCCGGAACATGACCATAAGTTAAACATACCACAAATATCCTTTACATAGCTTAGAAATAGGCTTTGAGGAGTTCGGTGTGCTAAAATATACTTTTGGCTCATTCAGGGACTAAAAGTGTCAAAAAGTGCACAAGTTTGCATTTTCGCGCATAACTCACGTTCTGAATACCTCCGGACATCCAAAAATTTATGTAAGCACTATAATATTTTATTTTAGTGTTTGGCATAAGAAAAATCCATTTGTTTCGTCATTTGGATCGTTTTTTGCGCTTATGCGCATTCCGTTGTAATTAAGCGAACATCGCGTTCGTACGACCAAACGAACCAACATCCGACATATTTTTGAGCATGTTTCATGTCCACAATGTTTAGGCATCATTTTAGGGACTTAAAGTTGGCTTTACGTGTGACAACCCGCACTAAACCAGGTATCCGTACAACTTAATTAATGATTAATTACTGCTTAATTACTGTGCTTGTTTGAACTAGCTGATGAACTGCTACTTGAATACTGATACATGAACTTATTTGCATCATACTTTACTTGCTGTCACTACATTATTTGCATGCGGAACCCTAGTGACAAACATGATGCACAAAAAGCACAGTAGCACTAAACGGATACACAGTGAACATGCTGATATAACCAGCATCAGGCAGACACTGCCTCTAAGGCCTGTTAAGAGCCTCTAATATTTTGGCTACACTGGTAGTGAGTGTAGGGATATAAGGGTTGTGGTACTGCGTCTCTAGGAATAAGATACACTGATTCGGATGTGCCAAAAACGTACTTTAAGTACCAAACACAGCACTTCAATAAATAATCCAGCTTCTAGCTGACTAGTAAAGTGCCAAAACATGGGAAATTAATACTAGACACTTTCTAAAGTGTCGGGAAAACAGATTGTGTCACTAAAAATGTTAATAACGACATTTTAAAGCTTTTGTAACGCTTTAACGGATTACTATCCAACCGGACACCCGGACTTTACCCGGAACATGAAAATATTACTATTTTCACTATTTATATTTTTCTGAACTAGTTAGGGTCCCTGATTACCCTAACACCCGTCATAACACGCTTTATACAACTAACGAGGTTAAACACTTAACTTACCTATTTAACCTTAACTAATCACCTAACTACCTAGTTTAGATCAAACTAACCCCCCCCCCCCATGCCATAACCGTCCCCTAACCAAGGGGAACACACATGGTACTTGTGATCTTGTTGAATCTTGCTTGGTCTAATATCTTGGGGACACTTTAACCAATGGTTAATAACACTTTAATTTTTCTATAAATACACACTTAAACACCAAGACAATTACCACTTAACAACTCACAAAAATTACTCTCTCCCTCCCTCACCTAGCTCTCGGCCGAACCCCCTCCACACACCCATCATATTTTCGGTTCTTGATCTCTCCATTCCAACATCATACAAGTGTTAGAGGTTGCGTATAAGGAACTTTGGTGCACTCGGAACGCGAAGGACCTCTACCGTTAGCTTTTATCCACCTCGTTTTCGTCAAGATTCTTCCCTAGCCCCGAGCTAGAGGTATATTGTTTAAAACTCATTCTTGAACGTATCTAAAGCGGTTAAAAGGAAGTTTGTCGGTTGAATCTCGTTAAAATGAAAGATGATGACCAAAAGTCTAGTAAAAATACTAAAAATGGTGGTTAAAAGCTCATAACTTGTGTAAAAGATGTAGTATTTGGAATATGAGATTTTTGAAACCCGATCTATGATGTGGTAGCTCGGATCACCGTTTAACCCAACTTTGTAAGATCTTGGATCTTCACATAAGCTCGTTTTTAGTTAACACAAGGGTTAAAAGGTGAAACTCTACCACACACGAGACATGAACTTGTGTAAAAATATTTTATTGTGTAAAAGTGTTTTAACTTGTATAAAAGTTGTTTTCTTGTTTAACTCGCTAATCGGACACTTATAACACGATTTAATAACATCAAAACCACAAAACAGCAAGCTGAGTCACTATTTCAGCCGCCTTCATCAGGCTGTAAACGGACTTTAAAAACTCGAAAAACGGAATTTCAAAAGCCTAAATCGTGTCATTTCGAAAAACGAAGAAAACGGCGCTGGAATCGTATTTTTCTGATGTCAGTTACTATTTTAAAAACCTATTTTCGTGACAGCAGCTAAGGCTGTTCGTTACTGCAGTAAATTGGGCTGTGCGTTTTCGATCACAACTTAAAACCCGAACCGAACCAGCCCCTGAAACTTTTATCTAAGATGGTCACGGATGTATTTGTGACCCTCAAACTGGAATTTCGATAAACGGACATACGAGGAATTTTTGACGAATTTTTCCGTAAACTGTGATCAGAATGTGACAAATCTGATCACAGTTTGGTAAACGATTTTCTATAAATTATTGATAAGAAACTGGACCCCGATATTTTTATACAATCATTTTTGGGTCGATTAGGACGACCCGTAAAAATTAGGGAATTTTTGGAAAGGGTTACGTATTTTATTTAGTCGTCCGAAAACAGTCCAGTTCCCACATAGTGAAACTGAAACGACAAGGGTAGCGTTTCGCGTGTTAAAATGTAAGGGTTGATTGTTGATGATCATGGGTTGTTTTCAAAAAGAAAATGATACGCTTGAAAGCGTGGCCACCTCCAGTTACAGAGGAAACTCTGGCGAAATTTCCTAAAAACCTAACACTTAGACTTATTTACACTACAAGTGTTAGAACTATTTTCGACATATTTTCGAAACATAAATTTCGCCAGAACTTTAATTACTAAATATTCGGAGGTGGGATTTTCACAAAGATTAACGTGATAAGTATATTTTGTCACAACACTGTTTATGGTTATTTTGTGAAAATACATAAATATTATTTTAGAGTAAAAATAATATTTACAAGCGTTAATGATCCCAAAACTTTGCGAACGCTTCCACATTAACATATAAGTTACACCGGTAATTACATTACCACACAACTGTTAAAACGTAACTTACGCACATGTATTGTATCCCCCATCCTTGGGAAGAAGTATAACTACCAAGTGTATACAGAACATAAACACGAAATAGTTGTCTAACTATTTCCCGAAGACTTAAACTATAAAGCTAAAGCACGGCCGTCCGTCTAATAGAATTAGCACTTGTAGGTCGTTGCACAGCTTACTGTATTGGAGACACTTGGTAGAGACGCGCATTCACTGTGAGTTCATGTCCCCCTTTTCTCTAACTGTTTTCAGTTTTCTTAACTGCGGGGGTGAAATACATGTTACTTTGTTTACAAGTACTATTATACACGGTATGATTAACGTAAGGAGGTTTTAGATCATGTGAATGGGTAGTTAGAACACCGAGGGACTTAAGCGGTAGATCTATCTGGGTGTAGCGAGCCCAACCCCTGAGCCCGCATAATGGACCAGGTGGTGACTTTGTGCCCCAACGCCAAATACGCTAGGTTTGTATCTTCCTACTTGCATTTCACAACATGCTAATGGCCTTGCAAACCATTGGTGATCACAAGTCCTCTTACACTGCTACATACCAGGGAACTTTTATACTTACAAGTGTTTTTACTTACTCACTTGCACATGAACTCGCTCAACATTATTGTTGATTTTTCAACTTACATGTATTTCAGGAAATTAACGAGATCTGGCACGGTATGGCATGTTTTCCGCTGCACTAGTTTCCAAGGTTATCCGGGGTTTAGGGGATGTGTCTCTTTCCTGGACAAGACACAGTCCTTAAACCATGTTTATGTTATGTTTCAAGTTGTAACGTCTGTTGGACAAGGTTATGGTTGTTGGTTAAAACAATGGTATTGTGTTTGGTTTTCAAAACTTAATGGATGATCTTGCATGTTTTTAACTCATATAGCTTTGGTATGATTAAGCTATGGTATTAAGAAGTCACACCAAAATTAACCACGCTTCCGCAAAGCCAGGGTGTGACAGCTTGGTATCAGAGCTCTGATCATAGCGAACTAGGATTCTGTCTCGAGTCTAGACTATGATCACTAGGGCTCTCACGAAAACATTTTTCTGCATACCACTTAAGTCCAGATCCACAACTTTTTACAAACAAATGTTGAGCACATTTTATTTATTTATAGGCTCAGCTTGGAGGGCTGAGGATCGATCTGGAGGATCGAAGTGATCGAGGTAGTTGAGCACGTTGGTTTGTTATAGGATCGATCTGGAGGATCGAGGTTTGGTTTAAGTGAAGGATAGAGCAGTCTTGTAGACTGGATGAAATTGGCTAGTAAGACTAGGAGAAGTATGTGATACCTTACTTGGTGACTTATGTGATTAACTGATTATATGATTGATTATTATACTTATATGTGTTTGTGTTACAAACGTTATGCTTTCATCAAGTACTAGAAAGATGGGCACTACGAACCCCATGACCATAGTATCAGACGACATAGTTCAACAGGGCACGAGGTGTGCATTTCTGATACTACCGGCACAGACAATGACGACTTTCAGCCCTTTGTGCACTGCCTGAAGTCGTAGCAGAGCCTACTGATGGCCATCTTGTTGGGAATTTGCCACTGGCGGTGATCCCTGCTCCTGTGCCCCTTGCCGCTTATCTCGTTGTTGATATGCCCCCGACATTGCCTCCGAAGACGATGTCGAACTATTAAGAGAAGGACCCACTTGAGGGCAAGGCCCTCTCGCTGCTAGCATTAGACTACTGCATGCGGACACTCCTGTAGGGGAAAACTCATTTCCCTATCCCAGACTCATTTAAGTCTCTGACATCCGCATCTTCGCACATACAGGGAATGCTGCACTACTTACACGACGCCGACCCTGATATGGCATCACCAGCTGCACCGGATCCCGCACGCAGATTTGAGTTTGATCGCGATAATGAGGACGATTCTGTTTTTCCGCCTGGTGTTGATCCAGACCATGACATTGAGTTCATGCACTTAGACCAGCCCTTGGGGGATCCTGTAGCCCCTGTCAACCCCTGTGTTTGATTGATCCAACTGATTTTGAGATAGATTTTTTGATTTGGAGCTAGCCGTGGCCCCTGAGCCAGGCGTTGCTCCTGACCCCGCATTGGAGCATGACCCTGTTCATGCCGATGCACCTGCTGTTGCCCCTTGATTGATCATCTGCTTGGACGAGAGAAAATTTGGGGTAACTGTGCAAGACAATTTATTATTATGGGGGCCCACGTAATAACGACTTGTAGTGCACAGGAATCCTGGTGGACTCTGCGGGTCAAGCTAATGATAACCCATGCAGCAGGAAATAACCTAAACACGAATGACCAAGGCGATGTAGCCTCGAGTTCATTCTATTACAAGCAACAAGCCAAATTGGCCAGCCTATGTGAAGGCTCGGGAATTTACTTCCCCACTCATACAGTGAGTATATTTACGTGTAAAATTGGGCGATTTCATGATGGCTTATGGTGCTATGTATCTCATAAGACAATTGACACGTTGTCTAGCCCGCACTATTTCGACAAAAAGGGAATGTCACCCAGACGTGACACAAGCACCAGTACGTTACTAAGGACAGAAGACGAGCTGCAAGAACGCATCTCACAGATAAATGCACGACATGAAGCCCTCCACTCTATGTACAACGATGACATTACTGGAGATAACCCTCCAACTGGCTGCACCTATAAACAGTTCCTGAACTGCAAGCCTTTGAACTTTGTCGGAACCGAAGGCACCGTTGCATTTGTTCGTTGGTCCGAGAAGACCGACTCCACTCTAAGAATGAGTAACTGTTCGCCCCAACAGAGTGTTACCTACCTCTCAGGGATATTTCTAGATGACACACTCTCTTAATGGAACCTCCAGGTTCAGACCCTTGGCACATACGCTGCTTATACACTGAGCTGGGACGAGCTCAAGGAAACGATTGAGAAGAAATGTTGTTCTAGGACAGAAATTCAGAAACTTGACGTGGAGTCCTGAAATTTGAAAAAGGACGAACCAGAGACTCCTGAACATGTCCAGCGATCGCACGACTTGCCTAGGGTCGTCCCCCTACTAAGTCATTGATGTAGTATGATATGGTGGTGTATTTGTAAGCTTTACATTGTGGTCTCGAATTGTGGCGATACAATCGCAGTATTCTCATCACATGCGATGTTCAATCTATTGTTTATGTCCTATAACATAAGAGGTTATGTGATTGATTTGTTGATAACATGAGATGTTATGTGTTGGTATTGTTGAATGTATACGTACGCTTCACTTGCTATGACCTAACCTATGCGAAACATCTTTTAGAAGATGCCGCCAAGACGCGAAATGCGCATGCCCACCTCTGAGGCAGAACTGAAAGAAATAATTGCTGCAGCTATAGCACAGCACGAGGCCCTACGCTCCGAACCTATCAGAGGTACCTCAGAAAATAACGGTTGTTCCTACTGGCACTTCCTCAACTACAAGCCTCCGAAGTTCGACGGCACTGGGGGTGCCATAACTTTTGTAAAATGGATTGAAAGTATGGAATCCATCTTTCGAATGAGTGGCTGTACGCCAGAACAGCAGGTCCCATACGTTTCTGAGTTGTTTCAAGATGGAGCTCGATTATGGTGGAATCTTCAGGTTCGAATAATGGGCCTAACTACAGCATACGCGTTAACTTGGGATGAGTTGAAAGGAATGATGCATAAGAAGTATTGCCCCCACACGGAAACCCAGAAGTGGGAAGATGAATTTCGGAGCCTAATGATGGAAGGTCCGAAGGTGTTGGAGTACGTGCAACGACTCCATGATCTGTCACAAATTGTTCCATACCTGGTAAAACCAGAACTGAAGAAATTGGAACAATTCATTTGGGAACTGGCGCCTCAAGTCTTGAGCTTGATGACAGCATCTACGCCACCAACAACCATTGTTGCAAGTAAGATGGGTTTGGCACTCGTTACGGAAGCAAATAGACTAGAAAAACTTGCAAACCCTGACAAGAAAACTCAGGTAGAGTCGTCTGGAAGGAACAAAAGGAAGCTTACCGAAAATACCCAAATGAATAACGATGAACAAAGATCTATTCGAGGTTGCTTTGACTGCGGGGACAAAGGGCATTTCAAGAAAGATTGCCCTAACAAACAGGCCAGTGATAAGATTTACTTAGAAACCAAACCAAGATGGGCTGAGTGCAAGTGTCACCGTGATGGTGGATGTCAGAAGCCTTGGTACGGGAGGAAAGGACACAACAAGGAAGGTTGTGGGATGAAGAGTTCCATACAAGGAGAAAACAGTAACAACGCTCTAGGTGGAAATGGGAAAGGAAATGGCCGAATGATAGGATGCTACCATTGTAAGGAAGTTGGACATTTTAAGAGGGAATGCCTGAAGTTGAAACAAGACCGTGAGAGAAAATCCAACATCAGAGCTTGTGAGGCATGCCAGGATCCAGGTGTGATTTCTGGTACGTTCTCTAACAACCAAAACTTTTGCATCTATTTTTGTTTGATGTTGGTGCCGATTATAGCTTCGTGTCATTAGAATTTAAGAATATATTTGGTTTAACCGCTAGTAAGTTAAATATTCCCTACTCGATCGAATTAGCTAATGGGAAGTTAGTTGAAGCCAACGAAGTTATCAGAGGTTGTGTGATAGAATTGGGAGAACGTAAGTTTACTTTGGATCTACTACCAGTCCAATCGGGAAGCTTCGACGTGGTAGTAGGAATGGATTGGTTATCCGGAAACAAGGCGGAGATAGTATGTCACGAGAAAGTTGTTCGTATCCCAACTAATGATGGTGAGACAATTGTGGTTCACGGAGAGAAGCGTGACACACCGCTAAGATTTATCAGCTGCTTGAAAGCAAGGAAGTGTTTACAGAAAAGATGTGTTGCTTTTCTAGCACACATCGTGGATAAAAAGGCTGCTGAGCCAAGAATCGAAGACATCCCTGTCGTAAGGGAGTATCCAGAAGTCTTCCCAGAAGACTTGTCTGGATTACCGCCTCTAAGGCAAGTAGAGTTTCACGACGATTCAATTCCAGGCACTGCATCCGTAGTCGATGCATCATAGCGACTTACATTTTCGGGGGTGCAAGGATTGACAGAGAAGTGTTGGTAACGGATGGAGAAGGAAGATAACAGACCAAAAAAAAAAAAAAAAAAAAATTCCTTTTTGGGGTAATCCCATTGTTACCCATCAAAAAGGAGGATGATGATTTTCAAATAAACATCAACTACAGAGAATTTAACAAGCTGGCGATCAAGAACAGGTATCCTCTGCCAAGAATTCGATGATCTGTTTGATCAACTGCAAGGCTCGAACTATTATTCAAAGATCGATCTTCGATCTGGATACCATCAGTTAAGGATACAAGAGGAGAGTATCCCGAAAACAGCCTTCCGAACTCGTTATGGACATTACGAGTTCCTCGTTATGCCGTTTGGTCTGACAAACGCACCTGCAGTCTTTATAGACTTGATGAATAGAGTTGCAAGCCATACTTGGGCAAGTTCGTGATTGTGTTTATCGACGACATCTTGATTTATTCAAGGACAAAGGCTGACCACGAACAGCATCTAAGAGCTGTATTGGAGCTGCTAAAGAAGGAACAATTGTACGCCAAATTCTCTAAGTGCGAGTTTTGGCTACGCGAAGTCCAGTTTCTTGGACATGTGGTTAATGGAAATGGAATCCATGTTGATCCCACAAAGATCGAGGCAATCAAGAATTGGGAAACGCCTACGACGCCAACCAAGATTCGACAATTCTTGGGTTTGGCTGGCTACTATAGAAGGTTCATCGAGGATTTTTCAAAAATCGCTCAACCGTTGACGCTCCTCACCCAGAAAGATAAGAAGTTTGATTGGGGAATCAAACAGGAAGAGGCGTTTCAGATATTGAAAGATAAGCTCTGCAATGCGCCAATCTTAGCTCTACCGGAAGGTACTGATGACTTTGTGGTATACTGCGACGCATCGCGCCAAGGATTGGGTTGCGTGTTGATGCAACGCCAGAAGGTTATTGCTTACGCATCGCGTCAGTTGAAAGTGCACGAAAAAAAAGAACTATACCACACATGATTTGGAGCTCGGCGCAGTGGTATTTGCACTAAAGATCTGGAGACACTACCTGTATGGCACGAAGTGTACAATCTTCACAGATCACAAAAGCCTACAGCATATATTCAACCAGAAGGAGTTGAATATGAGGCAAAGACGATGGGTTGAGTTGCTAAACGACTACGACTGCGAGATAAAGTATCACCCAGGGAAGGCGAATGTAGTCGCCGATGCCCTAAGTCGTAAAGAAAGAATCAAACCCATAAGGGTTAGAGCTTTGGAAATGATCATACGAACCGATCTTTCCTTGCGCATTCGTGCTGCACAAAAGGAAGCTCTCAAGGAGGGAAACCTTGAGGAAGAATATCTCCGTGGAATGGAAAAGCTTTTGGTACCAAACGAGGAAGGAACATTATGTTTTGAGAAAAGGATTTGGGTTCCTCTGTTTGGTGGATTAAGGGAAGTTATTTTCGACGAAGCGCACAAGTCATGGTACTCTATCCACCCTGGATCGGATAAGATGTACCAGGACCTCAAGGAATATTATTGGTGGCCTAGGATGAAAGGCGATGTTGCTGTCTACGTGAGCAAATGTTTAACGTGCGCTAAGGTCAAGGCAGAATACCAGAAGCCTTCGGGACTTCTGCAACAACCTGAGATTCCCAAGTGGAAATGGGAACAAATCTCAATGGATTTTGTTACAAAACTGCCAAGAACGCCAAGAGGCCATGATATGATTTGGGTGATTGTTGACCGCCTAACAAAATCCGCACACTTTCTGCCAATCAAGGAGAAAGACAGTACTAGTAAACTTGCGGAAATTTACATGAGAGAGATTGTCGCACGACATGGAGTACCTCTCTCGATCATCTCTGATAGAGACGGAAGGTTTGTGTCAAGGATATGGCAATCTTTCCAAGAATCTTTTGGCTCACAGTTGAATCTGAGCACTGCATTCCATCCGCAAACAGACGGCCAGAGCGAGCGAACGATACAAACTTTGGAAGACATGCTGAGGGCATGTGTTATGGAATTGGGAGGTAGCTGGGATAAACACTTACCTTTGGTCGAATTTTCATACAACAACAGCTACCACACCAGTATTGGTGTCGCGCCATTTGAGGCCCTATACGGACGCAAGTGCCGATCACCACTATGTTGGTCTGACGCCGGTGATAGGCAACTTGCTGGTCTCGAGATCGTCCAAGAGACGACAGACAAGATTGCGCAAATACTTAAACGCATCGAAGCTGCTCGCCACAGGCAAAAGGCCTACGTGGATCCAAACCGGAAGCATGTGGACTTCCAAGTCGGAGAAATGGTGTTATTAAAAGTTTCACCCTGGAAGGGGGTGGCACGCTTTGGAAAGCGTGGAAAGTTAAATCCGCGCTACATTGGTCCCTTCAGAATTCTGGAAAGAATTGGGACAGTAGCATACAAGTTGGACCTACCTGCTGAACTGAATGGTGTTCACGATACATTTCATGTATCCAATTTAAAGAAAAGTCCAACTCAAGTTGACGTTGCCATTCCCACCGACGAGATTCATATTGACGACACGCTCCACTTTGTATAAGAACCTGTCGAGGTCACGGATTGGAAAGTAAATAAGACCCGCCGGAGCAGTGTCAAACTCGTCAAAGTTCGTTGGAATGCCAGACATGGTCCTGAATTCACCTGGGAACGTGAGGACCGGATGAAAGAGAAATACCCCCACTTATTTCCTAAGAACTCTGCATCTACGAGCAGAACTTAAATTTCGGGACGAAATTTATTTAACGGGGGGAGAATGTGACAACCCGCACTAAACCAGGTATCCGTACAACTTAATTAATGATTAATTACTGCTTAATTACTGTGCTTGTTTGAACTAGCTGATGAACTGCTACTTGAATACTGATACATGAACTTATTTGCATCATACTTTACTTGCTGTCACTACATTATTTGCATGCGGAACCCTAGTGACAAACATGATGCACAAAAAGCACAGTAGCACTAAACGGATACACAGTGAACATGCTGATATAACCAGCATCAGGCAGACACTGCCTCTAAGGCCTGTTAAGAGCCTCTAATATTTTGGCTACACTGGTAGTGAGTGTAGGGATATAAGGGTTGTGGTACTGCGTCTCTAGGAATAAGATACACTGATTCGGATGTGCCAAAAACGTACTTTAAGTACCAAACACAGCACTTCAATAAATAATCCAGCTTCTAGCTGACTAGTAAAGTGCCAAAACATGGGAAATTAATACTAGACACTTTCTAAAGTGTCGGGAAAACAGATTGTGTCACTAAAAATGTTAATAACGACACTTTAAAGCTTTTGTAACGCTTTAACGGATTACTATCCAACCGGACACCCGGACTTTACCCGGAACATGAAAATATTACTATTTTCACTATTTATATTTTTCTGAACTAGTTAGGGTCCCTGATTACCCTAACACCCGTCATAACACGCTTTATACAACTAACGAGGTTAAACACTTAACTTACCTATTTAACCTTAACTAATCACCTAACTACCTAGTTTAGATCAAACTAACCCCCCCCCCCCCCCATGCCATAACCGTCCCCTAACCAAGGGGAACACACATGGTACTTGTGATCTTGTTGAATCTTGCTTGGTCTAATATCTTGGGGACACTTTAACCAATGGTTAATAACACTTTAATTTTTCTATAAATACACACTTAAACACCAAGACAATTACCACTTAACAACTCACAAAAATTACTCTCTCCCTCCCTCACCTAGCTCTCGGCCGAACCCCCTCCACACACCCATCATATTTTCGGTTCTTGATCTCTCCATTCCAACATCATACAAGTGTTAGAGGTTGCGTATAAGGAACTTTGGTGCACTCGGAACGCGAAGGACCTCTACCGTTAGCTTTTATCCACCT
The DNA here is from genome assembly GCA_030545235.1 of Helianthus tuberosus. NCBI lineage: Eukaryota > Viridiplantae > Streptophyta > Magnoliopsida > Asterales > Asteraceae > Helianthus > Helianthus tuberosus. Next base: position 123,149,966 of record CM060451.1, on the reverse strand, counting down.
CGTTTTCGTCAAGATTCTTCCCTAGCCCCGAGCTAGAGGTATATTGTTTAAAACTCATTCTTGAACGTATCTAAAGCGGTTAAAAGGAAGTTTGTCGGTTGAATCTCGTTAAAATGAAAGATGATGACCAAAAGTCTAGTAAAAATACTAAAAATGGTGGTTAAAAGCTCATAACTTGTGTAAAAGATGTAGTATTTGGAATATGAGATTTTTGAAACCCGATCTATGATGTGGTAGCTCGGATCACCGTTTAACCCAACTTTGTAAGATCTTGGATCTTCACATAAGCTCGTTTTTAGTTAACACAAGGGTTAAAAGGTGAAACTCTACCACACACGAGACATGAACTTGTGTAAAAATATTTTATTGTGTAAAAGTGTTTTAACTTGTATAAAAGTTGTTTTCTTGTTTAACTCGCTAATCGGACACTTATAACACGATTTAATAACATCAAAACCACAAAACAGCAAGCTGAGTCACTATTTCAGCCGCCTTCATCAGGCTGTAAACGGACTTTAAAAACTCGAAAAACGGAATTTCAAAAGCCTAAATCGTGTCATTTCGAAAAACGAAGAAAACGGCGCTGGAATCGTATTTTTCTGATGTCGGTTACTATTTTAAAAACCTATTTTCGTGACAGCAGCTAAGGCTGTTCGTTACTGCAGTAAATTGGGCTGTGCGTTTTCGATCACAACTTAAAACCCGAACCGAACCAGCCCCTGAAACTTTTATCTAAGATGGTCACGGATGTATTTGTGACCCTCAAACTGGAATTTCGATAAACGGACATACGAGGAATTTTTGACGAATTTTTCCGTAAACTGTGATCAGAATGTGACAAATCTGATCACAGTTCGGTAAACGATTTTCTATAAATTATTGATAAGAAACTGGACCCCGATATTTTTATACAATCATTTTTGGGTCGATTAGGACGACCCGTAAAAATTAGGGAATTTTTGGAAAGGGTTACGTATTTTATTTAGTCGTCCGAAAACAGTCCAGTTCCCACATAGTGAAACTGAAACGACAAGGGTAGCGTTTCGCGTGTTAAAACGTAAGGGTTGATTGTTGATGATCATGGGTTGTTTTCAAAAAGAAAATGATACGCTTGAAAGCGTGGCCACCTCCAGTTACAAAGGAAACTCTGGCGAAATTTCCTAAAAACCTAACACTTAGACTTATTTACACTACAAGTGTTAGAACTATTTTCGACATATTTTCGAAACATAAATTTCGCCAGAAATTTAATTACTAAATATTCGGAGGTGGGATTTTCACAAAGATTAACGTGATAAGTATATTTTGTCACAACACTGTTTATGGTTATTTTGTGAAAATACATAAATATTATTTTAGAGTAAAAATAATATTTACAAGCGTTAATGATCCCAAAATTTTGCGAACGCTTCCACATTAACATATAAGTTACACCGGTAATTACATTACCACACAACTGTTAAAACGTAACTTACGCACATGTATTGTATCCCCCATCCTTGGGAAGAAGTATAACTACCAAGTGTATACAGAACATAAACACGAAATAGTTGTCTAACTATTTCCCGAAGACTTAAACTATAAAGCTAAAGCACGGCCGTCCGTCTAATAGAATTAGCACTTGTAGGTCGTTGCACAGCTTACTGTATTGGAGACACTTGGTAGAGACGCGCATTCACTGTGAGTTCATGTCCCCCTTTTCTCTAACTGTTTTCAGTTTTCTTAACTGCGGGGGTGAAATACATGTTACTTTGTTTACAAGTACTATTATACACGGTATGATTAACGTAAGGAGGTTTTAGATCATGTGAATGGGTAGTTAGAACACCGAGGGACTTAAGCGGTAGATCTATCTGGGTGTAGCGAGCCCAACCCCTGAGCCCGCATAATGGACCAGGTGGTGACTTTGTGCCCCAACGCCAAATACGCTAGGTTTGTATCTTCCTACTTGCATTTCACAACATGCTAATGGCCTTGCAAACCATTGGTGATCACAAGTCCTCTTACACTGCTACATACCAGGGAACTTTTATACTTACAAGTGTTTTTACTTACTCACTTGCACATGAACTCGCTCAACATTATTGTTGATTTTTCAACTTACATGTATTTCAGGAAATTAACGAGATCTGGCACGGTATGGCATGTTTTCCGCTGCACTAGTTTCCAAGGTCATCCGGGGTTTAGGGGATGTGTCTCTTTCCTGGACAAGACACAGTCCTTAAACCATGTTTATGTTATGTTTCAAGTTGTAACGTCTGTTGGACAAGGTTATGGTTGTTGGTTAAAACAATGGTATTGTGTTTGGTTTTCAAAACTTAATGGATGATCTTGCATGTTTTTAACTCATATAGCTTTGGTATGATTAAGCTATGGTATTAAGAAGTCACACCAAAATTAACCACGCTTCCGCAAAGCCAGGGTGTGACATTACGGGCCTTAGAAGTGTCGGAAATACGCTTAAACACGTGCAGGGACCAAAACTGTAGATTCTGAAATTTTTTTCTGATCTGTGCAGGCCAGGCGGCCCGCGTAAGATCTATGTGAATCCTTACGCGGCCCGCGTCCACCTCCCTGATCAGATTAGATCGAACAGTCAGCATGTTCCAGCTGTTTTAACCACAACCACAAGCTCACAACTTGCCTATTCAGCTGATAAGGACCATTTTTAGGCACCATAACTTTCCGACACTTGTACGGATGCGATTAAGGCACGATATTCGACAAACGATCTTAACGGTTACCCGAAAACTATAAATACCCCATCCCCCATTGCTTCAAAACCACTAGAATCTGATCTAAGTGACTCTAAGTTGGAACCATTGTTTCATACCTGAGTTATTTTGATCTAGATTAGCATTCGGGGACCCTTCGTAAGTATTCTTTCGTTCTTTTCCTTCTTTTAATGCTTTTCGAGTCCGAAAGTCAAACTTTGTTTGAATTTCAGCGTTGACCAGCTTATGGTCAATGCGAAGTTCGTTAGAACTTCGCAACGTGATGGTAATCACGATGGTTATAGTCCCCTGGGACTATGCCTACTGATTACCACGTTGTCTAGGGTCGTAAGGGTAAGCGATCTGATAAATCGCTTATACCTTCGAACCCGACCCAGTTTGGTCGATCATTAGGATCCGACCAAATACATTAGGTGACCATAGTAGGTAGGGAATAACCTTCCGAGGTTATACCCTATGGTCACATCGTTTGAGTAGTTGTATATAGGTAGTTTATATGCCTTAGGTAAATTACCAGAATATCCTTTTCATGTATAATCGGTAATTAAGCATATGTAACCTAAACTTTTGTCACATAACTGATTATGTAACATGTTTAGTCATATAACACTTGTCATAGGACTAGTTAGACGGTCCGAACGCGTTTCACGCGAACGACGCGTTAAAGTAGCATAAGCTACCTAAACGGGTCGTAATGGGTCGAAAGCACTTAGGTTAAGTTTCATTTAGTATGTAGGATTTGTTAAACCATATTACACGAGTCTCTATACTCGTTTGGTTTACGAACCCTCATTCTATCCAATCATCCGATTTAGGTCCGGTTATTAACATAGTTACCTATATTAGGTGCCGTTTGATATCCGCGATCTCTAGCATTGTTTGGTTGTTACTCAAGGACTACTAAGCAATCTCAAGTGAGTACATAGACCCCTCTTTTACTGTTTTCCAAACTGTTTTGGGGTGGAACACATGTGCCTACTTGTTACTTTCATGTTTTCCTGTTTTCACATCATATACCTGCTATGTTCGTTAGTACATTATAGTACATGATTTCATTACATCTTATGCTAGGTGTGCCCATTGTGTGCATTACTTAGTACATCGTTTTACATTACATTTTATGCTAGGTGTGCCCATTGTGTGCATTACTTAGTACATCGTTTTACATTACACTTATGCTATGTATGTCCATTGTGTGCATGCTTAGTACATTGTTTTACATTACATTTCTGTTGCATATGCTCATCCAGCATGTGAACACATTATACTATATTTTGAACCGTTGTATCTATGAACCGTTTGTATCTGTGAACCGTTATATCTGTGAACCGTTTGTATCTGTGAACCGTTTGTATCTGTGAACCGTTTGTATCTGTGAACCGTTTGTATCTGTGATCCGTTTGTATCTGTGAACCGTTTGTATCTGTGAACCGTGTGAACCGTATTTGACCATACATAAACATTTCTACAATTGTTAAACATTACTTCGGTGGTTCGGTTTGATTAAGTGATTAAGTAACGATGCATGTGTAATATGATACAAGCATGGTGGATACGCCGCTGGTACTTCCTATATATAAGTGTTTGTATGGTATTACATATCGTAGCGTTATTTGAATCATTTCAGTTTATGACATAGAACATTTTATACAAATAACATACTTTTCACAAGACATTGATTTACAAACAACTTATCTTATACAAATTCATTTTACATGGTTATTCCTTTAACCATACATTATTCACTTATTTATACATATCATCTGATCTTATCGTTTTTCAAATGATTTACAAGACAAAGCAAATTACAAGGTTCATGACTAAACATTTTCTCAAACATAAGTCATGAATCCTATTTTCACAAAACCTATGTATCTCACAGGCATTTTTATGCTGACGTACCTATTTTCACATGTGTTTTCAGGAGATGAAGCATAGGACTTATCAAGATACACATAGGCAGACTTGGGCTTTAGTGACAATAAAAGATGCAAGACTAGTTAATTATGTTGTATTTCTTTGTTTGTTAAGACATTGTAACACTTTTAATCAATAAAACGAAACTTCAATTGCCATGGATTTGAAACAATTAATTCTGTTACAACACTCCCCGACATTTCCGCCACGTTTTGTATGTCTTACGTGGTCGGGGTGTGACACTAATGCATGACGATGTTTGTGCTTCACTTAGGCGGACTTGGGCCTTAGTGACTTAAAAGAAAGTTAATTATGTTAAGTTTCTGTTAATTTCCAAGACAATGTGAACTTTAATCTTAATAATACAAAACTTTAATTACCATGGTTGTTGAAACAATAATTCTGTCGCTCCACTCCCCGACGTTTCCGCCGCGGTTTGTTGTTTTACGCGGTCGTGGTGTGACAGAAGAGTTGGTATCAGAGCCAATGGTTATAGGGAATTAGGTTATTAGTAATGCTTTGATCTAGACTATAACTTTCTAGGGCCCTAACACAAGTATTCTCATGTTTAGAACTTAAAACAATACACGTCACCTATCCTTAGGTGATTACCAAAACATGAACACAATTTTCCAAAACGATTTTTGAAAATCAATCATCCACCCTTAGATAATTTGTTATAAGGTTTTAAACCCTCCAAAATTCCAAAATGGTTTTGAAATCAATCATCCAAGGATTGGATGATTTCTTTTTGGCTTAATGCCTTCTAAATTTTCAAAATCTCGTCAAAGTTTGGGTCTAAATAATGTGAACACGTGCAAACTGGAAGGGTGGATGCCTGTGCCCTGAGTTTTCTGTCTAAAGCAAGAGTGTTCATACAAATCTGCAGTATACGACCAGTTACTCTTACCTGAGAACTCTTGGGGTGAGTGTCCACTTATAGGCGAGCATGTCTTCGGTGATACATTATTATGACTCATTTACTTTGATTTGTCACTGTGTGTCGACTGTTTGTTATGAGGTAACGAACAAATGACCACTATCCTTACATTTTGTTGATATTTACGACATCTCATTTTTTTCATCACATCATCTCACTCGTTTTCTCTCATGTTTCCTTTTTTAGAATGCCTCCTCGACGTAACGTGTGACAACTGGCACAAAACCGGTAATTTCCGTACAGTCTAATTATTAATAAATATCTTCAATTATGTGCTTAAATGTCAACATAGTCTGATTTCATGCTATACATGTGAATTCATGCACATTTTATACTTCAAATATTGCTTTATGCATTACTTTAGCGTTGCGTCAGAAAGACTAGTAAACTCACCGGTAAGACACACTGTGTCAGCAGCACTGCAGAAAGCAGCTAGATAATGGAATTAGGGCCTAGGAGTAGGTCCAATGTCTAAAGTACATTAAAACCCAAGTATGGATACAAGGGTTAACATATAAACTTTCCAGAAGCTAAACTATGCACTAAAAAGCACCCGAAACGCACTTTAAATGCAGAATTTTGCACAAATCAGCCATAATTCAGCTATAATCAGTTTTTTTAAACCAAAATACCATGCAAAATTTATGTTTTATTGTCCAAAATAACTTACAAAATGTCGGGAATTGAAACGGTCACAAAAGGGTACATAAAGGACACTAAACGGTATAATTTAGCACTTTAACGAACCGGTATCTAACCGAACAACCGGACAATAACTGGGACATCAAAATTTGACTAGAAGTAATGTTTTTATGATATTAAACTAGTATTGATGCTAGAATACCTTAAAAATCATAAAAACACCTAAACACACTTATACTAACTTAAACCTTCTAGTTTGCACTTTAAACCTCCACCTTCCAAAAATTTACACTTTGCCCCCCCCCTCTTTAGTTGGACGGTTGGACAAGGGTCCCACCATGGGGATTTTATTAGATTTTGGTGGATTTTATTTGATCTCCTTAGATTGTATTTGATTTTATGCCAAGAATATTCTACAAATATACCCTAAAAAGATTTGGAGGATCCTTATAAAATCTACACTAATCACCTACTTACATTCACTCATCTTCTACCCTTCTCCCCCTCTAACTCTCGGCCTCACCTCCACCATCATACCCCCTCACTTTTGATCATTATACATCCATTCCAAGATCATTACAAGGTGTATAGAGACCATCTAAGAAGACTTGAGGTGTCGGAACTTAAAGGACCTCTTCGTGGAGCTTTTAACCACTCATTTTCTTCCTTGTTCATCATCTTCATTTTTGTGCCACTTCCCTAGCCATTAGAGCTAGTAGTAAGCTTCTTGATCACAAATTTAATTCATGATTATGCTATGTACAAGTTTCACCATCTAAACAACTTAACTTCTAATATTAAAAATAAGAAGATCTAACATATTCATGAAAAAAATAAGTGTTTGCATGAAATTTTAGTGTATGTAATGAAGTTGTTGATGTGTATCTTGTGTTTATGATTAAATCAAGTATGTTAAAGCTAGGATCTACCAAGTTTAAGCATGGATCTTGAAGGATCCATGGTTAAACTTGAAGGTGAACACATGAAGCATAATTTGAACTTGAAATAGGAATTTTTACACAGAAACTTGTAATGTTGAAGTAATAAAGTGTGTGTTAAATTAATTTTTGAAACTAATATCTATGAAAAGTTTGTTAAAAGTTTAACATAGAGCATGTTTTGAAAGATCCATGGTTAAGCATGATGTTAAAAATTACGATCTTTCTAATAAACACAAAAGTGATTTTAGAAACATGATTTACAAACTTTGAAACAACTGAAATCATGGGTGAGTTGGTTAGTAAAATAAAGTCTTATAAAAAGTTGGTTAAAAATTTACAAGAACACTTATTTCGGAAAGATCACCTTATGTAAAGTGTAGATCTAAAAGACTACACATGTTTAACAAGAATCAAGTTCACCATGATGTTTCATATGAATAAATTAGTACATGTTATTGATGATTGTTGTTGAAAATTGTTTTGATGATCGAAAAGAAAATAAACACATGTTTTGAAAACATGGGAAACCTCCATTTTTAGGGGAAACTATGTCAAAATTTTTATAAAATTTTGACACTTAGAAAAATATAAGTTTTATAAACTATGTCACCTAAAAATATTTACCAAGGTTTCCCAAACTTTTGTGTAAAATTACAAGTCAAGAAGTGATGATTTCTTCAAGATAAAACTTGATATTAAGAATGTATATTTTTGGGGAAATATATATATATATTTAGTGATCACCAAATTTTGTGCTAAGTGTATATTGTGTATATTATATGTAGAAGTGTATTAAGCACTTGAAAATACACTAAATACTCCCAAGGAGTATGATTACAAAAATACACATACAACTACATGAGAATACATAAGTATACAAGTATACAAGAATCGGGTGAATAACGAGAATGATTATATATATTTTATAGCATGACAAAATATATATATTTCTCACAAATCTTAAAAATATATTATTTTTAAGAAATCTAATTCCGGAAAGTATTAGAAATCAAAGTATTGACTTTTGGTGAAAAATACAAAATACACAAGTATTTACATAAAATACAAGTATACTTTTCCTAATAATACTTGTACCAAAATAATATTGAGGATATTATTTTACGAAATAATTATATTTATTTTTGGGAAAATAATATAAGTAACATACATGAAAAGTTAAAAATATAAATTATTTTTAACATCTATTACCTTGAAAAGGGACTACATGAATGAATATATATATTTGAGAGGTAAAATATATATTTACAAAAATACATTACATACATAAAGTGCAAAGGCATGACAAACGGGCGAGACCCGACAAACAAGGGCACGACCCTCACAAAGATTGAACATACAAAGAACATATACATAAACAAAATATGGTGACTTGTACTTGCGTGATACAAGTCTAGTGACTAACATACAAAGAATACGTATAAGTCACGATGTTACAAAACCAACCGGTGAAGTTTACGGCGCAGGATACGCAAAGTTGTGAGTTCATGTCCCCACTTTTAAACTTTTACATACTTTCTAAACTTGGGGAAAATACATGTGTTATGGTATGTTGGATATAAAAACTAAGGAATGATACTTTAGATCATGTCACGAATAGGGTACCAGAAGCACCATTAATCGTGTACATACTAAGACCACGGAACAAAAGGTTAGATCTAATGGGTTTCAGGCAGCCACACTCTTGGTGATACTAGTACCAAGTAGTGCTTTTGTGTCTCTAGTCGTGAATCGACAACGAAAAATGCCTATGGTTTGGATGCTTCCTATGTCGTGTCACATGTTAATGGCCTTGCAAACCATTAGCGATCTCAATTTCCTTATATTTACAAAAATACTTGTTTCATACAAATTACATACCATGTTTTCATTCAAAGTATACAAACGTTCAATACAAAAACTGCATGAACTCACACCAACATCATGTTGACGATTTTCCAAAACTCACATGTATTTCAGGAGACAAGTTGGATCTTGGGCGCTGGTGTTATTTTCAAGACGTAAATTTCAAGTTTAGATGTCATCCACTTTTGGTTGTTTCATAACTTGAGGGTTTTGGTTGAAACTTAAATGACTGGTGTTGTAATATTTCATATCTTTGAATGAATGAACATCATTTTGATCATATAGTTGTTTATTATAATCGAATGCAATGAGAACCGATTTAGTCACACGCATACGCTTCCGCAAAAGTCAGGGTGTGACAGTTGGTATCAGAGCTTCGATTGTAGTGAACTAGGATTCCTTCTCGAGTCTAGACTACAATCATTAGGACTCTCTCACGAAAACATTTTTACAAAAGGTTTTTCATTGCATTTACAAAAAGGGCCAAGATCCATGAATCCAACGTTTTTCAAAGGAAAGAACGAAGGAGAGTTATATGAGACATGTAGCATTTATTTGCTTGTGTATACTAAGTAACGTCATTATATATATGCATATATGTGTATGAAATGATTATTGACGAGATACCTTCGACTTCGAATCCTGTTATTGTTCCTGACTTGCGCAATGAAACTATCGACCTCGCGTACACTGCGGAGCTTATGGTTGATTGCCAAATGAGGCCCCGAGCTTGATTCTGTAGAAAATGGCTGTTCTTCTCCCTTGAAAGCGAAGGTGCCTGACTACGGCAGTGACGGTGAGGCAGAGGAGGTAACCTTGGACAGCGACCTTATCAGTGAGACGAGACCCCGGTGACTTTTACGAAGCAAGATTGACGACACTCCCGTCCAATCAAGGAAGATGAAGTACTCATCTTGAAGATGCCCCTCCAAACTCCCAGGAATCCCCCTTATTCCTATTACATCTAAAGCATTGTGCCTATACGCGCATAGCGATAACAAATGATGGCGCGTGGACCACCATAATGGTCCTTTCCATGTCGGAGGTATAAGGACAGTAGTGTCCCCTCTGTGGTTGATCATCTACTTTGAACGAGGGAAAGTTGGGGTGACCGTTCAAGAAAATTTATTATTACGGGGGCCCACGTAATAACGACTTGTAGTGCATGGAAATCCAGGTGGACTCTGCGGGTCAAGCAAATGATCACCACCCATCCTAAACTCTCTAAGTATTCACACCTTCATATAGTAGGGCAATACGTAGATAATTGCTATAGCACCTTACAAGTAGGAAACATGTCTTTGCCTACTTCGTGTCAGACACTTCTACCCATGTTACAACACCGACGCACCCATAAGTACTTCCACCCTCATTATCCCGTGGTGCACCCCATCGTTTGGGTAGTGCATTCACATCCTGGAAACCACTTTACGGTTGCTGCAAGGCACAATTCAGTCCCGAGGAAGAAGTCATGTACCCTCACGACCTTATCTCTGCGTTTTCACTGCCACTTTCCTCTATACGTGGTAGTAACGCACAACACCCCATCTCCTGTGAAGCATACCCATTTATGTAAAACCAAAGACTATGGAAGAGTCAGAGACTTGAGGAATAAACAAGGAACAAGGTGAAGGGAAGACCTCACCGTATTTTTATAGCCCTGGATGACTTGCATCAATCGGAGTAAGGTGACTCCGAGGAGGTTGCTACGCAACACAACGACATTTATTCCAAAATAAATGTTTAATCTTGTTAATATGTTTCATACAAGAGGAGCACATGGAACCACTACAAAGGAAACGCTGGCCGAGTCTAATCAGAACCTTTACCTGCAACAAGAGCTGAGCCTGAAGCTCTGTGGAACCAACAAGTTGCTGAAGCAATCGTCCAATACGAAGCAAACAACAAGCATGAGGAAACCGCTGCGACTAGGAAAGTCAAGGCATTCGTTGTCACGACTAAGATAGGTGATAAAAACCTACCAAGGAGAACTACCAAAGTGTGATAGATATGGTTATTATCACACAGGTCCATGTAGGACTCGTAGGTGTGAAATTGGGGCAAGACCGGGCATAGCAAGGAGGCATGCTGGTCAGGTATGAGACATATGAATGGAATTTAGGACAGTAATAGCAATGGCAAAGGCCGGGAATTGCTACGGATGTGGCGACAAAGGACACTATCGGAAGGACTACCCGAAGAAAAGTTCAAGCTCTTGGGAGCATTTTCATGAAGGGAATACGCAAGGCACACTAGGACCCGAACGTAGTTACGAGTACGTTCCGTATAAACAAACACATTGCATCCGTTCTATTTGATACCGGTGCCAACTTTGGTATTAAGTCTATGGAACGTAAGGATATACTTGACTTAGGACAAGTAAGCTAGACTCCCTACATGCTATAGAGTTGGCAAATGGGGAATTAGTCGAAATGGATAAAGTACTACAGGAGTGATAAGCAGGAAGAAGCCTTCCAACTTCTCAAAAACAAGCTATGCGATGCACCGATACTATCCTTACCTATAGGCACTGAAGACTTCATGGTATACTGTGACACTTCGCATCAAGGATTGGGTTGCGTTCTCTTGCAATGCCAAAAGGTCATCACTTATGCTTCAAGACAGTTGAAAGTTCATGAGAAGAACTACACCACACACTACCTGGAGCTAGGCACGGTGGTATTCTCCTTGAAGATCTGGCGACATTACTTATATGGTACTCGATGTACAATCTTCACAGATCACAAGAGTCTACATCACATATTTGATCAGAAGGAATTAAGTATGTGTTGGTGCATACGTCTGTCGACTTCGTCTTGTATCGAGTCTTGTACTAGAATTGTTAGATCAGGGCACGTTGTTTGAGAAAATAGCAGGTTTTAGGTGTGTTTGAGCTAATTCCGCTTGAAAGTGTAATTCCGCTTGAAAGTGTAATTCCACTTGAAAGTGTAATTCCGCTTGAAAGTGTAATTCCGCTTGAAAGTGTAATTCCGCTTGAAAGTGTAATTTCGCTTGAAATGGTCACTGCCACTTTCAAGCGGAATCTCCTCCACTATATATAGGCTTCATGTCTAGTCATTTGTAACGGAATTAGATTGTTATACCGAGGTGCTGCCGGTCTGTCTAGTGATTGTAAACAGTGTTAAATCAATTTACAAGACGTTTAAAGTGTGAATCAAGCTGTTTTCAAGTCTATACGTCTGTTTCTGCCTTTCGTATAGATAAGAACTCTTCTGAACGACTCGTTTGGGTCACAAAACGATCCTACAGTATGCGTCAATGACGCTGGGTTGAGTTGCTAAACGATTATGATTGTGAGATTAAGTACCACCCCGGAAAGGCAAACGTTGTAGCAGATGCGTTAAGTCGAAAAGAAAAGGGTTAAGACCCTAAGAGTTCGAGCATTGGAAATGACTATTCGAGCGAACCTCACCGCATGCATTTATGACGCATAACAAGAAGCTCTTAAGATGGAGAACCGTAGAGCGGAATATCGCCAAGGTACGAAGAAGAAATTGGTGCCAAATGAAGAGGGAACCTTATACTTTATGGGGCATATTTGGGTTCCGCTCTATGGCGGTAGTCGAGAAGTCATCTTTGATGAAGCTCACAAGTCGAGATACTCGATCCACCCAGGATCGAACAAAAGGTATAAAGACCTGAAAGAATACTGCTGGTGGCCAAGGCATAAGAGCGACGTAGTTATTTACGTTGGAAAATGCCTAACCTGTCCCAAGGTCAAGACTGAATATCAGAAACCATCCGGTCTATTGCAACAATCAGAGATACCCATGTGGAAGTGGGAGCAAATCTCAAAGGGCTTCATAACCAAACTACCTAGGACCCCTAGAGGACATGATATGATATGGGTGATAGTTGATCGATTGACGAAGTCTGCATATCTCCTACCCATCCGAGAGAAGGATAGCACCGGAAAGCTTGCTGAGCTGTATCTTAAGGAAATCGTGGCACGTCATGGAGTGCCTATCTCAATTATTTCAGACAGAGATGAACGTTTTGTTTCAAGGATCTGCTAATCCTTCTAGGAGGCCTTTGGATCTCAATTAGATCTAAGCACGGCCTTCCATCCGCAAACCGATGGCCAGAGCAAACGGACCATGCACACACTAGAAGATATGCTTCGCGCATGTGTTATGGACCTAGGCGGCAGCTGGGATACTCACCTACCTTTAGTTGAGTTTTCCTACAATAACAGCTACCACACGAGCATAAAAGCCGCACCGTTCAAAGCTCTATATGGCCGTAAGTGCCGCTCACCGTTGTGCTGGGCAGATGCTGGAAACAAACAGTTAATAGGTCCTTGACTCGTTCAAGAGACAACTGACAAGATCGTGCAGATCCGAGAGCGCATTAAGGCAGCTCATGATCGACAAAATAGCTACGCTGATCGAAGATGAAAACCCTTAGAATTCAAGGTGGGAGACAAAGTCCTGTTGAAAGTCTCACCTTGGAAAAGTGTAACAAGATTCGGAAAACGTGGAAAGTCGAATACACGGTGAATGGTCCAATGTATCCAGCAAAAATTGCGTCGTCAAACGTTCAGAATCAGGACGAGCATAAACTTTCCATTCAAGATCTAGGAAAAAGTTGGCACCGTGACGTACAAGTTAGAATTACCAGAAGAACTAAATAGTGTACATGATATGTTTCATGTGTCCAACCTTAATAAGAGTCCAACCCAAGAAATAGTTACCATCCCTGCGGATGAGGTGCATATCGACGACACACTCCGATTTACAGAACAACCTATTGAGGTAACGGATTGGAAGATCCATAAAACAAGGAGAGGTCGCATTAAACTTGTCAAATATGTTGGAACTCTAATCACGGACCTGAGTACACATGGGAACGTGAAGACCGGTTCAAAACCAAGTACCCCCATCTGTTCGAGAAAGCTCCTGCGGGAGATGACTCTGCCTGAATTTCAGGACGAAATTCTTTTAACGGGGGGAGACTGTGACAACTGGCACAAAACCGGTAATTTCCGTACAGTCTAATTATTAATAAATATCTGTAATTATGTGCTTAAATGTCAACATAGTCTGATTTCATGCTATACATGTGAATTCATGCACATTTTATACTTCAAATATTGCTTTATGCATTACTTTAGCGTTACGTCGGAAAGACTAGTAAACTCACCGGTAAGACACACTGTGTCAGCAGCACTGCAGAAAGCAGCCAGATAATGGAATTAGGGCCTAGGAGTAGGTCCAATGTCTAAAGTACATTAAAACAAAAGTATGGATACGAGGGTTAACATATAAACTTTCCGGAAGCTAAACTATGCACTAAAAAGCACCCGAAACGCACTTTAAATGCAGAATTTTGCACAAATCAGCCATAATTCAGCTATAATCAGTTTTTTAAACCAAAATATCATGCAAAATTTATGTTTTTATGTCCAAAATAACTTACAAAGTGTCGGGAATTGAAACGGTCACAAAAGGGTACATAAAGGACACTAAACGGTAAAATTTAGCACTTTAACGAACCGGTATCTAACCGAACAACCGGACAATAACTGGGACATCAAAATTTGACTAGAAGTAATGTTTTTATGATATTAAACTAGTATTGATGCTTGATGTGCACAAAATGCAACATATAAATTACATCAATTGTGGCATAAAACTAACCCTTTTTTAGTACTAATGTTGGAAAAAGTGTGTTTTTGTCTTCCTTTTGTATTTTCAGGATTAAATGAGCTCAAATGAACAAAAGAAACAAAAAGGCAGCAAAATCTAACATAAATACAAGAAAAGGAACAAACGTGGCATGCCCGACCTCCCCGACAGCATCTTCCCAAGCAAAACAAGAGAAAAGAAGGCTGAACACGCCCCGTGCTCAATGAGCACGGGGGCGTGCCCAAGTGATTGCAGAAAAGACAAAGCTGTAGAAGCTTCTATCACCCACCACGGGGGTGTGCCCAGCGGACACGGGGCCGTGGTCAACTCTAAGATTTGCAGAATCTGGGGAAATCTTGATAGTACAGATACGCTTCTGCACATGGGGGCGTGCCCAGCGGACACGGGGGCATGGTCAACTAATGCAGACAAACTGCAATTAATGAAGAAAGAGAAGGAAGGTGGACACAGGGCCGTGCCCGAGTCTCTGTTCAGCCTATAAATAGGGGTGCTTGGCTCATTTACAAACCATCCCTTGGCACACCACCTCTCTCACACTTCACCCACCACTCACCACCATCACAACACCATCATCCACCACCATGATCCATTGTCCATCATAGAGTGTGTGAGTCGTCTCGGGATCCAAGATTGATCGTAAGAGTTCTTGACAATCAAAGGCCATGTTTGCCTAAGTCTCTTACATCACTTGGTGAAGACAAGTGTCTAGTGTAATACTTTTTATTTTTAATCTTTTCGCACTTTTTATTTGGTTATGTATTAATGACTTTAATAACTAGTTTCTTATGTTGAAGGTGATTCTTCCTTATCGTTTGTCCGTGGTGTCTTGGCATTATTTTACTGTCTATATAAAATAAAAGATTTTCACCATTCATATCTCCACGGTCTATATGGAGATATGTTGGCTACCTGGTCGGGGGTTAAGGGAACGGTTTGGTAAGAGTCTTGCCTTGTTCAGTGTATAGATCCTGCAAGGACCTGGGTTAAATTTAGTAGGACCTCCTTCAATACCCTCCGGTATTGGATGGAGGGGGTCCAAACTCTTTGATCCCCTCATATGTAAGCTACTATTAATACTTTAACCCGACTACTTAGGACTGTATCCCTGCTGACTCAGACTACTTAGCCGAGGGTAACGTCACTTTCAAAAGAGGGGCCTACCATAATATGAATTAATAACTTAATTAATTATCTTTCAATAATCCGACCCTTTAGGATTGTATCCTTGCTGACTCAAACTACTGGGTTGAGGGTAACGTCACCTTCAAAAGAGGGGCCTACTACAATAACTAAGATAATCTCTTAAAAAGTGCAAAAGTGGGGAAATAATCAAAGGTTACACTAAACACGAGTCGGATCCAAGTGATTCATCTTGTCTATCTGTTTTTATTTTTATTTTATTTTTCAGCATTTTAGTTAGTTTTTATTTTTCTAGTTTAAAAACCTTTTTCTAACTTTTGATTTGATTAGACGTTGAGGATAAACCGGTACTAAAAGCTCTTGTGTCCTTGGACGACCTTGGTATCTTGCCAACACTATACTACGCTCACGATGGGTGCACTTGCCCATATGTGTGTTTTGTGTTAGTAAAATATCGTGTTTTATAAATTTAAAACTTGGCTAACGTGTAAAAAGGGGTTAAAATATACTTAAATATATATCACACCACACGCGCATCAAGTTTTTGGCGCCGTTGCCGGGGACACAAGGATTTTAAGAAAGTTAGGAATCAACGGCCTAATCGTTTTTTCTAATTTTTCTGTTTTTTTAAGGATTTTCTTAGTGTTTCAGCTTCTGCAGAACTCAGCACGGGCCGTGCCCGCTGAACACGCCCCGTGCCCAATCTTTGGAACTGGCAATCCTGTTTTAAGTCAGACAGTAAGCTGAACACGGGGCCGTGCCCACTCAACACGCCCCGTGCCCAAGATTCAGTTACTGAAAACAGAATCGTAAGATCCCGACGGTTGGTAACTTCTGACACAAACATGAGTGATACTGATATTTTTTACTTTCGGCACTCTTATGGTACGTGGTGTCAAATATGTGGTGGTTCCCATAAAGAATTAGAATGTTATTTTCTAAATTATAAGCCCCACTATATAGTCCCATTGTTTTCCTGTAGCCTTAAGAGGGGCGAAAGTAAAAATAATCCCTATCTCTCCCTCGAATGCTCTCAATCGGATCTTCTAGGAGAAATGCTTCTTGATGAACTATTTCAAATGGAAGATCTAATTCTTAATTGGTTAAAAGAACTTAGGATGGATTTCCATAATTTATCTCAAGACGATAACCAAGAAGAATTGTTGGGATCGCATTCAAATAAAAACAACTTCGTTGTTCCCGATGACACCTCTAACTCTAGCGAGGACTTGAGCGATAGTCGTCCCTGTGTCGATTGTGCCATGAAGGACTCCCCATCGACTTCATTCGATGCATATATAGACCTGAGCGATTCAGCATACACCTTCTTTAACGAGAGCCCGGGAAAGGGTTGGACTTGTCCACCTACATTTAGCATAGGAATCACCCTCACCGAAAACCTCTTACGTTCTCGTCTTAATCTAGGTCAACTAAGATATCTTAGGCACTTTGGGGTTGTTCCATCCAGTAAGGAACCGCCCGATCCGGATAAGTTCGTTACAAATAGACAAACTTCATAAAAAGCCTTTCGACACGGGGCCGTGCCCAGGTCAACACGCCCCCGTGTCAACCAAAAGATTCCTTTCTGATTTTTCTCAGAATACGGACAAAATGTGTCAAGATCTTGCCTGCACACGGGGCCGTGTCCAGCCGACACAGGGCCGTGTGCAGCGTGCTGTCGTTTTCTATAAATGCAGCCAAGAATCCTGCACATTTAGACCATCCAGGGACAGAGATTTGAGAGGATCTTCTCACCTACCATCCTAGGTATTTTCTAAAAGAAGGTTCTAACAACCATCTTGTCCTTTCCTCTTTTATCCATTACCTTCTTCTTCATCTTTCTTGCTTCAACACCTCCATTGAAGCTTGAGATCACCATGATTCTAAGCTTTATTGTGATGTTTGTTGGGTTTTTGTTCAAGGAAACTTGTTAAAAATAAGTTGTATAACATTGTTTTAAGTTATTTCTGCTCAAAAATGCTTCCTAAGTTGGAAAAATAATTTGAAACTCCAAGATTCCTTGTTCCAAAAATATGCAGAAAGGTGAACATGAGGCCGTGCTCACTGAGCACGGGGCCGTGTCCGAAGTTACTGTTTCATTAAAATGAACTATTTCCGGTTTATTTTCGTAGAATGTCTAGTCAAAATAGTGGAACCTATTCTGCGCACTCCAGAAACAGTCGAAGGGAAAGAAGGTCATCAATTGAAGCTACTCTCGTACGCTACGTAATGGCATTACGTGAAGCTCTTGATGAGATGACGTCGGTAGAGGAGGTCCTAATAGACCGTATAAATTATTTTACGGTGGGGTTGGAAAACAGTTTTCAAGAAATCAACCTCTTGCACCAGAGGTTGAACATTCTTGTGACACCTCCCATGGAACCAATCCTCCCTCAAGAGGATTGGAACCTAGCACTTGGAATTAACAATCCTACCGGATGGGACGACATTCCAGCAAAACCTCCTCTTGAAGATCTATAAGAAGTCCCAGTGGAGGTTGCACCCCCTCAAACCAATGCCAATGAGCCCGCCTTTCTTCTCCCAAGGGAGATAAAGGAGTGGCTCGACGACGTGTGAGGGATCCATGCCCAGAGAAAGAAGTTTTTCAAGCCGCATCCAACCGAGAGAATTATCTTTTCGGAAATTTTGCTAATAGAATAAGTATTAGGCTAGAACTTCTTGATTTAGATTTCTTGTGTTTCTTTTGACCTATTTATCTAAAATTTTAACTTATTAGGACTATTATGTAATTCTCTCTATATGAATGAATGATGATTCTAGTTAAAATGGTGTTTGGATGATGTTGTAATGGGTAAAACACACTCGGGATGGTGAAGGATAACAAGGGAAACTTGAACCTGCACCCCATGCACGAAAACAGGGCCACCCGACAAATTTTTCTTCATTACAGCAAGTTTAGCACGGGCCGTGCTTGTAACATCTGTGCTTGTAATCTTTGTGAACAGTTTAGTTATCAATAAAACAATGTTATTTGATCCCAATGTTTGTTTTGTTATGTTTTACATTTTTTCATGTTTTGACTTTTATTCAATTTCAAACTCTACATCGCTTTCTGGAGGGTTATACGCAAACTGATGCGTAAACGTAACCAGTTTAATGAGACAAATACTCAGGAACATCAACATATACTTAACATACGTTAAATAACCTTTATATAACTTAGAAATAAGTTTTAAAGGCTTTGGTATGGCAAAAACAAGTTAATTCGCTTACAGGGACTAAACTTGACAAACTGCGAAAGTATTCCAATTTGAACTGTAACGAACATTCCGGAACATGACCATAAGTTAAACACACCTTAAATATCCTTTACATAGCTTAGAAATAGGCTTTGAGGGGTTCGATGTGCTAAAATAAACTTTTGAGTTATTCAGGGACTAAAAGCGTCAAAAAGTGCACAAGTTTGCATTTTCGTGCATAACTTACGTTCTGAATACATCCGGACATCCAAAAATTTATGTAAGCACTAAAATATTTTATTTTAGTGTTCGGCATAAGAAAAATCCATTCGTCGCGTCATTTGGATCGTTTTTCGCACTTGTGCGCATTCCGTCGTAATTAAGCGAACATCGCGTTCGTACGACCAAACAAACCAACATCCGACATATTTTTGAGCATGTTTCATGTCCAAAATGTTTAGGAATCATTTTAGGGCCTTAAAGTTGGCTTTACGGGCCTTAGAAGTGTCGGAAATGGCCTTAAAACACAACAGGGACTGAAACTGTCACTTTTGAAACTTAATTTCTGATCAGAAGCTCCAGGCGGCCCGCCTGAGCTTTGTCTGATCCTGAAGCGGGCCGCGTCAGGCTCCCAGAACAGATAAGAACGATTAGTCAGCAGATTCCAGCTGTTTTAACCACAACCACAAGCTCACACTTGACCTTTCAGCGCATTTAGGACCATTTTTTGCTACCATAAGGTTCCGACAAGTGTACGCATAAGATTCAAGCACGGTTTCCATGAAATGATCTTAACGGTTACCCGAAAACTATAAATACCCCACCCCCATTGCTTCAAAATCACTAGAATCTGATCTTAAAGACTCTAAGTTGGAACCATTGTTTCATACCTGAGTTATTTCGATCTAGATTAGCATTCGGGGACCCTTCGTAAGTATTCTTTCGTTCTTTTCTTTATTTTATTGCTTTTCGAGTCAGAAAGTCAAACTTTGTTTGACTTTCAGCGTTGACCAGCTTATGGTCAATGCGAAGTTCGTTTGAACTTCGCAACGTGATTGTAATCACGATGGTTATAGTCCCTTGGGACTATGCCTACTGATTACCACGTTGTCTAGGGTCGTAGGGTAAGCGATCTAATAAATCGCTTATACCTTCGAACCCGACCCAGTTTGGTCGATCATTAGGATCCGACCAAATACATTAGGTGACCATAGTATATAGGGAATAACCTTCCGAGGTTATACCTTATGGTCACATCGTTTAAGTAGTTGTATGATAGGTAGTTTATATGCCTTAGGTAAATTACCAGAATACCCTTTTCATGTATAATTGGTAATTAAGCATATGTAACCTAAACTTTTGTCACATAACTGATTATGTAACATGTTTAGGCATATAACACTTGTCATAGGACTAGTTAGGCGGTCCGAACGCGTTTCACGCGAACGACGCGTTAAAGTAGCATAAGCTACCTAAACGGGTCGTAATGGGTCGTAAACATTTATGTTAGGTTTCTTTTAGTATGTAGGCTTTGTTAAACCAAATGACACGAGTCTCTACACTCGTTTGGTTTACGAACCCTCATGCTACCTGATCTTCCGATATAGGTCCGGTTTATTAACATAGTTACCTATATTAGGTGCCGTTTGATTCCGAGATCTCTAGCATTGCTTGGTGGTTATCTTAGGACTACTGAACAATCTCAAGTGAGTACATAGACCCTTCTTTTACTGTTTTCCAAACTGTTTTGGGGTGAAACACATGTGCCTACTTGTTACTTTCATGCTTTCATGTTTTCACATCATATACCTGCTATGTTCGTTAGTACATTATAGTACATGATTTCATTACATTTCATGCTAGGTGTGCCCATTGTGTGCATTACTTAGTACATCGTTTTTCATTACATTTCATGCTAGGTGTGCCCATTGTGTGCATTACTTAGTACATCGTTTTACATTACATTTCATGCTATGTGTGCCCATTGTGTGCATTACTTAGTACATCGTTTTACATTACATTTCATGCTAGGTGTGCCCATTGTGTGCATTACTTAGTACATCGTTTTACATTACATTTCACGCTACGTATGTTCATTTGATTACATACTTAGTGCATCGTTTTCACATGCTTACATTTTGGTATGACATTTGGGTTGTTTACAATGGAACAATACATTCATTAACATTTGCTACGCCGTTCGTTAGTAGGTAGTGGTACCATAGGAATTGACAACTCCCGTTCCTGAAATCCTGGGTTTGTTTGGATTGGAAGGAATGACCGAATTCGATATACATAACTTAGATAAACCTTTAATTTATTTAAGGGTTTATCGCCACAGTCTCAAGGCTTGGATGTATGCATTTTCACAATACCGCATAGATGTTTGTATCAGTATAGCATGCATTTGTTACATAAAACATAACTTTGATTTAAACTATGTTTTACTTTAATACCTTGTTTTGTGCATTTTTCATATGGTTTAGTTGATATATTTCACTTACCATACATGACATTTTTGGTTACATATTACATGATCTACATTAAACATAAACATTTTGACATGGATATACACATTTGGTGGTTTACATTGGACATAGACATTTTGATATGGTTTACTCAATAACACTTGACAATTAGTTTGTACATGAACAAGTTACATTGGTGGTTGTTTGGGTAAGTGATTTGAGTAACGAGGCGTGTGTAATATGATACAAACATGGTGGATACGCCGCTGGTACTTCCTATATATAAGTGTTTGTATAATATTACATAGCGTAACGTTATTTAAATCATTTCAGTATAGACATATTACATTTTATACAAATAACATACTTTTCACAAGACATTGTTTTACAAAACAGTTTATCTTATACAACTCATTTTACTTGGTTATTCATTTAACCTTACATTATTCTCTTATTTATACATATCATTGCTTTGTGAATGAATTACAAAACAAAACAACTTACAAGGGTTCATGACTGACTGTTACTAAACATCTTTTTCTTAAACTTAAGTCATGAATCCTATTTTCACAAAACCTATGTATCTCACAGGAATTTTTATGCTGACGTACCTATTTTCACATGTGTTTTCAGGTGCTTTTGCGTAGGATGTTGATCATGACACTAGGGCGGACCTGTGCCTTAGAAACATAAAACGAAGATAGACTTTGTTTAATTATGTTATAAACTCTGTATTTCCTGTTTAAGACGATGTAACACTCTTGTTTAATAAATAAAACACAACTTTGTATGCCATGGTTATGAAACAATTAATTCTGTTACAACACTCCCCGACGTTTCCGCCACGTTTTGTATGTTACACGTGGTCGGGGTGTGACAGAAGAGTTGGTATCAGAGCCAATGGTTATAGGGAATTAGGTTATTAGTAATTCTTTGACCTGGACTATAACTTTTCTAGGACCCTAACACAAGTTATCTTGTGTTTAGATCTTAAAACATGTACATCACCTATCCTTAGGTGATTATCAAAACAAGAACCAAATTTTTCCGAAACGATTTTTTTGAAAAACAATCATCTGTTTTTGAATAAATTATTACAAGGTTTTGAACCCTCTATTGTAAGGTTTTGAACCCTTTTGAGTTTTCAAAATCTCGTCAAGGTTTTGGGTTTTAAATAATGTGAACACGTGCAAACTGGAAGGGTGAATGCCTGTATTCTGGGTTTTCTGTCTAGGCAAGCACTTCGTATATATCTCATCAGACGCGAGACCAGTTGTGCTTACCTGGGAATTCTTGGGATGAGTGTTCACTTATAGGCGAGCATGTCTTCGTGATACATTATTTTTGATCCATTTACTTTGATTAGTCACTGTGTGTTGTTTGTTTGCTTGGTAATGCGGACGAATGACCACCATCTTTGCTTTTGTTGATTTTGTTTCATCTCATTCTCTTCATCCAATCATCTCACTCGTTTCCTTTCATGTTTTCCTCTTTTAGAATGCCTCCTCGACGCGAAAACCAGATAGCGACTGCCGAACTGGCAGAAATCATTGCGCAGCAGATGGCTGCTCAGTTTCCAAATCTCTTTGCTCAATGGAACCAAGCCAACAACAACAACAACAATGTTCCATGCAAATACAAGGATTTTAACCAGGCTAAACCACTCAAGTTTAGTGGTTCTGAGGGAGCGACTGGGCTTCTTCAATGGTTCGAGAGCATTGAGAATACTTTTCGCCACGTGCAGTGCCCGGATAATCGCAAGGTAGAGTTCTCCTCGAGTGTGTTTCAGAAGAGGGCTCTCACATGGTGGAACGGGGTTATGAGAGACCGAGGTGCAGAAGTTGCTCTCGCACAGACATGGGCTGAACTTAGAGCCCTTATGATGAGGGAATTCTGTCCTTGTCATGAGCAGCGAGCTTTGGAGAAGGAATTTGATGATTTGAAGCAAGATAGTGGTGAGCACAGGGCATATACTGATAGGTTTGAGGAGTTGAGTTTGCTTTGCCCGACTATGGTTACCCCACTCGACAAGGCTATCGAAAGGTACATCGACGGCCTACCTGACTCAGTGCAAGACATCCTTACTGGTAGTAACCCTGCCACACTTCGTCAGGCGATCGAGTTATCAGCGACATTGACTGAGTCGCAGATTCGGAAGAATAAATTGCACAGGAAGGGTGACAAGGGCAAGAAACAGTCATCTGACAAGGGGGATAGCAAGAAAGGTCAAAACAAGAATGGAAAGGACTCTGGTTCTTCGAAGAGGTCAAGGAAGCGTAAGGCTTCCCAAAATTTTGCTGTCACTGCCCAAGCTAATCAGGCAGCTCCCAACTAACCCGCACAGCTTCCAGCGAAGAAACCCTATTCAGGGAATGCACCTTTGTGCAATAGATGCAACAGTCACCATCAGCCGCAACATCAGTGTCGTTTCTGTACTAGCTGTGGGAAGTCAGGTCATCTTGCCGATGTTTGTCGGTTTGCTCAGAATCGCGCAGTTCAGAACCCGGCTCAACAAGTTGCTCAGCCTCCTGCTCAGCAACAGGGTCAAGCTGCACGACCATATTACCCACCGGGTGCTTGTTATAATTGTGGGGATCTGACCCACTACAGGAACCGGTGCCCAAGACTAGCCAACCAGAATCAGAATCAGAATCAGGCTCCGGCTCGGGGTCGAGCCTTTAACATGAATGCCCAAGAGGCGCAGGCGGACGATAATGTGGTGAACGGTACGTTCTTTATTAATAATCAGCCTGCATCTGTTCTTTTTGATTCTGGTGCCGATAAGAGTTTCGTGTCATTGTCTTTTGAGCCAATGCTTCGCGTGTCTAGAACGAAACTAGGAAAACCTTTGACAGTAGAAGTTGCTAGTGGTGAACCCATTGTTCTTAATTCTGTTCTTCGCAACTGCCAATTGAACCTTAACGACCATCTTTTTCCTATCAACCTCACGCCTATGCAACTTGGAAGCTTCGACGTCATTGTGGGTATGGATTGGTTATCCAAGCATCACGCAGAGGTAGTTTGTTTCGAGAAGATCGTTCGTGTGCCGCTTTCGACAGGCGAGATTCTACAGGTTCAAGGTGAGAAACCGTCTGGTGGTCTCAAACTCATGTCTTGTTTTAAAGCTCGGAAATACCTGCGAAAGAACTATGTGGCCTTTTTAGCACATGTTACAGCAGATAAAGGCAAGGGTAAGTCTATTTCAGATATTCCTGTCGTTCGGGATTATTCTGAAGTATTCCCTGAAGATTTACCTGGTCTACCCCCAGCACGCCAGGTCGAGTTCCGCATTGATCTCGTACCTGGAGCAAATCCCATTGCCAGAGCTCCATATCGTCTTGCACCGTCTGAGATGCAAGAGTTGTCTAAGCAGCTTCAGGAACTCTCTGACAAAGGTTTTATCCATCCTAGCTTTTCACCCTGGGGTGCTCCTGTTCTTTTTGTCAAGAAGAAGGATGGATCTTTTAGGATGTGTATCGATTATCGTGAGCTTAACAAGCTTACCATTATGAATCGATATCCCCTACCTCGCATAGATGATCTCTTTGATCAGCTACAGGGCGCTTCTTATTTTTCGAAGATTGATCTACGTTCTGGGTATCATCAACTTCGGGTGCATGAAGAAGATATTCCCAAGACTGCGTTCCGTACTCGTTATGGGCATTATGAGTTCACAGTCATGCCATTCGGTTTGACTAATGCTCCTGCTGTTTTCATGGACTTAATGAATAGGGTCTGCAAACCTTATTTGGATCAGTTCATCATTGTTTTTATTGACGACATCTTAATTTATTCTAAGGCGCGAGCTGATCACGAGCAGCATCTTCGTCTTACTTTGGAGCTCCTAAAGAAAGAGCAACTTTTCGCCAAATTCTCCAAGTGCGAATTTTGGCTTAAAGAAGTTCAATTTTTGGGACATATTATCAACGAACGAGGTATTCAGGTAGATCCCTCCAAGATCAGTGCGATTAAGGATTGGGATACGCCTACTACTCCTACGGAAGTTCGTTCTTTTCTTGGTCTAGCGGGTTATTATCGTCGCTTCATTGAAAACTTCTCAAAGATTGCAGTTCCTCTAACTGCTCTAACTCAGAAGAACAAACCCTTTGATTGGGGATTCAAACAAGAGGAAGCTTTTCAACGCTTGAAGCAGAAGCTTTGCGATGCGCCTGTTCTATCATTGCCTGAGGGTGATGATGATTTTGTCGTGTATTGTGATGCATCGAAATTAGGCCTTGGTTGTGTTCTGATGCAAAGGAACAAAGTTATAGCATATGCATCGAGGCAGTTGAAGATACATGAGAAGAACTACACCACTCATGATCTTGAGTTGGGTGCAGTTGTTTTCGCTCTCAAGATCTGGAGACACTATTTGTACGGAACAAAATGTGTGGTTTTCACTGACCACAGAAGTCTTCAACATATCTTCAATCAGAAAGAACTCAACATGAGGCAACGACGTTGGGTTGAGCTTCTAAACGACTATGACTGCGAAATTCGCTACCATCCTGGTAAGGCGAATGTCGTAGCTGATGCATTGAGTCGTAAGGAACGTACTAAGCTTCATTGTGTACGTGTTCAATCTGTTATTCAAGCTCGATCTGATATCCAAGCACGCATTTCTCAGGCTCAACAATCTTGTGTTTCACAAGGTTTGATGGATAAGGAATTTCCCTATCACATAACACCTGCTCTGGAACTGAAGGACAATGGATCATATTACTTCATGGACCGTTTGTGGGTCCCAAGCCAGGATGATCTTCGTACTTTGCTTATGGATGAAGCCCATAAGTCTCGTTATTCTATTCATCCGGGCTCAGATAAGATGTATAAGGATCTTCGTATTCACTATTGGTGGCCTGGTATGAAGAAAGACATTGCCTTATACGTGTTAAAATGCCTTACTTGTCTTAAGGTTAAGGCTGAACATCAACGTCCTTCGGGTTTATTGGTGCAACCAGAGATCCCAGTTTGGAAATGGGAAAACATTACTATGGATCTTGTTACCAAACTTCCACGCACAAAGAAAGGTCATGATGCCATCTGGGTAGTCGTTGATCGTCTTACGAAGTCAGCACATTTCTTGCCAATCCGTGAGGATTTTCCTGCTGACAGACTTGCAAAAATCTATGTGGATGAAATTGTAGCTCGACATGGTGTTCCTTTGAACATCATTTCTGACAGAGATGCTCGTTTCACTTCTCATTTTTGGAGAACCATGCAATCTGCTATGGGGACCCAACTTAATCTGAGCACAGCTTATCATCCGCAAACGGATGGTCAATCTGAAAGAACAATCCAGACTCTGGAGGATATGCTTAGAGCTTGTGTGATCGATTTTGGTGGTAGTTGGGATTCACATCTTCAGTTGATTGAATTCTCCTACAACAACAGTTATCACACCAGCATCAAAATGGCTCCTTTCGAGGCTCTCTATGGTCGAAAATGTCGTTCACCAGTCTGCTGGAATGAGATCGGTGAGGCTCAACTTACTGGACCTGCCCTCATTTTAGAGACAACTGATAAGGTCAAGAAAGTTCGTGATAACCTTCAGACAGCTAGAAGCCGTCAGAAGAGTTATGCGGATCCCAAACGCAAACCCTTGGAATTTCAAGTCGGTGATCGAGTATTACTTAAGGTCTCACCTTGGAAAGGTGTGATCAGATTTGGAAAGAAAGGAAAACTTACACCTAGATGTGTTGGACCATTCAAGATCGTCGAAAGAATTGGTAAGGTAGCCTACAGACTTGAGTTACTTCCTGAACTTGGAAATGTTCATCCAACCTTTCACGTATCCAATCTCAAGAGGTGTTTAGCTGATGAGAACCTCCACATGCCGCTTGACGAAATTCGTGTTGGCAAAACATTGAAATTTGTTGAGAAGCCAGTGGAAATCATGGAACGTGAAGTCAAATGGCTCAAACGCAAGCGCATTCCTTTGGTCAAAGTTCGCTGGGAAGCTAAATGTGGACCTGAGTTTACTTGGGAACGCGAAGATCAAATGAAGGCGAAATATCCACATCTTTTTCCACGAGTTTCCTCTAAATAAATTTCGGGACGAAATTTCCACAAGTAGGGGAGACTGTAACATCTGTGCTTGTAATCTTTGTGAACAGTTCAATTATCAATAAAACAATGTTATTTGATCCCAATGTTTGTTTTGTTATGTTTTACATTTTTTCATGTTTTGACTTTTATTCAATTTCAAACTCTACATCGCTTTCTGGAGGGTTATACGCAAACTGATGCGTAAACATAACCAGTTTAATGCGACAAATACTCAGGAACATCAACATATACTTAACATACCTTAAATAACCTTTATATAACTTAGAAATAAGTTTTAAAGGCTTTGGTATGGCAAAAACAAGTTAATTCGCTTACAGGGACTAAACTTGACAAACTGCGAAAGTATTCCAATTTGAACTGTAATGAACATTCCGGAACATGACCATAAGTTAAACACACCTTAAATATCCGTTACATAGCTTAGAAATAGTCTTTGAGGGGTTCGGTGTGCTAAAATAAACTTTTGAGTTATTCAGGGACTAAAAGCGTCAAAAAGTGCACAAGTTTGCATTTTCGCGCATAACTTACGTTCTGAATACATCCGGGCATCCAAAAATTTATGTAAGCACTAAAATATTTTATTTTAGTGTTCGGCATAAGAAAAATCCATTCGTCGCGTCATTTGGATCGTTTTTCGCACTTGTGCGCATTCCGTCGTAATTAAGCGAACATCGCGTTCGTACGACCAAACGAACCAACATCCGACATATTTTTGAGCATGTTTCATGTCCACAATGTTTAGGCATCATTTTAGGGCCTTAAAGTTGGCTTTACGGGCCTTAGAAGTGTCGGAAATGGCCTTAAAACACAACAGGGACTGAAACTGTCACTTTTGAAACTTAATTTCTGATCAGAAGCTCCAGGCGGCCCGCCTGAGCTTTGTCTGATCCTGAAGCGGGCCGCGTCAGGCTCCCAGAACAGATAAGAACGATCAGTCAGCAGATTCCAGCTGTTTTAACCATAACCACAAGCTCACACTTGACCTTTCAGCTCATTTAGGACCATTTTTAGCTACCATAAGGTTCCGACAAGTGTAGGCATGAGATTCAAGCACGGTTTCCATGAAATGATCTTAACGGTTACCCGAAAACTATAAATACCCCACCCCCCATTGCTTCAAAATCACTAGAATCTGATCTTAAAGACTCTAAGTTGGAACCATTGTTTCAGACCTGAGTTATTTCGATCTAGATTAGCATTCGGGGACCCTTCGTAAGTATTCTTTCGTTCTTTTCTTTATTTTATTGCTTTTCGAGTCAGAAAGTCAAACTTTGTTTAACTTTTAGTGTTGACCAGCTTATGGTCAATGCGAAGTTCGTTTGAACTTCGCAACGTGATTGTAATCACGATGGTTATAGTCCCTTGGGACTATGCCTACTGATTACCACGTTGTCTAGGGTCGTAGGGTAAGCGATCTAATAAATCGCTTATACCTTCGAACCCGACCCAGTTTGGTCGATCATTAGGATCCGACCAAATACATTAGGTGACCATAGTATATAGGGAATAACCTTCCGAGGTTATACCTTATGGTCACATCGTTTAAGTAGTTGTATGATAGGTAGTTTATATGCCTTAGGTAAATTACCAGAATACCCTTTTCATGTATAATTGGTAATTAAGCATATGTAACCTAAAATTTTGTCACATAACTGATTATGTAACATGTTTAGGCATATAACACTTGTCATAGGACTAGTTAGGCGGTCCGAACGCGTTTCACGCGAACGACGCGTTAAAGTAGCATAAGCTACCTAAACGGGTCGTAATGGGTCGTAAACATTTATGTTAGGTTTCTTTTAGTATGTAGGCTTTGTTAAACCAAATGACACGAGTCTCTACACTCGTTTGGTTTACGAACCCTCATGCTACCTGATCTTCCGATATAGGTCCGGTTTATTAACATAGTTACCTATATTAGGTGCCGTTTGATTCCGAGATCTCTAGCATTGCTTGGTGGTTATCTTAGGACTACTGAACAATCTCAAGTGAGTACATAGACCCCTCTTTTACTGTTTTCCAAACTGTTTTGGGGTGAAACACATGTGCCTACTTGTTACTTTCATGCTTTCATGTTTTCACATCATATACCTGCTATGTTCGTTAGTACATTATAGTACATGATTTCATTACATTTCATGCTAGGTGTGCCCATTGTGTGCATTACTTAGTACATCGTTTTTCATTACATTTCATGCTAGGTGTGCCCATTGTGTGCATTACTTAGTACATCGTTTTACATTACATTTCATACTATGTGTGCCCATTGTGTGCATTACTTAGTACATCGTTTTACATTACATTTCATGCTAGGTGTGCCCATTGTGTGCATTACTTAGTACATCGTTTTACATTACATTTCACGCTACGTATGTTCATTTGATTACATACTTAGTGCATCGTTTTCACATGCTTACATTTTGGTATGACATTTGGGTTGTTTACAATGGAACAATACATTCATTAACATTAGCTACGCCGTTCGTTAGTAGGTAGTGGTACCATAGGAATTGACAACTCCCGTTCCTGAAATCCTGGGTTTGTTTGGATTGGAAGGAATGACCAATTCGATATACATAACTTAGATAAACCTTTAATTTGCTTAAGGGTTTATCGCCACAGTCTCAAGGCTTGGATGTATGCATTTTCACAATACCGCATAGATGTTTGTATCAGTATAGCATGCATTTGTTACACAAAACATAACTTTGATTTAAACTATGTTTTACTTTAATACCTTGTTTTGTGCATTTTTCATATGGTTTAGTTGATATATTTCACTTACCATACATGACATTTTTGGTTACATATTACATGATCTACATTAAACATAAACATTTTGACATGGATATACACATTTGGTGGTTTACATTGGACATAGACATTTTGATATGGTTTACACAATAACACTTGACAATTAGTTTGTACATGAACAAGTTACATTGGTGGTTGTTTGGGTAAGTGATTTGAGTAACGAGGCGTGTGTAATATGATACAAACATGGTGGATACGCCGCTGGTACTTCCTATATATAAGTGTTTGTATAATATTACATAGCGTAACGTTATTTAAATCATTTCAGTATAGACATATTACATTTTATACAAATAACATACTTTTCACAAGACATTGTTTTACAAAACAGTTTATCTTATACAACTCATTTTACTTGGTTATTCATTTAACCTTACATTATTCTCTTATTTATACATATCATTGCTTTTTGAATGAATTACAAAACAAAACAACTTACAAGGGTTCATGACTGACTGTTACTAAACATCTTTTTCTTAAACTTAAGTCATGAATCCTATTTTCACAAAACCTATGTATCTCACAGGCATTTTTATGCTGACGTACCTATTTTCACATGTGTTTTCAGGTGCTTTTGCGTAGGATGTTGATCATGACACTAGGGCGGACCTGTGCCTTAGAAATATAAAACGAAGATAGACTTTGTTTAATTATGTTATAAACTCTGTATTTCCTGTTTAAGACGATGTAACACTCTTGTTTAATAAATAAAATACAACTTTGTATGCCATGGTTATGAAACAATTAATTCTGTTACAACACTCCCCGACGTTTCCGCCACGTTTCGTATGTTACACGTGGTCGGGGTGTGACAGTGCTCGCCCAACCTGGCCCCGTGCTGCACAATCTGCAGGAAATGCCCAGTTCAGGTAACTGGACACGGGGCGTGCTCATCGAACACGTCCCCGTGCCCAGGCTTCTGTTTCTTTTTACAAACTTTTGTTACTGGCGATCTGAACACGGGGCCGTGCCCGGACACCACGGGGCCTTGTCCAGACACCCAGTAACATAAAATTTTGCTTTTTCACACCTTTTTACACATTCAATCAACCTAAAAACTTATTTTTGGGACATATTGAGGACAATGTGTAATTTCAGTGTGGGGGGGGGGGATGCTAAAACCTTGAATCTTGCAAGTCCTAAATACAAGCCATACACAAAACTCTATTGGAACCGCTAATCACCCCAAATTTTTTTCAAAAATTTTTCATTTTCTTTACTTGTCTAGGTTTAATTTGGGAATTTCAAGTTCTAAAAAGGTTATATTTTTATAAATTTACAACCGATAGCGTCGTGATAAAAAGAACCAACATAAGAAAATTATGAAACGGCATGACAAACCTAGTTAAAATTTGATTATATATACTTGATCACATAAAAACCCATTCCCACAAAAAGTGAGTTTTGAGCCTTTATTGAGCATACAAATACATATCTTTAAACTAAATGCTCATTTTTCGTTTCTTGTGTGAATAGCCGCTTGGTTCTTACGACTCTAGAACTTGCCACGACGATACATTCCCGGTACTTACCAACTTAAACCCGAGTAAGTAAATGATGGAGGCATTAGGACTAACCCTTTTTATTTCTACACCATTATTTTTCCTTTTATTTACCACCTACCCAAAATCCCCCTAGTTAACCCATTTGAGCCTAAACCATTTCATTTCATAACCCAAAACAAACACCCTTTCACCCACCAAATCCTTTTTATTTTTAACCCTTTTGTTTTAGTAACAAGCTCGGTTTTTCTTATGACTTTCAAAAAAAAAAAATGATGATGAAGCAAAAGAGAAATAAATAAACAAGTTTATCAAAAATAACTTTGTTTGAATAATGGCTTCATCAAAATAAAAATTTCAAAAATAAAAAGTCTTACGAAAACCGACGCTTTTTACGCCTTTTGCCCCTTTACTAACCACTAACCCAACCACCTACCTTTAACCCAAGCCTAACCCTTCACCCAAAAGTCCTCTTGATATTTATAAAGGTATATAGTTAAAAAGGAGGAGGATTGATTGCTTGGCAAGCTTATGGTAGGAGTAAGTTCCATACCGCTCTCAAGTGATCCACTAAAATACATCTTCGGCCGAGTGTTGAGTGATCCCTGTGAGGTATGTGAACTTGTATATAAATGAAATTTTAAAAAGGCATGTTAAGCCCTAATAAGTAATTTATCTTATGAAATGTTTTCAATAAATCATGACAAACAGGATTGTAAATAAATAAAAATAAAACTAAATAAAGAATCTTGGAAATCCTGACACTCTATGACAAGCCCAAAAACCTTCTCTTCTACCCATTCCATTTGGGAGTGAAAAGCCACAAAATAAAGAGTTTTGCTTAAGGACAAGCAAAGATTCAAGTGTGGGGGTATTTGATGTGCACAAAATGCAACATATAAATTACATCAATTGTGGCATAAAACTAACCCTTTTTTAGTACTAATGTTGGAAAAAGTGTGTTTTTGTCTTCCTTTTGTATTTTCAGGATTAAATGAGCTCAAATGAACAAAAGAAGCAAAAAGGCAGCTAAATCTAACATAAATACAAGAAAAGGAACAAACGTGGCATGCCCGACCTTCCCGACAACATCTTCCCAAGCAAAACAAGAGAACAGAAGGCTGAACACGCCCCGTGCTCAATGAGCACGGGGGCGTGCCCAAGTGATTGCAGAAAAGACAAAGCTGTAGAAGCTTCTATCACCCACCACGGGGGCGTGCCCAGCGGACACGGGGCCGTGGTCAACTCTAAGATTCGCAGAATCTGGGGAAATCTTGATAGTACAGATACGCTTCTGCACACGGGGGCGTGCCCAGCGGACACGGGGGTGTGGTCAACTTATGCAGATAAACTGCAATTAATGAAGAAAGAGAAGGAAGGTGGACACGGGGCCGTGCCCGAGTCTCTGTTCAGCCTATAAATAGGGGTGCTTGGCTCATTTTCAAACCATCCCTTGGCACACCACCTCTCTCACACTTCACCCACCACTCACCACCATCACAACACCATCATCCACCACCATCATCCATTGTCCATCATCGAGAGTGTGAGTCGTCTCGGGATCCAAGATTGATCGTAAGAGTTCTTGGCAATCAAAGGCCATGTTTGCCTAAGTCTCTTACATCACTTGGTGAAGACAAGTGTCTAGTGTAATACTTTTTATTTTTAATCTTTTCGCACTTTTTATTTGGTTATGTATTAATGACTTTAATAACTAGTTTCTTATGTTGAAGGTGATTCTTCCTTATCGTTTGTCCGTGGTGTCTTGGCATTATTTTACTGTTTATATAAAATAAAAGATTTTCACCATTCATATCTCCACGGTCTATATGGAGATATGTTGGCTACTTGGTCGGGGGGTAAGGGAACGGTTTGGTAAGAGTCTTGCCTTTTCAGTGTATAGATCCTGCAAGGACCTGGGTCAAATTTAGTAGGACCTCCTTCAATACCCACCGGTATTGGATGGCGGGGGTCCAAACTCTTTGATCCCCTCATATGTAAGCTATTAGTAATACTTTAACCCGGCTACTTAGGACTGTATCCCTGCTGACTCAGACTACTTAGCCGAGGGTAACGTAACCTTCAAAAGAGGGGCCTACCATAATATGCATTAATAACCTAATTAATTATCTTTCAATAATCCGACCCTTTAGGATTGTATCCTTGCTGACTCAAACTACTGGGTTGAGGGTAACGTCACCTTCAAAAGAGGGGCCTACTGCAATAACTAA
The DNA here is from genome assembly GCA_030545235.1 of Helianthus tuberosus. Classification (NCBI taxonomy): domain Eukaryota; kingdom Viridiplantae; phylum Streptophyta; class Magnoliopsida; order Asterales; family Asteraceae; genus Helianthus; species Helianthus tuberosus. Next base: position 123,115,835 of record CM060451.1, on the reverse strand, counting down.
GATAATCTCTTAAAAAGTGCAAAAGTGGGGAAATAATCAAAGGTTACACTAAACACGAGTCGGATCCAAGTGATTCATCTTGTCTATCTGTTTTTATTTTTATTTTATTTTTCAGCATTTTAGTTAGTTTTTATTTTTCTAGTTTAAAAACCTTTTTCTAACTTTTGATTTGATTAGACGTTGAGGATAAACCGGTACTAAAAGCTCTTGTGTCCTTGGACGACCTCGGTATCTTGCCAACACTATACTACGCTCACGATGGGTGCACTTGCCCATGTGTGTGTTTGGTGTTAGTAAAATATCGTGTTTTATAAATTTAAAACTTGGCTAACGTGTAAAAAGGGGTTAAAATATACTTAAATATAAATCACACCACACGCGCATCAATGCTAGAATACCTTAAAAATCATAAAAACACCTAAACACACTTACACTAACTTAAACCTTCTAGTTTGCACTTTAAACCTCCACCTTCCAAAAATTTACACTTTGCCCCCCCCCCTCTTTAGTTGGACGGTTGGACAAGGGTCCCACCATGGGGATTTTATTAGATTTTGGTGGATTTTATTTGATCTCCTTAGATTGTATTTGATTTTATGCCAAGAATATTCTACAAATATACCCTAAAAAGATTTGGAGGATCCTTATAAAATCTACACTAATCACCTACTTACATTCACTCATCTTCTACCCTTCTCCCCCTCTAACTCTTGGCCTCACCTCCACCATCATACCCCCTCACTTTTGATCATCATACATCCATTCCAAGATCATTACAAGGTGTATAGAGACCATCTAAGAAGACTTGAGGTGTCGGAACTTGAAGGACCTCTTCGTGGAGCTTTTAACCACTCATTTTCTTCCTTGTTCATCATCTTCATTTTTGTGCCACTTCCCTAGCCATTAAAGCTAGTAGTAAGCTTCTTGATCACAAATTTAATTCATGATTATGCTATGTACAAGTTTCACCATCTAAACAACTTAACTTGTAATATTAAAAATAAGAAGATCTAACATATTCATGAAAAAAAAATAAGTGTTTGCATGAAATTTTAGTGTATGTAATGAAGTTGTTGATGTGGTATCTTGTGTTTATGATTAAATCAAGTATGTTAAAGCTAGGATCTACCAATTTTAAGCATGGATCTTGAAGGATCCATGGTTAAACTTGAAGGTGAACACATGAAGCATAATGTGAACTTGAAATAGGAATTTTCACACATAAACTTGTAATCTTGAAGTAATAAAGTGTGTGTTAAATTAATTTTTGAAACTAATATCTATGAAAAGTTTGTTAAAAGTTTAACATAGAGCATGTTTTGAAAGATCCATGGTTAAACATGATGTTAAAAATTACGATCTTTCAAATAAACACAAAAGTGATTTTAGAAACATGATTTACAAACTTTAAACCATTGAACTCATGGGTAAGTTGGTTAGTAAAATAAAGTGTTATAAAAAGTTGGTTAAAAATTTACAAGAACACTTATTTCGGAAAGATCACCTTATGTAAAGTGTAGATCTAAAAGACTACACATGTTTAACAAGAATCAAGTTCACCATGATGTTTCATATGAATAAATTAGTATATGTTATTGATGATTGTTGTTGAAAATTGTTTTGATGATCGAAAAGAAAATAAACACATGTTTTGAAAACATGGGAAACCTCCATTTTTAGGGGAAACTATGTCAAAATTTTTATAAAATTTTGACACTTAGAAAAATATAAGTTTTGGTGAAACTTATTCCCTAAAAATTCACCTAAAAATATTTACCAAGGTTTCCCTAACTTTTGTGTAAAATTACAAGTCAAGAAGTGATGATTTCTTCATGATAAAACTTGATATTAATAATGTATATTTTTTGGGGAAAAATATATATATATTTAGTGATCACCAAATTTTGTGCTAAGTGTATATTGTGTGTATTATATGTAGAAGTGTATTAAGCACTTGAAAATACACTAAATACTCCCAAGGAGTATGAATACAAAAATACACATACAACTACATGAGAATACATAAGTATACAAGTATACAAGAATCGGGTGAATGACGAGAATGATTATATATATTTTATAGCATGACAAAATATATATATTTCTCACAAATCTTAAAAATATATTATTTTTAAGAAATCTAATTCCGGAAAGTAATAGAAATCAAAGTATTGACTTTTGGTGAAAAATACAAAATACACAAGTATTTACATAAAATACAAGTATACTTTTCCTAAGAATACTTGTACCAAAATAATATTGAGGATATTATTTTACGAAATACTTATATTTATTTTTGGGAAAATAATATAAGTAACATATATGGAAAGTTAAAAATATAAATTATTTTTAACATCTATTACCTTGAAAAGGGACTACATGAATGAATATATATTTGAGAGGTAAAATATATATTTACAAAAATACATTACATACATAAAGTGCAAAGGCATGACAAACGGGCGAGACCCGACAAACAAGGGCACGACCCTCACAAAGATTGAACATACAAAGAACATATACATAAACAAAAGATGGTGACTTGTACTTGCGTGATACAAGTCTAGTGACTAACATACATAGAATACGTATAGGTCACGACATTACAAAACCAACCGGTGAAGTTTACGGTGCAGGATACGCAAAGTTGTGAGTTTATGTCCCCACTTTTAAACTTTTACATACTTTCTAAACTTGGGGAAAATACATGTGTTATGGTATGTTGGATACAAAAACTAAGGAATGGTACTTTAGATCATGTCACGAATAGGGTACCAGAAGCACCATTAATCGTGTACATACTAAGACCACGGAACAAAAGGTTAGATCTAATAGGTTTCAGGCAGCCACACTCTTGGTGATACTAGTACCAAGTAGTGCTTTTGTGTCTCTAGTCGTGAATCGACAACGAAAAATGCCTATGGTTTGGATGTTTCCTATGTCGTGTCACATGTTAATGGCCTTGCAAACCATTAGCGATCTCGATTTCCTTATATTTACAGAAATACTTGTTTCATACAAATTACATACCATGTTTTCATTCAAAGTCTTACAAACGTTCAATACAAAAAACTGCATGAACTCACACCAACATTATGTTGACGATTTTCCAAAACTCACATGTATTTCAGGAGACAAGTTGTATCTTGGGCGCTAGTGTTATTTTCAAGACGTAAATTTCAAGTTTAGATGTCATCCACTTTTGGTTGTTTCATAACTTGAGGGTTTTGGTTGAAACTTAAATCACTGGTGTTGTAATATTTCAAATCTTTGAATGAATGAACATCATTTTGATCATATAGTTGTTTATTATAATCGAATGCAATGAGAACCAATTTAGTCACACGCATACGATTCCGCAAAAGTCAGGGTGTGACATAACGTTCAGCTACCTGATGCCGAACTGGCAGCTATTATAGCACAGCAGATGTTTGCTATGCTACCTAATCTCACCACTCAAATAAACCAAGCCAACAATAACAATAATGCACCTGCTCCGTGCAACTTTAAAAGTTTTAACTCGGCTAAACCGCTCAAGTTTAGTGGTTCTGAAGGAGCAACGGGGCTCCTACAGTGGTTTGAGAGTCTTGAGAGCACCTTTCGCCATGTTCAGTGTCCCAACAATCGTAAGGTCGAGTTTTCTTCGTGTGTATTCCAAAAGAGGGCTCTCACCTGGTGGAATGGGGTAATGAGAGATAGAGGTGCTGATGTTGCTTTAGGTCAAACATGGGAGGAACTTAGAGCTCTTATGATGAGAGAGTTCTGCCCTCATCACGAGCAGAGGGCACTTGAAAATGAGTTCCATGATCTGAAGCAAGACAGTGGTGAACACCGGGCTTATACAGATAGGTACGAGGAGTTAAGCTTGCTCTGTCCTACAATGGTCACGCCTTTGGATAAGGCTATTGAGAAGTACATAGACGGTTTGCTAGATCCTGTTCAGGATATTGTCACTGGCAGCAACCCTACTACCATTCGACAGGCCATTGAGCTAGCTTCAACCCTAATAGACTCCCAAGTGAAGAAGGGTAAACTCCACAGGAAGGGGGATAAGAAATAAAAACAGTCTGATAGCACCCAGGAGAAAAAGGGCAAGAAGTCTGAGTCTTCTAAGTAATCAAGGAAGCGTAAGGCTTCCAAGAATTTTGCTGTTACTGCTCAGGCAAATCAGGCTGCTCCTAATCAGCCTGCACAACCTGCTGCCAAGAGGCAGTATGCTGGTAATACACCTCTATGCAACAAGTGTAATAGCCATCATCAACCACAAGTGCAATGCCGCATCTGCACAAACTGTGGCAAGTCTGGTTATCTTGCAAATACCTACCGCTTTACTCTGAACCAAAATAAGGCAGCTCAAAATCAAGCAGTACAAAACCCTGCCCAGAATCCTGCACGACCTCACTACCCGCCTAGTTCGTGTTACAATTGTGGGGATCTGACCCACTACAAGAACAACTGCCCGAAGTTGGAAAATGCGAATCAAGCACAGGCACGTGGCAGAGCTTTTAATCTGAATACGAATGAGGCGCGTGCGGATAACGAAGTGGTGAACGGTACGTTCCTTGTTAACAATCATCCTGCTTCTGTTCTATTTGATTCGGGTGCCGATAAGAGTTTTGTGTCCATAGCTTTTGAGCCTTTGCTTTCGATGACTAGAACAAAACTAGGAAAGCCCTTGACGGTAGAAGTAGCTAGTGGTGAACCTGTTATACTTGACTCCGTTCTTCGAAATTGCCTGTTGAACCTTAATAACCATCTTTTTCCTATTGACCTCACACCGATGCAACTCGAGAGCTTTAATATTATAGTAGGAATGGATTGGTTAGCCAAATACCATGCTGAGGTGGTTTGTTTCGAGAAGATTGTCCGTATACCGCTTTCGACTGATGAGATCTTAGAAGTGCATGGGGAGAAACCCGTTAAACTTATGTCTTGTACCCAAGCCCAAAAATACCTATGAAAGAAATATGTTGCTTTCTTGGCACATGTCGTAGAGGAGAAAGGCAAGGGTAAGACTATCCAAGATATCCCTGTTGTTCGGGATTATCCTGAGGTATTTCCTGAAGAACTACCTGGTTTACCCCTGTACGCCAAGTTGAGTTCCGCATTGACCTTGTACCTGGTGCAAATCCTGTTGCTAAATCACCTTACCGTCTTGCACCATCTGAGATGCAAGAGTTATCTAAACAGCTTCAGGAGCTTTCTGACAAAGGATTCATTTGTCCGAGCTTTTCACCTTGGGGCGTTCCTGTCCTATTTGTGAAAAAGAAAGATGGATCTTTCAGGATGTGTATCGATTATCATGAGCTTAACAAGCTTACCATCAAGAATCGATATCCCCTACCTCGCATTGATGATCTCTTTGGGTGCTACTTGCTTTTCAAAGATTGATCTACGTTCTGGGTATCATCAACTTCGAGTGATCGAAGAAGATATTCCCAAGATTGCCTTTCGCACGAGATATGGTCATTATGAGTTTACTGTTATGCCCTTTGGTCTAACAAATGCTCCTGCTTTTTTCATGGACTTGATGAATAGGGTTTGTAAGCCTTATTTGGACAAGTTCATCATTGTATTCATTGATGACATTCTGATCTATTCTAAGACTCGAGCTGATCATGAGCAACATCTTTGTCTTACAATGGAGCTCCTAAAGAAAGAGCAGCTTTTCGCCAAATTCTCCAAATGCGAATTCTGGCTTAAGGAAGTTCAATTTTTGGGACACGTCGTTAACGAACAAGGTATACATGTAGATCCCGCCAAAATCAGTGCGATTAAGGATTGGGATACACCTACTACTCCTACTAAGGTTCGTTCATTTCTTGGTCTCGCGGGTTATTACCGCCGTTTCATTGAAAACTTCTCCAAGATTGCGGTTCCTCTCACTGCTTTAACTCAAAAGAACAAACCTTTTGAGTGGGGATCCAAATAGGAAGAAGCTTTCCAGACCTTGAAACAGAAGCTCTGTGATGCACCTATTCTAACTTTACAGGGCAATGATGATTTTGTCGTGTATTGTGATGCATCCAATTTAGGCCTAGGCTGCGTTCTTATGCAAAGAAACAAAGTCATAGCTTATGCATCAAGACAACTGAAGGTACATGAGAAAAACTACACGACTCATGATCTTGAATTGGGGGCAGTACTTTTTGCTCTCAAAATCTGGAGACACTACCTTTATGGTACAAAGTGTATAGTGTTCACTGACCACAAGAGTCTCCAGCATACTTTCAATAAGAAAGAACTAAACATGAGGCAACGATGTTGGGTTGAACTTCTGAAGGACTATGATTGTGAAATTCGCTACCATCCTGGTAAAACGAATGTTGTGGCTGATGCATTAAGTCGTAAGGAAATAATCAAGCTTTATTGTGTTCAGGTTCGATCTGATATTCAAACCCGCATTTCTCAGGCTCAACATACTTATGTTACACAAGGCTTGATGGGTAAGGAATTACCATATCATCTTAAACCTGAGCTTGAACTGAAGGACTTTGGGTTATTTTATTTCATGGACCGTTTGTGGGTTCCAAGTCTAAACAATCTTCGCACCTTGCTAATGGATGAAGCTCACAAGTCTCGTTATTCTATTCATCTTGGTGCAGATAAAATGTATAAGGATCTTCGAACCCAGTATTGGTGGCCGGGTATGAAGAAAGACATTGCCTTATATGTTTCCAAATGCCTTACTTGTCTTAAGGTTAAGGCAGAACACCAACATCCCTCTGGATTCTTAGAGCAACCAGAGATACTGGTTTGGAAATGGGAAAACATTGCTATGGATCTCATTACCAAGCTTCCACGCACTAAAAGAGGTCATGACGCCATTTGGGTAGTTGTTGATCATCTTACAAAGTCAGCACACTTCTTACCGATCCATGAGGATCTATCTGCTGACAAACTTGCTAAAATATACGTTGATGAGATTGTATCTCGACATGGTGTTCCTTTGAACATTATATCTGACAGAGATGCTCGATTCTCGTCTCACTTTTGGAGAACCATGCAATCTGCCATGGGAACCCAACTTAAGTTGAGCTCAGCGTATCATCCGTAAACGGATGGTCAATCTGAGAGAACAATCCAGACACTGGAGGATATGCTTTGAGTTTGTGTGATTGATTTTGGTGGTAGTTGGGATTCATATCTACCGTTGATCGAATTCTCCTACAACAATAGTTATCACTCTAGCATCAACATGGCTCCTTTCAAAGCTTTATACGGTCGAAAATGTCGTTCACCGGTCTGCTGGAATGAGATAGGTGAAGCTCAGCTTACTGGACCTGAACTCATTCTAGAGACTACATATAAAGTCAAAAAGATTCGCGATAACCTTCAGACAGCTAGAATCCGTCAAAAGAGTTACACAGATCGACGACGCAAGCCCTTAGAATTTCAAGTCGGTGATCACGTCCTACTCAAGGTACCCCTTGGAAAGGTGTGATTAGATTTGGAAAGAAAGGAAAACTTGCACCACGTTATGTTGGACCATTTAAGATCGTTGAAAGAATCAGAAAAGTAGCCTACAGACTTGAGCTACCTCCTGAACTTGGAAATGTTCATCTAACTTTCCATGTATCCAATCTCAAAAAGTGTTTAGCTGATGAGAACCTCCACATACCCCTTGATGAAATTCGTGTTGATGATACGATGCACTTCGTTGAGAAACCTATGGAAATCATGGACCGTGAAGTTAAAAAGCTCAAACACAAGCGCATACCTATTGTCAAAGTTCGCTGGGAATCTAAACGTGGCCTAGAATTTACTTAGGAATGTGAAGATCAGATGAAAGTGAAGTATCCACATCTATTCTCACAAGTTTCATCTAAATAAATTTCGGGACGAAATTTCCTAAAGTAGGGGAGACTGTGACATCTGTGCTTGTGCAATCATTGTATGAACTCTGACCAATCCAATATCAATAAAAAAATGGGTTTTGATCCCAATGTTTGTTATTTATGTTTGATATTTTGCACGTTTTGATTTTTGATCAATTTTGAACTCTATATCGCTTTCTAGAAAGTTATACGCAAACTGATGCGTAAACGTAGTCAGTTTAACGCGACAAACACTCCGGAACAGCAACATAAGTTTAACATACCTCAAATAACCTTTACATAACTTAGAAATAAGTTTTGAAGGGTTTGGTATAGCAAAAACAAGTTTGTTCGCCTACAGGGACTATTTTGCGTCAAACTGCAAAAGTCTGCCGTTCCGTAAGGCAACGTACGTTTTGAAATTTGATCATAAGCTAAACATGCCATAAATAACCTTAACATAGCTTAGAAATAAGATTTGAGTGGTTCGGTGTGCGAAAATATGCTTATTTGATCATACAGGGACTAAAAGTGTCAAAAACGGCGTAAGTTTGCATTTACGCGCATATCTTATGTTCTGACCACATCCGGACATCCAAAAATTTTTGTAGGCACTCAAATTTTTATTTTAGTAATCAGAATGCAAAAATACCATTCGTCGCTTAATTTGGATCGTTTTCGCGTCCGTTCGAGTTTCGTCGTAATTAACCGAACAACGTGACCATACGACGAAACGAGCCGACATCCGTGGTATTTCCGAGCATATTTTGAGTCCTCTATACTTTGACTACCTTGTAGAGCCTTGAAAATGGCTTAACGGGGGTTAAAAGTGCCAAATATCAGCTTTAGCACATGTAGGGACCAAATGTGTAACTTTTGAAACTTTGCTGAATCGACCAGAGGTCGCGGGCCGCGTAAGCTGACCCCAATTCCTATGCGGGGCGCGAGAGCATGCCCAGTAACAGAAAGTTCATTTTCAGCAGCTGTTTGCAAATCCAGGGGCTGTTCTTGTATTTCCTTTGTGTAATGGCCAAGTTACGCCTTCACCAAGCAAAGGATATCTGTCATTAACACATGTATGGCTAGGATTTCTTGCTTGATGGCCAAACAAACACTTGTAATGATCTTGTTCATCATCTACAAGTATAAATAGCATGGCCATTCATTTGATTCATTGCTCATTCTCATTTTGGAACTCTAAGTGGAGGAATCCCTGCAAAGGAGCCACCTACCTGAGTTCTAAGATCATCCTTCTAGCCTTAGAACACCTTGTAAGTATTCTTTAATGGCTTAGTAGTGATTTTCAGCTTTTTAGAGTTGAAAGTCAAACTGTTTGACCAAGAGTTTGACTTTCGGTTTTGACCATCAATTGGTCAAATCAAAGTTCAATTGAACTTTGCAACGTGATTGTAATCACGATGGTTATAATCCTTAGCGATTATACCTACTGATTACCACGTTGACTAGGTGTAGTGACGAGTCAAAGTTTCGGTCAAAATGTGTTTTTGCGCGCATTTTGCAACGGAACTACTTTTAGGTATCAAAACACTTTGTTTTGATACCAAATCAGTTTTCTAAGTTAGTTAAAAATGTTTTGACATGTTTAACTCGTCATTACTAGTTTAGTGCTTGTTTAGGGTCGTAAGTTAAGCGGTCTCGACAACCGCTTAGACTTTCAAACCCGACCCGTTTGGTCAATCATTAGGATCCGACCAAGCTTATTTAGTGATCATAGTTGCATAGGGAATAACCTACTGAGGTTTTACCTTATGATCACTTAGGTTGGTTAGTTATTTGTTAAGTAGTTTATATGCCCATAGGAAATGACCAAAATGCCCTTTTGAAGCATAAATCCATATTTTGCATATGTGATCAGTTTTTTGACATATAATCTGATTTAGTAACATGTTTAGGCTTAATTGGGCATGTAAGACCTGACATAGCGCATAGTTAACCATCCGAACTTAGTTTTACGCAAACGACACGTTATAGTAGCTTATACTACCATAACGGGTCGAAACGGGTCAAAAGCACTTAGGTAGACTTTCAAATCATAATGTTGGGACTATTAAATCATGCATATGAGTGCCAATACTCATCAGATTTATAGAACCTTATTCTATCCTATCTCCTGATTTAGGATACGATTATTAACGTAGTTACCTATATTAGATGCCGTTTGAATTTGTGATCCTTGGAGCTGTTGGTCTTATTCTCAAGACTAATAAGCAATCCCAAGTGAGTACATAGTTCCCCTCTTTTACTGCTTTCAAATACTTTGGGGTGATACACATGTGCATACTTGTTACTTTCGTGCTTTCCATTGCTTTTATGACATAAACATGCTAGTTTCACCTAGTACACCTATAGTACATGATTTCAACTATGTTTTGATATGTATGTTGACTGAGCATGCTAGCACATTGATTTCATAAGACACATTTGTTGCATATGTTTACTCAGCATATGGACACATTGTTTTACATGACATTTCTGCTATGTATGTTTACTGAGCATGCTAGCACAATTGATTTCATGAACATTTCTACTAGGTATGTTTACTTAGTATACTTAGTACATGGTTTTCATAGCATGCTTACATTGGTATGACATTTGGTATGTTTAACGGGACAATAATACATTCATTAACACTGATCATGCCGCTCGGTAGTATGTAATGGTACCATAGGACTTGACAAATCCCGTTTCCGACTTCCTAGGTTTGTTTGGAAGTTGGGAATGACAGAATCCGATATACATAATTTAGATAAACCTTTAATTTGTTTAAGGGTTTGGCGCCACAGTCGCAAGGATTGAATGTATGTGTTTTAACATTACTGCATAAATGTTCGTATCCATAAAGCATTGTTTTCTGCAAAACATAACATTTGATTTAAACTTAGGTTTATTCAAAAACCTTGTTTTGTACATTTTCCTATGGGGTTGAGTAAATACTATTTATTCACCATACATGACATTTGTTTTTCTCATAGCCATTATCATATAGTTTGAGTAGATACTTTCTACTGGCTATACATTTCATTTGGGTATACATGATACAGTTACACATGACATTGAACATGGTTTACACATAAACATTTTGACATTTGTTTTAAACAAGACATTTTGGTTGATTATTGATAAGTGACTTATATAACGGGGCTATGTGTTATATGATAAAAGCATGGTGGATACGCCACTGGTACTTCCTATATATAAGTGCTTTTATTATATTACACATTGTTGCGTTATCTAAACCACTTCGACAAGACATGAAACATTTTATACAAGTACACGACATTGTTTTACAAATTACATATGTTACACAAATTCACTTTTACTTGGTTATTCATTTAACCATGCATTCTCCTTTTATTATCATTTGATTTTCACATCGATTTTCATATGATTTTATAAAGGAAAACATTTTACAAGGTTCATGACTACATTTTTGTTAAACATTTCTTTTAACTACAAGTCATGAATCCTGTATAAACAAAACCTATGTATCTCACAGGCATTTTTATGCTGACGTACCTATTTTCACATGTGTTTCAGGTGCTAATGCATGATGATGTTTGTGCTTCACTTAGGTGGACTTGGGCCTTAGTGACTTAAAAGAAAGTTAATTATGTTATGTTTCTGTTAATTTCCAAGACAATGTGAACTTTAATCTTAATAATACAAAACTTTAATTACCATGGTTGTTGAAACAATAATTCTAACGCTCCACTCCCAGACCTTTCCGCCGCGGTTTGTTGTTTTACGCGGTCGGGGTGTGACAGGAGGTGCTAATATCTCGCGCCTCGACGGCCTTCTGTTTGGCCTCCTCGGCGGTAGCAGCCTTCACTTTTTCAGCCTCAAGGTCTATCTCCAAAGATTCACTCTTGTCATAAGCCTCATGCAATCGGCGCTTTAGCTCTACAATCTCCACATCCTTGGCAGCTAAGTCTTTTTCCTTGCTCGTAACCTGCGCACTCAACTCAGCCTGCAAAGGATGAAAACGTAGACTTAAACAATATTTCGACAAGTACAAAGCAACATAAAAAGGAAAAGGTTAAGACTGTTGATGTCACACCCCGACCGTGTTAAAACAACGAAACCGCGGCGGAAACGTCGGGGAGTGTTGTAACAGAATCATCGTTTCACAACCATGGTAATTAAAAGTTTCGTTTTATTGATTCATTTAGTAAATTACATTGTCTTAATACCAAACAAACAAATTAAACATCGTCTATTATCGTTATTAAGTCACTAAGGCCTCGTCTAGATCCTATGTGACTCATGCATCCTAGCAATCGATATCACGCAACACCACCTGAAACATATGTAAAAACAAAGTCAGCAAAGAAATGCTGGCGAGCACATAGGTTTTGTGAGAGTATCAGATTCATGGCTCGTTTGTATGTTGCAGTACCTTATTAGACTACAAGAGTCAAAAGTACAAACCTTGTTTTGAAAAGTGTATTGCAACATAATTAACCAACTCAAATCAAGATGGTTATAGTTTATAAAATCTCGTAGCTATGATTCTTAACCCCAAAACATTTGTTTTAGTAAACCAATTCGTAAAACATCTCATATAAATTTGTTAATAAAAACTCGTATGGTTTATATCATTTCGAAAACCTCGTTGTATGACATCGTTTCAAATTGTTTCCCAAGTGAACTAAATAATGACACGGTATGTAATATGATAAAAGCACTTATATATAAGATGTACCAGCGGCGTATCTACCATGCCTTTATCATGCTACACCCATCCCATTATCTAATCACTACCCAAAACCAATCGTTTAATCAAATCATTTATCTCGTTTAAGTTGTTTCAAATCGTTTAACTCGTCTCCAAATCGTATTCGTTTTAATTGTGAAACTACTTTTGGTCGTCTCGCTAATAACATTCAAACCTTCGTGACTCGTCTATCTCCTTTCTCGCATTAACAAACCACCAAAGGGTAAGTTAACAATCATCAGATTCGGTCGTTATCTACATAACCCCCACACATAACCATGGGTGTAGTCTGATAACGGGATTTGTCAGATCCTATGGTACCATAACCTAATACTGGTCGGCTTGATTCATGCTAATGAATGTCATTCGTTATGTAATTACGTCCAATAAGTTCGTTCACATTATCGAAATCGTTATTAGTTTAATATAAACCATCTTAATCGTTTTTGAAATCATCGTTTAACTATCGAAATCGTTTTAATACATATGAATCACCCCAAAACAATTGAAAACAGTAAAATAGGGGAACTATGGACACACTCGAAATCATTTTAATACATAAGACCAAATTAAGCTCCAAGTATCACGGAATCAAGAAGGCACCTAGTATAGGTAACTATGTTAATAATCGGATCCTAAATCGGGAGATAGGATAGAATGATGTTCTATAAATCAAATGAGTAATTAAACTCATATGGTATGATTTAATAGAGCTAACATTCTGATTTGGAAGTCTACCTAAGTGCTTTTGACCCGTTTCGACCCATTATGGTAGTATAAGCTACTATAATGCGTCGTTTGCGTAAAACTATGGTCGGATGGTTATCTATGTGCTATGTCAAGTCTTATATGCCCAATTATCCCTAAACATGTTACTAAATCAGATTATATGTCAAAAACATGTTCACATATGCAAAAATACGGATTTATGCTTTAAAAGGGCGTTTTGGTCATTTCCTATGGGCATACAAGCTACTTAATAAATAACTAACCAATCCTATGTGATCATAAGGTATAACCTCAGGGGTTATTCCCTATGCAACTATGATCACTAAACATGCTTGGTCGGATCCTAATGATTGACCAAACGGGTCGGGTTCGAAAGTTTAAGCGGTTGTTTAGGCCGCTTAACTTACGACCCTAAACAAGCACTAAACTAATAGTGACGAGTTAAACATGTCAAAACATGTTTAACCTACTTAGAAAACTGGTTTGGTATCAAAACAAAGTGTTTTGATGTTTTGATACCTAAAAGTAGTTCCGTTGCAAAATGCGTGCTAAAATGCATTTTGACCGAAACCTTGACTCGTCACTACACCTAGTTAACGTGGTAATCAGTAGGTATAATCACTAAGGATTATAACCATCGTGATTACAATCACGTTGCAAAGTTCAAACGAACTTTGCATTGACCATTGACTACTCAAAGCTAAAAGTCAAACATTGTTTGACTTTTATGCTAGGAAAGCAATAAAAGAATGAAGGAAGCTTACAAAGGGTCCTTGCTAGAACTTGATCTTATAATTCTCAGGTATGAAGTTATAAAACCTCAACTTAGAGAATTTAGATCAAGTGTGAGTTGCAACAAATGAAATGCTAGGCTATTTATACTTGTCATGAGTTCACAAGATCACTCCAAGTGTTTGTGTAACTTCCAAGCATAAAATCCTAGCCACACATGTGTCATAAGCAGATTAGAAGCCTTGGAGAGGTGTTAACTTGGTTAACACACCAAGAACTTGCAAGAACAGCCCCTAAAGTATCAAACAGTTGCTGAAAATTGATTTATGGTTACTGGCACTTTTAGGCGGGGCGCGTAAGAGTAGGGGAGGGGCTTACGCGGCCCGTGTGAACTCAGCAGGTCAGCACAACTTTCAGTTTTGACAGCTTTGGTCCCTGCATGTGTATGAGCTCATTTCTAGCACTTTTAACACCCGTTAAACCATTTTCAAGGCCCTACAAGGTGGTCAAAGTATAGAGGACTCAAAATATGCTCGGAAAACTCTCGGATGTCAGCTCGTTTGGTCGTACGGTCACGTTATTCGTCAAATTACGACGAAACTCGAACGGACGCGAAAACGAGCCAAATTAAGTGACGAAAGATATTTTTGTTTTCCGATCACTAAAATAAAAATATTTTAGTGACTACAAAAATTTTGGGTGTCCAGATGTGGTCAGAACGTAAGATATGCTCGAAAATGCAAACTTACGCCGTTTTTGACACTTATAGTCCCTGTAAGATCAAATAAGCATATTTTCGCACACCGAACCCCTCAAAGCTTATTTCTAAGCTATGTTTAGGTTATTTATGGTATGTTTAGCTTATGATCAAGTTTTGTACTGTTCGATACCATACGAATCGACATAGTTTCGCAGTTTGACACAAATAGTCCCTGCGATCGAATAGACTTGTTTTCAACACACCAAACCATCCAAAACTTATTTCTAAGTTATGTAAAGGTTATTTAAGGTATGTTAAGCCTATGTCACTATTCCAGAGTGTTTGCTGCATTAATCTGACTGTGTTTACGGACCAGTTTGCGTATAACCTTCCAGAAAGCGATTTAAAGTTTGAAATCGGAATCGAATCAAATCGTAAATTCATCAAACATAAATACACATATAATAACACCAAAACACATTGTTTTATTAATAATTAACATTGTTTTACATTGTACATCGATTACAGAGCACAGTTGTCACAGTCTCCCCTACTTTAGGAAATTTTTTCCCGAAATTTTAACTAGAGGAAACTTGTTAGAACAATTGCGGATATTTCTGTGACAACCCTCATAAATCCAGGTATCCGTACAATTAATTAATATTAATTAAGTGTTTAATGACTGTGCTGGATTACTTAACTGCTTTCTGATTACTGCATCATACTTACATGTGCATCACATATTAGATAATGTCACATCATTATCACATACAAACGATATTGACATACATGATGCACAAAGCACATATAGCACAGTTAACGGATAAAGCAGGAATATGCTGACGGGGTTCAGTACATAGACAGACAGTGTTTTGAGACCCAGTATGAGCCAGGGACAAGGTACTACACTAGTATGGTGTGTAGGGAAGTAAGGACCATAAAACTGCGTCACTAGGTGATAGATAAAGTGCCGGAAAGTGCCTAAAATCCACTTAAAGTGCAGAATTCTGCATTTTTTTTAGCAAAATTCAGCTTTTTAACAAGCTAGTTACATGCAAAAATTCGACTAAATGGTCCTGAATGCTTTCCTAAATGTCGGGAATTAAAAGTGTCACAAAAAGTAACATAAAGATCATTAAACGGAATAGCTTGACACTTTAACGAACCGGTATCTAACCGAACAACCGAACATTACCCGAAACACCAAAATATTGCTAGAAGCATTGTTTTATTATTTTTGAACTAGTTATGATCCCTGAACACCCTAACACACTATATAATGCATCATACACATAAAACACTTGACATTACACTTAACCTCCAACTATTATCTAAGTTACCATTCAAACTTACATTTACCCCCCCCCCCCTGGAATTTACGGTCACAAGGACCCCAACATCATACCTCAAAGATTTCATTCTTATTTTATTAGATCCTTGCTTGATCTTGTGAACAAAATATTGAGAAGTAAGATTATAACTATGGCTTGATATCTCAAGAGATCATCACACTTCACAACTTCACTCCATCTCCCTTACTCTCTCCCTCTCCTCTCGGCCTAGATAGTGCCGCCACCACCACAACCTTACATCCACCATCCAGTCATTCCATACACTCTCAAGGTTGTAAGAAGGTGTCTTGTGAAGCTTGGTGCTCTTGAATCTTGAAGAACCTCCATCAATTGCTCTTATCCATCATTTTCATCATCTTCTTCATCAAGTGTTCTTCCCTAGCTTAGAGCTAGTAGTAAGACTCTCACAACCCTTTGATACTTCTAATTTTGATTTGTTAAAAGATGTGTTATGTTATAAATCACAAGAACCCTAAAAGACATAATCTTGAATCATGAACTTGAAGCTTACATATGATGAAATCTTGATGAAATAATGTTGTTTAAGTATGTGTATGATACTTGTTGATGTTTACTCGAGATTATGATGTTGATCATCATAAGGAGCTTGCTAGATTGTGATTAAACACATGATCTAGCAAGTTAGAGGATGATTATGTGCTAACACAAGAAGATCATCCTCATATATATGCATGAACTTGAAAATAAGATGATTTCTTGAAAAATACTAAATAATGTGAGCTAGTAATCTTATGAATCTAAGATTCATGAGTGGTTTTCCAAAAGAACCAAGTCCAAAATGTGATTTTTAGAAGATCTTGATGCTTGCTTAAATGTACACTGATTTTTGTTTAGGGTTTGATTGTTGATTGTTGTGATGATTTTTGAAAAGAAAATGATATGCTTTAATAGCATGGACATCTCCATTTTCAAAGGAAACTATGGCAAAATTTTCTAAAAATACAAACACTTAGAAAAATATTTTCTAAACAAGTATTTACAAATGAGTTTTAACTATTGTTTTGGTCAAAAATTACCGAAGCAATTTAGTGATCAAATTAGTAATGTGAGGTAGTGTGCTAGAAAGTTTACAGAAAATATGCTTGTTGAGTTATTTAGAAAATCAGTATTCAGGATACGGCTCAGGATATTGAGCTGTATCTGCGATCAAACAATGAGCAAGTAATAAGCAAAAAGTAAAGGAAACGACACGAGATGTACGAGGAAAGCCCTTGATCAATCTAGATCGCCGGCACAAAACCTCGGGAGCTGACAATCGCAGCTGCCTTGTTCTTCTTATTGCTTTAAACGTCAGGATACAGTGCAGGATATCAACCAGATCGCTAAGTGTTACAATGAATTTGTGTGAGAGTACAAATTACGAAAGAACAAGTGTTAGAGTGTAGTGAGAGTGATTGCAGTGAGAATGTTGTGTCCTATTCGATCTGGTGTTCCTCCTATTTATAGTAACGAAATACAAACAAATATCCCTATAAATTTGGGATGCTCCGAATATTCCATCACGAACGTTGTAGACCGAGTAATAAGGCTTCAACGTCTTTCTTTGAACGGTTTGGACCGAGTCTTCCGTAGAATAAGTCTTTGTGAACGTTGCTAGCTTTCAGCCCACGTACCTGCACATAATCCGTTAGTGATCCTGAGGATACCATTCAGGATGTTACCAATACCCTGAATCTGCACCCCGGATATGAACAAATATTATTTAATCAAGATATAGGCTAAGATATTTCTCAGGATATGAGCTTAGAAATTAGCCCACAACAATTGTCCCCAAAAATGTTACCGTTTAGTATCCTCATCACTAACGGTTACATTTTTTACGCAAACCGAGGCAATTAAGAGATATGACCTGTGATGTGACCGTTTGCAACCACCCAGCCTATATCTACTCATCATGCCCTATATCTTCTCATCCTCATCCCTTTTTTAATCATAATCGGCAAGGAAAAGGTACATTTTCTCTCTATCTTTCATACTTATCTTCATCTTTTCTCTCCGGCGAAAAATTCAGGCGATCAAATGCCGCGCCACACAAGATCTAGTTCAGGTGACTCGGCCCCTACATTCTACCCACAAAACCTTCTCCAAGAACCGGAGAAGGAAGCGTGTACTTTTGATAGTGCCCACCTGTCAGCCTTAAAATCCTCCGGTATCTTCCCGGAAGGAACCGTATTTAGACCGTTTGACCGTGAAATCCGGTCAGATATGGTCTCCAACGAGTGGATATGCTTTAGTGCTTTCCCTTTTACCCTAGGGCTACGATTCCCCTTTCCGGACTTCATCACCGAATTCTTCAAAATCACAAAAATCTCTTTTAGCCAGACAATGCCAATGCTATGGCGTGTTTTATCTGTTCTTGACCAGATCAAGAGAAATCACATTCCTGATCTTTCCATCCATGATCTCCCTCTGGCTTACAAGCTTAGATGCCACGGATCATGTAGATTTCTGTTTTATTCTACTTCCGGTGACCCATTGATACTTCGTGCCACCAGGAACGAGGATGGTTGGCAATCCAAGTTTTTCTTTGTAAAAAGGGACTCAATCCCTGGTGGGACGGAATATCCGGTACAATGGTTGAAAAAGGGTAGGATTTAGGGTTTAAGAATGATCCTGTCGCTTATCCTGTTCCATATCCTGAACTAATTTATCTTCTTTATTGTGCAGCTGATTTCAGGAAGATTGCTCCTCCTCTTGCTAATTCCCAAGAAAGAATAGACGCCATTAGACTTCTCCCAGAAGCAGAAAGGAGTTTCAATCCTTTTCCACCAACTCCAAGCCCTCTTTCAAGTGCCAACATGTCTGGTAAGAATCCTGCAAGATATCCTACACACATATGCTTCTTATCTGTTATTTATAGGAGGGATTTAGAATTTACTCCCTGTATGCAGATTCCAGCAAAGTCCCAGTCTATTTAGACCTGGATGAACTTGACAGCTATCCAACTCCAGCCATAGTCAAGAAGGAGACTCCTGCTACCACCAGCTCCAAGCCACTCCCGGCTCCCAAGGCCAATCCAAGAACCCGTGCTTCCGCAGCGAAAAAGAGAAAGGGCCTTGAGGTCAGTACTCCAGGCTCAGAAGGGTTCTCCTATGATGAACTCAGCTTCTCTGACTCCTTAGAGCCAATGACATCCTTCCTCAACAAGGTAATATCCTGCCGCATATCCTTCATATATATCCTGCACATATATCCTGCACGTATACCCTAACAGGATATCCTGGTAGGATATCTCAGTCAGCATATATCCCCATACCTGTGATCAATGTGCAGGGCCTCCAGCATTTGCTCCACTTGTACAATGACGCTTGTGGTACTGTGGCACTTCATGAAGCCAGGATCAAGCAGCTCGAGAGCACCGTTGCTGATCAAGGTGCTATTGCTGAAGCAAAGAGCCGGCACTATGAAAGCTTGCTAAAGAAGGTCACCCAAGATGCTGAGGTCAAACTTGCCAGCGTTCAAATGGACCATGATCAGGCCTTGATCAGCTTTCGAGAGGGAATCAAGGCTTCTGCTATCGTCTCCCTGCTACAAGCACGCATCAAGATGGCCTATGAGGCCAAGGAGACGGGCCTTGTTTGTCCATCTTGGCCAGTTGAATCTTGGGTGGCTAAATTGAAGGAGCTCGGAGGCAAAGCAGTGCCACTTCCTGCTGAAGCCGGTGAGTCTTCCAAGTCAACAGAGGTGGTGGTCCAAGCTGGAGAGAAGAAGGATGCTGGAGGTGATGCTGAGATGGACATCAGTCAGGATGCTGCGCAGGATGCCGGTCAAGATGCTGGAGCGGAGAAGTCTGAGAAGGTTGGAGGTGATGCCGCTATGTGAGGGCACTTAGGTGGGCGATGACGGATATACGTGCCAAGGCCAGAGCCCACCTTTTTGAATTTGAATGTTGATTTGCAGTTCCACAAACAATTTACTTTTCTGCATTTTACTTTTCCGTACCTGAACAATTTATATTTCCTGCATGCTTTTTGAACAATACAACAGTTGAAGGTGGATGGGTCTCGGTTTGAGATGAAGCCCTCAACTGTTGGGTAAATATGGTTATGAACTACTAGTGCTCTTAGTGGATGGGCCTTGTTTTGAGGTGAAACTAAGAGCACATCTTTTGGTATGTTAATAATATAACTACTCTTTTGACTTTATTATTATTGTCACACAAATTTTACTTGTGAAAATTGTTTGGTTTGAACATTCCTAGGAACACATATCATAAATGTATCCTGGGAGATATCCTGAAAGATATCTTAAAAGGAATATTGAAATATAACCTATAAATTATCCAAATAAAAAGGAGAGATCATACCAGAGATTCTTAGAGAATCAGTTCCAATTCTTTATCATAAACTTGTTCCCAGTGCATACTTATAAACTTGGATCCATTCTTTGAATTAGGATAATGTGTGTCCCCTGCGTTTGACAAAGACACAAATGTATTTACCTTTTGATTCGAATGAATTCCAAATGCCCAAGGGCAGAACCCCTGATATCCTGAAAAGAATCCTTAGCATACTGGGGATAAACCCCGATATCTGGGGATAAACCCTGAATCTCATGCGCTACAGGCGAGAGTGTATAAACTCCTAGACTTAGAAAGGTGAAAACCTTTAAACCTTTGAGAGTATGAAAATACTCTTTCGTGAGAGAGGGTGATCAATCCTCATATACCTTTAGGATCCAGGATATAGCCAACAGTAACGAAATTGTCAGCCACTTTTACATGAACTGGTCCCGCTACCTTGAACTACACCTAGATAACTTGCGCTCCAGGCGAGGTGTTTTAACCCAATTCGAAAGAAAGGTGAATACCTTTAAACCTTTGAAGGGATCAGGATCCCTTAAACGTGAGAGAGGGGGCCAATCCTCTAATCTTTTGACTTATCCTGAGTATATATCCTGGAGCTACATCCTGAAACATATCCTGCAAAACAATTGTAAACTAAGGTGGGTGTTAGCTTGGCTAACACCCCTCCGATGCTTAAGTCAGTATTGGGTTCAAGATAGTAAACAAATATATTTTAAAGAGATAGAACACATACCATTCCGAGATAGAAAATAAATTCTACTCTTACTTGAAATAGAGCTTCAAATGTATTACATTCCAGGATCTTGGTAGCATATCCCCTTCCACATTCCTGAGTCGATATGCTCCTTTCCCTGCTTCCGACTCGACTTCATAAGGTCCTTCCCATTTCGGAGCTAGCTTGCCATCGGCAGGATTAGTAGTATTTTGAAAAGCCTTTCTCAGCACCCAATCACCAACTCGAAATCTTCTAGTCCTTATGTTCTTATTGTATGCTCTGGATATTCTTTGTTGATATGCTGCTATCCTTAGCCTTGCTGCATCTCTTTTTTCATCTATAGTATCCAAATCCTGACATAAGACTTCAGGATTCTGTTCAGGATTCTGTAGCATAGATCTTGCAGTAGGTATCGTCATTTCTGTTGGAATCATTGCCTCTGCTCCAAATACCAAGGAAAACGGGGTTTGGCCAGTTGCATTCTTCACCGTTGTCCTATTAGCCCACAAAACAAAGGGTAACTCTTCCACCCATCTTCCTTTTTTGGCTCCAAGTCTCTTCTTTAAGTTATTGACTATTATCTTGTTCGAGGATTCGGCTTGTCCATTCGCTTGAGGATGTACCGGAGTAGATGTGATCATTTTGATTCCCCAACTCTTGCAAAAGTCAGTAGTCCTTTTGCTTATAAACTGGGACCCATTATCACAAATGATCTCAGCTGGTACTCCAAACCTAGTCAGGATATTCCTCTTTATGAAGGATACTACTTCTTGGTCTCTTACTTGAACGAATGCTTCAGCCTCGACCCACTTAGAGAAATAATCCGTCATTGCTAACATAAATACCTTTCCTCCCGGAGCTTTTGGTAACTTCCCTACTATATCCATCCCCCACTTCATGAATGGCCAAGGGGAAACTACAGGATATAGTGGTTCAGCTGGTTGATGTAGTATGTTACTATGCCTTTGACATGCATCACATCTTCGAGCATATTCTGCAGCATCTTTTCTCATTGTTGGCCAAAAGTATCCTGTCCTTAATACTTTCGAGAATAATGATCTGCCCCCAGTGTGATTACCACAGTCCCCTTCATGTATATCCTGAAGTACTTCTTTGGCTTCATGATCCTCCAAGCACCTTAAATATGGTCCTGCAAGAGATTTCTTGTACAAAATATTATTTATAATAGTAAATCGTGATACCTTCATCCTAAATGCCTTAGGATTTTCATTTTCGGGGATGTGTCCATCTTTAAGATATTTCAGAATTGGAGTTGTCCAGGATTTAGGATCCTGTTCAGGATATTCCACTCCAGGATCCCGAATATCCGCTACTTCTTTATCCTGAGGATTCGTTGCAGGATATAAGACATGTATTATTGGTATTTGGGTCCCTTCCGGTATCCTGATTGATGATCCCAGATTTGCTAAGGCATCCGCTTCAGCATTATCCTCTCTTGGTACCTGTTCAAGTGTAAAAACATCGAAATATCCTGCTAATTTTTTGAGAATATCAAGATATTCAGTCAATTTCTCACCCTTAACTGCATAGGATCCATTAAAATGGTTAGTAATTAACAAAGAGTCAACATATGCTTGTAAATTCTTTATACTCATACTCTTAGCCAATTCTAATCCTGCAATTAAAGCTTCATATTCTGCCTCATTATTGGTAGCAGGAAATTCACACCTAATAGCCTGGGGTAATATGTCCCCCTGTGGCGATTTTAGTAGTATTCCCAATCCTACTCCTCTTATATTAGATGCACCATCAGTATATAATGTCCAGGATCCTGAGGATTCTCCTAACTGTTGAACCTCTAGGTCTACCTCATCCTGAATGTCACTACTAAAATCAGCCACAAAGTCAGCTAAAGCCTGAGACTTTATGGCATTCCTAGGTTCATATACTAAATCATAAGCACTCAATTTTACTGACCACTTAGCCATCCTGCCTGACATCTCTGGTTTCCTAAGCACATTCTTGACAGGATAATTTGTTTTAACATGGATCCTATGAGTCTCAAAATAATGTCTAAGTTTTGTTGATGCCATGACTAATGCTAGTATTAATTTTTCTAAGTGAGAATACCTAGTTTCAGCATCTAACAAACTCTTGCTAACATAATAAACAGGATATTGCTGACCTTCATGGTCCTTTACAAGGACGGCACTTACAGCGTTCCCTGATACCGCAAGGTATAGGGATAATGGTTCACCATTCTCAGGCTTCATCAGTAGAGGTGCGGTTGAAAGATATTGCTTTAACTCTTGTAGGGCCGCCTCATGCTTCTCACCCCACTCGAATTTTTTGTTCTTCTTCAGGATATCATAAAAATCTTTGCATTTCTCTGAGGATCTTGAGATAAATCTGTTTAGTGCTGCCACTCGCCCCGTTAATCGTTGAACATCTTTCATATTGGAGGGTGATTTAATGTCCAAGATGGCTTTAATCTGCTCCGGGCTTGCTTCTATTCCTCTTTTGGTCACCATATATCCTAGAAATTTTCCTGCCCCCACTCCAAAATGGCACTTGGCAGGATTCAGCTTCATATTATATTGATCCAGGATATCGAATGCTCCTTTAATATCCTGGAGGTGATCCTGAGCTTTCTTTGACTTTACCACCATATCGTCAATGTACACCTCCATGGTGTCCCCCAGTTTGTCTTTGAACATCATGTTTACCAATCTTTGGTATGTTGCACCTGCATTTTTCAAACCAAAAGGCATAGCTGTATAACAATAAATACCTGTTGGTGTCATGAAGGCAGTATCCTCCTGGTCAGAAGGTTCCATTTGGATCTGTTGAAATCCTGAGGATGCATCCATGAAAGTCAGCATTTCATGCCCAGCAGTGGCATCTACCATTGCATCAATGTGGGGGAGAGGAAATGGGTCTTTAGGACAAGCTTTATTCAAGTCTGTGTAATCCACACAGACTCTCCATTTTCCGTTTTTCTTCTGTACCACAACCACGTTTGCTAGCCACCTTGGGAACTTGACTTCTCTAATCATCTTGGACTTCAACAATCTTTCAATTTCTTCTTGAATAATTGTATTGCGTTCAGGAGCAAACTTTCTTCTTTTTTGTTGCACGGGCTTGAATGATTTATCAATTCCAAGCTTGTGAGTAATAATATCTTTGGATATGCCTGTCATATCCTCATGCTTCCATGCAAACGTTGACATCCTGCATTTTAAAAAGTTAATTAATTGCTCTTCAATATCCTGAGGGATATTGGTTCCCACGAGCACCGAAATATCGGGATTATCCTGGTCCAGGACAATTTTCTTCACATCCTGCTCCGGATCCTCCACGATATCCTGGGCCCGCGTCTTTAATTGCTATGCTGCACTAGGTTTGGTTGAGGATTTCATCGAGGATGAGTAGCATTCTTTCGCCTCCTGCTGATCACTATCAACTTTAACAACTCCCCAAGGGGTAGGTATCTTGATGCATTGGTGATATGTTGATGGCACGGCCATCATATCGTGAATCCACGGTCTTCCCAGTATAATATTATAGCAGGATAGAGAGTCCATCACACAGAAATGTTGTATCGAGTTGACTCCTTCAACGTACACCGGCAACTTTATCTCTCCCACTGTGTTTCTGGCCTCTCCACTGAACCCAACAAGCACGGTGGACTTCGAAGTGATATCCATTGGAGATACATTCATCCTTTTAAGTGTCTCTAGTTGGATTATGTTGACGGAACTGCCATTATCAACTAATATCCTGCGTACAAAATGGTTAGCCACATATAACGTTATTACCAGAGCATCATGGTGAGGATCCTGGACAGTATCCCTGTCATCAGCATCAAATGTGATCACTTTGTCGGTCGTGAGTGTAGTCATCCTGACGGGTTTGTCTCCCCTTTCGGCCTTAGCTTCTTTTGCATGTCTCTTTGCTGCCGAATACGAAGTCCCACAAATATCGGATCCTCCCGAAATGAAGTTGATTATCTTGGCATCCGCGGGAGGTGAGGCTGCTCGTTCAGGATCCTTCTCAGTATCCTGACCCTTATTCTTCTTTCTTCCTAAGAGGTCTTTCAAATATCCCTTGCTTAGAAGATAGCTTATCTCTTTCCTCAAAGCAATGCAATCCTCGGTCATATGTCCGAAATCTTCGTGGAAAGCACACCATTTTGATTTATCTTTCCAATCCGCTTTTTGTTGATTCTTTCGAGGCCATCTTGCCTTGTCTCCTAGACCCTGCATGGCATACATCAATTTAGGAATGTTAACAGAAAAGCAATATTCAGATAATTCAGGATACTCTTCAGGATCCTCGTCTTCAACAGCATTCACTCTCTTGTTCTCATTTCTGCCATATGGCTTAGGCCGATATGACTTGAATGAGGATTCCGACTTCCTGTTAGTTGACTCATAAGCGTTGGATGAGTTCATCCTTTCTTGCATCTTTCTGTCATCTTCCAACCGAATGTACCTTAGGGCCCTGTTCCGAGCTTCATCCAGGTTCCTACATGGGTTCATTACAAGGTCTTGGTAAAATTGAGAATCTTTTTGCAATCCCATCTTGAAAGCTTGCACAGCTGTTGCAACATCAAGATGAGGAATGTCTAGTGATTCCCGGCTGAACTTGTTCACATAATCCCTAAGGGATTCCTGAGGCCCTTGTGTTATCCTGTAGAGATCACTTGTTAATTTTTCAAAGCTCCTACTACAAGAAAACTGACTATTAAATAAATTTACTAAGTGAGCAAAAGATGTAATTGAATGTGGAGGAACATTCAAGAGCCACTTCAAAGCTGATCCTGTCAAGGTTGAACCAAAACCCTTGCACAAGCATGCTTCCTTGAGATCCGGGGGGATAGGGTTGATCTCCATCCTTTCCCTATACTGAGCAATATGCTCCTCAGGATCCGTCGTTCCGTCGTAAAGCTTCATGTTGGGGGTTTGGAACCTCTTCGGAATCTCAGCATCACAGATAGGATATGCAAAACGAGATATCTTATGGCTGTCTTGAGACACTTCCGGGATTGGCTGGACCACCCCGGGTACACTTGATATCATGTCCTTCAACTTCTGAAGTTCCCTGGTAAGTGCTGACGTCACACCTGTATCCTGCAAGGACCCACTATTGTTAGTAGTATGAGTATTATTATTATTTAATATGTTACCCGTTGGAGGATTCTGCCCATATCCTGAAGCATATCCTGAGCTCCTTATGGTCGATATCCTGACCGAGGAGGGTATTTCAGGGGTATGATTCTAAGGAAGGCTTGGCACAATATTCCCCCTGTTATCCTCTGTATACACGGCTGAACTGAAGTTCAAAGCTCTGGGTTGTAATGGAGTGACAATATCCTCAGCGGATCTGCTCGAGCCAGACTTCAGGAGTTGTATTTCCCTTAAAAGCATTTGGTTCATTTCCTGCTGCTGCCTCATTTGTTCCTGCACACTTCCAAATAAGGTTAAAATTTCGTCGTTAGACGCTAAAACAGGGGCAGATTCTTGAACACTGCGGGTAGGGATAATATCCTGAGGTCGTGTAGAGGCTGGCATTCTTGGAGGAGGTGGTGGAAGCACCGAACCTGTAGTAGCAGAAGTCGTAGCAGACATAGTAGAGGAACTCATGTTTGATCGTGAGGCCATCGTGGACAATGTAGCAAAAAGTTTTGAAAATAAAAAACCGATTAGCGATTTAACACAAATTTTTAGTATAGAGAGCACCACTTGCCCCACGGTGGGCGCCAAATTGTTTTGGTCAAAAATTACCGAAGCAATTTAGTGATCAAATTAGTAATGTGAGGTAGTGTGCTAGAAAGTTTACAGAAAATATGCTTGTTGAGTTATTTAGAAAATCAGTATTCAGGATACGGCTCAGGATATTGAGCTGTATCTGCGATCAAACAGTGAGCAAGTAATAAGCAAAAAGTAAAGGAAACGACACGAGATGTACGAGGAAAGCCCTTGATCAATCTAGATCGCCGGCACAAAACCTCGGGAGCTGACAATCGCAGCTGCCTTGTTCTTCTTATTGCTTTAAACGTCAGGATACAGTGCAGGATATCAACCAGATCGCTAAGTGTTACAATGAATTTGTGTGAGAGTACAAATTACGAAAGAACAAGTGTTAGAGTGTAGTGAGAGTGATTGCAGTGAGAATGTTGTGTCCTATTCGATCTGGTGTTCCTCCTATTTATAGTAACGAAATACAAACAAATATCCCTATAAATTTGGGATGCTCCGAATATTCCATCACGAACGTTGTAGACCGAGTAATAAGGCTTCAACGTCTTTCTTTGAACGGTTTGGACCGAGTCTTTCGTAGAATAAGTCTTTGTGAACGTTGCTAGCTTTCAGCCCACGTACCTGCACATAATCCGTTAGTGATCCTGAGGATACCATTCAGGATGTTACCAATACCCTGAATCTGCACCCCGGATATGAACAAATATTATTTAATCAAGATATAGGCTAAGATATTTCTCAGGATATGAGCTTAGAAATTAGCCCACAACAACTATGGTCTTCAATATAAACTTTGCCATAATTTTTGTAACAAAATACAAGTATTGGAGGTGGGTTTTATAAATAAAAATGGGAGAACATATATTAAAAGTATATATAAATATTAAGACACTTGTGTGATTATTTGTATACTTGGTGAAATGGTTATATTATTTTAGGGTAAAATAATATAACTTAACAAAGTACCGTGAAATTTACTATCCAAAACAATACCACTACAAATATATCTTTGGTAAACATTATTTTGGATACAAGAAAGGAAAATATGATGTAAATATTACGAAGTTATATCATACTCTGACAAAAGGGAAAATATCATTTTTGGGGAAGTTAAAATATATTTTCTTAGTATATTTAGAAGATATATGATTTTTGGGAAAAATATATATTTTCTGGACAATACATTATTTTGGGACAAAATAAGTTATTTTATATTTTCTAAAGGTAAGACTTGAAAATATATTAATATGGAACAACAAATACATTAATATGAAAATACATGTATAAGATACCCCCATCCTTGGGAAGGAAAAACGGAAGTAAATACTTGAGAAGTATTAATACAGAGATATTGCTTAAACAATTATTCCGAAACCAAATATAATTTAAGTGGGAATATTAAGTATTTTGACAAATAATTATATAACTTGGAATAATAAAAGAAATGTAACTCAAAACGTTAATACTAAGCAAAGGCACGACCCGTTCGTCTAATAGACGTTAGTACACTGTAGGAAGTCGTGTTCGTTGAGGAGATTTGGGTTACGATTCTGAAGACGCATTACGGTGAGTTCATGTCCCCCTTTTCTTTAAAATGTTTTGTTTATTTACTTCGGGGGTGAAATACGTGTTACAAAGGATTACTTACAATACAATTGGTATGGTTAGCCTAGGAAAGAACCATAGATCATGTGAATGGGTAGGCGTATACTTGAGGCCATCAATCCTCTTGTAGGACCGAGGGGCATGAGTGATAGATCTATTTGGGTGTAGCGAGCCCACACCCATGAGGCCAGGGTGGCCTATAGTGGTGACTATGTCTTCCAGCCGGAAGCCCGGTATAACTTTGCTAGGTTTGAGTCTTCCTACACCGTCACACATATCAGTGGCCTTGCAAACCATTGGTGATCTTTTCCTTGTTTGCTATCATACCGGGACTTTCATACATACAATGAATACAAAGGTTTTATACATACTCACGAACACATGAACTCGCTCAACTTTTGTTGATATTTTTTAACTACATGTATTTCAGGGAACTAGTGGACCTGGCAGGTGTGTGCATGTGTCTCAAGCTGCGTTTAAATAAAAGATGTCATCCAAGTTTTTAGAGTTTAGGAGATGTATCTTACTCCTGGACGAGATACATGGTCCTAAGCTCGGGTTGGTGTAAGTTATGTTGTCGAGTCTTCGTGAACTCATTAAAACATATTATGGTTTGTAACTTAATTTGGTGTCGATGGTTTCAAGACAAGTATGTTGTGATATTTTCTAAACTTAATTAATGGATGAACATCTTATGGTTTTATCATTTAGCATTGTTATGATTGAATGCTATGGTATTAAGAAGTCACACCAATAACCACACTTCCGCAAAAGTCAGGGTGTGACATCTTGTTATCAGAGCTTCGATCGTAGCGAACTAGGATTATTTCTCGAGTCTAGACTACGATCATTAGGGCTCTCATGAAAGCGTTTTCATTGCATACACAAAATGTCCAGATCCAGGAAACAAATATTTTTACAAATTAAAGACACAAAATATATTTCAAAGGATTTATTTATATTTCAGTCTGAGAGACTAGCTGGGTAATTCTGTCTGAGAGACTGGGGAGTTAGTCTGAGAGACTAACTGGGTAGTTCAGTCTGTGAGACTGGGTTGTCCGAGAGACTAGTTGGGGCAGTCTGAGAAACTAGGAGGTTTAGCCTGAGAGGCTGGGTAGTTCAGTTTGGGAAATTGGGAGGTTTAGCCTGAGAGGCTAGGTAGTTCAGTTTGGGAAACTGGGAGGTTTAGCCAGAGAGGCTAGGTAGTTCAGTTAGAGAAACTGGGAGGTTTAGTCTGAGAGACTAAGTAGTTCAGTCTGAGAGGCTGGGTGGGATAGTCTTGGGAAGACTAGGATGCATACATGCTTACATTGTTATTACTTACATGCTTATTGGATGATTGTTGATATATGTGCATATGTGTGATTGTTTTGTTACAGACACCATGTCCTCTTCTGATAGCGGAGTATCAGATACCATAGGCCCTATGGCCATAGTTTCAGATGACGAGATGGCTACAGATCCTGAGGTTTTCACTTCAGACACTACGAGTAGCGATGATGATGACTTCCAGCCGTTTGCCTTACCAGATTTTGGAGATGATATACCACTAGCTGATGGTTTTCCTGACGGGGATCTACCTCTTGTTCCGATCCCTGCTCCTTTTCCTCTTGCTGCATTTCCTCTTGAGGATCTGCCTCTAGACGTTATGTCTGACGACGACATCGATCTTTTTATTGAGGGTCCCCCTGAGGATGCCCAGGATGGTGGGGCTCCCGTCGATGATGTCGTTGTCGATCCACTTGTTGAGATTTCAGTTGGTGATGTCGTTATTGTTCCACATGATGAGATTCCTGTTGTCAATGCTCCTTCTGACCATTCTGGTCCTGATTCATACGAGTCTGTGTCATCTACTACTTTACACACACTGGGATTACAGTAATATCCCACTGATACTGATTCTGACACAGCTATGTCTGTTGCACCCGATATTCCACACGGTGTTGATCATGATTTTGAGTTTGATGACGAGTTTGATGACGAGTTTGATCCTGTCTTTCCTCACGACTTTGACCCTGATCATGAGATTGAGTTTGTCCCTGATGAGCAGCCTTTTGAGGCACCTGTCATTCCTGATGATCAGCTTCTTGATATACCCGCTGATCTTGAGCTTGCTCCAGCTGACCCTGAGCCTGTGATTGCACCCGAGCCTATGCCTGCTCATGATCCTCAACCGGAGCACGATCACGTTGACTTACCAGTTGTTGCACCACCTCTGCCTGACCCGATCCCTGTACTTATTGATCATGCTCCTTTTGCAGCCCAGGTTGAACCCAGATATGCACACACCCGCAATGGGTGGATTGAGGACGATGATGACTTACCTCCTTTTGTTAGACCTGTTACTCCCCCACCAGCACCTACACATGCACCAGTCGATATTGCCCCGTTTCACCCACACGTATCTGACATTCATCGCACTGATTTACCAGTCACGTTTCTACAGGATATTCCTCCTCCCCATCCCGGGGAAGGTCCATCGAGTCAGCCATCTGGTCATGTACCACCTGTGTCAGCAGCCTTTCCTTTCATGCCACCGTTTGCACCTGCTACACATACTGCTCCTTTTGCTACTACACCACCGGGCGAGCCACTGATTTGGTTTCCGCCCAACACGATGCCCGTGTCTGATCCATACCATCCCTTCCACATTGGTTATACGAGGGATGATTTGCTTTTGTCGCTGCAGCTCCAGCAGGAGATGCTGTGTTGGAGAGTCATGGAGTTAGAGAGGATCCCGCGTCCTCCGCCTTGTTCTTGTCAGTCACCATTCGCGACTCCGCCCGCTCCTCTCCTACCATACCCAGATTTTGACTTCCGTTTCCTTACTATGGAGCAGCAGGTTAGCTACATGTTGTGTATCGTTCATGCCCTCGAGGAGGATTTAGCGCATTTGTGCAGGTTGCTTTTCATTCCTCCACCTCCTCCTCCATCAGGTTAGAGGTTTTTGGTTTTATGCAGATAGCATACTTTTGATGAGAGTGCTGCTATTGAGCCAGATTGCACAACCTTTTGAAGACCACACTTTGACTTTTGACTTTTGATTATTGTAGTCGGTAGACGTTCTGGACAGGGGTGATGTGACCCTTTAGTCCTTTTTGATGTATGATACAATTATGAAACTTGTAAACTGTACTTGTGGTCTTGATATATGAAAGCTCAATCGCAACATTCTCATTACATACATTGTTGGATTACTTGATTGTGTTATGACATGGGATGTTATGTGTATACTTGTGTTGATGAATGTTATTACATGCTACGTACTTACTATACTTATTATGACCTGACCGACGTACTCTTCTTATAGAAGATGCCTCCACGAAGAGAGACTCGATTGCCCACTACTGAGGCCGAATTACAAGAACGAATTTCACGAGCGATAGCAGAGCACGAGGCCTCACGCGCTGAAATTAGCGGGGGTACCTCAAGGAACAACCTACCCCATGGTAATGTTTAAGTCTCTTGAGACACATTACGTTACATTTGGATATTCCATGTGTGTTTGCTAATGCTTTCTGTGAATGACGTTACTTGTACAGGCTGTACCTTTAAGCAGTTTTTAGACTGTAAACCGCTAAATTTCGACGGTACCGGGGGTGCTGTGGCTTTTGTTCGATGGACGGAGAAGACTGATTCAGTGATAAGAATGAGCAAATGCGCACCAGAATAACATGTCACCTACATCTCCGGATTGTTCATAGATGGAGCGCTTTCATGGTGGAATCTCCAAGTCCAAACTCTGGGAGAGGCAGTAGCATACGCTTTGACTTGGAATGAAATGAAGGAACTCATGCGTAAAAAGTACTGCTCCAGGGCCGAAATCCAAAAGTTAGAAACTGAATTTTGGAACTTCAAGATGGACGGCCCGAAGATTGCCGAATATGTACAGAGATTTCACGATCTATCTCACGTGGTACCATACATGGTTAGTCCGGAATTCAAGCGCGTTGAGCGTTTCATTTGGGGGTTGGCACCTCAGATTATGAGTATGGTGACAACGTCCAAACCTGCTATAATCACCGAGGCTATCGACCTGAGTGTAGCACTAACTGAAGAAGCTATCAGGTTAAACAAGTTTTCGATCTCTGACCAGAAGAAGAAGGAGACTGTTGGACCGTTCCTTGACCTGAAAAGTCAGTTAGAGTAGCTCATTCTCACATATAAAGGCGGAATCAGAATATGCAAGATTACAACAGCTTGCCCTATTAATTTCCTTTACTTTTATTGCTTTTCTACTGAAATTTTGACAGAGTTTGGCTCCAAGCACACACATACACCTCTGAGATCCGCTCAAATGACCCCCTATATATAGACATGGCTGGTTCGCTTATACGACATGACACAAAAGCGGACCAGAGAAAACACTATAAGCGGACCAGACTATTGACACTAAAGCGGACCAGACACTACCCTATGAGCGGACCAGACCTAACACATGTTCATAAAAACGAACCTACACATAAAATACATATTTTGACATTCTTGATCCTCAGTTGACTAATCTTGACTTCAGGCTTTTTGTAGACGCAGTCAACAGACATTCTGTGCATCAACAGACTCCCCCTTGGATGTTGACGTAGTCTTTTAGCATCTTCAGATCCATAGTCTTCAGTCTTAGTCTTTTCTTCAACTCTGTCTTTTCATCATAAGCACTCTATCTTCACATTCCCATTGACTGTTGATCCAGACTCCCCCTTTCACAGACTCCCCCTCTCAGTATGCTAGAATCTGAGATATCTGGTTCAAGCTTTGACAAATAGCTTCCTTTGGGAATAATGAAGTTCAAACCTGTTACTCAAACAACAAACATTACAATCTATCTTTTCAACATTAAATCACAAAATCAATCAGTTATAGCAATCCACTCAAGTATTCAGGTCCAAGTTAATGACCCTGATTACTCAATTAATCTACCAAGTCCAATTTAATGACCTTGGTTGATCATTTTGACGAATCAAACTGATTTAGAAACAACAATTTCAAACATTTTCTGAAAATAACAAGTATCAAGTTAATGAACTTGTTTTTGACTATACAATAAATCAAACTCTATCAAGATAAGCTCTCCTCATTCTTCAGTCCAGAATCTCCTGCATCTACTTCAAACATCTAAGAATCCAACAATCAACTCTCCACTTTGGTTTGTCGGAAACTAAAGCAGAAATAAAATCTTTTTGGATTTTATAAAATGTTCTAAACTAAGAAATGAAATACAGAAAACTTAAATTGCAGAAATTAAACAAAGTAAACTATTTACAAACATATTTTTGGTGAGCGTGTCAGGGAATCATATCAGCTTTTCAGACAAATCACAAGTACCGTTAAGCTACATTACATACTTAGACTTAAACAATTTACCTCGATTGTCGATATTCTGGTCCATCTTAAATTCTCACACAAATTTCAACTTATTCAGGATACGATTTAGATGAATTAAGAACTTAGATCATTCATGTGTCCCACCTCTTGAATATACTCCCGTATCCAGAATCCCAATAATCAGTCTTACAGGTGAGAATACTACAATGATATCTGTATATAATTTAGGTATGCGAGGGTCGAGGGATCTCAGATCGATACTTCCGTATACGCAGAGAGATATCAGCTTCGACTTATCGGTGTGTCCCCTTTAGAGGATCTTTTTGCTTACAACAGCAGCATCTATCAATTTTATTGTTTCAGCATGCTGAGGGTTTAATGCTGTGTTTCAAGCATTGCAGCAAGTATTAACCAGGGACTAGGTCAGAACTACCGTTCAGCAGAAGTCCCGGAATAATACCCCAGACATCATAGAGTATAAAAACCTAGTATATCAGATTAAGAGACCTTTCAAACGAGATTTCAGGGGTTACCTATATATCCAAGTAGTGTTCCCCACGAATTCACAAGTTTGAATTTTAGGTTTATATCCCGAATAAATCTACTAAATGTGTGAAAACCTATCGACACATCATCAGTAAGATTGTTTAACTCTTTTATACTTTTCAAAACTTTAGCATACTGTAATCGTCTAGCTGATGTACTATCATTTTCCCTATATACACAAGCTCTTTTTCAAATTTTATCATGTTTTTGTATTTTTGCATTTTTTACTGTTTTTGTATTTTCTGAAAATAAAACTATGTACAAACATCTACTCCCCCTAAATACCAAAACAAGTAAAAATTCGACAAACCATTGCAGATTGTTTCTCGTCTTCATCCGCAACAGTACTCTCATCAACGCCCACAATTCCATCCGACACCGACAGAAGCTTCATACCATTCAGTTTTAACAAATATTTAAACCGATTTTTATCAAAAGCTTTGGTATGTAAATCAGCTTTCTGTTCGTCAGTGTGGATTTTCTCAATTCGTATCAACTTTTTCTCAAAGCAATCACGAATAAAGTGATGACGAATTTCTATGTGTTTAGTTTTAGCGTGATGTACTGGATTTTTAGTTATATTTATTGCAGCCTCATTATCAACAAAAAGAGGTGTGTTAAGAAACTGCAAACCGTAGTCGCGCATCTGTTGCTGTATCCACAAGATCTGAGAGCAGCAACTGCTAGCAGAAACATACTCCGCTTCACATGTAGATAACGCCACAGACGTTTGTTTCTTACACTGCCAGGTAACCAATCTAGAACCAAAGAACTGGCATCCTGCAGTTGTTGATTTTGAATTGACTTTGCAGCATCCGAAATCCGAATCGGAATACCCTTCGAGCATAAAATCACCTTTCCTAGGATACCACAACCCCAATGAAGGAGTTCCTTTCAGGTAGCGCAATATCCTCTTCACAATGATCATATGCGATGCTCTCGGGTTAGACTGAAATCTTGCTGCGAGGCACGTTGGGTACATTATATCAGAACGTGAAGCAGTTAGGTACATTAAAGAACCTATCATGGATCGATAAAATGTTTCATCAGCCCTGTCTCCGGTGAGATCTGGGTGAATCCCATGATTTGTTGCAAGTGGAGTAGCAGCTGGAGTAGAACTTGACATCCCAAATTTCTCTAGAATATCATGAACATACTTTGACTGATGAATGAAAATTCCCTCAGGAAGTTGTTCAACTTGTAAACCCAGAAAGAATTTCATCTCCCCCATTGATGACATTTCAAACTTCTGCTTCATCACTGATTCAAAATCTTTGCATAGATTTTCATTTGTCGACCCAAAGATTATATCGTCCACATAAATCTGAACTATCAGAAGATGACCATCGACCTCTTTAGTGAAGAGAGTGGCATCCACTTTTCCACGATTGAACTTGTTGGCTAGTAGGTGTTGAGACAAAGTCTCGTACCAGGCTCTCGGGGCCTGGTGTAAACCGTACAGCGCTTTGTCCAATAAGTAGACCTTGTTTTTGTGGATAGGATCGGTAAAGCCCGGCGGCTGACCGACATAAACCTCCTCTTTAACCTTCCCGTAAAGAAACGCCGATTTAACATCCAACTGATAAACTTTGAAGTTCTTCCAAGACGCAAATGCTAGGAAAATTCTGATCGCCTCTAGTCGTGCTACAGGAGCATAGACTTCGGTAAAATCAATTCCCTCCTGTTGACTAAATCCCTGAACAACGAGTCGAGCTTTGTTCCTTACGACAACTCCTCTATCGTCCCTCTTACACTTGAACACCCACTTGGTGTTAATCTTTCTCTGACCATCCGGCAAATCAACTAACTTCCACACTCCCAATTTCTCGAATTGACTAAGTTCCTCCTGCATTGCATTGACCCAAGAGTCTTCAGTAAGCGCCTCTTTGTAAGTTCTTGGCTCAACCTGCGAGATAAAACAACTTAATGAGAATTCAGTTTGCAAAGGAGCAACTTTTGTATAAAAACATGTAAGCCCTTTATCAATCTGATTTCGAGTGCGAACGCCTTTCTGCAATTCTCCTATGATCAACTCCTCTGGATGATATGAAAAAGTTCGCGGCATCACTTCACTTGGAACATCTACATTTCCCTCCAGATTAGTAACATTCTGCTCTGCATCTTGTTCACCAACTTGGTTTGTTTGACTCGAAATCTGAATTTGCTCCCCCTCAGAATCTGAATCTGAATCACCATGATCAAATACTGGCATGTTTTCAGCTTCTAGATTATCATTCTGAGTCGACTGATTATCCTGAGCAACTTCATTCTGTTGGACATCATCATGTTCACCAGCATTACTTGGACCTGCTTCATCATCATTTGAAGTTTCCCGTGATCTTCTCGAATACTCAGCTGGGAACCTTAACTGCGACTCATATTCACGCAAAATATCCAACTCATCAAAGAAATCTTCATCATCCTCTGATTCTTCTCTCATGTCAAACGAATCCCAAAGTTTGTCATAATGATAACGCCATGAATCACCAGGATTCTGCGGCGGCATAGTATAACCTTGACATTCAACATTTGCAGCTTCAATAATCCGCTTCTCACTTGGAATGAAGACACGTCTCAACGGATTTGAATAACCAACAAATATTCCCTCAATGCACTTCGGACCAAACTTCCCAAAAGGTTCTATAACCGTACAAGGTGACCCGAACAGTTCTAGATACTTCAAATTCGGTTTGCGATTATTGATTAGCTCAAAGCATGTTTTGTTGAACTTCTTGACAGTAAGAACCCTGTTGAGCGTATAGCATGCGGCGGAAACAGCTTCAGCCCAAAAATTTATTGGTAACTTTGAATCTGTGAGCATAGTTCTAGCCGTCTCAATTAGTGTCCGGTTTTTGCGTTCTGCAACTCCATTTTGCTGCGGAGTGTACGGAGCACTAAACTCATGCAAAATACCTCTTTCATCACAAAATTCTTCCATCTTGCTGTTCTTGAATTCAGTACCATTATCACTTCGAATTCTCTTGATACGCCTTTGGTACAAATTCTCAATCTTCCTGAACAGACCCATCAAACTGTCAAATGTTTCATCTTTCGTTTTCAAGAAAGAAACCCACGAAAATCTGGAATAATCACCAGTAACGACCAAACAATAGGAATCTCCTGTAATACTTTTGACATTCACCGGACCAAACAAATCCATGTGAAGTCTTTCTAGAGGTCTCGAAACTGAATTGACTTGCTTTGTAGGGTGTGACTTTTTCTTCTGCTTGCCTTTGATGCAGCTAATGCATTCCCTTTCCAGATGAAAACCTTTGATATTAACACCCAATACCAAATCATTGTGCACCAAGTGATTCATCTTCCTTAGATGTATATGCCCCATCTTTCGGTGCCACAATCTGGATTCTTTCTCAGTTGCTCTAGACACGAAACAATGTGCTTGACCAGTAGTTGTAGTTGCTACAGACATATCTAACACATATAAATCATTTACTCTAGGTGCCCTCATAATAATCCAATCTTCCGGTATAACAAAACCAGGTTTCAAGATCAAACATTCCTTATCAGTGAAGTGAGTAGTATACTGATTGTCACAAATCTGCGAGATACTAAGCAAATTGTTCTCCAGCTCAGTGATGTAGTTAACTCTCTCAAACGTTACAATCCCATTGGATAACGTTCCTTCACTAACAATTCTACCACCTTCATGACCTGCAAATCCCACATAACCACCATTGATATTCTTCACATCATACAGTAATGCAGTTTTTCCTGTCATATGTCGAGATGCGCCACTATCCATGATCCATCTTGAAATGGCTCTTGGAAGATCCTGCACATACCACAAGTTGATTTTAAAACATTTCAATAAAGATGCCGATTCATGCTTCGCGATCCAGGAAGCTCCGGCCATTCAAACTGCTTATTCGAACATGGTGTCCACCCAGGCCTCATCAGCCTTAGATGTAACCTTGACTCTCGCAATTTGAATTTTGAAATTTTCAGCCTTCAAAGGTGGAAAATTTGCATCATAATCAACCGAAATTGATTCTTCAGCCTTTTTCACTTCAGAAGTTGAAATTTTCATTTCAGTTTTTGGTTTCCAAATTTGTTCAGTTAATGCAACCCGTTTATAAAACTTGTCATTTTGAGTTACCAACTTCTTTACAGGTTCAGTTTTCACTTGGATGTTGTCATTTTTCACATTCTTTTTCTCAACAAAGATTGGTGCTTTACCCTTCACATCAACTTTCTTTTGTTGAATCTTCACAGTTTCAGTCTTAGGCTTCACATTGGTACACTTTCGTGCAATATGACCAACTTGATTACATCTGAAACATGTTCGAGTATCAACAACTCGACTTGTGCCTTCAGACTGATACTGTGAAGCTCTTTTCTCAAAGAACTCTTCTTTCGATTTTGAAAAAATCTTTTTCTCTTCATCAGCAAGTGAACTTGAACTATTTACAAACACCTTCTTTTCATTAAACCTCTTGTTTTGAAAACTCTTTTTCTGATAACTCCTACCACCCCGATAATCACTCGACCAATTATTTCGATTGTTATTGTAAAAACGTGGTGAATTAACAGATTTCTTGTAATATGATTTATTTTTCTCAAAACTCATTTTTCTCTTTGTTTGATTCAGATTGTTCACTTCTGACAACTCAACTTCAACCAATTTGAAAACATTTGTCAATTTGTTCATGTTAACATTCTCTATTGGAAACTCTGAATCCGAAAACAACTTATCCGAACCCATCATCTTGTACATGACAAGGTTTGATTCTTCGATGTTCATAACTCATCAAATCAAAGGAGTGTTTCGTCTAGACAGGCTGTGCTTCATCAAGAGGCACCAGTTAAGACCTGCTCATATAAATATTTTGTCTCCTGCAAGCCCAGAGACTTTACAGGAGAAAAAGGGGTCATCGATTGCATGACATGGCTCGATGAGATAGACACTGTTGTTGACATCAGTGGTTGTGCGGAGCAAGATGTTGTGAAATTTTTTTCACAATCATTCAAAGGAGAAGCGTTGGCATGGTGGAGATCATTGTTCCAAGCCACGGGAAAGATCCTACTCTACAACTTATCTTGGGATCAATTTGTTGCATTAATCCAGGAAAACTATTGCCCTCAGCATGAGGTAGAAAAGATAGAATCAGACTTCTTGACTCTAGTCATGAAGAATTTGGATTGTCAGGCATATGTGACAAGTTTCAACACTATGTCCCGCCTAGTTCCTTATTTAGTCACCCCTGAACCTAAACGCATAGCGCGTTTCATTGGAGGCCTAGCACCAGAGATAAAGGGAAATGTTAAAGCATCTAGGCCTACCACATATAGGTCCGCGGTGGACTTATCCTTATCTCTCACTTTAGATGCTATCATGAATAAGTCTGTTAAAACTTCCGGCGAGGGAAAAAGGAAAGAAGAAGAGGAAAACTCTCATCAATCTAACAAGAAGAAGAAGGGAAGCTCTGAGCACGGGAAAGATTTCAAGTTTAGGAAGAACTCGAGTCAGTTCAATAACAAGCCCAAATGCAATAACTGTAGGAAGCAACATTCTGGAAAATGCACAATCGACCCACGTGCTAAATTATGTGGAATTTGCAAGACCAAGGGTCACAAGACTTTAGATTGTAAGGAGTTGAAGAATGCGACCTGTTACAACTGTAACGAGGATGGGTACATCAAGACTAACTGCCCAAAGCTTATAAAGAAGCCTGGAGAGGCCAGGAAAACAAATGCATGAGTCTTCCAGAGGAACGCCCAGGAGATGGTGCAGAATGATAACTATATAGCAGGTACCTTTCCTTATCAAGAAGTTTATGCAGAAATTTATTTGATGCTGGCACATATGATTCTATAATGAATGATAAATGTTGAGAACTGTTGTCTCCGCCTGATTAGGACTCCGGTCATTTAACGCGAGATAGAAAATTGGCCGATGATACTTTAGAGAATGCTCCAACAAACCTTAGATCGATATTTTATATCTATTAGGAATCACTCTTTTCTGATATCCTTATTGCAAGCTTTCAAGCTATCCAAATTCATCAATATAATAAAGACAGATGTGACATTTTGATCCCCTGTCAAAAAGGTGATGGACTAGGTCCAAACCTTAAATGCCATTGATGGTCTTTTGTGACCTAGGCTAAGTAATATTGATATATTTTTAAAATAACGTTCATTAAGAATGTTAGTGCTATATTGGCCTGTATGGTTTAGTGAAACCATGGTTAATATATGTTAAGGCCATCAGGGTGATGAATAGCAGTTGTTGGATTGCAACTAAGTAAATGATTCATTTGGTGATAGGAACCAAATCTTGAGTATGACAAACTCGGATAAGACAACAGTCAATCGCGCCATTGATGATGCGACGCATGCTAATGATGCTACAATTGTAAACCTTAGAATTTCCAAAGATGTTCTTCAAACTATGATAGACGCAGCTGTTGGAAAAGCTGTGAAGAAGGCTGTGAAAAAAAGTTCAAAGAGCCAAATGCTACTTGCTCCAAATTTCATTCAAGACTACCCTTCCTTACTCACGAGAAGGATCTCGTTCATGCCTCTAATGCAAAGGATGAACTAAAAAGGAAAAGGGGGGAAGATAACTCCCAGAGTTCTAAGAAAAAGAACAACCAAAAGTCCAACCAGAAACCTGTATGCAAGACTTGAAAGAAGCGCCATTACGAGAAATGCAGATTTGAGTCTCAACCTCTACATTGTAGGATCTGCAAGTCTAAGGGACATAAAACATTGGACTGTAAGGACATGAAGAATGCAGCCTGCTTCGGCTGTAATGAGAAAGGCCACATCAAGACTACGTGCCCTAAATCTGTCAAAGGAAATGCGGCTAAGGAAGGAAAGCCTAAGAATAAAAGCGCCTAAAATGCCTAAGCTAGTTCATAAATAATGGCATCAGGTACATTCCTTAACATTTATCAGTGATATAAATGCTAAGAGTTTTTATTTTGGTTCGGATACCAATAAATCCTTCATAAACTATAAGTATGGCAAGCTTTTAAAACCTTTCATAAGAACCCTAGATATTAAGTGTAAGGTAAAGCTTACAGATAGCAAATCATAGGAACCATTTCTTCGGTTCCTGTCAGAAATCTTCAAACATAAAATTCTAAAGTACCCTCTCTCCAGATAAATGCATTCATATGTAATTGATATCTCTTTGATCCGTATTGATTACGAATACCAAATGGTGTGACAAAAGCGCCATATGAGGATTGGTGTATCTTAATATGTTCCATAGATTGCTTCGATGCCTGATCAGTATGGAGGTTTAATGCATGGAACCACAAAGATATTCCAACGGTTATACGGTATTAAAGTCAGCTAATGGTATTCAAAGGGGGTATCTAGAATGGAATTATCCAAGTAAATGTCTCTGATTAAGGAATCCGTAGACTCGTAATGTGAATATGTCCCTTATCTGACACAAGCAATGAAGGATGAACTGGAGCCTGAGATTTGGAAAAATCTCTGTAACCTTCTTGTGTCTAGGTTGTCTACTCCAAGGATTCCCCTATCTACCTCCTGAGGCAAGTAGAGTTAAGATTAGCATCCCACTTTGGGCTGGAGTGTTGTAAAAACTCCATGTTGATTATGGAATAATCGAAACCCTAATTAAGTAAGTTTTAAGATATAGGTTCATATAGCCTAACTCAATATTCCGAGAGTTTGATATTGTTAAATAAGAAAGACGGTTCATTTTGTTTATGCATTGATTACCGCAACCCTATTTAGGCAACAATTAAAAATCACCATCAGCTGCCTGACGAGTGCGCATATACACATATTTTTATAATGAAATTACACACGACTTGGTTTTAAATTTATAAAAGTGATTTATACTTCTACATCAAAACACACACAAAAGAGGCAAGTATACCCCGTCATATATGTAGTAAAGTATCGGTAAGAACCATGTATCGATCCAAAGAAATGGGCGGAGGAATAATACTAGACCTTTGTCATTAAATTAACGGAAGAAAGATAAGTTTTGTGATTTTCTAAAAACTAAAGTAAGCATAAATACATACTTAATAAAACATAATAGATTTCAAATATGAAAATAGATAAATAGCCTTGCTTAATACACAACCAAAGCATGTCAACTAAGTCGGTTTTTGCACTAGAAGCATTTGATCAATTCTCCAATTTTGAGACAATTAGTATCCCTTTCGGGAATCCTAACATGACAATCATTTGGAAAGTTAAAACGATAAACACACTTGAACCACCTAAAATTGTTCTTTAACGTGCAATTGATGAATGTCTATGAAAATCTCTTAAAAATAAGTTAGTCATCCGATAGGAGTTTTCTAACCTCACTTAAACAAGGAAAGCAACACCGATAAACACAATGCAACCACCGAGAAAAGCATAAACTAGATTAAATCACAACCGAGTTCATTTTACAAATCTTGCACATAAATTCACCGAGATAGCAATTTTGGCCTAAACTACTAACTAAGCTAACAAATCATGGCAAGAATTTATAACGACACCATTGAACCCGTTAAGGTCCTTACGTGACGGCAAGCTTTCTTGATTAACAATAATTACATTTTATTAAACCAATAACCATTTCTAGTATCATGGTGCACACATTTTAACCAAGCTAAACTAGTTAACCAAGTTTAAAGTTTACTAATACAAGATTAATTAAGCTTCATTTTTCAACTATCTTAACTAACCAAATACCAATCATCCAACAAAATTACTTATAATCAAGAAATCAATATCAATAACAAGGTTGCAAACTAATCATCAAAGATTAACATAGAAAATACTTCCAAATGTCATTACAAACAAAGATTAACATACTAATGGCTATAATCAAGCAAGGGATTGTTGTGTTTTTGCCCAAAGGCTACAATAATACATAAACATTAATCTAAATGCTTGAAAGATTAACAAAATTATGGAAAGATTAGAAAACCAAACCATAAACAAG
The DNA here is from genome assembly GCA_030545235.1 of Helianthus tuberosus. NCBI lineage: Eukaryota > Viridiplantae > Streptophyta > Magnoliopsida > Asterales > Asteraceae > Helianthus > Helianthus tuberosus. The sequence continues at coordinate 123,072,585 of CM060451.1, read as the reverse complement.
CACTAGATTAAGAATCTGGATAGTAATCGAGCTAAACGGGATAATGTGGCTTGAATCCGGGTGAAAGCTAACGCCTCCGGAGCCTGAAAATCGCCTGAATTGCTCTCCAAAATTCCAGAGTTGCGAGCAGAATGTTTCTGCATGTTTTTTATATTTTTCAGCTATCGCACGGTCGTGCACTTTATTGGCACGACCGTTCACTTTATGCATTATTGGAGTTACTGTTCACTATACCGCATGACGTCATCAGATCTTGACCGGTCTTCCGATCGGCACGGGGTGCCATGGGTTGCACGGGGGTGCATCACCGAGATGGGTTTGGCACGACCAACTGCACAGGTAGTGCATATCCGGGCTGGGGCTGGTCATCACATCCGCACGGGGGTGCCACCAGTCGCACGGGGGTGCGTTCCCGGGATTTTGTTGCATTCCTGATCGCACTGGGTGTGCAACGCCAAGCTGAGCCTTGTTGTCGCATCCGCACGGGGGTGCCACCTGTCGCACGGGGGTGCAACTTGCCCAGGTCAGAATTTTCCACAGAATATTCGCAGTTTATTCGTTTCGCCCGGAAAATCCTCGTTTTCACTATCATCTTGTCTGGTATGCTGTTTTTGGCTTGTAAACAAAAGTATACATGATTAAGTATCCGAATGATGGTTTTACGGCCGAAAACGCATAAAATGGGGATAAAATGGGGGACTAAAATATGTGTAAAATGGTGAATATCAAATCTCCCCACACTTGAACCTTGCTTGTCCTCAAGCAAGCTAAACTAAATTGTGATAAAAAACAAGAATCTAACAAGAACGAGTATTTACAAACTATTTATTGAAACAACTACAAACGGTTAGCCGGTTTTTCGAAAGACAACATCAAATGAATCAAACCAAACAAGCATATGCAAATATATGTAGATAACCAAAAAGTCGTGACTTCACTTTCAATTGACTTAACATGCTAATCTTCACACAACTCACAATGTTCACACACACTCGGTTTTATATGTGAAACATACATAAAATGTGTATGTGCAAACACTCAATGCCTTGTCAATGAAACATGTAATATCATAAGCTTGTCATAAGATCTCGTCTCCACCAACTAACATGCGAAAAAGTGCAAAACAAGAGGACTTTACGGGGTGTAACGTTAGGCTTGGGCGAAGGGTATGGAAATGGATATTTAAAGTGGCGAAATGGTTAAAACTCGGTTCTAGCGTTTAACTAGCGTAAAACAATACAACTATACATACATATGCCTTAAAAAGGCGACTTTTGCGATATCGAGCGCATCAACGAAATTTCATCCATTTAGCATTCAAAATTGATCGATTTTTGTTGACTTCACCCTATTTTAGGGTGTTTTATTTTCTGTTTTTTTTTTCTTTCAAACTAATGGATTTATACAATGAATAATAAACTATAACAAGCACTAGTTAAACGATTATTTTGACCGAGTTTCAACACTAAAAGGTTTAAAACATAAAAAGGCTAAATTTGGCTAAGTGGGCGATTATGTTGGGTAAACAAAGGTAAACAGGAAGGCTTGACATGGTTCATCCTAAAGGTAATGTAAGGTATACGGGAAACACAACACAAAGAACAAGGCTAACAACAAAGGGGTAATCTAAGTACCTCTATCACTTCTACACAATTCCGCAAGTTCATGGTCTTAACAAGCATGCTAGTGACAAGTTCTAAATTACACATGACATCCGGCTCACTCCTACTCCGAATTGAACAAATATATAACAATTTCAAGGCTCAAATATGCTCACGTAACGGAAGGAATGGGTAAAAGTGTGAAAACTATCATGCAAGTCTTTCTTTGTTTGTCACGCTTTCCGGTTTTCTTTTTCAAAATTTATTTTGCTTGTCGAGTTTTTATCAAGTCCGAAGTTTTCTAAAACACAACCAACTGGTTTATTTGCTAAAAATATATACAAAATACAGATATTTTTGATTGAATTTTCTGATTTTTCTGATTTTTTTTTAGGACAAACAAAGTTAACAAAGTTAAACCCCAATCTCCCCACACTTGAACTTCGCATTGTCCTCAATGCGAAATCCAAAAATATAAAGAGAAAAGGAGGGTAACACTCCCCTGAAGATGGCTGAAAATGAAACGAGGCTCCAAAGCCGATTCTGTCGTGTCTTTCCGGTCCAATGTGTGCTCCATAAATCTGCATATATGTCACAAGGCAAAGCAAAGCAAAACAGAATATAGCACGCAGAACAAATCAGTTGCAACTCAAACCATACACTAAATAATAATAGAAATACTAAAAATCCATACATAATACTGAAAGAAATAAACGAAAATGTCTGAAAAAAAACATAATACATAAACGCGGGTGTATGAAATAAAAACCAAAATGAACACCCGAAAATAAACTACTAAAATGCTACTACCACCACCAGCTACTCATCATCACCGTCAGCAGAACCTCCTGTGCCGGATGGGCCTGCCCCGCCAAAATCACCAGTGTTCCCGAATGGGAACTGCGTGGGGGGGGGGGGGGGAAGGTCGCGAAGTAATTGGGGTAGGCGTTCTGAAGCCCCCCAAAGATGTATGAAAATCCAGCATGCATCTCTTGACGCATAAAATACTGATTTATCCGCTTCTGATCCTGGTTGACTCGCAGCTGCTCCTGGTTCAGCTGCATTTGTTGAAATTGCTGGTACAAATCAGGATAAGATGGGATGCCGGGTGGCTAGTCTTGGTGCTGCTGGAACTGCTGGTGTGGTGGTGTGGGTGGTCGCTGATTCTGCTCCTCCTCTTCATGCTCTGCCGAACACACAGTTATGAAGATTCTGTCAAACTGATATGGGCGTTTCGCACGGGCGTGCGAATGGACGCATGGTCATGCGTCACCGAGATCAGTGGTGGAGCGGTCTTGATTATCAGAACATGACGGGATTGCACGGACGTGCGACTGGTCGCACCACCGTGCATATCCGGCACCACAGTTAAAAATCATGAACGACCCTCATACGCACGACCGTTCCATGTACAGAACGACCGTGCGATCCCGTTTTCTGCAGATTCTTAACCCCGAATCAAAACAGTCAAATCTTTTCGAAATTTTTCAAGTTTCTAGTGACAGGGGGTTAGGAAATCAGCCGGGTGTTCATGATTTGTGAAGTTCTTGCAAGGGCTAGGGTTTCGATTTGTTTATGAAGGGAACCCTAAAAAGCCTTGAAGAAATCGGAGAATCTAACTCTAGAAAGCGATAA